>OX465581.1:3420218-4728218 GCA_950022655.1 Alentia gelatinosa | reverse complement strand
TACTATAAGTGTATGTTTACTATAATACGATGGAAAGTTATGAAAATAGGAAGCATTCCCTCTCTACTTCAATGTTTTACCTGATACCAAACCGCAGGACAAAACAGAAAACCAACCTGCCTGAGTACAACATTGTTTATTTCGATGTACAAAACGTCAATGTGTGAACATAAAATATGTAAAACTGCCTGTCTATTGCTTATAACAATGGGTTTGCATCTGGCAAAAACAATGTGCTAATCATATCTCCCCTCTCTGCCATGCATTGGACCCTTCATCATCTTCATACTCATTTATAATGTCAAAATGGTGGCGGGAGTTCTATCCAACATTTAATAGTATTTTTTGATGTAATAGTTATAAATATAGATATATTATAGTTGCATCTAGGATACCTTAAGCTACGCACAGCAAGATATAATAATAATATAAGATATGATAATAGTGATAATAATAATGATGGTAATAATAATGATAAGAATGATGATAATAATAATAATAATAATAATAATAATAATAATAATAATGAAAGTAATAACGATAATAATAATAATAATGACAATAATAATAATGATAATAATAATGATGATAATAATGATAATAATAATAACAACAACAACAACATCAATAACAATGATAATGTTAATAATAATAATAATGATAAAAAAGAAAAAAACCTTGATAAGGTCCATGTAATGGATGAAACGTCGGTTCTGAGTTAAATACCAATAATAATAATAATAATAATGAAAGTAATAATGATAATAATAATAACAATAATAATAATGATAATAATAATGATGATAATAATGATAATAATAATAATAACAACAACAACATTAATAATAATGATAATGTTAATAATAATAATAATAATGATAAAAAAGAAAAAAACCTTGATAAGGTCCATGTAATGGATGAAACGTCGGTTCTGAGTTAAATACCAATAAAAGTATCTTCTGCAGTTAAACTGTTTCATAACCTGAAATAACAAAAAAAAGAAGTAAATGTATCTATCTTCAAGCTTCATTGTTCTGGCAGGTCATTGCCCTTTGACCTTCACCTTTGACCTCTCCGGCGCCATTCATGACCTCTCTTGCACACCGCGAGATAGGCCGAGAAACACTACGATACCCTCTTTAAAGGCATATCCTACAATATTCACATTTAAACATTGAAATTGGTAATTTATAGCATATTCCAATCTCATAAGAGCAAAAGTTAAGTTTTGTCTAGTTTTACCTTTAGTCCCTAGGCCAAGACCCCAAATTTTCATTTCTGCTCCCCCCCGGAAACATTTGTTTTATTGTTTTATCTTGTAGATCCATCCTTCTAGTTAACATTTCCACTTGTAATAAGAACACAGAACCAAGTAATGGTTTTTAGCACTCTAAATTATAGGCATTCAGGCATTTTGACGGGAAGTCTCTTCAACAGTTGTCATGGTAATCCGACCACTTGCCAGAGCGACAACAGGTGGAAATGTTAACTAGAAGGATGGATCTACAAGATAAAACAATAAAACAAATGTTTCCGGGGGGGGGGGGGGGGGGGGGTGAGCCAACTCTTTAAAAAAGCCTCTTTTCCAGATTGGCCAGGGACTACTAACCGAGTAGTTGAAATAGGCCTACTTTAATTTGTCTGATTGATATAGGAAATGTACCGAAAACTATGGTTTTCATGAATCCTCCAAAAAAAGGTGTTGTATTATACATTTACTACATTCTATAAAAGTTAGGAGAAAATGAAATGGCTATTACTATGTGAAAAACAACTTTTTATAGTTCCGACATATTCTATCATAAAATTATCATGATACTAGCACGGTGACCCCCGAATTTTAAGTTAGGTATGTGTTCTACAACACTTGGTTGACCTGGGTTTTAATTTTCAGACCAAATTGTCCGATATGCCTTTAACCCTTTAAGGACGCATGTTGCCCGGAGGCATCACTGCACTAAAGACGCATGATGCCTGGAGGCATCGCCGCAATAAAGACGCATGATGCCTGGAGACATCACCGCACTAAAGACACATGATGCCTGGAGGCATCATTGTCCCAATATTAACAAACAAAAAAAGAAGAAAATGTAGATGGAACATCATATTTAGTATTTCTATTAAAAGGAAATATCATATTTGTGATTATGTATCATATTTTTATGATTACAAACTTGGATATCAGATTTAGCTATTATGTGCCCGTCCTCTAGCAAGACACACTGCCACCAGCACCCGTCCTTATGAGAGTAGCTAGGCCCCAGGCTGCCGTCCTTAAAGGGTTAACATGTGTGAATGATAAACGTCCTATACGCAGACCTAACCGAATAGTTGAAATGGTTTGATTTATATAGGAAATGTACCGAAAAAAATGGTTTTCATGAATCCTCTAAAAAACAATGCAGATGATCTATGATTTTTAAAGATTAAAGGTGTAGTATTATACATTTACTACATTCTGTGAAACTTATGAGAAAATGAAATGGCTATTACTATGTGAAAAACAACTTTTTATAGTTTTTATATATTCTATCATAAAATTATCATGATATTGATTTCTAAATCAAAAACTAGCACGGTGACCCCGAATTTTAAGTTAGGTATGTGTTCTACAACACATGGTTGACCTGGGTTTTAATTTTCAGGCCAAATTGTCCGATATGCCTTTAACGTCGTGTGAATAATAAACCTCCTATCTGAGATGGGAGCCCACAGATGTGTGTCAGAGTTGAAACGATCAAATGGCGGCCATTCATATCTCGGAGACTACCAAAGCTAACACGATAGTAATGGCTCTTGGTGATAGCAGCTCAATTTTTTTTTCTTATTTGCTTAGTGATCGATTCTTTAGAAACAGTAGCAGAATTTGAGTGTTGAGCCGCAGAATGCCACAGGGAAAGGCAGACAACTTGTGAAGAACTCGAAGGATGTGTCCTGGTGACGCGTCTGAACATTGATCGCTGTCACGCGGAAGATCTGTCCAGAACAAGTGTCCCTCCTGCATAGTTTCCACGTACGGAAGCCCTCCTACTGCTGCCCATTGCACGGTCACGGGCTCACAAAATTCATAGCATTCACTCTCGCCTAGTGAGTCCTCGGTATAAGTAGCTAAACTCGGCTTCCCAAAATCAGCTCATAACTACAGTAGTCAATGGAGAACCCATTTAAGTAGACACCCCGCATTAACAGACATATTAGAAGTTTCTTAACCCTGCGTAAGTGGACACCCTGCATAAGGGAAAACATTGCCCTTTAACACTGGGTGTGCACTAACGTGGGATTCTACTGTATGTGAACATTTTTAGATTGGTTCATGGACACCTTGAGCCTGGGACGATTTGAGCCCTGGATGCTTTGAGCCTTTCTGTGGACGCCTTGAGCCTACCCTGTTTTGGTGGCCTTGAGCCTCTAGATGTAAAAACTTTGAAAAGTGCACTTATACTGGTTTATAATCATACATAATAATAAATATACCCAACCCTAACCCTTACCCTTACCCAACCCTTTTCTAACCCTAACCCGCTAATCGGAACTAAAATGGGGTAGGCTGAAGGCGTCCACGGGGTAGGCTCAAGGCGTCTACGTTTTCGCGCTGACAGGAGGTTCAAACGGTAAAAGGCTCAAGGCGTCCAATTCCCTTTAGATTACCACTTTGACCAACGACGAGTTGCTTCTGTATTTATCTCACCCCTATACAAAATAAAAGAATGGACGACACACAGAATATAAACCATGGAGAATGGACCCCAATACTCCTAGGTGCGTGGAGAACAAGTTTTCAATGTTAAGCCTATGGGACAAACATACCAGGGGTGAGATAACTGTGAAAGTTTGAAAAAAATGACTTGGGCTTCACCATGTGAAATTTAATCTTTTGTAATTACTCTATATTCTATTATAATAGCATCATGATATCAGTCTCTAGATCAGAAACTAGCACAGCAATCCTCATATAGGTAGTAGCGAGCGGTATTCGCAGGATATATAGGTATATAATGATATAGAAAGACATGGTTAGTGTGTCTGAATGGAATCTGTTCAGAGATATTTTGGTTAGAAATACTCACCGAATTTAAAGAGTGAGGTGAGTATTTCTGACCAAAATATTGAGAAACAGATTCCATTCAGACACACTAACCATGTCTTTTTATTATTATACAACTAGAAATCATTAAGAATGCCATTCTACAACTCACTAAAAAGAAGAGTGAGTGTTCACCTGGTACGGAGGGTAGTATTATATATATTACGCCACAGTGTGGACGAATGAAATCATTACTACTAGGGTGTATAAATGAGACATTCGTGCACCAGTATATGATAATATCATTTTGTAAAAATCTTCTCTGTACATTTTTCTATAACAAGTTTAGAATTCCTGCAACATGCTGCATATTGAAGGTCTCTATGATATGAATGCTCTAGCGGTTCTAGTGCCACTCGATAGTATTACATGTGGGTATATAAGATGTATTGTGTGAGATGATAACAGAGTTAACAACCAGCCACGTGACATGACACGTGATCTATTACGTATGTCTAGAGTCAGCCTATCACTGACGATATGTGATATCACTTCACAGTATCAGTCATATCACAGCATGTAAAGTGCGCTATGTTAACCTATAAACCACCGCTTAAAAACACAAAAGATCATATTTATTAAGTGGGATTCACACGGTGGGATTCCTGTACCTCGCAGGGTGTTTGTCTGAGTCAAATCCTGTTGAGATCTTATACTGGAACATAATCTCCCCGTCGGAATTGTGGGGATCCATTTTCCTGAGGCAATTTTCCGTGCAATTAGCGGCGACAATTACCGCTAACCAGGTACAGAATCCTATGAAATTTTGATTTTAAACACGTTTTAAATTTATAAGGGCATTTTGGTGAGACATCTCAAGTGTACTTAAGTGCAGGGTGATTGTTCTATGTGACTATGTCTGAGATTATGTATCAGGTGTGTCCTTCCATGTGAATCAAATTCGCCATTTTCCCATGAGACTGGTAAAAGCACCTTACCATGAGAATTTTCTAAAATGGGATTCACACGGTGGGATCCATGTACCTCACAAAGTGTTTGTCTGAGACAAATCCTGTTGAGATTTGATACTGGAACACAATCTCCTCGTGTGAATGACAGGGTTCTATTTTGCTGAGACAACCTTTTTCCCTTGCAATTGTCGGCGACAATCATCCCTAAAAAGGAACAGAATCTCATGAGATTTTGACTTTGAACAGGTTTAAAATTAAGAGGGTCATTTTGGTGAGACAAATGGACCTGCTGCGACTCTGTACCTGCCCTAGCCAATAGGAGGCCAGCAAGCATAATCACATGTTTGTAACACCCTTCACATCAAAGGTACTTGAGTCCCAGGACGGGTGGTCACTGTGACAATGTCTGAGATTATGTATCAGGTGTATCTTCCCATGTGAATCGAATTCGCCATTTTTCCTTGAGACTGATAAAAGCACTTTGCCATGAGAATTTTGTACCAACCGAGAATTGTCCGAGACTAGGGGAAAGGTGTGAAGTACACCAGTCTCAGGTACGTGAGTCTCTTCGTGTGAATCCCACTTTAATAACAAAGAAGAATTGTCTGAGACTAGGGGATAGGTGTGAGGTACATGTACATCTGTCTCAGGTACATCAGTCTCCATGTGTGAATCCCGCTAAAAGGTTTCCATTTGAATACGTCGCCATAGGTTTCCTGAACATACGACCATATAAAGCATCCATCCAAAAGGGCACAGAGTGATTGCTAGTTCGGCCTTCATCCACCAGGAAATTGTAGGATAGCTGTACTTTTGTGGTAAAATGTAGTCGGGGCAGCGAAAGACAACAGGCAGAAGCCTGTGTTGTTAGATGAAAAAAACCCAACATTTAGACTACACTACTTTGGATGAAACTAGAGACCAAAATCTTAGCGCCAGGCTTACCATAACCAACCACTACAGAATTATCTTCACTGGTGCTTCACATTTTTGGACCCTTCAGGGACCTGTTTCACTAGTTTTGTGACATGTCCAGATCAGTAGATGGCGTCTAGATGGTGTGTCCGGTTTCATAAGAACTAGACATTCGACTTCGTTTTGTCCGTTCTTGCTTGCACTGTTGGTGCTGCTTTTCATGTCTGTCTAACACTTTTGTCACGAAACTAGTGAGTCAGGTCCATGACGTGTAGATTTGTCTAATTCTTATGTTTGGGGTCTGTCTTTACCTAAGGTCAGCTACTTGTGTTGTCACGAAACTAGACAACCCCAATATCTGTATGGTGTCACAGACATGTCACGAAACTACTGAAACAGGTCCCAGATGTTGAAGCTACCAAGAGAATCTCAGACAAACTTAGATAAACCAATACTTCGATGGCTGTTAATTCCACACTCATTCATCCATGATGAACCTAGCATCTGTTTCCTAGTTGATGTGATATATGGCTGGGTTTGTAATAACATATCATACACAATGTGATTATTCTGATAGCAGGCACGGTCTTATCAAACCTTTCAGGGACTTCCACCAGCTCCTAATAGCATTCTCCACCAGATAGTGGCTCCATATACCCACGTCCACAATAAGTCCAACATTCAGACAACCACCAGGCGTTCTCAATTTGATTCAACCAATCAGATCACTCCTAACACGTGATTGCCGATGTCTGGACGCATCCTATTGGCTCGCGCTACTTTAACCATGTATTGCTTCTATACATCTGCTTGGTGATCCCACACTTCTACCATATCACTCTCCCAGCGTAGTATTGACCCCAGAGGTGATATGGGAGGTCATTTAGCGTGAACTTGTCATAAAAGTTCGGCCGACAAGGTGGGAATACTCTTGTCCAAGGAGAATCAGCAGCAAGAAGACTCCCACCACATCAGTCTACAGGTATGGATTAGTATAGTGAATACGGCCATGTGGCTCCTACCTTAACCCTTTAAGGAAGCCTGCCAGGGCCCCGTTGCTCCTGTTTTTGTGGTATCGCTAGCTATAATCGGATCACGATTTTATTTTTACGATTACTTTAACGATCCGACTGAAAAGGCGTTGCTCCCGTAATATCGGATCGTATCGCTATATTTCCGCAGTATCGCTAATTTTTACGATGCGATAGCGAAACAACAATTCAGGGGCACATATTGAATGAGACAGAGGTAGATTCATTAGTTCTTTAATTAAATACAGATGGCATCACAGTTGAAACTGATCTGACACTTTGTGTCGTGGATCGTTATTAGGTAGAAGAACAAGGGGGCAGGGGTTGGTGGTGCCACCATGGATCGTTATTTGAAATATCAGATAAGGCTGTACTTAACCCACAGTGATACGATCCGCAATGCTGTGAATGTCCGCGTAAAAATATCGTTAAAAGCTGTATTTTGCGCAGCGATGCGCCTATGCGATTACGACGCGATCCGCAAAATTTCAGGAGCAACGTTTAGGCCCTCGGATCGCTATACTCTATCGTAAACCTGGAGCAACGGGGCCCTGGGGCTGAGCTAGACCCATAAAGACGGGTGCAGGTGTCAGTTTGTCCTGCTATAGGACGGGCACTCAATGGTTAAAACTCAAATTTCAAGTTTTAAATTATATAATAGGATATAAGTTAAAACTGATAATTCAATTTTCTAATCATGCAATATGATACATGATAATAGATATTTCTTTTGATTAAGAATATTGAAAATGATGTTTTATCTATTTTCTGAAGATTTCATGAATAGTGCTATATCATTTCTTTCTTAAAATATTTCTAATCATGCAATATGATACATAATAATAGATATTTCTTTTGATTAGGAATATTGAAAATGATGTTTTATCTATTTTCTGAAGATTTCACGAATAGTGCTATATCATTTCTTTGTTAAAATATTTTTGTTAATATTGGAACAATGATACCTCAAGGCATCATGGGTCTTTAGTGCGGTTATGCCTCCAGGCATCGTGCATCTTTAGTGCGGTGATGCCTCCAGCCATCATGCATCTTTAGAGCGGTGATGCCTCCAGGCATCATGCGTCTTTAGTGCGGTGATGCCTCCAGGCATCATGTGTCTTTAGTGTGGTAATGGCTCCAGGCATCATGCTTCTTTAGAGCGGTGATGCCTCCAGGCATCATGTGTCTTTAGGGCAGTGAAACCTCCAGGCATCATGCGTCTTTAGGGCAGTGAAACCTCCAGGCATCATGCGTCTTTAGGGCAGTGATGCCTCCAGACATCATGCGTCTTTAGTGTAGTGATGCCTCTAGGCATCCTGCATCTTTAGTGCAGTGATGCCTCCAGGCATCATGCATCTTTAGAGCGGTGATGCCTCCAGGCATCATGCGTCTTTAGTGCGGTGATGCCTCCAGGCATCATGCGTCTTTAGTGCGGTGATGCCTCCAGGCATCATGCGTCCTTAAAGGGTTAAAGATTCCTCACACATAACATTTGATGCATAAATGAACCTGGATAATGAGCCTGGAGGTATCTTTAAGACTTGTGGCCATTAGTCACTGTACGATTTTGGAACATGAATGTTCCATTCTCGGCGACAAAAGAACAATCGTAAGCTCAGATGAGGTAGCGTAACAGAGTCGGTGAGTGTGGCACCCCCACCCCTCCTCCTCCAGAAATTTGCCTAAAATTAGAAACCTTTGTCGCCGATGAATTGCAGTCGGATGTTCCGGAATTGGGACCGATAAATTAAGGAACCTGTTCTTCCTGTTGACAGTAACAGAGTAAGAAATCCCCCCCCCCCCATGGTGGGTACCGATATCGGCCTGTAATTAACATATTTGATCACTGGGTGTGGAGTTATTGGGGGTGCCACACACAGATAAGTAGCCGGAAGCTGTCCCTCGCCGATTAGTGCCCCCAAGTTAACCAACGACTAAACCTGTAACACAGTTGGTGGGGTAGAAAGTTGTAATACTTTCGCACAGTGTGGACAGAATTCCTTAAGCCTGATGCCCATCTACCGATTCAGGGTTGAGCGATTGGTTTGCAAATCGTATAGGAGTCGGTGAACTTGTCGCAGCCAAATTACGTAACTCTTCGCTCGATCTGCGGACATTGAGGAGATGGGGCGGTGGATATTAGTCCTAAGCAAATCTGTCTACTTGATTGGTGGCTCACCCTTGCCTAGCTGTCCTACATCTACCAACTACGGCCAACTCCGTTAGGATGCCTTGGGTGAGACAAATTACTGTCCGTTTGTCGCCGACAAAGGTCCATGAATGTTCCGAAATCGGTAGATGGGCATTGGGCTTAAAAGCCAATACACACTGTACGATTTCGGAACATGAATGTTCCTTTCTCGGCGACAAAAGAACAATCGTAAGCTCAGGCGAGGCATAGAAAATGTGTCGGCCAATGTGACACCCCCCTACAGTAATTTGCCTAAGATTTGGAAATCCCCCCCATGGTGATGTACCTTTGTCGCCGACAAATTGCAGTCCAATGTTCCGAAATCGGGACCGATGAATTAAGGAACGTGTTCCTTCCCGTTGTCGCCGACAACGGAGTTTAAGAAATACCCCACGTGGTTCCTACCAATTATGGCCCTTAATTAGTCGCTGGGTGAGCAGAAATGCCCATGCCACACACAGACTGAGGCCAGCTCACCGATTTAACTCCCATATACTGAGATTTATTACTTGTTCCTTTATCGGTGGTCCTAAATCGCTCACGATTTACGCAGTCCGTCGTCCAGTGTGGACAGAATCTGCTTACGATTAACTCATGCTAATGGCTGCCATAAACGTTGTGGGAATAGTCGACGCGATGTACATATTTGCCTGAGACAAGTTGAATAACCCTGCCGATTCAGGGAGTTAATCGGTGGAAACGAAATCGTTCAGTGGGTATTGGCTTTTAGGACTACCTCCTGTGATGGTCGATGCCTTGTGCATATTCGCCTGAGAAACGTTAAGACTAGCACAATAAGGGGACTTAATCGTTTGAAATCGTACAGTGTGTTTTCCACTTAACCCATTCACGCCGGGTGATGCCTTGATGCATCAATTCCAAAATACACGTTTTTGTGAATAAAATTGGAAATATTTGCTCAATAATCATGAAATTTCCACAGTATGTAGGTATACTATCATGTTTAATATTTATATGCAAGATAAAGAATAATATTAAGGATCACATTTCATGTCAAGTGATGCAAAGATAGAATTATCCCTATTAGGCCTTTATGCCCGGCCTCTAGCGGTATTCACTGGCAATAGTACCCGGCTTCATGTCTGTGCTATTGCCATAGCCACCCGGCGCGATAGGGTTAAGGATGTTTTAAGATTATGAAGAGGATCTTAGACTGATAACACTTATTGTATTTTTACAGAAAGATGCTCATTCCAAAGCAATTAAGATAAGATTATACAATAAAAGAACACCTCATAAATGTGAAAGTCATTATCTTATCGAAGACTGAAGATAACCTTGTTATGTTTAATTAGATACATCAAGATTATCTTTGGGGATACTGCATTACTAACTTATCTTTCAGTTCAAGTCATCCTTTGTCCAATCTGATCAAAAGTCAAAACTGTTTGATATGAAAAAAGGGGGAAAAAAATAAGGGAATTTTAGCATGACTGTAACAGTAAACGTTACGGAGGAATTTTCTGGTGAAGGAGCAACACACTCGTGGTCAATATATTTGGTAATCGGCAAACAGATTGACAGGAGATAGTCTTATCATGGGTAATGATAACAGAAAACCACAGGTAGTGATAGGGCATTGTATTCTAAACGTATCAGGTACCTGCAGATATATGACACTCTATCTACACAGAACACAACCAGGGACCTCCAATCAATTACCGTGACCTCGACCTTATTGAAGTTACAAGTACATTGTTCTGAGAGCTTATCGTAGGGTTTTTGTATTCCGCAGATCACCATCATGGGCAAGGAGAACAACAACCCAGCGCAGGTGAGGCATTTCTCTTAACGGGGGAGTTTCCGCTCGACTAATGTACTTCTTCTGGTAAGTGATGTTATTTGGCAGTGAAAACGTCGCTAATGTTGTGCACTGTAGATTTAACACTGGAAATGTGAAAAGTGCTACGAATAATGATAAAACACTCTGTATACTTCACGTCCCATCGCCAAGTGACTGTGGCACAAAATGAACATCACTTACTGGAAACAGTGCTAAAAACAGGTGTTCCACCAAACCGACAATGCCAGGATGTTGCCAACCATACTTATAGTGAGTAGAATGGTTACAGCTGGCAGGTAACCAGCAGGTACAAAGCGGGTAACAGGCAGGGAACCAGCGGGAGAACAAGCAGGAGAATCCGCAAAACCTAAAATATTTGGTTTGGCCGGTTCTTGGTCGGTTTTTGGCAGTTTATCTCTCTGACGATAAACTGCCAAAAACCGACCAAGAACCGGCCAGACAGTTTTTGGCAGTTTATTCCACTGCGATAATTGAGGCATAATCGGTGGCCATCTGGGCGTCATTTGGCGGCCAAATCGAGACATTTCGCCCGTCTGGTGGAGCACCCGCTTTAAGAGCATGATTTGGTTAAGTGGAGACTGAGCTGTTCTACAGGTAAAGGCCAGTTCCCATTGGCTGACGAAAACAATTTAGATTTTTTGAGTTCTCCTAAAAGCCCATTTCCATTGGCCGTCACCGATCTACAGTCAGGAACCACCGACGGACCTTTATCACTGCTGATGCATAATGGAGTTTAGGAGAACTAAAAAAATCTACACCATTTTCGTCGGCCAATGGAAACGGGCCTGATCTGGACATTATTGTACATTGCCAGCATGCTACATATCTTACAGAGGAAATGACACATGCTACATTACATTAAATAAAACCTTCCTAATACACTTGCTGATGCTTGTGTATTACTATGCATCAAACTCTCGTCTATGTATGCAGCATCTTTGACCAGACCACGAATGGGAATACCAATACCGGCTTTCTCCTGGGTAGTTAGATCAGACAGTAAAAATACTAACTTGTCTGAAAGCTTGGATTTCATTTCAAAGTCAACCTTGAGTCCACGGAACCATCATTTGTTGTATTTATCATCCCTCTTCTGTGATAAACTAAAACTCAGGAATAGCGGTAGCGGTTTACTGTGGCTCCTCATAATAGGTGGATAACGAAAATCTTGTGTATTTGTTAGGCCTGACGTCCACCTACTATGATAGAAATTTAGACCTTTCGATATGGCACCGATACATGCCAATCCACCATGCATTGTATGGGGTTTTATCGGTGTCTAATCGTAGAAACGTGGTAAACTGCCCCGATGTTAGGTGATTTACCGACGCAATTTTGATTTTTTTATCGGAAGGTGCATCGTAGACCATATCGGAGCCATATTGTAGTAGGTGGACGCCGGGCCTTATCTTGCAGTTTGACTTGATGGACATGTCCATTTTTGAGGTCTCATTTATTGACTTGCAGTCAGTGTTATGGATGAGTGTTAGGCCTGGCGTCCACCTACCACATAGAAATTTAGACCTACTGATATGGCACCGATACAAAAAGCAAATATATTAGACATCGGGAAGGTGCAAAACCATAGACATATGTCTAGACATATGGGGTTTTTGTCTGTGTCTAATCGCAGAAACGTGGTCAACTGCCCCTATATAAGGTGACCTTCCGACGAGATTTAGATTTTTTAGGTCAAAAATGCATAGTTTGATGTACTTCTTCAGCACGGAAGGTAGGCTAGTGGATTCTCAAGGCTCTAAGCCTAGTTCGTTAAGAATTCTTCTGCCATAGAGCGCAGTGAGAACCTTGAACATAATACCACTTAGAGAGTGTGAGATCTTATGAGAAGGGTGCATAGTGAGAACCTTGTACAGAATACCACTTAGAGACTGTGAGATCTTATGAGAGGGTTGCGCAGTGAGAACCTTGTACAGAATACCACTTAGAGAGTATCTGTGGTATACAGATTCCAATATGTGGTATACGTCTCCAACGGGAAAATAGTCCCTTTGTGCTTCTTTATGAAAGAATTCCAAAATCAGTTGGTGATGATCTCGAAAATTTCTCAACTCTGTTAAGGCCTCGTTATGTAATTATTTAGATCTCCACCTCGTAACTTTTGAATCCTTTCACCTGCAACCAGTTTCCCTCATTTATCTATCCATCAAATTTGCTATATGATTATCAATGATGCCTGGAGGCATCATGCTGCGATTCACTGAGGACTGCTTGAAGGCATCATGCTCTGGTTCATCTTGGGAATGTCTGGAGGCATCATGCTGCAATTTACCTGCATCCATAATACTGCATTTCAACTGGGAGTGCCAGAAGGCACCATGTCACATCTTATCTGGGAATGTCTGAAGGCATCATGCTGCAGTACAGCTGGGAATGCCTGAAGGCATCATGCTGCAGTACAGCTGGCAATGTCTGAAGGCATCATGCTGCAGTTCACCTGGGAATGTCTGAAGGCATCATACTGCAGTTCACCTGGGAATGTCTGAAGGCATCATGCTGCAGTACAGCTGGGAATGCCTGAAGGCATCATGCTGCAGTACAGCTGGGAATGTCTGAAGGCATCATGCTGTGGTTCCTCTGGGAATAAAGGAACTTCAGTACTGCCCAGGTATGCATGCATTACACCTGGGAATACCTGGGGGCATCATACCACAGTTTACCTGGGAATACCTGGGGGCATCATACCACAGTTTACCTGGGAATACCTGGGGGCATTATTCTGCAGTTTACCTGGGAATACCTGGGGGCATCATACCACAGTTTACCTGGGAATACCTGGGGGCATCATACCGCAGTTTACCTGGGAATACCTGGGGGCATCATACCGCAGTTTACCTGGGAATACCTGGGGGCATCATACCGCAGTTTACCTGGGAATACCTGGGGGCATCATACCGCAGTTTACCTGGGAATACCTGGGGGCATCATACTGCAGTTTACCTGGGAATACCTGGGGGCATCATACCGCAGTTTACCTGGGAATACCTGGGGGCATTATTCTGCAGTTCACCTGGGAATACCTGGGGGCATTATTCTGCAGTTCACCTGGGAATACCTGGGGGCATCATTCTGCAGTTTACCTGGGAATACCTGGGGGCATCATACCGCAGTTTACCTGGGAATACCTGGGGGCATCATACCGCAGTTTACCTGGGAATACCTGGGGGCATCATACCGCAGTTTACCTGGGAATACCTGGGGGCATCATACCGCAGTTTACCTGGGAATACCTGGGGGCATCATTCTGCAGTTTACCTGGGAATACCTGGGGGCATCATACCGCAGTTTACCTGGGAATACCTGGGGGCATTATTCTGCAGTTCACCTGGGAATACCTGAGGGCATTATTCTGCAGTTTACCTGGGAATACCTGGGGGCATCATGCTGCAGTACACCTGGGCATTCCCATATGCATCATGCTGTGGTTACAGGGTTAAAAGTACATGCACTGAGTGGTGCCCACTGAGCATCCCTAGCCTGGGTACATGTGCACTGAGTGGGTGCCCACTGAATGTGCCCAGCCCGGGCACACATGCACTGAGTGGTGCCTGCTGGATGTGCCCAGCCCGGGTACACATGCACTGAGTGGTGCCTGCTAAATGTGCCCAGCACGGGTACACATGCACTGAGTAGTGCCTGCTAAATGTGCCCAGCCCGGGTACACATGCACTGAGTGGTGCCTGCTAAATGTGCCCAGCCCGGGTACACATGCACTGAGTGGTACTTGCTAAATGTGCCCAGCACGGGTACACATGCACTGAGTGGTACTTGCTGAATGTGCCCAGCACGGGTACACATGCACTGAGTGGTACTTGCTGAATGTAACCAGCCTGGGTACACATGCAGTGAGTGCTGCCCGCTGAACGTGTCCAGCCCAGGTACACTGAATGTGCACTGAGAGGTTCCCACTGAATGTCCGTCTACACATGCACTGAGCGGTGCCTGCTGACTGTGCCCAGCCCAGGTACACATGCACTGAGCGGTGCCTGCTGACTGTGCCCAGCCCAGGTACACATGCACTGAGCGGTGCCTGCTGACTGTGCCCAGCCCAGGTACACATGCACTGAGTGGTGCCCGCTGAATGCCTGGGTACACGTGTACTGAGTGGTGCCTGCTGAATGTGCCCAGCCCGGGTACACATGCACTGAGTAGTGCCTGCTGAATGTGCCCAGCCCAGGTACACATGCACTGAGTGGTGCCCGCAGATTGCCCGGGTACACGTGTACTGAGTGGTGCCTGCTGAATGTGCGCAGCCCGGGTACACATGCACTGAGTGGTGCCTGCTGAATGTGCCCTGCCCGGGTACACATGCACTGAGCGGTGCCCGCTGAATGCCCGGGTACATGTGCACTGAGTGGTGCCTGCTGAATGTGCCGTGACCGGGTACACATGCACTGAGTGGTGCCTGCTGAATGCCCGGGTACACGTGCACTGAGCGGTGCCCGCTGAATGCCCGGGTACACGTGCCTGGCTGTGAAGTTCCTCCAGATGCTCGTAACCATGACCTCATTCTGTGCGGATTACGGATTGACAAGAGGCACAAAACAATACTTTCCTCGATACTGATAACAGGTGCCACCCCGAACGATATGATTAGGTGGAGTGGGCAGATAACGGCCAACCTGGACGGGAAGCCAGGTTCACGCATGCGCCACCCATACCACATCCGGTTTGTACACGCTCTCCTGGCGTGCAGCACAATATTCCTGTATGTACTGCTGAAGACGCAAGACCACTGATTTACAACATGTTATTAAGTTTATGATCCTCTCAAAAATCTAACGACTGATACCCAAATAAGGCATTTTATTTGAAAGGTCGGTGATTGTAATAAATGCCATCACCTATTGAGCTAACTCATGTGGTTGTACTTAAATAGAACGTCCTGATCATGCTGTACAAACTACAAAACGAGATGATAATATACGGTTCATAAACCGTAAATTATCATCGAGTTTTGTGGCTTGTACAAGCATGGTTGGATGTTTTATATTTACTATATACCCGAAATTAAGAAAAATTATTAATTTCATTTGGCTTAAGAACTAATATTTTAGTCTATGTATACGCAACAAGTGTTCCGTATTTTCCAGTACGGAACAGTATTCCGTACGGTATTTTTACGTTATATGGCGAAACGGTGCGTATTTACAGTATATACGGCATAGGTATATAGTAATATTTTCTTACTCTTCACATTTTATCTAGATTATTTCAATAGCTTCTTATTATTTATCATATACCCATGCAGTATATTTGATAATTACGTACTGCTGCTCCTATGCAGTATAAATTGTGCACTGAACCCTGTATATCTCCTACGTATAGAACCTGGGACCTGTTTCACTAGTTTCGTGACATGTCTGTGACACCAAACAGACATTGGGGTTGTCTAGTTTCGTGACAACACAAGTAGCTGCCCTTAGGAAAAGACAGACCCCAAACATAAGAATCAGACAAATCTACACATCATGAACCTGTTTCACAAGTTTCGTCACAAAAGTTTTACAGACATGAAAAGCGGCACCAACAGTGCAAGCAAGAATGGACAAAACAAAGTCTAATGTCTAGTTCTTATGAAACCGGACACACCATCTAGACGCCATCTAGACATGGCATGAAACTAGTGAAACATGTCCCTGGGACCTGTTTCACTAGTTTTGTAACATATCTAGGTGGCATGTCCTGTTTGTCCGGTTTCATAAGAACTAGACATTAGACTTCGTTTTGTCCGTTCTTGCTTGCACTGTTGGTGCCACTTTTGTCACAAAACTAGTGAAACAGGTCCAAGATGTGTAGATTTGTGTAATTCTGAGGTCAGTCTTTTACTAAGGGCAGCTACTTGTGTTGTAACAAAACTAGACAACCCCAATGTCTGTATGGTGTCACAGACATGTCACGAAACTAGTGAAACAGGTCCATGATGTGTAGATTTCCTACACATAGCCGTATGGCACACTGTGACGTAAGAGTGCAATCAAATGTTAAATTATCGAATGATATGAATACAGGGGCCTGTTTTTCAGACAGCGACGTCTTTATTTGTAGTGATCACAAAAGAGTGACCAGTTGGGCGACCAAACCAGTGATCATGACCAAAAATTGTTCCTCAGACCCGGTCACTGTCAAATTTGGGAATTAGATAAAACAGGGACCTATTTCAGTAGTTTCGTGACATGTCTAGATGGCGTCTGTGACACCATACGGACAGATCACAAGATTGCAGTCGATGACACACGAAGTTTCACTCATTTCTCGTAGGAATTAAGCAATGACATTTTAACATGAGTAGGGGATACATATAACCTATAGTCGTCCCAAATATGAGGAAGATTGGACACTCCGATTTTCTGATATTTGCTAGTCTTTTTCCGCTGTTGCTTGCACTGTTGGTGCCACTGTTGATGTCTGTCTAGGCCTCATGTCACGAGCCTACTGAAACAGGTCCCTGATATAGATAATTCATCGCAGTAAATATTGTTTCATTTGATACAGTGGAAGTGTATAAAATGAAATATGCCACCATTTGGGCTAAATGGTCACAACTCTGGAACCCAAAACAGTTACCACGACAGTTTATCGCTCTAAATGGTCGCACATGTTATGATGACTTATCTCTGGAACCCAAAGGTCTCCAAACGGTCACTAACTGGTCACTATAGGAAATGGTCACGACTAAAAAACAGGCCCCAGATTCACTGTAGTTATGCGTCAGAAAATACCTGATAGAATTATCATTAAGATCAACCCTCTAACTTGGCATCTAGTCGGGTTATAGACAATAATCGATGGTTTTGTGGACAGGCTGCCGTAAACCACGAGAGGTTGACGCATAGTAATACACAAGCGCTAGCGAGTGTATTACGACGTCAACCTCGAGTGGTTTACAGAGCCGCCTGTCCACATAACCATCGTTTGTTTTATCCTACCCCCAATAAAAAACATCGGCTTAACAATGGGTCACTGTATTCGGTCTGGAGTTCAGAAAAATGAAAAATATTGCTCTAGTGGGATACACTTGACAAATGATGTCATTTGTTAATGTAGAAGTAATTTAGACGGGCGAGGTAGGATAAATTCTAAACCAAACTCGAGTTAGTCATGTTATTGTTCATCGCACTCCGGCAAGATCGCGTATTACTGCTCTTGGCTTCGCCTCGCGCAGTAATACACGATCTTGCCATCTTGCGATAAACAACAACATGACTAACTCTTGTTTGGTTTCTCAATTGTATTTATTATCCATCTTTTCGTATGAATTAAACCCATTAATTACCATATAAACGGGTATAACAACAGGGACTATCTCTTTGCTCTACAGCACAAAGGGACTATTTTCCCCGTATACCATGGTTTTGAGGCTGTATACCACAGGTTTGAATCCGTATACCACAGTTATGGTATCTGACAGGTGTTATACAATGGGTCGTGGTTTACTGAATCCCCATACATTTTCAATGGAGTCTTTGTATACGATGGATAATAGATATTTATTCTCAGCTATTTGTTGCTCGCTTTCCTTCTCACTGCGGCGAACTAACTCACGATTCACCCTGTAAAGGAAAAACTTGAAAAAAAAAGATTTACAACCCCAGCAGGAACATTGTTCTCACAGGGAGAGTTTTTGGCGAGCGGTGGTTCCCCTCACATTTAGATAAGATTGTCAGAGTTATGATATCCCACTCAAGGAGTTTCTTATCAGTAATCTCCGGGAGAGATAAGGATGATGATCACGATGCTCAAGTGTGGTCTGTGACATCCTATCGTAAAACCGGATGAGGTTTAATCTTGGCTCCTTAATCTTGCAGACCTAATTATTACACAAGGCAGTAGCCAAACATGGTGAGTAGCACACCTAACCAGAGTGGTATAAAAATCTAACAATGCTAATTCGAGGTCGGTTTATTATTTATCCTACCCTGTCTCCATGATTTTAGAATATCACAAACTATGAATACACTACCCGAAATCCAGCTATGAATGTGTAATTAGCTATTTCAGTTCCTTCGTATTGATCGTGTGATGTTGAGAGTTCTCGTACAAGTCTAGATTTTCTTAAGGGTGTATATATTGTTGATTTTCAAATGACATTTGAGGAGGCACTTGTTTCATATATAACTCGTAATATTCTTTTTAGTGTCAGTAAACATTTGTATTGCACTGCTTGAAAACCACCATCTTACATGTTAATGCGCCCGGCATATATTATCGTAAAACTGGATGAGGTTTAATCTTGGCCACTGTATGCCACGACTGGCGTTTGGCGTAGTGATATCCCGAGGCGGAGCCGAGTGAAGTCCAGAGCCATAACTCCAGGAGTGGAATGCGGTTGCCAAGATTAAAACGAATCAGGTTTTGATTTCATCCTACCCTATCTCCTCGATTTTGGAATATTACATGATAACAATGCTGTATGCCACTAGTGGCATATAAAACTCCGTATACCAGTCAGCGTGGCATATGGAAACCCATGTTAAGCCTATGGGATTTTATATTAGGGGTAGGATAAAATGTCAACCTCAATAATACCGTGTTCCAGGCATTAGATCCCACCCTTCAGTCACCAGGCCCACCTAAAGACGAGGGGAACATTCCCATGCGCCTCAACCATCCGAAAAGGATATGATGCAGTATTTCTGATTTATAGCTATGTCGTAGCCATGTCGGAGCCATATCACAAGCAGCGGGTGCCCGGCTTAACAGACATTGAGCCTGATCGTAGATTGTCCCTGACTTGAGAGTCGGAATTCGTAACACTTGTAGGGTGGGAAAAGGACAGTGAGAGGGTGTGACGTGAACTGCGTTCTGTCAAGATGAAATGAGGTCACCTCCAAGGTCAAGGTTCAGGATCGACATCTGCAGGCCGTATTTTAACCAAGTTAAATGGAGACCCCACCTCCCGTCACCTTCAAACATCTCATTTATTATGAAAACTGTTACTCGGTTAACCTTCTCAGAATGGAAGCCTCGTGAATAAGAGAACGTGTTGGATTCCAATGATCTACGATATAGTCGATAATACTGTGAGGTCAAGGTCATATCATTGTGAGGTCAAGGTCATGTCACTGTGAGGTCAAAATCACGGTAATGTGAGGTCAAAGTCACATCAATGTGTGGTCAAAGTCATGTCACTGTGAGGTCAAAATCACGTCAATGTGAGGTCAAAGTCACATGAATGTGGTCAAAGTCATGTCACTGTGAGGTCAAAATCACGTCAATGCGAGGTCAAGGTCACATCAATGTGAGGTCAAAGTCACATAAATGTAAGGGCAAAGTCATGTCAATGTGATGTCAAAGTCACATCAATGTGAGCTCAAAGTCATGTCACTGTGAGGTCAAAATCAAACTAATGTGAGGCCAAAGCCATGTGACTATGATGTTAAAGTCACATCATTCTAAGGTCAAAGTCACATCACTGTGAGTTGATACAATTCCAATCTAATGTCTATATACTCCTTTCTATCCTAAAAATATGAAACAGATTGGCTAAATGTTTCCCATAGACCGCATTAGTGTGACGTCATTCTAGCACCTCAGAGCAGGCTTTCCCTCCGCTCTGGTGCCAAACATTGGGATATCCCCTCACTGAGTGCAGCGATCAGCGGACCAAAACATGTCGAATTCTTTAGTTCTGCAGAATATTTGACTGCACTATGGCACAAAAACAGATATAACATTTCCCTTGACTGCACTAATTAGTGTTGTCACCCTTTGACATAGTCGAATACCAACTTAACACTGTTATTGAGACAGGATCAAAACATGGGTCTGGCTTTACCCTTCCCAGAAATCATACCACTCTTCCCTTCACAGCTCAGTCCTAAAACATATTTCCTGTAGGATATGTTCATAACTTACTTGATAATTGCAGGTTTATCATGAAATGATTTATTATTAGAAGGCACCGCTCTGTCATAGCGTGAAAATGCGGTGCTTCGCAGAGTTTAGATTTGTTTGGCACCAAAAACCCACTTGATAGCGGGGAATCCCCGATAATGATATTAAGACTGATGTGGTCTATTACAAGATGATGGTGACAATGGGAGTATTACTGATGATATACAATATCAGATAAGGAGGGAGGATTAATGATGATATATCATATCAGATAAGGAGGGAGGATTAATGATGATATATCATACCACATAATGTAGGTAATAGTAATGATGATATACCATATCAGATAAGGAGGGAGGATTAATGGTGATATATCATATCAGATAAGGAGGGAGTATTAATGATGATATATCATATCTCATAATATAGGGAATATCACTGATGCATATCACGTAAGGTAGCGAATATCAATTATAATATACCAAATCACATGATATAGGGAATAGTAATGATGATATACCATATCAGGTAAGGTAGAGAGTGTCGTAAAACTGGATGAGTTTTAATCTTGGCCGCCGTATGCCACGACTGGAGTTTGCCATAGTCCGGAGCCAAAACTACAGGAGTGGCATGCGGTGGCCATGATTAAAACAAACCAGGTTTTGATATTATCCTACCCCATCTCCTCGACTTTGGAATATTACGTGATAGAAATTCTGCATGCCACTAGTGGCATATAAAGCTCCGTATGTCAGGCAGCGTGGCATACTCAATGTTAAGCTTATGGGATTTTATATTAGGGGTAGGATAATATCAATGATGACATACCATATAATGTAATTTAGAGAATATCAATCATGCATATCACATAAGGTAGGGAATATAACTGATGATAAGGTATAGAATATTAATGGTGCATATCATTGTTTCATATATCATGTAAGGTAGAGAATATTGATGATATTATATCACATCACATAATGTAGGGAGTATCAATGATGATATACCATATCACACAATGTAGGGAATATCAACAATGATATTTCATATCAGGTAAGGAAGGGACTGTTAATAACAATATCATTAATATCAATTAATAATAAGAATAAACATAATAAATTTAACAACTATACCACTATAAAACTTACCTCTGAAGTAGAGAAATAAGTCATACACACCTTCACTCTACTCAGTATCTCTACTGGGAGGAGATCTTACTCTCTTATCTTATCAATATCAACACAGTTTGAGAACTATAAGATACTACCATGTTGACTGCCCTTATCTCTATGAGGTACAACTGCGCATTAAGCATTTAGCAAGTCGTACCCGTGATGAGGTGAAGTAAACAAAAACATGTTGATATTGTGGATGCAGTGTGATGAGGCGTGTCCAGGAACTGGGGAGGTTTGGCAGAGGGCACAGTTTGTTTTTTTTTGTTGTTTTTTTTTTTGTAAGTTTTAGTTAGAGTACCCTGAGAGACCCTGAGATATCCTGCCGAGTGTCAACACACTGAGTTATCCTCACACGTGCGGCGACCAGTCACACTCAATCTGACCGAGATTTCTGGATGCCTCACAGCCCACTGCCCCCTGACGTGGAGTCTGTTATTGTTTATCTACGTCACCACCTCAAGGGTAAATCTAGGGTGTAGCTAACAGGGGAGGGCCAGCAAACCATCTAATATACCCAGGGACCTGTTTCAGTAGTCTCGTGACATTAGGCCTAGACAGACATCAACAGCGGCACCAACAGTGCAAGCAACAGCGGAAAAAGACTAGCAAATATCTGAGGATCGAAGTATCCAATCTTCTTCATATTTGGAACGATTATAGATTATATGTATCCCCTACTCATGTTATAGTGTCATTGCTTAATTCCTACGACAAGTGAATGAAACTCCGTGTGTCATCGACTGCAATCTTGTGATTTGTCCGTATGGTGTCACAGACGCCATCTAGACATGTCACGAAACTAGTGAAACAGGTCCCTGGGTCTCTGTGGAGAAAGATATCAGCAGCTGAATATTCTTATCGTTAGGCCTGGCGTCCACCTACCGCGATATAAATTTAGACCTACCGATATAGCACCGATACAAAAAGCAAACATCGGAGACATATCGGTAAAACGGTAAATGAATTTCACTTGTATTGTATGCCTAGAAATATAGATAATTGATGAATTGATTATCTACCCAAATGTGTCAAAGAACAGAGTATGTTGGGAGGACCAACGGATCTATAGGCCGAATCAAAGAATGTTAGGATTTTCCCATCCCGGCACAGTATGTTGGGATGGATGAAAATTGAGGAAGAATGGGAGGAAAATAAGGAAGATGATGATAAAAAGGTTGTGGAGGAAGAGGCCAGTGTTGGAGGGAGATGAAAACGAAAAATATGAGGAGGTGGAGGCAAAAACACAGGAAGGGGAAGGTTGAAGACAAGGATGTGGGGACAGGGAAGAAGGAGGAAGAAGAGGTGGATGAAGAGTCTGTGCAAGAGGAAGGGGAGGGGCAAGCAAGAGAGGGAGGTGGGGGGAGAGTGAAAAAAGAGAATAGGAGGTAGGTGAAGGGGAGAGAGGGGGGAGGAGGGAGGAGAGGGGAAGGAGGAAGAGGAGGAGGAGGAGGAGGAGGAGAAGGGGAAGGAGGGGGAGGAGGGAGGAGGAGGAGGAGGAGGAGGGGGGAAGGAGGAGGAGGAGGGAGGAGGAGGAGGGGGAGGAGGAGGAGGAGGAGGAGGAGGGGAAGGAGGAGGAGGAGGAGGAGGAGGAGGAGGGGAAGCATGAGAAAGAGGGGGAGGAGGAGGAGGAGGGAGGAGGAGGGGAAGGAGGAGGAGGAGGAGGAGGAGGAGGGGAAGAAGGGGGAGGAGGGAGGAGGAGGAGGAGGAGGAGGGAGGAGGAGGAGGAGGAGGAGGGAGGAGGAGGAGGAGGAAGGAGGAGGAGGGGGAGGAGGAGGAGGAGGAGGGGAAAGAGGAGGAGGAGGAGGAGGAGGAGGGGAAGGAGGAGGAGGAGGAGGAGGAGGAGGGGAAGCATGAGAAAGAGGGGGAGGAGGAGGAGGAGGGAGGAGGAGGGGAAGGAGGAGGAGGAGGAGGAGAAGAAGGGGAAGGAGGGGGAGGAGGGAGGAGGAGGAGGAGGGAGGAGGAGGGAGGAGGAGGAGGAGGAGGGAGGAGGAGGAGGGGGAGGAGGAGGAGGAGGAGGGGAAGGAGGAGGAGGAGGGGGAGGAGGAGGAGGAGGGAGGAGGAGGGGGAGGGGGAGGAGGAGGAGGAGGGGAGAAGGAAGAAGAGTAGAAGGAGCATAAGGAGAAGGGAGAAGAGGTGAAGGGAAAAGAGGACGAGGAAGAGGAAGAGGGGAGGAGGAGGAGGAGAAGGAGGGAGGAGGAGGAGGAGGAGGAGGATGGAGGAGGAGGGGGAGGAGGGGGAGGAGGAGGGGGACAGGAGGAAGAGCATGAGGAGGAAGGGAAGCAGGAGGAAGAAGAGGAGATGGAAAAATAAATAGTAGAAGGAAGGAGAAAGAGAAAGGGAGGAGGAGGTGGTGGAAGAGAAGGAAGGAGTGGGGAGTGAGGATGGGTGAGGGAAGAGGTGGATATGGAGGAGGAGGGGGGAGGAGAGAGGGGGAGAAGGAGGAGGTGATGGAAGAGAAGGAAAGAGTTAGAGGAAGGCTGAAGGAAGAGGGGGCTATGGTAGAGGAAGAGATAGGAGTATAATGAGAAGGACCACAAGGAGGCAGGAAGCATCGATGAATCTACTCTGAGAGTCTGGGAACATGGAGGGTGGGACGTCACACACGTGGTTCACGTTAGCGCGGGAAACACCCCGTGACAGGAATCTCCCGCGCTTCGACATTGAGTCAAATGTCGTCTGCTCAGAAAAATACCGTCTGGTGACGTCACTGAGGTTTATAACCTCGTTCTGACAGTCACACGGCGCCAACGTGACGTCATCCTCACGTGACCATAACAAACTCTTTCGCACGTGATTTCCCAGAAAGTGAACGGGATTGCGGATAAAGTTGTCAACAATGATGTTTATGAAGCTTGTCCAGAAGTTAGGGAAGAGGAAGAGAGTTGTTATCGTAAATATTTGTCATGATAAAGATAAAAACTGGCCATGGCGGTCATAACACTTCAAGATGTATTACGAATATAGTAGAATTATGATTAGAATACTGTGAATTTGACACATATGATATGCATGTTAATTTCTGTGTTAATGAATTAGGTAATCATTCATAACATGTGCCTCACACGTTCTCTACTCGAGATTCTGTACTCGAACACAATTTCTTCGTCTAAATTATAGGGTTCCATTTCCCTGATACATGTTTTCCCCCCTATAAGATATTTCCCCCTAAAAAGGAACAGAATCGCATGGGATTTTGAACCCTTTGAGGTACATGAATCCCACCGTGTGAATCCCACTTGAATAGTCGCTTGATAACAATTTTAGTCAGATAGATTAGATTAAATATTTATTTTCCTGTATAGCATTATCTGTTCATATACCTAAAAGAAACCTCAATCTAACTGGATATGAACGGGGCGATAGTACCCGGCTATAGAGTACATACATTAAATTGAAACACCTGAGATATCTGATCGGAAAATGAGGCTTGTCTTCTGTGGAGTAATCCAGTTAATACAGCATTAAGAAAAACAATTGATATAGAAGTATGTCAGAACACACGAATCAATTGTCATATTCAAAATATAAAGAAATTTTAAAGAAGGAAAATATACCAAAATCACCCCGCAAGGTGTAAAGTATATTCCTCTTACAAAAAGGAGAAAAATTCAACACACAAATGTTATATTCATCTGAATGTATTTGAAGATTCACATATATAAAGTTATATGAGAATGTATAGAAAGACAATGGATATAACCTTGAGACATCTCGTTTCCAAAATATATTTAATCAATTAATTTGCTTCACACAAACAGGATTTCTCAAAACCGGATTACATTTAACCAGGATCCCCTTTGATATGCAACCGATCTAAAAGAAGGGAGTGGGGAATTAACTCTGTGGTTAGAGCACTGGACTTGAAATCCCAAGGTTATAGGACTTTGTGGGTTTGAGTCCCACCGTAGCCACTCTTCTCTTTCATTCCCATCAGTGGTAGATATACTGCTATATCAAAGGCCAGTCCTTCTTATACCATGTCTATGTGGGGTGGGAAGTAAAATAACTCACCTCGGTAAATGTGTAGGGGTGAGGTTTCCACCTAAATTCATCACATAGATTCGATCACCACCCTTGTGGTGTAAAAGAACCTTGAGAATGTCTGGTAAGAACCTCTAATGGTTAACTGGACGTTTTATCAAACCAACCAACAAAGCCAAAGCCCGATGCCCATCTACCAATTTAGGGTTGAACGATTAGCCCGCAAATCATATAGGAGTCGGTGAACTTGTCAAAGGCAAATTACGTAACCCTTCGCTCGACCGGCGGACATCGGGGAGAAGGGGTGGTGGGTATTAGTCCTAAGCAAATCAGTCTACTAATCGGTGGCTCACCCTTGCCTAGCTGTCCTACATCTACCGACTACGGCCGACTCCGTTAGGATGCCTCGCCTGAGACAAATTACCGTCCGTTTGTCGCCGACAAAGGAACATGAACATTCCGAAATCGGTAGATGGGCATTGGGCTTTAAAGAAGACCCCAAAAACTAAAAACACAATCTGTTATCAGATCATTCTCCCGATCACGCATAAAGAGAGTGGTCTTTGATCCACTCACGTGGACGTTTTAAAAATCCACTTGATGTTTGACAACATGTGCCTTGTATCTGGTCCACGC
The DNA here is from genome assembly GCA_950022655.1 of Alentia gelatinosa. Classification (NCBI taxonomy): domain Eukaryota; kingdom Metazoa; phylum Annelida; class Polychaeta; order Phyllodocida; family Polynoidae; genus Alentia; species Alentia gelatinosa. The sequence goes on along the minus strand of OX465581.1, from coordinate 4,701,614 downwards.
ATGTGTTTACAAGCCATGGGAGGTGGGAGGGACAGGGTGGGTGGAGCTGGGAAAGACCAGCCTATAAAAGGATCCAATCCACAGGGTTCCCACCAGAGAGAACATTCACACACACACAGAGAAACAAGAGTCGAGCTACAAAGTCCGCCGTACAACTCCATTGACTCACACACAGAGTATAGAGAGAGGCCATTGACAGAGAGACTCCAGCACGTTTAGTCACACTCACAGAGCTTAGAGCATCCAGCCAGCTGTTACAGATTTATAAATCCTCATCAAGATGCAGAAGCACACTGCAGATCTCACCAACCTCAGGCTGCACAGTAAATACCTGAAGGAAACTCAGAATCTGCTGAACAAGAACGTTAACTATCGGGCTGTCATTAACCAGGTGGGTGTCTTTTTTTAAAATTTTTATAATTACCTACTATATCTAAAAAAACTATGATTCTAGTAGAATCCGCTTGGAGTGTCCCCCGCACATAGAGACAAAGTGAACCAGACCTAGGCCTGGAGACTGAAGGGCCATGAGAGTGAGATTCTCGTTTAGTGAAAAACTCAAATCTTGTTTATAGGACTATACTCAGACAAACTTCTTCTCTTCTGATTCATTTCGAGCCATGCCGAAATCAAAGTTTAGTATTGTAGTTTTCTGATCTACTTTTCTCATGAGAAACCAATGAGATCTCAACTTTCGCTGGTAGCCCTTTCAAAATTCCGCTGATTCCCCTCCCCCCACCCACCACCACCCAGTGACCACCAGCAGACTAAGTATTTGGACCCGCTCAATCATCTGACTCTGTGTAGCAGTCATCAGAGCGTCTAGCCTGTCCCCAAACAGGGCCGGGTGCTGACTCCATACACCCCAACCCTGCCTTGTCATTCCAGACTGGCCGCAGTCTGACATGTATGAAAAAAAATTGAATCGATAAATATATACCCATTTGTCTTCGCCAACCTTCAAAATAGCTGTCGCTAACTTTATAACTGTGTTTTAGAGGTGGGTTTCCGTTAGATCTTGGCTGGTTCTTAAATCCTGCCATTTTGTTCAGTTTTCCTTGACGGTTCCCCAACGGCAAAGTGCCTCACCTAATAACATAGAATAGCTGTTCACCCCTGAATGGAGATCAGGGGTGAATATTTTACCTACAGAGCGTCCGTCCGGGAACGCGGGTGTCGGAAGTTTGAATCTTGCTTTTGGCAGTCTCATATTTAAAAAAGAAATTCGGACTCGGACTTGATGAAGTCGCTAGTTCAAGAAAGGAACTTACAGGTAGTCTGCTGATTGCAGGTTTTGTGGTAGTTTGGAAACCAACCCCTTTATTACCCACCAATCTCCAAAGAAATGTATAGGGCACCTGGAATTAGCTACCCGGAGATTCTGGCATGTCAGAATCTCCTGCAGGAGATTCCGGAAAAATAGTTCTGTCCATAATGAGGTTGAATATTGTGTGCTTCAAAATCAGTTTCTTGAATGTTCCTTCAATGCTAATTATTTGGAATCAATCATAATAATCTCATTTACCATCAGAGATCACTGTCATAACACACTTTACATGCTAAAAGTACAGATTAATAGTGAACTATATTATTGGTGTATGTACCCCGAATTACTGCCAGACTTGACAGTGCTGTGATGTCAGGAACTAAATGGCTTACAGAAACTTTTTAATTGCAATAGATTGTTATCAATCTTGTGGGTGGGTAATAAATACAATAACAACTGGTTTTGTATACGAATGACCGTAATCTCCTCGTAGTTGATGACGTAATATCCTCGCTAATCGCTTGCATATTACTAAGCGTCAACTACTCGGAGATTACGGCCACTCGTACACAAAACCAGTCATTATTGTGTATGTCTACGATATAGTTGTTGGTCGGATTAAATCACACACGGTATCACTCAGGGTGCGCCTCAAACCAAATACTTTCTGTTCTATATAGGCTATAAAAGCAGAAATACTTGATAGGTAAAATCCACAGCTTAGCAAATTGATAATGAAGTCTAGCTTTATAGTGGTTCTATTCTAGAAATACACAAACGAGGAAATAACAAAATGGTAAATTGCCTTAGAGGTTATGACTAAATACACTCTCCAAGCAGTACAACTAATCTGGTAGGAGAGTTGTCTATCTCATCACATTATCACTCATAATCAACTCTACTCCTTGTAATTATATATAAAGACCCTAGGTGGGAGTAGTTATTGCTATCGGAGTATGTAGCTGCCCGAAAAAAGGCCCACAAAACTACACTAAAGTCTCAATTACTAGGGAGAAAGATTGTAGAATATATGCGATGATTTAAGTGGGAGATTACTCAGATATGGAAGTATAGATGTTGCTAAAAATGTAAAATAATTAAGGAAGAGAGTGAATGATATGATATTGAGGAAAAGTAATGATGATAATGATGATAATAATAATGTTTATTGACTTATAATTATAATATTTATTGACTTAGAGTAAGGGAAGTGTCTTCCTGAGGAACTGGCATACACTATACAATAATTCACAGTCAGCTGATTGTAGCCATGTTAGGAGTGTATACATATAAGTGTATGAATTTGCGGAAATAAAAGCTCTGTTAAAGGCATATCGGACAATTTGGCTTGAAAATTAAAACCCATGTCAATTTCCTGAAAATTTTATATGATGGTCTCTAAATGTTGTGAAACACATATCTAACTTAAAAATGGGGGTCACCTTTCTAGTTTTTGATTTATAGATCAATATTGTGATAATTTTATTTTAGAATTTATAGAAATTCTAAAAAGCATTTTTTTTCCATAGTAAAACCCATGTCATTTCCCTCAAACTTTCACAGAATATAGTACACATATTGCACTACTCATTTAGGTTTTAAAAATCATAGGTTACCATCCTTGTTTTTGATAGAATTTTCAGTACATTTCCTATGTAAATCAAGCAAATGTGAATCGGCAAATTTTACCTATTGTTATCGAAAAAAACTTGGACAAAACTTTAAATTTACTCATGTAGAATTGGAATGAATCCCAAGAAACCAGTTTTGACTAATATTTGACATTATTCAAAAATCACTAGGTGGCGCCACTGTAGATTGTAGAATATGCCTTTAAGAATATTTCTATCTGTGAAATCGGCGCACAACGTATATACCATTCGTAGCCTGGAAGCCTGGGCCTTGTTTTTTAGTCACGACATTCGTATCTTGCGACACGCATTTGCTGTCAGTGTGCTATAGAGATACGATGGTAGAGTGGTTGCGACAGTTTGTGAAGATACGACACTTAGGGAGGTTAAAGGTGTGCTATAGTCACGACACTCGGTGGCCAATGGAGCGGAAATAGTGGCCATAAGTGTCGTATGTCTAAGACCACTCTGGACATGTCGTAACAAACGCGGAACTTAACTTCCCGTAGGAATTAAGCAATGAAATTTTAACACGAGTAAGGTATACATATAACCTATAATTGTACCAAATATGACGAAAATCGGGCGTATCGTCCCGAAGATATCGGCGTTTGAATTTTGTCATAGCAAATACTGCTCTGGTGGCCAGTGTCCTGCCGGCCTCCGGGGGGAGACAAAAAGAACAGCCGAAACCCCGCCGCACTTCGGAGGGAGTGAAAAAGAACAGCGACCAACGGAAACGCAGGGGGGAGTGAAAAAGTCAAACGTCTATATCTTCGGGACGATACGTCCGATTTTCTTCATATTTGGTACGATTACAGGTTATATGTATCCCTTACTCGTGTTAAAATTTCATCGCTTAATTCGTAAGGAAACCGCAGAATATCCACAGTGACGTTTTATAGAAAATACGACTGTTCTATACTTGTCGTAACTTCAGACACTTATCTCTGCAATCGGACATTTGGACCTACGACACTGTCTATAGGACGGTGGCCATCTTTTGTCGTCGAAACTGACGTGGATTCGGTGCCCTATCTTACGCTATCGTAGACTTGCGATATCGTGGCTAAAAAACAGGGCCCTGGCCTAGTCACATTATAGGCCAGGTAGCGGTAGGTGCAGGAGTGTTTTTGAAATTGCTAAGCCCCGTCTCCATATACAGGTAACGGGTTCAATTTTTATGGTGCACTATGGGTAATGCCTCCATTTCCTCACTCTCCTAGCAGAGATCCTGTACTGTACCGTAAAAGATCTGCTGGGAGAGTGCTACATTGGCAGACTGAGACTATAGCCTGGACTAGCCCCAGTCCCTGTATCCCTTTTCTTTTTATTTCATTCATTTTATCTGGACTTTAATCTGGACTTTAATTCATAACTCTCTAAACCTGAATTTGATTGTAAGGCCCGGCGTCCACCTACTGCGATATGCCTCCGGTATGGTCTACGATGCACCTCCCGATACAAAATCAAAATCGCGTCGGAAGGTCACCTAATATCGGGGCAGTTGACCATGTTTTTGCGATTAGACACCGATAAAAAACCCATACAATGCGTGGTGGATTGGCATGTCTAGACATATGTCTACGATTTTGCACCTTCCCGATATGGCACCGATTTTGACATTTTGCATCGGTGCCATATCGGGAGGATACGATTCTATCGTAGTAGGTGGACGCCAGGCCTTACACTTTTAAATTGACATATTTTTGTTGTGATCTAGCCTGGACTGAAAACCAAATGTAATGTTTGGATCTATGAGATATTAGAAAAGAGAAGGAAAAGAAACTTGAGCAAGTCTATGTAGAGCCAAGAGAGGTGGCATGACTGTCAGTTGAAAGTCTTTATAGCATTATTTATCCTACCCCTAATATAAAATCCCATAGGCTTAACATTGGGTTTCCGTATGCCACGCTGACTGGCATACAGAGTTTTATATGCCACTAGTGGCGTACAGCATTGTTATCACGTAATATTCCAAAATAGAAGAGATAGGGTAGGATAAAATCAAAACCTGATTCGTTTTCATCATGGCCACCGCATTCCACTCCTGAAGTTTTGGCTCTGGACTTCACTCGGCTTCGCCTCATGAAGTCACTTTGCCAAACTCCAGTCGTGGAATACGGTGGCCAAGATTAAACCTCATCCAGTTTTACGATAGTAAGAAATAGTTACCAGTCCCTTATTTCATTTGGGCAGGGAACCAGTCTAATACCATTCGCAGCAACCACCGGAAACTGGTACATTTAAAGAAACGGTAGTTGTCTACTGCGCAGCTTCTGAGAACCCAGCCCTCGACCCCGCAGCGTTTTTGTCTCCGTTGAGAGGTACACGATGCGGCTTGGTTCGATCTGACCTTTATAAACCCGGGGAAACTCCCAAAGACTACAATAAGAACGACAAACGCAGATAACACGATCCCAAAACATTCCTTAACATTCCTCTCTAAAGGGAAATGGAGGTAAAATTACTGTATAATAATATCGTTGACAGATACGCTCAAAAACGTTTCTATGCCTATGTATTCCTCAAGATAAATAAACCCTCTAAAATAATTGAAGCGATACTGCATGAAATGTCACGATTATATACACAATAATGACTGGTTTTGTGTACGAGGGGCCGTAATCTCCGAGTAGTTGACGCGTAGTAATACCCGAGCGACAGCAAGGATATTACGTCGTCCACTAATCAAATAGTCTAGTATTTATTATCCACCTGCACGATTAATAACAAGTATATTGTAATACAAAGTTTATTACAAGACAAGTACTCTCAGATAATCCTCTCCCACTCTACAATGCCACAGCAATGTCAAGCATGGTGGTAATTCGGTGTATACTTACACCATTTTATGTTTTTAGCAGGCAAAACCTTTTATGACTATGATTTTTATGACTTTCATGGCTAAACTTGTACCAGGGGTAAGATAAGAGCTGCTCTGTGAGAACTCTGAACTCTGTGAGCAGCGCAAGGGTAGAAATAGTAGAAATATCTGGGCGGGAGGAGGGAGGGGAAGAGGGAGAGAGGGAGGGAAGGAGGGAGGGAGGGATACAGGGAGAGGGAGGGAGGAAAAGACGGAGAGAAGGAGGAAGGGAGGGAAAGAGGGAGGGAGGGAAGGAGGAAGGAGGGAGGTAGGGAGAGGGAGGGAGGCAGGAAGTGAAGAGGGAGGAAGGGAGGGAGGGAGGAGGGAGGGGGGAGGGAGGAGGGAGGGAGGGAGGGAGGGAGGGCGGGAGGGAGGCAGAGAGGTAGGGAGAGGGAGGGAGGCAGGAAGTGAGGAGGGAGGGAGGGAGGGAGGGAGGAGGGAGGGAGGAGGGAGGGAGGGAAGGAGGGAGGGCGGGAGGGAGGGAGGAGGGAGGGAGGGAGGGAGGGAGGGAGGGAGGGAGGGAGGGAGGGAGGGAGGGAGGGAGGGAGGGAGGGAGGGAGGGAGGGAGGGAGGGAGGGAGGGAGGGAGGGAGGGAGGGAAGGAGGGAGGAAGGAGGGAGAGGAATACCCACACGACCAAGTGTGTTTAGGTTGGCCTGAATAGAGGAGAAACCCCAGATATGTGCAGGCTTCTGGATCGGGGAGTCTGCATAACAATAACAATTCCTTGGCATCCTGCTGCAGCGATGTTAACGTATTACAGTTTATTCCCGTGTAAATAGTATAGAGGAAACCTAGGAAAGATTAGAGTCAGAGCCCGTACCCCGTCGAGTTTAAATTGCGTTGTAATTCATAAGACGAAGCTGTGTGATTTACGTAGCGATTCAAACAAGATGGGATTGAGTTAAACCTTAAACGTGAATACGTTTCTTAATTTATCTCACCCCTCACATTGACTAATGAGTTAACCTTTATGACATAATCCCCCATTGACTATTTCTTTTAAGTACTCCATGGGGGTTGGATACGAGTTCCAAATGCCAAGACTATGGGGAAAAATACCAGGGGTGAGATAAAATACCGCACATTGTTGACGTACAAGACAGTATGCCAGTTTCTGTATAGAAATGTTGCTCAGATAAATCACGATGCTGAAGGAAGAGGGATATAGATCCAATAGACAATTCTATAATGGGCCGCTATATAATTCCCTCAGGGCATATCTTATACCCGTAAGCCGCTATATAATTCCCTCAGGGCATATATGTATACCCGTGAGCCGCTGTGTAATTCCCTCAGGGCATTATATACCCGTGAGCCGCTTTATAATTCCCTCAGTGATATATATGTATACCCGTGAGCCGCTATATAATTCCCTCAGGGCATATCTTATACCCGTGAGCCGCTGTATAATTCCCTCAGGGCATAATATGTATACCCGTAAGCCGCTTTATAATTCCCTCAGGCATATATATGTATACCCGTGAGCCTCTATATAATTCCCTCAGGGCATATTTGTATACCCGTAAGCCGCTTTATAATTCCCTCAGGGATATATTTGTATACCCGTGAGCCGCTATATAATTCCCTCAGGGCATATCTTATACCCGTGAGCCGCTATATAATTCCCTCAGGGCTATATGTATACCCGTGAGCCGCTGTATAATTCCCTCAGGCATATATATGTATACCCGTGAGCCTCTATATAATTCCCTCAGGGCATATTTGTATACCCGTGAGCCGCTATATAATTCCCTCAGGGCATATCTTATACCCGTGAGCCGCTATATAATTCCCTCAGGGCATATTTGTATACCCGTAAGCCACTATATAATTCCCTCAGGGCATATCTTATACCCGTAAGCCTCTATATAATTCCCTCAGGGCATGTTTGTATACCCGTGAGCCGCTATATAATTCCCTCAGGGCATATTTGTATACCCGTAAGCCTCTATATAATTCACTCAGGGCATATTTGTATACCCGTAAACCGCTATATAATTCCCTCAGGGCATGTTTTATACCCATGAGCCGCTATATAATTCCCTCAGGGCACATTAGAATATCTGAGATAAAGACAGAAAATGAAAGTAAAACAAGAGAATCCTATCTTTCCCCAACACCACGGATATACTCACACCTTTCGGTTGCTATAATTATGCGCACAAATAAGCTCAGGTGTAGATTAGTGGTCGGGTAAAAGTCCCCCTATCAAGAGATAAGGCATGCATGCACACGTTATCGCTAATGGAGATCTGGAGAGTCGAGATAAGAGTGGTCCCATCCGCTCAGTAGGCAGCTCTCGGGAGGACTTTCACTCATCGTCAATTTTACCGCGTATTAATCACGTACAGCCACAGTAACCCTGTTTCAGTATAATACATAAAAGACGACACACACACAGTAAAGCCTATAAAGCCTATAAGACACCGACCCGACCGCTGTGCCCGATTCTACCTTTGCCCGACGGATCCGTCGGGTCTGTGGCAATCTGCATCAATCGGGTCGGTGTACGCACTTCACCGACCCGATTTTATTGCTTTTCCCGACGCGTCGGGCATTACTACCATGTCAGATATGACCGACTCTGCCGACACCAAAATTTTATTCCCGACTCTCACCGAGCCGATGGTCGGGATGAGTCGGGAACAAATTTCGGTTTACTTATACCTAGAGGGAGGGAGGGAGGGAGAGGGAGGGAGGTAGGAAGGGAGGAGGGAAGGAGGGAAAGAGGAAAAATGCTTCCAAAGGATACTAGGAACATACAATTGATATGCCATATGGAAGTAAAAACAAAAAAAATACTTCCCACACACATATCCTTGGGCCTTACAATGAAACAGGTAGTTGACATATACAGAACTATACTATTTTCATTTCCAATGGAAGAGCGTGGTAACTTAACGAGCCTGGGGGCCGATGAATAAACTACGAACGACAAGATAATATCCTAGAATTGTCTTTCAGGCCATAGTGTTGTATAAAATAATGTGATGTAAGCATAAGATGTATTGATCATAAGAGTAACCTTAAGGTCTTATAAGGTGTTATATACAAATAACTTCATTTAGAGAATATCTTCTGTTTTATCATACAACACCGAATGAAAAAAAAATGTCCAGGATGTCCTTTATCGTTGGAGTTATCGTATCGTTCAGACCAGCAACTGAAACGAATGAACTTTATTCAACACCCCCTGTTTTTCGTTGCTAGCCGCAACAGGTAGTTGACATATATACTTAGGGAATACTAGGATAGTGTATCAAGATGTAGGAGCAGAACTCGTTAGTTTACTAAACCTGTACTACACTCGCCTAACGGCTCGTATAGTACAGGTTTAGTAAACTAACTTGTTCTGCTCCTACATCTTGATACACTATATTAGTATTCCCTTTATTATATACCTAATAATATCAATATAATGTATATATTTTACTTTATTAGCCTCTAGTTAGTCAATCCATTCACTATCAACTCCTAACAAACACATAGAGATGTATCAGTCCTGCACGCTTTGATTTCACTAACCCTGAGGTCAATGCCCCGGAAGCAATCACTCTTCCCGCGAGTTTCTATGCAACAAGTGTTGCTATGCAGGTTGCTATGCGGGTTGCTATGCAAGAACGTCACAGCCGCATTCCATCGCGATATCGCAATATTTTTGCTCCTAATGTCAACAAGTCATGTGGTACAGTGGCTGGTACTTACTGCACACTGTGCAGTATGGGATTTTACTGCACACTTTCTGAATATTTCATAGTTACTCTTTGCTTAGCAGAGGTTAGTAATTATAAGATATATGTGCATCGGTATATAATAAAGGACTATACTATTTCCATTTCCAATGGAAGAGCGTGGTAACTTAACGAGGCTGTTTTTCGTTGCTAGCCGCAACAGGTAGTTGACATATATACAGGACTATACTATTTTCATTTCCAATGGAAGAGCGTGGTAACTTAACGAGGCTGTTTTTCGTTGCTAGCCGCAGTTCGGCATCTGCTTCGACGTGGACGGCGTCCTGGCTAGGGGCACAATCCCCCTACCGGCGGCCAAGACCAGCATCCGGCTCCTGCAGGACGACAAGGGCGACGTCAAGGTCCCCATCACCTTCGTCACCAACGCCCTCAACCGGGACGCCGACAAGGCAAATCAAATCGCAGGATGGCTCGGCACACCCGTATGTCTTATTATCGCCCACTTCAATTTTTTTAATTAAAAAAAAAAAGTTTTTTTTTAATAATTAATAAAGATAAAAACATTTAAGGACCCGTACGTCCCATTATCGCTCACTTAAATTTTAAAAACATTATTTTTATTAGCTTGCACAATATAATATAGTGCGGTCTACCATCAAACCCCATTCTATAGTCAGATTTAAATCTAATGTTATCGTAAAACTGAGTTTTAAACTTGGCCACCGTATGCCACGACTGGAGTTTGGCAGAGTGACAACATGAGGCAAAGCCGAGTAAAGTCCGGAGCCAAAACTCCATGAGTGGAATGCGGTGGTCATGATTAGAACAAATCAGGTTTTGATTTTATCCTACCCCGTCTCCTCGATTTTGGAAAATTACATGATAACAATTCTGTATGCCACTAGTGGCATATAGAACTCTGTATGCCAGTCAGCATGGCATATGGAAACTCAATGTTAAGTCTATGGGATTTTATATTAGGGGTAGAATAATATAGTTAAACTCGTTTATGTTGCAGATCGAACCGGAACAAATGATCCAAGCGCAAGGTCCGCTCGAGGTCTTCAAAAGTCTCCACAACAAGCACTGCCTCATCATCGGACAGGGCAAAATCTTCGAGATCGCCAAAGAGTATCCTTTATCTCGTGATTATTTAACCACATAAACTCCCTCATGATTTCTACGAGAAAATGTTTTACTCATTTCCAGTTTCACGAATTCTGTGTCTTAAATTGAGTGAAAATCAATAAGGTTTGGTAAATTTGCGGGATTATAAAAAAAACAACCAGTTATCCTATATGGGACATAGCCTGTCCTGTTTCCATGGCCATATGCTAGGCCGCTATACTTCCATACCAATCAGTTTTCCTATAATATCTGTAAAGCGCTGATTCCACCAAGCACCCGAAACTTGCCAAAATGAAAATCGGGAAATTTCGTATAAGTATAGCTGGCGGTGGAAGCGCACATTTTTTTCTGGTAATTTCAGACGCATCTACGATTTATCATGCGAGAAATTTCACCATATAAGATATTCTTTGATACAGTAGACAGACTTCAGAAACTTCCCAATGAAGCTTCTAGTCTGGTGGAATCTAGTGGTACCCAATTGGGACCCAACCTGATGGTCCTAAACCGATCGTAGTAAGGTACGAAACTATCGTTGTTATTTGCGATATAATTAATAGCTGAAGAGATCCTTAACCCGAACTAAGACTGGGCTTCAAAAACACATGCACCATCGAGCAGATTGCTGATTCCTACCCCTTGTTGGACATGGTCGACCACGATAACAGGATCAAAATCGTAAGTTTTTACCCACCCACCCACTCCTTTATTTTTTCATTTCTTTTTTTTATGGTAGCATTCATTGACATGAAGAATATTCAATTACAATGAGATATCCATGATATCGTTTCTGCAAGGTGTTAAAGGAAGAACAGTTAATAATAGGAGAAAACGCCCTAACTGTGGCCGAACTATGTCTTAGTTAGAGGTCACCTATCGCCTACGGCGTCGGGGCGAACGTCGGCGATAGGTGACCGAGAACTAAGACATAGTTCTGGCCACAGTCTGGGCGTTTTCTTATTATTACATACCTTAATTCGATCAGAAACACGCCATTTATCGAGTTCCTAAGTCACAACCGCTCCATGTTGACACTGTCTGCTACAAACCGGAAGTAGCGCAGGATCTGTGAATCACGCATGCGCGATAGGCCGCAACTCGCCCAGCGGATGTTTGGCCGCTATTTGGTACGAGTGCGGTTAGCAGAAGATATGATTGGAGAGGGTTAGGCGTGTGTGGAGGCGGACAAACCGGGAACCAGCGTAAGCGTGTCTGTGCGTCCCCCGCTGCGGATCGTGTTGTTATTATCGATGAATTTCGCATATTTGAGCAGTTTAAACGGTGTCTGGTGGATCCAAATCGTTAGCTACTTCGATATTTGGTCAGTATGCACTTGTAGTCGTAACGGGGGGCGTGTATCGCGAGTTTCAAGTCGCGATTCGACGTCCTCCGACATGTTGTTTTTGGTCGCGATGACGTCGAATACGCACGCCTAGCGCGGTGCGGCGAGTTAGTTACATACACGTTAGAATCGTGCAGTGTGACAAAGCGCAGTGTAGTGGGCCGTAGTCGCGATATACTACACCCCCGTGAGCGCGTAGTATTTCACTGACGTTCGGCTATAGGTATGTAATAATAACTACCACGTAGCAGTTCAAACAATAAAGAGTAACGCAATGATGAAAAGTATTGCTGACATCTCTTTTGGTGGGAAGTTTTTTTTGGTAAAAAGATTTTCAGAAGAAATTTTCTTATGTATTAAATCTAAATATCTAGAAACATATATGAAAATTATATTGGTTGGCATACAATTATGAAGTGAAAATCAATAGAAAATGTAGGACTAAGTAAATATTTCATTTCCGGTTTATTTCCAGGCCACGCAGGGTTACACCGAGAAGGAGTTCGGTCGGGTTGAAGGTACGTTCTGATTACTACGCCAAAATATAGTCCCTTAATGCATGGAAAGCGAAGAAATATAGTCCCTACTAAAAGTGGTTAATATGGCAATTTCTGGTTTAAATTCATTCTTGAAAGTGAATAAACTCACGAGATGAAAATATGTTGGTCCGTACTCCAGCAAGTTTGTCTGTGAAGTAATTCACAAAGCAAAGCTGCGTGAATTACGTAGCGGTAAAAAGAGGTGGAGTGTGGACCAAGTTATTTTCATTGAGTGGGTTTCTGGTTTTATCTCAGCCCGTATAACATTATTAATTGATAAAAGAACGCACCAATTAGCCATTGAGTATTGGGTACACTATCTTCATGGCCATGTAGTATCAGTTCCCAACGTTAAGCCTATGGAGAAAAATTCAGGGGTGAGATAATAAATACATTAATTACGATTTTTTGGAAGGCAGTACTTTAAAGCTCTCCAGGAGGACTTTGTAATATTCTCGCTAACGCTCGTGTATGACTACCCATCGAGTGCTCGTGATCTACGGCCGCCTGTTAACAAAACCATCGATTATTGTCTGTATATAGTTGGATAGAAATGATGATCTTCGTTCTATTGTGCAGAAGATTGAGAGCGGGGGTGCAGGGGTAAAACATCTTCCAAAATTTTGCGTACATACTTTATGGATGGTCCTTTCACAACCAAGATAAATAAAATCCAGATATACAATAAAAACCAGATATCATTTTTGTAATTGTATCTGAATATCAACATCAGTAAACCTTTAAAAAAAAAAAAAAAATTGAATGGGGGCTTGAGATTGAGAGTAGGGGTGAGGGGTAAATAAAAAATCTTCCAAAATTTTGCGTATTTACTTTATGGATGGTCCCTTCCAAGATAGATAAAATCCAGATATGAAATTAAAAAAAACCCCGGATATTATTTTTTTTAAACCTCAACATCAATAACTTATTTTTTTTTAATTTAATTTTTTTTTTTTTTTTTTTTTTACAAATTCTGTGTTTAATGACTGGTTGCCTCTTGCCCCCCAGCTGTCATCCTGATGGGAGAACCGAAGCGGTGGGAGCAGTCGCTGCAGCTGCTGGTGGACCTGCTGAAGACGGACGGGAAGCCGGACCGCGCGCCTGAGGCCGTGCCTGAGACGCACCTGCCGGTCGTCGCCTGTAACATGGACCTGCAGTTCATGGACCGCGCCTGCATGCCCAGGTCAGTAGACTACCAACACCACTCCCCGGTGTACAAAGGGACTATTTTTCCCGTATACCATGGTTTTGAGGCCGTATACCACAGGTTTGAATCTGTATACCACAGTTATGGTATCTTACAGGTGTTACATAGACAATAATGGATGGTTTTGTGGACAGGCGGCCGTAAACCACGAGGGGTTGACGCGTAGTAATACACGAGCGCTAGCGAGTGTATTACTACGTCAACCGCAAGTGGTTTACAGAGCCGCCTGTCTACAAAATAATCGTTTGTTTTATTCATTATCCATCTTTTCAAACAAATTGAACCCAGTAATTGCCATATTAACGGGTATAACAATAGGAACTATTTCTTTGCTCTATAGCAAAAGGGAATATTTTCCCGTATACCATGGTTTTGAGGCCGTATACCACAGGTTTGAATCTGTATACCACAGTTATGGTATCTGACAGGTTCCCCATACACTTTCAATGGGGGCTTTGTATACGATGGATAATGAATAATGAGTCGTGGTTTACTGAGTGCCCATACATTTTCAATTGGGTCTTTGTATACGATGGATAATGAGAGCTCTGACCAGAAACGTTCCTCGGTTTCCTCTATAGTACCGCTTGTGGTCATCTGTTCAGCACTCGTAATTCACCGAGCCATAATCTGTTTTCAGATATGGACATGGCGCCTTCCTGCTTTGTTTAGAAGCCTTGTACAAGGTGAGTTTATGATTTCTTTAGGATAACTTGAAGCTTCTCAGCTTCTCAAATTCTATTTTTGTGTTTTTTGTTTGCTTGTAATTGAATATATAGGCTACTGAACCTATTGCATCTCCTTCATCTTTTTAATTCATCCTACTAATGGAGAGAGACTAGGGGATGTACCATAGAATGGGGAAGTTTCCACTAAGCCGATGTACTACTTCTGGTAAGTGGCGTCAACAGCCATGAAAATGCCGCTAATGTTATGCACGGTAGATTTAACACAGCAGGGTGCTACATATAATGATAAAACACTCCGTACACTTCACGTCCAATCTCTAAGTGACTGTGGCACAAAATGAACATCACTTACCGGAAACAGTTAAAATAGCGTGATTTGGTATTGCTGAAACTGAGCCGTTGGTGTAGATGGCCATGTTGGCATTGTAAGTACATGCATGTTGGTATTTTATACTATTACAGAAGTGCACGGGGTACGATTTGAGGTACACCTCTCTGGTCGGGAAGCCCAGCGAGATCACGTTCCGGTATGCCGAGCACTGTCTCGCCCGTCAGGCCATCAAACTGGGCATCAAGGAGCCGCTGAAGCGGATGTACATCATCGGGTGAGCTGCTCTTACTTCTCTTTTATTCATTAACCCTTTTGGGGCGGATAATGCCTTGAGGCATTCCCCCACGGAGACCGGATAATGCCTTGAGGCATTATTTATGAATTTTAGTAATATTTACCATTTCATTGTTTTATGAAGAAATAATTGATCAATATATCTGAAACTTTCCGAGAATATACCTATGATGTAGTATTTGATATTATTTGGTAAACCAAATAATATAAATAAGAATGATGTGTCATATCACGTGATCAAATAATGGAATATGGGTTTAGACAAAATTTGGCCCGTCCCCTGGAGTTATGCCAATCCAAAGTTCCCGCCCCGACCAACAGCGCTCTGCCACATACCCCCGTCTTTAAAGGGTTAAAGTATTAATTCCTTGATATGAGGAAACGGCCTTACTGGTGATGAAACGGTCTCTGTTCATGGTCTGTGTTTACCGATACCAAAGGCGGAGGTCTTTATAGACTGAGAACAGATACAGTATGGTACTATTGTTTCCTTTTTAATATTATCATCATTATTGTTATCATTATGATTATTATTATCATCCTTGTTATCATCTTTATTATCATTATCATTATAATTATTATTATCATCATCATATTATATAGATATTCGACCACAGGTATAATGGCACACCAGCATTTGTGAAATTTGTGAATAAAAAAATGTATTACTATATATAGCGAATGTCTATGAAATACTACCCACTGCTAGGGGTGTAGTATAAATAATGTTCGCGCCCGCCGTGACAGCGGGCCGTAGGGAATGGCAAAGGCTTTGTAAAGTTAATAAAACAGCTTTTTAAATGAGTAGGAGGTATATAGTAATAAGAAAACGTAGTGACTGAGCCTCTACTGTGTCCATTCTCAGTCAATTCATGAAAAAGTATGTCCCTCCCGCCTGCGGCATCGGGCCGTATTTCTTCATCAAATGACTGAGAACAGCCATCCATACAGGCTCAGTAACCACGTTTTCTCATATTACCATACACCTGTGGCCGTATCTACGTATACCACCCGCTCCTACCCATGAAGTATTTATGGCCATACGTCACACTGTGACGTACGGGGTACAACCATTCAATTGATATCAATTGAAGGGAAAATTCCCCCATTCTTATAACTAATATTAAGATTAGCAATTTTACCACATATATTCTACATCGAACAACAGTAACCAAAAGATGGCAGTAAACAATGTTACCGGACATTGTTGACATAATATAATGCACGAGTGCATTCAGTTCTTGTGTTGATTAAAGTTGAAAATAAGTGTATAAAATTCATATTTTTTTAAACAAATGTCAGTATTTGTATAAAAAGAAAAAAAAAACAAGAGAGAAAAAAAGAATGATGTAATAAGGTGGTGTGATGGTCAATGTAAAAGTTTATCAGGTCACATTAATAAAATACATTGGATACATTTAGATTTAAGAAGATTGCGATAAGAACCTGAAATAACGTATAACGTGTCTTGCCCTGACAGAGACACACCCGAGGTAGACATTGTTGGCGCCAACCTGTACCAGAGATACATCGACAGACTCCAGATCCGCAGAAACAACCCTGACATCTGCAACAATGAAAGCAAGGACCCTGAGCTCATAGGTAAGAATCATTATCAACGATACCTCTATATAAACATGGCATCACCCTGAGCTCATAGGTAGGAATCATTATCACGATACCTCTATATGGACATAGAAATAACCCTGAGCTCATAGGTAAGACTCGTTATCGACGATACCTCTACATAACCATGGTATCACCCTGAGCTCATAGGTAGGAATCATTATCAGCGATACCACTATATGGACATAGAAATAACCCTGAGCTCATAGGTAGGAATCATTCTCAGCGATACCTCTATATATCCATAGCAACGACCCTGAGCTCATAGGAAGAATCATTCTCAGCGATACCACTATATATCCATAGCAACGACCCTGAGCTCATAGGTAGAATCATTCTCAGCGATACCTCTATATGGACATAGAAATAACCCTCAGCTCATAGGTAGAATCATTATCAACGATACCACTATATATCCATAGCAACGACCTTGAGCTCATAGGTAGAATCATTATCAGCGATACCTCTATATGGACATAGAAATAACCCTGAGCTCATAGGTAGAATCATTCTCAGCGATACCACTATATATCCATAGCAACGACCCTGAACTCATAGGTAGAATCATTCTCAGCGATACCTCTATATGGACATAGAAATAACCCTGAGCTCATAGGTAGAAACATTCTCAGCGATACCACTATATATCCATAGCAACGACCCTGAGCTCATAGGTAGAATCATTCTCAGCGATACCTCTATATGGACATAGAAATAACCCTGAGCTCATAGGTAGAATCATTCTCAGCGATACCTCTATATATCCATAGCAACGACCCTGAGCTCATAGGTAGAATCATTCTCAGCGATACCTCTATATATCCATAGCAACGACCCAGAGCTCATAGGTAGAATCATTCTCAGTGATACCACTATATATCCATATCAAGGCCCAGAGCTCATAGGTAGAATCATTCTCAGCGATACCTCTATATGGACATAGAAATAACCTTGAGCTCATAGGTAGAATCATTCTCAGCGATACCTCTATATATCCATAGAAATAACCCTGAGCTCATAGGTAGAATCATTATCAACGATACCTCTATATATCCATAGAAATAACCCTGAGCTCATAGGTAGAATCATTATCAGCGATACCACTATATATCCATAGCAACGACCCTGAGCTCATAGGTAGAATCATTCTCAGCGATACCACTATATATCCATAGCAACGACCCTGAGCTCATAGGTAGGAATCATTCTCAGCGATACCTCTATATATCCATAGCAACGACCCTGAGCTCATAGGTAAGAATCATTCTCAGCCATACCTCCATATAAACAAGGCAAGTGCCCTGAGTTCATAGGTTTGTGTGTTTGTTTGATTGGGTGGTTTAACGTCCAATTTGTTCGATTAGACTTACTTTGGATATGGTCGAATCTATGAGATGAATGTAGGTAGAAATCTCACCCCTACACATTTACCGAGGTGAGAGTTCTTTTACTTCGCACACCACATAGACATGGTATGAGAAGGATTGGCCTTTGATATAGCAGTAAATCTACCACTGCCGGGGTTGAAGAAGAACAATGGCTCTAGTGGGACTCAAATCAACAAAGTCCAACAACCTTGGGAATTCAAGTCCAGTGCTCTTTACCACTGAGCTAACTCCCCATCCCGGTCGCTTTAGTTATGCTTGCATGCAAGCATATCCGGCCTGCTCATAGGTAAGACCAATTACCACGATTCCTCTATATAGATATAGCAAGGACCCTAACCTCATAGGCAGGAATCATTCTGAGATATGCTTCTTACCTACTCTGATTATGTATACTATAACAGAGTTCCACCTTTTTTCAGATCCTGAGTTGCCGCAGTCGAGGAACATCCCTCCCAACACCTTCATCAAGCAGACCGTGGAGCGTATCTCTGGTGTGCTCGTGTGCACTGGAGTGTACAAAGAAGGCGTGGAGCCTCAGAATGAGGGTGACGAGAAGAACTACCCCGGTCACCGAGACTTCGCGCGCCTTCCCGAACTGTACAGACCTTCGACAATCTGCAAGGATGTGCATGAGGCACTACAGTACATCATGGAGTTAGAAAACTGCACTTTGTAGTCAGTTAGCATGTTCGTGTATTAGCGTATTCCCCGCCCAATTGTCAGCTATCAAGCTTATAAGACATTGACGTGCTGATATATGTTCTTCGATCCGATTCCAACTGATGAATTTGTGTAAATCGGTGTATGGACTTCACCGGCCCAATTCTATTGCCTCAGCGATGGTTGCTCGTCTCAACTCGCATGTGGGATATGACTTGACTCTGTCCACAGGCCGGCCTGGCTGGTGACGGCACCCTTTTATGCAGTCATGTCATCGTACGAGGGTATCGTACATCAGCATTGCTTGTTACCAGTGAATTCTGGATTGGTGAGAATCAGGGAATAGTGTTGATGTCTAAAGGGTGTGCTCGACTGGGCCGGTGGTATGGCCGAAAAAGAGGGCCACACAGCCATGGCACAGCGCCCATGTGGCGGCTGCCATGTGCCTGTGTTAGCTCAAGTTTAGAGACCGGTGCGGTGGAGCAGGTCACATGTCCACCGGCGGCCACCACATAATGATGAACCACGAAAACTAATAAATTAGGTATCGTCGGTTAACGATTGGTAACCGGCCAGCCATTGGCTGGTTATCAGCCATTGGCCAGCAATGGTGACTGGACCAGAAGGTTTTTACACCATACAAGTAACTGCCACATGCTGCTCTTTTATTTATGTTATACCATCGGGTCAGTGGACCACCCCCTTAAACAAGCTTAACCCAACTAGTGCATATCACACATGCACATAGACTGGTGCTCAAACGGTTACATATTTATCCCTAGGTGAAAATGAGGGCTATTTGTTGAGTGTTTATGTCTATATATCCACATAGTATGGTAAATATTTTAATATTCTATACAAAAGAGTTATACATAGCACAAACTCTGGAATAAGGGGATTTTTCCCTGTATTACCACATAGCTGAATTACTTATGTCTATATTGGTCATGACTTTATAATATATTAATAATGTCTCTATTGGCCATGACATTTGGGTGATATGTAGTAAGCCTAATTGTTTACAAACATATAATGTATTTTATTCCAGGCCCTGGGCATCACTGTACATAGGCTACATGAATATAAGACAGTCCAAGTATTGTTATGAACACGTTTGTATGGGTGGGGGCTTGTAGATAAGTGACGTGATAAGATAAAATAACCATGATCTCGTAACTTCCCAGGAAGGTTTGCTCTCATGGTTCTTAAAATGACATATCAATAGTATTATCAGGAAATGTAGTTACTGTGTCCATAGTGCATACCTCAATGTCCACCTTTTTACACAGGAATCCAAAGGAGGTTGAGGCAGTCGTATATATGCTGCACATATATGTATATCAGTTAAATGTGCGATATATTCATGTGTGTGTGTTGTTCCAGTTTAAAAGGTTTGTGTGAATGGTAGTTGTAGATGTATATCTTTAGGATACGAAATTGTTGATCAATATTTTATCCTACCCCTAATATAAAATCCCACAGGCTTAACATTGAGTTTCCGTATGCCACGCTGCCAGGCATACAGAGTTTTATATGCCACTAGTGGCATACAGAATATTTATCACGCAATATTCCAAAATCGAGGAGACGGGGTAGGATAAAATCAAAACCTGATTCGTCTTAATTTTGGCCACCGTATGCCACAACTGAAGTTTTGGCTCCGGACTTCACTCGGCTTCGCCTCATGATGTCACTATGCCAAACTCGTCGTGGCATACGGTGGCCAAGATTAAAACTCATCCAGTTTTACGATAGTATGTACCAAACACGAGTGAGCTGTCTAATAAAATATGGACGTGTAAATGACACTGTGTCAGTGTGTTTAGCATATTATAAACCATATATATCATGTGATAAGTTTTACCAAAGGATATAGTTGCCAGTTTATGTGATATCTACTTCACCAGATACCTACATATCAGATTATAAATAGATTATCAGGAAGTCTTTGGGCTGATCTGTCGACTACGCTTTTATAGTCAATATTCAATGTTTACAGTATTATTCTAACTATATGTGATGTAATTATAGTTAAATAAAAGAACATCAATACTGATATAATATGTGTATTCTTTCTTTAAAATCTACACGACATATTAAATCGGGATACTATAGAGGAAATCTATGAAATTTTATGGTCAAAGCTTGATCCCATCGAGTTTGAACTGCATTGTAATTCACAAGGCGAAGCCACATGAATTATGTAGCGATTCAAACAAGATGGGATCGAGCTCTGACCCTAAACCTGAATAGGTTTCTGAATTTATCTCACCCTTCACATTGATTAATGGGCTAACCTTTATTACAGAATCCCCCATTGAGTATAATTTCTAAATAGTCAATGGGCATTGGATATGAGTTCCCAATGTTAATTCTACGGGGGAAAATACCAGGGGTGGAATAAAGGGATTAAAAAAGGGAGATAGTTTTGTGTGTTATGGAGGCAGCCATCTTGTTTCTGACACCCATCAAAACACAGAGCCAGGTGAGGTTAGCAAGGGTTTTAAACAAAAAAAGAAGTCAGTGTTATTTTTTGCCTCGTCTCCCGATTATCAACGGATTGTAACAATTGATAATAGCGGTTGTCCCCCAATTCTCCTGGCGGGTGATGGCACGACTAGTAATCACTCTGTGCCCTATAGCACCCAGATCATAAACTTTAAATGGTTTGTAATTTAAATGGGAATTTGACATTATCCTACCCCTAATAAAAAACGCCATAGGCTTAGCATGGGATTTGTTTATGTCACGGGTGTGACATAAAGTGTTGTTTATGTCACTACTTTCTGATACTGAAAAAATATGGAAACGGGGTAGGATCAAATCTAGACGCCACTCGTGACGTCTCTTGATATTAACCATTTAATCTTGCAATAAACGGGCAAATTGGTGCAGAGATACAAGCATGGCACAGGACCTATGCTCGTAGAATATTTAAATATTGTAAAAGGTTATTTTTTCACATAGGAGAACCCATGTTATTTTCTTCAGAATTTCAGAGAATAGAGGGAAACTATGTTCCGGTGAGCGAAAGTTCAAAGTTACTCGGTGAGGACCGGAAATATTACTGCCCAAGGTGTCAGCCGCGGGCAGTAATTTTTCCGTTCCTCCCCGAGTAACTTTGACTTTTGCTTACTGGTACTTGTTTCCCTAGTCCTATATAACTTCAAATGTCAATAAAAATAATTATTTCAGCAGTGGCATGTTAGTATAGAGTGTTCGGAAATGGGTATATAGGAATATAGTAAATGCCAATGTCAGAAATATAAGTAATACTAATTATTGAAAGAGCTAAAGAATACCCTATTTTAAAAAACCTTTCCTATAACAATCAGGCAAATGTAAATGGGCGTTTTTACATATTATGTTGAGACAACTGGACAAAATATTATATTCCATTTATTTTGCTTTATGATGTCACAAAGAACCAGTTTTAATTGATAAATATTAATATTCAAAAATTACTAGGTGGTTCCTCTGTGATTTGCAGGATATGCCTTTAATACAATGCAATATTCTGAAGGCGAATTGTAGTTAAAGGCATATCGGACAATTAGGCTTGAAAATTAAAACCCATGTCATTTTCAGGAAACTATAGTATGATGATCTTTAAGTGTTGTAGAACACATATCTAACTTAAAAATTGGGGTCACCGTGCTTGTTTTTGATTTAGAGATCAATGTTATGATAAATTTATAATAGAATATATAGAAATTCAAAGAAGTTGCTTTTCACAAAGTAAAACCCATGTCATTTTCCTCAAACTTTCACAGAATATAGTCGATGTATAGTACTATACATATAAGTTTTAAAATTCATTGGTCACCCTCCTTGTTTTTGAAAGAATTAAAGAAAACTGTATATTCCAGTGCATTTACTATGTAAATCAAGCAAATATTAATTGCCCTTTTTTACCTATTAGGATTGGATAAACTGAACAAAATGTTAGATTTAGTCAATTAGCATTAGAATATATCCCATGGAACGAGTTTTAATTGGTAATCGACAATATATAAAAATCACCAGGTGGCGCCACTATGAATTGTAGGATATGACTTTAAAGGAATATGCTATAATTCACGGTGGCGCCACCTAGTGAATTTTAGGTACTGTCAATTACCATTCAAAACCAGTTCCTTGTGATTCATTCTACTCCCATATGAATGAATATAACGTTGTTTTCAGTTTCTCCAATCCTGATGATTAAATTAAGCTAAGTTACACATGATTGAATTACATAGTAAATGTACTGACAAATATGGTTTTCTTCAATTCTCTCAAAAACAAGAACAGTGACCTATGCTCTTAAAAACTGAAATGTGTAGTACTATACATGTACTTCATTCTTTGAAAGAAATTAACATGGGTTTTACTATGTGAAAAACTACTTTTTAGAATTTCCATATATTCCTTTATATTATTATCCTAATATCAATCTCTAAATCAAAGTATGGTGACTCCCGAATATCTAGATATGTGTTCTACATTACTTTGAAGTCATCAAATCCATTTTATCAGAAAAAATTATGTGGGCTAAATCTTCAAGGTAAATTGTCCAATATGCCTTTTAGCACACTCCTTGAGTGCTGCCACCTGGCGAGAGACAGGGGACGGTGACCACAGATACAGACTGGTTCCCTGCCCAAATGAAATAAGGGACTGGTAACTACTTCTTACGTGATACTAGAGAAAGACCTTGAACTGACAGTCACGCCACCTCTCTTGGCCCTCTTCTCCTCTCCTAGCGTTTTTACTACCTTCAGTGCTTTATTCTGAAGAAATACTGCTGCTGAATGTTTTACAGCAGTCCTGGTGTACTGGCTGTAGGCCTGCAGGCCCATTACAAGCCCAGATAAAATAATTGAAATTTTAAAAAAAAGGATACAGGGACTGAGGCCAGTCTAGGCTCTAGTCTCAGTCTGCCAAGGTGGAACTCTCCCAGCAGATATTTTGTGGAACTAGAGTACAGGATCTCGGCTAGGAGAGTGCAAGAAATGGAGGCCTTACCCATAATGCACCAAAAAAAAGGAACCCGTTATGTGGCCTATAATGTGACTAGGCCAGGCTTCCAGGCTAACCGCAGATATCTCTCATAGACCCTATTGAAGTATCTCATAATTCAGTCTGTTTACAAGATCCGGTGTTCGCGGGTTGTCGTCCTTGTATGGTGATAGACCCTTGACCCATAACCCAAAATCATTGCAGTTTAACGGTTTTTATAAATCTTCAAATTAGAAATCCGATGGCAGTCATTTTACATACACATTTCAAATCATATTCGGTTTCTCCAGTTAGAAATCAGAAGATGATTGTTCATCGGAAGACAGGCGGCTGAGGTGTTGCCAGCGAGCCGGGAGCGGATCCTGTATTAACCCGGGGCAATATTAGGGAGTTTAGTAACCTCTGGAGGGTCTATAACCTAGACTTGCTCAAGTCTTTGTAATGTGTAAGGTTCATCTCACTGGCTCAAGAATCAAACCTCTCTCAATCAGGCCAAGGGGAGTGTAACTCTGCATTTACTCTGGCTAATAAATGATTGCAGAATGGTCTATTTTTCATCGCCATTTTGAGGCATACTATCATAAAACTGGATGAGTTTTAATCTTGGTCACTGTATGCCACGACTGGAGTTTGGCAAAGTGACTTCATGAGGCGAAGCCCAGTGAAGTCCAGAGCCAAAACTCCAGGAGTGGCATGCATTGGCCAAAATTAAAACGAATCAGGTTTTGATTTTATCCTACCCCATCTCCTCGATTTTGGAATATTACGTGATTACAGTTCTGTATGCCACTAGTGACATATAAAACTCTGTATGCCAGTCAGCGTGGCATACGGAAACCCAATGTTAAGCCTATGGGATTTTGTATTAGGGGTAGGATAAACTGCACCACTCAAGCACTGCAGTGTGGGCTGTTCTCGTGAGACATAGGCGTGAAAGCTGACAGTTCAAGGTCATGCACTAGTATTACGTAGGAACCCGTTACCAGTCCCATATTTCATTTTGGAAGGGAACCAGTTTACACACCCTCACACAGGGACAAATTGATAGGGAGCCAAAGTGAACCTGCTGAAACCACAGATACCCGTTTACAAAACACCATTTCCGGACATAGGCCCTCAGTACTTTGACTATGTAGGTTCAAGATTATATGTGTCATTCTCCAGTCTTTTAGATCCATATTTTTGATAAACTTAACAACTGTCATAGTTGCTTTGAGACAGAGTTATTCAGAGACGATAGTAGTAAACTAGACTTCAAAAGTAACAAACGAGACCAAAATCAAAATTCTAGCCTCAAACCCCCATAGGTTTAGCACTAAGCCTCGTTCTTACTGGCCACCGGAAATGGTGTTTTGAACATAGGTATCTGCCGTTTTAGCGGGTTCACTTTGGCTCCCTATGGCTGCCTTGACTCACTACAGTAGACTGGCCTTTGTCCTTGTGTCCTACCAAAGTAACTAGTTCTATGGTCCTACCCACATCTCCCTGCCTGCCTGCCTACCGCCACCCTCACCCCACCACCAGGGGGGGAGCGAGGGCCTGTCCAGCATGCACCGCGGCCGTTTCTGGGTCACTCTAGCGCGTTTAGCGCGGAATTAGGTCAAGATTCACATTATTTGACGAAGAGTATAACAGGTTAATGATTAAATATAAGTAAAAACAAATATCAGAATCGTGTTCTCCACTATCGAATTAGTCTATCCAGATACATGAAGCGTTTGAATAATGAAATTTTATATTCCTATCGGAGGGTTAAACTTGACCTGTCAAAACAATAACAAACCACATTGGCCAATGTTTACATCATGAATATCCTAATAGAAGGAGAAGGATCCTTCCCACAATGTAACAGACTGTCCCAGATTAAAAATCAGGCCATTTTGATTGGGAAAAACGTGAAGAACTCCAAAGGTCTCCAATGGAATTTGCCAGAAATCCTCCATAAAATAGGGATGTCATACACAGTTTTTATGGTATTTTGTAGTACAGGCTTAGCAGCACCCAGCACACATAATGATTGTATGTGATGATTGTTTGATTTTGTTATTTTGTAGATCCAAATGTGTTGTTGTTGTGTTGTGTTATAATAGGTGAACAGGATAAGACACTGGCATAGTTTGTGGGGCCAGCCTAGAGTTATCTTGACAGTTACAGCTATTTCTCTAGACTGACAACTTGGCCAGTTTGGGGCAGCCGACTGTTTATAGGCAGTGGTCAGAAACTACAATATAAAATTATTTTTTATTAATATTGATGACCTTATTCAAATTACATGTCCTCCATCCAATTCCAGAGTATCATAATTTTAGAATGATTATCTTTAGAGTTACGGCTATTTCTCTAGACTGACAACTTTGCCAGTTTGAGACAGCCGACTGTGTATAGGCAGTGGTTGAAAACAACAATCTAAAATAATTTTACAGTTAATCATAATCTTGTTCTAATTATTTCATATTTACAGCGTGGGATTCCATACATTTGCTCTATCTAATTCCAGAATATCATGAATTTAGGATGATAATGTTGAGAGTTACGGCTATTTCTATAGACTGACAAGTTTGCCAGATTGGGACAGCTGACTGTGTGTACAGCCTACAGGCAGTGGTTGAAAACCACCATCTAAAATTATTTTTATAGATAGTCATAACCTTATTCAAATTAATTCATATTTACAGCGAAGGATTATATACATGTTCTCTATCTAATTCCAGAGTATCATGAATTTAGGATGATAATGTTGGGAGTTATAAAAAAGAAAAGATAGAACAGTACTAACACACTGTTTATGTGGTATGTTCACCTATTATCACTCATGTCAAAACAGAAAAGTTTGATACATAAATAGACAAAAACCATCAAATTCTCCAGAGAATCTGGCAAATACTGCCACAGAATAGCAGGGTATAATGTATTTGGTAGCTTTCCTTGAAATAACTCAGTTTTGGAAAGTGTGGAAAACAGTTTCTGCAGATAAAATGGGTAGGTTAGGTGTTGACTGCAAGGCTCCAGGTTTGAAAATTGCGCCATTGCGGCCGCGTTTGATAATATGGTCCGTGCGCGGTGCACGCTGGGAAGGCCCTCGCTCCCCCCCTGCCCCACCACAGACTGGCCCCAGTCCCTGTGTCCTACCCACCTCCCCGTTTCCTCAATATGGGTTCTTTTATAGGTTTTGAAAGTCAAAATATAGGTTTTTACAGGTTTTTCATGTCCCAAAACATAGGCTTTTATAGGTTTTATGGTTAACATATTCAGCATAATAAGAGACAAAATATAGTGAATCGCTTATTTTCAGTTCTTGATTTCTAAAAAAATGTACCTAGTACTAAATTGCATGATGTCAGGATGTCTGGCTCATCAGGTTATACCCAACAAGTATGTATATGCATGTTGAGTTTCCAACAGGCAAGCCAGCCCGGCAAGAAGTCACACCAACTGTTGATTCTTAAACACTTATATGATCTCTTAAATCAACCGATAATGTGGATTTCTTGTCATTTAACAATCTAACTTTGTATCAAATTAACTTCTGAAAGTTCCTATACACATCAATCTGCATGGTAGTGAAAATGTAGGTTTTATAGGTTATATAGGTTCCTTTAAAAAAACGTAAAGGCTCAAGAATAAAAATATAAGTTTTTATAGGTTTTAAGGTTTCACTGGGAGGCATGCAACTGTTTCAGTGGGCTCACTTTAACTCCCTATGACCGCTTCAACCATGACTGTAAGATATCAAACTCTAATTTAAAAATATAAACGACACAAATAGAAGTCCTGTGTTCAGTTGTACATGTTTATTACGTATGAGGCACCTTAAACAACATGATCTACATTTAATGAACAACATATGTTGGGTTTGGTCATTGGTCCCAACCTGTTTTTCATACACCATAACTGTAAAACATGTATAGTTTAATATTTTCCTTGTTTCTAATTTCATATACAGTAGTACCATTTTACGCAACAATTCTTTACTGTTCTTTGATCTGGTAGATTCTCACAATACTTTAAGTTACCGTCCGTACACTAAATGTGTATATTGAAAGAATACGAACATGCACCGTTTGACAGACATTTAAAGACGGCGGGACCTCAGTTACTCAAATCATTTACTTCTCTTTTTGAACAATACACACAAAACATTCATCAAACGATCATATAAACAAACCACTGCATTCTGAATCACAGCCCTGTGGGCATGTTAATCTTACTGCTGATCCGTCATGGTGTCTGGCTCTGACTGACACACTTCAGTGGACACGTGTCAGCAGACACAGTTCACTGGACATGTGTCAGCAGACACAGTTCACTGGAAACGTGTCATCAGACACAGTTCACTGGACATGTGTCAGCAGACACAGTTCACTGGACACGTGTCAGACACAGTTCACTGGACACATGTCAGCAGACACAGTTCACTGGACATGTGTCAGCAGACACACTGTGCTGAACACACATCAGCAGACACACTTCATTGGACACATGTCAACAGACACGGTTCACTGGAAACATGTCAGCAGACATGGTTCAGTGGACTTATGTCAGCAGACACGCTTTGCTGGACACACATCAGCAGACACGCTTCAGTGGACACATGTCAGCAGACACGGTTCACTGGACACATGTCAGCAGACAAGCTTTGCTGGACACACATCAGCAGACACGCTTCAGTGGGAACATGTCAGCAGACACGGTTCACTGGACATATATCAGCAGACACACTTTGCTGGACACATGTCAGTAGACACGGTTCACTGGATACACGTTAGCAGACACGGTTCACTGGACACACGTCAGCAGACACATTTCAGTGGACACAACAGCAGACAAGGTTCAGTGGATACAGCTCAGCAGACACGGTTCATGGTTCAGCGGACATGCTTCATCAGACATACATTCATGGACACGGCTCAGCGGACACGGTTGATAAAGATGGTCTCTGGTGGGGTGACTGCTGATCCTGTGATTTCATCCTCTACTCCGTCTAACGCCCATTGATGATCAACGATCGCCAGAGCTTCCCACTCGGCCTGTGAGGAATTAACATCAAATGTTTAGTTAATCAGTAGGTCAACAAGAAATTTTTTATTTAATTCAAATTATTACAGTTACTCATAAAGTCAGTGCCTGAAGTTTTAAACCTTTATACAAACTAATGCATAATCACACCATGTCAGTCAGGATAATTTTCCTTTTTCACGAGATGCAAAAATATCACAGCTCTTGTGGAAATCGTTTAGTATATCATGTCTGTGTCTATGTGTCTTTCAAATAAAAGAAATGTGGGATCTTGTGTAATTGTGATTGTTTTCCCCTTGTTGATTTTAACACACCCAACATAAATATCCGATAATAATTTTGTAAAAATGTAATTTGAATGAAAGTTTTATTCTTACAAATTGCAAAAATATCTGACAAACGAAGAAATAATAAAAAGGTTATTACTTTGAAGGCTTTGCTGGGGTCTGGTGGCATGGCCATGGCTGCTCCCGACATCTGATCCTGCATCACTTTCGTCTGATCCGCAGCTGAAAACAGACCATCTCTGTAAATACTGCTGGAAAACTCACCGATTAACAGGTGGAATCGGGAGCTCTAGGAATACTGCTGGAAAACTCACCGCCCACATAACAGGTGGAATCGGGGGGCAAAAAGAGATCAACTTAATATGGAAGTGGTAAAAATTCTGAAAACAGACCATCTTTATGAATACTGCAGGAAAACTCACCACCACAAGAACTGGTGGCTTCGGGGGGTAAAGGGATATACATAATATGAAAGTGGTTGTTCTATGTTTGTAGTTTGTAAAAGCATGGTAGTTTGTTCTATATTTACCATAAATAAATAAAAATAAATACCTTAATTTGGCCTTATGTTTTAGTCGACACATACTGAACAGTGTTCCATATTTTGCCGTACAGAATACTCTTCAGTGCAGTATTTTTTGTTATATGAAGAAACGGTGCGCATTTATAGTACATACATCATGGGTAAATAATAATTAACCCTTTCACGCGGGGCAACTCTGACAAAGTCTGTAAGGCTGGGTATGGTGTTAGTATATACCGCCAGGGGACGGGTCTTTTCAGGCCAATTGTAATAATTTCACTGTTTGATCACAGGATAAAACACGTGATCTTTAATATTAATTTCTGTGTATTTCAAAATCGTAAGTGTAATTTTATATCAACATTCTGTGAAATATTCATCATTATGGATAAATTATTTACAAAGTTATTACACATAAAATCTGATTTTGTAAGTGCTAGAAAATGATGCCTTAAGGCATCATCCGGCCACAGACGGTGATCTCTTAAGGCATCACCCGGCGTCAAAGGGTTAATAAATGCTTTCACAAAAAAAATCGGTCCTGATGCTAGACAGTTACAGATTTGACATATTTCAGAAACTGAATTGCTTTCCTAATACAATTTATCAACAAATTAAGATAAGAGGCGAAATACACTTCTAATCCCAACCGATGCTACCATAAAAAAAATTGCTTTACTAATAAAGAATGGGACACGACCAGAGGAGGTGTGAAGCGTAGCGCCCCCTATCGTTTTGGCATGGTCTCCAATGACAGTTGAATGGAGATTCCTATGCTAAAATAGGCTAACTAGTAACAGCTACTACATACAAACTGTAAGAGCTCTATCAAAAATCTTTTCAGATATTGATAGAGTGATACATAATGTACTCCAATCCACAATAGAGCTCAATAGAGCTCCACGTTTTATGGCTGTTTGGCCTTGTGGAATGCAGCCTTATTTCTCATAGGCTATGGCTTAGAAGCCTCACACAGTCCATTCTCAAGAGCTCCTTCCCCTCTGCTGGGAGGTTTGAAAGTGGCGCATTGAACCCTGCCGCGATCGCATATATGAGTTGGATCCCTATAGGGGGCGCTGCGCTTCACACTTCCTCTGGGACACGACAGAATCAGGGGATGTTTTGTCAGACGCACCATTGTCCTGTCCGAGGATGAGGTTGTACATGGAGCGGAGCCCGAAGACGTTCAGGAAATACCACGACGCAGAGCTCACCCTGAAGAGATACATCAAACACGGGTTATTTTACACGATGGAATAAACATATGTAATCATCACGAGATATATGGTTAAAAAAATGTCGAGAATGGTAATAAAACATGCTCAGAACTGTGGGATTTTGGGGAGACGCGACTTGCTTTCCGACAACGAAAAGGTCAAATTTAGTTATGGCTTGTAGATAGTTACGTTGCAAATTATCTGTAGGTTTTCATTTAGTTTATTATTATATACCTATGGCCGTATGAACCACACATACTGCCCGCTGCTACCCATGACGTATGTATAGCCATACGTCACAGTGTGACGTACAGGGTATGTGATCACGTGACTAGCTATAATTCAGCCATTTTTATAATAATACGAAAACGGGCTGACTGTCTTCGTACGTCAAAATACTTGGTAAAATTATCGGTCAGATACATCCCTCTGCCTTCGGCATCGGGATGTATCTGATCAATAATTTCACCGCGTATTTTTGATGTACGAAGACAGTAAGCCAGTTTCCGTATACTATTCACACACAATAGTAACAATATATATTGAGTAATTTCCTTCATCATAGATGACAGACTTTCTATGTTCTATATTTGTTATGTATCGTAATACTTGCATCACTGCGAATTAAACTCATCAATACCATTGTCACGGTTCATACATAGACAGACCAATAAAATTCCAGCCTTTTTCCAGGCTTTTCCAGACTCATCTGGTCACCGTTTTTAAAACCATGTCTGATTTATCACCAAATTTAGTTATAATTTTCTTTATCTTCCTTACTACCTGTGGAATTTCAGTGGTTTGGGGTAGATATCTTCAATATTCTTCTCTTATTTTTCCCAGGATTTTTTAAAACTATTTTTAATCCAAGTCGCTGAAATTTCATAGGCAGTCAGGTGCCATAGTTAAGGAAATCTAATAATGACCAAAATTTAGAGACAAAACCAATTGGTTTTATGCAAAACTAAATTTTCCAGGCTCTTTCAGGTTTTTCCAGGCTCTCTGTGAGAATTCCAGGCTTTTCCAGGCCTGGAAAACCCAAAAGCATAATTCCAGGCTTTTCCAGGCTCTGTACGAACCCTGCATTGCGAACAAATTGGAAAACAGTTGTATATATCTCCAATATTTAGGGCCACAGTTTCTCCTTCGGCATTATTGGTTCATGAGATTTGAGCAGCGTAATTTGGCTCGGTCAAGAAAGTTTCTCGTACTATCGTAAAACTGGATGAGGTTTAATCTTGTCCACCGTATTCCACGACTGGAGTTTGGCAAAGTGACTTCATGAGGCGAAGCCGAGTGAAGTCCGGAGCCATAACTTCAGGAGTGGAATGCGGTGGTCAAGATTAAAACGAATCAGGTTTTGATTTTATCCTACCCTATCTCCCCGATTTTGGAATATTACGTGATAACAATGCTGTATGCCACTAGTGGCATATAAAACTCCGTATGCCAGTCAGCGTAGCATACGGAAACCCAATGTTAAGCCTATGGGATTTTATATTAGGGCTAGGATAAATTAATGATATATCACGCATCTCCTTACCACGAAGCATCCAGGGAATAGAGTTCGATTCCACGCTGCAGCATGGGCTTGAAGCGAAGCGTCAGTGGGAAAGGAACTTTAGCTGAAATGATAATCACAGGAATGTTTTTCCTCATCTCAATTATCTATATTCCAGAAATATCAACTTGATACTTATTTCTTTTTTATACTATCAAATTAATTATAAAATCAATATTCCTCGGTTCATACATCAGTTCACGCAATTGTATTGTCTTATTCTCTCTCTTTTTAATATAAATTGCAGCGTTTATTTCCATATAAAGGAGTACAAGTACATCTTGAAAAGTGTCAAGACTCAATCTTAGCTAATAACATCTTAAGCTTAACATGCTCAATTTTTAAAGAGGTTGTCCTGTGTTCACAGTGTATTCGCCACATTTAGTTTTAGTTTTTTAAAGATGATTAAGTTTTATGACAAGATAAAGTGCAGTCTTAATCAAAGTGGTTCAATCAAAGTGGTCTGACTATCGTTGATCGGTAAAAAAAGGTTATAATGAGAAGAAAAGAAAAATACAGTTGACAGACTAACGGGACAAGACAAGACAAGACAAGACAAGACAAGACAAGACAAGACAAGACAAGACAAGTCTTATTCTCATGTGGTAACTGTCATCACTCTTGTTCTTTAGATTGACCTATTCATATTTGTATGTATGTACATGTTTGTTTTTGTTTTTTTATTTGTTATTTTTTATTTGCGTTTTATCCTGCAATTGGTTTTGTCATAGCAGTTCTCATGTAGCAGCAATGTTTTTCCTCAGGACTATCAAGACATAACGATGGTTATTCTACTTGTTTAGCAAAAACCACTGAGGAAACTATTGTATGAAATATATAACGTAATGTAGTATAGATTCATGTTTTATTGATCTCAAGCTAACGAAATTGAAATTGAATCTGTACTGATGTATTTATATCACCTCAAATGAGCTAGCTAGCCTCAAGGGCAGAGACAATAATGTATTCTGTATATTCGAAGCCTATATTGAACTGGATTTGACAGAATACAGGCACATTTTGCTTTGTTAACCCTCAGTATAGATAAAAAAAAATATAAAAATAAAAATGAAAGTTTAATATAATTTAACCACACTACTTCCGTATGATATCCATTATATATTTAATTCGTGAATCTAGAGAGAATGTATTTGCTACATGTAATTGCAAAGGACTTTTTTTCTTTCTTATTTATACTGGAGTTGTCTACTAGGATTTTCGGTAGGCTCCAGGGCCAGGTGTCATTAATTTGGTGCCTTCATATAAAACATGTCAGAACAATGGTACAGGTAAGTAAGTAGTAAGTATATTTATCATATTCAAATTTTATTATTTCATTTTGATGCAACTTATAATCTATTTTAATGGTATTTACAATGTCAGGGATGCCAGTTGGGGTAAGAAAAAAACATTGAAGTATTTTCCATTGCAATACTGGGTTTACGCATTACATATATATTACAGTAGGGAATCAAAACTCAATTGGCCTTTTTCCACAGGCCGGTGTCGCAAATTATCTGGGTGGTTACACAATGCCTGCAGCCAAACATACCCCTGGCGATGCATTCTTTAGCCTTGGATCACTCAGTATATGAGCGTAATACGTTCATAAGGCCCGTGTATATCATTTTCAGAGAAATTCCAATGATTTCATCGTATTCTATGGTGTTCCAACTCCAATTTGATGTATCAAACATGTATATCACTTCAATGATACTATAGATATAGCTTAGATAACACAGGGACACCGAAACTGAATACACACTAATACATTGACAGGCCTAGCTATAATAAGCCTATGCCTATCTTTTTCCAAGCTGAACCCAAGATAATTATCAACTATAAAGTTTAGACATCCCAGACTTGTTGATACAATACCGGCACCCTTGTTTGCTCCAACAATTTAATCTGTCAAAAAACAACACTCCTGCTATCATACCCACCATTCATACTTTAGGTGTGATTGCTGTATGTCTCTATATGAATACCGCTGGACCCACTGTGTTTGTCCGAGCGGTAATGTTACTAGACAGTGGGCCGTTAGGCGGCGCTGAACGGCAACACCTGTATTCTGTAATTTTGCTGTTTGTTGGTATGTGAATATTACACAAGGAAAAATAATCTTTTACTCTGAAGATGAAAGAATGAATGACAGCATGGAATACTCATTTTGATACAGTCGTTTTAGGGCATTAAGGTTTTCCTTTGTATGTTGTTTGTAGTTTTCATACCTTAATATTGGCACTTACTTGTGAGAAACCCGGAGAACGCCCAATTAATCCATCCTCCGATCACAATCATGGGTAAAACGTTGGTGATGTTTCCCTTCATCATGTCCGTCATCATCGAAGGGTCTACAACGAAACCAAACATCTCTTACGACACATCGCTAGAATACTGTGTGAGGAATATCATACACTAGTACTTATAGGGGACAGAGCCATTGTTATGTAGATTTGTTACGACGTGTTTTTTCCGCACTGGAGTACCACTTACACCCCCACCAGGGACAAAGGAGGCACAACACGAAGAGAATTTTAAAACACAGAGCCATTGTTAGTTCATGAAGCAGTCACTAGGTGGCTAGCAGTATGGCGGGCCACTTGGGGGGACAGATCTATATTCTGGCTCTTTGTTCTTACAAAATTCAGCTGCCTTTCAATATTCTACCATGGTTCGATTGACTCTCTACACCCATCACAGAGCACGATGAGATAATGATTAAACCCAGGACATGATGTTTTTCACATGGAACACAATATATCCATATGTGAGCAAGGCTAGAGTTGTGACTCTTCCCAATCATCACTCACTTCTTTTGCACCTCCATTAGTGAAGAACACCTACTTTTTTACCTCCATTAGAGAAGAACACCTACTCTGGGGGCGTCATGGCAGCCCCCATGGCTCATAGGCTATATACCCTATAGAACGACCTGACCATGCTGTACAAGCTACTGAACGAGATGGAGATTTAGGTCTTTATCCTACCCCTTATAAAAACTGCCATAGGCTTAACATGGGATTTGTTTATGTCATGGGTGTGACATAAAGTGTTGTTTATGTCATTATTTTCTAATATTCAAAAAATCGTGGAAACAGGGTAGGATGAAATCTAGATGCCTCTCGTTTGAGTCTGAGTTTATTTATGTCACTCATTATGTTGGCTCTGTAATGTCACTCGTCTTCAACTTCGAGATTACAGAGCCAACAAAATGTGTGACATAAATAAACTCAAGACTCAAACTCGTGCCGTCTCTTGATAATATAAAACGAGGCGTTTCACCAAGCTCAGTGTGAACTCTGCTGAGTTTTTGTAACTTGTCCAAGCTTGTCAGGTTATTCTATATTTATTATGTACCCGAAATAAATTTATGAAAATACTGTAATTTATAACATCTAATGGTTAAGTTGAAGCATACAGAACAGTGTTCCATATTTTGCTGTATAGAGAGTAGGGGTTCCAAATGGTGCCGATTTACAGTACTTACATGATGAGAATATAATAATAGAGGGAAACTATGTTCCGGTGAAAGAAAGTCAAAGTTACGAGGTAAGGCTTGAAAAAGATTACTGCCCAAGTCCTAGGCCGCGGGCAGTAATTTTTCCAAGCCTTACCGAGTAATTTTGACTTTCCTTCACTGGTACTTGGTTTCCCTATTCCTATATACCTTCAAATGTGGTTCAATAATAATGATTAGCGTTACTTGCTTACCCACCATCAAACCCTAAGCCAGATCCAACCTTATCGAGTAACTTGACACTCTATGTTTTCTCCCCACTTCTCTTTTCATATGAATTTTGTAAGAGACAATCTGATTGGTCTAAATGTCAACCTTGGGTAATAACGACAAACCTTGGGTAGTATACATAAGTTACTCCGCCTCCCAGAATGTGGTGTAAGCATATAGTGTACGGCCATAGGTATATAGGAATGACCATAACGTTTTATTCAGACAGAGTATGGAACAAAGAAAATGGTTCCAGTTTCCTTAATCATGCTATTTTAACTGTTACCAGCAAGTAATGTTCATTTTGTGTTACATAGTAATTTACATTGGTATTAGAGGGAAACTATGTTCCGGTGGGAATAAGTCAAAGTTACTAGGTAAGGCTCGGAAAAATTACTGCCCAAGGCATAGTCCCCGGAACGTGGTTTCCCTATTCCTATATACCTTCAATTGTAAAATATCGATAAAAACCGAACATCTCTGAACGTCAACTTAGGGGGGTAAACGTCAACCTGGGGGGTAAACGTCAACCTGGGGGGTAAACGTCAACCTGGACAGTTAACGTCAACCTGGGCAGTAAATGCAACCTGGGCAGTAAACGTCAACCTGGGCAGTAAACGACAACTTAGGCAGTAAACAAAAGTTATTCCACCCCCAGCAGTGTTAGGTCATCATAGGTTGTTGGCTCATAGGAATATAGGAATACCAGTTATACATAAATTCAGTGTGAGAATGGACTATGTCACGAGATGGGCAGATGGCAGTTTTTTGTACTGACGAACCAATAAAAACTTATAGAAAAAAATAAAGTGAAAAAAAAAAAAAGTCCACTCACCAGTCATGGGATTTTTCACCACGGGCTCACGTTTTTGTGACATGAAATATCCCGAGTCTTTGTTGTTCAGAAAATCCTTTCTCATGTGAAAAGCCTGAAAATGAATGCAAAAACAATCTTAATTCATTCATTGAATGGGTATACCTACATTTTCTAATCTTGGTAAATTTCTGGAGGGGGTGTCATACTGACAGACTCCCTTACGATGCATCCTGAGCTTACGATTATTTTTTCGCCGAGAAGGGAACGTACATGGAAATCGTAAGTGTGATACCACCTGATTTCTAGAATTATGGGATGGAAACGACATTCAATATTTGTCCATACAAATCGCATATAGCCGTTTGTATTTTAGTTCACTTTAATTATGCACTATTTTTTTCATATGCACTAGTTTTCCATATGCGCCAGTCTTTGCAGCCTGGAGCATACAACATATCTGTAGGTGCCAGGTATGTCCATATGGGGTTCCTATAGGTTTACTATGGGCACTTTGTTTTAGTTGGATAATAGATATCTGTATGTACCAGGTATGTCCATACAGAGTTTTTATAGGTTTACTATGGACACTTTGTATTGGGTGGATAATATATATCTGTATGTCACGGGTATGTCCATACAGAGTTCCTATAAGTTTACTATGGACACTTTGTATTAGATGTAAGTTTACTATGGTCACTCTGTATTGGGTGAATGATAATAAAAATGAGTAGCACCTACCTGGTCAGGGATATAGCGGCCATTTTCACGTAACATTCGACTCCTGATTAACGCTTGACTGTCAAAGAGCAAAAGAAGATAATTAGATTCAATGTGCCTCAAAATATCTGTCAATATCAATCTAGACGACAGGAGCTATACAATCCGTACACATGTAATGAAACATATATTATCAATACCATCCTGTACAAAGTATTAATTTTCTTCAGCATTTCTCAGATTTCCAATGACAAAGTTTAATTGTCCTGAGAACCCGGCCCTAAGGAGAACTCAGCTTGATCTGACGGCAATACTTACGATTATTAAATAACAACTTTACAAATATCCATAAATACCCTTTTGGACAGAACTGGAATAATATCAAGAGACGTCAGGAGTTTGAGTCTGTGTTTATTTATGCCAAACATTTTGTTGGCTCTGTAATTTCACGAGTTGAAGACGAGTGACAATACGTAGCATAAATAAGCTCAAACTTATTTATGCTCAAACTCAAACAAGTGGCGTCTAGATTTTATCCTACCCAGTTTCCATATTTTCTCAGTATCAGAAAGTAGTGGCATAAACAACACTTTATGTCACACCCGTGACATAAACAAATCCCATGTTAAGCCTATGGCGTTTTTTATTAGGGGTAGGATAAACTTTAATACACACACACAATGACCGTGAAGGTGTCGACCATCCACAGTCTGTGTCCTGCCCCTCTGTCTGCATGGGACGTGTGTGGTCGGCCACTTTTTACACCTTTGAGTCTGTGATTATTTATGCCACACATTTTGTTGGCTCTGTAATTTCACGAGTCGAAGACCTTACATTATATGAGGGCGGCCGGATTCTCCCAGGTGTCGATGTGTCCATCAAAGGATTCTCTACATTACAAAAATCACCATACCACGGAAGAATACTGGACGCTACGCTCGGTAGCCAGCACGCTACGCTTGGTAAATTAGACGCTACGCTTGCATATCGTGAGGTATAACTATATTGATTTGTAGTCCTGAGCGTTTAATATGGGACAAAAAACTAGTTTTTTCTAACTTGATAAAGGGAAATTGCTGTTGTGTCATAAATAATGGGGCGATTTTTATAAACAAAACATTGTTAGAAAGCTAACACTTGAGCCTATCTATTGCTTTAATCTTATATACCTGTGTTACGGCTCAGATTTCCTGTTGTAGATTGAACATCGGAAATTGCTAGGTAAAAAAACTAAAACATGTTACCTTCCTGTCTTCACAGTGAACCCATAGAAATATATACCTTATCTTCTTAGCTATTTCAAGACAATTAAAATGATACTTATATTGCCAGGAGTGTGATAGATATTTCCTGAGATACAGGAGCATTATGACAGATGACAAACACTCCAAACGTGCCATAAAACATGATTTTCTGATATTATTGCATTTTTATCATATGGCATAGCTAGAAACGCCCAATAATTACCTCTAAATAATATCTAATCAATAAGATAACCTACTGGTTGTATTCTGTGGGTGTTCATCTACAAATCACTCTTTATTTGAAGTTTCTATCCTGGTTATTGACTTAGATAGACCTGAAGGAAAATCAAAGCTTACTTGCTTACTTATAATGTCAGTGATTCCAGCAGAAATATGACCTCAGGCCAAAGTTCTATGATAAAATGACAGGTGGCACCACAGTTCTAGAATCTTAGGCCTGAAAAGTCCTGTTATGTATTCTTTATGAAGTTCTTTTGATTTCTCTCTATTTAATTTTCGAAAATATTATCTTTTACAACTACTGCATTTGACTGAACTAGATATTGTGATATTGCCCATATTAAACGCTCAGGACTATAGTCTAATTTCTATGCAGCATCCTTCGTTCTGAAGCAAGTCCGAAGCCACAAAAAAAAATGTTCTAGATCTGGAGTTTCTTAGGGTTCACAACCCAAACGTATAGAGTACCGAGTTTCTCGATTAATTAACAATCTGGAGATTCCGTTCACTTTAACGTAAGGTGAATCACAGTAACAATAGACAGTGAAGTCAGTGTCATACACTATGATACAGTGACACTTCGTGATGCCTTCTACGTCTAGCATTGGTCCACTGACTGGGACCACTTTGACGCGTGAGTCAACAGATTGATTGTAATAATTTATACAGTTACTCACCTATCTGCAATTTGTTGGATCTCAACTTTTTTCTCCGATGAAAGGAGAATCGTTACATAATGTCTGAGGATGCCTATGAGAAAGGTGATCACGACTATGGGTAAAAATACCCAGAATCGTATGTTGGAGTCGAGAAGTAGCTCCGCCATTTTGTAAGCCGGTGTTAACTGGTTCCCGCAGACGAAAACACAACTTGTGTCAGTGTTGTCGAAAACCAGCGA
The DNA here is from genome assembly GCA_950022655.1 of Alentia gelatinosa. Classification (NCBI taxonomy): domain Eukaryota; kingdom Metazoa; phylum Annelida; class Polychaeta; order Phyllodocida; family Polynoidae; genus Alentia; species Alentia gelatinosa. Next base: position 4,661,701 of record OX465581.1, on the reverse strand, counting down.
GCATCGGTCAGCAGCAAATAGTTTTAGTAAATCTATTTTATGCATTTAACACAAACTTTATAATCTATCTAAGCTAGTAACGATGAATTGCAAGCAAAATTATTTAATATAAATTATCATGAGCGTTCTGAAAGAGGAAGGATTCTCTCAACGCAATCAATGACGTCATGATGCCCGTAAAACTAGGTCACCCAAAGGGGTATCCCCAAACTCAAAGCAAGAGGCATGGCAGCAGCATTGGGTGGTAACGTTTCTCAAGAGAACAAAATACTGAAATATGAAGAGTTCTTAAATGAGAGACTAAGAAATGACCTGAAGTAAGTAAATCGAAGGAATGTTATTTGATATCAATTTGACCTGTTTCTTTTCTGTTGACGATATCTCAGAGTAGATAGATATATACACAAATTGACAAAAACACATGTGCAATTTCCGATTATTTCGATTATGAGGTTGACGTCGTAATACACTCGCTAGCGCTCGTATATTACTACTCGTCAACCTCTCATGGTTTACGACCGCCTGTCCACAAAACCATCGATTATTGTATATGTTTATAATAAGACTTTGAGGGGAGGGGATTCTTTAGACTGGCTCTAGTCCCTACATCCTATGGCTACCCCCTTCGCTGGGATACAGGGACTGGTACAATAGGTAATGGTGTTGGATTTCTAGCGCTGTTTAGCTCCAGTATTTCCAACTTTCTCCATACAGATATCCTTGCTACTAGTGAGGATATCTGCTGGGAGATTGATGCCTTCTCTCTTTGATCTCAATCAAGTCACAGTCAGGAGCAGGCGAAATTTATTGTTAAGACAACACAGGCTGCCAGGGAAGTGGGGGAGGGGAAAGGGGGGGGGGGGGGGACAGGGGGAGGTATAGGGCTACAGGGAGCGGTTTGGGGCCATAAACAGGAGTTTTAGTTCATAGTGGACAAGTCTTTGATTCATGGGCCAGTCAGAGAAGGATACATACTATAATGAACTTTATTCTGATTGTGTTTTAAATCATTTAATGAATGTTCATAATCAAAGACTTGAGCAAGTCCAGGGATTCTTGTATAAGAGCAAACAAAAAAATGCGATGCCGTTGGTGAAAGGCTATTCTATGGACGTTAAGTTTTAATCATCATGGGAAAATCATAGTGGAAAACGAGCCTCCAAGGCAATCAGAAGCAAATACATGTACAATGTACTTCTATAGCCTATAGGCCTTATTTATATACGTTGCCATGCAAATATCAAAGTAAAAATAAATTCTAGATACTCCAATGGATGCCCTCGACAATCGAACTTACACAGCGAAATTTAATGTCTGTTGCCAGAGTTCCAACCTTATCTACTGCATAACGGCACCAGATGATCTGCCCAGTATGTGGGACAGACAAAGAGGAGGCTAATGGACGGCTTCCAACAACATTTCTATCGCATAAAATATGCACACTTGGATACCGACATGGGGTATCATTTCAACACAGAGGACCACAATGGCCTAGAAGATGTACAGATCAGTGTACTCGACTTTATACACCATACATCGGACTCAGAGGCCGGTCAATATTTGCGCAACCGCATCAAACGGAATTGGATGTTCTGTCTGAGAACTCAAATCCCACATGGTTTGAATCTGATAGATGCACCCATCTATTGATTGTTGGTCCACCTCGCTTTCCTGTCCTAAACCCATTGCCTCGTCTAAAAAATTTTATGTTACCGGTTTAGTGACACTTTAACTAGTGGCCCGGAGCTGTCTCCTCCCTGGGTGCCCAGGACCTTCTTCTTTGACATACTTAAACTTTGTTTTTTTTTGTCATTGCTTTCTCCCATGTTTGGCACATTTTATTATTTAAATAAAATTGTCAGGGCTTACACAAAGTGTATTTCCCTCCAAATGTGACAATGTCATATGCCTTGAATTAGGCTTATTATAAGATGCCTGAAGAGTCCGATTCGGATGAAACCTTGGAGCCCCACCCCTAGACTGTCTAAATAAACAATGTACATAACCAGAAATCTGGTTGGTTTACTCTTTTCAGAAATTTTGGGAAAATCTGCGTATGCTCCCTCTTTGTTCCATTGCGTACAAGATTGGGAGAGGGGTGCGGGGGTCCAAAATTTCAGAATTTCTGCGTACGTACTTTATGGATAGCCCCTTATAACAATGTCCCCTGGGAGATCGCATAGCAACGGTTTGGTTCTGACATGTAGTCGTCACTTTGAAGGTAGCATCGGCTGTGTTAAGAAGTGTATATGCCACATATTATTAATTAGATATTGTTCTAGAAGTCCCCGATTTCCATGATAATGATTATTCTCTTACTTTCAGGAAGACGTTAGATGAAAGAGATAAACTCTACGAAAATCTATCAGAATATTACAAACTGAAGAATGTCATAGAGGGCATACAGGTTAGTCGATATTTTATACAAATACTCATTCATCAATCTATCGATTTACAATTGTGTAACACAGACATAAATTGAAAAAATTCTATTTAATTTTAACAGAATTTATGTCGAACCCCCCAGCAGTGGTAGATTTACTGTTATATCAAAGACCAGTCCATCTCATACCATGTCTATGTGGTGTGGTGTACAGCCACCTTTCTCCTTCACCCCCAGCAGTGGTAGATTTACTGCTATATCAAAGGCCAGTCCTTCTCATACCATGTCTATGTGGTGTGGTGTACAGCCACCTTTCTCCTTCACCCCCAGCAGTGGTAGACTTACTGCTATATCAAAGCCCAGTCCTTCTCATACCATGTCTATGTGGTGTGGTGTACAGCCACCTTTCTCCTTCACCCCCAGCAGTGGTAGATTTACTGCTATATCAAAGCCCAGTCCTTCTCATACCATGTCCATGTGGTGTGGTGTACAGCCACCTTTCTCCTTCACTCCCAGCAGTGGTAGATTTACTGCTATATCAAAGCCCAGTCCTTCTCATACCATGTCCATGTGGTGTGGTGTACAGCCACCTTTCTCCTTCATCCCCAGCAGTGGTAGATTTACTGCTATATCAAAGGCCAGTCCTTTTCACACCATGTCTGTGTGGTGTGGTGTACAGCCACCTTTCTCCTTCATCCCCAGCAGTGGTAGATTTACTGCTATATCAAAGGCCAGTCCTTTTCACACCATGTCTGTGTGGTGTGGTGTACAGCCACCTTTCTCCTTCATCCCCAGCAGTGGTAGACTTACTGCTATATCAAAGGCCAGTCCTTCTCACACCATGTCTGTGTGGTGTGGTGTACAGCCACCTTTCTCCTTCATCCCCAGCAGTGGTAGTACATGTCTATGTCGTGTGGGAAGTAAAAGAACTTCAACCTTGGTACATATGTAGATTTTTACCAGAATTCATCTCATAGATTCGATCGCCACCCTTGTGGAGTAAAAGAACCTCGAGAATATCTGGGATGCCCTATATACTTTAAAACAAACCAACGCACCCAATATGCCGACACCTTTGTGATTTACATCCTATATTTACAGGAGAGTGGATTGGAGGATAAAGAAATAAAGACGAAAGTGGATCTTGGTTGTAACTTTTATGTCCAAGCCAGGGTGTAAGTATAGTCGATCATGTTTTCTGCCACCTTTACTGTGATTATACTAATTAATGTGTACATTCTATGTTCAACAATGGTAGAATGAGATAAGTTCTGTAAGAATATTACATCTGAACCTTAATATCAGAGAACTTACCTTAGAGGATATGAGACTGAGGTCTTAGAGATGGTGTTGCCACTTCAAAAGCCCAGATTAGTCTATCTCCTACATATGGAGAGCGCCTCACGCACGTGTGACAACACGGGAATCCCTGCGATCACGTCATCGTGTCCGAGGCTGAGACAGCCTTAGGGGAAATCCCCGGCTAATACTTAGTGAGCTACTAGTGCTCGTACAACAGTTCAAGTAATGCAGCAGTAATGCAAGAATATATATAAGAACTATTAAATACTTTTTTAAATATTTCTATTAATTCACAGTATTCATACTGCCTGGCCTTCGGCTATACTGACTATAGAGACTACCTAGAATATTTCAATATTGTTTTATCTTATCGACCATTATCAATAAAACAATTCTTGATCAATATGACATGGCAGAAACAATCCTTGCAAAGCGATTAAACAAACTTTGAGAGATTGAATGTGGAAGCTTTTTACATGCAATTTTAAAAGAAAGGAAACCAGAAATGGAAAATAGAATCACATGGAAAAAAATCTGGAAATATAAATTCAACTACAAATGTATTTTCCCCAGAATAATAGTTCAATATTACGTCATGTTAAATTATTCATTTTAGAGACTAGCAGGCCTTGAAGAAGGTGCTACTGGGCACATAACACCACAATCTAGTGCATATTTGTCGTAGCCAATCACAGTACAGCTTACAATAGTCCGGTTCGTACGGCACAGAGTAAAGACACAGGTCTGTGATAGTCAAAGAGCACGCCAGATATTGAGGACCTGGATTTCCTAGCTGGGTGGTGAAAGGGATAACGTGGTTCGTTGTTCTATTTATAGCATCAGTTTGGCAAGATCTGATTGGTTCCAATGAATATGCACTAGACAGCCCTCTAAACGTCGCAGCTAAATAGCATAATTCCTAAGAATTGTACCATTTAAAAGGGTTGATAAAACTTGGACTCACAACCAATTGGTTTGTTAAACAACTCAACGTAAATTAGATATTGTTTTTCGGTTTCAGGCCGAAAGCACGGATGATCTGCGTTTACGTTGGGTACGGGTTCTACGTGGAGTTTACGTTGAAAGAGGCGCTGCAGTTTATCGACAAGAAAACCAGGCATATAACAGACGGAATCAATAAATCAACACAGGATGCTTCCAAGATCAAAGCACACATTAAACTCGTTTTAGAGGTAGGGGATTCTTTTAGATTAATTTTTCATTTAGCACACAATTAATCAAAATTGATGTTCTTCCATCATCGCATTACTTCATACATTGTAATCCAGTATACGCTTAAGCGGTGTTACCCCTTAAGCGGGGTTTTCAGTCTGTCATTGGTTATACAATAGAGAATACTTACATAAATGAAGGAAACGATGGTTATTAGGTTAAAAGGTTTATCAATAACACATAAATAAGCAAATAAATATATATTATATAATATAAATTAATATAAATTTACAAAAAAAAATTTAAAAATAGATAATAGAGATTGAAGTTGGATCCTTGTGAAATTCGCTCCTTTTTATACCCCTGGTCAGTGCCCCCTCCCGTAACTTCTGAGAGAAATCAGCAGCCCTATAAGTGAGCCGCCCAGAGCCGCGACGGCTCACTGAATACCGCACCTTCAAAGCCCCCAGCCCTCCCTGTGTCGCCCACAGCTAACCTGTAAGCGGACCTCTAACCCCCGTGAGAAAACACACTCTGGCCGCCCGGGCCGCACGGGAATGCACAGTCTATTGTTCTGGTTGCGACAACTGTCTGTCCCGTACAAACAGGCACCATAGACTTGGATTTTCAGTGTTTTTGATATGATGTCCTTCCAAACTGTCCCCTTAAGCGAAGCTTTTAAGTATTTCTGTACCGAAAAACTGTCCCCTAAAGCGGGGTGGCCCCTTAAGCGGGGTGGCCCTTTAAGCAGGGTTAAAATAAACTCTTAATAGTGGGAAAAATTTCCGTTCTGAGCAAATTGTCCCCTTAAGCGGGGTGTCCCCTTAAGCGGGGTGTCCCGGAAGAGGGGTTTTATTGTACATGTATGGTACTAGGAGAAAACGCCCTAACTGTAGCCAAACTATGTCTTAGTTCGAGGTCACCTATCGCCGACGTTCGCCCCTTCGCCTACGGCGTCAGGGCGAACATCGGCGATAGGTGACCTTGAACTAAGACATAGTTCGGGCCACAGTAAGGGCGTTTTCTTATTATTACATACCTTTATCCGATCAGAAAGACGCCATTTATCGAGTTCTTAAGTCACAACCGCTCCATGTTGACATTGTCTGCTACGAACCGGAAGTTGCGCAGGATGTGCGCATTGCGCATGCGCGATAATACGCTTCACTCTCCGAACCGTAGTCCTAGACGTAAGCGGCTGTCGCAATGCGGCGAGCTACTACGATTAGGAGAGTGCCGTTAACATAGATAACTGTGCGCATGCACTACGAGTACATCCGCTCTGTCTGTGCATCGCCCGTTGCGGACCAGGGCGAGTTGTTATTATCGATGAATTTCGCATATTTGAGCAATTTAAACGGTGTCAGGTGAGAGCCACACGTTGGCTACCTCGATATTTGGTCAATACGCACTTGTAGTTGTTACGGGGGGCGTGTATCGCGAGTTTAAAGTCGCGATTCGACGACGTTCGCCATGTTGTTTTTGGTCGCGATGACGTCGATTACGCACGCTTATCGAATAGCAGAGTCTAGGCTCGATGGTAGAATCGTGCAGTAGATGGTAGAATCGTGCAGTACGACAAAGCGCACCATAGTGGGCCGTAGTCGTGATATACTACACCCCCGTGAGCGGGTAGTATTTGACTCATGTTCGGCTATGGGTATGTAATAATATACGTTTAAGTTAAAAGATCTAGGTTACCATCCTTGTTTTTGAGGGAATTGAAGAAAACAAATTTTTCAGTACATTTCCTATGTAAATCAAGCAAACGGAAATTTGCCTATTTTACCTATTAAGACTGAACAAAACGTATAATTCACTTACTTAGAATTAGAATAAATCACAAAGAACCAGTTTTGACTGATAATTGACAATATTTAAAAATCACCAGGCGGCGCCACTGTGAATTGTAGTGTTTGTTTTCAATGTTTCCATTGAAATTCATGTTTTTCCTCATGTAATATTGATATACCAACTTCTAAATTACCCAATTCAGCCACAGCCTATGATCCCTCAATGAACATATCCACTGACCCATGTAGAAACTGGAGTTTTCCTTTGATTCCCCACTTTAATGCCTATGTAATGCATAAACTCTCACTTGCAATGGAAATTATTTCAATGTTTTTTTCTGACTCCAACTGGCATCCCTGTATAATATATAATGTTTATCCTACCCCTAATATAAAATCCCATAAGCTTAACATTGAGTTTCCGTATGCCATGCTGACTGGCATACAGAGTTTTATATGCCACTAGTGGCATACAGAATTGTTATCACGTAATATTCCAAAATCGAGGAGACAGGTTAGGATAAAATCAAAACCTGATTCGTTTTAATCATGGCCACCGCATTCCACTCCTGGAGTTTTGGCTCCAGACTTCACTCAGCTTCGCCTCATGAAGTCACTATGCCAAACTCCAGTCATGGCATACGGTGGCCAAGATTAAAACTCATCCAGTTTTACGATAAAATCATATTTCTATTTAATATTTCCAGGGTCTACGAGAGCTTCAGTCAATAGAAGGCAAGGCAGAGAAACCACAGCGGGATATCTTCAGCTGACAAGTCACCACCAGATATTTCTATGTATATATTCACAACACACATAATCAGATGTGCAATATACGAACAAGAAAATAACGCTTACATTTACCTGTATGTAGACCACTAATAAAAATATATCAATTTGAAATTCAATTCTGTTTCACTTTCTCATATATCTCAGCATGAATTGTGAAGTTCATATTTTTAATACGTATCTTACAACTCTCAGTAACTTATTTTCTACATATTGAAAACTATCAGTTGTTGAAACTGGTTCCTTGTGATTTATTTTAACAGGGTTCGTACAGTGCCTGGAAAACATGAAAAAGCCTGGAATTATGCTTTTGGGTTTTCCAGGTCTGGAAAAGCCTGAAATTCTTACAGGGAGCCTGGAAAAACCTGTAAGAACCTGGAAAATTTAATTTTGCTTCAAAACAATTTTTTTTAGTCTATGAAATTCTGGTCATTTTTAGCTATCCTTAACTATGTTACCTGACTGCCTAAGTAATGTCTATCCCAAACCACTGAAATTCCACAGGTAGTAAGGAAGATGAAGAAAATTTCAACTAAATTTGGTGATGAATCAGACATGGTTTTTAAAACAGTGACTAAATATGATCTGCACCCTTCAGAAAACAAACGGTGACTTTTTATTCACTAGCTAGATGGTATTGATTCACATTTTTATGTGCCTGGAAAAGCCTGGAAAAAGTCTGGCTATGTACAAACTCTGTCTTAAAGCGGAGTGGATAAAGGCCCGGCCCCACTGGTGCGATGCGATCGTCGCACATGATTTATGGCCCCATAAACGCTCCCTCGGAGGGGTTTTTGACCCCTTTTGCGATAGATTCATGGCATTCAATCGCAGAGAAAATCCAGGGTATGCCCCACTGATGCGATGGATTCGTCGCATCACTTCTGGCATCACCTATGTATAATAGGCCTAGGTATAGAACTTAATTTCTAATATTTATGATGTACTCACATCTAATTATAATCATATCACTTCTCAACCTCACGTTTTACAAAGTATCAGAATAACACCTAGGCTAGAGGCACAGCCTGCTGTTTTCACAGCTTTCACACCTCCCAAGACCTGCCATCCACATAACTGCTGTCAAGTATGGCAGTTATTGACTGTAACTACATGAGTTCAATGCAGTATAAACTGTTTGTATAGAAATATAAAAGGAAGTACTTTGTGGCGATGCGACGAATCCATCGCATATCATGAACATTTCAAGATGTGCGATGCAACGGATCCGTCGCATCGCACACAATCGCACACGCGCGCAAGTCCGGCCCCACAGGAGCGATTGTGTGCGATGCGACGGGCGGCGCCGTTTTTATGACCCTCGCCGGCCGTTTATGACTTTTTATTGACTTGCTACAATCGCATCGCACCAGTGGGGCCGGGCCTTAAGATATTGTATCATACAATAGTTTGTCCTCACCCCGTACTAAAACAGGTACACATTTACTTGATCTCTAGGCATTAGGTTTTAAAGGCATATCGGGCAATTTGGCTTGGACATTAAAACCCATGTCTTTTTCCTGAACATTTGATATGATCTCAAAGTGTTGTAGAACACATATCTATCTATCTATGGGTCACCGTGCTAGTTTTTGATTTACAGATCAATATCATGATATTTTTATAATAGAATATAAAGAAATTCTAAAATATAGATTTTCACATGGTAAAAACCATGTTATTGTACTAAAGCTTTCATTGGATAGAGTAGACATATAGTACTACATATTTAAGTTTGAAATCTATAGGCCACCATCCTTGTTAAGAAAACAATATTTTTCAATACATATCCTATGTAAATTGGCCCCTCTTTTTACCTATTAAGATTGGATAACCCGGGCAAAGTTTGAATTGTACTCTTTTAGAATTAAAATGAATCACAAATGGACAGTTTTCTTTTTTTTTTTACTAATAATTGACAATACTTAAAAATCACCAGGTGGCGCCACTGTGTATTGTAAGATATGCCTTTAATGTTAGCAGCTTCTTCCAACAAAACCCACCTTTTAAAGACAAATGCGGGTAGGTATCGAAACGCCCCCTGGTTTAACACTGGTGCTGCCATCTGGTGCCATGAAAATATAGCAGTTTCCCATAGACACCAATAGAAAGCACTTACCTTCTTCAGATGGCTTTCCCATAGAAATTAGCATGGTGACATAGTATTTTTTAGCATTTATCATCTGTACATGTTCCCAATTATCATAATCCAGCATTATTTGAAGATAGCAATAGAACATTAGTGTCATTTAGCAACAAAGTAAAATTATTGCATTTTCCCATAGACACCAATAGTTAAGCACTTACATTTTCAGATGGCCCTCCCATAGAAGCGAGCATGGTGACATGCCATTTTTTTTGCATTTTCTATTTGCTGATATATATAACTTACAATATCCAGAGTTATTTACAAATCTCAATAGAATTTAGAAACCACCCAACTACCCGCATTTGTCTTTAATTTCCAGGTTATATCCCTTGTGTCTATTTGAAAAATAAAGGATGATATTAATTGAGCCACATTCATGACGGTGGTTTATCCTCTCCATAGACCCCTTCCCTCACAACATGGCTGATACCCAACTGTTTTGAGCGTTTTCTCCGTTTTCAGCAAATTTCACATGAAAAAATTGACTTTTTTTAACCGTCTAAATAGTTTGAATCGGATTAAAGGATGCCTTTATGTAAGATCATGGACACTGTTGAAAAAAGAGGCCATGGTAAAATACACTGTAATTTTCCCACAACAGTTACACTTTACAGAAGAGTTTATAGACTTGTTTAAGATCAGGGAAGCTCAATCCGTCATTATTCTGTCCCAGACCCTGAAACCTAGACTGGCCTCAGTCCCTGTATCCTACCCCTCCGCCCCATCTGAGTAACATAGGGACTGGTCTCATCCGTAATCGGCCGTGTAGACTGGCGCGATTTTGAGCCTGGCTACTGGTCAGGATATCTGGTAGGAGATTGATACTCTCTCACTTTGATCTCAATTGAGACAGAGTCAGGGGCAGGCGAGATTTATTGCTATGACAACACAGGCGGCCAGGGAACTGGAGGAGGGGAGGGGGAGGGGGAGGTATTCACCACTTGCACATAAGCGTGGCGCTGCAATCGGGTTGTGCTGGTTGCATGTGGCTAGCCACTGCTTTCCGGGAATCAGCCACAGACTTTGATTCGAAAACGAGGCGTGATACGTTACCTGGGTCGGCAGCATGGCTTCACAACCATAAGCACAGAGTTAACTAGAAATGTAGAATAAAAGGCCGAGCTTTATAAATAAAACATTATTAAAAAGCCAAAACTTGGGCCTATCTGTCGATATAATATCATATATCTGTGTTATGGCTAAGATTTCCAGTCATAGATTGAACATCCAGATAATTTTGGTAAAAAAAAAGACAAACATGTTATCTTCCTGTATTCACAGTGATTTAATGAAAAATCTATCGCGATGACCTATAGAAATACACATCCTACCTTCTTAGGAATTTCAAAACGATTAAAATGATACCAATATTACCAGGTTGTGATAGATATTTCCTAAGGTAATGGACTAATAATGCATCAATTATTTGTCAGGAAATTTGGGAATTTGTCAGCAAAAATCTTAGATATATGATATGTATACCAACAAATAGACCAGAATCTTAGCTTTCTCACAATGCTTTATATATAAAGATCGGCCTGTTATACACAAAGCCAGAGTAATTCACATTTTTTCAAGTTAGAAAAAAAGTTTTTTGTTCCAAGGTATATATATTGGCTCACACAATCTAATACTGTCAGACCCAATGCTCCAGTATCTCAGGAAATATATATCACAGCCTGGTAATATAGGTATCATTTTAATCGTCTTGAGATGCCTAAAAGGGTGGGATATTTATTTCCATATCATGTCCATATCAGATAGATTTTTCATTAAATCGGTGTGAAAACAGGAAAGTAACATGTTTTAAAGTTTTTCATTTAAACAATTCTGATTTTCATTCTGTGACAGGAAATTTTATCCATAACCCAGGTATATCATGTATATCCCGCCAGATAGGCCCAAGTCTCAGCTTTCTAACAATGTATTGTTTATACAAATCGGCCGATTAGTTAAGACGTGAGAGCGATTTCCATCTTTCAAGTTAGAGAAACACTAGTATTTTTTATTATTGCTCAGGACTGAGTGGAGAGGGCTCGCCTCGTTTTCGATTGACATACATAGGCGGCCATTACAAGATGGCGCCAGTGTGGAGAGGGTCTATAGGGTTACAGGGAGTGGCTTGGTGTAATAATCAGGAGATTCTGGTCAGAGTGGACAAGTCTTTGATTCATGGGCCAGTCAGATAAGGACACATACTATAATGAATCGTATTCCGATTTTCTTTAATCTTTTAATGAATGTTCATAATCAAAGACTTGAACAAGTCTACCTAAAACCCTGTCAAGTTGTTTCTCTCACCTAACGGTAACATCCGGTGAACGCCTAGTGTGTAACTGTTGAAGATAAACGAAACACTACCGCCGCATTCACACCTACCGGCAAACACCGATACTCCACTCTCACTCTCCCAGCAGAGATCCCATCCCGCCGCCCATAACAACGCGTCAACACGTGCCGCGAAGAATCTGCTAGGAGACAGTCCCGCGAGAGCCAGCGTTCATCTACACTGGTTTCCTGCGCTTGGGTATGTTCCAAGCTGTTGTAACAGAGCGGAGACACCACAGGCAGGCCGGCAGAGCGTCCCGTTGCTAGGGGCAACGCTCAGACGGTTCGCGCGGGTGTCGAAGCCTGCCTCAAGCCAATTAAGTGTTCGCCATTGATTTTGGGAACTGGTCGGCGATCGGAACTGGTTTATAATCCAACGCATTTCTACCGCTACGAAGTGACTACAGGCGACTGGACGAGGGTTGTCTATGAGTGGGGACTGTGTAATTACCAGAATCAAGGATTTGGAGTGGATTTTGGGGTAATTGTGCTGCACAACAGCCCCCGGTTATCCCATCTATTGCTGTGATTACCATAATAAGCAACACTCACCACACACGAACTACCCAATAGCCTACATCTCCAAAAACAAACCGGGGATTTTTTTCATCTAAAACAAACCACACCAGGAGAACCACCATAGTGAATTAAGATATTACATCTCAATTCTAACCGAACTTTTTTGGATTACATACCCGAAAAATAGATCAGAAACATGGCGAGAAATTACCCAGCGAGTACCAGGTTGCAGAATTTCTACACGGAGCAGTATGAGAATGAGATGTATAACCGTTTACGATCCTTCTATGCCAAGGAGCGGGGCGGGGAGGGATCGGCCCCCGGCCCTCAGATCGGGTATCGCGGTGCCGGCACGGGAGCCGGTCTCCCCGACATCAACCCGGGCAAATTCGCCCGCGAGATGGTGCGTAAAGAGAGAGAGGATATGGCCAAGATCATCGCCGAAGCCAAGCATAGCCAGAGCAAGGAGGAAATGAAGAAAGCGCCACGGGGTATTAAGGTGAAACTGTATGATGGTTTCAGTAAGGAGGGGAAGGGGAGGCAGGCGTATTTACGGGAGCGACACGAGGTTATACCCGAGCAGAAGTACGCCTTCCCTGTGTTGTCGTCGTGGAAGTACGGATGGCAGTTGGATACCAGTTTCGAGCTGAAGAAACCTCAACACGCAAGGTCGAGGAAGATCATGGACACGTTCTACACGCGAACAGGGATCCCGGATATGTACGCGTCCTAGTGGTTGAGATCAACAGGCTGGGGTAGAGTGTGTTTTCCCCAAATGTAACAGTTCTATTTCATTCATTCTAAAAAAGAAATATGGAGAGGGGTTATCTAAAATGTACACGTCCTAGTCGTTTGAGTTAGTTTGCTGATACTGGTATTACAAATTCTGTTTAGTATATTTTAAAAAAATACAATTATTTTTTTTGGCGGGAGGGGGGGGGGGGGGGGGGGGGGGGGTCAATATGCCATTATATGGATGTTCAAAAATGAAATTTCTCCCCCTGATTGATCCCGCAATATCTATCTAGTGTGGACGTGGGGATACATATTTTTCTCTCTAAATTCATTTGGGTTTAATGTGATATTACTGTATTTTCCCGTAAAATACAATATCACTGTTGTTTTTTTAAATATTTTTTTTTGTTTCTTTAAATATCCTCGACACCCGCACATAGAGACACATGACTAACGTTTGTACATCGCGCTGCTGATAGCATCCACCATGCTGGGTATATCTAATACTCGTTAAATACTTCATGAATGTGGCTTTGTAGAGTGTTCTTGTCGCATACATGAATGATGAACACTTACACAGGGGAAGTCATGACTAATTCATCCACGTCGTATTGTCAAACTCCTCCTGAGACCAGATCCAATAATCATATAGAACTGCATCGAGAATCGTATAAATACACAATATGCCACGAGTTTGGATGTGCCCCAATCGTCATCGAGGCGAAGCGGACTGACGATATTGTGTATTTTACAATTCGAGTGCGGTTCTGTATTTATCTCACCTGTTTCTATGACATTAGATAGCATCAGAATATCAGAATAATTAGAATATACTTAGTAAATCCATATGACGTCATCGCACATACACTATGCCACAGCAGTGGCGTAGTATTGTGACTTACGGGGGTGATCGTTGAGTATTTTTTCCTAATGTTATTTCTATGGCTAAACTTGTACCAGGGGTGAGATGAATAGTAGAAACCAAATGAGAGTTAGCCTTGTCAATGTTTATGCCACGATGGGCAGGTTGTGTATTACTACACGAGGCGTTAGCCGAATGTAGTGAGTAGCAGACCTGACCAGGGGCACTCACCATGCCCCTATGAATATTACAGTCCGTTCTCCATGGTCTATATCCTGTGTGTCGTCCAATCTTTTAGTGTGTACAGGAGTGAGATAAATACAGAAAGCAACTCGTTATGGTCAAAGAAGCCATTCTTCAACTCGGTTGAATGCTGTCGCCTGGTTCATATCACTCCGCATCAAACTCGTGAAGAACGACGACTTTGACCAAAACTTGTTGGTTTCTTCTTCAATCTGCGCTACGCTACATCGCCCGCATGCTACGTTTCGTGTACTTATAAACCAGTACAAACGACAGCAGTCTGATAACTGTTAATTACAGGTATTGGGTATTATTATATACCTGTGGTAGTATATCCAACACATACGGCCCGCTCCTACCCATGTTGTATCTATATCCATACGACACCTAGGTGACGTACGGGGTATTATTATATACCTGTGGTAGTAAGATCACGAAAAACCAAAGCATGTTGTACAATTTTCAGAGCGTAACGTTTGTAGCATGGCGGCAACGTATGTAGCGTAGTGCCTTTTATTATCCACCTAATACAAAGTGTCCATAGAAAACACACAGGGAGCGTGTATCACCAAACCCGGAGCATACAGATATATCCACCTAATATAAAGTGTCCACAGAAAACACATGGGAATATGTATCTACATACCCGGAGCATATGGATGTGTTGTAAGCTCTGGGTAAGTAAAAAGCGCGCATACGAAAAAATATCGCATACTGAAAAATAGTGCGTACCTAAATGAACTAATATCAGTACGCCACTTGTCAGGAAAAGGTGGATAATAAATACAATATAGACTGGTTTCAGATAAAAGCAGTTGTATGCTCCTTGCAATATCCTCGTACATACGCAACTCCTCGGAGCATACGACCGCTTGTATCTCAAACCAATCAATATTGTGTATTTATGTGTCTTATTACATTTGGGAGGAGGGAATGTACATTTACATAAAAACTTGAAAAATATGATATAATTTATTCTCTGTATTAATGGAGTGAAATAAGACCAACTTCAGTCATTGCGACCAAAAGAGTGATATTTGTAGTGATATAGTTAACTGATGAATTCATGGGGATGTGTTTCATGTGATCAAACTTTTCATGAATGTGATATTATCATTGAGTGTGTTCTGATAAACAATTACATGTATAATATTATACAAACTTGTACTTTATTTGTCTACTGCTGAACATGGATTTTTGTTACCACAACAACCATTATACTTATTATACAGCTATATAATATACAAATAACTCGAATAACTTTTTTTTTTTTTTTTAAAGTTATAAGTTGAGTTACAAATACTGTATTATTTGTGTTATGACAGAAGGAATTCATACCACAGGACATATTTACATGGCATCTACTACCAACCCTGACCCTGAGTGGACTAAAGGTGGCCAATATCCACCGGAGTGTACCAGAGACAGTAAATATTATCATTTCACACACACACTCTAGTGTGCACAGTCTAGGGGCATTCTGATGTTGTGTAGCGACCGACCAATTGGATTTATGTTATCTTGCCATATCTCTAAACACATGCTTTACATCTATGGACTTCTAATAAGTGGCTTATTTTGCTAATCACTGCTTGATGAGTTATTGATAAGAATAAAAAAATAAATCTGTGCCATGTTAAAATCCATCTCCGTCTACCAGTTTTCTTCGCGTACAAAATTTATAATATGAGGAAATATACTTACTCTGAGCAAATTGATGTCCGTTCGTGGTGTTTTCTATTGGAAATAAGTCAGGATGCTGCAGGCAGAGGGGTAATGTAGAGGAAACCTATGAACGTTTAGGTCAGGGCTTTTATCCTACCCCTAATAAAAAACTCCATAGACTTAACATTAGCGGACTGTATTTGGTCTACGGTGCAGGAAAATGAAATTTATCGCTCTAGTAGGATAGAGTTGTCAAGTGACGTCATTTAAAAAGCGACCAATGATTATCACTGATTATCGGTGAGTTTTATGTTATTTCTTAATTTGCTGAAGTAATTTAGACGGGGTAGGATAAATTCTAAACCAAACTCAAGTTAGTCGTCTTGTTTATTACACAACGGCAATGCCGCGTTTACTGCGCGAGGCGAAGCCGAGTGCAGTGATACACAACACTACTAACTCTCGTTTGGTTTCTCCTAAGTATCCCATTGAGTGTGGATTGCGTAGTAATGCAAAGCCACATGAATTACGTAGTGATTTAAACGAGATGGGATTGAGCTCTTGACTGTAAACTTAAATAGGTTTCTGAATTATCTCACCCTTCACATTGACTAATGTGCTAACATTTGTGACATAATCCGCCATTAGATGTTTTTCCTAAATATCTCATGAGCGTTGGAGAAAAATACCAGGGGTGCGTTAATGACCAACATCCACAGTGAATACGTTTAATCCTTATTATTATTATTATTATTATTATTATTATTATTATTATTATTATTATTATTATTATTATTATTATTATTATTTCATGATTTCTTTATTGACAAAAAGATACATTTTTGATTTTAAGTCTTCAGTTAAGTATTTTTGTCAATGCAGAGGGCTTATGACATCAGGAGCTGTTTCAAAACGTGGGTTAAGTCTATGGTTTTGAAACAGCTCCCTGCTATGTAACTAGATAGCTGGTTTTCATTGTCTAGCCCGGAACACCATATCGTTAACACAATTCACAGTTGACAAATAGTGACAGTCTCACAACAATACATTCCTGTGCCAGTAACACATAGTCCCCATTATCGTGAGTATGCAGAGATCTGCAATACATCGCTTAAACTTTGAAGTCATTTTAAAAGTGTCATTTTGGTTAATTTTTGAGTCGTCCATTCAAACCCAGTCAACTCTCCATGTTAGCGGTCACTCACTGCGGCCCAAGGTCATACAGCATGGCCGGCTAGTATTTCATAGTCATGGATATATAATACTATAGGGAGACATAGTTAGGGTGGATGGATTGAACCTGTTCCGTGCTGCTTCGTGTTGAAAATACCCACCGAGTTCGAGTTATTATTATATATACCTAGAAACGAACAACATCTCTACACACTGTGGGTATCGCTTGGTTTATGGTTCTAAAAACATCATATATCTAGAATTCTTTATAAACGCCATTGTGTTATCGTCTCAACAAGGCACGTGGTACATCGGCTCGGTGAGAGTCGAGAATAAAATTTCGGTGTCTAAGACACCGACATGATGACTGTCCCTGGTCATACTTCCCTCTTTTATAACCTCGTAAATTACCCGGGATGAGATCAAAGAGAGCCGCCGGGAGCCGAGCCGCCGGGAGCCACGGGCCGCTGGTGTGGAATCATAGAAATTAATTCAAAGTTTGATAACTTCGGATCCAATTAAGATATCGGGAAACGGTTTTCAGATTTATCATTATCTCTCTCTACCCTACAAATCGATATAAGGCACTTGTAAATAGGACTGAGTAATAGGTATTTAAACAGCCTGCTCAGAATCGGGAACAGTCGGTGAATGTGCGTACACCGAAATCTTAAGGTCGGGGAGAGTCGGTCATATCTGACATGGTAGTAATGCGCGACGCGTCGGGAAAAGCAATAAAATCGAGTCGGTGAAGTGCGTACATCGACCCGATTGTCACAGACCCGACGGATCCGTCGGGGAAAGGTAGAATTGGGTACAGCGGTCGGGTTGGTGCCTTATAGGCTTAGGGGATGGCCGTTCGAAGTCTTTTCTACACTGAAATATGTTCCTCCGCCTCCGGCATCGGGACGTATTTTATGGGACAAAAGGACGGGAATGATATACATATGGCTCAGTTACAACGTTTATTATTATTATATACCTAAATATGAAAAAAATCATTTTGCATACTTACAAAGTACTCTACAGGCAAAGTGCCCCTGAACATTCACTACGGACACAGTGTACCCGAACATTCACTACGGACACAGTGTACCCGAACATTCACTACGGACACAGTGTACCCGAACATTCACTATGGGCACAGTGTACCCGAAGATTCATTACGGACACAGTGTACCCGAACATTCACTATGGGCACAGTGTACCTGAACATTCATTACGGACACAGTGTACCCGAACATTCACTATGGGCACAGTGCACCTGAACATTATTTCTTCTGCACGCCTAGCATTGGGTAGTTTTTCATAGACATTCGGCCGTAGGTGTATGAATAGTACAATGTTTTTAACGGTCTTTATAACTGATTAACAGCTAGATAATGTCCATATAATATCCTGAGGACGGTTAAAACATTACGTATGGCTGCACGCTAAAGGATCCAGTCCTAAATCTGTACACAGCACATCTAAGTAGAACTCCTGACCATGCTGTACAAGCTACAAAACGAGATGACGATTTACTGTCTAACACTTTTGTCATGGAACTAGTAAAACAGGTCCATTATGTGTAGATTTATCTAATTCTTATGTTTGGGGTCTGTCTTTTCCTAAGGGCAGCTACTTGTGTTGTCACGAAACTAAACAACCCCAATGTCTGTATGGTGTCACAGACATGTCACAAAACTAGTGAAACAGGTCCCAGCTTCGGCTAAGGCCAACACGCCTTATCGTTCTAGTGAGTGTGCTGACAGTGGGTCTGCACCTATCATCTTAGCTTACCACATTCACTTTTTTGATAACTGTATGGTGTCACAGACATGTCACGAAAGTAGTGAAACAGGGACCTGTTTCACTAGTTTCGTGACAAAAGTGTTAGACAGACATGAAAAGCAGCACCAACAGTGCAAGCAATAACAGACAAAACCAAGTCTAATGTCTAATTCTTATGAAACCAGACACACCGTGTTTGGGAAGTGTCTTGTCCTAAGGGCAGCTACTTGTGTTTTCACAAAACTAGTCAATCACAATAATTGTGATCTGTCCGTATGGTGTCACAGACGCCATCTAGCCTGGGACCTGTTTCCCTAGTTTCGTGACATGTCTAGATGGCGTGTCCGGTTTGTCCTGTTTCATAAGAACTAGACATTAGACTTTGTTTTGCACTGTTGGTGCCACTTTTGTCATGCACGAAACTAGTGAAACAGGTCCATGATGTGTAGATTTGTCTAATTCTTATGTTTGGGGTCTGTCTTTTCCTAAGGGCAGCTACTTGTGTTGTCACGAAACTAGACAACCCCAATGTCTGTATGGTGTCACAGACATGTCACGAAACTAGTGAAACAGGTCCCAGGAGCCTGGGGTTTCGTATTGCGCAAGATGGCAGCCTCCATAGCACACTAGCTATATGCCAAATGGTATTCAGGTACCTGGCCTCTCTGTTAAGCCGCAGCGGCTTACACCACCACTACACAGTGGCCACGAGTCTGCGGGGATCATACCGGGCAGGCTTAAACGGGGACACACCAAGCGAGTCAGGGCGGCGATCTCTGGAATCACCAATACAAAATAGCATGTATCTGTGATATTTTTTCATAGTAATATCTCCCACCGATAATTCAACGTATCAGAAGCAATAATCAAGGGAAATATGAAATAATAGCTCACATACACGCCATTTTGTGTTGGCGATTCCGGAAATCGCTGCGTTTCTCGCTTGATGTGTCTCTGGCTTTATCATCCACCTAATACAAAGTGTCCTTAGAAAACACATAGGGAGTTTGTATGGACGTACCCGGTGCATACGGCTATGTTGTATGCTCCGGGTGGCGCGTACGGAAAAATAGTGCATATGGAAAAATAGTTCATAACTAAAACGAACTGATATCGACATGCTACTCGTCCAGAAAAGGTGGATAATAAATACAATATAGACTGGTTTCAGATAAAAGCGGTTGTATGCTCCTCGGAGTTGACTCTGCGCAATATCCTCTTATACGCTCGGATATTACTACGCGTCAACTCCTCGGAGCATACGGCCGCTTGTATCTGAAACCAGTCAATATTGCGTATTTACACCACCACTGCACAGTGGCCTGCGTGGGTTCATGGACGCCTTGAGCCCGGGACGATTCGAGCCCTGGACGCCTTGAGCCTTTCTGTGGACGCCTTGAGCCTACCCTCTGGACGCCTTGAGCCTACCCCATTTTGGTTTCCTTGAGCATCTAGATGTAAAAAAACTTTGAAAATTGTACTTATACTGGTTTATAGTCATATATACTCAACCCTAACCCTTACCCAACCCTTTTCTAACCCTAACCCGCTAATCGGAACTAAAATGAGGTAGGCTCAAGGCGTCCACGGGGTAGGCTCAAGGCGTCCACGTTTTCGCGCTGACAGGAGGCTCCAACGGTAAAAGGCTCAAGGCGTCCAATTCCCCCTGCGTGGACCTGTCGGGCTTAGTGATTTACTTGTTACAGAAGGTCGACAAATCTCATCGCCCACCAACACATTGTTACACTCTTATTTTCTCTTTTGAAAAAAAAAAAAAAAAAAATAAAATGCAAAACTCGATTATAACAAACCTCAGTTATAAACAAGTAATTTCTAGGCCACAACTTCTTTGCTATAACGAAGTTTTACTGTATATCAGGGATCAGGCGAGATCTGGTACTGGTAATATTGTATGTAGCTTTAGGTCCCTGGTAGGAGACTAACCCTATATACATGTACTTGTATAGGTTTTTATCATGCTTAAGATACTGATATTCCTAGCATGCAGATAATCGACTTTTATCAAAGGTAAACTACAAGTTTTAAAGTTAGAATATAATGTTCAGTAAATAACAGATTTATGCCACACAGATAAGAAACAACACAAAGTATCTACTATTCAAATGATATAAGACAAATGGGATTTGGCACACCGTCGTTTATCAAGGTATATCATATGTAGATCTGTCTAATAGGATGTAAAGGTATTCTAAACATCTATTTGGGCATCTTATCAATCCAGGGAAACATTTCTGACGTGATATTGATAATTTCTAACCCGCAGCAACGAGTAGGAGGTATTTTCCAAACGCATTTTATCAATAATAACTGTGTTATACAGTCTCACCATGTTAAGTCTATGGAGATTTATAAAGGGGTAGGATAATAACCGTGGCATACAGTCTCACCATGTTAAGTCTATGGAGATTTATAAAGGGGTAGGATAATAACCGTGGCATACAGTCACACCATGTTAAGTCTATGGAGATATATAAAGGGGTAGGATAATAACCGTGGCATACAGTCACACCATGTTAAGTCTATGGAGATTTATATGAGGGGTAGGATAATAACCGTGGCATACAGTCACACCATGTTAAGTCTATGGAGATTTATGTGAGGGGTAGGATAATAACCGTGGCATACAGTCACACCATGTTAAGTCTATGGAGATTTATATGAGGAGTAGGATAATAACCGTGGCATACAGTCACACCATGTTAAGTCTATGGAGATTTATATGAGGGGTAAGATAAAGACTTAAACTGCCCCCATTGTCTTTCTTCCATACATTTCGTATACCTAAAAACTCTTCTATTGCTTCCATACAACAACTCTGGTGTCCATGGTGCGTGAGGATTTTTATAAAGCTATTAGTTATGATCTTGCAATAAGCGGATCATGCCAATGATTTAACAACACCAAATTAATACTTAAAGCATAACACATGGTGTGTATCAAAAGACATTGCCTGCATGAATGCATGCAATCTATAAATGTTTACTAAATGATGGATAACCAATTACTAATGTTGAAAACATCTAATTTGAAATATAACTAATAAATACAAAAAAAACACAGATGGCATACCAAAGAAGAAACCAACAAATTTTGGTCAAAGTCGTCGTTCTCCACGAGTTTGATGCGGGGTGATATAAACGAGGCGACAGCCGAGTGAATATCACATAGCGTTCAAACGAGTTGTAGAATGACTGCTTTGACCAAAACGAGTTGCTTTCTGTATTTATCTTACCCCTGTACACACTAAAAGAATGGACAACACACGTGATATAGACCATGGAGAACGGACAGAAATACTTGTAGGGGCATGGAGAACGAGTTCCCAATGCTAACCTATGGACATTTATTCCAGGGGTGAGATAAATATAGCTGCTGTTATCAGTTGTTATGATCCATTGATAATCGTGAAACGAGGCTAAAATCCCTCTATGGCAAGCCGAAAATAAGCGAACAAATGCATTGATAACTCCACCCGCCACCTGGTGTTTTGTTTTGCATATGGGGCAAGATGGCTGCGTCCACAGCACAATAGCTATGTACTCTATAGAACTAGTCCGTTTACAGACCGCGCCGCCTAATATAAGGCTTACGGTCTGTAAGGGTCTAACAAAGCACAGCTCTCATTTGCCAGTTCCCTAGCACTCATTGGAGAAAGGAATTTCTTGATTGGCTGTTCTACTTTTAGTGCAAACCCAAGCCTGAGAATACCGCGATTCTGGCACTATTCTGGGAATCATTATAACTCTCCAAGCTGATTTATTTGGTACATGCCCATTAAAAGCTACTCCAGGGACCTGTTTCACTAGTATTGTGACATGTCTATGACACCATACAGACATTGGGGTTGTCTAGTTCTGTGACAACACAAGTATCTGCCCTTAGGTAAAGACAGACCCCAAACATAAAAATTAGGCAAATCTAGACACATCATGGACCTGTTTCACTAGTTTTGTGACAAAAGTGTGAGACAGACATGAAAAGCGCCGGCAATAGTGCAAACAAGAACGGACAAAATGAAGTCTAATGTCTAGTTCTTATGAAACCGGACACACCATCTAGACGCCATCTAGACATGTCACGAAACTAGTGAAACAGGTCCCTGGAGCTCTGGTTGAAGAGTATCACACTAGTTACTGCCAAATCACTCATGTTAGCTTAGTACCAGCAGAGGCAGGATTCCCTGTCTCAAAATGGCAGCCCCTAACAGTCTTAGTTTGAGCCTGTGCGCCTTGGCCCTGGCGACAACGGACTGTACTATAGTCTAAAATCAAACATGACTTGATCTCTTGGGTTGACGATTCTTGGTGACGTCTTTTTAGAGCGTGCTTTCACAGCCTATATACATCGCCTAGAGGTTAGAGTGGTCACATTGAACTTCTAGCTGCTTCCAGAAAACTATCCCTTCACTATCTGCATGCTATTCACTGTGATACTGAGAACAGAGCAGGGAACCAGTGTCTCAGGGTCTTAGAGGCATGCCCAACTGACCATGACCAATCACTCATGCCCAAAATACCTCAAGATTGTGCTTGATATTTTTGGATCCAAGATAGGCAGTTGCAGAAATAGCAAGTTGACCGGGAGCAAGTGGGGTACAGAAAACTATCCATTAACTGAATGCGACCCAATCCTTTTAATTGTTATTCATTCATTATGCTCATTCATCAATGATAAACATATTATTTGCTCCTAGTTTTCTCGGATTTTTTGCCAGATGATCTCCAGTCATTTTGTTTTGAGTCATCTCGTGTAGACGCTGTGTATCACATTTTAAAGTCTTGGACCCTACTTGTGTAAGGAGTAGACCTTAAGAAGAGAGAGAAGAACTCAAACACAGAGGTTCTATGTACTACTATGAGTCAAGAACTTAACTGTTTATTGACAGGGATGGGTCTTTGTTTTATACCCTTAGCAGGGGGTTGACATGCCAGGCTTGGCATCTGTGAGCTCTGCGCTCTCATTGGCTGTTGTACCAACAGCCAATAGGGAAGACCAAATCCGTTCCGGTTGAGCGCCTGTTCCGGTCTGTGGCACATGTCAGGAGGCCGCTCATGACACTGAACAACTCAAAGAGTCATTGGTAGAGCGACCTGCCCTCATGTGGGCAGACTGGAAACTAGAGCTGAGCAATAATAGGGGTATTAAATGCCATTCAAAGCATGGCAGCCATACTGTAACATCAGGGACAGAGGAGGTGTGAAGCGCAGCGCCCCCTATCGTTTTGGCATGGACTCAAAATGACAACTGATGCAGATTCCTATGCTAAAGTATAGCAAAAATAGGCTAAATAGTAACAGCTACTATATACAAACTGTTATAGCTCTATCAAAAATCTTTTTAGATATTGATAGAGTGATATCTAATCTATTCCAAACCACAATAGAGCTCAATAGAGCTCCATGTTTTATGCCTGTTTTTTGTTGTGGAATAATGCCTTATTTCTCACAAGTATTGCTAGGCTTTGGCTAGACTAGTCCTAGAGGCTCTGACTGTGAAGGCTGTCCACAAGGCAGTCAAGGTTTCTCGACTAGGGCTAGACTGGCCTCAGTCCCTGTGTCCTACCCACCTCTCCTACTGCAGCCTACCACCACCACACGCTGTGCTTTCCCTATCGATGTCATGATTGAAAGTGGCTACCTGAGGCTGTCTCGATTGTATATATGTTTCAGGTCAGTATAGGGGGCGCTGCGGTTCACACCTCCTCTGCATCAGGGAGGAGGTTACTAACCAAAATGGCGACTGGTCCAATTCAGTCAATTTGTTCCTCAATAATTAGGGGTAATTTAGATAATTACTTTCTTCTCATAGAAACCAATATTACATGGCCACGATAGGGATGTATAGAACGGAACTTTACAACATGCTGGTGGTAAAAACTCGGTATCGCATTGTGTAAATGTGCATTGTTTATGCATGTTCATTATGTATGAGGAGTGATTGTAAGTGGTATTGCTGGGTTAATTCATGTTGTGTAATGTGACTGTCGTAGAGCGTTGCCCGTAACGCTCTGTGGACGCTGTAAGTATCGATCAGAATACTTCACCTCCCCCAGTGACCCTCACTCCTACCTCTCACCTCAGTGGGGAAGGTGATCAATATAGTTAACACGGTGAGACTGCGCTGATTGGATGGGCGGAAACGGGTTATTTCTTGTCAGGCTATTGTAGAGAGAGAGAGAGAGAGAGAGAGAGAGAGCCAGAGAGAGACAGAGAGAGAGAGAGAGACCGAGACCGAGACAGAGACAAAGAGAGACAGAGAGAGAGAAAGAGAGAGAGGAAGAGAGAGAGAGACAGAGAAAGAGTGAGAGAGAGACAGAGAGAGAAAGAGAGAGAGACAGAGAGAGAGAAAGAGAGAGAGAGAGAGCGAGAGAGACAGAGAGAGAGAGACCGAGACAGAGAGACAGAGACAGAGAAAGAGAGAGAGGAAGAGAGAGAGACAGAGAAAGAGTGAGAGAGACAGAGAGAAAGAGAGAGAGACAGAGAGAGAGAGAAAGAGAGAGACAGAGAGACAGAGACAGAGAGAGACAGAAACAGAGAGAGAGACAAAGAGAGAGTGAGACAAAGAGAGAGCAAAACAGAGAGACAGACAAAGAGAGAGAGAGAGAGAGAGAGAGAGAGAGAGAAAGAGACAGAGAGAGACAGAGACAGGGACGGAGAGAAATGGATAGAAAAAGGAGAGAGAAACAGAGAGATGGAGAGAGAATGAGAAAGACACACAGAGACAGAGAGAAATGGAGAGGCAGAGTCAGAGACAGATGGAGATAGGAGCAGAGGCAGAGAGAGAGAAAGGGAGAGAAATGGAGAGAGAAAAGGAGAGAGAGCCAGAGCCAGAAGGAGAGAGAAAAAAATGGAGAGAAAGTGCGAGGCAGAGAGAGAGAGAGAGAGACAGAGAGAGACAGAGAGAGAGAGAGACAGAGACAGAGAGACAGACATAGACAGAAACAGAGACAGAGAGACAGGGAGAGACAGAGACAGAGACAGAGAGAGAGAGAGACAGAGACAGAGAGATACAGAGACAGAGAGAGACAGAGAGAGACAGAGAGAGACAGAGAGAGACAGAGAGAGACAGAGAGAGACAGAGAGAGACAGAGAGAGACAGAGAGAGACAGAGAGAGACAGAGAGAGACAGAGAGAGACAGAGATAGAGAGATACAAAGACAGAGAGACACAGAGAGACACAGAGAGAGACACAGAGAGAGACAGAGAGATAGATAGAGAGCGGGAGAGAGACAGCGAGAGAGACAGCGTGAGAGAGGGGGGAGACAAGCTAATTTTATGTTCTATGTAGGTAAATAACAGGAAATTAGAAGTGTATGACTGACTGGGGATAGTCATTATTCATCGACAACTGCAGCATGGATTAAATCAGATTAAAGGATGCCTTTTTCAATACCTTTTTCTATTTTTCAATTAAGCACGTATTTTTTCAGATGGCCCTCCCATTGAAGTTGGCATGGTGACATGCCTTTCTTTGCATTTTCTACTTGCTGATATATGAAACTTATACTATCCAGAGTTATTTGTAAGAATCAGTAGAATTTAGAAATCACCCAACTACCAGCATTTGTCTTTAACCTGAACACAGCTAACATAGTGTGGACTCTAGTACAGTCTGTTGTCGCTAGGGCCAGGGCGCACAGACTGTAAACGGACTAAACGTAGTGTAGCTCTGGCGGCCAGTGTCGACTTTAGAGTAAACCACCACTCTCCCCCCACATCTTTCGCGGCGCTAGTGCTGGCATAATCTCTGCCCCAACCCAGTGACGTCATACGCTGGTTCTCAGGGTATCCATTAAGGACAGAGGGAACCAGCCAACATTTCGGATTTAAAACAAGGCATCTGTCAAAAGTTATGAAACTCAAACAACTTGTATATTATGAGTTGGGAAATATAGGAATTGTTAAATGAGCTCCAGAGACAATCCAGTTGTTTCTTTTTCAACCTTAAACTGCTTTATAATCTGAATTCACAGTTGATGAGACTGTCTATTCAAGCGATCACATGTGACATGTTGACAAACAAAACCCTGCAACAGATGAGGTGCTTTCCAATGAAGAAAATAATCCCTATGACTATGTCTAATTTGACATAACAAATGATAGAAATGAGTGTATATTATTACCATATAAATATGTTCATGTCTATTTATAAGTAGGACACAAAATACCCCCAAAAGCCCACAGAATCTAGGATATTTTAAAAACTGGTGTATGGGCCAGATTTGAGCCCGAACAGGCAGGTTGGGGCAGAGATATAAGCGGCCACAGGATCTCTGCTGGGAGAGTGGTAAACCACATGATGGTGTCAGAGTCTCCTACGAGGTGGCGCTCGCGTCGTAGTCCATAGTAAACACGTAGAACTTGTCTAGACAGGATTTATGACATATTTACACATACCTGGGCCATTCACGCAACGATTGCTCCACCCACTTCAGACGTTTGAACTCATATCAAATCAAGGAACTATACGAACGTACAGTTCTTTGATCAAATATACATTAAAGTTTAGTGGAAATACATGCAAAGAGTTTTACATTTACTACTGTAGACGGGACAGGACGGTAAAGTGTTACCCATAACACTTATGATGAATGATACATGAAGTGCATACTCTCAGAAAAACGATAGGAACGAAATGAATGGCACAGCGTAGGCCCACTCTTTATCCTACCCCTAATAAAAAGCCGCCATAGACTTGACATAGGCAAATTTTATGTGGCATGCTGTGACATAAAGTGTTTTTTATGCCACTAGAGTAATAATAAAAAGTGACCAATCAGAGACCAGGATGTCAGCTACTACGGAAAAAGTTCCGGTTGTACTCAAAATGCCCATACGCCCTCCAGAGGTTACTAAACTCCCTATTTTCGCCCAGGGTAAATACAAGTTCCGCTCGCGACTGACTGGGCACACCACGACTGCATGAACCACAGTTTCCTTATTTATAATTGGAGAAACTAAATATAATTTCGGATTTATAAGTAGAAATAGCCGGAATTTCCATATCTGACATCAGAATTTCAATATGAAGATTTCTGAAAACGGTTAAACTGGATAATTGTGGATTACGGTTCAAGGGTCTATCACCATACAATGTCGGCAACCAGCGAACACCGGAACTTGTAAACAGGCTGAATTCTGGGATACCTCAATAGGGTCTATTCAGATGTTGCTAGCATGATACAGAATAATCGAAAAATGGAACTCACACCTAAAGTGTAGAGACGGGGTAGGATAAATACAGATTAGCCTTCTCAATGTTTATACCACTCCGGTCAGGTCTGCTACTCACTACACTCGGCTATCACCTCGTGTAGTAATACACAACCTGTCCGTCGTGGCAAAAAAACTAATCAGACTAACTCTCGTTCAGTTCTATTTAAATATTTTATGTTATGTACAGGGCAACAACGATTGGTTTTCTCATCAATCTAAGGTGTAGTGATGGGTAATTAATAAACCAAAATGTATAACCTATCAAAGAATTATAGAATATCTTGGCCCATTACTCTTTACCCGTATGTCAAAGAAATATGGAAAACCTAAAAGACTTTAAAAAGCTACAAAGAGTATTGGGTTAAAATAGCTCAATGGTGTGGTGTATAATCACTAATAGATTAGGCCACACATATATTGGCTATGGATGTTACATTTAAGTACAAATGACACACTTATTGACTAGGAGCAAATAGGATGTTCATCATAGATGAATGAGGGTGCAATTTTACATGAATAACAATTAAAAGGTTTGGGTTACATTCAGTCTATGGATAGTTTTCTGTAACCTAATGGAACCCATTCAACCTGCTATTTCTGCAACCACCTGAGTATAGGATCCAAAATATCAAGGTCAAGCACCAATGGGTCAATGAGGTATTTCCGTCTCTAGTGATTGGTCATGGTCAGCTGAGCATGCATCTAAGACCCTGAGACACTGGCGCCCTGCTCCTTTCACACTATCACAGTGAATAGCACGCAGATAGTGAAGGGATAGTTATCTGGCAGCACCCTGAAAGTGTATATATGTGTGACCACTCTAACCCCTAGGTCTCTAGATGATGTATATAGGCGTGCAAGCACGCTCTAATAATAGTAGAAATACCTTCACATTATACTCCATACAAAATAACTGAACACGAATATGATGGTCGAATACCAGCAATTGACTATCCCCAGTCTCCTTGTGCAATATGATATAGCAATATCTACCTGGTCAGATTTATGAGCAGTTTCTCATATTTTTGAATTATCATCATTTTATCATTATTACTTATCGATGTAACTCAATCCATTTTAACGTCTAGTAATTTCTTATCTACACGTCTGTTATACAATTCAATTTAATTTCACTCATGGGTGATAAAATGAAATACTGTATGATAGAAAGGAGACATGGAGAGAGAAAGAGAGATTACCGTAAAACCGGATGAGTTTTATAAAAGGAATAAGGTTTTGATTTTATCCTACCCCTTGTGAACGATATTTTTATGTGAGGATAATAACAAAAAACACGATAAAAACTTTCTGAAGTCCTCCATATAGCTCTCCTTGCTGCTCTGAAGGCGCTTGGAACTACTTTGAGCTGCTGATCTCTGATTGGTCCATTTTTTTCTACGCTCCTGAGAGCGATTTTTTATCCGTATGCGACATACGGGCGCATACAGAAAGTCAATGTTAAGCCTATGGGATTTTATATTAGGGGTAGGATAAAGTCTCAGACTGGGCGTACCGCATGTACCCCGGATCACAAGCATTTTAAATATCAAACATGTTTGATATTTGGTACCCCCAGTCTCAGACTGGGCATAATTACGTACCTAGAATCGCAAGCCCTCCAGTCGCAAGCGGGGCAGTCTCCACACAGAATCGATGTTACCTTGTGCTCCGAGGTACATGCGGTACCCAGGATCGCAAGCTATATGGAACGTCGCGCTTGCGATCCTGTACCTCCAGAGGTACAAGGATCGCAAGCCCCCCCCCCCCCGCCCCCCCAAACGCACAGTGGGAGGGTGGTTGTGGCCCCTAAGATTCAAGGTCAACTCTCGACCGTAGAACTGTCCCAATGCGCTATAAATATCATGTAAGGAGGTCAGGGTGAAGGTCGGGGTTTGCTGCGAATGCAGTCATTGGCTACTCGGTCTACTCTATTCCTTATATGGACTTAAGGTAATGGGACAACTCCATGCTGGAGGAGAAAGGCCTTTAGAACACCCTGCCACCATGTATGCAAGTTCAGAACTACAGTAAGCGAAAACGCGATTCACTATATGGCGGCCATACATGGTATTACATGTATTTAATTTTCAGCAGGAACTGCATGATTTCGTGTTAAAAGGGTTAGGTATCTGCAAAACGAAATAGAAACATCCATCTAAAATGTGGGGCATGTTGCGCAAACGAAAATAGAACCTGTCTTGAACCTATATCAAGGATGATGATTTAAAGACAAATGCTGGTAGTTGGGCGATTTCTAAATTCTATTCAGTTTTCCAAATAACTCAGGATATAAATATAAGTTCCATATATTATCAATTAGAAAATGCAAAAAAAACCCATGTCACCATGCTAACTTCTATGGGAGGGCCATCTGAAAATGTAAGTGCTTAACTATTGGTGTCTATGGGAAAATGCAATCTTTTGACTTTGTTGCTAAATGATACTGATGTTCTATCTTCAAATAATTCTGGATTATGATAGTTGGCAACATATAAATATGAGAAATGCTAATTTCTATGGGAAGGCCATCTGAAGAAGGTAAGTGCTTATCTATTGTTGTCTATGGGCAATACACTGAGCTACACAAAGTTAGCTCTGGTCGGGTTAAATCCAGAGTCCACCTTGACCCTTGGCTGGTTCCCACCTGTATAGTACTTATACCTTTAGACAGGAATACGCCATCTGGTGAATCTTGGCCACACTACAGGGTAGGAGATGTCTGTTACTCTCCTGCCAGACCTTTTGTACTGCTTGGAGAGTGTGTTATGTCATAACCTCGAAGCCAATTATCCACTATCAAATATCCTTTCCTGTGTACTATTTCAAAATATCTTAAACGTAAATCTTGGTACCTTTATCAATTTGTTAGCAATAGATATTTCATAATAAGTATTTCTGCTTTTATAGTATACATAGAATAAAACTACTTGGTTTGAGGTGAACACAAAGGGATACTGTGTGGGATCTTACCCGACCAACCCTTATATCGTAGCTCAGCGAAGACAGGGGCTGGTTGCCAATCTATATGGGCAACTGCTACATTTTCATAAAACCAGGTGGCAGCACCAGTGTTAATTGAGTAGAACTAGGGGTCGCTGCGATACCTACCCGCATTTGTCTTTCATGGTATCGTGCGCAGTCTTGTATCTCCGTCTGTGTCTGCGGAAACATTGAGTGTGAACGGACGGCTTGTGGAGAATCAATTCAACTACAAACTTCCGTGCACATTGATCAGGACATCTCGCCCTTAGTACATGGGTAATTGTTCAGTGCAGGCTGTGCTAGTAGTATAGAGAAGTGTAGGTTTTTGCCGGGCAACAGCATCAGATGTAAAATTACTACTTGTGCAAACTATGAATTGTTATAAGTATTAGAATTGGTGTGATGAGTAAGGACTGGCCTTTGATATAGCAGTAAATCTACCACTGCTGGGGATGAAGGAGAAAGGTGACTGTACACCACACCACATAGACATGGTATGAGAAGGACTGGCCTTTGATATAGCAGTAAATCTACCACTGCTGGGGATGAAGGAGAAAGGTGGCTGTACACCACACCACATAGACATGGTATGAGAAGGACTGGCCTTTGATATAGCAGTAAACCTACCACTGCTGGGGATGAAGGAGAAAGGTGGCCGTACACCACACCATATAGTCATGGTATAAGAGGGACTGGCCTTTGATATAGCAGTAAGTCTACCACTGCTGGGTATGAAGGAGCAAGGTGGCTGTACACCACACCATATAGTCATTGTATGAGAAGGACTGGCCTTTGACATAGCAGTAAATCTACCACTGCTGGGGGTGAAGGGGAAAGGTGGCTGTACACCACACCATATAGTCATGGTATGAGAAGGACTGGCCTTTGATATAGCAGTAAACCTACCACTGCTGGGGATGAAGGAGAAAGGTGGCTGTACACCACACCACATAGACAGGGTATGAGAAGGACTGGTCTTTGATAAAGCAGTAAATCTACCACTGCTGGGGATGAAGGAGAAAGGTGGCTGTACACCACACCACATAAACATGGTATGAGAAAGACTGGTCTTTGATATAGCAGTAAATCTACCACTGCTGGGGATGAAGGAGAAAGGTGGCTGTACACCACACCACATAGACATGGTATGAGAAGGACTGGCTTTTGATATAGCAGTAAATCTACCACTGTTGGGGACGAAGGAGAAAGGTGGCTGTTCACCACACCACATAGACATGGTATGAGAAGGACTGGCTTTTGATATAGCAGTAAATCTACCACTGCTGGGATGAAGTAGAAAGGTGGCTGTACACCACACCACATAGACATGGTATGAGAAGGACTGGTCTTTGATATAGCAGTAAATCTACCACTGTTGGGGACGAAGGAGAAAGGTGGCTGTACACCACACCACATAGACATGGTATGAGAAGGACTGGCTTTTGATATAGCAGTAATCTACCACTGCTGGGGGTGAAGGGGAAAAGTGACTGGAGTAAGGACAGCCTCTAGTCACAGTTAATGCCAAAATAGTGCTCCAGAGGGCAGGAGTTGGCAGCTAACACTGTCATCGCACCCCTCTCATAAGATCTCACACTCTCTAAGCGGTATTTTGTACAAGGTTCTCACTACGCACCCCTCTCATAAGATCTCACACTCTCTAAGTCGTAATCTGCACAAGGTTCTCAGTCCTCTCTATGAGAGAAAAATTCTTAATAAACTTGGCTTAGAGCCTTGAGAATCCACTGAGTATTGAGTATTCCCGCTAGGTGGCATCATTGAGATTATAGGAATCTTTGGTTGCATTGATGTATGTCTTTAGCACGGGAGGCAGGCCAGTGGATTCTCAAGGCTCTAAGCCCGAACAGTAAGATCCGCAGGTGTTTAATAAAAGCTGCCTACCTGAAGTGTCCAGCCTTACCTCGGAACTTTCCCAACAAACCCGTATGGAGAACATTAGCATACGCCCTCCAGAGGTTACTAGACTCCCTGTTATCGCCCAGGGTAAACACAAGTTCCGCTCGCGAGTGGCTGGGCACACTTTGATCACATGAACCACAGTTTTCCCATTTATATTTGAAGAACCTGAATATAATTTCGGATTTATATGTAGAAAAAGCTGAAATTTCCATTTCTGACATCGGATTTTCCATTTGTAGATTTATAAAAACCAATAAACTGCATTAATTTCGGGTTACTGTTCAAGGGTCTATCACCATACAACGTCGGTAACCAGTGTAAACAGACTGTATTTTGGGATACCTCAATAGGGTCTATGGGGTAGCGACTCATCTCAGTTACTGGGCCCCGTTGCTCCACGTTTACGACAGAGTTGCGGATCGCAGAATAGCTCCTGAAATTTTGCGGATTGCGTTGTAATCGCATAGGCGCATCGCCGCGTAAAATACTGCTTTTAGCGATACCTTTTAGTGGACCTTCACAGCACTGCTGATCGTATCGCTGTGGATTAAATACAGCCTTATCTGATATTTCAAATAATGATCCATGGTGGCACCACCAACCACCGTCACTTGTTCTTCTAGCTATAGGAAATAGCGATCCACACCACCAGGTGTCAGATCAGTTCTAACTGTCATGCCATCTGTATTTAATTAAATGACTAATTAATTTTCCCCTGTCTCATTTAATATGTGCCCCTGAATTGTTGTATCGCTATCACATCGTAAAAAAATAGCGATACAGCGGGAATATAGGGATACGATCTGATATTACAGGAGCAACACTTTTTCAGTAGGATCGTTAAAGTAATCGTAAAAATAAAATTGTGATCCGATTATAGCATATAGCGATACCACAAAAACAGGAGCAACGGGGCCCAGGTGAGGTAGAAATACAGGTGTTGCCGTTCAGTGCCGCCTTACGGCCCACTGTCTAGTTACGCGACCGCTCGGACAAACACCACGAGTCCAGCGGTTTTCATATAGAGACATATAGCAATCACACCTAACGTGTGAATGGTGGGTGTGATTGCAGGAGTGTTGTTTTTTGACAGATTAAATTGCTGGAACAAACTAGAGTATTGTATCAACGAGTCTGAGCTGTCTTAACTTAATAGTTGATAATTGTTTTGCTTAAACTTGGAGAAAGATATAAGCATGTTATAGATAAGCCTGTCAATGTATTATTGTGCATACAGTTTAGATATACCTGTGTTATCTAAGATATATCTCAAGTATTATTGAGTTGATATGCATGTATGACACATCAAAATAGAGCTGTAATACCATATAATACAGTGCAATCACATTTATCTCTATGGGAATGATGTACATGGGTATTATAAATGAATTACTCTCATACATTCAGTAATCCAATGCTAAAGTATACGTTACCAGGAGTATGTTTGGCTGCATGCATTGCGTAACCACGCAGATACCGTGCGACACCGGCCTGTGGAAAAAGGCCTATATCCCGGGAGTGAGAGGGCACACTCAACGAGCCGGTGATCCGCTACATATATATAGGGGACAGAGCCATTGTTAGTTCATGAAGCAGTCACTAGGTGGTCGGGGGACAAAACCTGTATTCTGGCTCTTTGTTCTTACGAAATTCAGCTGCCTTTCAATGTTTTACCAAGGTTCATTTGACTCTCTACACCGATCCCAGAGCAGGAAGATATAATGCTAAAACCCACGACATGATGATTTTTACATGGAACAGTTTATTTACATATGTGAGCAAGGCAAGAAAAGTGACATCATTTCCCAATTATCACTCACTTCTTTTGCACCTCCATTAGTGAAGAACATCTACTTTTTCACCTCCATTAGTGAAGAACACCTACTCGGGGGGCGTCATGGCGGCGCCCATGGATCATAGGCTATATGCTGTATACAATCACAAGTACAAGCTGCTGCAGCTACAAGAAACCTGAACCCTCACATCACCCACAGATAAAGTGAAATACGGAGAGGTATACAAAGGGGCAGGGATTTCTCATTGATGATAGGGAGGTGCAGGTGTTTTATCACCCAACTAATTAAAAACCTCCATAGAGGACAAACTGGCATTGTGTATTGCTATCTGTATAGAATATGGTCGGAATCTCTGGCAGAAAAAAACAAAACAAACCCAATATGATATAGAATATAAAAAAAAGTATTATGATATTACGTTTTGAATGGGTACTTTGTAATCCATGAATAATAAACACAGAGAAATATCCAGAAAACAAACGATAGCTCGTTTTATAAAATACATGTGAAAATATACCTGCTGTAGCAACCAAACCTATGGGAGTGAACGTAGAAGATATTTCAGGGATCCTAATGCTGGAGACACACCAAGCGAGAAATGCAGCGATATCCGGAATCGCCAACACAAAATGGCAGGTATTTGAGCTATTATTCTATATTTCACCTGATTATTGCTTCCGAGAAATTAAAGCATCGATAGGAGATATTACTGTGACAAAATATATCATTTATATGCTATTTTGTGTTGGAGATTCCAGAGATTGCCGCCTTCACTCGCTTGGTGAGTCCCCGGCATTTATAAGCCAAAGATTAAAACGAATCAGGTTTGATTTTACCCTACCTCGTCTCCTCGATTTTGGAATATCACGCGATAACTATTCTATATGCCACTAGTGGCATATAAAACTCTGTATGCCAGTCAGCGTGGCATACAGAAATTCAATACGGAAACTCAATGTCAACCCCATGGGATTTTGTATTAGGGGTAGAATAAATACAGAATATTACCATGATTTAGATCTTAGTGGCTGTATTCTCCGCGTAGTTGACGCAAAGTGTCAACTACGCGGAGAATACGGCCACTCAGATCGAAATCATGGTAATGTTGTATTTATTACTCACCTTTCTAGTAATTATAAGAAATATTTTATTAGAAATTCGACCCAAGAGCTGTGCTTTGTTTGTATGAATTAGTTCCTATAACGCCCGTCAGGTGGCCGAAAAAGCCGTTTTCTCCTAGGAGATTCCGGAGGTCCGTATTCTACTCAGTAGCGATCTGTAAGCTCCATAGGCTTAGCATGGAGACTCCGTACTAGGTAGGTAATAATAGCGATCTGTAGGCTCCATAGGCTTAGTATGGAGACTCCGTACTAGGTGGGTAATAATAGCGATCTGGAGGCTCCATAGGCTTAGCATGGAGACTCCGTACTAGTTGGGTAATAATAGTGATCTGTAAGCTCCGTAGGCTTAGCATGGAGACTCCGTACTAGGTGAGTAATAATAGTGATCTGTGAGCTCCATAGGCTTAGCATGGAGACTCCGTATTAGGTAGGTAATAATAGCGATCTGGAGGCTCCATAGACCTAGCATGGAGACTCCGTACTAGGTGGGTAATAATAGCGATCTGTAAGCTCCATAGACTTAGCATGGAGACTCTGTACTAGGTGGGTACTAATAGCGATCTGTGAGCTCCATAGGCTAAGCATGGAGACTGCGTACTAGGTGGGTGATAATAGCGATCTGTGAGCTCCATAGGCTTAGCATTGAGACTCCGTACTAGGTGGGTAATAATAGTGATCTGTAAGCTCCATAGGCTTTGCATGGAGACTCCGTACTAGGTGGGTAATAATAGCGATCTGTGAGCTCCATAGGCTTAGCATGGAGACTCCGTATTAGGTGGGTAATAATAGCGATCTGTAAGCTCCATAAACTTAGCATGGAGACTGCGTACTAGGTGGGTAATAATAGCGATCTGGAGGCTCCATAGGCTTAGCATGGAGACTCTGTACTAGGTGGGTAATAATAGCGATCTGTGAGCTCCATAGACTCAGCATGGAGACTCTGTACTAGGTGGGTAATAATAGCGACCTGTAAGCTCCATAGACTTAGCATAGAGACTCCGTACTAGGTGGGTAATAATAGCGATCTGGAGGCTCTATAGGCTTAGCATGGAGACTCCGTACTAGGTGGGTAATAATAGCGATCTGGAGGCTCTATAGGCTTAGCATGGAGACTCCGTACTAGGTGGGTAATAATAGCGATCTGGAGGCCCTATAGGCTTAGCATGGAGACTCCGTACTAGGTGGGTAATAATAGCGATCTGGAGGCTCTATAGGCTTAGCATGGAGACTCCGTACTAGGTGGGTAATAATAGCGATCTGGAGGCTCTATAGGCTTAGCATGGAGACTCCGTACTAGGTGGGTAATAATAGCGATCTGGAGGCTCTATAGGCTTAGCATGGAGACTCCGTACTAGGTGGGTAATAATAGCGATCTGGAGGCTCTATAGGCTTAGCATGGAGACTCCGTACTAGGTGGGTAATAATAGCGATCTGGAGGCTCTATAGGCTTAGCATGGAGACTCCGTACTAGGTGGGTAATAATAGCGATCTGGAGGCTCTATAGGCTTAGCATGGAGACTCCGTACTAGGTGGGTGATAATAGCGATCTGTAAGCTCCATAGGCTCAGCATGGAGACTCCGTACTAGGTGGGTAATAATAGCGATCTGTAGGCTCCATAGGCTCAGCATGGAGACTCCGTACTAGGTGGGTAATAATAGCGATCTGTAAGCTCCATAGGCTTAGCATGGAGACTCCGTACTAGGTGGGTAATAATAGCGATCTGTAAGCTCCATAGGCTTAGCATGGAGACTCCGTACTAGGTGGGTAATAATAGCGATCTGTAAACTCCATAGGCTTAGCATGGAGACTCCGTACTAGGTGAGTAATAATAGCCCGTATTAGGTGGGTAATAATAGCAATCTGTAAGCTCCATAGCCTTAGCATGGAGACTCCGTATTAGGTGGGTAATAATAGCAATCTGTAGGCTCCATAGACTTAGTATGGAGACTCCGTACTAGGTGGGTAATAATAGCGATCTGTAGGCTCCATAGACTTAGTATGGAGACTCCGTACTAGGTGGGTAATAATAGCGATCTGTAAGCTCCATAGGCTAAGCATGTACTAGGTGGGTAATAATAGTGATCTGTAAGCTCCATAGACTCAGCATGTACTAGGAGGGTAATAAAGGTGCACGTGCTACACACACACGCGCGCACGTGTGTGTGTGATTGCCTTTAGAGCAGCATCACCTCTCAGTGACTCACATCGACCACAGATAATCCCTGCACACCTGATTTCCACTGAGCTGCTCCCTACAGACCTCCACAGAGCAGCTCGCCGAGTCAGTCTTATCATCTTACCCCTAATATAAAATACTTAGTAGAAACCAAACGAGAGTTAGCCTTGTCAATGTTTATGCCACGATGGGCAGGTCGTGTATTACTACACGAGGCGTTAGCCGAGTGTAGTGAGTAGCAGACCTGACCAGAGTGGTATAAACATTGAGAAGGGTAATACAAGTTCGGTTTCGTATTTATCCTACCCCATCTCACCGATATACAGAGACAATTGTGTAATTATCCATGTTAGTAGTGTTTTGGCACTCGTCAGAGGA
The DNA here is from genome assembly GCA_950022655.1 of Alentia gelatinosa. Taxonomy (NCBI): domain Eukaryota; kingdom Metazoa; phylum Annelida; class Polychaeta; order Phyllodocida; family Polynoidae; genus Alentia; species Alentia gelatinosa. Next base: position 4,623,204 of record OX465581.1, on the reverse strand, counting down.
TGGCCATATTTATCAATGCTGCCAGATCTACTTTCATTATCTCGTCCCTGATTGGTCCGTTTTATTATTCACCTAAGTGCATAAATAACACTTTTTTCAAGGCTCTGTCAAATACATTGAGTCAATGTTAAACCTATGGCGTTTTTTATTAGGGGTAGGATAAACAATATTACCAAGATTTCGATCTGAGTGGCCGTATTCTCCGCGTAGTTGACGCAAAGTAAAACTCCGAGCGATAGCGAGGAGTATTACGTAGTGTCAACTACAAGGAGAATACGGCCACACAGATCGAAATCATGGTAATGTTGTATTTATTTCTCACCTTTCGAGTAAGTATCAGGAAAAAAATCTAGTATACTATTAGAAATTTGACGCTAGCGCCGTCCTTTGTTTATATGAATTAGTTCCTATAACGCCCGTCAGGTGGCTGAAATATCCGTATCCTCCTAGGAGATTCCGCAGGTCCGTATCCTACTCAGTAGCGATCTGTAATCTCCATAGGCTTAGTATGGAGACTCCGTATTCGGTGGGTAATGAGATACGCTTAACATTGAGTTTCTGTATGCCACGCTGACTGGCATTGATGGAGTTTTTTATTATCCACCTAATACAAAGTGTCCCTGGTTGGGGCTGGTTGGTGTTAGATAACACATAGGGCGTGTGGATGGACATACCCGGCGCATACGGATATGTTGTATGCTCCGGGTGGCGCATACGGAAAAATAGTCCGTAAGGGAAAATAGTGCATAACAAAAACGGATAAAAGCGGTTGTATGCTCCTCAGAGTTGACTCTACGCAATATCCTCGCATACGCTCGGATATTAGAGGGAAAATATGTTCCGGTGAAAGGAAGTCAAAGTTACAAGGTAAGGCTTGGAAAAATTACTGCCCAAGGCCTTGGCCGCGGGCAGTAATTTTTTCAAGCCTTACCGAGTAATTTTGACTTCCTTTCACTGGTACTTGGTTTCCCTATTCCTATATACCTTCAAATGTGGTTTAATAACAATAATTAGCGTTATTTGCTCATCCACCATCAAACCTGAAGCCATCCAACCTTATCGAGTAACTTGACACTTTATGTTTACTCCCCACTGCGCTTTTCATATGAATTTTGTAAGAGACAATCTGATTGGTCTAAATGTCAACCTTGGGTAGTATACGGCAACCTTGGGTAGTATACGGCAACCTTGGGTAGTATCCATAAGTTACTCCACCCCCCAGAACGTGGTGTAAGCATAGAGTGTACAGCCATAGGTATATAGGAATACTACGCGTCAACTCCTCGGAGCATACAGCCGCTTGTATCTGAACCCAGTCAATATTGTGTATGTATTATCCATCGTATACAAAGACACCATTGAGAATGTATGGGGACTCATTAAACCACGACCCATTGTATAAAACCTGTCAGATACCTGTAGTATACGGATTCAAATCGGTGGTATACGGCCTCAAAAGCATGGTATACAAGAAAAATAGTCCCTTTTACTATAGAGCAAAGAAATAGTCCCTATTGTTATGCCCTTTAATATGGAAATTAGTGAGTTTGATTAATTCAAAAAGAAAGTTACTTTTGCTATAGAGCAAAGAAATACTCCCTATTTTTATTCCCTTTAATATGGGAATTAACGGGTTTAATTTATTCGAAAAGATGGGTAATAAATACAACAAACGATGATTTTGTGCACAGGCGTCTCTGGTAACCACTCGAGGTTGACGTCGTAATCACTCGCTAGCGTTCGTGTATTACTACGCGTCAACCTCTCGTGGTTTACGGCCGCCTGTCTACAGAACCATAGTTTATTGTCCGTATATATACACATAGCATGGTGTATAGGCTACAGGGAGAGGCCATGGAGCATGCCAGCCTTAAAGGCATATCCTACAATTCACAGTGGCGCCACCTTGTGATTTCTGAATAATGTCAAATATTAGTCAAAATTGGTTGCCTGGGATTCATTCTAATTATACATAAGCAGATTTAACGTTTTGTCCAGTTTTTCCGATTTCAATAGGTAAAATAGGCCAATTTACATTTGCTTGATTTTCATAGGAAATGTACTGAAAAATATGGTTTTCTGCAATTCTTTCAAAAACATGGATGTGACCTATGGTTTTTAAAACCCAAATAAGAAGTACTATAAATGTACTATGTTCTGTGAAAGTTTGAGGGAAATGACATGGGTTTTACTATGTGAAAAAATACTTTTTAAACTTTCTATATATTCTAATATAAATTAACCAAATATTGATCTATAAATCAAAAACTAGCACGGTGACCCCCGAATTTTACGTTAGATATGTGTTCAACGAGACCTAAAGATCAGGAAACTGACATGGGTTTTAATTGTCAAGCCGAATTGTCCGATATGCCTTTAATAACTTCACACGGAATCAGCCACATTCACAGCATGTGTGCTACGAGGCAACGCCCTCACAGGCTATTTTTAGAACACAGAGTATTTCTCATACTTGTCAGCAGTCACATGTAAGCCTCCCTCTGGGCACCTGTTAACAAGTACAGCTTAAAGGAGCATACACCCACCCATTGACAGGTACATTATGATGGAGCATACACCCATTGACAGGTACATTATGATGGGGAATACACCCACCCATTGACAGGTACATTATGATGGAGCATACACCCACCCATTGACAGGTGCATTATGATGGGGCATACACCCACCCATTGACAGGTACATTATGATGGGGCATACACCCACCCATTGACAGGTACATTATGATGGGGCATACACCCACCCATTGACAGGTACATTATGATGGGGCATACACCCATTGACAGGTACATTATGATGGGGCATACACCCATTGACAGGTACATTATGATGGAGCATACACCCACCCATTGACAGGTACATTATGATGGAGCATACACCACCCATTGACAGGTACACTATGATGGGGCATACACCCACTGACAGGTACATTATGATGGGGCATACACCCAGCCATTGACAGGTACATTATGATGGAGCATACACCACCCATTGACAGGTACATTATGATGCAGCATACACCACCCATTGACAGGTACATTATGATGGAGCATACACCACCCATTGACAGGTACACTATGATGGGGCATACACCCACTGACAGGTACATTATGATGGGGCATACACCCAGCCATTGACAGGTACATTACGATGCAGCATACACCCATTGACAGGTACATTATGATGGAGCATACACCCATTGACAGGTACATTATGATGGAGCATACACCCACCCATTGACAGGTACATTATGATGGAGCATACACCACCCATTGACAGGTACATTATGATGGAGCATACACCCACCCATTGACAGGTACATTATGATGGAGCATACACCCATTGACAGGTACATTATGATGGAGCATACACCCACCCATTGACAGGTACATTATGATGGAGCATACACCACCCATTGACAGGTACATTATGATGGGGAATACACCCATTGACAGGTACATTATGATGGGGAATACACCCATTGACAGGTACATTATGATGGGGCATACACCCAGCCATTGACAGGTACATTATTATGCAGCATACACCCACCATTGACAGGTACATCATGATGTCAGGTATCACTACACAGGTGGGTGGAGGTAGATTCTATTTTTTTTATCCTGAACAACATAAGGCAAAGTGCCTGTTTTCAATTCTGCCCAGCAGTTCGTATTTGGGCATCATCGTAAAACTGGATGAGTTTCAATCTTGGCCACCGTATGCCACGACTGGAGTTTGGCATAGTGATTTCACGAGGCTGAGTGAAGTCCGGAGCCAAAACTCCAGGAGTGGCATACGGTGGCCAAGATTAAAACGAATCAGGTTTTAATTTTATCCTACCCCGTCTCCTCGATTTTGGAATATTACGTGATAACATTTCTGTATGCCACTAGTGGCATATAAAACTCCATATGCCAGTCAGCGTGGCATACGGAAACTCAATGTTATGCCTATGGGATTTTATACTAGGGGTAGGATAAATAGTGTTACATCAATCTTGGCATGCACGTCTGGCTAAATAACTAACGTTCCTACTTATGGAGGATGGTACATGTATATATAATGACAAATCTTACCAAATACAAATGGTCAAATACAATACATAGGATTGGTTTTGAGTACAGTGGTCCTCTGTGACTTATAGTAGTCACGTATGCTACAATTCTTGTTTATTGCACACATAGGGGCCATAGCGGCATACATTTATCAGAGGGTGGTTCGTACAATTTACACACTATTCTAGTTGTATAGCATTTGAAATTTGTACTAGAGGACATACTAGTGGATGATTAGTATTGATATAGAAAGTCCTGACCATGCTGTACAAGCTACAAAACGAGATGATAATACACGGTTCGTACGGGAATAGGCGTTTACGCCGAGTTCCGCACAAACCGTAAATTTATTTTATATACCCAAAATTTAAAAAAAAATTTCATTTGGCTTAACAATCAATATTTTAATAAACGAGTATGGGTAAGTAGTCCGTATAATAGTGTACGGACCAGTGGTCCGTACAGTATTTTTACGTTATATGGCGAAACGGTGCGTATTTCGAGTATATACGGCATGGGTATATAGTAATTATATAGAACGTCCTGACCATGCTGTCTGTGACTTGTACAAGCATGGTTGGACGTTATATATTTACTATATACCCAAAATTATTTAAAAAATCATTAATTTAATTTTTAACAACCGATATGTTAATAAACGTGTATAGCAAGGTAATCCGTATAATAGTGTACGGACCAGTGGTCCGTACAGTATTTTTACGTTATATGGCAAAACGGTGCGTATTTACAGTATATACAGCATGGGTATATAGTAAAGGGTGGATTTGCTTAAAAGTATTATCATATTGACCTGGATTTGTGAGCATCTCAGGTGTGCAATTAACAGCAGCTACAGATGATAGGGAGAATAGCACACCTGTTACATGATCACAGGTACCACCAGGTGTGGGGGGTAAACCCCCCAGGGGGCGTGTCCTCACCCCCCCCCCCACCCACCCACCCATGTCAGCACACCTGAGATACAGGTAGATCTCACAGGTGACCACTGGAGCCAACCCCACCCACTGGAGAGTGTATCGGAGGCTGTTAAATGCCCAGCGCTGCAGCCATTCGCAGGCGGCAGGCATCCAGAGGCAAGGTATTGATTGTACAGGTAACAATGCATTCATACACGGAGGGAGGTACAGGTGGGGGTGGGAGGAGGGCATGGAGGACAAGGTACATAATCTCACCTGTCATTGCATCTACTGGACTCCCTCCTTCCCACACCTGTCAGCTTAAAGCCTCTGGGATTTCCCACGGATAAGCCATTCCACAGCTGTATGATATCCAACATGGAGGTAGCTATTGGCACCTGTTGCTACTGAAAAAAAAAGACATCACATTTCATCCGCAATCTCAGTTATTTGATGGATTCCCCCGGCAGAAGCCAGACTTGGGAAGTCAGTGGCAGCAACATGGGAGTTATAGATGAAGTGTGACTGCACACACGGGGATTTTCATATCCACGGGAAAATACTCATTTGTTGATGCGAGGTTCACTCCGTGGGATCTTACAAAGGACCGTGGATGATACACAACTATACACGATTTCGGTCCAGGAACGGATTGGTGGAGTTTATGGTTACAAATTACTGATTGATTCTTGGACTTAAACTATTTATCAGGAATTACATCATGTTAAACATGTATCCAAAGACAGCCACCAACAGGGACCAATGAGAATCCCATCTGGAAACGGGAATACTAATCCAGCGCGAATTCGAAGTGGGAAAATCTGACCTGGTCTGTCGTGCAGTCGTACATCGCACTCTCAACACATCAAACCCCGATCACTATTTACCAGGAATTAGTCTTGAAAGCCATCCTTTGATGGATGTGGATTCCCCTTTTTTCATTTTTGTGTGGGGGATGCTTTAATCCATATAGGAAAAGATTATATCAGAGTGAGTGGAAGTGAGTGTGGATATATCAATAATAGTGAACTTTTTTTGCAACCATCGCACACAGAACTAGGAAAGTGAAACCGACGATTCCAAAAGTCTATGACCATTCAGTCACTGTTCAATATCTGAACCTAAACCTACCAGGAATTGTGGAGAAATGAATTACGGAAACGTTGATGGATTATCTATCCACCACAAACACATCATATATGGGTAGCCGTACTTAATTTGTGAACTCAAACTTCCAGGAATTGTGCCAAAATAAACTCCAGTTGTCTACCAGGATTTATGGACGATGAAATGTGAAATTGGTGTTAAATCCCGAACCAAACTATCTACCAGGACTTGTGGAGATATTATTTAAGAATGCATTACACATTGTAGAAGTGCATGTGACCATCAGAAATACCGCTCAATTACTAAACACAACATATGTACAGGAATTTAGGATGTGTTAACGTGCTGCTAGTTCTGACACCTCCACAAGCATACACAGACAACAAACACACACAGACAGAGAGACAGAGAGAGACAGAGAGAGACAGAGAGAGAGAGACAGAGACAGAGACAGAGAGAGACAGGGACAGAGAGATACAGAGACAGAGAGAGACAGAGAGAGACAGAGAGACAGAGAGACACAGAGAGACACAGAGAGAGACAGAGAGATAGATAGAGAGCGGGAGAGAGACAGCGAGAGAGACAGCGAGAGAGAGGGGGGAGAGAGAGACAGAGAGAGACAGAGAGAGACAGACAGAGATAGACAGAGACAGAGAGACAGAGAGAGACAGACAGAGAGAAAGACACAGATGCACACAACCACAGAAAGACACATAGAAGCATAGAGAGATATACATAGATACACAGAGACAGACACACAGAAAAACATAAATACACAGGCACACAGAAACACACACAGATACACATAGATACACAGACACAGGCACACAGAAACACACAGAGATATACATAGATACACAGACACAGGCACACAGAAACACACAGATACACAGGCACACAGAAACACACAGATACACATAGATACACAGACACAGGCACACAGAAACACACACAGATACACATAGATACACAGACACAGGCACACAGAAACACACAGAGATATACATAGATACACAGACACAGGCACACAGAAACACACAGATACACAGGCACACAGAAACACACAGATACACATAGATACACAGACACAGGCACACAGAAACACACACAGATACACATAGATACACAGACACAGACACACAGAAACACACAGAGATATACATAGATACACAGACACAGGCACACAGAAACACACAGATACACAGGCACACAGAAACACACAGATACACATAGATACACAGACACAGGCACACAGAAACACACAGATACACATAGATACACAGACACAGGCACACAGAAACACACACAGATACACATAGATACACAGACACACACAGACACACAGATACACATAGATACACAGACACACACAGACACACAGATACACATAGATACACAGTCACACAGATACATACAGAGATATACAGACGCAAAGACACATACAAACACATACAGATCTATACACACATACACAGACACACACAGACACACACAGATACACACAGACAGGCACAAAGGCACACACTTAAACACACAGCGATACACACAGTAATACACAGACCCCCACACCCCCACACACCCCCACACACACCCGTCCACAGGCCCGTCAGTGGCGCCCCCACACGCCGGCCATGTTCAAGTACCGCGCCAAGTCGCTGGGTCCGGTCCTCAAACCGGGCTCTGCGCTGAGCGGACGAGAAGCTCGCCGCGTGCGGGACCTCATCATGATCCGCTCGCACGCCCGCCCGCTCGGCCGCCTCTGTCACTGCCCCAAGGGCTGCTACCGCCCGCACAACGTGCGCTCCCTGTACTGTACGTGCGGGCTGCTGGCGGTGTGCTCACTCGCCGTGCTCGTGGGGATCTGGTGAGTTACTCGTGAGTTACTCGTGAGTTACTCGTGAATTACTCGTGATGCTCGATGGTGTTACTCTCTGTTGGTGTTACTCCGTGTACTGTACGTGCGGGCTGCTGGCCGTGTGCTCACTCGCCGTGCTCGTGGGGATTTGGTGAGTTACTCGTGAGTTACTCGTGAATTACTCGTGATGCTCGATGATGTTACTCTCTGTTGGTGTTACTCCGTCTACTGTACGTGTGGGCTGCTGGCCGTGTGCTCACTGGCCGTGCTCGTGGGGATTTGGTGAGTTACTCGTGAGCTACTCGTGATGCTCAATGGTTATACTCGTGATGCTTGATGGTGTTATGTGGTGTTAGTGTTGGTCTTACATGTTGCTTGGTGTTGGTGTTACTCTGTCTACTGTACGTGCGGGCTCCTGGCCGTGTGCTCACTCGCCGTGCTCGTGGGGATCTGGTGAGTTACTCGTCAGTTACTCGTAAATTACTCGTGATGCTCGATGGTGTTGCTTGATGTTAGTGTTACTCCGTCTACTGTACATGCGGGCTACTGGCCGTGCTCGTAGGGATCTGGTGAATTACTCGTGAATTACTTGTGAGTTACTCGTGAATTACTTGTGATGTTCAATGGTGTCACATGGTGTTACATCATGTTGGTGTTACTCGTGTCGCTCGATGGGGTTGTGTGTTACTGAAGTTACTCGCTCATGTTATATATATCGAGTTGTTGGTGTTGGTGTAAACACATGCTGCTGGCCGTGTGCTCGCTTGCCGTGCTTATAGGCATCTGGTGTCACTCGTGCTGCTCAATGGAGTCACTCGTGCTGCTCACTGGAGTCACTCGTGCTGCTCACTGGAGTCACTCGCGCTGCTCAATGGAGTCACTCGTGCTGCTCAATGGAGTCACTCGTGCTGCTCAATGGAGTCACTCGTGCTGCTCAATGGAGTCACTCGTGCTGCTCAATGGAGTCACTCGTGCTGCTCAATGGAGTCACTCGTGCTGCTCAATGGAGTCACTCGTTCTGCTCAATGGAGTCACTCGTGCTGCTCAATGGAGTCACTCGTGCTGCTCAATGGAGTCACTCGTGCTGCTCAATGGAGTCACTCGTGCTGGTGGTGCTTGTTGTTGGTGTTACTCAGTGTTATTATTATTTTTTTTTAGTTCATTTATTTGTCCTGGTGGTACATAGGCTCTTTGGGCCTGCCTTACTTACAACCAGCTTATTGATGTATGTGACTATATTATTCATATAAAACATTGTTTGTTCAGAAACAGGGGTCGAGCGTGCATTTAACAATAGGTGGGGTGGGCTTACTGCCCTAACTAGTCATTAATGAATGAAATTCTTATGAACATGATTGAAAATTTATGACAACATGTGGATTGAGGAATAGAGAGAAACTATGTTCCGGTGGGAATAAGTCAAAGTTACGAGGTAAGGTTTGGAAAAATTACTGCCCAAGGGGTAGCCACGGGCAGTAATTTGTCCAAGCCTTACCGAGTAACTTTGACTTATTTCCACCAGTACGTGGTTTCCCTATTCCTATATACCTTCAATTGTCAGCTAATATCGATAAAAACCGAACGTCTCTGAACGTCAACCTGGGCAGTAAACATCAACCTGGGAAGTAAACATCAACCTGGGCAGTAAACGTCAACCAGGGCAGTAAACGTCAACCTGGGCAGTAAACGTCTACCTGGGCAGTAAACGTCTACCTGGGCAGTAAACGTCAACCTGGGCAGTAAACGTCAACCTGGGCAGTAAACGTCAACCTGGGCAGTAAACGTCAACCTGGGCAGTCAACGTCAACCTGGGCAGTCAACGTCTACCTGGGCAGTAAACGTCAACCTGGGCAGTCAACGTCAACCCGGGCAGTAAACGTCAACCTGGGCAGTCAACGTCAACCTGGGCAGTCAACGTCAAGCTGGGCAGTAAACAAAAGTTATTCCACCCCCAGCAGCGTTAGGTAATCATAGGTTGTTCGCTCATAGGTATATAGGAATCAAATTTACGTTGCCTGTGTGTGCTGACTGGGGTTGCCTGGTGTTGACAACGGTGTCCAATGGAGCAAATTAATGTGCCTTAAACCAGGACGAAACACCAATTAAGATATTTACCCTTCATTTTCTTGATAATATTAAGATTCTTATGGTATTAAGGGGCCATCCATAAAGTATGTACGCAGAATTTCTGAAATGTTTGACCCCCCAACCCCGCCTCTCGATCTTGTACGCAATAGAACAAAGAGGGAGCATACACAAAATTTTTGAAATTTTTGACCCCCACACCCTCCCCCCCTCCCGTCAGTGCGTACGTACTTTATGGATGGCTCCATAGGCCTGGCGTCCACCTACTACGATAGAAATTTAGACCTACCGATATGGCACCGATACAAGAAGTCAATATCGGAGACATATCGGGAAGGTGCAAAATCGTAGATATATGTCTAGACAAGCCAATCCACCACGCATTGTATGGGGTTTTTATCAGTGTCTAATCGCAGAAACGTGGTCAACTGCCCCGATATTAGGTGACCTTCCGATGCGATTTTGATTTTGTATATGGAGGTGCATCCTAGACCATATCGGAGCCATATCGTAGTAGGTGGACGCTGGGCCTAAGGCTTTCCTGATTTCTTCTAAGGCTATGAACTTTCACCATGGTCCTGAGATTCACTAATTATTGTATTTAGGCCACTAAAAAAACCAAACTTGTTTCTCATCACAAAGCCATGAAAAATATGACGAGGGCACTTTTTTTTTATATATCAAAGATGGCAGACATACAGTAAAACCCTGCATAAGCGGACACCCTCCGATCCGTGCCACAGTGGCTGCTTATGCTTGGTGTCTGCTTACACAGGGTTTCCAGATTTTTATTGGCTATACATTTAATGTATCCCTGACATCAGAAGCTTTGATTTGATACTAAATACACATACCTTTCATAATATTTATCAATGTTCATCTATTTAAAAAAAAAAAAAAATCTTCTAAAATCGTTTTTTCTGATGCGCGCGGTGATGAGAAACAAGTTTGTTTTTTGAGTGGCCTTAGTAAACTTTGTAGGTTTCCCGTCTCACCTGTCTCACTTACTGATTGTTCCGTGTCAGGTGTGGAGCAGCCACGTGGTACTTCTACTCACAGGAGTTCCTGCCCACCACGTGCTATGCCTTAGATAACAGCACGGCGGGGGAGTTGGGAACTCGGGTCTGTTCCTGCAGCTCCCTGGACTCCAACACCTCCTCCAGTCACTGCCGCTCAGCCGTCCCCTGTATACAGGTAGGTGTATTACTATTTATTAGCCATTATATACAAAGCCCCCATTGAGAACGTATGTAGACTCAGTAAACCACGATCCATCGTATAAAACCTGTCAAATACCATAACTGTGGTATACGGATTCAAACCTGTGGTATACGGCCTCAAAACCATGGTATACGGGAAAAATAGTCCCTTTTGCTATAGAGCAAAGAAATAGTCCCTATTGTTATACCCTTTAATATGGCATTTACTGGGTTTAATTTATTCGAAAAGATGGATAATAAATGCAACAAACGATGATTTTGTGGACAGGCGGCTCTGTAAACCACTCGAGGTTGACGTCGTAATACACTCGCTAGCGCTCGTGTATTACTACGCGTCAACCTCTCGTGGTTTACGACCGCCTGTCCACAAAACCATCGATTATTGTCTATTTATTACCCACCTAATACAGAGTCTCCATACTAAACCTATGTAGCCTACAGATCGCTACTGAGTAGGATACGGACCTCCGGAATCTCCTAGGAGGATACAGATTTTTGAGATGAAAGTAGTCCCCAAACATTGGTAAAAAATGTAAACATAACTTCTTAACTACGTTGAAAAGTTTTCCGACGATCATATTTATTGCTAAAATGTGGGTAATAAATACAATTTAACCATGATTTGGATCTGCGGGGTCGTACTCTCCTCGTAGTTGACGCTACGCATTACACCTCGCTATCGCTCGGAGTATTACTACGCGTCAACTACTTGGAGAATACGACCCCGCAGTTCCAAATCATGGTAATATTGTGTATTTATCCTACCCCTAATAAAAAACGCCATAGGTTTAACATTGATTCAATGTATTTGACGGAGCGTTGAATAAAGTGTTATTTATGCACCGAGGTGAATAAAAAAACCGACCAATCAGGGACCAGATAACGAAAGCAGATCGGGCAGCATTGATAAATGTGGCCTTCCTCCGATGAGTGTCAACATGCTACTAACATGGATAATTACAAAATTTCCTCTTTATATCGGTGACATGGGGTAGGATAAATAGGAAACCAAACTCGAGTTAGCCTTCTCAATGTTTATACCACTCTGGTCAGGTCTGCTACTCACTACTCTCGGCTAATGCCTCATGTAGTAATACACGACCTGCCCATCGTGGCATAAACATTGACAAGGCTAACTCTCGTTTGGTTTCTACCAATTATTACCCACCTAGTACGGAGTCTCCATGTTAAGCTTATGGAGCTTACAGATCGCTACTGAGTAGAATACGGACCTCCGGAATCTCCTAGGAGAATACAGCTTTTTCGGCCACCTGACGGGCGCTATAGGAACTAATTCATATAAACAAAGCACGCCGCTAGGGTAGAATTTCTGTCATATTTATATCCGTACGACACCTAGGTGACCTATGGGGTATATATGGGGCGTATTAGCATGTACGGCGGCGAAATCCAAAATCTCGCCGAGAAGCAAAGTTAAAAATTGGATATTTTAAGGTATATAATAATACGAAAACAGGCATACTGTGTCTGTACGTGATAAAATGTACCTCTGCCTGCATACAGGCCTGTATATATGCTGTACAAGCTACACAACGAGATGCTGATTTACGGTTCGTACAGAATGAGGCGTTTACGCAGAGTTCTGTTCAGATGTTCCCTCTCAAAATAAATAAATTATAGGACAGGTAGCGGGATATACTGGACGGCCTTGAACTTTACAAATCAAGCTTCTTTCCCTCATAAGATAATTAGCCTGAGACTAAAGACTGTTCCTTTGTCATCCATGTTCCGGAATCCTATACAGTCGGTAATGGTCTTAATATGTGGGTACATAGGCTAGGCATATAGGCTAAGTATTACCTGGCCTAATATCTGGGTACATAGGCTAGGCATACAGGCTAAGCGTTACCTAGCCTAATATGTGGGTACATAGGCTAGGCATCCAGGCTAAGGTGCCGTATGCCGCATTTTGTTATCTACCAAAGAAAGATCTTCAGTAATTCAGAAAATGACGATTACAAGTTTTATAACATGTCTAAACTTTATCTGTTCCATTCGCATTTTTGTGAACAGGTCTTGATTACTTTGAAATATGATTTGTCAACCTTGGGCATATTCTATAACTTCTCTTGAGATCTGATATAAGATTTATCAGAAATTAGTCCACGGGAACGAGAATTATTAAGATTTCGGTAAAGTGATGGCTTTGCGTGTTGGATTGTCGTGGTTGAAATGAGACCCGTCCCTGTTATTTATCAAGTTGGAAATACAGTTACATTTAAGAAACCAGAATCGTGAATGGCGGGGATTTTGTGTGATTTCTGTTTTAACGTCACGCCATATCAATGGATGTTTTAGTTTAACAAACGTGAAAACACAGAGCGATTATTCAAATGTTGATTAAATGGAGGTATGCATCAGGCTAAAATTGTACAACGTATGTAGTGATGCATTGCATGGGAATGTTTCTTCTAAGAAATCATAACATTGTCAATATATATATTTTATATGAGTCTCTGCACTGTCCTGTATAGGGCACAGAGTGATTGCTAGTTCTGCCATCATCTGCCAGGAGTTTGTCTGATAGCACCATTTTAGTCGGGGGCAAGCTATTTCATCAGTTGTTATAATTACCTACCTATTATAAAACGTGTAAATTCCAATAACATCCGCTTGGTGATGCTCCCGCACATAGAGACAAAGTGAACCAAACTTAGGCTTGGAGACTGAAGAGCCACGAGAGTGAGATTCTCGTACAGTACCTAACTGAATCCTGCTATTTTTTTTTGTTTTTCTCTGCACAGATGTACTTCTATTCTTATGATTTGTTTTTAGCTGTACTGAAAACATAATTTTGAACTGTAGTTTTCCGATCTCCTTTCCTTGAGAGAATGCAATGAGATTGCATTTCGCTGGTTCCTGGCAAAAATCCTGTGTAACGTGAAATAGTAGGAGTCGTAATTTCCTAAAGTTGAGAACGGCAGCCGAGAGAGAGCACCACTTTCAGAAATATCTTAAGACCATTACCCACTGTACGATTCCGGAACATGGATGTTCCTTTGTCTGAGACAAAGGAACAGTCTTAAGTCTCAGGCCAGGCCCCTGGTACAAAATCGCCCAGTGTGGCACCCCCTCCAGTCCCTGGCCTAGGACTAGTCCTAACCCCCTGCAGGGATGTTCTTTTGTCGCCGACAAAGTACAGGTCCATGTTCCGAAATCGGCACCGACAGATTTATCAACATGTTGATAAATTTTGTCGGCGACAACAGAGTTTAAGAAATACCCCCCATGGTGTGTTCTGATATCGGCCCAAATTTGTCTTAAGGGTTGCTGAAAAGAGTATGCCACACACCGAAATGGTCATTCCTGCCGATTTTTACCCCCAGAGACCGATTTTTTAATTTTTTTCATTGGGAATTGATTCGCTTGTATAAATACAATACGGTCTTCCATCATACCCTTTTTAAAAAGTGAAATATATATTTGAGACTTGAGAAAAAAAGGAGAAATTTTGGTATTTTTGAATTTAATATATCTTATATACATATAAATAGAAATATTTTCCAATACATATTAACCTTATAAGATTGTTCCCAAATCGGCAGCCAGTCTTTGAGAAAAAAAATTGTATCTCTGTCGTCCAGTGTGTACTGAATTGCTTAAGACAACTCCTACCACCCCCTCTCCCGTATCATGCTGTGTTTATTGCCGTTTGGTGCGGATTTGCCTGAGACAACCTTAGGATACGCTTAGGATAAAAGGATTTTGTCCTAAGGAAATGAATCGTACAGTGGGCATTCGGCTTTAGAATGCAGTGTTGTCGCCAGGCCACGCTAGATCGACTCCGACTCGACGAAGTCGCTAGTCTATAGATAAAATTGAGATGGGGCTAAAATTTCTCCATGGCAAGCCCCTAAAATTTATTTCTAAAAATCCATTGATAATTGATCCCTCCACCTGGTGTTTTGGATGACATCGGTCGTCTTCATAATACAATAGCTACGTGCCCTATAATACTATTTTTCGTATCTGTATTCGTCTATTATACATTTCCATGGTTAGACTAGTTTATCCATTCTAGGTAGGAGATGGATGAAATCGGAACTAAGAGACACTTTTTTTAAATTAGCAATTCTTATTAGGGGAATATTGTGTTACACAATCACTACTGCTACGCCTGCGAAGTAAGAAAGATGAATTCTGGCTGGGGAAATAAAATTTTATTAAGTATAAAATTTCATGATAAATAGAATTTGATGAATATTTAATACGTGGTAAAATATATGGATTCAATATTAAAATAGATATAAGATGTACCCCTATGGAGAATATATGGGTATGAAAATTATAAAAAAGGGGGGAAATTCATAATAGGAATTTGTGAAAACAAAAAGAGGAAAAAAACAAGAAAAGAAAGAAAAAGAAAGTGGGTGGGTGGGAATTTGTGAGTATGTGTATACATGAGATTTGAAGATTTTTTTAATTTTTTTAAAAAGTTTTTATTTCACATTCGATTGTTACAATCGTTCTTCCAAGGGAAACATCTGGTTTTTGGTGTTCAACGTAACAAATTTACATGATGATGAACAGATATTTGATCTACCAATCACATTCCTCTCAAAATTTACATAATATATATACAATCAACATTATATATCAATCTTCTTGGTGGTATCAATTTATATAATGATGAACAGATATTTGATCTACCAGTCACATTCCTCTCAAAATTTACATAATATATATACAATCAGCCTTATATCGATCTTCTTGGTGGTATCAATTAAATTAAATAATATGATCAAACATCATAGGTAATAATTTTGAGTGAACAGGGTGATAAGTGCTACAGGACCATATGCCAGACGAGCCCATTTCCATTATTACCTTAAAAATAAGAACTCCATTATCTGTCATTTTATCATCTATTAGATCAATTTTTCGTCAGATCGGCAAGAACGCCTTTTTTAAAATTAACTTTCGACTCCGTTTTCTGCAAGCCATTGGATAATCTATTCCATATTTGCAGGCCTTTATACATTGGAGATTTTCTAAATTTTTCCTTTCTGGGAAAAGGGATAAATAAGTAATCTTTTCCTGCATTTCTTGTTACTCTACGATTTTCGTTACCCTGATTTTCTTTGGGTATCTCAGATAAGCGATTAAGACTCCGTATTAAACCCAACAGCAAAACATTTCTCCTAATATCTGGGTGACTAATTTTGCATCTATCCAGCAGTTCTTCAGTCCCAATAGGTCTTTCGTTATTATACGCTTGCTTTCCCAATACGGTTCGTAATACCTTATTGATACTCCGATTTAAATTAGTTCTTACCTTTTCCGTGGAGCTCATTACTAAGAAAGAACAATGATCAATAATCGGTATAATACATGACTTATTTACCATAATTGCCATTTCTAAACTCAATAATCTCCGAATTTTCTTAAACATATACCACTTATCACTTATTGATTTTATCAATTTATTACTATGTTTCTCAAAATTTAAATTACTATCAATTATGGCGCCTAAGTAATTCATGTCGTCGCTCACCATAATTTCTTCTCCTGCTAAATATATTTTCTTTCTATGTCTTACGTGTATCTTTTGCTTACATCCATGGTAGACTAATCTAGTTTTCTTGACATTTACAGTGAGTCTATTTGAGCTATACCAACTATGAATCTCATTACATGCATTTTGTGTATTATGCTTGACAACATCCAGGGTTTTCCCGCTTATTACAACCACAAGATCATCCGCATACATTAGTAGATCACCCGTGTCTATACAATCAGACAAGTCATTAACAAATACGAGGAAGAGCAAAGGGCCCAGTATGGAACCCTGTGGTACCCCGCAACCTACAGCCTTGGTCTCTGAACATACATCGCTATATTTGGTATAACATCTTCTATGGTTTAGATAGGATCTGAGCCATGCCAATAATCTTTCCCCGACCCCTGCTTCTGCCAATTTGAATAAAAGGAGGTCATGGTCCACGCAATCGAAGGCCTTTTTCACATCGAAGTATAGTGCAATCGAAATGTTATTATCATTATTAGCCTGGTATAAAAAATCCGTTAACTTTAGAACTGCCCCCCCTGTACTTCGTTTTTTTCTGAAGCCGAATTGTTTGTTACTGAAAAAATTACTATCTTCCAAATACGTGTATAACTGAGTGTGTACCACCCGCTCCAGTACCTTGCCTGGAACGGGTAGTACACACACAGGCCTCCAGTTACCCACTCTAGAGAGGTCTCCTTGCTTGGGAAGGGGTGCTATTCTGGCAGGCGAAGTGAACCGGATGGAAGTGTGTGTAGGTATGTGTTGACTAATGTGTGTGTGGGCATGGGTATGAGATGTGTTGAGTGTGTTTGAAACCAGGTTGCAGCCGTGAGAAAGCCTAGAGCCCATCAGCTCGATGCTTCACCCACTGAATTCGGCCATACAGCCGTTCTTCCACTCGGGCCCTAGACCCCTACTCCTCATTCTAATAATGGCGGGTGTTAAGCCGAAGGGGCAGTGGGTACCATTTTTGTGTAAGTCTTTGGTATGACCTGACCGGGGTTTGAACCCACGACCTCCCGTGCTCGTTGTGGTTTTTGTTATAATTTTTCTCATTTCATATTATGTTAGTCTTGTGCAACTAAAGCTTGTACAGATCAAACTCTCCCCTTTCCATTTCCATTATTGATACATAGGAGTTGTGGCTTTATAGTGATATGTTTGAAGATACTTTATTTCTCATTTGTAGTACAGATTTTCATGAGAAACATGATATTGTAACTCAATTACGTTCAACGTGGAAAATGAGAACAAGAAATAAATGGCGTGATGATGCACACGAAAATCCAGACTATCATAATCATACAAGTAAAGATATTCAAAAATTTCAATTTTGCATTTGCAAAGCCTGCAAATGTTCTAATAGTAATTTAAACTCCTTTTTTAAAAAATGAGCAATGCTTATTTTATTGACCATACAATTACAAATTACATGGAGTTTCATTGTTTCCTTAAGCAAATATGATATATTCGATGAACCCCGGTATTTTTCTCCATAGGCTTAACATTAGGAACTCGTACTCCACGGCCGTGAGGTTCGTGTACCCAATACTCAATGGCTCATTTCATCAATAAATAGTGTTATATGGGGTGAGATAAAATCAGAAACCCAAACCTCGTTTGACCACAGAGTAATTCATTCAGCTTCGCTTCGTGAATTACTCTGCAGTCAAACTAGGTGGAGTACAGACCAAGCAATTTCCACCTCGTGGGTTTCCTTCTAAGTATTCTCCCCCTTGACCAGTTGTATATCACTAATACTCCATGTGTTAATGCCACATTGAACAAAAGAACATTTCTTTCCTGATATAAGTGTCTTATCCCTTGAAATCAAAGTATAAAAAAAAATATATATATATACCTGATTCACACAGAGTTGTAAACAATAATCATCACCTTGAACAATATCTTCTTGAACAAAAAGTACTGTATCCTTTAATTTAAGCAAAGGCTCTCTTTTCTTTGGTATATGTGTACCCTAACAGAAGGAAAAGACATGTCGATTAAAGCAAAGAAGTAGACAAGAATATGAACAGTCCGGATCACCAAGGACAAGGTCAATTTCACCAGGAATGTCATACCAGTTGGATTCCTTAAATGATATCATTAAATATCACAAAATTTCATATGATTGTTTATATGGCATGAGTTGTCTTCACGGAATGATATCACGAAGCGGAGATGAGTGATATCTGTAGCGGAAGACAATGAATGGCATATAAACAATTAAATGAAATTGAGTGATGTTTAGATTTTATCCTACCCTGTCGCATGTTTTTAACCTCATATGTGACTAGTGGCATATAAATATTTTATGCCATAACCGTGGCATACAGTCACACCATGTTAAGTCTATGGAGATTTATATGAGGGGTAGGGTAATAACCGTGGCATACAGTCACACCATGTTAAGTCTATGGAGATTTATATGAGGGGTAGGATAATAACCGTGGCATACAGTCACACCATGTTAAGTCTATGGAGATTTATATGAGGGGCAGGATAATAACCGTGGCATACAGTCACACCATGTTAAGTCTATGCAGATTTATATAAGGGGTAGGATAATAACCGTAGCATACAGTCACACCATGTTAAGTCTATGGAGATTTATATGAGGGGTAGGATAATAACCGTTGCATACAGTCACACCATGTTGAGTCTATGGAGATTTATATAAGGGGTAGGATAATAACCGTGGCATACAGTCACACCATGTTAAGTCTATGGAGATTTATATGAGGGGTAGGATAATAACCGTTGCATACAGTCACACCATGTTGAGTCTATGGAGATTTATATAAGGGGTAGGATAATAACCGTGGCATACAGTCACACCATGTTAAGTCTATGGAGATTTATATGAGAGGTAGGATAATGACCGTGACATACAGTCACACCATGTTAAGTCTATGGAGATTTATATGAGGGGCAGGATAAACTCTGGGATACCCCTGATCCTTTAAACTTCTTTTTGTTTCTGGCTTCTGAATTGATGCTGGTAAACTGATAGAGATTGCAAATACATGAAAGCCATGCTATGTTGAGAAAGCTACGTTTTTTGTTAGGTAGATGAGATACTCCCCCTTTTCTATAAGGACATGTGATACTGATGTATCGATCATGATACGTCCAAAGGGCAGTCTCTCTTTCTTTTTTTAGGTTTTTATTTATACTGGAGTTGTTTGCTTAGGAAGCTTATGTTCCTATCTTCCAGCATCTCCAGTTCCAAGTTTTCTTTCCGCGTAAATGCCTAAATTCGTACAGCTTTCTGTCAACAATCTTATAATCTAGTCTCATTACCTAATACATCTCGATACGCTACAAATTCTATTTTATACATATACATTTATTATAGACTAATCATATAAGGATGCCGCAGGTAGCTGGTCGGTTTTCCTATATAGCCTTGCTTTTACTACTGGTTGCTTAGTTTGGCTTTCATAACTGTGAAATGTATTTTCGTCTTGTATTTTTCTGGTTTCCGTCGTCAGTTCATTCCATCTCACTGCTGTTTTATGTTTGACTGATTGCTTATATCTATTTGTGCGTATTATTGGTTTAGTGTGTAGGACGGGGTCTCTCTCCAATTTCATATAGTTGTAGTGGACCACCAGTTAGCGGAGAGTGTCCTCTCACTCTCGAGGGTATTTCTACCTCACCGGTGTGGGAGACAAGTCGCTACCCCGTGCTACCGCTTCCGCACGGGTTGGTTCGGAATGTCCGAGGTAAGGCTGGGGAGATGTGGGACCTGCTACCTAGCTTAGCCTAGAACAGAAAACCAGACTCCGGACGCTTCAGGTATATAGGTTTTATTAATACCTGTTTGTTACAGTTCCTTGGTGCTGCAGGGCACCAAGTAAGGTGAGGGAAGAGATTCAGGTCTTCTCACCGTTGAAAGGTTTCCGGAGAAACCTAACCAATACAGAGGCTCCAGGCGTTCACTCAACTGAGAGGCACCGCGAGAAGACCTGTCGACCTGCTGCAGACTCAGCCTATATACTGACCAAGTTACGTAATGCGGGCGACCCCGAAGTATTTGCATACATGAGTCCGCCGGCCTTACCGCACAGCAGGGATCGGCACTCACGCTACCTAACGTAAAGTGAAGCAAACGCTGCTCGACTACCCTGACCCCTACATAATCATTTATCACAATTGTGATTTTCTTAATTGTATCTCCCCCTCCTCTTCACATGCTAATCATTGCACTTAAAATAGTCAATCTTTTCCATGCTGACCTTTTTAGTTATTATTTCAAAGCTGTTTGTCAATACGTTCTGTAAGCACTTTTATCTCCTCCCAGTTTTTTTCTCAAAAGGCTTAACTTTAGAACTCGTACTCCACGACCATGAAGGTAGTGTACCCAATACTCAATGGCTAATTGGGTGAGTTATTTTATTGATTAATAATGTTCCTGATCATGTATTCAGGGTGAGATAAAATCAGAAACCCACTTAATGAAAATAACTTGGTCCGTACTCCACATCGTTTGACTGCGTCGGTCACTCAGCTTCGCTTTGTGAATTACTCCACAGTCAAACTTGGTAGAGCACAGACTAAGTTATTTTCATTTCATGAGTTTCCTTCAAATTATTGCCTCAAATAATATATGCGCTATACTCGTACAATATCAAGACTCCTGGATTCTAAACGGTGAAGCTGCTAACCTGTTAACTGTAATGTCATCATTAGTAAACGTCCCCAGTACGATGTAACAGAACACGAATTTAATTATCATTTCATAGAAACAAATTGAAAATTAAATTATTGTAGACAAAGGTGAAATCATCATATAATAAAATCCTACTTTAGATTATTTTTACATTTATAGCCTGCTATAATCATCAAAATGGATGCTCTCTATATAAGGTCATATTTCTCACATATAACATATTGATATATGTGACACAAATAACAAAAAAGACAGGATGTAGCATACATATATAGGCACACTGCATCAATCTGGTAAATTGGTTGATTTTGTGTTAACGCCATTTAATCTGCGAGCTGTTAGTATTAGGCTGATGTGTTGAGGCACATGAAAGCTGACTTTCCTCTGCTATTAAGCGTGTTCACACTAAATTAGTGATTACTGTTCGGGAGAGATCAGCATCTGTTCTGAACGCTATTGCTAAGTGTGCTGCATTGTTCAACTCTTTTCCTGCAGCACACAGTTCCCCTGTACTTATATAGAACTGCATCGAGAATCGTATAAATAGACAATACTCCACTCGTTTGGATGTGCCATAATCGTCACTCGGCTTCGCCTCGATGACGATGCAGGCACATCCAAACTCGTGGAGTTTTGTCTATTTATACGATTCGAGTGCGGTTCTGGATTTATCTCACCCATTTCTATGATATTAGATAGTATCAGAATATCAGAACAGCTCGAATGTACCTAGCGAATCTATATGACGTCATCTCAAATTCACTACGCCACGGCCGTGGCGTAGTATCGTCACTTTACGGGGGTGATCGTTGAGTATTTTTTCCTAATGTTATTTCTATGGCGAAGCTTGTACCAGGGGTGAGATAAAGCATTACAAGGCAGGCATTGCCTGCAGAAACAGCCCTCCTACAGCAGGCACCTTATTTGGGAAATAGCAATGTCACGTGAGGTGTCACACAATTTGAGTAATTCATAATGGTAACTGATGATATTTTGTTCTACCACATCAAAGTCCAATATATCCCTTATACTTTGTCAGTTCTTTTTATTCAAACAATTATTTTGGTATTCATTGAATTTTGTATGTAAGTATCAACGATGCCTCTATGATGCCTGGAGGCATCAAGCTGCCATAACCATGAGAATGTCTGGAGGCATCATGCTGTCATAGCTAGGAGAATGTCTGGAGGCATCATGCTGTCACAGCTAGGAGAATGTCTGGAGGCATCATGCTGTCACAGCTAGGAGAATGTCTGGAGGCATCATGCTGTCACAGCTAGGAGAATGTCTGGAGGCATCATGCTGTCATAGCTAGGAGAATGCCTGGAGGCATCATGCTGTCACAGCTAGGAGAATGTCTGGAGGCATCATGCTGTCATAGCTAGGAGAATGTCTGGAGGCATCATGCTGTCACAGCTAGGAGAATGCCTGGAGGTATCATGCTGCTGTAGCCAGGGGAATACCTGGATGCATCATGCTGCTGTAGCCAGGGGAATGCCTGGAGGCATCATGCTGCTGTAGCCAGGGGAATACCTGGATGCATCATGCTGCTGTAGCCAGGGGAATGCCTGGAGGCATCATGCTGCTGTATCCAGGGGAATGCCTGGAGGCATCATTCTGTCAAAGCCAGGGGAATGCCTTGAGGCATCATGTTGCTGTATCCAGGGGAATGCCTGGAGGCATCATGATGCTGTATCCAGGGGAATGCCTGGAGGTATCATGCTGCTGTAGCCATGGGAATACCCGGATGCATCATGCTGCTGTAGCCAGGGGAATGCCTGGAGGCATCATGCTGTCATAGCCAGGGAAATGCCTTGAGGCATCATGTTGCTGTAGCCAGGGGAATGCCTTGAGGCATCATGTTATTGTAGCCAGGGGAATGCCTGCAAGTATCATTCTGCAGTTAAAGGGTTAATGCTATCATTTGCGAGAATAGAAGTTCCCTTTTAAAGGGAGTCAGCAACGCTTTAATTCAGGTGTAAATATTGTAACGCCAAAGTGCAGGGAAGATTACCGATCAATTTAAATGGAAAATAGTTGACTAGAAAGATGTTTAATAGAAAGCACCAGTAACTCTTCGGAAGTGAGGACTAATTACGGCCATTATGGCCACCAATTATGGCATTTAACACCGCCGACCGATTGTAAGGCAATCCATAAAGTTGCAAAGCACTGAAAGGTCGGGGGCGACTAAATATTTTGGAGATTTTGCGCATATTCCTTCTTTGTTCTATTTTGTACACGATTGAGAGAGGCTGGGGTGGTTGGAGGTCAATATTTTCAGGGATTCTACGTACATGTGTATTTATGGATGAGCCTATAGCTATGTGCCCTATCGTCACAGACAGTGGCTATACTAAAGAAGAAACCAACAAGTTTTGGTCAAAGTCGTCATTCTCCACGAGTTTGATGCGGAGTGAATATCACAGAGCATTCAAACGAGTTGGAGAATGACTTCTTTGATCAAAACGAGTTGCTTTCTGTATTTATCTCACCCCTGTACATACTAAAAGAATGGACAACACACAGGATATAAACCATGGAGAATGGACTACAATACTCGTATGTGCATGGAGAACGAGTTCCCAATGTTAAGTCTATGGATATTTATTCCAGGGGTGAGAAAACACACTGATCCTTATATAGCTGTGTTCTTACATCTGTCGATGTTAAAGAAGTAACGTCTTTTTGTATTCGTCGCCGGCGGCGCCAGAAGTAAAATCCTTCCCGCCTTAAATCCGGGCAGACGACAAAAAGCGCGCCAAATGGTCAAAATGTCGTCTGCCAGCTTAAATACTCAGACGCTCTCTCTCAGAGACTTATCCACTACTTAGAGGATGTGTATATGATCTATGAGAACGGGTTTTTTGATGTTAAGTCTTTACTGGTTCACTATACTTTGACAATCAGGTATTTTTGTTTCTCTGAGAAATTTAATATTATCAATGAGGATGTAATTTTTTGTTGTTAAGTCTTCATTGGTTCACTATTCTTTGACAATCAGGTATTTTTGTTTCTAGGGGAAATTTAATACTATCTATGTGATATCTTTTTGAGGGGTTCATTATACTTTGATAATCAGGTATTTTGTTTCGTATATAAATTGTTTCCAATAAAGGAATGGCCGTCAGCCATATGACTGGTTTTTTTCGGTTACTCTAGGAACCAATATGTTTTGACATATGAAAAATTGTACTTATCTAACTATCTAACGCTTTCTCTGGGAAACTTATGGAGCGTCCATACTAAACCTATGGAGCCTCCAGATCACTACTGAGTAAAATACAGAAAGCCGTATGTATACTCCTAGGAGAATACGGCTTTTTTTGTCGCGTGATGGGCGTTATGGGAACTATTGTGTATAAACAATGCACGGCGCTTAAGTAGAATTTCTAATTATTTACAAGATTTTTTCCCCAGACAATTAATCGAAAGATGAGTAATAGATACACTATCGCTCGGAGTTTTACTACACGTCAACTACGCAGAGAATATGTCCAGGCAGATCAAAATCATGTTAATATTGTAAATTTATTCATGTATTTGTTGTTAAGTCTTTATAGGGCTTTTTCCGTAGGCCGGTGTCGCACCTCATCTGCTTGGTTACGCCACAGCTGAAGCCAAACATTCACCTGGCAACGTATTCTTTACCATTGGATCACTGAATGTATGAGCGTAATACGTTCATAATACCCACCTACATTATTTCCTGAGAAATAATAATGATTGCATCGTATTCTATGGTATTCCAGCTCAAATCTCATGTGCCATACATGCATATTGCCTCAATAATACTTTAGATATAGCATAGATAAAATAGGATCACCGAAATTGAATACACATTAATACATTGTGAGGCCTAGCTACCATATGCTTATCTTTCTCCAAATTAAAACCAAAATAATTATCAACTATAAAGTTTTGATAGTCCAGACTCGTTGATACAATGCCTTTAATTGTTCTAGCAGTCCAATCTGTCCAAAACCAACACTACTGCAATCACACCCACCGTTCACACTTTAGATGTGATTGCTATATATCTCTATATGAATACCGCTAGACTCGCAGTGTATGTCCGAGCGGCCGCGTTACGAGACAGTGGGCCGTTAGGCGGCGCTGAACGGCAACACCTGTATTGGTTCCCTATACTTTGAGAATCAGGCTCCTAGCTGATCTTTGGTGCCACTTGGTTTATAAATGGGACAAAGTATCTGCTTGGAGAGTTCTTGATGTCAATGTCCGGCTGGACATCTCACAAGATGGTCAAAAACAAAACACCAGGGACCTGTTTCAGTAGTCTTGTGACATTAGGCCTAGACAGACATCAACAGCGGCACCAACAGTGCAAGCAACAGCGGAAAAAGACTAGCAAATATCAGAAAATTGGAGTGGCCAATCTTCTTAATATTTGGAATGATTATAGATTATATGTATCCCTTACTCATGTTAAAGTGTCATTGCTTCATTCCTACGAGAAGTGAATGAAACTCCGTGTGTCATTGATTGCAATCTTGTGATCTGTCCGTATGGTGTCACAGACGCCATCTAGACATGTCACGAAACTACTGAAACAGGTCCCTGGGAGCTGTTTCAAAAGTCGAGTGAAGTCTCACAAGCGGCATGTCACATTTCAATACGAAAGACTGGCAACAGTGAGCGGCACTTTGAACCAAAACCGGTACCAATACGCTCTCGCATGCGGTCAGATATGTGTGTCACGTCGTTGTGGCAGCATGGCGGACAACCTTGTCGGGATACCAAGGAAGGGGAAGAACCCCCTCTTACTTATACTTCTATTCCAGCACGGAGTTGTCCCATTACCGTAAGTCCATATAAGGAATAGAGTAGACCGAGTAGCCAATGACTGCATTCGCAGCAAACCCCGACCTTGACCCTGACCTCCTTACATGATATTTTTTAGCGCCTTGAGAGGGCTATACAGTCGAGAGTTGACCTCGAATCTTAGGGGCCACAACCACCCTCATAATGATCATTTCTGGCGCTACCGATAATAAGTGAGCGGCACCTCCACCTCGACAGCGACGCTTCAAGTGCCATTGTTTGCTCTCCCTTTGGCGGTGACTACTCTCGTTTAGCCCCCCCCCCCTACTTTTGAAACAGCTCCCTGATTGTCAAAGTATAGTGGACCAATAAAGACTTAAATGTCAATTCATTTCCAATAAAGGAGGAGCCGTCCGCCATATGTCTGGTTTTCTTCTGTTTCTCTAGGAACCAATTTGTTCCCATATGTCGATTTTACTATATACCCATGCCGTATTTACTGTAAATACGCACCGTTTTAGCATATGACGTAAAAATATGGTACGGACCGCCGGTCCGTACACTAAAATACGGACCACCTTGCCATACACGTTTACTAACATATCGGTTGTTTTTAAAAAAAGATTTGGGTATATAGTAAATATATAACGTCCAACCATGCTTGTACAAGTCACAGAACTCGATGATAATTTACGGTTTGTACGGAACTCAGCATAAATGCCTCGGTCCGTACAAACCGTAAATTACCATCTCATTCTGTGAATTGTACAGCATGGTCAGGACGTTCTATATAATTAGCTAATATGTAGATGGTTAAGTAACTTAGAGAAATATGAACGAAGCAAGTAACTACGATGGGATTCTGTAATGGTGGAAAAGTATACATATCATAGGTATACATATTATAGGTGTTCTTTATAAGGACAGTGAATGATCATGTGATACTCTGACGGTGAAACAGAGGTGTGTACCTCCGTGCTGTCTGCGCTGAGCAGCAGTGAGTAAGAAGTCAAGATCTGGACGAGGTGTAGGTGAGCGCTGTCCACTGCTACGCACGGATCAGTCCGCTCAGTAGGTGCCGGAGGCCTCAGTCTACCTGGAGTGAGGTCGCCTTGCATTAGGCCACTCAAAAAAACCCAACTTGTTTCTCATCACCAAGCCATGAAAAATGTGATGAGGGCGCTTTATTTATTTTTTTTTAATTTTTGCTGGATCAAAGATGGCTTAAAAGTGTCATAAAATGGGCGTTAGACATACAGTAAGACCATGCGTAAGTTGGTCACCCTCCGTTCCAGGCCAAAATGTCTGCTTATGCAGGGTGTCTGCGTATGCAGGGTTTTCAGATTTATACTGCTTATACATTGAAAGCATCCCTGGCATGAGGAGCTTTAATTTTATACCAAATACACATACTTTTCATAATTTCTATCAAGGTTCATCTTATTTTAACAAAAAAAAAAAAAAAAAATTCTAAAATCGTTTTTGCAGATGCGCGCGGTGATGAGAAACAAGTTTTTATTAGTGGCCTTATCAGAGACCGTGTGAATTCAGCTTAACTCCATGAGTGTCATGAAAACCTTACAAGTTTACATCAGACTTATATCAGACTGGATTATGAGTGAGACAAATTTGTGAATGATTATCTGATTTGTAGACTGAAAACACAGGACTGATTAGAACGATGGAACGATGATGCGATAAGGCAATGGAAGTATTATAGTTGAATAAGCGATTATGTGTTGTATTGGGACAATGGATTGTTTGGTTCATGAATATTTGTTAGATTGTAATTACTGGAATGATGTGAACAATATGTGAATGTGAAAGAAATAAACTTGGAGTGTATACATATCATTAACATTTATTATTGAAACGGTCTGTACTTGAAGGGTTATTGAATTATATACTGTACTTGTTCATCGCTCATGGATTGAGTTCTGATAATTAAAATGGATTAATAAGATTTCATTGTCTGTCATCAGTACTTCAAGTCTCAGCTGTGTGAGGTTAACGTGCAGTTGAGACTAGTTCGCAGCAAGGTGATCTACTAGAGAATTACGAGTTTACAACGAGATTAACAGTATTCTAGTGAAATTATCATGGTCTTCCTACGATTCACCTAAGAGCAGTTCCCAGGTCTGAAGTAATATGTGAAACCATAGTTATGGTGACAATACGGGGTAGATTTATGAGTTGTTCTAGAGAAATTCGTTCTGAACGAGCCGGAACAATGAGTAAATCTACCCCGTATTGGCACCATCTGAGACCTGACTTTTTGCAGACTTATCGCAGATTCACGACAAATCCAGTGGAAGAGGCCAATGTCGAAGTCTGACTCCATACCAAGAAAAAAATCAGCAATTTTTCAGTTCGCCCCCCACTTTCAAAACGTTCTGATGCCCCTGCGGTATGAACTTATACCTGCTGTGAAAAACCTCTCGCTCAAAAAAGATCTGAAAAAAGATCCAAGCAACATATGATCACCCTTCATGAGGAAAAGGGAAGCGATGCAATAGCTACTAGTTTTGTTAGAGATCAACCCTCAGAAAGACATTGCTTGTACAAGAAGTTGCCCCGGGGAATAGCTTCTCTATAAGCTTCTCACATATATTCCATGTGTACCTGGAAAATACAGTAAAAAGTCCATACAAGGCACCCTCGCTGATAAATTGATACTGACATACGGGCGAATCATATGGGCACTTTACAGACAACATATGAGAATAGCGATGCCAATGATAGACAAACAAAAAAATAAAACCACGAAGAAAAACGTGAGAAAGGAACCAGGAAGCCGTAAATGGCGCGATTGCTCTCTGCCCGAGATGTGCCTTCAGGAGATGGCATTTGGCGCACATTGCTGCCATTATGAGGTGTCTGTAGGGAATAGGGCCACCAGCGACACGGGTAATGTTACTGAGGGGCTCCGAGCAGCTCCGAGCAGCTCCGAGCAGCTCCGAGCAGCTCCGAGCGGCTTTGAACACCTCCTTAGGCCGACGTCTTGTCAAAGAAAGCTGCATTCCTCCTCTCCAGACACTGTAGGGCAAGACATCTCCTGTGTGACACACGTCTATGTATATATATATATATACAGTAGAACCCCGCCTAACGGACACCCCGCGTAAGCGGACACCCCGTGTAAGCGGACACTTTTACTCGGAACGGAAATTTTTCCCTCTATTAGATGTTTAATTTAACCCCGCGTAGGCGGACACCTCGCGTAAGCGGACACCCCGCGTAAGCGGACACTTATTTCGGTACGGAAGGGCCTAAAACCCCGTGTAAGCGGACACTTCCGACGGAGACCCTACCAAAAATAGATCAATCTGGGTTTTTTATGAGTGTGTTTGAGTATTTTCATAGAAAAAACACTTTGTAGTTCAAGGTTTAATAACTTCAGATCCAATTAAGATATTGGAAAATTGATTTCAGATCTACCTTCCCCTCTGTCTTCCCTACATATCGGTATAAAACACTTTTATATTAGCCCGGGGGAAACTTGAAAACCCCGCGTAAGCGGCTACCCCGCGTTAGCGGACACTTTGGCCCGGAACGGAGGGTGTCCGCTTACGCGGGGTTTTACTGTATATATATATATATATATGTATATATATGTATATGTATATGTATATAGAGAGAGACTGTAGGGTATATATATACATATATATATATTTTGATATGTAAGGAGTAAGACATTTCCTGTGTTTGTATTATCGTAAAACTGGATGAGTTTTAATCTTGGCCACCGTATGCCACGACTGGGGTTTGGCATAGTGATTTCACGAGGCAAAGCCAAATGAAGTCTGGAGCCAGGAGTGGAATGCGATGGCCAAGATTAAAACGAAAAAGGTTTTGATTTTATCCTACCCTGTCTCCTCGATTTTGTAATATTAAATGATGATAATTCTGTATGCCACTAGTGGCATATAAAACTCCGTATGCCAGTCAGCGTGGCATACAGAAACTCAATGTTCAGCCTATGGGATTTTATATTAGGGGTAGGATAAATATATATATGCATGTATATATATATAGATATGTAGGGTCGGGTCAGTCGAGTAGTGGTGTGTTCGGTTTATGCTAGAGGAAGCTGATCCCTGTTGTGCGGTGATTCCATTGGGCCTGTACATGAGGGTGCTACGGGTTCGCTCGGATTACGTAACTCGGCTTGTATATAAGGCTGAGTCTGCAGCAGGTCGACAGGTTACTCTGTGTGTTCCTCCGCGTCGAGTGGAACCCTTGGAGCCTCACGGTTGCTGGGGTTTCTCCAAACCCTTTCGATGGTTGAGTGAGGGAACTTGCTTCAGCTTGTGGACACACTGCCCGGCTTAACTCAGCACTCCGGTGCTGAGGTACTGTATACGAAAAGGTATGATACAGAGCAATATACCTAAATTCCCAGAGTCTGGTTTTGTGTCCAGTAGGCCTAGTTCTAGTATTCAATATCTTCTTGACTTACAGAAAGATATCCAAACCACCCTAGGTGATCTGACATAGGTAGTATAGTCTCACTCCACCGGAATAGATTAGTCAAATCCTTGGGAAGAGATCTGAGAAGAAACAGAACTGGCGGACCGCTACATATATATATATTGGGAAGAGATCCTCTTCCGGAGGATTGGACTAATCTATTCCGGTGGAGTGAGACTTTTCCCGGTCCTGCCTGTTCAAAGAGCGGTAGCACAGTGACTGTTGAGGGGAGTGAAGAGTGGCATCCGGTGATTTACCGGGATAACATCCGGTGATCCGGCGTCATTATCCCGCTCACATATATATACATATATATATATATGTAATCCTTGGGAAGAGATCTGAGAAGAAACAGAACTGGCGGACCGCCACATAATATATATCGGGAAGAGATCCTCTTTCAGAGGATTGGACTAATCTATTCCGGTGGAGTGAGACTATGCAACCCTATATCAGATCACATAGGTTAATTCAGATATCTTTCAGTAAGTCAAGAAGATATTGAATCGACTAGAACTATATATATAGAGAGAGATTGTAGGGTATATATATAAACATATATCTATATACATATATATATACACACACACATATACCCGGTTATAGTAATAAGATATACATTCCCTCCTTCTCTCCATCGATATACAAAGCGCATTCCCTCTATGGATACAGCTCTCACAGCTGAGCCAAATGCGTTCCCCGAAGCAATCTACACGGCTTTGCATTGATAGCGTTGCTATGGAGATAGAATCCGATAGATATCAGCATCGCCTCACCCTCAGCTGTGTCTGTCTTGGATTTCTGTAGGCGTTATTCTGATAACATGTCATTGAGACCCAGTTTTGAGCCTCAGAATCTTTGCTCTGAAAATCTCTCGTATCTTTGTGGTGATGAATATAACATATAAGTATAAATAAAGCACATTTTATTTGATAAAGATACAACGAGAATTACTGTAAGTTATTTTAAGCACCTTGGCGATAAATTTGATTATTCGTGTCAACGATACACTAGTTCAAATAGTCGCTACAGGATTTTTCTGTATACCACAGGCATAGACCCAAGTGAGTAGGTGTTATTTTCATAACATGTCAGGGCCCCGTTGCTCCTGCTATTGTGGTATCGCTAGCCATAATTGGATCGCAATTTTATTTTGACGATTACTTTAACGATCCGACTAAAAAAGCGTTGCTCCAGTAATATCGGATCGTATCGCTATATTTCTGTGGTATCGCTAATTTTTGCGATGCGATTACGATACAACAATTCAGGGGCACATATTGAATGAGACAGGGGAGGATTAATTAGTTCTTTAATCAAATACAGATGGCATCACAGTTAAAACTGATCTGACACCTGGTGGTGTGGATCACAATTTCCTATGGATAGAAGAACAAGTGGTGGGAGTTGGTGGTGCCACATGGATCATTATTTGAAATATCAGATAAGGCTGTATTTAACCCAGAGCAATACGACCCGTAGTGCTGTGAAGGTCCGCATGAAAAGTATCGCAAAAAGCAGTATTTTACGCGGTGATGTGCCTATGTGATTACGACTCGTTCTGCAAAATTTCAGGAGCAACATTTAGGTCCTCGGATCACTATTCTGCGATCTGCAACTCTGTCGTAAACGTGGAGCAACGGGGCCCTGGCCAACTACCTGCCATAGATCTGCAGTCTATGCATCACATTTTAATTGATCTGACACCTGGTGATTTGGATCGCTATTTCTTATAGGTAGAAGAACAAGGGGCAGGGGTTGGTGGTGCCACCATGGATCGTTATTTGAAATATCAGATAAGGCTGTATTTAACCTACAGCGATACGATCCGCAGTGCTGTGAATGTCCGCGTAAAAAGTATCGCTAAAGCGGTATTTAACACAGCGATGCGCCTATGCAATTACGACGCGGTCCGCAAAATTTCAGGAGCAACGTTTTGGCCCTCGGATCGCTATTCTGCGATCCGCAGCTCTGTCGTAATCCTGGAGCAACGGGGCCCAGAGGCCTAGAGAATTTTGAAAGAGTAGGAGGGGGGGGGGGGGGGGGCTCCCCAGTTTTGAGACTCAAAATCTTTGCTCTGAAGATCTCTCGTATCTTTGTGGTGGTGAATACAACATATGAGTATAAATAAACCATATTTTATGTAATAAAGATAGAACGAGAATTACTTTAAGTTACTTTAAGCACCTCAGGGATAAATTCAGTTATTTGTGTCAACGATACACTAGTTCAAATAGACGCTACAGGTTTTTTCTGTATATCACAGGCATAGACCCAAGTGAGTAAAACAATGAAGCCCAATGCCAATCTACCGATTTCTGAACATTTAAAAAAAAAATTTTGAAACATTTATTTCTACTCGGTTACACTCAGTCCAGAGAACTGGTTTCAATGTGTGCCGAGCTATGGTTAACTTTTACGTTTCATTTTATTTTCTGTAGTTTTCACGCCATGGTGGGACAGGTATAACATATATACAGTTTCAAAAAACGGTCATGATCAGGTGGTAAAAAGAAAAATACGGATTTGTTGATGATTGTGCCAATAAAGATCTCAATGGTTCAAAATTTAAACCCGATAAATCATATCTACCATAGAGTAATTGTACATGATCGAGATAAGGAGAAAGATATAGGTGTAAGAACGAGAAGTATTGGAGTTCATAGCATCTCATCAATAGAAAAAAGAAAATACCGTTGATAATTATGTAAACAAGGAGTGACAGAAGATAAGTTTTTTAGAGCGTGCTTGCACACGCTAAATACATCATCTAGAGGTTAGAGTCAGGGTTAGAGTGGTCACATTAAACTTTCAGTGTGCTTCCAGAAAACTATCCCTTTACTATCTGTGTGCTATTCACTGTGCTATTGAGAAGAGAGCAGGGTGCCAGTGTCTCAGGGTCTTAGAAGTGTGCCCAGCTGACCATGACCAATCACTCAAGAACGAAATACCTCATGACCCACTTGTGCTTGATCTGTTTGGATCCTAGATAGGCAGTTAAAGAAATGGCAAGTTGATTGGGTGCAAGTGTGTTATAGAGAAGGATCCGTATACTGAATCTAACCCAAAACTTTCAATTGTTATTCATTTATAATTGCACGCTCATTCATCAATGATGAATATACTATTAGCTCCTAGTTCATAGTAGCAGGCAGCTTATACTATATAGCGATGATCAAATTATTCTCGTAGATAGTTTCATGGAATTTTGCTGACAAGAATTGCTTTCTGATTCTATGTATTTTATGTTTTTATGTTACGGATAGTAAGTTGTCTCAGCCAAGGAATCCTAACAAAGTCGGCCGTAATCGGTAGATGTAAGACAGCTAGGCAAAGGTGAGCCACCGATTAGTGAACCACATCCTTCGGTAAAGCCAGATGCCCATCTGCCGATTTAGGGTTGAACGATTAGTCCCCAAATCGTATAGGAATCGGTCACCTTGTCGTAGGCAAATTACGTAACCCCTCGCTCGACCAACGGCCCTCGAGGAGAAGGGGTGGAGGGTATTAATCCTAAGGAAATCAGTCTACATCTACCGACATATATACGAACACTGATAAAATCGGTGTATGGTCCACTGATCGCTGGGGGAGGGCAAAAACCACAACTTGTCGGCGACAAAAGGACGTCTGAAGGAGGTGGTTCACTAATCGCTGGGTAGCCTTGCCTAGCTGTCCTACATCTACAGACTCCGTTAGGATACCTCGCCTGAGACAAATTACCCTCCGTTTGTCGCCGACAAACATACATAAATGTTCCGAAGATGGGCATTAGCCTTAAGTGTAGACTGATTTACTTAGGACAAATACCCACCACCCATCTCTTGGAGGGCCGCGGCCAAGGCAGGGGTTTACGTAATTTGACTGCGACAAGTTCACTGACTCCTATTCGATTTGGTAACTAATCGTTCATCCCTGAATCGGTAGATGGGTATTTGGGTTTAGGAATTGTTAAAAATTCAAGAATCGCTGTTTGTAATCGTCTAGTGTAAACACCGGGTTAGACTCCATGCTGAGCCTCTGATTTTTAAACATTGCGACTCCCTATGGTCTTACATGATTATAAAACGGTATGGATTATCCTTTCCAATATTTTTTTTCCAGTGAGCAAATTTTTATTTATTTATTTTTTTTATATTCGAGCAGTGCTCTTCTTTATTCATCCTCATAACACATTTACAATATTCTCAATTCTTTCTCTATGTCCAGAAATACCTTCTCATTTCCAAAATTCAATAAACCAACTGTATAAACATGTGTTCACTACTACGATGAACAGTGGACTATCCTTTTGGCTACATGTGCATTATCCGACGCCGAACAAAAAAACCTCTGAAAGGATAAAAAAAGACATAGCTTTTCCTGACACAATGCTTATTCACTGATGCATAAAATATTCCATGAATTAAACCCATTTTGTCTATTAGATTCATAGTTTTCAAATACAGTGTTCAGTTTTACAATTTTTCTTTAGAACACCTTGTTGTGTCTTCTCATACACCATCACACCATAGTATTGTGGTCTATCCACATTGCTCCCTTTTTAAGTTTCAGATTGATCCTAATTCCACCCCTTTAGATAATTATAAAACTGCTGGTTTAATTCTTCTGATTGACTTTGCTGATTGTCACCTTGTATGTCCAGAAAACGTACATACGCAATAATGGGGGTCCATGAGAAGCGTATTCTGTGCAACAGGGGGGTGGGGGGTAAATTTTCCAGGAAGATCTGCGTACCTACCTTATGGACGGCCCCCTGTGGATATTGTGAAAAGGGCCCAGCGTACTACAGGGGTGAAAATGATACTGCAGTGGCGTATTTCAGGGTGTGTATTTGGTGCTGTACAGCGTAGTGAAAGGGCCTATTTAAAGGAGT
Source organism: Alentia gelatinosa (assembly GCA_950022655.1). Lineage (NCBI taxonomy): Eukaryota > Metazoa > Annelida > Polychaeta > Phyllodocida > Polynoidae > Alentia > Alentia gelatinosa. Next base: position 4,587,608 of record OX465581.1, on the reverse strand, counting down.
TCTTTACAATGAATACACGTTAACTGGTGATGGGATTACCTTTTACCCGGTGACTCGGCCTGGAAATGCAGCCCTCCGCCTGTGGGGTTGGATACCTCGTAATTAATTCCCTCGCTCACCCTAACCCAGTTTCTTTATATTAACCCTTTAACAGCAGGAAGAGGCCTGCAGGCATTCCCCTGGCTACAGCAGCATAATGCCTGCAGACATTCCCCTGGCTATGGTAGTATGATGCCTCCAGGCATTCCCCTGGCTATGGTAGTATGATGCCTCCAGGCATTCCCCTGGCTATGGTAGTATGATGCCTCCAGGCATTCCCCTGGCTATGGCAGCATGATGCCTGCAGACATTCCCCTGGCTATGGTAGTATGATGCCTGCAGACATTCCCCTGGCTATGGTAGTATGATGCCTCCAGGGATTCTCCTGGCTACGGCAGGAAGATGCCTCCAGACATTCCCCTGGCTACGGCAGCATGATGCCTGCAGGCATTCCCCTGGCTACGGCATGTAATGCTGAGCAGGAGAACTGGGTGCTGCAGGGAAAGGGTTAACAGAACATTGAAGTTGAATCCCAATCCCCGTCTTACAAATGCCTGCATCGCTGGGAATGTCATCTGTAGGGAACAGCTGGGGATGAACCACACACAGACCGACGACATGAAGCCACTAATAAGCTCACCGTTTTGTTTGCAGTTTCTCCTTAAAAATCTGGCATTCATTGAATAACTGGGAGGAGTATGAGAACTCACGTCAGTGTCCCTGACATCTTTTATCACTGGAGGATGTCACAAATAACATCCTTGGTTTTCACTCTGATGATTAAAGTACATGGACTAATTCACACTGAAATCTGATTACCTGCCCAAACCAGGGGCCCATTTAAAGACAAATGCTTGTACTTAGGTGATTTCTAAATTCTATTGATTTTTGCAAATAACTCTGGATGATATAAGTTCCATATATTAGCAAATAGAAAATGCAAAAAAATGGCATGTCAACATACTAACTTCTATGGGAGGGCCATCTGAAAATGTAAGTGCTTAACTATTGGTGTCTATGGGAGAATGCAATATCTTGACTTTGTTGCTAAATGACACTGATGTTCTATTGCTATCTTCAAATAATTCTGGATTATGATAGTTGGGAACATGTACAAATGAGAAATGCTAAAATAGGTACTATGTCACCATGCTAATTTATATGGGAAAGTGCTTATCTATTGGTGTCTATGAGGAACTGGTACATTTTCATGAAAGCAGATGGCAGCACCAGTGTTAAATTTAGATGACGCGGGGGCACTGTGATACCTACCCGCGTTTGTCTTTAATAATCTAGGCTCGTAGATGAAGACCTTTTTCTGTACCTCCTACAAGTGTTATCGTTTAATGATGTTCAAGTTTGTTCGCTAAGACAATATTAGCCGTCCTTAAGGCATCCATAAGTTTGGCCACATCGTCTCTGGGTCTATATGGCATACAGAAAAGGGTCTACAGGTAAGATCCTAGATTATTAAACGGGCCCCAGGATTATCACATCATATGCTCCTAGGAGCATACGGCCACTTATATCTGAAACCAGTCAATATTGTGTGTTTATCATCCACCTAATACAAAGTGTCCATAGAAAACACATAGGGAGTGTGTATCACCATACCCAGAGCATACAGATATATCCACCTAATACAAGGTGTCCATAGAAAACACATAGGGAGTGTGTATCACCATACCCGGAGCATACAGATATATCCACCTAATACAAAGTGTCCATAGAAAACACAAAGGGAGTGTGTATCACCATACCCGGAGCATACAAATATACCCACCAAATACGAAGTGTCCTTAGAAAACACATAGGGAGTGTGTATCACCATACCCGGATCATACAGATATATCCACCTAATACATACACAATAATGACTGGTTTTGTGTACGAGTGGCCGTAATCTCCGAGTAGTTGACGCGTAGTAATATCCTCGCTCTCGCTCGGATATTACGTCGTCAACTACTTTTGACTTTTGTAGAAGGATGTAACTCTTTTTTGTTTCCGAGGAGGGGAAAAAAGAACATTGAATATAAACCAGACAAATATAAATGACCTGAGATGAGACTTGGTTCGAGTTCCTGTATGACTACACAACTCATAGAGATATGTATACGCGATTCAGAGGGGCCCTATCATGTATGTTATATATATAGTAACATTAGTAGGAGCGACACAGTCTGAACGAGCAAATACTGTCTCTTCTTTGATGATAAGATGTTCATCGACAGAGGCCTTATAAGATGTATATCCAATAAATGTTTTATGCTGTGAGGCTACATTATCGACTCTACAAGCTCGCTAATTAGCACAGTAATGCACGCAGGGTCCGTAAAGTGAAAAAAATACTTCATATGCTCTACCATTGTAGCATTTTTCCATTGCCTTTGTCATCAGCGATGTTTCTAAGTGATTCCAAAAATTTGTATCCCGAGAAAATCAGTGAAATTGGCGAAAATCGGGTACCCGATTTGCCGGAGGGAATGATTTTTTCCACATATGATCTATTAATTGTAGTGCACTATGCGCTTGTCCGAGATTATGTTATAACTTCAATAATGAGAGTTTTAACTAGATAATACTATGAGGTCTAACTGTATGTGAAAACTGCTAACACAAAGCAAGATGGCGATAGCCGGAAGTAAGATTTAGGAATTAGAATAGATCGTCTGTATAAGGAAGTGAATGATCTGCTGATGTAAGCAACAAAAAAAGCCTTAAAGAACCACCTAGAAGCGTAAAAACTAAAATGGCAATACTGAGATGGTTATGCCAGCTATAAATCATAGGGTATGTTGTACGTTGAAACTAGTTCACTAGGTACTGGCTTGAAGTACGACAATGAGTAACGACTGCCATATTGTATTATATCACCTACATAAATATCATCTCATAAACATGTCTGTAATAACTAATTACATTGTGCATTGTGTCTATAACAACTTTATTGCTATATTGCATATTGTATATGTATTTGTATAAGTATACTGTTGTGTAAAAATGTTATTTTTCCTGCTGTATTGTTGGGACACATATATATTCTTCCAGCAAACAAAATGAAGAGAAAAAACCACCTGCGAGTGGTATAGTACTTAGTAGGGAAGAGAAAAAGGTGAAGTGGTAGACCGCAACTATTACTGTAGCGAACGAATCCGAAATAAAAAAACCAAACAAAAAAAACCAAAAAAAACAGAGTATACCTCTGCAGTTCCTGTGGAGAGCAGCAGGATCTAGTAGAGAACTGTGATAGGATCTAGTAGAGAACTGTGATAAGATCTAGTAGAGAACTGTGATAGGATCTAGTAGAGAACTGTGATAGGATCTAGTAGAGAACTGTGAGAAAGGTGCTCCTCACTGGAGGACGAGCTTGAATTGAGGCGCCGGAGGCTCCGCTCATATGGAGTGGAGTCGGCTACTGTAGAACGACTTACTCTGTGAGTAACTTACAGACCGATGTGTAAGGAACTATCTCTCAATGGGAGAAAAAAGAGAGGATACATTGGACTGAATAGAACGGAACACTGAATGGACTAACATCAAGGAAGTGTGTAGTGGCTATGAGTGAGTCGTAAACCTTCATATTTGAACTTAAGATTTTATTAAAGACATAACATGGACGATGAAATGATAAAATAAAGTCTATTCAAATAACCTTGGACATATCTCGGAATTATTGACTAATAGGACATGAAGTGTTATATTTATGATGATTGATGATTGCTGTAGACTTGGTGCATAACATACCATAGAGATGAGTAAGCACAATTGTAGTACCCCCATATAACACTATGTCAACGGATTCATTCTCAGGATATTAAAGTTACTGTAGTGGGACGGGAATCCAGCAGTGTTCGTTTGTTTCACAGAAGGTGGCGCGATATGCCGATCCTTACTGTGCAGTGATTCCGGACAACGCCGCACACGAGAGTGGCGCGGTGGAGACTGGGATTACGTAATGCTTAGTATATATACTCAGCGTTCACAGTAGGTCGACAGGCTGTCCTCGCGCGTCCCTTCTACGGAACGGATCCTTGGGCCCTCACTTTGCAGGCGGGTTCTTGTAACCTTCCTGGTGGTTAGGCTGATCCTCCGGATTGGCCTATCCAGCGTTACCTAGTACCTATGTGCTAGGGTACTGTACTTGTAGGGAAGATCTTCCAGATCTTTCCGGGAAGTAAGTGATTAATAAACACCCTTGTTTATTAAGTGACGTTGTTGTGTTATGTGTGAATAGGTCTGTGCAAACTAACCGAAAACCGAACCAACCTACGTAAGTGCGTAGGGTGGGATCCTGCCTGGAACTAGCGTTCCGGATTGGGGTCATCCAACCTGCTAGACAGGCGGCGACCACCACACTGGTGCCGTGACCAGGATCCCAGGTTGCTTGCACAACCCGGGATTCTCGGTAAATGCACGGATCTGGAATAAAAACCAGATCTAAGGCTGAACAGGAGAGTGAAGATGGGGAGGTAACTTCTCAACAAACTCTTCCGGCCCGGAATGATGACAAGTCTCCAAAACCAGAGGGAGGGGGTGAAACCCCGAAGTCTGGCAAGGAGAAATCTCGGAAGAGAACCGCCGCTCAGAATCTGAGTTCGACGGTCCTGAAGAGTTTCAGTCCGGCGGCCGACAGCCGACATGGCCCCGCAAGGGATCTGGAGGGACTCAGTAAAATTGGGTCTCAGACAGATAGTCCCGGAGAGTCTAGTACTCCCCGGAATAGGTCGGAAAATACCTTAAGGGTATCTTCCGAGGAAGTTCCTGTAGGTTTCCTTGGACCCGAACTCTTAGCCGAGTTTGATAGGGAAAGGGAAGCCAGAGACATGTGTCGGGAACTAGAAGCTCGAAACCGTGAGATCGCCGAGAAGGTAGCCGAAAGGCACCATAACTTGGAAGAACTCTCGGTTCGCGAGATTGAGACTCCAGAAAAAATCGAGCGTTTGGACCAACATGTACAATACATGAAGGACCAAGTTCGACTAGCAGAGACAGAATCATCCCAACGGATGCCTATGTCCCAAGCTGGCTGGAGTAATGTGAGAGATCATCTATATTCCCCACCACGGAGAGTAGATGATCCAGAGAAGACCCCTAACAGATTCATATCTGGAACAAAGGGTGTAAAGACTCCTTTGGTTAGCTTCCGGCTACCCTCTGAGTCAAGAATGGGTTCTCCGAGTTCCGAACGTACTAGTAAAGCTATAGCTGAGCTAGGGTTCAACTCGTTCAACCAAGTCCGGGAACAGGATCGGATCTTTAACTTGTCAATGGCGAGAGCTGACCAGGTTCCAATGATGCGCCCAGAGAACGCAGCCAGAAAAAACGCTGTCATTCCAAAACCTTACGGGAAAGGAATGGAGTGGGAACACTGGTTCGCGGGATTTTGTGAGGACATACAATGTAATGGCTGGAATAAAGTCGATGCATTGCCATACCTCAAAAGAGCGTTGCGAGATGGACCCGGGGAAGCTGCACTTCGCGCTTTTCGCCGTTCCGGTGGTACGGAATGGGATGAGTTAGTGGAGGTAGCCTCATACTACTGTGGTCAGTTGGTAACGCTGAACCCCCGTTCCACTTTTTTAAAGAGGATCCAGGGTAAAGAGGAGACAACTCGCGCCTATGGGCTAGCTTTGCAACAAATGTTGTTAGAGGTTTACCCAGGGATGGGATTAGATTCTCCTGCGCTGCATGAAGATCTACAAACTCAGTTTGTAAAAGGACTTCAAGATGATGACGTGAGAGCGGAAGTCATCTCTAAATGGGAGCCCGGTATGAACTTCATGCAGGTATTGTGAATAGTAGATACCTATGAACAACGGTGTATACTATTCGGAAAATATGCTAATCCAGGGAAAACTTCTCGGGTTAACATAGTGGGTTCTACTTGGTCACAAGTAGAGGAAGATACCTACGAGTATCAGGAAGCGGAAATAGAGGATATACTCTCTAATGTCCGCTCGATGGTACTCGGAAGAGGAGGCTTCAATCGACGGGGACGTGGAAGAGGTCGAACCCCTAGCTTTGGAAGGAACAGCGATGTACCTTCTGTGGCAGAGGCAAAACCAATAACCACTGATCCTGAAGGAAATTCCTCAGAGGTTATGAAGTTTTGACCAAAATCAATGAAAGACTGAATCAGGTGGAGAAAAACCAGCTGGATGTCCGACGTTGTTGGCGGTGCAACAAAATGGGACATATTTCTCCAGATTGTCCAGAAACCCGGAACGTTACTACGGTGGAAACATCTCGTAGTCTGCCTGCGTTGATGGTTGCCTCTCAGAGTGAACCGGAAAACATAGGAGGACTGTAGCGAGCGGCAACACTGCGGTCCGGGAAGGAAAGTGCCAGGAGACACAAACCTGTGAGATGTATAAGGAGGAAAATATTTCCAACTTACCAGAAAAGGGGAAGATAAAAAATACGGTCGCAACGATCTGTAGTAAGTATCTTTCACCCGGGCATCCTTGTCTGCAATGGCTTTGTCAACACGGATGGGATCTTGGAACCTTGGATGGAATCTCACGGTTTATAAGACAACCGTCCCCTTTGGGAGGACGACGTTGGTATGTGCCGGCTAGAATTCAAGGAAGAAAGGTGGATCTATTGTTGGATACTGGTGCTAGTCGCTCTGTGTTAAACAACAGACTCTATCAGTCTCTTGGATTTGCGCAGGAATTTCATGTTCCTGGAGCCTCGGCAAAAGCTGCTAATGGTACTCATATGAGGTGCTATGGTAGTGTGATTATTCCAGTCTCAATAGGTAACACTGAATTCGTATGGGGTCCCATACTCAGTGATATCGAAGAAAGTGGAATATTAGGCGTAGATTTTCTCACCCTCTATGGAGGCTCTGTAGATCTACCCGATGGCACTCTCCGACTCAAATTTCCTGAGTTAATGGAAGTGGAATGTAGTAGTCGACGGATCTCTTCATTGATTTCTGTCCGACAAGATGTGGGCATCCCCCCCCAGCAGATGGTTAATGTCCTGATAGCTGGGGAAGGTGACTTACCACGTGGAGATGCACTTTTCGAGCCAGACTCAGAACTGTTTTCTAAAAAAGGAATACAGGCCTGGGATACCCTGATCGGAAGTGCCAGAGAAGGATCAATTCCTATAAGTAATCATACCTCCGGGTTGATTAAATTAAGGAAGGGTGATACATTGGGCTGGGTAACTCTAGCTCATGTAGATGGCCTAGTGGACTCCAGTCCACAGGGAATCACACCTATTCCTGTTTCCGAAATAACCAGGGAAGATGGACAATCTAAACTGGAAAGGTCGGACTTAATAGGAATTGATTATGAAGAAGTGCGGGTTAGTGCTATCGATACAGGAACGGGATCCCTTCCAGTTCCGAGTCCATTGCACGAAACTCTGGAAACTTTAGTTCAGACGACAGACATACTAAACAGTGGGGAACGACATGAACTAAGGATTCTTTTGAAAAAGATCGAGTCAATCTTTACTCGACCTGGAGATCCCTTGGGGAGAACGGATCGAGTAGAACACACGATTGACACTGAAGGTCCTTACCTTTCCGCCTTCCTTATCGACGGCTACCTCCGGTAAAACGGGAAGCTTTAGAAGAGGAAGTAGGGAAAATGATGGACCAGAAAGTAATCATCCCCAGTGCAAGTCCTTGGGCTAGCCCAGTGGTAATGGTTACTCAAAAGGATGGTACTTGCCGATTCTGTATTGATTACAGAAAATTGAATGGTATCACCCGGAAGAATGCCTACCCAATACCCCGGATCGATGAGAGTCTCGACTCTCTGGGAGGGAACCAGTGGTTTTGTACTCTGGATCTCCAGTCTTGATATTGGCAGGTAAAGATGAACAGTGGCGATCAGTCTAAAACGGCGTTCACCACTCATCAAGGGCTTTACGAGTTCACAGTAATGCCATTTGGCCTCTGTAACGCTCCTGCAACTTTCGAATCCATGATGGATCAGATGTTGCGGGGTCTACAGTGGAAAAAGTGTTTGGTTTATCTAGACGACATAATCATCTTCGGAAAGAATTATGTTGAATGTTTAGAAAACCTGAGAGAGGTATTTGAGCGTATTCAATCTTATGGGTTGAAACTCAAACCTCAAAAATGTAAGCTGTTTCGCAAATCTGTGGAATACTTAGGACGGATAGTTTCCGGAAATGGAATCCGGGCAGATCCTTCTAAGTTGGAGGTAGTGGCTAATTGGCCATGCCCCCAGAATATAAAAGACATAAGGTCTTTCCTAGGATTTTGTTCGTATTACCGCGACTTTATCCCGGGTTTTTCTGAAATTGCACACTTGTAAGAAAATATCGACACTTCTTAGCAGGTGGAGATTTCATCCTACGTACTGACCATTCTTCTCTCAAATGGCTCTTTAACTTTAAAGACGCCGAGGGAATGATTGGAAGATGGCTGGCAGCTCTCTCCGAATTCGGGTTGACTAACTGCCAGATTGAACACCGGGCTGGAAAGTCACACATTAATGCGGATTGTCTCTCAAGGAGACCAGTGCGGAAATGTGGACGACCAGATTGCCGGGATTGTGGCGAGCATAGAGCAGTCATAGCTACTCTATGTTCCCAGAAAGTGAAGCCGCCATTAAACTATCAGTGGACACTAGAACAGATTAAGGAAAGTCAACAGGCTGACCCAGATTTGTTCCGGTTAACTAAACTGATAGCTAATGGACTCCATAGACCTACAGGACCCGAGATCTCGCCTGAAAACCGAGAATTTCGGAATCTATGTGGTCAATGGAAAGAGCTAGAGGTCCGTGATGGAGTATTATATCGATGGAGAACCACATTGCAACCACTTAAACGTGCTCTACAACTAGTGGTCCCTCGAGAATTACGATCCGGACTAATGACCCTATGTCATGAACATAGGAGTGCAGCTCATCTAGGACGGAAAAGAACGGTAGCCAGAATAAGGCGTCGTTACTACTGGCCTGGAATGGGTGCAGATATTCGAAGATGGATATCTGGATGTTCCATATGTAGCAAAGTCAAACCCGGGGTAGGACTCGGAAAGATGCCGTTACAACAGGAACTGTTTGGTGTCAGGTTTGCCAGAATCGCTCTAGATATCATATCTGGTATCGACGAGTCAGAGGAAGGAAATACCTGTATGATGGTGGTGATGGATTATTACACAAAATATGTGCAGATCTATCCCATGAAAAATCACAAAGCTGCCACGTGTGCGGAAGCTTTAGTGAAAAACTGGATGTTGCCTTTTGGAACTCCGAGCGTACTACATTCCGACCAAGGAAGGGAATTTGAATCCCAGATCTGGAAAGAAATGTGTAGGATACTCGAGATTAAAAAGACACATACGAATCCATATCGTCCCCAATCAGATGGTATGGTAGAGAGATTCAACCGGACATTGATCCAGTGTCTTCGGACCCTGGTAGATGAAAATCGGAAGAATTGGGATGAATTAGCACCATTTATAGCTCACACATATAATGGGACCATTCATTCAAGCACGGGGTGTTCACCTAATTTACTCGTCTTTGGCGAGGAAATAGTAATGCCCGCGGACATAGTCTATGGGGTTCCTGGAATGTCTACGGATGATCCTTGTCCCATAGGATTTGTCAGAGAACGTTTTGTAGAGGGATATTACCTTGCGAGACGGAATCTGACGAAAGCAGCAGAGTGGCAAAAGACTGGACATGACGTCAATCTTAAACCACGTAAGTTCCGAGTAGGAGACCGGGTTGTACGATACCACACTCCGTTGGTAAATGTAAAACTCGCTCCTAACTGGGACGGACCATTCAGAATTGTTCAATTATTGTCAGAAATGACAGTAGTGATAGAAGACGAATGGTCAAGAAGGCGTTATAAATCCCATGTAGCTCGTTTACGACTATGGGAAGGAAAGCATGAATGTTCCGACTTTGAAGTTTCACACCCTGCTACAAAGCGAGATGTGTCACTGAACACGGGTCCTACTGGGAAACCAGGGAGGTCCCGGGTTCAAAGAGCCAGGAAGCCGGGTGTCAAACCCCCGTCAACACGGCGGAGGCAGACCCCGATAGGGAAGTCCCGGTCAAAGGTTACCGGGGTTCCGAGTGGGTGCTCGCCTACACGGCGAAAACCGGGACGTCCACGGAAGCTGATTCCTACTTACGCTAACCTAAAAAGGGAAGTGTGGGTAGAAGAAAAACCTGACACGGAAAAGTCTAAATTTGCTACAAATCGAGCCGTGTATAATAAACATGGTTCGAGATGTAGAATGGAGTCTAAAATAGACTCAAAACCCCGCCGCAGCTCTCGATTAAAATCGAAGACTGTGGTTAACTACAAAGAGTAGTGGTGCCGGGGTTGTCGAAAACACAACGAGAAGCAATGGTACGAAATGTAGATCGTTGGTAGTCAGTGACATGTCGATTATACATGAATGTTGATCAAATAGTTACCTTAAAATCAGTCGTTATGTGCCGCAGCCCAGACGTTGCTCTAAGGGACCCCGTCGAGGACCCTCTAGAGGCTGCAGAATTGCCGAACGCTCTGAAAGGTCTGATCCATTTACATGGAAATTAGACAAGTCTCCCATACTATCAGCGAGATACACGACGGCGATAAGAATTCCCACACTACAGAGAACTCGGGGTGGAGCTCGAAAAGGGGTTTCCCCGGGTTCCGGAACCTGTGCTGGGTGATTGAAGGCGTGAACGAATCAAGTTGAGCGTAACGCTGACCTTTGGTTTCTTCACGCATGCGGTGTTGAGACGCTCAAGATGAGCCAGTCTTGACACGGTTGATTGGTTCGTGACAGTGAATCTAGGTCACTTAGGAGTATATAAGACCCTGTTTTTTCAGTAGTCTTCACTCTGTGATCGGAGTGGTGCCTAGCACCACAGGAGTCGGGCGGTAGCAGCATGGCTGACCGTGCCCCGTCTACGGAGGGTGAGCGCGAGCTCCCCTCACCCCTGCCCGGATCCTCAGCTTCGGCTGAGCGGGGGGCAGATCTGGACGATGATGCTTTGCTCATCGGGTCAGATGATGGTGATTTTGACCTGGAAGGGTACGAGTCTGCGGACTCTGTTCTTCTTGGGGAAACCCGAGATGAACGACCCGGAAAGGGAAAAAGTCACACCGGGAAAAAGTCTGAGGCGGCCCCGGCCGCTAAGGGCTCTTCTGGTGCCCGTCCGAAGACGAGCTCAGTGAAAACTGAGGCCTCTGACTCGGATGTGTTTATGGCTTAAGGTTCCGAATCGGAGCGTGATACGCCGAGGCGAGGCCGAGCCCGCCCGCGTCGTCACTCTCCAAGGAAGTCCTCCGAAGAGATGGGTTCCAGGCATGAGGTTTCAACCCAGAGCCTGGAACAAATGTTAGCTGGGATCCCAGATCCCAAAACGCGTGCCATAGTACAGTCAATGTACCAAAATTGGACTCCACCCGCAGTGGAGCTGGCGGAAGCCGGGACCTTTTTGGCCCCGGGTCCGGTAGCAAAACCCGGAAAGTCTGAGGCTGGGACAGAGACGGCTATGGAGACTGATTCGTCAGTTGGGGATGACTCTGTAAAAGGGTCGTCCAGCAAAGGTGAGAAACCGGTGTCAACACCGGCTAAACCCGCGCCGGGGAAGTCTGTCAGTAAGACTGAGGTGTCAAAACCTCGGGAAGCTGACAAGACTGAGCCGCAGCTTTCGAAACAGAACCGGAAGCGACTCTGTCGTGCAGCCCGGAAACGGGCTGAGGCGGAGCTAGAAAGGACAGGAGGTCAGCCGGAATCGCGTGACTCGGAGAAAGGGAAACCTCAAACCGGGAAGCGTGAGGAGTCTAAGGGGGCTGAGTCGAACAAACCCGCGGCGCAGGCTGGACCTTGTGCGGCTGACGCTACACCGAGTACCTCAACAGGTGCCACGGGTGGCGGAGAGGTCAAGTGTTGGGGAACGGAGATGGACAAGGCTAAACCCCTGGTCCCATCCAACCCCGACAATGATGACGGTGATTTCCAACCTGGCGTAAAGTGGGCTGGGAAGAGAACGGTAGCTAGACAGATACCCGCTTCTTTGCTGGGCAAGACTTACACTTGCCTAGAAGATCTCCGTCATGGGAACCGACATTACATCCCCGATGGTGTCGGTTTAGATGGAACCTCGGATGATGAGGAGTGGCTAGTTGACGAGGGTTCTCCCAACGCCTGGTACATAGACCGGGTGAAAGGAGTTTCCCGAGTTAGCCGGCTGAAGAACGAGGATCAGGTCAAAGACCGGATCGCGTACGCATGGCACAAGTTTGGGAACGGCAATCATTGTGTCTTCTTGAGTTGCCATGGGAGGGACAAGAAATTGTCACCGACCTACGCGACTGAAGGTCGTTAAGCTAGGCACCTCGTAGAGGTACACTTAGCCGAACGACCATGGCTACAGTGCCTTGGCAAGAAGGGTGGTTCTTGTCAGGCTGGGTGTGCCAGTTCCAGGCGATCGTGTCTAGTCAGACACATTGCCCGGGAACACCGGACTGCTGGTGCTGCTGCTCGGGAACGGGTCATGAATCTGTGGCAGAGATTCGTTGACTTAGGTTCCGAGGCTCAGAGAGGCAAACCGGAACCCGAGACTTGTGTGACAGACGGTCGACTGTTTAAGATCGGATGGAAGAAGAATCCTGGCTGGTTCGGGAGTCTGATGCTATCCGCTTCAAAACATCGACAAATGTCAAAAGAGTCGAGGAAGAAACGGTCCCTTAGCCGGGAACCGTCTCAAAAGTCCTCGAAGGCTAAACGACGGGTCAAGAAGCTGTCATCGTCCTCGTCCAGCGAGACTGACACTTCTGAGCGATCCAGTCGGAAGCCCAGGAAGAAATTGGCTCCGGGTAAGCACACCATCGCTGACGTGGTGGAAGCTGCTTACCAGGTAGGGCCAAAGTTGTCTGGGGGTTTGAAAGTCCTCTCAGACCTGAGTGAAGGAAACGTTCCAACGGCTTCAAAAGCCCGCGGACCCGTAGAAAAACCAGCTGGGACTCGTCCTAGCTCAAGTCTCTCGGGAGTTTCCCCGCTCAACAGAGGTGTTACCCAAGCACCCGGGAAAGTTGAGGAAGAAGAGGCCTTTCCGGCACTCCCTCCACCAGCCAACCCGGTTGTTGAGGTAAAGAAGAAACCAACGACACAACCACCCATTGCGTCGAAAGTAACTTCTTCTCCCTGTGCGATGTCGGTTGAATACGTCCAACGGGCGGATCAGCTAGAGTCGCATATAGGTGGCACCTTGGAGGGCCGTGTCCGAACGGGCGCGCAGTCTCTCCATGAAGGCCTCGTTAAGGAGCTAGTGAACCTAGCCCGATTCGAGGTAAGAGAAGCCACGAAAGGCCTGGCTAAACAATACGCGTTGGACTTAGAGGACGCGCGTATTGCGAAAACCACGGCCCAGTCGAGGTTTGCCCGGGCGGAAGCCCAGACCCATCGCCAAGATGAACGTTGTCTTCGGCACTTGGGTATGTCGCTCTATGACATCGGTGACGACCCGCAAGCCCTTGAGGAAGCGTGGTTGGCCCGTCAAAGGAGCCGGGGAAGATTTCTTCAGTTCACCACGGAAGAATCAAACTCGACACGTCAGCAACTCGCTGGCATGTTGGGATGGTCACCCGTGGAAGAAACTTCCCACCAGGACACTACATCCATAGCGGCTCAGCCCATGGATGTCAGTGTAGATACTCCGCTGTCAGGACCCGGTCAGACCCCACAGGATCAGACTGAAGTCCTACAGCCAAGGAGGCCTCCCGCCGTGACACGGGCTGAAAAATCAGCAAAGCCTTCCAGGGCTAAGCCGGTAGATCAGCCCGAGGAACCAAGTGGGGCACTAGGGGTGAATGCCAACATCATCCCATTGGAGTCTGGAATCTTTTTAGATACCGGACTAACCTCTCTACAGCAGTTGATGTCTCAGTTGCAGCCTACGTCTGCGCTGAGTCCACTGCGACCAGAGAGGACCGCCCTGGCAACGTCGGTTCCACCGACGGCTAGCGCACCAAGCCAGTCGGACCTTCTCGACCTCAGGATATCCTCCGACGAGGATATTTAGGGGTTGACAATGACCGACTCGGCTGGTGCCTAACAAGCTGGGAAGACGCCGTCTAAACTCGGAACCGGCAGAGCCAACAACTCTCCTGGATCCGAAGTCAGATGGGTATGGGAAGTCCCGGGGAGAATGTGGCCTCCTAGCCAGAATTCTGCACTTTCTCGGCGAACCGCAAGGATCGCTGGGAGGGGTAGAGGGAAAGTTAGGAGTAACCAATAATAAGCGATCCTGGGTTGGGGCTGGGGAAAGTCAGTAAAATGACTTCCCTAAGGCACAACCCTGGTTTCAGACGGCTGAAGGTTCTCTCGATGGTCAGGCCCGTAATAGGCCCCCATCACGAAAACCTCCGGCCTGTGGTGTGGTACCAGGTAAGGAAGATTGTGCCTTTTGGGTATAGATCTGACTTACCAGGTCTGTGTCGGAACTGAGTTCATCGACTCGATAGTGAGATAGTAGGCGTAACCCCTGATCTGATGGATTACGCCGGCTATTTCTACCTTGGGTCGGTGATCGTAAGTTCTGAATCCGGCTTAGAATTGGGGCCTTAATTGGTACTCGATTCGAGCCGAGAAAAAAATATGCCAGTATAGCTGGAGTCAAAATGAAAGAACACTGATACCACACACTCTTACCAGGTGGATGGAGAATTGTTTTGCCCTTTTTGGCCGTTATTTCCGTATTCGGAAACTTTCAACACGGAAGGTGTTTAGCGAGGCTAACCCTTCTCTACAAGATCCGGAACAGCTGGAGGCAGAGTGCTCGACAGGCCGGGCTGACCACCTGTAGGTCCGCGACTGTCGAGTCTTCCCTGCCCAACGCTCAAGAATCCGCTCCCCGGCTCAAGATGGGTGAATATCACATTTATTCAAGGTGCTAGCGAGGCTAGTCCTTCATTCTTCAAATGTCGTTTCCTCTTTCCTAAATGTCATATCTTCCATATTTTTAATAATTTCTCCATCTTACAATTCCACCTTTTTCACTTATACGTTGGTATCAGTGAATTCTTGTGAACACCAGGAAGCTAGAGAGTAGACCAAGAACTGCTGGATATATGTTGTAATTTTAATTGGGTAGTCCCTTAGCAGCAAAATGGCTGCCTTGGTTCCCCCCTTAGTAAAAACTGGGAGGGGTAATGTAGTGGGACGGGAATCCAGCAGTGTTCGTTTGTTTCACGGAAGGTGGCGCGATATGCCGATCCTTACTGTGCAGTGATTCCGGACAACGCCGCACACGAGAGTGGCGCGGTGGAGACCGGGATTACGTAACGCTTAGTATATATACTCAGCGTTCACAGTAGGTCGACAGGCTGTCCTCGCGCGTCCCTTCTACGGAACGGATCCTTGGGCCCTCACTTTGCAGGCGGGTTCTTGTAACCTTCCTGGTGGTTAGGCTGATCCTCCGGATTGGCCTATCCAGCGTTACCTAGTACCTATGTGCTAGGGTACTGTACTTGTAGGGAAGATCTTCCAGATCTTTCCGGGAAGTAAGTGATTAATAAACACCCTTGTTTATTAAGTGACGTTGTTGTGTTATGTGTGAATAGGTCTGTGCAAACTAACCGAAAACCGAACCAACCTACGTAAGTGCGTAGGGTGGGATCCTGCCTGGAACTAGTGTTCCGGATTGGGGTCATCCAACCTGCTAGACAGGCGGCGACCACCACATTACCAAATCATATATTATTGTCCATCCTTTTTTCTTTTGGGCACAGGGATGTGAGGTCACTGTGTCGCTGTGGCCAAGCCATTCGAGTTAAATCTACCGTGCTCTAGAACTTCCCACAATTCTAAATCACTAAATAATAGAGACCAGAAGTTAGCTAATAAATTAACCCCAATTAAGGCCAATGTCATGTACGGCCATGCCAATGTCACGTACGGCCATGCCAATGTCACGTATGGCCACCTTCAGTGATTCGCTAAACATCATTGCCATTGAGTGTTACAATTTTATTAGACCTTCTTTCCTTCTGAGAAACTGGTTTAAAGACCACGCGTAACTGGTCGCGCCACAAAAGTTCTGATGCTGCTCACATTATATTTTCATGAGCATATTGCCGAGGGTTATATTATATATATATCTGATTTCCTCTTATATACACGACTCCTAAACATGGTCAAGCGGGGAGGATATATATTATATTTAAAAGGAGAGGCGAAAGTCGCTGGTGAGAAAGAGGTGTTTTCTGGAAGTTTACTGTCTCCGCGTGATTGTGCCTATGTGCACATCCGTATTGTATCCACCTCCAGTCTCAACAAGTCGTTACTCATGTCAACTTGTTTGTGAGAACCTTGCTCGCATGTCCGGCTTTCTCACGCTCCTCAGATGAACGTATAAGCATGCATCAATATGTGAAAGAAAACCGTAATTATGCTAAATCTTTCTTATGTGGGAAGTAAGGTTTTAAGTTGTGGTAAATAGAAGGGAGAAATACCTATGGTGCATAAAAAGGGAGAAATACTAAGCTATTATCTTCCCTAAAACTATTATCTTCCCTAAAATTATTATCTTTTCTAAGCTAATATATTTCCTTTCTGTCCATACTATGTATATAGAGGTTTTACCTCAAGAAGGTTGCACATGACGGGACATGTCAGAATCCTCTTGGAGGAACACGCAAACATCTTTGCGGTTTCTTCTTAAAATGGGATAGAGGTCCCTAGACGGAAAAGACGTATCCATATTTGGGGGAGCGTCTTGTCCCTACATGTGACCGCTGGTGACCAATTGGGAAAAATGTAACCATGTTTGGAAACAGTTACTGCGTCTGTAATTGACTGTATAAGGAATGGTATGTGAGTATGTGACGCACTCGTCCGTTGTGACGTCTAAATGTACTCTTGTTATAAAATAAAGCGCCTGCCGGCATACGGCAGATCCTCTCTCCTCTCAGCTTCAATCACACGTTGTCACTAGAGTTGTTTTGTTACGGAGCCTCACCCCACTGTGTGACCAGAGCGGTTTCAGTGGGGGAAGCAACTCAGCACGCATGAGGTGCGGACGAGCATTCGGCCCCCTGACAACCCATACAACGGTGCAGTAGGTGTGAATGAGTTATACACTGCAGAGTAGTAGTGGGTTGACTGATGGCTGTAATATAAGTGGTCTATCATTTGTAGGTATAGATAAGTTACACGCTACTGAGTGGAGGTGGGTTGACTGATGGCTGTAATATAAGTGGTCTTTCAATATCAATTGTAGCTGTTGATAACTTATACATTGCCGAGTGGTTGTGTGTTGACTGATAGCTTTACTTTAAGTGGTCTATCAATTGTAGGTATGGATAAGTTATACGCTACCAAGAAGTGGTGGGTTGACTGATGACTTTAATCTAAGTGGTCTATCAATTGTAGGTATGGATACTTTTATACGCTGCCGAGCGGTCGTGGGTTTTGACTGATGGATTTAATATAAGTGGTCTATTAATTGTAGGTATGGATACTTTTATACGCTGCAGAGCGGTCGTGGGTTTTGACTGATGGATTTAATATAAGTGGTCTATCAATTGTAGGTATGGATACTTTTATACGCTGCCGAGCGGTCGTGGGTTTTGACTGATGGATTTAATATAAGTGGTCTATCTCTTGTAGTTATGGATCCTTTTATACGCTGCCGAGCGGTCGTGGGTTTTGACTGATGGATTTAATATAAGTGGTCTATCAATTGTAGGTATGGATACTTTTATACGCTGCCGAGCGGTCGGGGGTTTTGACTGATGGATTTAATATAAGTGGTCTATCAATTGTAGGTATGGATACTTTTATACGCTGCCGAGCGGTCGTGGGTTTTGACTGATGGATTTAATATAAGTGGTCTATTAATTGTAGGTATGGATACTTTTATACGCTGCCGAGCGGTCGTGGGTTTTGACTGATGGATTTAATATAAGTGGTCTATCAATTGTAGGTATGGATACTTTTATACGCTGCCGAGCGGTCGTGGGTTTTGACTGATGGATTTAATATAAGTGGTCTATTAATTGTAGGTATGGATACTTTTATACGCTGCCGAGCGGTCGTGGGTTTTGACTGATGGATTTAATATAAGTGGTCTATTAATTGTAGGTATGGATACTTTTATACGCTGCCGAGCGGTTGTGGGTTTTGACTGATGGATTTAATATAAGTGGTCTATTAATTGTAGGTATGGATACTTTTATACGCTGCCGAGCGGTCGTGGGTTTTGACTGATGGATTTAATATAAGTGGTCTATTAATTGTAGGTATGGATACTTTTATACGCTGCCGAGCGGTCGTGGGTTTTGACTGATGGATTTAATATAAGTGGTCTATCTCTTGTAGGTATGGATAAGTTATACGCTGCCGAACGGTGACAAAGTGGAGACAGTTCTTCACGAAACCCTCGAGGATATAAAATCTAACTGGCAGGTAGGTCAATCATTGTCTCATCAGAATCCTCTTTTACATTATGTCAATCCCAAACTTTGACACATATGTTTTGATGATCAAGATTTTATCTCACCCCTGGTATTTTTTCTCCATAGACTTAACATTGGAAACTCGTATCCAACACCCATGAGATATTTAGGAAAAATATCCTATGGGGGATTAAGCCACAAATGTTAGCCCATTCAATGTGAAGGGTGAGATAAATTCAGAAAACCCATTCAAGTTCAGGGTCAGAACTCGATCACATCTCGTTTGAATCGCTATGTAATCCACACAGCTTCGCCTTGTGAATTACTACGTGAATCAGACTTGACGGGATACAAGCTCTGACCCTTAACTTTCATAGGGAGTTGTCCTCTAATTCTAGAATCAAATTCTAGAAACTCAAAGACCATCTCAAACCTGGGGAGTGGGACGCTGAGGAGACGCTAACGTCTGTAGTTCGTCTGCGTCCCATTAGGGAACTAGCGTCTGCATGGCGTCTGTGAGAGAAAGGAGTAGAAGGGCACATGACAGTTAAGGGAATTAATATTTTAAACGATTTTACTGTCTGGCCTAAAAATCAGACATTATTTCACGGAGTCTTAATCAAAATACCCCCCCCCCTTATTTCCAATCAGTAAAAGTTTGGAATTCAATTTCCTGACTTCTTAATTATCAAATCATCACAAGCCATATATTGTCAAATATTTGCACAAAACATTGTATAAAGCACGGTATTTTAACAAACTGATGATTTATTCTAAGGAAATATTCTCTCCTGACTACAAAAAATACATCCATTCTTTTAGATTTCGTTTTTCAAATTTCCTTGCTGCATCAGATAAAGCCAATCAACAAAACCAAGTTTGGGAAGTTGTTGAGTTGTACTTGCCTATCCTACTGTGAATTTTTTAAATTTCATAAAAGCAACCACTTTATTTTGCATTAAAATTTGTCCCCTCATGAAGTTGACGACTATCACAAAGTCCCATATTATTACTATATACCCATGTATATACTGTAAATACGCACCGTTTGCTATATACCCATGTATATACTGTAAATACGCACCGTTTACTAAATACCCATGCCGTATACACTGTAAATACGCACCGTTTTAGTATATGACGTAAAAATACTGTATGGACCACTGGTCCGTACACTAAAATACGGACCATCTAGCCATACACATTTATTACAATTTTGGTTGTTAAGAAAAATGAAATTGATTTAAAAAGAAATTCGGGTATATATTAAATACATAACGTCCAACCATGCTTGTAAAGTCACAGAACTCGATGCTAATTTACCGTTTGTACGGAACTCGGCGTAAACGCCTCGGTCCGTACAAACGGTAAATTAGCATCTCGTTCTGTGACTTGTACAGCATGGTCAGGAAGTTCTATATAAATACTGAATAAGGACTCGGAATCTCTCTTGTAGAAAAATACAGACGGCATGAACTACTAGCTGACCCTTCGACCTTTGATAAACTCCCCACAGTCTGAGTGTAGTCTAAGGTCAGTCTTTGAGTATGCAATACACTCCTGCCAGACTTAGGACAGACTTCTTTAGAGGGAGTCCCCTGAGTAGGAGGCAAAGTGCTGCGCGAGGCAGATTATGCTGAATTATAGATTACCTCCATCATAAAACGCATATCCTGTGACTGTTCTGTAAAGATTTCTACTACGTCTGTGTGAATACCTCCTCCATTAGACTTGCTCAAGTCTTTGATTATGAACATTCATTAAATGATTAAACACAATGAGAATCAAGTTCATTATAGTATGTTCTCTGACTGGCTCATGAATGTAAGACTTGTCCAGTAAGAACAAAACCTTCTGTATCTATCCCCCCAGTCGCTCCCTGTAACCCTACACCTCCTCCTAACCCTACCCATCCCCCTCCTCTAGTTCTGTGGCTGCCTGTGTTGTCATAGAAATAAATTTCGCCTGCTCCTGACTGTCACCCGATTGAGATCAAAGTGAGAGGGTATCAATCTCCCAGCAGATATTCTGACCAGTAGCCAGGAGAGTGTTGGGAATACTGAAGCTAAACAGCGCCAGAAATCCAACACCATTACCGATTGCACCAGTCCCTGTATCCCAGTGAGGAGGGTGGCCATAGGATGCAGGGACTGAAGCCTGTATCCCAGTGAGGAGGGTAGCCACAGGATGCAGGGACTGGAACCTGTATCCCAGTGAGGAGGGTAGCCATAGGATGCAGGGACTGGAACCTGTATCCCAGCGAGGAGGGTAGCCATAGGATGCAGGGACTGGAGCCAGTATCCAAGCGAGGAGGGTAGCCATAGGATGCAGGGACTGGAGCCAGTATCCAAGCGAGGAGGGTAGCCATAGGATGCAGGGACTGGAGCCGGTATCCCAGTGAGGAGGGTAGTCATAGGATGCAGGGACTGGAGCCTGTATCCCAGTGAGGAGGGTAGCCATAGGATGCAGGGACTGGAGCCTATATCTCAGTGAGGAGGGTAGCCATAGGATGCAGGGACTGGAGCCTGTATCCCAGTGAGGAGGGTAGCTATAGGATGCAGGGACTGGAGCCAGTATCTCAGTGAGGAGGGTAGCTATAGGATGCAGGGACTGGAGCCAGTATCCCAGTGAGGAGGGTAGCCATAGGATGCAGGGACAGGAGCCAGTATCCCAGTGAGGAGGGTAGCCACAGGATGCAGGGACTGGAGCCAGTATCCCAGTGAGGAGGGTAGACATAGGATGCAGGGACTGGAGCCAGTATCACAGTGAGGAGGGTAGCCACAGGATGCAGGGACTGGAGCCAGTATCCCAGTGAGGAGGGTAGCCATAGGATGCAGGGACTGGAGCCAGTATCCCAGTGAGGAGGGTAGCCATAGGATGCAGGGACTGGAGCCAGTATCCCAGCGAGGAGGGTAGCCATAGGATGCAGGGACTGGAGCCAGTATCCCAGTGAGGAGGGTAGCCATAGGATGCAGGGACTGGAACCAGTATCACAGTGAGGAGGGTAGCCATAGGATGCAGGGACTGGAGCCAGTCTCCCTGTATCCCAGTGAGGAGGGTAGTCATAGGATGCAGGGACTGGAGCCAGTATCCCAGTGAGGAGGGTAGCCATAGGATGCAGGGACTGGAGCCAGTATCCCAGTGAGGAGGGTAGCCATAGGATGCAGGGACTGGAGCCAGTCTACCCCTCGTCTAAATCTGTACTCCTGTCTGCTGCCTCTGCTGGATCTAACCTCTGATCCTCTGTCTTTAAAAAATAAAATTCAATCTATGACTAAGTAAGATGTGCAAAGGCCCTCCTCGATGTTACTTGTGTGCCAGCGATTATCTCCCTGAGGGGAACACATCAGGAAGCAGGAAGTAGATTCAGGATGGAGACGCCTGAGGAGAAAGAGTCTTTATATCATGTTCGTCCCACGTTTGTCTCCTGTATCTAAAAGAGGGGAACAGCTTCTATTTCACAGCAATAACTGTGAGGTGTTTAGTAGAAACTGAACGAGAGTTAGGCCCTGCGTCCACCTACTACGATATGGCTCCGATATGGTCTACGATGCACCTCCCGATAAAAATTCAAAATCGCGTCGGAACGTTACCTGATATCGGGGCAGTTGACCACGTTTCTACGATTAGACACCGATAAAAACCCCATACAATGCGTGGTGGATTGGCTTGTCTAGACATATGTCTACGATTTTGCGCCTTCCCGATGTGGTACCGATTTTGACATTTTGTATCGGTGCCATATCGTGAGGTCTACGATTCTATCGTAGTAGGTGGACGCCGGGCCTTAGACTTGTCAGTGTTAATGCCACGACGGGAAGGTCGTGTATTACTACGCGAAGCGTTAGCTGAGCGTAGTGAGGAACAGACCTGACCAGAGTGGCATAGACACTGACAAGTCTAACTCAAGTTTGGTTTCGTATTTATCCTACCCCGTCTCTATGCTTTTGGATTACTAAAATACAAATATCGATTGAATGACCAACTGAAGTCCAACCGGAACTTTTGAGGCCAACCGGAACTTTTTTTGGAGCAGCTGACAATCTGGTCGCTGATTGGTCAATTTTTTTATACCCCTAGAGGCATAAATCGCACTTTATGTCATGGCATGCCGCATAAAATTTGCCTATGTTATGCCTATGGACCGTTTTTATTAGGGGTAGGATAAGAGCTCTGCTTTTATTATCCGCCGAATACAAAGTGCCCGTAGAAAACACAGGGACTTTGTATGGACAAAGCCGGTGCATATGTATATGTTGTATGCTCCGGGTGGCGCATACGGAAAGATAGTGCGTACGGAAAAATAGCGCATAACTAAAACGAACTGATATCAACATGCCACTGTCCAGAAAAGGCGGATAATGAATACAATATAGACTGGTTTCAGATGAAAGCGGTTGTATGCTCCTTGGAGTTGACTCTGCGCAATATCCTCGAATACGCTCAGATATTACTACGCGTCAACTCCTCAGAGCATACGGCCGCTTGTATCTGAAACCAGTCAATATTGTGTGTTTATCTCACCCCTGGTATTTTTGTCCCATAGAACATTTGGAACTCGTTCTCCATGCCCCTATAAGTAGTGCAGTCCGTTCCCCATGTCCTATATCCCGTGTGTTGTCCATTCTTTTAGTAAGTGCAGGGGTGAGATAAATAGAGAAAGCAACTCGTTTTGGTCAAAGTCGTTGTTCTTCAACTCGTTTGAATGCTACCTGATATTCACTCGGCTTTCGCCTCAGTCATATCACTCCGCATCAAACTCGTAGAGGACGACGACTTTGACCAAAAGTTGTTTCTTCTTTAGTTCGTCTAAGGCCCGGCGTCCACCTACTACAGTACCGATATGGTCTATTATCCTACCCCTGATATAAAATCCCATAGGCTTAACATTGAGATTCCGTATGCCACGCTGACTGGCATACGGAGTTTTATACTAGTGGCATACAGAATTATTATCACGTAATATTCCAAGATCAAGGAGACGGGGTAGGATAAAATCAAAACCTGATTCGTTTTAATCTTGGCCACTGCATGCCACTCCTGGAGTTTTGACTCTGGACTTCACTCGGCTTCGCCTCATGAAGTCACTTTGCCAAACTCCAGTCGTGGCATACGGTGGCTAAGATTAAAACTCATCCAGTTTTACGATACGATGCACCTCCCGATAGAAAATCAAAATCGCGTCGGAAGGTCACCTAATATCGCGGCAGTTGACCACGTTTCTGCGATTAGACACCGATGAAAACCCCATACAATGCATGGTGGATTGGTATGTCTAGACATATGTCTACGATTTTGCACCTTCCCGAAATGTCTCCAATATTTGCCTTTTTGTATCGGTGCCATATCGGGAGGTCTAAATTTCTATCGTAGTAGGTGGACGCCAGGCATAAGACGTTGAGCTGTCTGTGTGAATGCTTCTCTCTAACAGCGATGAATCTGGGGAAAACGCTCGTCTTGTATTACATGTTCAACTCTCTGTTTGGCTCTGTATTGAAGCATGGTTTCATGTTCAGGAATTTTAAATGGAGAGTCATTATTCCCGGGTTTTCAGTTTAATGGGATCCTTCTATTTTTACTTCTCTTATATTAGTACTGTTACTTTCTCACACCATGTATTGTATTTAATGCCTATTTATTAAAACCTCATCATTAGAGCTTGTATTGTAACCTCAAAGTGTACAAATTTCTCATCAGGCTCTTCATGTGTAGCATTCTGTTACACACTAAACTAAATAAAAGAGAGAACCAAAATCAATAGCAATAAAAATCTGCCTTTTCCTGTCATCTAAATAATACCCCGATAGCCTCGATCTTTCTGCACTCAGAGACATTATTCAAACTTATCCTATAAAAACATTTATTATCCATCGTATACAAAGCCCCCATTGAAAATGTATTGGGACTCAGTAAACCACGACCCATTATATAAAACCTGCCAGATACCATAACTGTGGTATACGGATTCAAACCTGTGGTATACGGCCTCAAAACCATGGTATACGGGAAAAATAGTCCCTTTTGCTATATAGCAAAGAAATAGTCCCTATTGTTAAACCCTTTAAAATGATAATTACTGGGTTTGATTTCTTCGAAAAGATGGATAATAAATGCAACAAACGATGATTTTGTGGACAGGCAGCTCTGTAAACCACTCGAGGTTGACGTCGTAATACACTCGCTAGCGCTCGTGTATTACTACGCGTCAGCCCCTCGTGGTTTACCGCCGCCTGTCCACAAAACCATCGATTATTGTCTATATAAATGTCTACACACATATGTGTATCTATCATGAGCTCTAAACTTCCAGCATTCACAGTCTCCTCACATCCTATCGTACCCTCGTCACTTTGGTCGCCAACACCTCTTCTAAATATGCAGTTACCTTTGTTGTATTTTTCCAATACTTCACTTGACAGAGTAAAGGCGGGCGTCCACCACCCACGACAAGGCTATGACAAGCGCCGACAAGAAAGTTCCAATCGGTGCCTTGTTGGAGCCTTGTCGTAAGAAGGGGGGCTATGTCACAGCATTGTCGGGCTGTGTAATAGACGTCGCTGGTTCCCATAAAATAGACGTCCATGGTCCCGACACACTACGACAGTGATATCGAGGAAGCCATGCCACTCCATGACAAGGGTCCAGTTGTGGGAAAAATAGAACATGGTCGATGTTGTTGTAGCCTTGTCGGAAGGCTCCCGACAAGCTCCCAATCGCAGCCCAATCGTCGTAGACTCTTGTCGGGAACGGGGGTCCACTGTGGTGCCAAAATTTGTTACCCTGCCATAAGTGGTAATTATCGCTCACTATCGCTCTTTTGCGCATGCGTGAACATGCGCAGTGTTGATGTCCAAGATTGGAGAGTGAAGATTTGCCGAAATTAAGCATATTACGACATACGACGACATGTAATTCTCATGTCTAAATACTATTATTTTCATTTATTTAAATTAAAATCACATAAAAATAATAGTATATCCAATAGTCCGTTATATCTGAACGGAAGAACGTGGCCAGACGTAGGCGCGTATAGAGTGGGCGATAATTACCATTTTTGGCAGGGTAACCGATTTTGGCACCACACCACCAACCACGACAAGGCCTCCAATCGTAGGCCAATCATGAACCTTGCACGGAACCCATTGTTGTAGCCTTGTCGTGCTTGGTGGATGCCCCCCTTCAAGATATCGTGCATCAAAATAACCACACTCTCTCCTTTATACAGTGCAAACCTTTGACTCAAATAGTAATAACATGTCACCTTTGTCATTGATACAGTGCAAATCTTTATCTCCTATCGCAATATTTCGCCATTTGTCATTGATAGAGTGCAAAATTTAACTGATATTCTGATAATATTTCACCCATTTATAATAACATTTCACCCTTCTCTCCCATACAATGCAAACATTTATCACATAACATGATAACATTTTACCCTTCTCTTTCATACAGTGCAATCATTTGTCACATATCATAATAACATTTAACCTTCTTTCTCATACAATGCAAACATTTATCACGTATCATAATAACATTTCACTCTTCTCTTTCATACAGTGTTAACATTTATCACATATCAAAATAACATTTCACTCTTCTCTTTCATACAGTGTTAACATTTATCACATATCATAATAACATTTAACCTTCTTTCTCATACAATGCAAACATTTATCACATATCATGATAACATTTCACTCTTCTCTTTCATACAGTGTTAACATTTATCACATATCATAATAACATTTAACCTTCTTTCTCATACAATGCAAACATTTATCACATATCAAAATAACATTTCACTCTTCTCTTTCATACAGTGTTAACATTTTTCACATATCATAATAACATTTCACTCTTCTCTTTCATACAGTGTTAACATTTTTCACATATCATAATAACACTTCACTCTTCTCTTTCATACAGTGTTAACATTTTTCACATATCATGATAACATTTCACTCTTCTCTTTCATACAGTGTTAACATTTTTCACATATCATGATAACATTTCACTCTTCTCTTTCATACAGTGTTAACATTTTTCACATATCATGATAACATTTCACTCTTCTCTTTCATACAGTGTTAACATTTTTCACATATCATGATAACATTTCACTCTTCTCTTTCATACAGTGTTAACATTTTTCACATATCATGATAACATTTCACTCTTCTCTTTCATACAGTGTTAACATTTTTCACATATCATAATAACATTTCACTCTTCTCTTTCATACAGTGTTAACATTTTTCACATATCATAATAACACTTCACTCTTCTCTTTCATACAGTGTTAACATTTTTCACATATCATGATAACATTTCACTCTTCTCTTTCATACAGTGTTAACATTTTTCACATATCATGATAACATTTCACTCTTCTCTTTCATACAGTGTTAACATTTTTCACATATCATGATAACATTTCACTCTTCTCTTTCATACAGTGCAGTCATTTATCACATATCAAAATAACATTTCACTCTTCTCTTTCATACAGTGCAATCATTTGTCACATATCATAATAACATTTAACCTTCTTTCTCATACAATGCAAACATTTATCACATATCATAATAACATTTAACCTTCTCTTTCATACAGTGTTAACATTTATCACATATCATGATAACATTTCACTCTTCTCTTTCATACAGTGTTAACATTTATCACATATCAAAATAACATTTCACTCTTCTCTTTCATACAGTGTTAACATTTATCACATATCAAAATAACATTTCACTCTTCTCTTTCATACAGTGTTAACGTTTATCACATATCATGAATAACATTTCACTCTTCTCTGTCATACAGTGCAGTCATTTATCACATATCAAAATAACATTTCATTCTTCTCTTTCATACAGTGTTAACATTTATCACATATCAAAATAACATTTCACTCTTCTCTTTCATACAGTGTTAACATTTATCACATATCATAATAACATTTCACTCTTCTCTTTCATACAGTGCAGTCATTTATCACATATCAAAATAACACTTCACTCTTCTCTTTCATACAGTGTTGACATTTATCACATATCAAAATAACATTTCACTCTTCTCTTTCATACAGTGTTAACATTTATCACATATCATAATAACATTTCACTCTTCTCTTTCATACAGTGCAAACATTTATCACATATCAAAATAACATTTAACCTTCTCTCCCATACAATGCAAACATTTATCACATATCAAAATAACATTTCACTCTTCTCTTTCATACAGTGCAAACATTTATCACATATCAAAATAACATTTAACCTTCTCTCCCATACAATGCAAACATTTATCACATATCAAAATAACATTTCACTCTTCTCTTTCATACAGTGCAGTCATTTACCGCCGACCTGCTCACGTGACCGCCGTGAGAACGAGGCTCTGATGGAGGACTTCCGGCGACAGTGGGGCTCCCCCGGGCGTCGCTTCTCCTGTTTCCACCACCCTGAAAGCGTGCGTGACGTAGTACGCGTGCGCAGTGTGACGTCACAGGCTGAGCAGCTCGCAGTGCATGGACTGCTCTGGCCTGCTGTGTGCTCCGTGGTATTCTTCCTGGGCATGCTGGCACCCATGTTGGTCTGCGGCTGTCAATATGTGTGGGGTAGTAGGGTGCCGCCCGGAATCATGGAGACCCAGCAGCAGGATCAAACTGTGCCGCTGGATGCCAGAGGGACCGAGCCCATGGCCGCCTCCTCAAGTGTGTGACGGCAACTAACACACACGCGGAACAATTGGTATGTTCATCTTTGAGGGTAAAAGACTCGATGCTTCTTCAAGGTTTATGAGTCTTAAGCCTATAAAACATTGACACCATCCCCGATTCTAGCTGATCTGAAGGTCTGAATGAATCAGTAACAATCGGTGTCAATGTATGATCCCGTCACACAGCGGCCTGACTACGATCAATTAACATACGGAGCAAAGGTTATGCTCATCTTTGATGATAAAAGACTCGATGCCTCTACAATTACTTAATCTCAGGTGCTGTACATGGAGCGGGCTCGTCTACGTTGGGAACATTCTCCCACCTACCTGTGGATGTCTCATGACAGTGGTGTGACTACGAATCTTATTCAGTTGTAAGCATTGACACCATCTGCAATTATCGCTGATCATAAAGTCTGAATGAATCAGTAACAATCGGTGTCAATGTATGATAACCTCACACAGCGACCAGCATGGTGCCGCCCGGAGTCATGGAGACCCAGTAGCAGGATGAGACAGTGCCGCTGGATGCAAGAGCGACCGAGCGCATGGCCGCCTCTTCCAGTGTGACTGTCGATATAACAAGTCACGCGCAACTAGGAAAAAATGTTCTGTTCATCGGTGATGGACATGTGTAGAATTTCAAATACGAACTATTGAAAGTTCTGGATATTGTACATTCAGTGGTTCATTTTAGGAATCCAATTGGCACCCAGCCATCCAGCCACTTGCCTTTTTAGGGTCCAGATTTGTTGAGCCCCAATGAGTCAATTAGGTATTTTGCTCTGAAAAATGATTGGTCACAGTCAAGTGATGAATCATCTTCGACACTAGGACACTGGTCCTCTGCAAGCCTGGCCCACAGATAGTGAAGGGTTAGTGTGTGCAGTAAACTGAAAATATATATAACCTCTCCCTACTCTATGCACTGTATCTCAGCATGTCCCATACTCAAAAAGGATAGTTAATGGCACATAGCCTATCTTACTTCCCAGCCATCCACTAGGAGGATTAAAGGGGAATTCAGGGGTGACCCAGGAGATGGCGCCACCAGTCAGAGGCCAAACTCTGTATTATTTCGGACATCCTGAGACGAACCACATGTTCTGTATCAGGAGACAAATGGCGGCATCTATAAGAGGATGTCTATGTGCAACATGCTGTAGATCTGCTAGACTGGTTCTCTGCCCTAATGAAATAAGGGACAGGTAACGGGTTCCTACGTCCTTCAACTAGCTTGTAGTGCGGCCACCACTCACCAGACGGCATGTTCCTAGTGTTCCCCGTGCGCCTGAAGCGGTCGTGAAAGAGACTATCCTTCAACTAGGCCGTAGTACGTCCAGTTGTCGCTAGGGCCAGGGCGCTCATGCTTTCAAAGCGGATATATCTCCGCCGAGCCCACTAGCAGATACCCCGGGAACCACTTGCGTATCTGGTGGTCTGCCAAGGTTGCGCAATCCCACAATGCAACAGAAAAATGGAGGCGTTACCAATAATGCACCACGAAACTGGAACCCGTTACCTGGCCTATAGTCTAACTAGGCCAGGCTGCCAGGCTATAGATCTGCTTGTGGTGATGAGGCTGCTTGATGGAACACCCAACCTCACACTCCTCATTCTACTGGCGGGTGTTAAACCGAATGGGCAGTGGGTACCATTTTTGTGTAAGTCTTTGGATGACCCGAGCCCACGAACTCCAATGCTCGAGGCGAACACCCCTACCACTTTGCCACCGAGCTTGTTTTATGTCATAGCATCAACTAATCACACAAAGCTTGTGCATTATAAAGAATGTCAGTAATTGTCACTGATGAAAGATTTTGTAGAAACACGGTATGTAGATGTTTTAAAGGCTTTAGCAAAACAAAGGTGTTTAAATGGCTGACCTACACTGGCCGACCAGGGAGCTGTTTCAAAAGTTGGGAGGGTGCTTAACGAGAGTACTCACCGCCAAAGTGAGAGCTAACAATGGCACTTGAAGCGTCGCTGTCAAGGTGGAGGTGCCGCTCGCTATTGGATATTGGTAACGGTTTTGCTGCCGCTTTCATTCAAAGTGCCGCTCGCTGTTGCCAGCCTCTCGCTTTGAAATGCGACGTGCCGCTGGCGAGACTTCACTCGACTTTGGAAACAGCTCCCAGAGCTACACTGCGTTAGATCTGGTCGGGTTAAATCTGTGGCCACCTTGACCCACTACAGGGAAATGTCTGTTAATCTCCTGCCAGACCTTTTGTACCGCTTGGAGAGTGTGTATTATTTCATAACCTTGATGCTAATTTTCTATTTTCTTATATCTTTTCCTGTGTATTTATTTCCCTCAAAATATAATGAACATAAATCTTGGTTTCTTTAACAAATTGTTAGCAATGAATATTTCCTATTAATTATGTCTGCTTTTAGAGTCTACATAGTATAAAATCACCTGGTTTGAGGCGCACACAATAGAATACTGATTACCTACCATATTTAAAATGTTAGAATTTCGTCGGATCCGCTTGAAGTTGCTCCCGTACATAGGGACAGAGTGGACCCGATCTAGGGTTGGAGATTGAAGACCCACGGGAGTGAGATTCTTGTGTAGTGAAAAACTCGAATCTGTTCTTATTTTTTGTAGGACTATACTCAGACAAACTTCTTCTCTTGTGATTCATTTCGAGCCATGCCGAAATCAATGTTTAATATTGTGGTTTTCTAATCTACCTTTCTCGTGAAAAACCAATGAGATCCCAACTTTGCTGGTGTCAATCCAAAGAGTTCTGATCGCTGATGACCAGCTCAAGCACCTTTGTCATACAATATGTTTACCACTAGATAATGATGATGATAAAGATCACACGCTAGAGGGCACAATGGCAATTAGGAATCTTAGCCAAATATGAATCGACGAAGTCGCTAGTAGTGGTTTAATTCTGGATATATCCCGACCAACCTCCTAGTCTGAAATGAGTGGACACAGAGGTGGTGGCCAATCTATGACTGACCTTGACCTTGGATGTGATGTGAGTGAATGCCACCAGGTGGCTTCATGACGTCTATGCAAATTGTGATTACACGTTTGCCTGCTGGGCGGCGCTTCGGTATGGTTAATCATGAAAATGATCATTCAACATGTGATAGAAATATTACATAAAGATAAACTATAATCCTGTTATTCTTAATCGAATCGTTAAAACTACGCCACCATCGAAAACTATCACTATATTATTATATACCTGTGGCAGTATATCCTATACATACTGCCCACTCCTGCTTTAAAAAAAAAAAAGTTTTATTAGGGTCAAACTGATACTATGGAGAAAACCAAACAAGAGTTAGTTGTTGGTTCAAATCCTCTCGTCAGCTTGCGCTGTTCGAAAAAAAGGTGTCTGTACACATTTTGGACTTCATTTTCCAACACCCAGACAGTGACCGGGCAAAGAAATTGAGGGACAAAATAGAGTACAACTGGATCCATAGACTGCAAAGTCAGGCTCCAAAAGGTCTAAACACAATGGACAGCAGATATGGATAGGACCCAAGAAACAATGCCACGTCAAAATTTTTTTCGAACAGCTCAAGCTGACGAGAGGATTTTAACCAATAATATTCCCACTAGGGCCCTGTCCACTACATCTGTGAGTGATCTGCAGTAAAGCGCCCCTACCTATTACGGCAAAAAATACAAAGCCCTAATACACACTAGAGAGCCTCGGTAAAACGGGCCTAAAGAGATATCCCTATCAAAACTACTGAGTAGAACGGCCCCCCCAGATAGGCAGGACCGTTGGTTAAGATATAATAAATTAGAAATCTCAACCAAGTATGAAACCACCCCCACCTGACCATAAGAAACGCACTGCTACTAAGCAAGTGTAGGGAGACAGGGTCCCAGACCCATAAACACTCACTAGGAGGCAGCAGCAATACCCACTGGCACCTGCACACCCCAAGTGACATGTTTCTCCCAACAAATCAATATAAAATCGATCCCGATTGGTCACAGCACGACTCCCGCCAAAGCAGGGGGGTGACTGACCAGTCAGGGTTGAGGTCAAGGGTCGAAAATGGGTTTAAACCTATTAGAACAAAGGTTTCAAGTGACAGTGATGCGCACCGGGCCCGCGAAACGCCGGCCGCACATACACACAGATCACTCGCTCAGTAGTTGCCTCCACCGACGCCACGTTTTTTCAAAGAGTTAGTTGTGTTGTTGTTTATCGCTCGATGGCAAGATCGCGTATTACTGTGGGAGGCGAAACCGAGAGCAGTAATGTGTGATCTTGCCGGAGTGCGATGAACAATAACAAGACTAACTCGAGTTTGGTTTAGAATTTATCCTACCCTGCCTGTCTAAATCACTTCTACATTAACAAATGACGTCATTTGTCAAGTGTATCCCACTAGAGCGATATTTTTCATTTTTCTGAACTCCAGACCGAATACAGTGACCCAATGTTAAGCCTATGGAGTATATTTATTATATATAAATATTATATATATATGGTGGCAAAATCCAAAAACTCGCCCAAAAGCAAAGTTAAAAATTTGATATTTTAAGGTATATAATAATATGAAAACAGGTTGACTGTGTCCGTACATCAAAAAATACTTGGTAAAATTGTCAATAAAAGGACCCCTGCTTCAGCATCGGTTTGTTTTATCGATAATTTTACCACATATTTATTTCTGTATATTATCTATCTTCTCTAAAGCTGCAACAATTCCACAATGCCAAAATATGATATGTGAATGGTGAAGGCCAGTGATTGGCTGATCAATTGAGCGTTGCCAAACTTCAAACTTGGTGCTGTAACCATTGTGCCAACCTGACGTTTCCTGAGGCAAGAAAATCTGTTTTTCATTATTTCATATCTGACAACAAAAATTGCTGAGCTCTAGTTTCTAGTATGTCCACATGAGGGCAGGGTGCTCTACCGCTGACACTCTGAGTTGTTCAGTTTCATGAGCAGCCTCCTGGCATGTGCGACAGACCGGGAGGGGCGCTCAATTGGAACGATTTGGTCATCCCCTATCGGCTGTTGAATCAACGGTTAATGAGAGCTCACAGATGCCAAGCCTGTCATGTCAACCCCCTGCTAAGTCTATAAAAGAAGAACTCTTCTTGTCAATTAATCAGTTAATTACTATAATTATATACCTATGGTTGTATCTACGTATATGTATACCGGCCGCTCCTACCCATGGCAGTATGTGATCATGTGACTAGGTAAAATTTCGCCTTTTTTAGGTATGTAATAATATGAAAACAGGCTGACTGTCTTCATACGTGAAAATACTTGGTAAAATTATTGATCACATACTTCCCTCTGGCATATGATCAATGATTTCACCCCATATTTTTGATGTACACAGAGAGTAAGCCAGTTTCCATATAGTACATCTGTGTTTGACTTCTTACTATTAAGGTCTACCCTTGCATAATGCCACTAAAATAAAAAACTTGTTTCTCATCACCGCGTGCATCAGAAAAAACGATTTTAGAAGATTTTTTTTTTTAAATAGGTGAACCTTGATAGAAATTGTGAAAGGTATGTGTATTTAGTATCAAATTAAAGCTCCTGATGTCAAGGATGCATTAAATGTTTAGACAATAAACATCTGGAAACCCTTTGTAAGCAGACACCCCGCGTAAGCAGCCACTTTGGCCCAGATTGGAGGGTGTCCACTTATGCCGGGTTTTACTGTATGTCTGAAGCCCATTTTATGGCACTTCAAAAGCCATCTTTAATATAGCAAAAAAAAAAAAAAAGCGCCCTCGTCATATTTTTCATGGCTTGGTGATGAGAAACAAGTTTTTTTTTGAGTGGCCTAAGTATGGCTATAGACTTCACAAGGTGTTTGTGTGAAAGGCCTTCGGAGTGATAGTGATATGCAAAGAGTTTACTGAGTGTATGTTTTCTGTATGTGTGACATACTTCTTATCTGTATCGGTACTGATTAACATTAATGTTGAACATGAGAGATGCATGTAATATATAGCTGTACTCCTGGTCAGTAAAAGTAAGACATTCTCCCACCTGTATAATCAAGAAATGTCACGAAATTTCATATGATTATCTTTATGGCGTGAGTTGTCTTTGTGGAATGATTTCACGAAGCAAAGGTGAGTGATATCTGTAGCGGAAGATAACAAACACCATGTAAACAATTATATGAAATTGAGTGACATTTAGATCTTATCCTACCCATCACATGTTTTTAACTTCATATTTCATGCGTGGCATATAGATATTTCGTGACATAACTGTGGTATACAGTCACAGCATGTTAATTCTATCTAAATCTAGTGAGATTTATATGAGGGGTAGGATAAAAACTGTGGCATACAGTCACACCATGTTAAGTCTATGGAGATTTATACAAGGGGTAGGATAATAACTGTGGCATACAGTCAAACCATGTTAAGTCTCTGGAGATTTATACGAGGGTAGGATAATAACCGTGGCATACAGTCACACCATGTTAAGTCTATAGAAATTTATATGAGGGGCAGGATAATAACCGTGACATACAGTCACACCATGTTAAGTCTATGGAGATTTATATGAGGGGTAGGATAATGACCGTGGCATACAGTCACACCATGTTAAGTCTATAGAGATTTATATGAGGGTTAGGATAATAACCGTGGCATACAGTCACACCATATTAAGTCTATGGAGATTTATATGTGGGGTAGGATAATAACCGTAGCATACAGTCACACCATATTAAGATTATGGAGATTTATATGAGAGGTAGGATAAAAAGGATGGCATACAGTCACACCATGTTAAGTCTATGGAGATTTATATGAGGGTTAGGATAATAACCGTGGCATACAGTCACACCATATTAAGTCTATGGAGATTTATATTAGGGGTAGGATAATGACCGTGGCATACAGTCACACCATGTTAAGTCTATTGAGATTTATATGAGGGTTAGGATAATAACCGTGGCATACAGTCACACCATGTTAAGTCTACGGTGATTTATATGAGAGGTAGGATAATAACCGTGGCATACAGTCACACCATGTTAAGTCTACGGAGATTTATATTAGGGGTAGGATAATACCCCTGGCATACAGTCACACCATGTTAAGTCTACGGAGATTTATATGAGGGGTAGGATAATACCCCTGGCATACAGTCACACCATGTTAGGTCTACGGAGATTTATATGAGGGGTAGGATAATAACCGTGGCATACAGTCACACCATGTTAAGTCTACGGAGATTTATATGAGAGGTAGGATAATAACCGTGGCATACAGTCACACCATATTAAGTCTATGGAGATTTATATGAGGGTAGGATAAAAGTAGCGGCATACAGTCACAAGATGTTTAGTCTATGGAGATTTATATGAGGGGTAGGATAATAATCGTGGTATACAGTCACACCATGTTAAGTCTACGGAGATTTATATGAGGGGTAGGATAATAATCGTGGTATACAGTCACACCATGTTAAGTCTACGGAGATTTATATGAGGGGTAGGATAATAATCGTGGTATACAGTCACACCATGTTAAGTCTACGGAGATTTATATGAGGGGTAGGATAATAACCGTGGCATACAGTCACACCATGCTAAGTTTATGGAGATTAATATGAGAGGTAGGATAAATTATGATAAACCACATCGCGTCTTGTGAGGTCAGTATATATGAGTATGATGCACGAATATATTAAGTGTGTTCTATTTAACCATTT
Organism: Alentia gelatinosa; assembly: GCA_950022655.1. Classification (NCBI taxonomy): domain Eukaryota; kingdom Metazoa; phylum Annelida; class Polychaeta; order Phyllodocida; family Polynoidae; genus Alentia; species Alentia gelatinosa. The sequence goes on along the minus strand of OX465581.1, from coordinate 4,551,732 downwards.
TGCATTCATTATTACAGCTAATATTCAAGTGCACATTCTGTGATTTACAAGTGAATTTACACTTTACATTTGCAGAGTTTGTAAAGTAATGTGGTAAAAATCGATGAATACTTATGAAGTGTGTAGTTCACCAGTGAACTATTATGAAGTATGAATAAACATATCTTATTGTACAATATCTAAAGACATAAAATGGAAATGATTTATGTCGAAGAAATGATGTATAAAGAAATACTGAAACTGAACAAGATTGTTTGTTGTGTAGGATATCTGGCTTTAAAAAAAGACTACAGATGGACAGAAATTAAGATATAACCTTTTTTCACTGACTAAATGTAAGCTACTAGTAAAAAAATAAATATTTTACATTTGTCAAATTACAATGTAACTTATATGATGAGCTAAAGGTATGATAAGAATCTCAGGAAAGATATGAAGGAGGTTCATGTATGAAGGTGAATTTATTCATATTATTGTATAAACTGTGATCATGTGTGCAAACAAGCCTTTTTCAAATAAAAGAAAGTGTTTTTTATTAAATGCTCTTGGAAAATATATGCTCAGTCGCTGTTGTTATTTCCTTGCATTTCAACCGATACTTGATACTGGTAAAAACAAATTCTGCATGTCAAACTTTCCTTCCATGTCACATTTTTTTAAATCATTTTTATTCATCCTGGAATTGATAAGGCAGCATTCTGAGCAGTAGCCAGCCTAAGGCCACTAAAAAAAGACAAACTTGTTTCTCATCACCAAGCCATGAAAAATATGACGAGGGCGCTTCTTTATTTTTATTTTTATTTTTGTTTGCTATATCAAAGATGGCAGACATACAGTAAAACCCCGCATAAGCGGACACCCTCCGATCCGGGCCAAAGTGGCTGCTTACGCGGGGTGTTTGTTTACGTGGGGTTTCCAGATTTTCACTGGCTATACATTTATTGCATCCCTGACATCAGGAGCTTTAATTTGATACTAAATACACACACCTTTCATAATTTCTATCAAGGTTCATCTATCTGAAAAAAATAATCTTCTAAAATCTTTTTTTGTGATGCGTGCGGTGATGAGAAACAAGTTGTTTTTTTGAGCGGCCTAACTAACAATATAATAATCATTCAGTGATATGTACAGTGAATACAATTATTATTACATACCAATACCAATGTCTTCGAATTTCACTGGATATGAGGTCTGTAGGATATTGCTTTACATCTCAGATTGTGATTACGACTGAAATACTTGTTCTACCCTTTTCTTCAGACTTATTCATTGTTACTATTATAAATACCCACTCCTTTTTCATTACTGCCCAGATTGTGACTGCGACTGGGTTAAACTCTCTTAATACAGGTGTTGCCGTTCAGCGCCACCTAACGGCCCACTCTCTAGATACGAGGCTGCTCGGACAAACACGGCCGAGTCCACCCACATGCACATAGAGATATATAGCAATCACACCTTAAGTGTGAACGGTGGGTGTGATTACAGGAGTGTTGTTTTTTGACAGATTAAATTGCTGGAACAAACTAGGGTATTGTATCAACGAGTCTGAGCTGTCTAAACTTGATAGTTGATAATTAGCTTAGTTTCAACTTGGAGAAAGATAAGCATATTAAAGCTAGGCTTGCCAATGTATTATTGTGTATACAGTTTGGGTATACCTGTGTTATCTAAGCTATATCTAAAGTATCATTGAGTTGATATGCATGTATGACATACAAAATTGGAGCTGGAATACCATATAATACAGGGCAAACACTTTTATTTCTATGGGAATAATGTATACAGGTATTAAAGATCGTATGATTATATCAGAGTATGCAATCTGGCATCACATTGTAAAGTTCCAGTCTATACATCCCTAATGTGACCAGTTACATTAGTTTCTATGCGAAGAGATTGAGTCAAGCAAATTGCCCATATTTATTAGTACCAAAAAGACTGCATTAAGACAGTCATACATTCTGATCCATGAAAGACTAGCCAATTAAGTATTTAGTCAGTATGATTAGCTCGTAAGAACTCCTATCTTGAATTACTCAATAAAGCCCCTTTAATGCCCCAGTCACACTGGTGTAAATTTTGGCGTTTCTTCTACGTATTAGAACTGGTGGGGACCACATATTAGCTACGGATTTGGAATTTATTACCCACCTTATACGGAGTCTCCATACTAAGCCTATGGAGATTACAGATCGCTACTGAGGGGGCGGAGCTCCGTACCCTCCTAGGAGGATACGGATTTTTGAGATGAAAGTAGTCCCAAACATAACTTCTTAATTACGTTGAAAAGTTTTCTAACGATCATACTTATTGCTTAAATCTAAAAATAAGTGAGTAATAAATACAACATTACCATAATTTCGATCTGTGTGGCCGTATTCTCCTTGTAGTTGACGCTACGCAATACTCGTCGCTATCGCTCGGAGTATCACTACGCGTCAACTACGCGGAGAATACGGCCACTCAGATCGAAATCATGGTAATATTGTGTATGTATCTGCTTTGCTTTGACGTTTTAGTACGCTTCTCAACGTTCATCAACGTTCATCAACGCTTATTTATGCTTCTGTACGTATTGTGGTGTCTTTCGGCACATTCCCACTTTCCTTTACATATCTCCGCGTTTTGCCGCGTTTTGCAGCGTATTTTGAGATTTCAAAATGCGTAGAAGAACGAAGACGTACACGGAAAAGGCGTTTTTTACGCCAGTTTGACTGGGGCATAACATATATGATTTAATTGCATTCGAGCTACCTTCTTGCTGCAAACAATCAGCAGTGCAGGTAACCTCATACACTTACTAACTAGAGGTACAACAAAAATTCAAATAAACTTAATATTGGTTTAATAGTTCTTACAATAATTCAAATAAACTTAATATTGGTTTAAAAGTTCTTACAATAATTCAAATAAACTTAATATTGGTTTAATAGTTCTTACAATAATTCAAATAAACTTAATATTGGTTTAAAAGTTCTTACAATAATTCAAATAAACTTAATATTGGTTTAATAGTTCTTACAATAATTCAAATAAACTTAATATTGGTTTAATAGTTCTTACAAAAATTCAAATAAACTTAATATTGGTTTAAAAGTTCTTACAATAATTCAAATAAACTTAATATTGGTTTAATAGTTCTTACAATAATTCAAATAAACTTAATATTGGTTTAATAGTTCTAACAAAAATTCAAATAAACTTAATATTGGTTTAATAGTTCTTACAAAAATTCAAATAAACTTAATATTGGTTTAATAGTTCTTCGGTAATTCAAATAAACTTAATCTTGGTTTAATAGTTCTTACAATAATTCAAATAAACTTAATATTGGTTTAATAGTTCTTCAGTCTCATTGGTTTTGTGCATCACATAGAACCAAACCTCAGAGCATCATTATCGTTCATTATTAACCTTTATAAGTTTCCTCCATCATGCATAAATTCACATTAAGATAGTACAATTCATTCCACTAGAGAGAGGAATTCTCGCTCGTCCTCCATATGTGGATTTAATCGGGACCTCTACGATTGGCGTTTTCAATCGCAGCCTATCGTGAGCTGTCGTAGACGGAATCGCAGAAACCTGTCCCACCTACCACGATTTTGGTTGACCTCACGATAGAATCGGAATGGTGTCGGGAAGGCCGTCGTAAGGCCAATCGTGACCGGAATCGTGGTAGGTGGGGCCGGCTTTAATTCACATATTGGATCACGACATAGGTCTACAATTCTGGGACCTTCCGATAGGCCATGATTTGGGCATTTCAAATCATAGCTATCGGGAAGTATGTCGGAGACAGTCGTGGTAGGTGGGGGCCCGGCTTTAGACTTGTCAGTGTTTATGCCACGACGGGAAGGTCGTGTATTACTACGCGAAGCGTTAGCTGAGCGTAGTGAGGAACAGACCTGAACAGAGTGGCATAGACACTGACAAATCTAACTCGAGTTCAGTTTTGTATTTATCCTACCGTCTCCACGATTTTATGATATCAGGAAAGTCTGACTTGATTCCGTCCATATTTGTCAGCTGTCAGAATTCCTGCTCTGCAGCTGGAACTATTTACACAGGTGAATAATTCCTGATCGCTGATTGGTCTTTCTTTCTTTTTTTCTCTAGGTACATAAATTTTACTTTATGTCATGGCACACCACATAAAATCTGCCTATGTTAAATCAATGACAGTTTTTTATTAGGGGTAGGATAATTATAAATATAACATTTTTATATACAAGGAAAGGTCTGATACCTTAGCTTTTAGACAAATAAACCAGCAGATATAGAAAAAAAGTGCAGTGATGGTTAGGGTTACACTGCACGAAAACCACTATTTTATTCATATATACGCCATCGCGGAAGTGCATGTATTGGCTGAATATTGACTTGTTTTCATATATATATATATATATGCGCCTAGGCCTTATATACCGATGCGTCTTGGCTGTATTTCACACCCGGCGTATATGAGAGGAAATATCCTCTCCCCCGCTGCCTCCCACCCGTTTGTGTTGGTAGAAGTACAGGTGTCCTTAGTAGGAAGCCCTCCCACCGCCCCCCTCCCCCACCTCCCCCCGCCCGCTCTCAGTGAAGCCCTCTTCACTGGATGCTTATATACGCCTACAGATGAGGTGTATACATACGGGGAATTGGACAACCTTGTATACGCAAAATACCTACTTATATACGCCGGGCGCATCCATATGTAAAATAATGATGTTCGTGCAGTGTATGGTTGAGGTTAGGGATAGGGTAAGGGACAGAGTTAGGGTTAGGGTTAGGGATAGACCTAGGGGAAGGTTTTTCTGTTTGTCTTCTTCCCAAGAGAATACCAAATTTTAAGCTAAGATGATATACTTACTACTAAATATAATATTTATCCTCAGTTTTAATGAGATACTTAAGTAGGGAAGATTCAAAACGGGTCGAGTTCGTTAGGGTCGAGTTCTTCTAACGGGTCGAATTCGTTACGGGTCGAGTTGGTTACGGGTCGAGTTCTCCAGTATTCGATTAAAAGAGAATGTGTTCAAGTTATTCAAAGAAATGTAATGACTGATAAAGACACAGTATGTTTGTAAAGTATGTACGCAAAATGTTGGGGGAAATTGACCTCCCAAATCCTTCATTTCAACCCCCCATTGCACATAATAGACTATTCATTAACCCCTATTTTTTTATTTAGACTGAGTGGTACATCGATGTGGACACCGTTATGACAGTGCTTAGAAGTTACATGTAATTTCAACTCTTTTTGTTCAAACTCCAACAATTTCGGTCAATACAGGACATCGCGATAGATTTTTGATTAAATCACTGTGAAAAGTGAAGGGAATTAAAATGTTTTAGTGTTTTTACATAATAGAGCTCCACGTTTTTTGGCTGTTTGGTGTTGTGGAATACAGCCTTATTTCTCATAGGCTATGGCTTACAAGCCTCACACAGTCCATTGTCAAGAGCTCCTTCCCCTCTGCTGGCATGTTTGAAAGTGGCGCCTTGAACCCTGGTGCGATGGCATATATGAGTTGGGTCCCTATAGGGGGCGCTGCGCTTCACACCTCCTCTGCAGAAAATCTATACCGTTTTTCTCGGCCAATGGAAAGGGGCTTTATACGCTGAGGAGTGGCGTCTTGTCCTGAGAACAGTAGCTGAGACACCAGGGACCTGTTTCACAGACATTGGGGTTGTCTATTTTAGTGACAACACAAGTAGCTGCCCTTAGGAAAAGACAGACCCCAAACATAAGAATTAGACAAATCTACACATCATGGACCTGGGACCTGTTTCACTAGTTTCGTGACATGTCTGTGACACCATACAGACAGATTGGGTTGTCTGGTTTTGTGACAAGACAAGTAGCTGCCCTTGGGAAAAGACAGACCCCAAACATAGGAATTAGACAAATCTACACATCATGGACCTGTTTCACTAGTTTTGTGACAAAAGTAAAGACAGACATGAAAAGCGGCACCAGCAGTGCAAGCAAGAACGCACAAAATGAAGTTTAATGTATAGTTCTTATGAAACCAGACACACCATCTAGACATGTCACGGCATCTAGACATGTCACGAAACTAGTGAAACAGGTCCCTGTTTCACTAGATTTGTGACATGTCTGTGACACCATACAGACATGGGGGCTGTCTATTTTAGTGACAACACAAGTAGCTGCCCTTAGGAAAAGACAGACCCCAAACATAAGAATTAGACAAATCTACACATCATGGACCTGTTTCACTAGTTTCGTGACACGTCTGTGACACCATACAGACATGGGGGCTGTCTATTTTAGTGACAACACAAGTAGCTGCCTTTAGGAAAAGACAGACCCCAAACATAAGAATTAGACAAATCTACACATCATGGACCTGTTTCACTAGTTTTGTGACACGTCTGTGACACCATACAGACATTGGGGTTGTCTATTTTGATGTACAAACACACTCTAACAACACACGAGAGACATCCACCTTGACACTCCACACGAAATACACCAGCGTGCACGATATTATCACCACAAACTCCTGATGACCGCCGTTAGCGTACAGGAGTTAAGCGGACGTCCCAGGTGTTGTGGGGTGTGACTGTCCTCATGGGGTGTTAACCTAAAGCGCCAGATCCACTAAGGCGATCTTCGGTGTGAATTTGGGTTTGCAGACATTCTCAGACGTTCGCATGGACATGCAAATGCCTTGCGACAATATTCAATATATTGAATATCATCACATGGGATTCGCACAGTCGCATAGATCGCAGACGCAAATGCTCGGTCGCATATTCGCATATATGTCATATTTTTTTAACCCAAATTCGCATGGAAAATCGCCTTAGTGGATCTGGCGCTTTAGGAGTGGGGACAGAGACACTTCCTTGGTTAACCCTAAGAAACCTGTCTTCATAACCTGAAACAGGTCAGCGCGCTGCCAATCAGGGTATGAAGAGTCTCGTCACTGTTACGAAACCACACATGGTACTACACATGTTAGAAAACAGAGAGCAACCAACGTATCATGGTGTCTTGGCCCCACGTCTGCATGTATACACTTATGGCCAGTTCACACTATGTGTTTTGAGGTACACCCAGTCTCAGATTGGGTGTACCTTTTTTAAATTTTGGTTTATTGATATAATTCGCCGATGAGAATACAATTAGCGGTCTTCCGCTATACCCTTTACACCTCAGGGAGCTGTTTCAAAAGTCAGGAGGGTGCTAAACGAGAGTACTCACCACCAAAGCGAGAGCTAACAATGGCACTTGAGGCGTCGCTGTCGAGGTGGAGGTGCCGCTCTCTATTGGGTATTGGTAGCGGTTTTGCTGCCGCTTTGATTCAAAGTGCCGCTCGTCTGCATACACTTAAGCCCATTATTATAAACCCATGCCGTATTTATATACTGTAAATACGAACCATTTCGCCATATAACGTAAACATACCACTGGTGCGTACAGGAAAATACGGACTACCTTCACATACATGTTTACTAAAACAGTGGTTGTTAAGACAAATGAAATTAATGAATTGTTTTGAAATTTCGGGTATATAGTAGATATAGGACGACACACAATAATAATTCATAGTTTGTACGGAACTCGGCGTAAACGCCTTGTTTCGTACAAACCGTGAATTATCAACTCATTTTGTAGCTTGTACAGAATGGTCAGGACGTTTTTTATAAATACAAATCTACCAATTCAGGATTGAAAGATTAGTTCCAAAATTGTATAGGAGTTGGTGAACTTGTCCCAGGCGAATTACGTAAGTGCCATTTACAAACGTTCTGTTGTCGGCGACTAGATGTATCAACATGTTGATAAACTTTTGGCCACCGATTTAGAAACATAGAAACCACAACTTGTCAGTGACAAAATATCATCTGAAGGAGGAGGTTCGCTAATCGGTGGCTCACCCTTGCCTAGCTGTCCTAAATCTACCGACTATGGCCAACTCCGTTAGGATGCCTCGCCTGAGACAAATTACCGTCCGTTTGTCACCGACAAAGGTACATAAATGTTACAAAATGGGTAGATGTTTATTGGGCTTTGTGGCCAGTTCATACTGTGTGTTTTGGGGTACATAGGTACACCTAGACTTGCTCAAGTCTTTGATTATGAACATTCATTAAATGATTTAACACAATAAAGTATGTACCCTTCTCTGACTGGCCCATGAATCAAAGACTTGTCCACTCTGACCAGAATCTCCTGTTTATGACCCCAAGCCACTCCCTGTAACCCTATACCTCCCCCTACCCTTCCCCCTTCCCCTCCTCCAGTTCCCTGGCCGCCTGTGTTGTCATAGCAATAAATCTCGCCTGCCCCTGACTCTGTCTCGATTGAGATCAAAGTGAGAGGGTATCAATCTCCCAGCAGATATCCTGACCAGTAGCCAGGACCTCTGCTTGGGGAGTGTGGCGCAAAATCGCACCAGTCTACACGGCCGATTGCGGATGAGACCAGTCCCTGTGTCACTCAGAAGGGGTGGAGAGGTAGGATACAGGGACTGAGGCCAGTCCCTGTGTCACTCAGTGACTGAGGCCAGTCTAAGCTACACCCAGTCTCAGACAGGACGTACCTTTATGAAATTGACTCTTAAAGCTATTTTTTCATGTTCATATTTCCTGATGTGTGTATTTTTAATAAAATAACCATTAAGTTGGACTTCATTATCAAGCTATGAATATTTCTTAATTAATCTTTCAGCTCTCACAATACCACTGATAAAGAAAGTTACTTGCTCCCTCCATCAGGGTGAGTGGTAGAGTGGTGGTGCCCTCTGTCAATTGAAGTAGAACCAACTGCAGAAGGTACGCTGGTAGACTGGTTCCCTGCCCATATGAATAAGGGGCAAGTAACGGGTTCCACAGTCATGGCCTTCAACTTTGGCTGGTGCCCGCCTGTGACTAGCGGATACCCTGGGAACCGGCTTGGTTTGGTTGGTATCCGCTTGTCCTACACCTAATTCCGCCGAGCCCTCTAGCGGATGACCAGGGAACCAGGAGGCGTTACCTATAATGCACCACGAAACTGGAACCCGTTACCTGGCCTATAGTCTAACAAGGCCAGGCTTCCAGGCTAGTACGCTGGTAGACTGGTTCACTGCCCAAATGAACTAAGAGACAGGGCCCAGTTTTTCAGTCACGACCATCGTTAGCACCGATAGCCTAAGATCGTCCAGCGAATGTACGACAGTTTGGAAGACAAAAAAGGCCGGTATAGACGGTGTCGTAGTGCGCCACAGACTATTGCCGCGAGAAATGTCTTAGGTTCTATCAAAAAAACCAGAGACCCATTTCGGTAATATCGGCAGATCGGGGTAGCCGATCTTCTTCATATTTGGTGCAATCATAGGTTGTATGTTTCTCAAACTCATGTAAAAATTTCTACAGGAGGTGGGTGAGAATTGCTAATTGTCAGCTGCAGAGGCTTTTCCTTTTTGGCCACGCCTCCACTGATTTATTCAGCGACTTTGACATTGACTGCGCTCGTTCCCAGTTCATCTGACAATACTATCGTAAAACTGGATGAGTTTCAATCTTGGCCATCGTATGCCACAACTGGAGTTTGCCAGAGTGACTTCATGAGGTGAAGCAGAGTGAAGTCCGGAGCCAAAACTCTAGGAGTGGAATGTGGTGGCCACGATTAAAACAAATCAGGTTTTGATTTTATCCTACCCCGTCTCCTCGATTTTGGAATATTACGTGATAACAATTCTGTATGCCACTAGTGCAATATCAAACTCCATATGCCAGTCTCAGTGTGGCATAAGGAAACTCAATGTTAAGCCTATGGGATTTTATATTAAGGGTAGGATAATTAGAGAGAAAGACCCTGTATCTCGTACGATGGTGCCCGGATTATTCCAGGGTTGTGATTGACATTGACAAACAAATACAGGGTGATACCCATTAGCGGGCACTAAAGTACCCGGGATGAGCTAGGCGTCATAATACACCCACACGCTTGGGCCATGTGACACAATTGTAGGATAGTCCAATATGTGATGTGTTTCCAGAAAATCAGGCATAATGCCTGTTTCCATTGGCCGATTCCCCGTCACCGATCTACAGTCAGGAACCACCAACAGACTTTTGGCACTGCTGACCCAAAATCGGTCAATGGAAACGACCCAGCCCGTGAAATGACCCAGGACTTTTTCTACTAAGATTATGCAATGTGGCACCACCCACCACTGAGTGAAAGCTTGGTCACTCAGTGAGATCTACTACCCTTCTATACCGATGCACAGTCAGTGGCACCACTGACAGACTTTCTGGGTAACTCACAAAATCTACACCCGTTTCTTCGGCCAACAGAAACAGGCCTATATTTGGCATAGTTCAAAGAAGAAACATTCAGGCAAGATGGCTGAAAATCGTGGAAGTGCATGAACTGGCTGAATATTGACCTGTTTTCATATATATACGCCCAGTGTTTATATACGGATGCATCTTGGCTGTATTTCACACCCGGCGTATATGAGAGGAAATATCCTCTCCCCCCGCCGCCTCCCGCCCGTTTGTGTTGGTAGAAGTATAGGTGTCCTCAATGGGAAACCCTCCCCCCACCGCCCTGGCCACCACCACCCCACCACCTCTCGCCATGCTTATTTACGCCTTCAGATGAGGCGTATACTATAGAGGAAACCCATGAAAGTTTAGGGTCTGAGCTTGTATCCCATCGAGTTTGAATCACGTAGTAATTCACAAGGTGAAGCCGCTTGAATTGCTATGTGATTCAAATGAGATGGGATCGAGCTCTGACCCTAAACTTGAATGGGTTTCTGAATTTATCTCACCCTTAATATTGACTAATGGGCTAACATTTTTGACATTATCCCCCATTGGATATTTTTCCTAAATATCTAATGGGTGTTAGATACGAGTTTCCAATGTTAAGTCCATGGAGAAAAAGTATCCGGGGTGAGATAGACACGGGGAATAGGTTTACCGTGTATACGCACAATACTTACTTATATATGTAAAATGATGGTGTTCGTGCAGTGTATGGGACCACCGACCGACTTCTGCACCCACCGACAAAATATAAGTAAACTGAATTAATCAGTGATGCTCTACATTTATCTACCAAAAGTCGGTGAGTGTTCATCACATTTTTGCAGTGCAGGTCACCGATTATGTACCACCGACATTTCACAAGAAAAGCCTTTGAACCTAACAATGTACTCTTGTTTATTATTATGAACCACAAATCGATAAAAAAAATACGCCATTTTAACGACTCATTAAGTTACAGTCACAGTGGGCACAAACATTCTGACTGCACTCCTAGCAGCGGGCAGTATTTGATAGACATTTGCACACAGGTAATATAGACACATTATACATACTGAACAATTTGGGCTTTAATCCAGCCTCACTGTGATCCAGAAACAAGTGACTAAAGCCGGAGACACACCAAGCGAGGCAAGGTGGCGATCTCTAGAATCGCCAACACAAAATGGCACATATGTTAAATATCATTTTAAAGCAATACCTCCAATCAATAATTTAGTGTCTTGGAAGCAATAATTAGGTGAAATATGAAATAACAGCCACACAAATTCGCGTGTATGTGAAATATTTTTTCATGGGAATATCTCCTGCCTTTAATTTAGCATCTTGGAAGCAATAATCAGGTGAAATATGAAATAATATCTCACATATAGGCCATTTTGTGTTGGCGATTACAGAATTCGCCACGTTACTCGCTTGGTGTGTCTCCAGCTTAATATTGCTCATACCGGGAACACACCAAGCGAGTCAAGCGGGCGATCTCTGGAATTGCCAACACAAAATGGCACGTATGTCAAATATTATTTCATAGTAATGTAGGGGTCAGGGCAGTCGAGCAGCGTTGTTTCACTTTAGAACTAGGTGGCACGAGTGCCGATCCCTGCTGTGCGGTATGGCCGGCGGACCCGCAGTATGCAAATGTTGCGGGTTCACCCGCATTACGTAACTCGGCCACTATATAAGGTCGAGTCCACAGCAGGTTGACAGGACTTCTCACGGTGCCTTTTTACGGAGTGAACGTCTGGAGCCTCACGAGTTGGTTAGGTTGTGTTGAAACACCTTTCAACGTTGAAGAGACCAGTATCTCTTCCCGCGCTAGTTGGTGCCCCGCAGCACCAACGGATTGTGTATTACATCCAGTAATAAAAGAACGGTGAACTGAAACTGTCCGGAGTCTGGTTTTCTATTCGCGGTTAAGCGGTAGTTGGTAGATCTCGTATCTCCCTCCCTTCTCCAGTGGGTAAAGCCGAACCCACCTGTATTGGCACGGTAAGTACAGGGTAGCGACTAGTCTCGGAACCTCTGGTCGACTGACGATCGCGGAGAGTGGTAATACACTTTCAGCGACTAGAGGGTAACCGCTACAGTAATATGTCCCACTGACAATGTAGCATCTTAGAAGCAATAATCAGGAGGCATTTATCTCAAACTGTTATTAATGCGAAAATTAGCGATGAAAATCGAGAAAAATCAAGAGCCCAGGACACGTGCACAAAGTAAGAGACTGATAAAGCTTAAAAGACCCAAAACATCTTTCTACAAAAAAAGTCCGACCTACGTTGGCATGCAATTGTGGAACTCACGCCCTTCAGAAATCCAGGATGGCAGTCTCTACAGTTACAAAAAATACTCGAGACTCAAGTTCTTTGACCAAACAAAGAACGACTAAAGCCTATAAGACACCGACCCGACCACTGTGGCCGATTCTACCTTTGCCCGACTGATCCGTCGGGTCTGTGACAATCGGGTCAGTGTACGCACTTCACCGATCCGATTTTATTGCTTTTCCCGACGCGTCGGGCATTACTACCATGTCAGATATGACCGACTCTTCCCGACCTTAAGATTTCGGTGTACGCACTTTCACCGACTGTTTCCGATTCTGAGTAGTCCGCTTATATCGTGATGCTATGAAATTATAATGAATCCCCTCATTCTACACCCAAGTATTTTATACCGATTTGTAGGGTAGACAGAAGAGATTATAGATCTGAAATCCTTTTTGTGATATCTTGAATAGAACAGAAGTTATTAAACTTTGCATTATTCCTATATATACTTATCCCCCGGCCCGGGGCCCAGCCGGGTCCGCTCCTGCCTGTTCTCTTTGATCTCAATCGGGGTCGTTTTACGAGGTTATAAAAGGAGGAGGTGTAATCGGGAAGAGTCTACATGTCGGTGTCTTATAGGTATAAGACACTGAAATTTTATTCCCGACTCTCACCGAGCCGATGGTCGGGATGAATCTGGAACAAATTTCGGTGTCTTATAGGCTTTACTTATACTTATCTAATCCGGTCATCCTAAATCAGATTAATAAGTATAGGTACCAAAATCCTTGTGCACATGTCTTTTCGCTCTGTTACATACTTAAATCCATCCCATCTCATCACCCATCCCATCTTTCATATTTTTTTCATTTATATTACTTTATGTAAATAATAATGGACATCGCTTGTTTTGTGGACCTGAAACATTTGCATGTAAAAGCAGTCTCCGGTATAATGCACACCAACCGATCGAAATCGGGATCGAAAGATTAGTTCCCAAATCGCATAGTAGTCTGTGAACATGTCGCAGGCAGAATTTATCAACATGATGATAAACTTTTGGCGAGCGATTTCGGAACATCGGCCGACAACTTGTCAGCGACAAAAGGACATCTCTACGGGGGGCATCCACTAATCGTAGGCTCATCCTTGCCTAGCTGCCGCAGATCTACCGACTAAGGCCAACTGCGTTAGGATTACTTAAAGCCAATACACACTGTACGATTTCGGAACATGAATGTTCCTTTCTTGGCGACAAAAGAACAATCGTAAGCTCAGGCGAGGCCTAGAAAATGTGTCGGCCAATGTGACACCCCCTACAGTAATTTGCCTAAGATTTGGAAATCCCCCCCATGGCGATGTACCTTTGTCGCCGACAAATTGCTGTCCAATGTTCCGAAATCGGGACCGATAAATTAAGGAACGTGTTCCTTCCCGTTGTCGCTGACAACGGAGTTTAAGAAATACCCCCCGTGGTTCCTACCAATTATGGCCCTTAATTAGTCGCTGGGTGAGCAGAAATGCCCATGCCACACACAGACTGAGGCCAGCGCACCGATTTAACTCCATTATACTGAGATTTATTACTTGTTCCTTTATCGGTGGCCCTAGATCGCTCACGATTTACGCAGTCAATCGTCCAATGTGGACAGAATTTGCTTACAATTAACTCATGCTAATGGCTGCCATAAACGTTGTGGGGATAGTCAACGCTATGCACATATTTGCCTGAGACAAGTTAAATAGCCCTGACGATTCAGGGAGTTAATCGGTGGAAACGAAATCGTTCAGTGGGTATTGGCTTTTACTGATGACAAAGTTCCGAAATCGCTTGAGGAAATTGGCCTTTAAGCCCAATGCCCATCTACCGATTAAGGGTTGAACGATTACTTCGCAAATCGTATAGGAGTCAGCAGGCAAATTAATCAATCAAGCCCCATTTACCAACGTTCCGTTGTCGGCGACTAGATTTATCAACATGTTGATAAACTTTGGAAGATAGAAACTACAACTTGTCAGCGACAAAAGGACATCTGAAGGAGATGGTTCACTATTCGGTGGATCACCCTGGCCTAGCTGTCCTACATCTACCGACTACGGCCGACTCCGTTAGGATGCCTTGGCTGAGACAAATTACCGTCCGTTTGTCGCCGACAAAGGCACATAAATGTTCGGAAATCGGTAGATGGACATCGGGCTTTACACTTTGTTTACATTGCGGCCTCATTGTGATCCCACCGGAAACACCAGAATGACAGTGACATGCGCACCGCGTCCCATTCCCATGATGCAGTTGGGGGTCATCTCCTGTGGTGTTAATGGTATTGTTGGGTATGTGCACTGTTTACTGTGGTAGGCTACACACGGAGAGTGGGTCAGTGTCCGTGCAGGTCAGTGCATCACGTCAGTGGGCTGGGGATTACCAGCGAGCTGACCCTGTCATCTATACACCGAGTATGCGGGTAATTATATAGAACGTCCTGACCATGCTGTACAAGTCACAGAACGAGATGCTAATTTACGGTTTGTACGGCCCTAGGCGTATATGCCGAGTTCCGTATAAACGGTAAATTAGCATCGAGTTCTGTGACTTGTACAAGCATGGTTGGACGTTATATATTTACCATATACCCCAAATTAAAAAAAAAATCTATTTCATTTTTTTTAACAACCAAAATTTTAATAAATGTGTATGGCTAGGCGGTCCGTATTTTAGTGTACGGTCCGTACAGTATTTTTACGTCATATGCCAAAACGGTGCGTATTTACAGTATATACGGCATGGGTATATAGTAATATTAGGAATTATCCTACCCCTAATATATACTCCCATTGGCTTAACATTGAGTTTCTGTATGCCACGCTGACTGGCATACGGAGTTTTATATGCCACTAGTGGCATACAGAATTGTTATCAGCGGAGGCGTGGCCAAAAAGGAAAAGCCTCTGCAGCTGACAATTATCAATTTTCACCCACTTCCTGTAGTGGCATACAGAATTGTTATCACATAATATTCCAAAATCGAGGAGACGGGGTAGGATAAAAGCAAAACCTGATTCGTTTTAATCTTGGCCACCGCATTCCACTCCTGGGGTTTTAGCTCCGGACTTCACTCGGCTTCGCCTCGTAAAATCACTTTACCAAACTCCAGTCATGGCATACGGTGGTGGCCAAGATTAAAACTCATCCAGTTTTACGATAATGTCCTTACTGTGGACGAAACGGTTCCTGTTCGAGGTCAATCGCCATAGGCGGAAGGCAGTATCAAATCGATGACTGACCAACGACTATACTAGAACCGTTTTGTCCACAGTAAGGCCGGCGTCATCATAGTTCATGGATACGCGCCGGACAAACATTTACCTAGCAACGTATTCTTTGGCTTGTGGGACTCGGCACAAAAGCGTAGTACATTTATCCTACCTATTTAGGTTATTATTAAAGGATATACAGTGATGGCATCGTATTTTATGGTATTCTAGATGTGTCGATTTGGTGCGTATCATCAAGAAACGTGACGAAACGTCATGCGGCCAAAGTTATATGATACCGCCATGCACTGTTGCCAAAGATAACTTCTTTAATGGAAAGAAGACACGATGAGACTAATATGTTGTACAATATCCTTGAATTTCAATTTTTTTTGCACTAGATATAACAATATATCGTGTGCAATATTCATATCGAAAGGTGAAGTGTACATATTAAAACAATACTAAATGTCAAAGGCATCAGATTTTGAATATATCAATAATCTTCCCATTCAGTGGTGTCGCTAAGGTTCATGGAAAAAAACCTATATACCCATGCTGTATACACTGTAAATATGTACCGTGTCAGCATATGAAATAAAAATACTGTACAAACCAGTGGTCCGTACACTAAAATACGGACTACCTACCCATACACATTTATTGAAATTTAGGTTGTTAATAAAAATGAAATTAATTTTTTAAAAATTTCGGGTATATAGTAAATATATAACGTCCAACCATGCTTAATACAAGTCACAGAACTCGATGATAATTTACCGTTTGTACGGAACTCGGCGTAAACGCCTAGGTCCGTACAAACCCTAAATTAGCATCTCATTCTGTAAATTGTACAGCATGGTCAGGACGTTCTATATAATTACTGTATACCTATGGGCGAATATCTCACTTTTACTGACCAGAAGTACAGATTCCGTTCGTTACTGATGTGATGAAAGAATATTCATACGTCCCTCCGTACCACGTGACCACTCATTCTGCTATTTAGTGAGTTGTAGAATGGCATTTTTAATGATTTCTAGGTATATAATAATAAAGAGACACAGTGAGTGTGACTGAATTCCATCTGTTCCTCGATATTTTGATCAGAAATACTCACCTCGTTCTTTGAACTCGGTGAGTATTTCTGATCAAAATATCTCTGAACAGATTCCATTCAGTCACACAAACTATGTCTCTATATATTACTGTTGGTACTCTCATCTGTTTCCCCTTCACCCTGTCTCCATGTGGGTGTGTTTGTTTAGGCGATGACTACATTTTATTACCCACTGATTACTGTCTCCATGGGAAATGTATAGGGCACTTGGAAACAGCTACCCGGAGATTCTGTCATGTCAGAATCTCCTACAGGAGATTCCGGAAAAATAGTCCTCTCCATAATAAGTTTGAATCCTCATGTACTTCAAAATAGGTTTCTTGAATGTTCATTCAATGATATTTATTTAGAATCAATCATAATAATCTCATTTACCATCAGAAATCACTGTCAAATACACTTTGCATGCTAAAAGTACAGGTTAATGGCAAACTATATTATTGGTGTAAGTCTACACCGAATTACTGCCACACTTGACAGTGCTGTGATGTCTGGAACTAAATGGCTAACAGAAACTTTTTAATTGCAATAGCTTTGTTATTAATCTTGTAGGTGGGTAATAAATACAATAACGACTGGTTTTGTGTATGAATGACCGTAATATCCTCGTAGTTGACAACGTAATATCCTCGCTAATCGCTCGGATATTACTACACGTCTACTACTCGGAGATTACGGCCACTCGTACACAAAACCAGCCATTATTGTGTATGTATTATCACAATAATATGCATAGATATAGATTGGGAAAATATGTAATCTTCCTCTATTACATGTACCCCTAAATCTATCACAAGACGGCCGTATTCATAAAAGGGGAAACACACTGTACGATCTTGTTCCCACCGATTAACTCCCTAAATCGGAAGGGCATTTTAACTTGTCTCAGGCGAATTTGCGCTGGGCATCGACCATCACAGCAGGATTTATAGATGGGGGTGGAGGTCATTAGTGGGAATTTATCTTAAGCAAATTTTGTTCACACTGGACGACTGACTTCCGATTTTCTCGGAGATTCGAGGCCACCGATAAAGAAACAAGTAATAAATCTCAGTATATGGGAGCTAAATCGGTGAGCTGGCCTCAGTCTGTGTGTGGCAGGGGCATTTCTGCTCAGTCAGCGCCTAATTATGGGCCAAAGTTGGTAGGCACCACGGGGGGTATTTCTTAAACTCCGTTGTCGGTGACAACGGGAAGGAACACGTTCCTTAATTTATCGCTCCCGATTTCGGAACATTGGACTGCAGTTTGTCGGCGATAAAGGGACATCGCCGCGGGTGGGATTTCCAAATCTTAGGCAAATTACTGTAGGAGGGTGCCACACTGGCCGACACATTTTCTAGGCCTCGCCTGAGCTTACGATTGTTCTTTTGTCGCCGAGAAAGGAACATTCATGTTCCGAAATCGTACAGTGTGTATGGGCTTTTAGAGAATAGCTATGTGCATGTCGTTACTTATTGGTATAACAGGGATATTGCTACAATTCACATAACACCCATCATCAACGAATCAAACGCACCCGCTGCCGGCAACCATCATTACCGAATCAAACGCAGCCGGTAAGCCACATACTACTCCACTCTCCTCCCAGATCTTTCGCGGCGCTAGCGCTTGATTAATCTTTGCCCCAACCCAATGCAGGTTCCCAGGGTACCCACTACGGACAGGGGGAATGAGCCAACATTTCGGATTCAGAATAAGGCAACTGTCAAAAGTTATGAGAGTCAAACATCTCATATATTATGAGTATGGAAATATAGGAATTGTTAGATGAGCTTCACAGACAATCCAGCTGCTTTTTTTTCAGCTTCAAAGCACTTTATAATCTTTCATAGGGCACATGTGTCATGTTGATAAACAAAACCCTGCAACACATGAGGTGTTTTCTATTGAAGAAAGTTATCTCTATGGCTATGTCTGGTTTGAAATAGCAAATAACAGAAATGAGTGTATATTATTCACCATAAAGATATGTGCATCTCTATTTGCAATTAGAACACAAATATACTCCCCAAAGCACTAAGAATCTTCAGTATTTTAAATACTGGCGTAAGGGCCAGATTTGGGCCCAACAGGCAGGTTGTGTCAGAGATATAAGCGACCACAGGAAACAAAGCGCAAAATCTCTGCTAGGAGAGTGATCCCACTCCAACATGATGCGAATCCTGGGAAAATAAAAACGCTGACCCCTATTTGTGACGTCTGCGGTACATGTCCCCCTGGTGGCGACTATGTATGCCCTGAAACAGCTGCCCTAGCGGCGTATTCGCACACTGAACTCTGAGCAGACGACATTTAGCGGGGTCAGACGATATTTCCCGCCATTTGGTCATTGTGGGTGTGTGTGAATGTAGCGCGTGTCGTTGTGTCCTGGCAGACGATCTAAAAGGCATACCACACCCATCAGATTACGAACTATATCAGGTTGGTGCATATTTCTATTGTAAAATGGATTTATTTTGTTCTTATTTAAGTTATTTTCCATAGTGTGTATTCTTCTGTGAAAAGATTCCAAAGTTTACATATTTTACCACTACTATACTGTAATTCAAATCAACGCATGTTTATTTATCCTACCCCTAATAAAAAACTCCCTAGGCTTAACATTGGGTCACTGTATTCAGTCTGGAGTTCAGAAAAATGAAAAATATCGCCCTAGTGGGATACACTTGTCAAATGATGTCATTTGTTAATGTAGAGGTAATTTAGACGGGCGGGGTAGGATAAATTCTAAACCAAACTCGAGTTAGTTGTGTTATTGTTCATCGCACTCCGACAAGATCACATATTACTGCTCTCGGCTTCTATTCGCCTCGTGCAGTAATACGCAATCTTGCCGTCGTGCGATAAACAACAACATGACTAACTTTTGATTGTTTTTTCCATAGTATTACTGCATCGAAGATCGTATAAATACACAATACTCCATGAGTTTAGATGGGCTGCAATCATCATCGAGGTGAAGCCGAGTGACGATTATGGCCCATCCAAACTCGTGGAGTATTGTGTATAAATTTCATGATTCGAAAGCAGTTCTGGATTTATCTCACCCCTTTCACTGCCTTAGAATAACATCACAATATCAGAGTAATTCAAACTATTTCACAAATCTAATTGGTTAACAGTGTATGACGTCATCTCACATTTACTACACCACGACCGTGGTGTAGTATTATCAGTTTTCTTGGGTGATCATTGAGTATTTGTTTCTATCAGTTCTTCCTATGGCTAAACTTGTACCAGGAGTGAGATAAATACGTCGATCCGAGTGGGTACCATTCTGGAGAATAGTTATTATTATCATAGCTCTGTCTGTCTGTCTGTCTCTCTCATTGTCCCTCTCTTTCTGTCTCTAACTTTCTCTCTACATTGGAAAATGCATTTATATTGTATTCATTTCCATTATAATGTTACTATACATATCTGCTAGCCAATATAGATCAATACAGAAAAGATTACATTGCGATACATAATAATTAATTACCTTAGGTAATAATTATAATTATACTTATATAATATGTCTAGATATTAAACCATTACTAGGATATAGGGGATAGATGATGATAAGAGTAATTTTGTTTCACCACTCTTTTATGGTTCTGTCTGACTTTTGGTATCCGTCCTACATTGGACCATGAGCTCCCTTACATAGTGGGAGATGATATGAGGATGTGTATGTTATGAAGTCGGGGCGGTCTCGAGATGAACTGCTAGAGCAGCCTTAACCCATTCACGGCGGGTGATGCCATATGGCATCAGCCGTGCTGGGGCGGGATGATGCCATATGGCATCATCTGTGCTGGGGCGGGTGATGCTAAAAAGCATCATTTTCTTAGATTTGCAAAATTTCGTTTTTGTGGAATAAAATGGGATATATTTGTTATATAATCATGAAATTTTCACAGAATATAGATGCAACACCCAGCTCATGATTTCGGGTGAACTGGACAATAATATCAATGATTGCATATCTTATCACATCCTCAACTATAGAACTATTACAATAGGCCTGATTCTTCCCGTCCTCTGGAGGTATGAATTGGCACTATCACCCACCCTGAACCACATACTATTGCCACAGGTACCCGCCCTTAAAGGGTTAAAGGCAGCTTTAGTTGGAAGTCGTCTGATCTCTTCAGGCAAGGCATTCCACAACGTTCTGTTGTGGTAGAAGGGCGCGCATTTAACAAATTCAGTCTTTGGTCTTATCTGCTCCAACAGAAGCTTCCCTTTCGACCTAGTGACTCGGCCAACAGGATCAACTGGGTTGGAACTTGTCATTGTTTCTCCGATCCCTTTATGAACATGAAGAGCCACCTTTCTTGTGTGGACCAAGCACAAGACATTCCTCCTGTGGCCCAACATGGGAATGTTGGTTAGGTTATGCAGTTCACTGACAGTGTACACCATGGGACCCACCCCCAGACAGATTCGTAGTCCGCGATTTTGCATTCGTTGCAACTTTTCTTGCTGCACCCTTGGTGCACAAGTATGCAGCATACTGGCATAGTCAATCACCGGTAGTATTGTCTGCTTATAGACCGGACATGCAGCACTAACCGGATCTGTGTCTGTCTCTGTGTCTGTCTGTGTCTGTCTGTCTGTCTCTGTCTCTGTCTGTCTGTCTCTGTCTGTCTCTGTCTGTCTCTGTCTGTCTCTGTCTGTCTGTCTTTCTGTCTGTCTCAATATAGTATTAGGTTCTACGGAAATATTTATCATATAATTATCTAAAAAATATTGCTTATATTAAACTAATTAATAACGATTCTGTTGTATCGCAGTCAAAGAGGGAGTTACTCTGGTCACGTAGGTATGTCATTCTTGTGTAATATTGTATATGCTATCAATATAATTATGATGTACTATATTGTATTATATTATCTTTGTAAGTTATTGTGTATGGTATTATCGTGTTTTGTGTGATGTTATTCTGTATTCCACTGTAGCATCAGTAAATAATGACTCAGGGTTACTGTGGTCGGACCTGGCACATCCTCAAGTCTGCCTCGTGGTTTGTTTTCTCTCGAGGCCAGGCAGGAAAAGGCAGGGACCGGTTGGGGCAGGGACGGGGTGGGGCAGGGACGGGGTGGGGCAGGGACGGGGTGGGGCAGGGAAGGGGTGAAGCAGGGACGGGGTGGGGCAGGGACGGGGTGGGGCAGGGACCGGTTGGGGCAGGGACGGGGTGGGGCAGGGACCGGTAGGGGCAGGGACAGGGTGGGGCAGGGACGGGGTGGGGCAGGGAAGGGGTGGGGCAGGGACCGGTAGGGGCAGGGACAGGGTGGGGCAGGGACGGGGTGGGGCAGGGACCGGTAGGGGCAGGGACAGGGTGGGGCAGGGACGGGGTGGGGCAGGGACGGGGTGGGGCAGGGACGGGGTGGGGCAGGGACCGGGTGGGGCAGGGACGGGGTGGGGCAGGGACGGGGTGGGGCAGGGACCGGGTGGGGCAGGGACCGGGTGGGGCAGGGACCGGGTGGGGCGGGGACCGGGTGGGGCAGGGACCGGGTGGGGCAGGGACCGGGTGGGGCGGGGACCGGGTGGGGCAGGGACCGGGTGGGGCAGGGAGGAACAGGGTGGGGCAGGGACGGGGGGGGGGCAGGGACCAGGCGGGGCAGGGACCGGGTGGGGCAGGGACCGGGTGGGGCAGGGACAGGGTGGAGCAGGGACCGGGTGGGGCAGGGACCGGGTGGGGCAGGGACGGGGTGGGGCAGGGACGGGGTGGGGCAGGGACGGGGTGGGGCAGGGACCGGGTGGGGCAGGGACTGGGTGGGGCAGGGACCGGGTGGGGCGGGGACCGGGTGGGGCAGGGACCGGGTGGGGCAGGGACCGGGTGGGGCAGGGACCGGGTGGGGCAGGGACCGGGTGGGGCAGGGACCGGGTGGGGCAGGGACCGGGTGGGGCAGGGAGGAACAGGGTGGGGCAAGGCTGGGCAGGGTAGGATAGAGTGGGTCTGGATCGGACAGAATACACTGCACGAAAACCATCATTTTACATATGAATGCGCCCGGCGTCTATAAGTAGGTATTTTGCGTCTACAAGATCGTCTTAATCTCCATGTGTATACACCTCATCTGTGGGCATATATATATGCTTCCAGTGAACAGGGCTTCACTGATTGTGATTTTTGTGCAGTGATAGGGCATTACAGGTTAGGGCAGGGCATGGCAGGGTAGGGCATGGCAGGGTAGGGCACGGCATAGTATGGTAGGACAGGGCAGGGTGGGACTGGGCGGGGCAGGGTAGGGCAGGGTAGGGGGAACAGGGGGTGGCTAATAGCATGGCAGGGTAGGGCAGGGCAGGGTAGGGCATGGCAGGGTAGGGCATGGCAGGGTAGGGCATGGCATAGTATGGTAGGACAGGGCAGGGCGGGACTGGGCGGGGCAGGGTAGGGCAGGGTAGGAGGAACATGGGGACAGTACAGGGTAGGGGTGGGGTGGGGAACAGCATGGCAGGGTAGGGCATGGCAGGACAGGGCATGGCAGGACAGGGCTTGGCATGGCAGGGTGAGCATATAGGGTGGGACTGTGCAGGGCAGGGGGAACAGGGTGGGCAAGATAGGGCAGGGTAGGGGTGGGGCAGGATAGGGCATGGCAGGGCATGGTGCGACTGGGTGGGGCAGGGTGGGGCAGGGCGGGGCAGGGTGGCGGGAACAGGATGGGCAAGGCAGGGCAGGGTAGGGGTGGGGCGGGGAATATAGCATGGCATGGTAGGGGAGGCCAGGCTGGGGTATGCCAGGGAGGGGCATGGCATGGAAGGGCAGGGTGGGGTATGGCTGGGTGGGGCATGGCAGGGTAGGGTAGGGCATTACAGGGTAGAGCATAGCAGGATAGGGCATGGCATGGCATGATAGGGCAGGGCTGGGCAGGGTGGGGCAGGGCAGGGGGGACTGGGCGGGGCATGGTGGGGCATGGCAGGGCATGGCGGGGTATGCCAGGGAAGGAGAGGGCAGGGTAGGGTATGGCTGGGGTGGGTAGTACAGGGCCAGGCAGGGTGGGACTGGGCAGGGCAGGGCAGGGGTGGGTAGTACTAGGCTGGGCCGGGCAGGGCGGGACTGGGCAGGGCAGAGCAGGGGTGGGTAGTACTGGGCTGGGCAGGGTGGGACTGGGCAGGGCAGAGCAGGGGGGGGGGGGGTAGTACCGGGCTGGGCAGGGCAGGGCGGGACTGGGCAGGGCAGGGCAGGGGTGGGTAGTACTGGGCAGGGCCAGGCAGGGCGGGACTGGGCTGGACTGGGCAGGGGTGGGTAGTACTGGGCTGGGCTGGGCAGGGTGGCACTGGGCAGGGTGGGATAGGGAGGGTTTGTCAAGTAAAAGGCAGACCGCCGATACTCTCGAAATAAAGTGGCAAGAAATTGCTCGAGAGATAAAACTATACAGCAGCTTAACCCTTTCCATACCGGTGCCTGGGACTGAGCTGCTCCCTTCAGGACCGGTGCTGGTGGCAATTTGTCCCCAGAGACGACCGGCACATACCGGTTAAACTCATAATTCAAGTTATATTTTGTTTCTTTTGAACAGAAATACTGAAGATGATATCATATCTACATTGTGAAGATTTCATTTATTTTTTAATTTATTCTTTTTATTTCTTTATTGTAAGCTATCGCAAAAGCGAGTTTTTCAGTTACAATGTCATCTGGAACATATAAGTGGATACAGTGATACAATCATTATGAATATTGCTCTAATATTTATTCTCATTTTGGCAGCACCTGATTTTCTATGGTGCTGCCATTTGGCAGCAGCAGTATTTCTATGTTGCTGCCAAATGGCAGCAGCGGTCGCGAAAGGGTTAATCAATTAAAAGTAATAAAGTAAAACTTGGTGATGGTTATTCCCTTCTCACACCCTCACAACGAGCCTGCGTCAGGTGAAATTTGGGGAGAGATGGACACAATAGTATAACTAGGAGCAAAAAGTAAGTTCATCATAGAGGAATGAGCGTGCAATTATAAACGTATAACAAATAAAAGGTCTGAGTTAGATTTAGCCTATGGATAGTTTTCTACAACCCACTTGCACCCAGTCAACTTGCCATTTCCCTAACTGCCTGAGTCTAGGATCAAAACATATAAAAAACAGTGGGTCAATGAGGTATTTTGGTCTTGAGTGATTGGTCATGGTCAGCTGGGCACGCCTCTAAGACCCTGAGACACTGGCTCCCTGCTCTGTTCTCACTATCACAGTGAACAGCATGCAGATAGTAAAGGGATAGCTTTCTAGAAGCACACTGAAAGTTCAATGTGACCACTCTAACCCTGACTCTAAGCTCTAGATGATGTATATATATATAGGCGTGCAAGCACGCTCTAAAAAACACCCGGAGCACTCAGAAGATTAAAACCGTTTCTTATTTTGTCTGGCCTTCTCTATTTTTCTCTGGTCAGGATGAAGTTTCTGTGCCTGGCCGTTCTCGCCATCGCCTGTTTACAGGTAGGTCTAGTATTTACCTAGTTTGGCAACCAACCCCTTCTACGATATAGGGGTTGGTCGGCTTAAATCACATACGGTATCCCCCTGTGTCCCTTGTGTTCGCCTCAAACCCAAAACTTTTGTTAAATTTAAGCTCTGAAAGTATATCTACATACTTGAAAATATTATTAGGTTCAATAATTGACAATCTAGTCTACCTGTATGATTCTTTCATGAAATCCATGCAGAGTAAATAATAAATACTTAAAAGTGACTTTGAGGTTAAGAGGGAGTGGCAGCAAATGACAACAAGCCATGGTGGCCATAGGATCAGACCAACTTTGGAATCTTTGGTTCCTTCAATAATAACTACTTATACAAGATTTCTGTGTCTGTTTTTTTGTGATTTTCTCCACTATTTAAATAATAAATACTTAAAAGTGACTTTGAGGTTAAGAGGGAGTGGCAGCAAATGACAACAAGCCATGGTGGCCATAGGATCAGACACATGGACATACGTTAAAATAGTGAAAATGAACTTCCTATACCCAGTGAAATAGCATAAACAACCAGTTACCACGCCATGTGAAGGTCATTGTTCAGTTTAACCCGACCAGAGCTAACTTTGTGTAGCTCTGGTTGCCAGTGTAGTATTTACCCCACATAGATCCTGTAGGGCATCTTTATGGCATATTGGACAATCTACGGTGGCGCCACCTGGTGATTTATAAATAATGTCAATTACCAGTTAAAACTGGTTCCTTGTGTTTCATTTCTAAATGTGTAAACTTAATGTTTTGTTCAGTTTATCTCATCTTAATAGGTAAAGTAGGCCAATTTACATTTGCTTGATTTACATGGGAAATGTACTGGAAAAATATGGTTTTCTTTGATTGTTATTAAAATTAGGACGGTGACCTATGTATTTTAAAACTTATACGACTAGTACTATGCATCTTTTATATTCTGTGAAAGTTAAGAAAAAATGACATGGGTTTTACTATGTGATATTCAACCTTTTAGAATTTCTCTATAATCTTTTGATATTTAATCAAAATATGGATCTTTATGTCAAAAACTGCTACGGTTACCCCGATTTCTAAATTAGATATGTGCTCAACAACACTTGGAGATCACCATAAAAATTTTCAACCCAAATTGTCAGATATGCTTTTACTGATTAACACAGGTATTTTTAGTATTTAATTGTCAAATAACTCATAATCAATAATGATATGTTATATCGGCATTCTGCATTAAATGTGTCATGAATTGGTAATATCCAAAAGGGAGCATATATTTGTTGCATGTTTTTCCTTACATAAGAAAGTATGTAATTATTGTGGAATAGAGGGAAACTATGTTCCGGTGAGCAAAAGTTACGAGGTAAGGCTTGGAAAAATTACTGCCCAAGGCGTCAGCCGCGGACAGTAATTTTTCCAAGACTTACCGAGTAACTTTGACTTTTGCTTACCGGTACTTGGTTTCCCTATTCCTATATACCTTCAAATATCGATAAAAATGCTCAATTCTTTACCTGAAACACTTCCGAAGCAAATGGCCACCCTTATTGAGTAACCACAACAGCTATTGTTTCGTCCCACTGCTGTATTGTATCACGTGATCAGAGCGGGACGAAAACGTCAGAGTGGGACGAAAACATGAGAGCGGGACGAAAACGTCAACCTCGACACATAATATATTTTTAATGCACCCCCCAGCAGCGGTATGTAACTCTAGTTAGTTCAATAATGGGTATATAGGAATATTGGATATGGCCTACTTCTCTCTATATTTTCATAGTATTGCACACAAGTGTATTGCTATACCACTCTACACTCCAGTATCAAATCTACTGTGCATAAAATTGGACATAAGGCCGCCATTTTATTATCCATCGTATACAAAGCTCCCATTGAAAATGTATGGGGACTCAGTAAACCACGACCCATTGTATAAAACCTGTCAGATACCGTAACTGTGGTATACGTATTCAAACCTGTGGTATACGGCCTCAAAACCATGGTATACGGGTAAAATAGTCCCATTTGCTATAGAGCAAAGAAATAGTTCCTAATGTTATACCTGTTAACATGGCAATTACTGGGTTTAATTTATTCGAAAAGATGGATAATAAATGCAACAAACGATGGTTTTGTGGACAGGCGGCTCTGTAAACCACTCGCGGTTGACGTCGTAATACACTCACTAGCGCTCGTGTATTACTACGCGTCAACCTCTCATGGTTTACGGCCACCTGTCCACAAAAACCATCGATTATTGTCTATGTATTCAATTAGTAAAACGAAATGCAGCGGTATAAATCTGCCATTTCAACATATCATTGAAACTTTACAAAAATAATTCAACATATTGTAAAGTTCTGGTCTCTACATCCCTATTGTTGCCAATCATATTGGTTTCTATGGGAAGAGACTAATCATCAAAATAGTCCGTATTTATTAGTAACACAATGACTGATAATGTCACCGTTTTGTAGCAGCTCCCTCCTATCCTGATATTTACAGTACGGCTGCCCAGAGGAGGTGTGAAGCGCAGCGCCCCCTATAGGGACCCAACTCATATATGCGATAGCGGCAGGGTTCAAGGCTCCACTTTCAAACCTGCCAGCAGAGGGGAAGGAGCTCTTGAGAAAAGACTGTGTGAGGCTTGTAAGCCTATGAGAAGTAACGTTGTATTAAACAACACCAAACAGCCATAAAATGTGGAGCTCTATTGAGCTCTATTATGGTTGGGAGTACATTAGATATCACTCTATCAATATCTGAAAAGATTTCTGATAGAGCTCTAACAGTTTGTATGTAGTAGCTGTTACTAGTTAGCCTATTTTAGTATAGGAATCCACATTCAGCTGTCATTTGAGACCATGCCAAAACGATAGGGGGCGCTACGCTTCACACCTCCTCTGACGGCTGCCGTGTAGTAAATGGCATGTTTACCCTCATTATCGCTTACTCTAGTTCCTGGACTGCCCACATGGTGGCAGAGCGCTCTAGCGATGACACTCTGAGATGTTAGACCTATAAGACACCAAAATTTGTTCCGATTCATCCCGACCATCGGCTCGGTGAGAGTCGGGAATGAAATTTCGGTGTCTTATAGGTATAAGACACCGAAATTTTATTCCCGACAGTGACATCTACACCCTCCCGATCACACTTCCTCCTTTTATAATCTCGTAAATTACCCGGGATAAGATCAAAGGAAACCGCCGGGTGCCGGGCCCGGCTTTGCCCTGGGCCGGGTGATAAGTATATATACATGTGTATAGGCAATAATGCAAAGTCTAGTAACTTCTGGTCTATTTAAAATATCAGAAAACGATTTTCAGATCTATGCTCGCTTGTGTCTCCCCTGCACATCGATATAAGACACTTGTAAATAGGACTGAGTAATAGGTAGTATTGCTATTTAAACAGCCTGCTCAGAATCGGTAACAATCGGTGAAAGTGCGTACATCGAAATCTCAAGGTCAGTGAGAGTCGGTCATATCTGACATGGTAGTAATGCCCGACGCGTCGGGAAAAGCAATCAAATCGGGTCGGTGAAGTGCGTACATCGACCCGATTGATGCAGATTGTCACAGACCCGACAGATCCGTCGGGCAAAGGTAGAATCGGACCTGTCAGTTGTCGGTTTAACAGCCAATCACAGAGGAGATTACACAAGCCAAGCTTGCAATATCTGACCCTCCTGGTATTGTATATAAAATCCTCATGTTTGTCAATAAATCAGTCCGCTCTTGACTCATAAGTGTACCCTTTACTTCTGTTTCCGACTTCTGGCACCCTTTTAAAGGCATTTCGGACAATTTGACTTGAAAATTAAAACCCATGTCAATTTCCTGACAATTTAACATGATGAATTTCAAGTGTTGTGGAACACATATCTAACTTAAAAATTGGGGGTCACAGTGCTAGTTTTTGATTTATAGATCAATAGGATGATAATTTTATATAAGAATATATAGAAATTCTAAAAAGTATTTTTCACATAGTAAAACCCATGTCATTTTCCTTAAATCTTCACAGAATATAGTACACATATAGTACTACACATTTATGTCATAGGTCACCGTCCTTGTTTTTTTAAAGAATTGAAGAAAACCATATTTTTCAGTAGATCATTCAGTAGAATAAATCCCAAGAAACCAGTTTTGACTAATAATTGACATTATTTAAAAATCACCAGGTGGCGTCACTGTGAATTGTAGGATATGCCTTTAAGGTCTGTGCTCCATCTTGTCTGGGGCCTGTTGAATAACTTATGCCGATGAAAGTACAGGGTAGAAGGAGACCTCGTACGAGGGTTATCGTTTAATAATATTCAAGCTTGTTCACTAAGACAGTCCTAGCCAATGGAAGGTTGTCAATAAATGTTGAATAAAGTTGACCCACATCATCCCTTGGTCTCGTTAGCATACTATCGTAAAACTGGATGAGTTTTAATCTTGGCCATCGTATGCCACGACTGAAGTCCGGAGCCAAAACTCCAGGAGTGGAATGCAGTGGCCACGATTAAAACGAATCAGGTTTTGATTTTTTCCTACCCCGTCTCCTCGAATTTGGAATATTACGTGATAACAATTCAGTATGCCACAAGTGGAATATAAAACTCTGTATGCCCGTCAGCGTGGCATACGGAAACTCAATATTAAGCCTATGGGATTTTATATTAGGGGTAGGATAAAGAAAGGAATCTTTATGTACGAGCCTTAATCATTCAACAGGGCCAAGGGTCCCAGGACTTAACAATATGATAATCGCTCTCTTTTGCACTTCCTTTTTGAAGGTGAATGGACTGTTCTTTGGAAGCAAGAAGAAAGATAGATGCCCGAAATACGAAGTTTTCCAAAACAAAGCCATAACCTGTATGCTGCAACACGAGGGGGCTTTTGAGTCAAAGGAGGTCCCAGTCCGGTGCAAGTAAGACCTTTATTACTCATCAGTCTTATCAGTCTTACCCAGCGTTTACACTAGACGACTAAATCCGTGGCGACTGTAGATCTTCAGCCAATAGTCGTCAGGCGGTGGCAATGTCCACCGCAAAAGTCGTCGACGTCAGAATTCACCTGAACGTTTATACTGACGACAATGGCTTTTCACAGAATCGCCGCCTATGTAGACGACTAATTCAAACAGACTTGAAATAGTCGCGGGCGTCAGAGCTTGACCAATAGTCGTGAGGTGGTGCTTTATTGCGTAATCAGACGTAATCAGACGATCTGCAGTCGCCACGCTCTTTGTGTTTATATTAGACGATTTCTAGAATTTTACGGCTGAAAGTCGTCAGGTACAAGAATCGCCGCCTATAATCGTCTAGTGTAAACGCTGGGTTAGGATTACTAACCTCTGCACAGTATGCCGTAAATAAATCATATCAGTCAGTAGTAAAAATAGATGATGCACTGCCCAGTGTAGCATGTACGGCCCGCTATGACATTTACCCTAATCATAGGCATAATGTAGCATTTTCATGATAGATGGTCTTTCCATTCTGAGATATATCCAATGTATTATATAGTAATTTTCTTACTCAGCTAGACTGATTTATTTATAAAAATCTTTGTATAAAGTACTATGGGAACAGGTAGGGCTAAGAAAATCAACTTGGATAATAGTTGAAGCCCCAACCTTTTATTGGTCGTCATCCCTATGATACTCACAATGAAATGTTATGAAAAATATTACGGATGTATGATGTAAATGAGGACTCAATAAAGAAGATAAAAAAAACAAAAAATCTGTCATACTATATTAGTGTAGGAGTTCTGGGTCTTTCTCGGATCGTTTCCCAGGAACTAGATTGGTCTATTCCGGTGAAGTGAGACTATGCTACCCTATGTGGTATGTTTTGCATAGGTTGGTTCGGATATCTTTCGGTAAGTCAAGAAGATGTTGAATCAACTAGCACTAGACCTACTGGACACAAAACCAGACTCCGAAATCTTAGGTATATGGATCTTAATTATACCTTTTGCGAATACAGTACCTTAGCAACGGAGTGCTAAGTAAAGCCGGGTGAGCGAGTCCACAAGCCAAAGCAAGTTCCCTCACTCAACCACCGAAAGGGTTTGGAGAAACCCAAGAGGTTCGCTCTACGCGGAGGAACACGCAAGTAACCTGTCGACCTGCTGTGGACTCGGCCTTATATACAGACCAAGTTACGTAATCAGGGTGGACCCGTAGCGCTTTCATGTACTGGCTCTCCTGGATCACAGCACAGCAGGGATCAGCACCCGTGACCTCTAGCGTAAACTGAACACACACTGCTTGACTAACCTGACCCCTGCATTTATATCATATTTACTATATTGTGTAATAGCTTAAAAAACTAGTTTTACCATGTTAAACACATTGTTTTAGAATTTCCATCTATCCGATCATATCATATCACCAACCAGTAGAACAAGACCCAGCAAACCATGATCATTTGAGATCATCATATGCAGTTTCTAGGATACATACATGGGTATCAATTTGCCAATTTGTCCGATCTAACTTTAATATCTGCAAGAGTGTCACTTTGCTAGTGATCCATTTTGATATTCTAGAGATATCGCCATAAATCTGTCAACTAAGGCCACTGAACAAAAACAACTTGTTTCTCATCACCAAGCCATGGAAAATATGACGAGGGCGCTTTTTTTTGTGTTTGTTTTTGTTTTTGCTATATTAAAGATAGCTTTTGAAGTGCTATAAAATGGGCTTCAGACATACAGTAAAACCCTGCATGAGTGGACACCCTCCGATCCGGGCCAAAGTGGCTGCTTACGCAGAGTGTCTGCTTACAAAGGGTTTCCAGATTTTTATTGGCTATATATTTAATGCATCCTTGACATCAGGAGCTTTAATTTGATACTAAAAACACATACCTTTCATAATTCCTATAAAGGTTCACCTATTTAAAAAAAAAAAAAAAAATCTTCTAAAATCGTTTTTTCTGATGCGCGCGGTGATGAGAAACAAGTTCCTTTTTTTTGAGTGGCCTAATACCCAGCTGCAGTGTGATACACCTCTCACGGTGCACCTGGCCAGTTGTCATGTCACTGTCAGGCTGAATTAATGTGCAATACCCTGTCATGGACACTTTGCAATTTATTACATGTCAATGTTGAGGATATTTCCAACAAAGAACACCTTAAACAAACGGCATATTTTAGTACAAGAAATTTGATAGAAAGTATAAGGTAGAAATTGATGAGTGTTTGGTCTGTGTCTATGCCCGCCATCGAGTTTGGACCATGCAGTAATATGAACGAGGCAATAGAGGAGAGAATATTCCAAAGCACTTCAAGCGAGATGGTAAAAAGGGACTTATACCAAAAACAGTTATGTTTCTGATTTAATCTTGGCCTCGAAATATGTACCTGTCTATCACACATTGAATATGAGTTACCATACTCACCATCCTGTGGAGTATGAGTTTCTATAAGCCTATGAACATTTATACCAGGCTAAGAAGATAGCATATTGTACATAAAGTAATCTATATTGTGCACAATTTGTACTTTGATTTTCCAATCATATCAAATTGATATATCTTCCCCACTTAATTTTATGAACTATTTCACGAGGGTGGAATGACTGAAACATTACTAAACAGTTCCCTTTTTTTTTTTTTTTTTTTGTATTCAGGAGAAAATACAGACATCAACTGTCGTCCATGGACGTTCTTCCCAGTTTTAGCCAAGACAGACAACAATAATCAGACAAGCATATAGACAGACAATCATACAAACAGTGAAAAGAAAGTGAAAGTGTTATCTAATGACAACGTTCTAAATATACAACAAAATTCCATTCATCCACCTTCTGACTCTTATATATGTAAACAGATAATAACTTTCATCATCATATAATTTAATCAAAGAAATCTATAGTTTCCCGTTCGAAGATTTCCAGCAGGTTGGTTTCCACATTCTCTTTAAAGTTATCCATTTTTATTCTTTTCTGCGTTTCAGAATCCAACTTATTCAAAAATTTAATACCGACAGATAAAGCACTATTTCTAAATTTCTCTCTTCGGGGTCGTCTTTCCTTTAAGACAATTTTGTCGGTTCTTCTTGTTGCATAGTTCCTATTTTCATCAAGATTATTAGTATCGCTTGACCACCATTTAATCAGGCTTAAAGTATGTACTACCCGACGAAATTTAAGAATCATATGAATCATGCATGTAATCATGTTTATGCACAATCACACATGGACCATCCCTTCTTGTTTTCCCACATGTCTAGGATGTGAGAGAATGTAAAAACATGTCAGAAAGTCCAGAAGAAACGCACATATCCGTGCCACTGCTTGTAATAACAAACAGATTCGCCAGGTCTAGGGAGGTTTCTCCATACTCTCTTTTTATAACACCATCTACAAGGCACCTCTGTAGATTCTTCTGTGTCGGTGTTTCCTGAAAATGTCATTTGTCCAGGGCCCTACATTATATGTCAAATGATTGAAAAAGTCAAACTAGCTATGATTTATCTAAGAAAAAGGCCACAAACATGATAAAAACTCCAACAAAATCTGCAAAAAGAAATGCATGAATAATGCAGACCTCTGGAGCCAGACTGGAGCTGTGTTCAGAAGTACCAGAGGAGGTGTGAAGCGCAGCGCCCCCTATCGTTTTGGCATGGACTCAAATGACAGCTGATGCAGATTCCTATGCTAAAGTATAGCAAAAATAGGCTAACTAGTAACAGCTACTACATACAAACTGTTAGAGCTCTATCAAAAATCTTTTCAGTGGCATCTTATTTATTCCAAACCACAATAGAGCTCAATAGAGCTCCACGTATTATGGTTGTTTTGTGTTGTGGAAAACAATTTTTTTCTCACAAATTCAAATGTTCAACCTACGACAGGAAACCTTAGCCATAGCGCAGGTATATGACATGTATATCATGAAAAAGGCCCATGTCTTAGGTTTCTAACAATGTTTTGTTTATCAAAATCGGTCTGTTATTCATGACACAAGAGCTATTTCCCTTTTTCATGTTTTTGGTGAGGGTTCTTCTCAGAGCTCCTTCCCCCTTGCTGGCATGTTTGAAAGTGGCACCGTGAGGCAGCCGCGATCGTATATATGAACCAAGTCGGCATAGGGGGCGCTGCGCTTCACACCTCCTCTGCAGAAGCACCAAACAGCCCAATCATGCTTTACACACTAATCAATGGTTCTGTAGCCAGACAGCTGTAAAAATGATATGTTGACATATAGTAATGCACGAGTGGAGCATAACATAGCATGACGTCAGGTGAAGATATGAAGGATTCCAAGTTTATACAGACAATTTTAGAATGATATGAGTATTATTATGAGTAACAAAAATGAAAATATATTTCTTTTATAAAACTAACTTCTCTCAAGTGAAGCATTCTCCCAGGTCACTTAGAATATCGTATGTGTAAATTTCATCTTGCGAGATGGGCCTCCAGCCATCAACTCTCTGCGAGCGTGTTCGTATCATTCTCTCAGGAAATTCTTCTTTTTTTTCACACTGCAAGAAAAAGGATGCTAAACCTGATGTGACATATTCTGTCGAAACTAACGAGTAAGTAAGGTGAACATCAAATAAGATAGCTCACCCACCATTTCATTACAACAGAACGTCTCCACCAAAGCCCCACAGAGGTCAGGAGAAGCAGTAGAGCTATACGGCATATAGCCTATGATCCATGGGGGCTGCCATGTCGCCCCCCGAGTAGGTGTTCTTCACTAAAGGAGGCGAAAAAGTAGCTGTTCTTCACTAATGGAGGTGCAAAAGAAGTGAGTGATAATTGGAAAATGTCACTTTTCTTGCCTTG
Source organism: Alentia gelatinosa (assembly GCA_950022655.1). Taxonomy (NCBI): domain Eukaryota; kingdom Metazoa; phylum Annelida; class Polychaeta; order Phyllodocida; family Polynoidae; genus Alentia; species Alentia gelatinosa. The sequence continues at coordinate 4,516,571 of OX465581.1, read as the reverse complement.
CTCACATATGTAAATAAAGTGTACCATGTAAAAAACATCATGTCCTGGGTTTTGGCATTATATCTTCCTGCTCTGGGATCGGTGTAGAGAGTCAAAGGAACCTTGGTAAAACATTGAAAGGCAGCTGAATATCGTGAGAACAAAGAGCCAGAATACAGGTTTTGTCCCCCGACCACCTAGTGACTGCTTCATGAACTAACAATGGCTCTGTTCCCTATAGTTCCATTGAAAACCAACAGAGGCCACAACCTCTCAACCCCTGGTTGAGGTGGACTGGTTCCCTGCCCTAATGGAATAAGGGACAGGTAACGGGTTCCCACGTCCTTCACAGGCACGACCTTAAACTTTGGCTGGTGCCCGCCTGTGACTAGGGGATACCCCCAGGAACCAGCCTAGTGGTTTGGCTGGTATCCGCTTGTCATACACCTAGTTCCGCCGAGCCCTCTAGCGGACTACCAGGGAACCAGGAGGCGTTACCAATAATGCACTATAAAAATGGAACTCGTTACCTGGCCTATAGTCTAACTAGGCCAGGCTTCCAGGCTATGGTTGAGGGCGCCACATACACTGTTGACACACTCCACAGGAACAACTGCAAGGATTGGCTGACCACAGGATCTCAAGTGCCTTTGTCTACACTGACAGCCAAAGAAAATCCTGGAATTAGGTCATCTAACCACCGTCCACCAACCACGATCAAGTTCTGTAAAATCCAGGCGAAATTTAGCACGAAATTCGCCGAAAACCATGTTCATTTCGGTCACTTACTCGCTAGTCGCGTTAGCAGCCTTGTCTCCATCACTTAGAATATCGGTTGACACCATCGTGTTTTGATAAATATTCAATGAACTATTGATAATTATGGTGAATTGCAGATTCTCTATAATTCTACAGAGGCAGGATTCCTACTTCTACGCCCTCTATTGGCTACGCCTCAAGTCTCCTACGCCAAGCGGCCGTCATATGAACTATCTGCCCGTCCACAGACATTTTTGAACCCACCCACCCACACCGATGAACAATTTTCTCCTATTAGGGCTTTGTTTTAATAATGCCTTTATGCCCTCGGCATTATTCCACAGGGACTCCGACTCATTAAAATTTCTCTGAATAGATTTGTAATGCCAGTCTGGACTTGAGTGATAATTATAAGTATATAATACAAGTGCAACGTATTTAGCTTGTTGGAATGCCCTGTCATGCCTTGTTTCTTTTGATAAAGATCCAACTTGCTCTACGAGCTTGTTCAATATTTTCTATCGAAAGAAACGCAGTATGTGAGGACTTCCCAATAGGGTAAATACTTTTCACTAGATTGCCCAGCCGACCATGACTAATAACTTCAGGGACCTGTTTCACTAGTTTCGTGACATGTCTGTGACACCATACAGACATTGAGGTTGTCTAGTTTTGTGCCAACACAAGTAGCTGCCCTTAGGAAAAGACAGACCCCAAACATAAGAATTAGATAAATCTACACATCATGGACCTGTTTCACTAGTTTTGTTAGACAGACATGAAAAGCGGCACCAACAGTGCAAGCAAAAAAGGACAAAACGAAGTCTAATGTCTAGTTCTTATGAAACCGAACACACCATCTAGAAGCCATCTAGACATGTCACGAAACTAGTGAAAGAGGTCCCAGATCAAAATACCTCATTGACCCACTGGTGCTTGACATATTTTGAGCTCACAAAGGGAGATGTAGAAATAGCTGATTCCTAAGTGGGTTACAGCAAATGACTCATAGACTGGATAAAACCCTAACTTCTTTTTATAATTCCACGCTCATTCATCAATGATGGACATACCATTTGTTGCTAGTTAGAGCGTGCTCACATGGGTATATACGGAGCCTAAAGGCGCCCTCCCTCCTACTACGATTAGCTCATAGAAAACGATCCACGGACTGAATATATCCAAAACCTGTTTATTAGAGCGTGCTTGCACGCCTATATACATCATCTTTAGACCTACAGGTTAGAGTGGTCACATATATACACTTTCAGCGTGCTGCCAGAAAACTATCCCTTTACTATCTGCATGCTATTCACTGTGATAGTGTGAAAGGAGCAGGGTGCCAGTGTCTCAGGGTCTTAGAGGCATTCTCAACTGACCATGACCAATCACTTGAGACCGAAATACCTCATTGACCTATCGGTGCTTGACCTTGATATTTTTGGATCCCAGACTCAGGTGGTTGCAAGAATAACAGATTGACTGGGTTCCATTAGCTTACAGAAAACTATCCATAGACTGAATGTAACTCAAACCGTATAATTGTTATTCATGTATAATTGCACGCTCATTCATCTATGATGAACATTCCATTTGCTCCTAGTTATCATCAGGAAACGTCCTTCTCACAGCAGGCACAAACATTATTATTACTGCACCCCTAGCAGCAGGTAGTATTTCATAGAAATTCACACACAGGTATATAATAATATATATCTATTAATAATTTCATGCTCATTCATCAATGATGAACATCACATTGGTTCCTTGTTGATGGTGTTAACGTACGCTATTCCTGTTTTAATTACAGAGCCTACAGAGAATCGTTGGGCTGCATGGAGGAGCTCCAGAAACAGATGATTTATTGTGATTGCTTGATGAACATCACATTGGTTCCTAGTTGTTGGTATTAACATGTACGCTATTCCTGTTTTAATTACAGAGCCTACAGAGAATCGTTGGTCTGCATGGGGGAGCTCCAGAAACATATGATTTATTGTGATTGCTTGATGAACATCACATTGGTTCCTAGTTGTTGGTATTAACATGTACGCTATTCCTGTTTTAATTACAGAGCCTACAGAGAATCGTCGGGCTGCATGAGGGAGCTCCAGAAACAGATGCGGCAATGTGAACTCATGCCTCCTGTCGACGTCTACAACTCCATCGAGGCCTGGCAGCAGCTGCAGAAGTCGGACCTCTGTTTCCGGTCCGGCAACTAGTCTGTGCCCAGCTAACACTTTCCCTGACACAGCCTCACACCACAGACAGTGCCTACAGTAACACCCCTCCTACCACACGCACCTTAAACCCAGAAACAGCAGTTAATTCCCTGACACAGCCTCACACCACAGACAGTGCCTACAGTAACACCACTCCTACCACAGGCACCTTAAACCCAGAAACAGCAGTCAATTCCCTGACACAGCCTCACACCAGAGACAGTGCCTACAGTACCACTCCTCCTACTGCAGAAACCTTAAACCCAGAAACAGCAATCAATTCCCTGACACAGCCTCACACCACAGACAGTACCTACAGTAACACTACTCCTACCACAGGCACCTTAAACCCAGAAACAGCAGTCAATTCCCTGACACAGCCTCACACCACAGACAGTGCCTACAGTAACACCACTCCTACCACAGGCACCTTAAACCCAGAAACAGCAGCCAATTCAAATATCGGATCATTAAAAAACAGTTTGTATCAATCTGGAGCACAGCGCTTACTGAATAGGAATGTGTGCCAGCAATGTGTGCACATTTATGAGGTAAATCTCATATCACTTAGATGGACAAACCCGTGGATCAACATGTTTTCTGACTTTCCAAGTTAACACTTAAAGTCCAAGTTTGCACTTAAAGAAGCAAACATTCCCCCAGCATTTATTCTTAATGAGATGTCTCTACATTTCGGTGTTTGTACCTTCCAGCTACAGATTGTCATTAAAGTGCTTGACATAAATTTGGAAAAAGTTCTGTCTTTGCTCAATTTTTTCTAGTGACATAATTGGACTGTAAGGTATTTGGTATTCAAGGTAGAACAGAGGCAGTTATTTCCATCTGGTAATTTTTAAGGGAATATTGTGTAACACAATCACCGAATTCGGCTATTAAAGAAGAAACCAACAAGTTTTGATCAAAGTCGTCGTTCTCCATGAGTTTGATGCAGAGTGATATGAATGAGGCGACTGCTGAGTAAATATCACGTAGCCTTCAAACGAGTTGCAGAATGACTTCTTTGACCAAAACGAGTTGCTTTCTGTATATATCTCACCCCTATACACATTAAAAAAATGGATGACACACAGGATATAGACCATGGAGAACAGACGGCAATACTCATAGGGGCATGGAGAACGAGTTCCCAATGTTAAGCCTATGGGCATTTATTCCAGGGGTGAGATAAATGGCCATTCGTCCACTCGGGCCCTAGACCCCTACTCCTTATTATTATGGCGGGTGTTAAGCCGAATGGGCAGTGGGTACCATTTTTGTGTAAATCTTTGGTATGACCCAACCGGGGTTTGAACCCAAGACCTCCCATGCTCAAGGCGAACACCCTGACCACTTGGCCACCGAGCTTGGTCTTAGTAGCCTGGTGATTTATTCATGTATTTCTTTACATAGTTTCGGACTTGGCTACTTCAGATAGACAAAATAAGCAAATCTATAAACCTCCTGAAATCTAACATTCAAGTCACACAACAAAATGAGCTGGATAGTCTGGCATGCCAGTAAAGATTCAATATATTTCACTTCAATTTCAACATAATCCACTTTAGTTGTGCTCAATATCGACATTGGTTTCCATACATCTTTTCAAGCCTTGTTTTGCACCCTTTTAATCATATCTTCTGATTATTAATTTGAGGCATCTTGCTTCCCTTCCTACCCTTAAATTTTTGTTTTTTCACGTTATCTTTGTTAGTTACGATGAATTGGTTGATAAGCAATATCTGATCACTCAAGTCACCAATAAGAAGAAGTTCTGAATCAGAATCATTGTGATGATAAAATTGAAACTAATCTGGCAAATCTGCTTGTTCCTTGCTCTGATTAAAATATACTTTTCTCACATTATCTTACATTTACATAAATCGCAAACTTCTAAGTGGATAAAGAAACTTTATCTGAAGAAAAATAAGAACGACCCTTGTCTATCTATTAAATTCTTGATGCAAATATAATCTTGCAATTCATCTTACGTGTACAAGAACAGTAACAAGACAGACTTCAGTGGATATAAATCTTTATTTTTAATTAACATCACAAAGTACAGCCTTTGTATTGCTATTGAATGATGAGCATTTAACAAGGAGTTTAGAACTTGATCTCATGCCACACGCTGTCATCCTTGAGCCGGCCGAGGCTGACGTAGACAGGGGCAGGCAGGTTTGATTCACCGCTGTACACGGCACATTTCTTGTATGGACATGGGGAGGTCTTCCAGGCATAGCGATGACCAAGAATATGCTCAGAAAGGCAGAATTCAGTAGAGAAGGTGATTGAGGTCCTGTCTGACTTGATTACCCTGATGGGAGTCCAGCGAGAGTCCAGCGGCTCGCATGGATCATTCACCGAGTCTGAACAGCACACCTGATAATGGTGAAAAGGATGGTCTATAATATAAAAGGCCTCTTAGCTGTAAAACATTGCTAAGTTGTGAGAGGTAGCTATATGCCAGAAAACTAATGTGTTATGGAAGCCGCCATACAAGGGTTTTAGCATCTATCTGGTCAATGGCACACACAAAGAGATGTGGGGTACTCTTTAATCTTTATACGGAGAATACAATCTAATGCTATTCAAACCACTATCAATTTTGCGGATATTTTTGATAACATACAATTATTTCAGTTATAACTCACATACTTTTTTTTCGGCCGTGTGTCTAAGCTTTATTGTTTTATCTCACTTGTGGATTTAAAAAGTTTATCTATATGTCTGCCTTGTAACTTAAATGTATTTTTTTTTAATGTGTCTGTAATCACTTGTAAAAGCTGTTATGCATATTTTGGAGATTAAGCCACCTTTCTTTCTTTCTTTCTTTCTTTCTTTCCCTGTTTCCTTCTGTCTTTCTTGGAATTTGACAAGTTAAATGTTGTTAGAAGAATAAAGCCAATGGGAAATGCAGCCTAACCTTATAGTTCTCCTCAGTAGTTTTACTTAAAAACAGGGAATTGATGTTTGTTTTTTAACAGTGTTTAGGTGTTGGATAGACTTACCTCAAAGCCAGTCATGTTTCTGAGCTCAATCCTGGCTGCCTTATCGTATTGTAACTCCATGGTGTAGGCAGTGGGGTTGTAGCGGTAGGCATTAGGCAGTGGACCAGCATACACAACATCTTTTTCCCTAAGGTGCACAGCTCGCACTCCAAGCATCAGACGATCGGCTAAAGTTGTCTTGTCACGAGGGTGATTTCTATAATGGCAGAGTATGAGAAGTGTCCTTTGGTACATATATATAATAATCATTTCCTTATAGGGCACGGAGTCATTTTTAGTTCTGCAACCAAGAAATTTAAAGATAGTGCCATTATAGGGGACAGAGCCATTGTTAGTTCATGAAGCAGTCACTAGGTGGTCGGGGGACAAAACCTCTTTGTTCTTATGAAATTCAGCTGCCTTTCAATGTTTTACCAAGGTTCCTTTGACTCTCTACACCCATCCCAGAGCAGGAAGATATAATGCTAAAACCCAGGACATGATGTTTTTTACATGGAACACTTTATTTACATATGTGAGCAAGGCAAGAAAAGTGACATTTCCCAGTTATCACTCACTTCTTTTGCACCTCCATTAGTGATGAGCAGCTACTTTTTCACCTCCATTAGTGAAGAGCACCTACTCGGGGGCGTCATGGCGGCACCCATGGATCATAGGCTATGTGCCGTATAGTTGATGGATAATCACTATTATCTGTTGTTATAATCTAAAGATAATCGTGAGACAAGGCTAAAACCCCTCTGCATCATTGCGGGGCCTGAATAGATCTTGGGAACTGCTCTTGGGTGAATCGTAAGAAGATCCTAAGTTTCTCAGTGAAATACTTTATCTCTCGTAATAGAACTGCTTGCTGTGAATTAGCCAAAGATGCGCAGTAACCACACACATCTATGACTAGAGGTACATAAAATAAACGATGAGATCTTATTTACTTATTTTAATGAATTGAATGAATCCACAAAAGCGATGATTAAATACTTACGTGGTTCAGCAACATCACAAGCACAAGCCACAATAATAAACCTCCTAGATAGTTGTAGTCTCTAGGATTTCTCCTTTCTGTTCACACTGTCACTCCGTGTGCTTTCGCTATGAGAGCCCGTTTCAGGAATGTTGGTTTTCTAGGCACTCACAGAGTAAAACTATACTCACGCTATCACTATATCTCGAGACAACCCCACTCCAGGTAGACTGAAGCCTCAGGGACCTGTTTCAGTAGTTTTGTGACATGTCTAGATGGCGTCTGTGACACCATACTGACAGATCAACACAAGTTGCAGCACTTAGGACAAGATAGACCCCAAAAACAGTGTGTCTGGTCTCAAAAGTATGAGACGATTTCACTCACTTCCCGTAGGCATCAAGCAATGAAATCACGAGTAAGTGATACATCTAACCTATAATCGTTCTAAATATGAAGAAGATTGGCGGCTCCAATCCACTGATATTTGACATCAACTGTGACATGTGTTTTGAAACCTGACAACAAATTTTCCGCTGTTGCTTGCACTGCTGGTGCAGCTGTTGATGGCTGTCTAGGCCTAGTGTCACAAAACTACTGAAACAGGTCCCTGGTGCTCACTGAGCAGACTAGCTACTGTGAAGCATTGAGTAGCACTCATGCCCCAGTCACACTGGCGTAAAAAAAGACGTTTTCCCGTGTACGCACGTCTACGTTCTACTACGCATTTTGAAATCTCAAAATACGCCGCAAAACGCCGCAATACACGGAGATGCGTAAAGGAAAGTAGGAATGCGCTGAAAAACGCCACAATACGTACAGAAGCGTAAATAAACGTTGATGAACGTTGAGAAGCGTACTAAAATGTTAAAGAAACACAAAGAGATACGTTCCAAATACGTAGCTATTACGTGGTCCCCACCAATTCAAATATGTAGAAGAAACGCCGAATTTTACTCCAGTGTGAGTGGGGCATGATACCTCATCCAGATGTTATTTTCCTACTCTCTGCCATTCAATGCAGGCAGCACTGAGGTTTATCTCACCCCTGGTACAAGCTTTGCCATAGAAATAACATTAGGAAAAAATACTCAACAATCACCCCCGTAAAGTGACAATACTATGCCACGGCCGTGGCGTAGTGAATTTGAGATGACATCATATGGATTTGCTAGGTATATTCAAACTTTTCTGATATTCTGATACTATCTAATGCCATAGAAAGGGATGAGATAAATCCAGAACCTCACTCGGTAATGCCTTTACCTCACCCCTGGTACAAGCTTCGCCATAGAAATAACATTAGGAAAAAATACTCAACGATCACCCCCGTAAAGTGACAATACTATGCCACGGCCGTGGTGTAGTGAATTTGAGATGACGTCATATGGTATATTCTAGCTATTCTGATATTCTGATACTATGTAACATCATAGAAAGTGGTGAGATGAATCCAGAACCGCACTCGAATCGTAAAAAAGACAATACTCCACGAGTTTGGATGTGCCATAATCGTCACTCGGCTTCGCCTCGATGACAATGCGGGCACATCCAAACTCATGGCGTATTGTCTATTTATACGATTCTCGATGCAGTTCTATATAAATACTCCTCCGTTTCACAAGTCAGAACACCATGTGATCAACCATTCTCCTTATAGGGAGCACCTGTGGTTCTTATACTTTTCTACCACTGCGATATCCTATCATTGTCTTTTAACTTTGTTCATATTTTTCTATGCTGTATCTCACATATATTAGCTAGAACACATTAACTACAAATACCTTAGTAATTTTCGTACAAGCACATAGTGTACCTCTATGGCAAGCCAAACAAGATATCTTTAATTGAATCCATTGATAACTGGACCCAGCACCTGGTATTTTGCATGTCATCATATGTGTCAAGATGGCCATGTCCATACCACAATAGCTATTTGCCTTAAACCAGGATACAGGACTAATTGGCCCGATTCTCATATTAAGAAAGAAATTGACGATTGGTCTGTGTCCCCATTCGCCATCAAGTTTGGAGCATGTAGCAATATGAATGAGGCAAGAGCTGATTTAATATTCAAAAGCGCTCCAAAGGAGATGGCGAATGGCGACTCATACCAAACACAAGTATATTTTCTGATAACATCTTCAAAGTCATGGGAAAAACCTGGAATTATTTATCTGTTTATCGCACATTGGGTATGAATTACTGGGAGCTGTTTCAAAAGTCAAGTGAAGTCTCGTCAGCGGCACATCGCATTTTCAAAGTGAGAGCCCCCAACAGCGAGCGGCACTTTGAATCAAAGCGGCAGCAAAAGTGCTACCAATACCCAATAGAGAGCGGCACCTCCATCTCAACAGTGACGCTTCAAGTGCCATTGTTAGCTCTCGCTTTGGTGGTGAGTACTCTCGTTTAGCACCCTCCCGACTTTTGAAACAGCTCCCTGTACTCACAAGCTTGTTCAGAATATTGAGTATTTTAATAATTCATCAGCCACTCATTTCATTGATCCTCCTGTATCTCATCCTTTTAACATCAATAAAGCATCTTGGGTTTTCATTGACGGAGTCTGGTTTTGTGTGGTTAAACACATTCTCATAATTTTTAAAAAACTTTTTTGAAATTCCAAGCTCATTCATTAAAGATAAACATAAGATTTCTTCCTAGTTACCATTGCTGCCCCTTGAAGAGGTAGCGAGTTTCTACTTACGGCCCATAGGGTGAGTCGAAGTCAGGCAGATCCATACCAACAGCCATGAAGGTATTGGGAAGTCGCTCATTTGGAACCTGGGCCCGTTCGGCTGTCTGCTTCCAGCGGAGATGTGGGAAGCCGTTCACCAACTGCCAGTCCTTCTTCTCACAGGCCAGCTGTATAGAAACAATGTTCGGTATCAACGGAAAACCAGCTTACCTTGGTTGCATAGCAAACTTTATTGTCTAAAACTTAAGCCAGATGCTGTAGATATGGAGGAGGGACTTTGCTAAATTCATTCAGGAATAGAGGGAAACTATGTTCCGGTGAGGAAAAGTTCAAAGTTACGAGGTAAGGCTTGGAAAAATTACTGCCTAAGGCCTTGGCCGCAGGCAGTAATTTTTCCAAGCCTTACCGAGTAACTTTGACTTTTGCTTACGGTACTTGGTTTCCCTATTCCTATATACCTTCAAATTGGGATATAAATAGATAGTTCCCTACCTGTGATAGTCCAAGAAGCAATGGCCACCCTTATTGAGTACATAGAACCGCTATTCACCTTTTATTTTCAAAATAGCACGTGGAATTTTTATAATAGTTTTCTAGGTTACTTGCGATTAATAGTCTGATAGGGTGTGTCCGTTCTATGCCATATATAACCAGAGAACTAGATCTAGTCAGGACTCTGACCACTTCTCTGATCAAACCATATGGTCAGCCCAGGACGAAAACGTCAGCCCGGGACGAAAACGTCAGCTCGGGACGAAACATCAGCCTCGATACATAACTCATAATTAATGTACCCCAGCAGCGGTATGTAACTATAGATTGTTCGGAAATGGGTATATAGGAATATATTATCGTAAAACTGGATGAGGTTTAATCTTGGCCACCGTATTCCACGACTGGAGTTTGGCAAAGTGACTTCATGAGGCGAAGCCGAGTGAAGTCCGGAGCCAAAACTTCAGGAGTGGAATGCGGTGGCCAAGATTAAAACAAATCAGGTTTTGATTTTATCCTACCCCGTCTCCTCGATTTTGGAATATTACGTGATAACAATGCTGTATGCCACTAGTGGCATATAAAACTCCGTATGCCAGTTAACATGGCATACGGAAACCCAATGTTAAGCCTATGGGATTTTATATTAGGGGTAGGATAAAATGTGCAACCAAGGAAACAACAAGAACATCACCTGGGATAAGGGAGGAATCAACCAGTCATCCTGTCAAGTAGGTCAAAATCAGGTTTGGCCACAGGCTGCATTTGTCATTTCCCACATATATGAGTCATGACCAATGGCCGTGTTGGTGGAAGGTGGGGAGCAATGGAATTGGTCACTGCATGTATTGAAAAATATGTTACCAATTGTCACAGACCTGAAAAGTTTGTCAGCTGGAATTGCACAGGAGGATATTGGCATATTGATATGTTTTAAGCTTCCACTGGAACCATTCGCCACATATCATACATTCTTGTTTTGGCCATTCCTAACTTTCCTCATTACTTTCCACCATGTACATTTGCCATTTCATGAAAAATATATTGCAGCTGGGGTATTGAGGATGTAGTATCACCTGCACAAAGCCGAACGGGAACAGAGGATCGGTCTGCCCCGTGGAGGCATAGAAGGACATCCTCCAGTCGCGGATCATGGCAGGGAAGGTGCACTCATAGCCTGCTGTGGTATCGATCCGCCGGGCATTCCACTCACCTACAGAATATTCATGTATTATTAGGCCCGGAATCAAACTACTACAATAGAAATTTAGACCAACTATTATGGCTCCAATACAAAAATAGTAAAAATTGTAGACTAATCGGGAAGGTCCATATCGTAGACAAATGTTTAGGCACACCACTTTGCCATGCATCTTTCATCACAGAGGCATGATCAATTGTGTGATTGCCCTTGAACTTTCGCTGGTTACCCGCTGATTAGCAGTGGTAAGGATACCAGCACAACCTCTCTGCATTATGAAATTTCTCAAATAACTTACCTATGCTCGTTTGAAATACAAAAAAATATATGGTAAAGGAATGGCAACATTTCTAAAGATAGAAGAATACTTATTAGAATGTTTCTTTAGGAAATATAACAGATTTTGCCACGCCCTCTAGCAGGTAAACCAGTGTAAAAATGGCGGGTATTACCCATAATGCACCAGAAAATGGCGGGCGTTACCTGGCCTTATACGTGAGTTAGCACATAGGCCAGGCTTCCAGGGTAACACTTGCTACACCAGATTAGTTCTAGTTAAGTTAAATTCAAGGCTGCCTTGGCCCACTAGCTGTAAGTGTCTGTCACTCTCCCCTCAGATCTTTTGTACCACCAGGATTTATGCTTGGAGAGTGTCTCGTTACATACTCTCGAAGTCAATTTTCCATCTTCTTCTGTCTTTTTGTGCATGTTTGGAATAATATTGCCCATAATCTAAATTTTATTATCAACTATTAAGAGATACTTTAAGCTTCCTTTAGAGTCATACTTCACTTACCTTGGTACCAGAGGGCACCAGCGAAGGTCATGTTGAGAAGGGGATGGATCATGCCGTTCCAGAGAGCGCTCGGGTCATTTTTGTTGAAGATATCGCTGTCTTCTCTGTAAAATGAATGCATATCATGTTCACTGTATCGGTTTTTATACAAGTATGAACAAGAACCCAAGCACATAAACATTTCACAAGCATAAACAATTCAAGCATAATGATGATAAGGGTTGGAATGTTTGTAAACTATCCTGCATAAATACAAATTATGAATTTCTTTTTAACAACATATAGTTTTTATTGGAAATTTTAAAAAAAAGAGCAATTTTTTTGAAAATGACCCTTCCTTGTATGTACTAAATAGCACTACAGTATCTGTCCTTCAACTGGAGCTAGGAGTTAGACATATAAAACATCTTAATCACCCATTCCCTTGAATCTGTAAAGCAATTTTTGAATGATACCAGGCCACTAGAGCAAGAAGGAGCACGTCAAAATGAAGTTTCAGCCTCACAGTTTATAAAAGTCACTGACTTCATCCGATGGGCCAGAAATCCTGCTTTAATAAACAGCTCACATATTATACTTGAAAGGAATTGCATCAAGATCCATAGCTGCTGAAAATATGCCAAGAGTTTTGTTTGCTGAGTCATCCCATGAGGCAAAAACGAGTATGATTATTTTGCATACCAAAATAAATGGTGCATTTTCAGTGACTATGGATGGAGTGCAGTTCATATTTTAGCTCACCCCTATCATTGACTAATTGTTGGTGACATCATCGTCATTTGAGTAATTTTTGTACAATACTCCATGGGTGTTGAGGATGAGTTCCCAGTGTTAAGTGTATGGGAAAAAAAACAGGGGTGAGATACTATCGTAAAAATGGATGAGTTTTAATCTTGGCCACCGTATGCCACGACTGGAGTTTTGCACAGTGACTTTATGAGGTGAAGCCGAGTGAAGTCAGGAGCCAAAACTCCACGAGTGGCATGTGGTGGCCAAGATTAAAACAAATAAAGTTTTGATTTTATCCTACCTGGTCTCCTCGATTTTGGAATATTACATGATAACAATTCTGTATGCCGCTAGTGACATAAAACTCTGTATGCCAGTCAGCATGGCATACGGAAACTCAATGTTAAGCCTATGGGATTCTATATTAGGGGTAGGATAATATGGCAAAATATTGGTAAAAGGAAAGGAGAAAACCAGAGACCCACTGAAAAATAAAGACATTGGCACAATTGACTGATATGATATGCCTCAGACACAATCAAACTGGGTTGGTCAGTAGGCACTTAGGAAATATGGGTGCTTTGCATTTGACAACTATTTCTATCTTAGGCTCACAACGAAATAGAAATTGTTACGGTCAAACTAATGAGTGTTAATTCCCTTATTCTTCATTGGTTTGATACAAATGTAGCTTTTTTATTTCATCTTACATATACAAGAGCAGAAACAACACAGATTTCGATGGATATAAATTTTTATTTGTAATTAACAACACAAAGTACAGCCTTTGTATTGCTATCAAATAATAAGCATTTAACAAGGAGTTTAGAACTTGATCTCATGCCACACGCTGTCATCCTTAATCCGGCCAGGACTGACATAGACAGGAGCAGGCAGATTTGATTCACTGCTGTATACAGCACATTTCTTGTATGGACATGGCGAGGTTTTCCAGGCATAGCGGTGACCAAGAAGATGCTCTGAGTTACATATCTCTGTAGAGAAGGTGATTGAGGTCCTGTCTGACTTGATTACCCTGATGGGAGTCCAGCGAGAGTCCAGAGGCTCACATGGATCATTCACTGAGTCTGAACAGCATACCTGATAATGGTGAAAAGGATCGTCCATGATATAAAAGGCGTCTAAGCTGTAAAACATATCTAAGTTGTGAGAGGTAGCTATATGGCAGATACGACGGAAGTGGTCCTAGAGGGTATTTAGCCATGTCTATATGCTCTATGGTAAACATGAAGAGATGTGGGGTAACCTTTAATCTTTATACTGGAATGTAGTCTAATGTTATTTAAACGACTATCAATTTTGTGTATATTTCGCATGCATAAATAAATCTTTCAATTACATAAAAGTATCTAGATAGAGACTCACATACATTTATTTAATAGTTCAATTGAACATTTTATTGTGCATGTTTAGAATTAGTTTCCTAATACAACAGATATACCTTGCCTGTCATCATGACCAGAGTTCTTTTCAACGGTGTTAGGTGTTGAATAGACTTACCTCAAAGCCAGTCATGTTTCTGAGCTCAATCCTGGCTGCCTTATCGTATTGTAACTCCATGGTGTAGGCAGTGGGGTTGTAGCGGTAGGCATTAGGCAGTGGACCAGCATACATAACATCTTTTTCCCCAAGGTGCACAGCTCGCACTCCAAGCATCAGACGATCGGCTAAAGTCGTCTTGTCACGAGGATGTATCCTATAATACAAAGAACAAGAAATGCATTTAGGCATGGTCATCTATTGATCAGAGATTCTGTTATTAGTAAGCAACAGTTTCTTCCATTCATGAGACAAAACTTGAAATTTAATAGTTCTCTTAGATTGTGGAAATAAAATCAAACAGATAGTCATGTGATAAATTACAAGAGGGATTTATGAGAGAATTTATCTGGTTGCCCAAAGCAACTACCAAAGAGCAGACATTTTATGCAGCCAGACCAAATAATTCACTATATACTTCAAAAGTGATTATATTTTTTTGGTGATGTTTACAACTGAACAGGTAGCTCAAATAATGTGACCAGCTTATTCTTAAATGTACAACTGTGAGCAAAATGTGTACTTACGACCCATAGGGTGAGTCGAAGTCAGGCAGATCCATACCAACAGCCATGAAGGTATTGGGAAGTCGCTCATTTGGAACCTGGGCCCGTTCAGCTGTCTGCTTCCAGCGGAGATGTGGGAAGCCGTTCACCATCTCATAGTCCCTCCCTGTGCAAGCCAGCTGTATAGAAACAATAAGGTTTATCAATGGGATATCAAGACCATAGAAATATCTACCAAAAGTGGAAAAGGTGTTAAGGTATGCATCATATTGATTTATTGCTCATGAAAGCTTGATTAGTCTTAGGAAGAAAATACTTTATTTCTTGGAGAAAGAACATAAACAAAGATAAAAAAAAACATGAGAAAAATATAATCATATGCATTAAACTAACTAATTGGGCCATCTTTAGGAATATGAGGAAGGTGGGCAGCAATGAAATTGGTCACTGTGTGTGTGTGGAAAAGTATGTCACCGAATGGAAAATTTGTCAGCTGGAATTACATTGGAGAATATCAGCATATTGGTGTCTTTTAGACTTCTAATGGAACTTTTCCCCACATATCATACATTCTTGTTTTAGCCATTCCCAACTTTCCTCTTTACTTTCTACCATGTACATTGTGTCATTTCATGAAAAGTATATTTTTTTAAAGGAGCTACAGCTGGGGTATTGAGGATGTAGAATTACCTGCACGAAGCCGAACGGGAACAGTGGATCGGTCTGCCTTGTAGAGGCATAGAAGGACATCCTCCAGTCGCGGATCATGGCCGGGAAGGTGCACTCATAGCCTGCTGTCCTGCTGATACGCCCAGCATTCCACTCACCTACATTGTATATACATTACGCTTGAATAAATATTTATGAGGAAATTCCTCTACTAGATAAATGAGGTTTTCTTCATAATCTCACTCGGCTTTGCCTCATGAGATTACTTCACAACCTTCACTGGTGTTATTTTCACCAGCTACAGATCTCAATGCAGTTCCTTCCTTATACATGAACATGGATTTCTATACTATATTAAATATGTCCAAACACATTGCTACCTAACAAATACCTCCATATGTGACACCGAATTAGCAAGCAATGAATTGTGACATATTTGAATGAATTTTTGGTGTATATATCTTTGATGAAGGGTGGAACAACTGAATGGTTTCTTAGGTTATTAGCAGTTACCACATCCCTCCACTACAATTTGGAGGATATGCAAAAACACAATAAACCCTTGTAACAATTCAATTCATCAACCCTGATTGAGTTGTCTCTTCTTACCTACAAGCTTCCTTTAGAGTCATACTTCACTTACCTTGGTACCAGAGGGCACCAGTGAAGGTCATGTTGAGAAGGGGATGGATCATGCCATTCCAGAGAGCGCTCGGGTCATTTCTGTCGAAGATATCGCTGTCTTCTCTGTAAAATGAATGCATATGACTGAAGGCCATGGAAATAAACCAAAAATATGAGAACAAATGATATTCTATCACCCTGCAATATTTTCTATGTAACTGATAATCACAAAAAAATATTCTATATGACTCAAAAGGACAGAATTTTGCAGCTTAACTTTCACTTTTTCCACAACTCCTGTTAGTATGGCGAATATTTGTTAGTGGGCAGGTATGTAATTCTAACATTTATCACATAGCTATGCAAGTATATATTGTACCTCTGTTCCCTTAAGCTGCAATTATAAAATATGTGACAAAAAACAGCAAAACCTTGTAATGCATGCTCTGAAACCCATATGGCATGCTTTGAAGCCTATTCACCACACCTTCAATCTACTTGAAATGAAGCAATTCAGTCTCCTGAGCTCCCTATGCCATGCTTTGAGTATTATTACATACCTATGTGCGAATATCATTCAAATATGTCGGTGATCGGTGACCTAGAACTAAGACATAGTTCGGCCACAGTAAGGGCATTTTCTCCTAATACTCCACAAATCAAATTATAAACAAACCCATCAGATTAACAACACAAATTCACAAATATTCCTGTATGTTGTAGCATGACAAGAATCTGCATTATCAATATATCTAGTTACAATCTTAATTTACACTATGGAGCATAGTGAAAACCACCTAACTAAATAAATATTAAGTCACATGTGAAAGTATCAAAGACAACATTTGAGCATACTATCAAGAGATGTCACGAGTTTGAGTCTGAGTTTATTTATGCCACGCATTTTGTTGGCTCCATAATTTCATGAGTCGAAGACGAGTGACATTTCGGAGCCAACAAAATGAGTGGCATTAATAAGCTCAAACTCAAACGAGTGGCGTCTAGATTTCATCCTACCCCGTTTTCATATTTTTTCAGTATCAGAAAGTAGTGGCATAAACAACACTTTATGTCACACCCGTGAAATAAACAAATCCCATGTTAAGCCTATGGCGTTTTTTATTAGGGGTAGGATAAACCTGATTATGCTATGCTAAAGTTATGATCAGACTAAAGAAACTCATGACCTTGTAGCTTGTGGAGGTACCTCCTTGGTTTAAGTCTGTTTGAAGCTTTAAATGGCTTTTAAATTCTCTAAGAATGTAAGAAAACGAAAAGTGACTACCTTGCCACCAGGGCCAGATTAGAGAAGAATCGAACAAGTTTTGGTCGAAGTGAGTATTCTCCACAAGTTTGATGCCTAGTGATATGAACGAGGCGACAGCCAAGTGAATATCACATAGCATTCAAACGAGCTAGAGAACAACAAGAAGAAGGAGTTGCTTTCTGCATTGATCTCACCCTGTACACACAGAATGTACAACACACAGGATATAGACCATGGAGAACGGACTCGAATACCTGTAGGGGCATGGAGAACGAGAACCATGCTCCTACATACAGTTCACATACAATAAAGTGGGGCTTGAAAGTCCCCACTTTTGTTACCATTAATTCATTTGTGACCACTGCCTGATTTTATGGCACTTGTGGCAAAATATTGGTCAATGCAATTGAGTAAACCAGAGACATGCTGAGAAAATTAAGTATCTATGAGAAATTTGACAAAATTTGACAAAATCTGACAAAATTGTGACAAAATCACACTGGATCAACTTTGTTGTTGCTGGAATGAATTATGGACCTCAAAAGCTTTCATTTTGGGACCCCACTGCTTACAAGTTTCTTATTGTTAAGGATTAAAAACCGTTGAGGTTTATACTAATGAGGATTCATAGCTTGCTTTGAATTTGGTTTGGTCCAAATATGCTTTTTTTCCCTTTTTTATCTTAAACGTACATGAACTGGAGAAAAAAAAACCTGGTTAAGGGTGGGCCGATCAACTCAGGTCTTTTGATGGTTCCCATTTCCCTCCACCTCCAAAGCTAGAAAAAAAGTCTAACAATTCCATTTATTCACCATGACCCAGTTTTCACTTCTTAACTTTTACTAGAGTCATGCATCACTTACCATGGGACCTGAGGGCGCCAATGATTGTCACGTTGAGAAGAGGAGTGATCATGGCGTCCCACATGGCACTTGGGTCGTATTTGGCGAAGATATCACTTAACCCTTTCTGGCAGCGCAATGCCATATGGCATTCCCCTGGCCGTGGCAGGACAATGCCATATGGCATTCCCCTGGCCGTGGCAGGACAATGCCATATGGCATTTTCCTGGCCGTGGCAGGACAATGCCATATGGCTTTCCCCTGGCCGTGGCAGGACAATGCCATATGGCATTCCCCTGGCCGTGGCAGGACAATGCCATATGGCATTCGCGTGGGCAAAAAAGAAAAATGCTTTATTTGTTCCTTTGTAATGTTTTGGAAAATTATCACAGAACTATGAAAATTAGAGGACATATTAAGCTATGTGTTGCCAGTAACTCTCTAAAATCTCAGAAAGTTTTGATAAAAATCCAGATTTATTGGACATTTCAAATTTGTAATATTTTTTAACAAGATTGTCTTCAAAAGCCGGTCATACAAACACCACAATTGGTTCTGGTGCCTACTGCAGTATGGATACATGGTGAATGATGTGTGGCTCTTGAAGGGTTAATTACCCACCTAATACTGAGTCTCCATTGGAAACGTATAGGGCACCTGGAAACAGCTACCGGGAGATTCTGGCATGTCAGAATCTCCTGCAGGAGATTCCGGAAAAATAGTCCTCTCCATAGTAAGGTTGAATCATCATGTACTTCGAATTAAGTTTCTTGACTGTTTATTCAATGCTAAGTATTTAGAATCAATCAAAATAATCTTATCTATCATAAGAAAATACACTTTGTATACTAAAAAACAGGTTAATGGCGAACTATATTATTGGTGTCAGTCTACACCGAATTACTGCCACACTTAACAGTGCTGTGGTGCCTGGAACTAAATGGCTTACACAAACCTTTTAATTGCAATAGATTTCTGATTAATCTTGTAGGTGGGTAATAAATACAATAATGACTGGTTTTGTATATGAATGACTGTAATCTCCTCGTAGTTGACGCCGTAATATCCTCGCTAATCACTCGGATATTACTACGCGTCAACTACTCGGTGATTATGGCCACTCGTACACAAAACTAGTCATTATTGTGTATGTCTTCTCTGTTTAATTATGTTTAATCTATGGTTCATATAGATTATACAAGACAGTATATATTTAGAAAATACTGGCTAAGGCTTAGTGGACGTTGTTTTGTACTGGTATGTCTGATTTTATTCCGTATGTGCCGGGTTTTGCAACCTGGAGCATACAACATATCTGTATGCTCCAGGTATGTAGATACATGCTCGTTATGTGTTTTTTATGGACACTTTCTATTAGATGGATGATAGACTGTAAATACCCATCGTATCGCCATATAACGTAGCAATACCGTGCGGCAATGGTATGTATAAAAAATACCATTCACTGCACGAAAACCACCATTTTACATATATATACGCCATCGCGATAACGCAAGTATCAGCTGTATAGTGGCTTGTTTATATCTATATATACGCCTCTTATACGCATCTGCGTTTCGGGCGTCTATGAGACAGTTTCCATATGAAGACGCGCGCGACTTGGCTGTCTTTCACACCTGGCGTATCCAAGATAAAACATGCTCTGTGCAATATATATACGCCAGGCGTATATATGATACCCCATCCTGTGGTTGTTGGTAGAGGATGCACCAATACTGACCTGCCACCCGCGACCTCCCAACCCCACCCCCTTACCCCCTGTGTAATTAATCAATTTATATACAATCAGGTTTTATAAAGGTTTTATAAAATAAATTCGTAATATAAGATTGTATTTTTTATATAATACAGATTTGGATGATTAATGGAAGATGAAATATGCTACCAGTAGTGTCCCCAAGTTGCAAAGATCGGAACTATTGGATGGTGGTGTATATACAACGGAATCAGGCGTATATATGACGTATATGAGACCACACTATGGACATGTATATACGCCACTAGATAAGGCGTCTATGAGACGGATAACAGGTCGAACTTCTAGACGCAAAATCCTACTGTTAGACGCGTTTCGGATACATATGTAAAGCGGTAAGTTTCGTGCAGTGATTGTTTCATGTATTAATTTAGGTATATGATAATAAGAAAACATATTGACTGAGCTTGTAAGGATGATGCCATTCTCGGCCTTTTGTAACATAAATATGTCCCGCGGCCTGTGGTGTCAAGACATATTCATGGTATAAAATATCTTGAAAATTCATCCCTATGGGCTCAGTAACCACGTTTTCTGTTATTACCAAAAGATGATCTAGAAGCCATGTTGAAGCGAAAATTCGCACACTGCTGATGTCTTAAAATGTTCCGTACAGCCTTTCATCTTACCCCTCACATAGATTTCCATAAACTTAACATGATGTGACTGTATGCCACAGTTATGAGATAAAAAATGTATATGCCATGGGCACCATGAAGTAAAAAACACATGACGGGGTAGGATAAAATCTAAACATCACTTAATTTCATATAACTGTTTACATGACATTCATTGTCTTCCGCTGCAGATATCACTCAGCTCTGCTTCGTGATATCATTCCGCGAAGACAACTCATGCCATATGAACAATCAAACTTTTGTGACATTTCTTGATGATACAGGGACCTGGTTTTGTGAGAACACAAGTAGCTGCCCTTGGGAAAAGACAGACCCCTAACATAGGAATTAGACAAATCTACACATTATGGACCTGTTTCACTAGTTTCGTGACATGTCTGTGACACCATACAGACATTGGGGTTGTCTGGTTTTGTGACAACACAAGTAGCTGCCCTTGGGAAAAGACAGACCCCAAACATAGGAATTAGACAAATCTACACATCATGGACATGTTTCACTAGTTTTGTGACAAAAGTGAAGACAGACATGAAAAGCGGCGCCAACAGTGCAAGCAAGAACACACAAAACGAAGTTTAATGTATAGTTCTTATGAAACCGGAC
The DNA here is from genome assembly GCA_950022655.1 of Alentia gelatinosa. Classification (NCBI taxonomy): domain Eukaryota; kingdom Metazoa; phylum Annelida; class Polychaeta; order Phyllodocida; family Polynoidae; genus Alentia; species Alentia gelatinosa. Next base: position 4,495,240 of record OX465581.1, on the reverse strand, counting down.
ACACCATCTAGACATGTCACGCCATCTAGACATGTCACGAAACTAGTGAAACAGGTCCCTGGTGCATTTGTTTATAGACAATAATTGATGGTTTTGTGGATGGGTGGCGGTAAACCACGAGAGGTTGATGCTGACAGGTTTCATATAATGTGTCATGGATTACGGCGTCCACCAACCACGACAAGGCTGCGACAATGGCTTTCCGACAAGGTCAACGACAGCTCTACGATTGGAAGGCCTGTCGTAGCCTTGTCATGGTTGGTGGACCATAGTTCCCGACAAGAGGCTACGACAAGGCCCCGACAGGCTGCGACACGAAGCTTGTCGGGAGGTTGTCGGGGGCCTTCCGACAAGGCTACGACAAAATCGCACATGTTCGATTTTTGCCACGACAAGAGCCTTGTTGTGGCGTGTCGTGGCATGTCGGGAGGTTGTCGCAGAGGTCTTTGATAGAAAATCTAGGTGGAGCATGCTCTTCCCGACAGACTACGACATGCCCCGACAACGCTGTCACAGAGCTCCTCTCCTCACGACAAGGCTGCGACAAGGCACCGATTAGAATTTTCTTGTCGGCGCGTGTTGCAGCCCTGTCATGATTGGTGGACGCCCCCTCTTAGTCCCCATACATTTTCAATGGGGACTTTGTATACAATGGATGATAAATTCAAAGTGAGATCAGCCCAGCACTGCAAAGGTCAAGAAACCTACTGGAGTAACACAGTGTCTTACTTGCAGTGTTTGTGGAAAATAAAAATTCCGTCAAAAGTGCCATAAAATCGGTTAAAATCTTAAAGTTATATCTTACACATAGCAAGGGGCTGCCAGGGAAGACTAATATTGACCGATATTTTGTCAAAAGTGCTGTATGATTACTCGTGGATATTGATACATTTATCAGTACCAAAAGTACCAAAATGGAAAGTTAAGGCTGGATCGTATCCGTAGCACTCGTGCAGGGCCTCAGGGGAAGTCTGGTATTTATATAGAACGTCCTGACCATGCGGTACAATTCACAGAATGAGATGGTAATTTACGGTTTGTACGGACCGAGGCATTTATGCCGAGTTCCGTACAAATGGTAAATTATCATCGAGTTCTGTGACTTGTACAAGCATGGTTGGACGTTATATATTTACTATATACCCGGGGAAAAAAAATCGCTATTTCTTAATAAACATCTATGGCAAGGTGGTCCGTATTTTAGTGTACGGACCAGCGGTCTGTACAGTATTTTTACGTCATATGCCGAAACGGTGCGTATTTACAGTATATATATACGGCATGGGTATATAGTAATGACCAATATTTACGTTATATGTATTAGCATGTATACATAGAGAGACACACCCAGTGTAAAGAGTTTTTGCAGCATCCTGAAAGTCTCTATAACCTCTCCCTAACACAGGCAGCGTATTTGAGTGTGTTTTCCACACTCATAACGTGCCCTCTTTTATATCATTGAAATTCACAACAATCATGATCAAGGGTTTTTACAAACCTTGGTATTTTTTCCACACAGACTTGACATTTGGAACTCATACTCAACGCCCATGGAGAATTTAGAAAAAATAGTCAATGGAGGTTTATGTCATACCGAAAGCTAAACAATGGAAACTTTCTTGTAACACTCATGCAGAAAGTACCAAAAGCCGAAAAATGGAAACTTTCTCCCAACACTCTTGCAGGGTTTCTGGGAAAGCAGATATTGCACGACATATCGTCAAAAGTGCTATATAATTGGTTGTTTATTAGTACCGAAGGCAAAACAATTTAAGCTTATCCATAGCACTCATGCAGGGCCTCTCAGGAAGACCAATTTTGACTGACATATTGTCAAAAGTGCAATATAATTGTTTGTTGGCTACTGATGGGTTAATTGGTACTGAAAGTCGTACAGTGGAAACTTTCTTGTAACACTGACACATGGACTCTTGGGAAGACCTATATTGACCAACATATTGTCAAAAGTGCCATTTAATTGATTGTGTTTACTTATAGGATAATCGGTACTGAAAGTCAAACGATGGAAACTTCCTCGTAAGACTGATAGTGACCGAAATATTGTCAAAAGTGCCACATAATTGATCAGTGGCTACTGATAGGTGTATCGGCACCGAAAGCTAAACAATGGAAACTTTCTTGTAACACTCATGCTGAAAGTACCGAAAGCCGAACAATGGAAACTTTCCCGTAGCGCTCATGCAGGACTGCCAGGGAAGACTGATATTGACTGATATATTGTAAAAAGTGCCATATAATTGCTACTGGTTACTGATAGGTTTATCGGTACCGAAAGCCAAACGATGGAAACTTACCCGTAACACTGGGGCAGAGCCTCTTCGGAAGACCCATATTGACCGACATATTGTCAGAAGTGCCGCAGAAGTGTTCGTGTCTCCTGATAGGTTTATCGGTACCGAAAGCCGAACGATGGAAACTTACCCATAGCACTGGCGCAGGGCTGCTGGGGAGGACCCATATTGACTGACATATTGTCAGAAGTGCCGCGTAAGTGTTCGTGTCTACTGATAGGTATATCGGTACCGAAAGCCGAACGATGGAAACTTACCTGTAGCACTGGCGCAGGGCCTTTGGGGAGGACCAGGCCTCCAGGGCGGTACCTCCCCAGGAGGACTGGACGAGGCCGATGGGCACTCCCGTGTGCTGGTGCAGCTTGCGGCCGTACGACCAGCAGAGCGAGGAGAAGGAGCCAACCGAGTCTTTAATCAAATAAAAAACAGGTTACATAGAGTACAGCCAGTGCATTCAATCAAGATCAGCAAGATAGGAAAGAAATGAACTGGACATGTTTGGTCCAAGAACTTTATATGTTCCACTAAAGATTTAAGTGTTGAAAACTGGAAGTTATTATCTTGAATGTGTAGACTTAAGTATTGAATTCTCGCAGTGTAACAGACAGAACGAGACAGGGGAGAATAGGAAAACATGGAGAGAGGGAGGACAAAGAGATGGAGGGTGAGAAAGAGTGACAGAGGGAGCATGGGGGGAGAGGGTGGGGAAGGGTTGGAGAGAGGGAGCGAGAGAGAGGAAGAGAAAGGGTGGGAAGGAGGGAGGGAAAGGGAGGGAGGAAGTGAGAGAGGGAGGGAGAGAGAGGGAGGGAGAGAGAGGGTGGGACAGAGGGAAGGAGGGAAAGGGAGGGTGGGAAAGAGAGGGAGATAGAGAGGGAGGGAGGGGGAGAGGGTGGGAAATGGTGAGAGAGAAGGGGGAGGGACGCAGTGGGTGGGAGAGGGGAAGGGAGAGAGGAAGGGAGAGAGGAAGGGATCGACAGAGGGTGGGAGAGGTTGGGAAAAAAAAGGAAAGAGCAAGAGAGAATGTGAGAGATTTTGGAAGGGAGGGAGGTAAAGGGGGAGGAGGATGGAGAGACGAAAGGGGTGAGAGAGGTTGGGCAGAGGGAGAGAGGCAGTGTGAGAGAAATAGGGAGAGAGAAAGTGAGAATGAGAGAGAGGGAGAGAGGGAGCAGAAGAGGGAGAAAGAGATAGAGGGAGAAAGCAAGAGGGAGAGAGAGGGGGGGAGAGGGAGAGAGAGGGAAAAGGGGAGAGAGAGGGAGAGAGAGGGAAAAGGGAAGAGAGAGGGACAGATAGAAAAGGGGAGAGAGAGGGAGAGAGAGGAAGAGGGAGGGAGAGGGAGAAAAAGGAGAGAGAAAGGGAAAAGGAGAGAGAAAGAAAGGGAGAGAGACAGAGGGAGAGGGAGAAATAGAGAGGGAGAGGGAAGAGGCAGAGGGAGAAAGATAGGGAGAGAGATAAAGATAGAGAAAGGGAGAGGGAAACAGAGAAATGGGAAAGAGAAAGAGGGAAGGAGAGAGAGGGTGACAGAGAGGGAGAAACTCCATAAACACCATAAAAGTAAAAAAACAAACCAATCGCATGAAGGAGTTCATACCGAAATCTGGCGCCTTCCATTCTTGTCTGACAGAAATGACATCAGCCACAGGCTCGGGAGACTCGCGTCTGTCCAGGGCGAAGATACGGATGTTGGGGAACTTGTTGGCTTGGAGCATCTCATTGGTGCCGTTAAAGGTCTGGAATGTTACTTGTGTCAATAAGGTGTTGTAGAATTAGGAGAAACCAAACGAGAGTTAGTCGTGTTGTTGTTTATCACACAACGGCAAAGTCATATATTACTGCGCGAGGCGAAGGTGAGTGCAGTGATACAACACAACTAACTCGAGTTTGGTTTAGAATTTATCCTACCCTGTCTAAATTACTTCAGCAAATTAAGAAATAACATAAAACTCAGTGATAATCATTGGTCGCTTTTCAAATGACGTCATTTGACAACTGTATCCCACTAGAGTGATAAATTTCATTTTCCTGCACCGTAGACCAAATACAGCCCACTAATGTTAAGAGGGTGCGTCCACCAACCACGACAGGGCTGCGACAACGGCTTTCCGACAAGGTCCACGACAGCTCTACGATTGGAAGGCGTGTCATAGCCTTGTCGTGGTTGGTGGACCCTAGTTCCCGACAAGAGGCTACGACAAGGCCCCGACAGGCTGCGACACAAAGCTTGTCGTGAGGTTGTCGGAGGCCCTCCGACAAGGCCACGACAATATCGAACATGTTCGATTTTTGCTATGACTGGACCTTTGTTGTGGAGTGTTGTGGTTACCTCGATATCACTGTCTGAGTGTGTCGGAACCATGGGCGCCTTTATTACGGAAACCGGCAACGTCTACGACACGCCCCGACACCGCTGTCCCGATTGCGATTGGAACATTCATGTTGGCACTTGTCGTAGCCTTGTCGTGGTTGGTGGACGCACCCTCTAAGCCTATGGAGTGTTTTTATTAGGGGGAGGATAAAGTGCTGTCTATAACCGGTCATAGAATATTAGGCCACCGTAAGTGCTGCTTATAATCTGTTATAGAATATTAGGCCACAGTAAGTGTTGTTTGTAATCTGTTATAGAATGTTAGGCCACAGTAAGTGTTGTTTGTAATCTGTTATAGAATATTAGGCCACAATAAGTGTTGTTTGTAATCTGTTATAGAATGTTAGGCCACAGTAAGTGTTGTTTGTAATCTGTTATAGAATGTTAGGCCACAGTAAGTGTTGTTTGTAATCTGTTATAGAATATTAGGCCACAGTAAGTGTTGTTTGTAATCTGTTATAGAATATTAGGCCACAGTAAGTGTTGTTTGTAATCTCTTATAGAATATTAGGCCACAGTAAGTGTTGTTTGTAATCTGTTATAGAATATTAGGCCACAGTAAGTGTTGTTTGTAATCTGTTATAGAATATTAGGCCACAGTAAGTGTTGTTTGTAATCTGTTATAGAATATTAGGCCACAGAAAGTGCTGTTTGTAATCTGTTATAGAATATTAGGCCACAGTAAGTGTTGTTTGTAATCTGTTATAGAATATTAGGCCACAGCAAGTGCTGCATATAATCTGTCCTATAATAGGCCAGGCGTCTACCTGCTACGATAGCAGTTTAAGACCTCCCGATGGATTACAATGCATGACGTAAAAGAATCCTAGCTAATTGGGAACCTTTTTATCTTACACAAATGTCTAGACTGGGAACATCGGCGTATATCGTAATCGGCTTTAAGGTACATCGTTAGGCTTATTGCAGATGATTTGGAGCTCAGTGGATGTTGGGGCTTAGTAGGACTAATACAAGGGGGGAACCCAAGATCATTTGGCCAATTGTATAACAATCCTTCTCTTTACCTTCCATATATAAAACGTTAGAATTTCATCGAATCCGCTTGAAGTTGCTCCCGTACATAGGGACAGAGTGGACCCGATCTAGGGTTGGAGATTGAAGACCAACGGGAGTGAGATTCTCGTGTAGTGAAAAACTCGAATCGGTTCTTATTTTTTGTAGGACTATACTCAGACAAACTTCTTCTCTTATGATTCAATTCAAGCCATGACGAAATCAATGTTTAATATTGTAGTTTTCTAATCTACCTTTCTCGTGAGAAACCAATGAGATCCCAACTTTCGCTGGTGTCAATCCAAAGAGTTCTGATTGCTGATGACCAGCTCAAACACCTGTGTCATACAATATGTTTACCACTAGATAATGATGGTTTCCTGATAACACGCTAGAGGGCATGACGGCAGTTAGGAATCTTAGCCAAATATGAATCGACGAAGTCGCTAGTTCTGAATAAAAAAGGTATTTTGGGCAAAGATTGGGTGCTGTACCCTGAAAAATTGGTAATGGTCAGGTGGGCATGCCTTCAAGACCCTGAGACACTGGGCCTCTGCTTCTTTCCCAATAGCACAGTGAATAGCATGCAGATAGTGAAGGGATATTTTTTTTCAGCAAGCTGGAAGTCTATGTGACCACTCTAACCTTTAGGCAACGTATATCATGTTCGAGCATGTTCTAACAAGTGAAATGTGTGTATAAGGTAAATGAAGCTTTATACATCGTCAATACAATATCTAGACTACAATAATATCAAGAGACGTCACGAGTTTGAGTCTGAGTCTATTTATGCCACGCATTTTGTTGGCTCCATAATTTCACGAGTCAAAGACGAGTGACATTATGGAGCCAACAAAATGATTGGCATAAATAAGCTCAGACTCAAACGAGTGGCGTCTAGATTTTATCCTACCCCGTTTCCATATTTTTTCAGTATCAGAAAGTAGTGGCACAAACAACACTTTATGTCACTACCCGTGACATAAACAAATCCCATGTTAAGCCTATGGCGTTTTTTATTAGGAGTAGGATAACTGCCTTTACAGCATCATAGGATCATAAGTATTGTCTTAGAGTGTACCTTGTAGGTCTCCATATCCATGTTGCTCTGACCAGAGCAGAGCCAGACATCACCAAAGAGCAGGTCAGTGAGCTGAATGGTGTCTTCGCTACCCAGAGCGGCGGTCAGGGTGAACGGGCCGCCAGCGGGTGTGGCCGGCAAGAGGACCCGCCACACTGCACTCAGGGCACCAGGACCTGCGGCAAGAAGTGTATGACTTTTACAGGGTTGTTCTCTGTACGCATTCAATTTACGAGTTAAGTTTAGATATAAATCACACTGCAGTCAGGGTGTACGAGCCGCCAGCGGGGGTGGCCGGCAAGAGGACCCGCCACACTGCACTCAGGCCACCAGGACCTGCGGCAAGAAGTGTATGACTTTTACAGGGTTGGTTTCTGTACACATTCAATTTACGAGTTAAGTCTAGATATAAACACCCGGCACACCATGATCAGGGTGAACTGGACACCAGTGGGGGTGGCCGGCAAGAGGGACAGCTACACCGTTGCAAGAAATGTCTGACTTTAACAGGCATGTCTTCCATACACATTTAACACACAAGTTTAGTCTAAATAAAAACCCCTGCCACACCACAGTCAAGGTGGACATGCCACAGGCGGGGCTGGGCAGAGGAGAACTGGCCACACTTCAACAGGACAGGCAAGAAGGTGTAAAGCTCTGAGGCTATAGTAGCCTAGTTCAGAACCCTAAGATGAAAGGAGTAAGAACTCAAACACAGATGTACTATGTACAACTATGAGTCAAGAACTTCACTGTTTAATCCAACATAAAACATCCACTTATATACACACTGCAGGTGGCATCTGGGTTCAGGGTAAGTTTGTAAACTCTGTGCTAGGATTGGCTGTGGGGAGTCACATGACTAGTCTCGTTCCAGTCTGTCGCGCATGCCAAGGAGGGCCACTCATGTCACTGACAACTCAGGTGTCAGTGTCATGTCAGAGCGCCCTGCCCCTATGTGGCCAGACCGGGAACTAGAGTGAGTGATAATGAGGGTAAATATACCATTCACTACATGGCTGCCATACGATCAACACCACGACAGGGAGGGAGTTACTACAAGATGGTGACTGTCCTAATGCAATCATTTTTGGTACCAATAAATATGGGCAATTTGGATGACTTAATCTCTTCACATAGAAACCAAAATAACTGGTCACAATAGGGATGTGTAGACTGGAACTTTACAAAGGGATGCGTGACTTTGACAGGTTTGTTTCTGTACACATTCAACTTATGAGTCAAGTTGTAGATATAAACAACTGCCACACCACAGTCAGGCCGTACGGGCTGCCAGTGGTGTGGCTGGCAGGAGGACTCACCACTCTGTGGTCAGGCCACCTGGACCTGCGGCAAGAAATATATGACTTTTACAGGATTTACAAGTTAAATCTAGATATTAACACCGGCCACACTGGGACCTGTTTCACTAATCTAGATGGTGTCTAGATGGTGTGTCCGGTTTCATAAGAACTAGACATTACACTGCGTTTTGTCCTTTCTTGCTTGCACTGTTGGTGCCACTTTTCATGTCTGTCTAACACTTTTGTCACGAAACTAGTGAAACAGGTCAATGATGTGTAGATTTGTTTAATTCTTATGTTTGGGGTCTGTCTTTTCCTAAGGGCAGCTACTTGTCACAAAACTAGACAGCCCCAATGTCTGTATGGTGTCACAGACATGTCACAAAACTAGTGAAACAGGGACCTGTTTCACTAGTTTTGTGACATGTCTAGTTGGCGTCTGTGCCACCATACGGACAGATCACAAAATTGCAGTTGATGACACACAGAGTTTCACTCACTTCTCGTAAGAATTAAGCAATGACACTTTAACATGAGTAGGGGATACATATAATCTATAATCGTACCAAATATGAAGAAGATTGGCCACTTCGACCCTCTGATATTTGGTAGTCTTTTTCCGCTGTTGCTTGTACTGTTGGTGCCACTGTTGATGTCTGTCTAGGCCTAATGTCACGAGACTACTGAAACAGGTCCCTGGTCCCTGTAGTAAGTCCACTGGGACCTAAGGCAAGAGATGACATGGCGGCTATGGCCTTTGTCATGGAGTGATAGCTCTTTTGTTATGGCTGTTTTTTAATTACTTTGGTATCATTTGCTGTATAACAACCCAAATTCCAACAAACCTTATAGGAGTCATCCATAAAGTATGTATGCAATCAGAGGGATGGGGTAAACAAATTCTGAAATTTGGTGTATGCCCCTTTAACTTAAAATGCAAATGGAATGAATACACCATGTTGAGGTATCCCATGATTCAGTCTGTTTACAAGATCTGGTTTCAGTCGTTATTTATTCATGATCCTTGTGCCATATCCCACAATTGGTGCAGTTTTTATATATATCTTCAAATCGGAAATCTGATCTCAGAAATTAGAATTTAAGATATTTCTACATGTACATGCCAAATCATATTCAGTTTATCCAATTAGAAATCGGAGAACGGTGGTTCATCAGGGGACACGCAGCCATGGTGCGGCAAGCCAGTCAGGAGCGGATCCTTTATTTACCAGAGCGATAATAGGGAGTTTAGTAACGTCTCAAAGGTGTATTAGACGTTAGGGCCCACCACCCACCACCCAAAAGTCAGGACGTTAGGGCCCACTCATTAGAACGTTAGGGCCCACCTAGAATAATAACATTGACATATATCATTGAAAAATGCATGCATGTGAAATCATTATTTACATTTCCTGAAATTTGCAAAAACCATATGGTTTCCGTTTTTTGCGTCAACTAGCTATCAAACATTAAGCAATATTGCAAAATAAGGCAGGCCCAAACGTCTATTTATGCTATTTCATGCTCCTGGCACCAAAGGTGTGAGCGCTGCGTCGCGGTACGGCCGAGGCGTGACTGGCTTTCACCAAGGCTTTGACTGGCGACTGGGCCCTAGCGTCACGACCTTTTGATGGTGGGCCCTAACGTCCTGCAATCTTAGATAAAGTTAGGAAAACAGTGGTTCATCAGGGAACAGGTGCGGCCAGCCAGTCTGGAGCGGATCCTCTACTTACCAGGGGCGATAATAGGGAGTTTAGTAACATCTCGAGGACATATTAGATAAGGTATGTAGGCGTTAGGGCCCATCATCCAAGAGTTGGGACATTATGGCCCGATCATTAGGACGTTCGGGCCGACCTGTGATAACATCGACATGTATCATTGAAAAATTCATACACTGCACGAAAACCATTGAATTTCATGAAAATGATTGAATTTATGCTATTATGAAATACAGCCAAGACGCATCCGTAAATAAACCCTGGGCATGTATATATGAAAACAATGATGACAGTGGTTCATCAGAGAACAGGTGTGGCCAACCAGTCTGGAGCGGATCCTCTACTTACCAGGGCGATATTAGGGAGTTCAGTAACATCTCGAGGACATATTAGATAAGGTATGTAGGCATAAGGGCCCACCACCCAAGAGTTGGGACATTAGGGCCCGATCATTAGGACGTTCCGGCCGACCTGTGATAACATCGACATGTATCATTGAAAAATTTATACACTGCACGAAAACCATTGAATTGCATGAAAATGATTGAATTTATGCTATTATGAAATACAGCCAAGACGCGTCCATATATGGGCATGTATATATGAAAACAATGATGACAGTGGTTCGTCAGGGAACAGGTGCGGCCAACCAGTCTGGAGCGGATCCTCTAATTACCAGGGCGATAATAGGGAGTTTATATAAATGTTTCTCACTGGGTGTGACGACGCCGGTGATGACGTCATCAGCCTGCTCTGTGACGTTTCCGGCGCTGAGCGTGACGTTGACCTGCTGGCCGACGTAGATGACGTCAGCGTAGCCCCAGACGGCAGAGCGTCTCGGGGAACGCTGCAGCACCATGCTGGACCCATAAGACGCCGCGAAGGAGAAGGCTTCCGCTTCCGGTCCTGCCATCACAGAAATATATGTTATTTAAGAAAAACTAGCGACTTCGTCGAGTCCGAGTACGAAAAATATAGAAAATGAATTATCGGACTGCCGATAGCGGGGTGCGGACACCCGACGTCCGCATCCCCAGCCGGAGGCTCTGCTGACTGCTCCACAAAGATAGGTGTTACAATTGGGCCAAATACTTAGGCTATTGCTGGGTGGGTGGAATCGGCGGAGTTTTGAAAGGGTTACCAGCGAAAGTTGAGATCTCATTAGTTTCTCACGAGAAAAGTAGATTAGAAAACTACAATACAAAACTTTAATTTCGGCATGGCTTGAAATGAATCATAAGAGAAAAAGTTTGTCTGAGTATAGAAATACAAAAAAAGAGTAGCAGGTTACAGTTTAGTACTGCACGAGACTCTCACTCTCGTGGCTCTTCAATCTCCATGCCTATGTCTGGTTCACTTTGTCTCTATGTGCGGGACCAACTCCAGGCGGATATGTTGGAAATTCTACCGTTTTAGATATAGTAGGTAACAAGACTAGCGGCTTCGGCGCCAGACACACATAACACAGTCCATTGGGTTCGCCGCTCGCCAATGGGGTTTCCCAATGTTTGGCACCAGAAGGTAGGGAAAGCCCGCTTTTTGCAGGTAGAATGACGTCATACTATTGTGGTCTATAGACATAGACAATAATCGATGGTTTTGTGGACAGGCGGCCGTAAACCACGAGTGGTTGACGCGTAGTAATACACGAGCGCTAGCTGTATGGTTTACAGAGCCGCCTGTCCACAAAATCATCGTTTGTTGTATGTATTATCCACATTTTTGAATAAATTAAACTCAGTTATTGCCATAATAAATGGTATAACAATAGGGACTATTTCTCTGCTCTATAGCAAAAGGGACTATTTTTCCCGTATACCATGGTTTTGAGGCCGTATACCACAGGTTTGAATCCATATACCACAGTTATGGTATCTGACAAGTTGTATACAATGGATCATGGTTTACTGAGTCCCTATGCATTTTCAATGGGGGCTTTGTATACGATGGATAATAAATTGGGTATCCCATCGTGAATATTCATAAGCAGAAATAAGGTGACCCAAAACACATAGGCGATGCTATGTTCGAATTCAGCGTGATTTAGGGACCAGCACAACTTGCGCCATTTTGAATTGGAGGAGGAAGTCACACACCCATCACAGAGTAATGAGATCTGAAAACTACGGTACTCAATTTCATTTTCGAAATGTCTAGAAATAAAGCATAAGAGATAAAGTAAATCTGAGTATAGACCAACTAAAAAGAAACAGCAGGGTCAAGTTTTTCTGCACATGAGATTCTCACTCTCGTAATATTCAGTCTCCTTACACAGGTCTGGTTCTGCCTGTCTCTATGTTGGGGAACAACTCCAAGCAGATCTTGTTGAAAAACTGCCTTTTTATATATGGTAGGTAAATATGTGTCATACACAGAAAATGTTTTACTATGGAGGAAACCTATGAGAGTTCACGGTCAGAGCTCGTATCCCATCGAGTTTGAATTGCGTAGTAATTATATAAAACAACCTGAGCATGCTGTACATGCTACAAAACAAGATTTCAGAACCCTACTATTTCATTTGTATACTGCACATTCACATTTCTGTCTCAACATACATCATAAACTAAGAGATGATGCCATATTTATGTAAGAATAGTCATGCCATATGGCGGATATAGTTAGAAATACATCTTTACTAAATCAACGTCCATGATCAATCCGAAAAAGAAATACAAAACCACATATTTTTTTCCGACCATGGACTCCTTTCGAGTCCGTTGGAACCGAAAAGATTACATCACACATATTAATGTGGAGCTGAAATACATTTGAAATAAACTACTTCTGAATTTGCAACATAAAATACGGTTATTTTTGCGTGACATATGCCACCCCTCTCATAAGATCTCACACTCTCTAAGTGGTATTCTGTATTCCAGTCCAAATAAAGCCACTAGGGCGTCAAGTACACAGTATTCCCGCTAGGTTGCATCATTGAGATTATAGGAATCTATGGGTTCCATTGATGTACATGCTTAGCACGGGAGGCAGACCAGTGGATTCTCAAGGCTCTAAGCCTAGTTCGTAAAGAATTCCTCTCCCATAGAGCGTAGTGAGAACCTTGTACAGAATGCCACATAGAGACTGTGAGATCTTATGAGAGGGGTGCACCTTCAGGGTTAAGTATTAAGAGAAAACGTGGTTACTGAGCCCAAAGGGATGGACATTCGAGGTCTATTTATACCATAAATACATTCCGACGCCGCAGGCGGAGGGACGTATTTATGGTATAAAAGGTCAAGAATGGCATCCCTACAGGCTCAGTCACTACGTTTTCCTATTATTACATACCTAAATATAAAAAAACCCGCCTTTTATGTACTTTTTAAATGTACCATTTGACCCAATGGTCACAGTGCGCCCGTATATTTACTACAGGTGCAGTGTGCCCGAACATTATTTATACTGAACTCCTAGCAGTGGGTAGTATTTCATAGACATTCGGCCATAGGTATATAATAATAAAGAAGAAACCAACAAGTTTTGGTCAAATCGTCGTTCTCCATGAGCTTGATGCAGAGTGATATGAACAAGGCCGAGTGAATATCACATAGCATTCAAACGAGTTGGAGAATGACTTCTTTGACCAAAACGAGTTGCTTTCTGTATTTATCTCACCCTTATACACTTTAAAAGAATGGAAAACACACAGGATGTAGACCATGGAGAACGGACTGAAATACTTGTAGTGTCATGGAGAACGAGTTCCCCATGTTAAGCCTATGGACACTAATTCCAGGGGTGAGATAAAGGTGCACATTAAACAGTACTTGCTCCCATGAACTATGAGAAACCAAATTATCAAAATATGATATTTTAGCATACGATCGATATTTCATGTCCAATATTCAATTCTTGAACCTACGCCATAGATATATAAATTCTTACCGATGAACTGAAACAGATAAAGCAGTGCTGTAATGAGAGGAAGATGGGCCATGGTTCTGTCCTTATGGATTCCTTGAGACGAACCAGCTGGCCATCCAAGATACACCCTTATTTATAGTGTCGAGGGCTTCTTTATCATGTTACATATTCTAGATCACCTCTAATGATAAATAGGGCACAGAGTGATTGCTAGTTCTGCAATCATCCACCAGGATATTGCAAGATAAAGCTATTTTCCACTGGCCGACTATCTGCCACCGATCTGCAGTCAGGAACCACTGACGCCAGATCGGTGAACGGAAACAGACTATCGTAAAACTGGATGAGTTTCAATCTTGGCCACCGTATGCCACGACTGGAGTTTGGCATAGTGACTTCATGAGGCGAAGCCGAGTGAAGTCCAGAGCCAAAACTCTAGGAGTGGCATGCGGTTGTCAAGATTAAAACGAATCAGGTTTTGATTATATCCTACCCAGTCTCCTCGATTTTGGAATATCACATGATAACAATTCTGTATGCCACTAGTGGCATATACAACTCCGTATGTCAGTCAGCGTGGCATACGGAAACCCAATGTTAAGCCTATGTGATTTTATATTAGGGGTAGGATAAATGCTGAGAAGTGTTCTCCGAATAATTATTCATAGATTATGCAATAAAGCCGCCACTGACCGACTTGGTCAACGACCGACAGAATGAAAGGGGTTTGAAATCATTGGTGATGGTCATTGAGTTTGGAGGACTATTCTGTTGGTATGGACCTGTCAGATGCGACAGACAAAATGGCATACACTGCACCTTCACCGATTTTTAGATCCCCATGTGCAGTCGTTAGCCATCACCGACTGACTCTTAGGAGAACTCATTTAATTTTGTTTTGTTATTAATTCGTTTGAATTCGATTGGCAATTGTTCTTCCATACAAACATAGTAGTGCGTTACATGAAGCATTTTGTGTCTGTACATATAATGACAAATTTGATGAGTAGATACTATAGAGGAAACCCATGAAAGTTTAGGGTCTGCGCTCGTATCCTATCGAGTTTGAATGACGTAGTAATTCACAAGGCGAAGCCGCATGAATTGCTATGTGATTCAAATGAGATGGGATCGAGCTCTGACCCTAAACTTGAATGGGTTTCTGAATTTATCTCACCCTTAATATTGACTAATGGGCTAACATTTGTGACATTATCCCCCATTGGATATTTTTTCTAAATATCTAATGGGTGTTAGATACGAGTTTCCAATGTTAAGTCTATGGAGAAAAAAATATCTGGGGTGAGATAAAATCAGGTACAAATTGGTTCGGCAGAGGTTTTGGCCTCTGGCGGGTCATTGAGCTCCGCAGTGCGGAATAACACAAACAAACCTACACTGCACCACATACACACTGCGCACATACACCAACGTCACTCCTGCCTCGCTGCCCATACGACACACACCACACAGAGACATTTTAACCTTCATTCAAAACTCGCTATTCGCTCATGGCATTTTACTATAAATATTCATTTCTAGTCAATTATCTTATCAATTTTCACCATTTTAAGGATCACACTATATCCATGATTATTAAAATGTACATCATAAAATTTTACCAACAAAAATGAAATTTTATTTTCCCAACTTCACATCTTCTTACTTATTTCGCGGTGCGTGTAGCTCAATGACATATTAGATTGAAGAAGAAACAATAGTAAGGTCAGATAATTGGTGTAAGTTGCGGTCAATGTTCATGAAAATATGTTGTTAAATCAGGCTTAAGGCTTGAATGGTATATGGTATAAATATTTTCGCCAGTGATTAATCGGTGCCATTTTCGTTGGCTAGTGGAAAATGGCAAATGGCGCTACTGTAGTCGGCGGACCACCACTATCATCAGTTATATAATTAACATACGCCGGGCTGCAGATAAAATGTATTTATTGCACATCAATATAAAAGAACATTGTATGGTAAAAGCGGTATAAATACATTTCAGGTAAAAGGTTGATAAGAGAGATAAACGATTATACATTATGAGCCCTAGGGCGATAAGAAATAGATAAAAGAAAAGGTGTGGGTGGGTGGGTAAATAAAGAATTCCCGTGCACCAGTTGTGAGTGCAGAAACAGGAATGAATGTCCGTTGCTGGTCTTGTGACCAGTTGAATAAATTAGAGGAGTGTTTGATTAACCACCACAGTGCGTTCGATTATTTAGCTAGGTGAAAAGAAACAACAGCTCGGCAGTAAATTATAGGTCATTTACAATTACTGCACAATGCTGCATATGCACTATGTTCCCATGCCAGAATTTTAAATTGTCAAAAATACAGCCAGGGTAGTCCCAGTGTTAATGGGAATCATTTTAGGCCAAAGGGAAACAGGGCCAATGCCACATAGCGTGACAGAATGTAAAGGCTATAAGACATCGACTTTTTTTCCCGATTCATCCCGACCATCGGCTCGGTGAGAGTCGGGGATAAAATGTCGAGGTCTTCTACCTATAGGGGACAGAGCCATTGTTAGTTCATGAAGCAGTTACTAGGTGGTCGGGGGACAAACCTGTATTCTGGCTCTTTGTTCTTATGAAATTCAACTGCCATTCAATATTTTCCCATGGTTCCCTTGACTCTCTACACCCATCCCAAAGCAG
The DNA here is from genome assembly GCA_950022655.1 of Alentia gelatinosa. NCBI lineage: Eukaryota > Metazoa > Annelida > Polychaeta > Phyllodocida > Polynoidae > Alentia > Alentia gelatinosa. The sequence goes on along the minus strand of OX465581.1, from coordinate 4,478,916 downwards.
GATGACATAATGATTAAACCCAAGACATGATATTTTCCATATGGAACACTTTATATAAATATGTGAGCAAGGCTAAAGTTGTGGCATTTCCCAATTATCACTCACTTCTTTTCCACCTCCTTTAGTGAAGAACACCTACTTTCTCACCTCCATTAGTGAAGAACACCTACTCGGGGGGCGTCATGGCTGCGCTCATGGATCATAGGCTATGTGGCGTATAAGACACCGACATGTAGACTGTTCCCGATTACACCTCCCTCCCTTTATTTATTTATTTATTTTTTAATTTTTATTTATGCTGGAGTAGTCCACTAGGATTTAGATCAATTCTATGCTCCAGGGCCAGGTGTAATAGTTTTGGGGCTTTCAATACCAGTTTTATACAATGTTTTGTTTGTGATTAATAGATATGTTAAATAAATAGGTTTGTTGCCAGTAGATCATCAGTAGGTCCGTTTACATCCAGGGATTTATTAAAGTCTTAGCATAATAGAACAAATATCAACAAAATATTATTATGGTATTTACCATGTGTATGTGATATTTGATATATATATATTTCAATGCCTGTTGATAGGAGTTGGAGTGAGAGACCGCATGTTGCTTTCTGTATTTATCTCACCCCTGTACACTCCAAAAGAATGGACAATACACAGAATATAGACCATGGAGAACGGACTGCAATACTCGTAGGGGCATGGAGAACGAGTTCCCAATGTTAGGCCTATGGGCATTTATTACCCACCTGATACGGAGTCTCCATACTAAGCCTATGTAGCTTACAGATCGCTACTGAGTAGGATACGGAGCTGCGTACCCTCCTAGGAGGATACGGATCTTTGAGATGAAAGTAGTCCCATTGAGATGAAAGTAGTCCCAAACATAACTTCTTAACTATGTTGAAAAGTTTTCTTAAATCTAAAAATAAGTGAGTAATAAATACAACATTACCATGATTTCGATCTGTGTGGCCGTAGTCTCCTTGTAGTTGATGCTATGCAATACTACGCGGAGAATACGGCCACTCAGATCGAAATCATGGTAATATTGTGTATTTATTCCAGGGGTGAGATAAAATATATGCACATAATGAATACAATTTTACTGCTCCTTCAATTCAGTCATCAAGGTTATGGGAAAACAATCGGTCTGGGTCTATGAACTGATTTCTGACACTTATTCATATAATTGAGTTTGTAACCGGCGTTTTGTGTTTTAGATGCCTACAATTCACAGTGGCACCACCTGGTGATTTCTAAATAATGTCAATTATTAGTCAAAACTGGTTTCTTGGGATTCATTCTAATTCTACATGAGTGAATTTAATATTATGTCTGGTTCATCCAATCTTAATTGGTAAAATAGGCTAATTTGTATTTGCTTGATTTACATAGGAAATGTACTGAAAAATATGGTTTTCTTCAATTCTTTCAAAAAACAAGGACGGTGACCAATGATTTTTATTACCTAAATATGTAGTACTATATATGTACTATATTCTGTGAAAGTGTGAGGGAAATGACATGGGTTTTACTGTGTGAAAAAATACTTTTTAGAATTTCTATATATTCTGATATAAAATTATCATGATATTGATCTATAAATCAAAAACTAGCACGGTGACCGCCGATTTTTAAGTTAGATATGTTCTCCAAAACACTTGGAGATTATCATATTACATTCTCAGGAAATTGACATGGGTTTTAATTTTCAGTTCTTATTGTCCGGTATGCCTTTAAGATCGGTTCCTCAAATTGCCTTGTGGGTCTTGGTGGAATCATTTTGTATTTTTCGTTTTTCGATCTTAGGTATGCTGTGAGAATACAGTGAGAATTGTATACTGAATGAAGGACTTGGGTACAGGCATATCTCCTGAGGGTGTGATAACACGTTCTTATCGCGAAATGTCGTCTGGTGATGACGTCACAGCGTTCCTTGGCTGACACATGCTGTATCTTCACATGGTTAAAAAGCGTGTGATCCACCAAGCCTCAGCTAGAGCCGACCAATGGCAATATGGTCGCCCTGTGGTAGTCGCCGACAATTGTCTGGAATGATCTCCTTGGTGGATCAGCAAATAAAACAGCCATGAGGGGCTTTAGTGGATCAGCTAGGACATTCTGCTGAATTTTGGCCTGCCAGACAGCATCGACTAGATGTTAAAGGCATATCGGACAATTTGGCTTGGAAATTGAAACCCATGTCAATTTGCAGAAAATTTTATATGATGATCTCCAAGTGTTGTGGAACACATATTTAACACCAGGGGAGGCAATGACTACCCCTGAGCATAGCCCATGAGTAACCAATTGCATGCTCGTTCATCAATGATGAACCTTCTACAGACTGTACGAGAGTCTATCTAGTCTGGGGCTAGAATAGACTCTAGTACAGTCTGTTGTCGCCAGGGCCAAGGCACACAGGCTCAAACTGAGACTGTTATGTGCTGGCATTTTAAGTCTGGAATTCATGCCTCCGCTGGTACTTTGCTGCCCTGAGTGATTTGTTAGTAACCAAAGTATAACTCTTCTAGCATAGGTTCTAAAATTATACTCTTCTGGCTATGGGCTGCAAATGAGTAACAGACAAACGAAGTGGGCTAGTGAGGCATTTGTTCTATCCTCCAAATATATATTTATTAAACAATTTGAAATTCAAAGAAAGAGAACAAAACAAAGCAAAAAGAAATTTTCGTGTGGAGTGTTCAGTGTCTGGATCATGAGTGATGACCCAGCTACCCAGAGGAGGTGTGAAGCGTAGCGCCCCCTATAGGGAAACAACTCATATATGCGATCGCGGCAGGGTTCAAGGCGCCACTTTCAAACCTGCCAGCAGAGTGGAAGGAGCTCTTGAGAATGGACTGTGTGAGGCTTCTAAGCCATAGCCTATGAGAAATAAGGCTGTATTCCACAACACCAAACAGCCATAAAACGTGGAGCTCTATTTAGCTCTATTGTGGTTTGGAGTACATTAGATGTCACTCTATCAATATCTGTAAAGATTTTTGATAGAGTTCTAACAGTTTGTATGTAGTAGCTGTTACTAGTTAGCCTATTTTAGTATAGGAATCCACATTCAGCTGTCATTTGAGACCATGCCAAAACGAAGAGAGAGGTGGTGCCCTCTGTGGGTATCAGAGTATACCTGTATACGAGACGTATACTTGCAAGAACAGCCAATCATGAAATTCCTTTCTCCCATCAGGCAGAGGGAGCATGGTGGTGCGGTCTGTAAACGGATTAACACTTACAGCTAAAGGGTCAAGGTGCCACGGATTTAACCCAACCACAGCAGCCAACGTAGCGTAGCTCTGGCGGCCAGTGTAGTCCGTGGCTACCAAATCCCCCTACCGTCATAGATCAGAACTATACCAAACACATACGCCCTCTACATTCAGCAGTCTTCACTACTCAACCACCTTCCTTCTTCTCCCTTCACTCTGCAATACACACCCGATCTCAACTGAACACATATTTTACCCACCCACCCACGCTGGGCACGTATAGGCCAAAATAGTAAATACGGAGACAAATCAACTGAAAAACGCAGCGATTTCCAGAATCGCCAACACAGATACTATTTTATAGGAAATACTTTTTTTATAGGAATATCTCCCACTGGTAATTTAGCATCTAAGAAGCAATAATAAGATGAAAATAAATAGTAGTGTTTGCGATTCCAGTAATAGCTGCATTTTTCATTTGTTATGTCTCCGGCTTAAAGTGGAGTCAAAACTCAAACACAGGAGTACTGAATCCAGTTCCTGCATCCTATGGCTAGCCTCCTCGTCGGGCTACAGGGACTGGTACAATTGGTAATGGTGTTGGATTTCTGGCGCTATTTAGCTCCAGCATTCCCAACACTCTCCATACAGATCTATATCCTGGCTATTGGTCAGGATATCTGCTGGGAGATTGATACCCTCTCACTTTGATCTCAATCGAGTCACAGTCAGGAGCAGGCGAAATTTATTGCTATGACAACACAGGTGGCCAGGGAACTGGAGGAAGGGAGGGGGAGGGGTAGGAGGAGGTATAGGGTTACAGGGAGCGGTTTGGGGCCATAAACAAAAGATTTGGTTCATAATGGACAAGTCTTTGATTCATGGGCCAGTCAGAGAAGGATACATACTTTAATGAATTTTATTCTTATTGTGTTTAATCATTAAATGAATGTTCATAATCAAAGACTTGAGCAAGTCTAGAGTACTGGGTACAACTATGAGCTAGAGAAGATTATTTTATTGACAAATCGCAGAAACGTATACATACACCATGTAGAGGGCATTCACTGCATGTTTGAACTTGAAAACTCTGTGCTTGTGAATTAATAGCCAATAGAGTCTACATACAATGCACAGGGGGTAGCTTACTGTACAGTTAACCTGTGTGATCTGTACCATGATTGGCTATTAAATCAAGAGCCAATAGAGTCTACATACAATGCACAGGGGGTAGCTTACTGTACAGTAAACCTGTGTGATCTGTACCATGATTGGCTATTAAATCAACAGCCAATAGAGTCTACATACAATGCACAGGGGTACCTTACTGTACAGTAAACCTGTGTGATCTGTACCATGATTGGCTATTAAATCAACAGCCAATAGAGTCTACATACAATGCACAGGGGGTAGCTTACTGTACAGTAAACCTGTGTGATCTGTACCATGATTGGCTATTAAATTAACAGCCAATAGGGGACGAGCCGAGATTATCAAATCCATTTAATAATCTAGGCTCGTACATGAAGATCTTTTTCTATTCACCAACAAGACCCAGGGACGATGTGGGTCAACTTTATTCAACACATACACCATGGAGTTGTCCCATTACACTAATTCCATATAAGGAATAGAGTAGACCGAGTAGCCAATGACTGCATTTGCAGCAAACCCCGACCTTGACCCTGACCTCCTTGCATGATATTTTCTAGCGCCTTGGGACGGCTCTGCAGTCGAGAGTTGACCTACAATCTAATGGGCCACAACCACCCTGCTTCTGGACGACCTTATCAACGTTTAGACTGTCTTAGTGAACGGATATAGTTTAACGATGACCCTTGGAGGAGGTGCCCAAAAGGGTCTTCATGTATGATCCTAGATTATCAAACTGGCCCCAGTCTGATTCAGGGACCTGTTTCCATAGTTGAAGATCCTCCCGCTGTTGGTCACAGTGGCAGTTCCCGTTTCAATACTTGGTGGAGCCAACAGTGAACGGCACTTTGAGTGTGAGTGGCACCAACAGTGGCAGTAACCGTTTCATAACTAAAAGTCCTGCCACTGTTACTGCCACTGTTACTGCCACTGTTCATGAGAGGGTCTACCCTCTCACATTGATCAAAACAACAATTTAAAAACCTATTTCATCACATATTACGGTTACGGTTCAAAGGTATATCACCATACAATATCGGCAACCAGCGCGCACCGGAACTTATAAATAGACTGAATTATGGGATACATCAATAGGGTCTATGATGCACCAGAAAAATGGCGGGCATTGCCTGGCCTAGTATGTGAGTGAGCGGATAGGCCAGGCTTAGAGCGACATTGCCAGCCACCATGTGGGCAGGTTAGAAAGTAGGCTGAACGATAATAGGGGTGAACACGCCATTCAAAACATGGCAGTTGACCTGTAAACATCAGGGAGGCAGGAGGGGAGACCAAGATGGCGACTGTTCCAATTCAGTCATTTTGTTACCAATAAATACAGACAATTTTGATAATTACCTTCTTCCCATAGAAAGCATATTATTTTACTATGAGTCACATTTGCACCTGTCAAATTTCTTGGTCGATGATGGCTGAACTAGCAATCACTCTATATACAGTAGAACCCCGCCTAACGGACACCCCGTGTAAGCGGCCACCCCACGTCAGCAAACACTTTAGCTCAGAACGGAAATTTTCCCGTCTATTACAAGTTTAATTTAACCCCGCGTAAGCGTTGAACCAGTGTAAGCGGCCACCCCGCGTAAGCGGACACCCCGCGTAAGCGGACAGTTATTTCGGTACGAAAAGGCCTAAAACCCCATGTAAAACGGGCACCCCTGACTAACACCCGAACAAAACTAGATTAATTTGTGTTTGTTATGAATGTGCGTGAGTATATTCATAGAAAATAAATTTTGTAATTCAAAGTTTAATAACTTCGGACCCAATTCAGATATTGAAAAAATGAATTCAAATCTATCATCGCCTCTATCGCCCCAACACGTCGATATAAGCACTTGTATATTGGACTGGCGGAAGCTTGGAAACCCCGCGTAAGCGAACACTTTGGCCCGGAACGGAGGGTGGCCGCATACGCGGGGTTTTACTGTACCACCTATATAGCATCACATCTCCCTTATCAGCTGGTATCATGTATAAGTAGGTCATCGGTGGGTGTACTTTGATTGTTTTAGTGTGGTGTTTTAGTGTCTACCTCCTAACGAACAAGAGGTAGGCCTACTGCCGTGTTTTCTTCCACATACAAGCTGCAGAAGTCAAACTTGGGATCTTCTCAGAAAGTGAGGAAAGGAAGGCAGTGAGAATGAAGGACGAACTAGACTTGTAGTTGGATTTATACATTTCATCTCGTGACACTTGTCCAACAGGTAGGCTCATCTTATCAAGCTCATACATACATCGGAAGGGCTAAGAAAATCAGGCCAGCAAATCTGGATTGTTTTCATTTCGCAATCATTCATGCACCTCTGGTCATTTCTCTCGCGATATTTATCAATTAAATTCATGAAAAATAGGAAACAGGAAGGAGAACTAAAATTGGATGTTATTTATTTTGTGATACTTAGAGTCACAAGGTCTGCTGATTATAGTCATGTGTATATGGAGCGGAATATGAGAATACGGCCAGCAGGACAACAGGGATTTATCATCCATCTATATAAAGTCCCCATTGAAAATGTATGGGGATTCAGTAAACCACGACCCATTGTTTATTATCCATCGTATACAAAGTCCCAATTGAAAATGTATTGGTCTCAGTAAACCACAACCCATTGTTTATTATCCATCGTATACAAAGTCCCGATTGAAAATGTATGGGGACTTAGTAAACCACGATCCATTATGTATTATCCATCGTATACAAAGACCCGATTGAGAATGTATGGGTCTCAGTAAATCACAACCCATTATTTATTATCCATCGTATACAAAGACCCGATTGAGAATGTATGGGTCTCAGTATACCACAACCCATTGTTTATTATCCATCGTATACAAAGACCCCATTGAGAATGTATGGGTCTCAGTATACCACAACCCATTATTTATTATCCATCGTATACAAAGACCCGATTGAGAATGTATGGGTCTCAGTATACCACAACCCATTATTTATTATCCATCGTATACAAAGACCCGATTGAGAATGTATGGGTCTCAGTATACCACAACCCATTGTTTATTATCCATCGTATACAACGTCCCCATTGAAAATGTATGGGGACTTAGTAAACCACGATTCATTATGTATTATCCATCATATACAAAGACCCGATTGAGAATGTATGGGTCTCAGTAAATCACAACCTATTATTTATTATCCATCGTATACAAAGGCCCCATTGAAAATGTATGGGGACTCAGTAACCCATGACCCAATATGCATTATCCATCATATACAAAGATCCGATTGAGAATGTATGGGTCTCAGTTAGACACAACCCATTATTTAGTATCCATCGTATACAAAGGCCCGATGGTTTTGTACACAGGCGGCTCTGTAGAGCACTAATGCTCGTGTATTACAACGCGTCAACCTCTCGTGGTTTACAGCCGCCTGTCCACGAGCCCATTGTTTGTCGTCCATGTATAAACTATATGTGGTGAAAATTTACTGAAACTAGCCACAAGTCTTACACATACAGACTGTTTACGTACTTTCCATCCGTTGAATAGTCATCTGAGCTAAAGGTTGTGTTTTTTTTATGTTATATGAAGCAGTGAAGATGATAGACACTGTTTTTTTTGTTTTCTGGTAAAACACATCTTTGTCAAAGCTTTGTCATACACAATGGCATTAATCTCACATGACGAAATCTTCTTTTTGTCGATATCTTTATTTTTCTTTGGCCCTACATCATACATCAGCTCTGATATATCAATAGAAGTCATCGACTTATGATGATGTGATTAGCTTTTATCTACACTTTCTTTAATCATCTTGTATGGCTTTCAGAGGGGATCCGGTATGGGTTGACTTACAACTATATTCATACTGTCTGAATAAGAAAATAGTCCCATAGGAATAATGTAATCAAAGTGCATTAAGACATACAATAAACGGTCACGAGACATAGATATTAAAACCTAGAAGAGCCCCCAAGAAACACAAGGTAAAGCCAGAAAATATACTTCAAAATACAGATCGAAGTTAAAAAATATGAAAAATCACCAGAAGTGGAATGCACTAGATATAGGTTATCAGAAATGGATTTCTTCAATAAAAAAATATTAAAGAAATGGACGGAAACTAAATAACAATATTGGTAAGGAGATCATTTTACAAAGTTACTTTCAAGAGGACAGCAGTAATATATGACAATAATAATGATTAAAGGAGGATAATTCAAATACGTACCAAAGACTTACACAAAAATGGTACCCACTGCCCATTCGGCTTAACACCCGCCATTAGAATGAGGAGATGGGGGCTAGGGCCCAAGTGGAAGAACGGCTCAATAACTGAATTTGGTGATTGTACACACAATATTCCCTAATAAAAATTACAAAAAAAACTTAAGAAAACAAGATGATATATATAGCAGAGTAACATTGACTACAAACTCATATGTGTAGCATAAGGGACAATATAAGAAAAGAACACTATATTAAGGGAATACTGAAGAAATAGACAATAATTGATGATTCTTTTGTGACGGGCGGCCGTAAACCACAAGGGGTTCATGGGTAGAAATACAAGAGTGATAGCTAGTGTATTACATCATCAACCTTGAATGGTTTACAGAGCCAACCATTCCAAAATCATCGATTGTTGTATTTATTATCCATCGTAATTAATGGTAATTTTTCTTCATAGATTCCCGATAATGGGTTTGGAAAAGCCATAAACCATGTGTAAAGTCTTGTGCCTTACTTGCGTAAGGAGTAGACCTTAGGAAAAGAGAGCAAGAACTCAAACACAGAGGTACTATACATATACTACTATGAGTTAAGAATTTAACTGTTTATTGACAAGAAAGGGTCCTTGCTTTATACCCTTTAATAGCAGGGGATCGACATGACAGGCTTGGCATCTGTGAGCTCTGCACTCTCATTGGCTGTTGTACCAACAGCCAATAGGGGAAGACCAAATCCGTTCCGGTTGAGCGCGCGTTCTTGTCTGTCGCACATGTCAGGAGGCCGCTCATGATATACTTATATCTAAAATTTGGGTTCACCGTGCTAGTTTTTAATTTAAATTTCAATATTATGATCATTTTATAAAATAATATATACAGATTCTAAAAAGTTGTTTTTCACATAGTAAAACCAATGTCACTTTCCTCAAACTTTCACAGAATATAGTACTTCACATTTAAGTTTTAAAATCCATAGGTCACCGTCCTTGTTTTTTGAAAGAATTGAAGAAAACCATATGTTTCAGTATATTTCTTATTTAAATCAAGTAAATGTAGTAAGTCTTAGTCTCTGAGTCTCTGAGGGACAATTCTGAAGGCAGAATGGCGTTGCCGGTAGCTGAAAGTTCTTACTAGCTCCGACCCAGAGGAGGTGTGAAGCGTAGCGCCCCCTATCGTTTTGGCATGGTCTCAAATGACAGCTGAATGTGGATTCCTATACTAAAATAAGCTAACTAGTAACAGCTACTACATACAAACTGTTAGAGCTCTATCAAAAATCTTTTCAGTTATTGATAGAGTGATATCTAATGTACTCCAAACCACAATAGAGCTCAATAGAGCTCCACGTTTTATGGCTGTTTGGTGTTGTTTAATACAACGTTATTTCTCATAGGCTATGGCTTACAAGCCTCACACAGTCCATTCTCAAGAGCTCCTTTCACTGGCCGCCAGAGCTACACTATGTTAGCTCTGGTCACGTTAAATCCGTGACCACCTTGACCTACTAGCTGCAAGAGTTTGACACTCTCCCTGCAGATTTTCGTCTCACCTATACCTATGCTTGGGGAATATGTCCATTCTCACTCTTGAAGCAATTTTTCCATGTTCATATTTCCTTTTGTGTGTCTTTTGGATGAAATAACCATAAAGGTAGAATTTATTATCAATTTGGTGAGAGCTGTTAGTATTTCTTGATAAGTGTTTCTGCTCTCAGAACCCACATATAGAGGATATGACTTGGTTTGAGAGTGAGAATCCTTGGACACGTCTAAGGGTTAATGTTAACAACCTCTTAGTTGGAACGTAGTGTAGACAGAGGTGGCGGCCAATCTAGAGCTCCTTCCCCTCTGCTGGCAGGTTTGAAAGTGGCGCCTTGAACCCTGCCACGATCACATATATGAGTTGGGTCCCTATAGGGGGCGCTGCGCTTCATACCTCCTCTGGCTCCGACCAGAGGAGGTACACAGCGCAGCGCCCTCTACAGTGTTGGGCGATGATAGAGAACCAAAACAACACACTTTGCACACTACGATCTGCTGGCTAATAACTTACACAGAATCGGTACCACAGACGTTTTTAAAGAAGATCTAGATATAGGTAAGCTACCAGCATCTCCTCAATACTTTGTTTAGTGGCACCATTGCTTTTTTTATGAATGTTATAATGTATAAATTATATAAATCAATCTTGGATGCAGTTGACAGTTGAGCCAGACTCCTTATTTAAAACATTCAAAATTGGGCTAACTTTGAAGAGCCATTGCATACTAACTACTGAAGTTCTATTGAATATCTTTCAATGTATTAATAGAGTGATATCTAAAATACCTAAAACCACCAAAGAACTCAATAGCACCTCCTGTTTTATCTGGGTTTTGTTTGTTGGAATACAGCTCTCTTCCACAAAAATAGTGCATAGCGTAGCATAGGTACCTAATTTTACTCTGTAGTATGCGTCAGACCAACGAGTATATAGTATACTCGTTGGTCAGACTGGCGAGGTCCTTCCCCTCTGCTGTCGTATTTGAAAGTGGCGCCGTGAGGCAGCCGGGATCGTATATATGAACCAAGTCGGTATAGGGGGCGCTGCGCTGTGTACCTCCTCTGAGCTGCGACAGAGGGCCAGAGGAGGTGTGAAGCGTAGCGCCCCCTATATTTTTGAGCGATAATAGAGAACCAAAACAAAGCACCGCGAATGCTCCGACAGACTGGTATACAACTCACACAGAATCAGTTGTACAGATGTTTTAAAGCGTTTCCAGGGATAGATGCGATACCAAAAGGTCAATAATACTTTGTTTTGTTGCTCCATTGCTTATTTTAGATGTGACATTATTTACAAATTATGCAAATCGACCTGCACTCACTTGACAGGTGATGTAGACTCTATAAGAAAATATAGCAAAAATGGGCTAATTAAGAACAGCTACTACATACAAACTGTTAGAGCTCTATCAAAAATCTTTTCAGATATTGATATTGTGACATCTAATGTACTCCAAACCACAATAGAGCTCAATAGAGCTCCACGTTTTATGCCTGTTTTGGGTTGTAGAACACAGCCTTATTTCCTACAAATATCACCATTCAAGGGCTTACTAGCCAGTAGAACCACAGAGTAAAAATAGATACTCTGTGGTAAAACCAGCCTTTCTCAGAGCTCCTTCCCCTCTGCTGTCAGGTTTGAAAGTGGCGCCGTGAGGCAGCCGCGATCGTATATATGACTCGGGTTGGTATAGGGGGCGCTGCGCTTCACACCTCCTCTGATAGAGGGCGAAGGAGCCTAGAGGTTCCAACCAGCACCACAAGGGGGAGCACTGGGCGGCCGTCTCTGATGCGTCTCTAATTATAGGAGTCTCTAATTATAGGAGACTCCACTCGTTCTCGATTTACCAATCAAACTACATAAACTGGACAAAACGTTAAATTTACTTATGTTGAATAAGAATAAATCACAAGGAACCAGTTTAGACTAATGATTAACAATATTTAAAAATCACCAGGTGGCGTCACCGTGAGTTGTAGGATATGCCTTTAATATACAATATAACCCCGCCTAACGGACACTCAGTTATTTCGGTACGAAAAGGCCTAAAACCCTGTGTAAGCGTCAACCTCCAACGGACACCCTGCCAAAAAAGAGCAAACTGTGTTGTTTATGAGTGTGTTTGAAAATATTCATAGAATTTTTTTTATAATTCAAAGTTTTGTAACTTCGGATCCAATTGCGGTATTGGAAAATTAATTTCAGATTTACCATCCCCTCTATCTCCCCTACATATCGGTATAAAACACTTGTATATTGGCCCGGGGGGAATGTGAAAACCCCGCGTAAGCGGCCACCCCGCGTAAGTGGTCACTTTGGCTCGGAACGGAGGGTGATCGCTTACACAGGGTTTTACGGTACTACAATGTAGCCTTCAAAACATGCACCCGGTGCATTACGTATGAATCGCCGTCCTGACGGTCCTACCTTAAAGTGTAGCTGTTTAGATGTAGTGGTCACTTACACGGGGGTGTCTGTTATGCGGGGCTCTACTGTAGTCGGTGCATTACGTATGAATGGCCGTACCTCACGGTCCTACCTTAAAGTGTAGCTGTTTAGATGTAGTGGTCACTTACACGGGGGTGTCTGTTATGCGGGGCTCTACTGTAGTCGGTGCATTACGTATGAATGGCCGTACCTCACGGTCCTACCTTAAAGTGTAGCTGTTTAAATCTAGTGCTCGCTAACACGGGGGTGTCTGTTATGCGGGGTTCTACTGTAGTCGGCGCATTACGTATGAATGGCCGTACCTCACGGTCCTACCTTAAAGTTTAGCTGTTTAGATGTAGTGGTCACTTACACGGGGTGTCCGTTAGGCGGGGTTCTACTGTAGTCGGTGCATTACGTATGAATGGCCGTACCTCACGGTCCTACCTTAAAGTGTAGCTGTTTAGATGTAGTGGTCACTTACACGGGGTGTCCGTTAGGCGGGGCTCTACTGTAGTCGGCGCATTACGTATGAATGGCCGTACCTCACGGTCCTACCTTAAAGTGTAGCTGTTTAGATCTAGTGCTCGCTAACACGGGGTGTCCGCTTACACAGTGTGTACGCTTACATGGTGTACCCTTACACGGTGTACCCTTACACTGTCCGTTAGGCGGGGTTCCACTGTAGTCGGCGCATTATGTATGAATGGCCGTACTGACGGTCCTACCTTAATCCTTTCAGGACGGCTGCCTGGGGCCTAGCTACTCCCATAAGGACGGGTGCTGGTGGCAGTCTGTTTGGCTACAGGACGGCCACATAATAGTTAAAACTGATATCCAAGTTTGCAATCATGCAGTATGATACATAATCATAAATATTTTATTTCCTTTTAATAGAAATACTAAATATGATGTTATACCTAAATTTTCTGAAGAGTTCATGAATATTGCTCTATTATTTCTTTGTTAAAACATTTTTGTTGATATTGGAACAATGATGCATCAAGGCATCATGCGTCTTTAGTGCGGTGATGCCTCCAGGCATCATGCGTCTTTAGTGCGATGATGCCTCCAGGCATCATGCGTCTTTAGTGAGGTGATGCCTCCAGGCATCATGCGTCCTTAAAGGGTTACAGTGTAACTGTTAAGATCTAGACTGAGCTGACTACAGTGTACGCTACCACGTCTGAGCCTGTTTGTATAGCGGAGTCACAACACTCCACACAACGTGTTGGAAATCGAGAAACTATACACAGCTCCCAACACGATACACACACACGCCGCTCACTACGTGGGTGGATCCGTAACAACTCACTGTATGTTCCCTCAAACCTGGGTTAATATCAGTCAGAATCCACCACGATTCTATTCACATCTATACATAGGATGTCGGGTAGGTTATTTATCATGTTTATTTACTATTGTGATACCTAACGGTCTAACTGGTTTTTTTTGTTTCTTTTTACGCTGGTCACGTACAGGGAGTATTGCTTGTATGCAGTAGCAGCAAGGTACCAGTTAAAGTGCCGTGTGTATTATGACGTAATGGTTTTAGTGATTTTACAATGCGATTTGTAAATATAGGTAATATGTGTGCGCCACAGATGAAATCTGCGGTATGCTTATTTCATATCATATTCATGAAATATTGGCAAAAGAAGGCACAAAAATAAAGGATGCCATAGCGTGAACGCGATATACATATATTTTTTTCTTTTTTATATTGCAGTGTTTATTCAAATTTCCGTCGACATATATACGGTAGCTCATGTCAGAAATATCATACCTATAGTGTCCTATTTTCTTTTAGGACATATAGAAAACAGAATTATTATTCTAATGAAGTCTAAGTTAGAGTACTTTACCCAAGGAAACTCTGCTAAGATATTTGCTAAGTGCATGAGACATGATATACGGAAACAGGGTTACTGTGGCTGTACGTGATAAATACACGGTTAATTTAAGGATAAAACGAACCGATGCCGAAAGCAGAGGTTCGTTTTATCATCAACTTTACCGCAGAAAGTTCAGGGTCAGAGCTCGTATTCCATCGCGTAGTAATTCGCGTAGTAATTCGCGTAGTAATCGCGTAGTAATTCAAAAGACGAAGCCGCGTGAATTACGTCGCGATTCAAACGAGATTTATCTCACCCTTCACATTAACCAATAGGCTAACCCTTGTGACATAATCCCCCATCGAGTATTTTTTTCTAGATACTCAATTGGCATTGGATGCGAGTTCCCAATGTTTAGTCTATGGGGAAAAAGTACCATGGGTGAGATATAGCGGGCCTGTATATATCTCTTCATGATCATTTCTTTATTGGAACCAAATCGTTGTACAGATATCTTGTTGGCTTCAATGTTATTATATTAGATACAATAATAGGCCCAATAAAGGGACAGTTGCCTCAATAGCAGTGCAATTCATATTCTTGGCATTGCTAAACTGTTAGGCCTGGCGTCCACCTACTACGATAGAAATTTAGACCTCCCGATATGGCACCGATACAAAAAGCAAGTATCGGAGACATATCGGGAAGGTGCAAAATCGTAGACATATGTTCAGACATGCCAATTCACCACGCATCATAAGGGTTATTTTTCGGTGCCTAATCGCAGAAACGTGGTCAACTGCCCCGATATCAGGTGACCTTCCGACGCGATTTAGATTTTTTATCGGGAGGTGCATCGTAGACCATATCGGAGCCATATCGTAGTAGGTGGACGCCGGGCCTTAAAGTACAGTATAACAATATCGTATAATTTCTTCAGGTCTGAAAAATAAACAATATATACCATGAATATTTCTTCGTTTAACCATAACCATGTATATATATATTAAAGGCATATCGGACAAATTGGTGTGAAAATTAAAACCCATGTCATTTTTCTGAAAATTTAATACAATGATCTCTAAGTGTTATAGAGCACATATCTGACTTAAAAATTGGGGGTCACCGTGCTAGATTTTGATTTAGAGATCAATATTATGATCATTTTATATAATAATATACAGAGAATCTAAAATGTTGTTTTTCACATAGTAAAACCCATGTCATTTTCCTCAAACTTTTACAGAATATAGTCAATGTATAGTTCTACCTATTTAGGTTTTAAAAACCATAGGTCACCGTCCTTGTTTTTGAAAGAATTGAAGAAAACCATATTTTTCAGTACATTTCCTATGTAAATCAAGCAAATGAAAAAGGGGCCTGTTTTACCTATTGGATTAAGTCAAATTAGACAAAACTTAAATTTGGCTCTTATGAGTTTTGAATATGCCACAAATTACCAATTTCGATGGATGAATGGGAATATTTAAAAATCACAAGGTGGCGCCACCGTGGATTGTAGGATATGCCTTTAAGTATCCTATTGCAGTATCAGTTATAATACAAATAGTACATCACTGGGCTACCGATGATCTCCTTGAGGTATTACGACGCTTACGACACACTTACTGCACACGATGGCGTAACAGAGCCACAGGTCATTGAGACTAGTTGAATGAGCCTCTGTTAGGTAACCAAGAGAGAGTTGGGTTTGTCAAGGCGTCTAGCTCTACACCAATAACAACAAAGATTATGTGTGGAGAAAAGCTTAAGCCACTCTCCTAGCATAGATCCTGGGCTCCACTTGCTGCAGCCGCTTATTTATTCATTTATTCTTTATTAAATGGTAGCATTTATTGACATCAAGGAAATCCAAGTATGATGAGATATCATGATAACATTTTAGCAATATGTGAAAGGAAAAACAGTTAATAACACCTACCACATACCAGTTAAAAAAATAAAGAGTAAAACAATGATGAAATTATTGCTGCTTATTTCTGATGGACACTTAGATCCTTCTCCTGACAAAATACAGTATGAACATAGGTGCTACAATGTAATATTATGTACCAAGCTCTACTGTATTTTATCAATATAAGCTTGTTGAATGTTTTGAATGTGATACACCTCAAAGAGATTTGATGTGTTGACCCTTTAAGAGATCCTGTTGGGTCCACTGGTGTGTGACCAGCCAATAGGAGAGAGCCAGAGCAGCGCCCACCCTCCACTGGACAGGGTAAAACCCCTGTGCAGTGAGCAGAGCGGCAGAGGGTTGCTGGCTGGTAACAGAGATACTAGGTGTCGGCCTGTATCCTGTATTTTCCTACCACTCTGTTAGAGGACTCAGAGGGTTGCTGGCTGGTAACAGAGATACTAGGTGTCAGCCTGTATCCTGTATTTTCCTACCACTCTGTTAGAGGACTCAGAGGGTTGCTGGCTGGTAACAGAGATACTAGGTGTTGGCCTGTATCCTGTATTTACCTACCACTCTAATAGAGGACTCAGAGGGTTGCTGGCTGGTAACAGAGATACTAGGTGTCGGCCTGTATCCTGTATTTCTCTACCACTCTGTTAGAGGACTCAGAGGGTTGCTGGCTGGTAACAGAGATACTAGGTGTCGGCCTGTATCCTGTATTTCTCTACCACTCTGTTAGAGGATTCAGAGGGTTGCTGGCTGGTAACAGAGATACTAGGTGTTGGCCTGTATCCTGTATTTCTCTACCACTCTGTTAGAGGACTCAGAGGGTTGCTGGCTGGTAACAGAGATACTAGGTGTCGGCCTGTATCCTGTATTTCTCTACCACTCTGTTAGAGGACTCAGAGGGTTGCTGGCTGGTAACAGAGATACTAGGTGTTGGCCTGTATCCTGTATTTCTCTACCACTCTGTTAGAGGACTCAGAGGGTTGCTGGCTGGTAACAGAGATACTAGGTGTCGGCCTGTATCCTGTATTTCCCTACCACTCTGTTAGAGGACTCAGAGGGTTGCTGGCTGGTAACAGAGATACTAGGTGTCGGCCTGTATCCTGTATTTCTCTACCACTCTGTTAGAGGACTCAGAGGGTTGCTGGCTGGTAACAGAGATACTAGGTGTTGGCCTGTATCCTGTATTTCTCTACCACTCTAATAGAGGACTCAGAGGGTTGTCGACTGGTAACAGAGATACTAGGTGTTGGCCTGTATCCTGTATTTCTCTACCACTCTGTTAGAGGACTCAGAGGGTTGCTGGCTGGTAACAGATATACTAGGTGTCGGCCTGTATCCTGTATTTTCCTACCACTCTGTTAGAGGACTCAGAGGGTTGCTGGCTGGTAACAGAGATACTAGGTGTCGGCCTGTATCCTGTATTTCTCTACCACTCTGTTAGAGGATTCAGAGGGTTGCTGGCTGGTAACAGAGATACTAGGTGTTGGCCTGTATCCTGTATTTCTCTACCACTCTGTTAGAGGACTCAGAGGGTTGCTGGCTGGTAACAGAGATACTAGGTGTCGGCCTGTATCCTGTATTTACTACCACTCTGTTAGAGGACTCAGAGGGTTGCTGGCTGGTAACAGAGATACTAGGTGTCGGCCTGTATCCTGTATTTCTCTACCACTCTAATAGAGGACTCAGAGGGTTGCTGGCTGGTAACAGAGATACTAGGTGTTGGCCTGTATCCTGTATTTCTCTACCACTCTGTTAGAGGACTCAGAGGGTTGCTGGCTGGTAACAGAGATACTAGGTGTTGGCCTGTATCCTGTATTTCTCTACCACTCTGTTAGAGGACTCAGAGGGTTGCTGGCTGGTAACAGAGATACTAGGTGTCGGCCTGTATCCTGTATTTCCCTACCACTCTGTTAGAGGACTCAGAGGGTTGCTGGCTGGTAACAGAGATACTAGGTGTCGGCCTGTATCCTGTATTTCTCTACCACTCTGTTAGAGGACTCAGAGGGTTGCTGGCTGGTAACAGAGATACTAGGTGTTGGCCTGTATCCTGTATTTCTCTACCACTCTAATAGAGGACTCAGAGGGTTGTCGACTGGTAACAGAGATACTAGGTGTTGGCCTGTATCCTGTATTTACCTACCACTCTGTTAGAGGACTCAGAGGGTTGCTGGCTGGTAACAGATATACTAGGTGTCGGCCTGTATCCTGTATTTTCCTACCACTCTGTTAGAGGACTCAGAGGGTTGCTGGCTGGTAACAGAGATACTAGGTGTCGGCCTGTATCCTGTATTTACCTACCACTCTGTTAGAGGACTCAGAGGGTTGCTGGCTGGTAACAGAGATACTAGGTGTCGGCCTGTATCCTGTATTTACTACCACCCTAATAGAAGACTCAGAGGGTTGTCGGCTGGTAACAGAGATACTAGGTGTCGGCCTGTATCCTGTATTTCTCTACCACTCTAATAGAGGACTCAGAGGGTTGCTGGCTGGTAACAGAGATACTAGGTGTTGGCCTGTATCCTGTATTTTCCTACCACTCTGTTAGAGGACTCAGAGGGTTGCTGGCTGGTAACAGAGATACAAGGTGTTGGCCTGTATCCTGTATTTCTCTACCACTCTGTTAGAGGACTCAGAGGGTTGCTGGCTGGTAACAGAGATACTAGGTGTCGGCCTGTATCCTGTATTTTCCTACCACTCTGTTAGAGGACTCAGAGGGTTGCTGGCTGGTAACAGAGATACTAGGTGTCGGCCTGTATCCTGTATTTCTCTACCACTCTGTTAGAGGACTCAGAGGGTTGCTGGCTGGTAACAGAGATACTAGGTGTCGGCCTGTATCCTGTATTTCTCTACCACTCTGTTAGAGGACTCAGAGGGTTGCTGGCTGGTAACAGAGATACTAGGTGTCGGCCTGTATCCTGTATTTTCCTACCACTCTGTTAGATGACTCAGAGGGTTGCTGGCTGGTAACAGAGATACTAGGTGTCGGCCTGTATCCTGTATTTCTCTACCACTCTGTTAGAGGAATCCGAGGGTGGCTTGTTTCCCCCACACCAAACCTGGACGCTGAGTCCCACTGTATACCACTTCTGATACTAATGAATAAATGGTCACAAATATCTAATCAGAGTTAGCCACAGTGCTTCCTTTGTTACAACAGAAATACTTTATTTCAGGTATCAATCTTAAGGACAGACACAGGAGGGGGAGACAATAGGAGAGAAGTTTGTTCTCAATCAATCAAAAACAGACATGGGGGGGGGAGAAGGGGTAAGAGGGGAAGCGTAAACACTCGTGTAAAGAAAAAAAAGGGTGGGGGGGGGGGGGGGACCCCACTAAGATTACATCCGTTTCAATCCGGCAGCCGCTTATATCTATGCACCCACCTGCCTGTTTGGTGCAAAATCTGCTCCATAAGCCAGTTTTTCCTAAATCCTAAATTCTGAACACTTTGAGGAGTATTTTGTGTTTTACTCGTAAACATATAACGTTCTAGATATACATATTTAAATATCAAATAATATACACTCATTTCTGTAGTTTGTCATTCCAAACCAGGCACAGTCTTATGGATACCTTGCTGTGTTGCAGGGTTTTATATTTGTCAACATAACACAGTCTAATCAACTGTGTATTCACATTATAATGTGGTTTAGAGCTGAAATAGAAAAGGTAGATTGTCTGTGAAGCTCATCTAACAATTCCCGTATAATATATGAGTTGTTTGAGTTTCATGACTTTTAACTGTTGCCCTGTTTTGAACTGGAAATGTAGGCTGGTTCCCCTTGTCTTTAGTGGATACCCGTTGAACCAGCGTTGGATTGAGGCAGAGATTAGTAAGCACTAGTGCCACGAAAGATCTGCTGGGAGAGTAAGTGGGGTTAAAATAAACGAAATAAAGATTTCCTTTCAGAGATGCCCCCTTAAGGGTTACCCCTTAAGCGAGGTGTCCCGTAAGCGGGGTTTTACTGTCCTTCTAACAAACTGAGTTCCATTGTGCAGTAGTGAAACTCATTTGCTTCGAGAAAATGTTTTTTAGTTATCTGTGAGTTTGTGAAAGAGTTGCTCATATTTGCTTCTGTTTCTGCTTCAGTGGAGCCAGACACTCAACCGTCACGCACCAGTAACTCGGGGCCCAGGAATGGACGTCATCATCTCGTCACACTTCACTGCATCCAGAGAGCATGCCTGACACCAATACATGCCATGCCACACCAAACACCATAATACACCATGGAGCCCTGGACACTACCATAAAACACAATCTTGTGGTGTTTAAAGTTTAAAATCACTCAACCATGGTGTTCTGCAGCAGGCTGCGGGCCTTGAGCACAGACGCCAAGCTGCGTCTCGTGCTGGTCGCATCTTACGCCTTGACTCTCACGTGCACCTTGATCACATGCCTCTCCCTGGGGTGGTCGGTGAGGATCTTCGGTGAACAGTGCCCCATCTATGCGAACATGGTGCTTACGCCTGGGGTGATAAACAACACGATCATCATCGGGGAGAATACAGTGTGGGGCAGTCTGATCTTATGTAACTTCTGTATCTTCTCGGCTGTCTGCGGGACTATAATGGCCATCATGTGGTTCTGGTTCTACTTCCTCCTGAGCAATTTCAAGATGGAGGACAAAGCTGGAATTAGGTGGGTAATACTATAAGAAAACTGACTCACCTTGAGTGTATGGTGTCCGTCAAAAACTGATATGTCAAAAATCTCCATCACTAATTTGGGATTCGGGTTTGTGAGGTACAGCGCAAATCTAAAGTAATGCTTGTTGCCCCATTATTATGCGCCTCTGGATATTGAAAATAAGAAAATATCACCTAGAATATATAATAATGACTGGTTTAGTGTACGAGTGGCCGTAATCTCTGAGTAGTTGACGTGTAGTAATATCTGGGTGATCAGCGAGGATATTGCGTTGTCATCTATGAGGAGATTACGGTCACTCGTATACAAAACCAGATGTTATTGTATTTATTACCCACCTACAAGATTGATAACAAGTCTATTGCAATTAAAAGGTTTCTGCAAGTCATTTAGTTCCATAACACTACAGCACTGTTAAGCATGGCAGTAATTCGGTATAGTCTTACACCAATAACATTGTTCACCATTAACCTGGACTTTTGGCATGCAAGGTGTGTTATTACAATGATTTCTGATGGAAAATGAGATTATTATAATTGATCTAAATAATTAAAATTGAATGATCATTCAAGAAAGTTATTTTGGAGTGTTGATGATTCAACCTCATTATGGACAGAACTATTTTTCCGGAACCTCCTGCAGGAGATTCTGACATGTCAGAATCTCCGGGTAGCTGTTTCTAGATGCCATATGCATTTCCTATGGAGACTTCGTAATCGGTGGGTAATAATATAGAGAAAACCCATGAAAGTTTAGGGTCTGAGCTCGTATCCCATCGAGTTTGAATCGCGTAGTAATTCACAAGGCGAAGCTGCGTGAATTGCTATGTGATTCAAATGAGATGGGATCGAGCTCTGACCCTAAACTTGAAGGGGTTTCTGAATTTATCTCACCCTTAATATTGACTAATGGGCTAACATTTGTGACATTTTCCCCCATTGAATATATTTCCTAAATATCTAATGGGTGTTAGATACGAGTTTCCAATGTTAAGTCTATGGAGAAAAAATATCTGGGGTGAAATGAGACTTCGTAATCGGTGGGTAATAAAGGCAAGTAATCAGACATCGTTAGAATTCTAATGTTGAAGCATAGAGATACATACATTACACTTCGTGCCCTGGGGTGGTTAGTGAGATCTTCGGTGAACAATGCCCCATCTATGCGAACATGGTGCTTACACCTTGGGCAATAAACAACACAATCATCAACGGGGAGAATACAGTGTGGGGCAGTCTGAACTCATCATGTAACTTCCGTATCATCTTGGCTGTTTGCGGGACTATAATGGCCATCATGTGGTTCTGGTTCTACTTCCGCCTGAGCAATTTCAAGATGGCGGACAAAGATGGAATCAGGTGGGGAATACTATAAGAAAACTGACTCACCCTGACTATATGGTGTCCATCAAAAACTGAAATGTCAAAAATTTCGCAAATTATGGATATTTGAGTACATGTCCCATTTGTTAATTTAACATACAGTAGAACCTCGCCTAACAGACACCCAGAGTAGACAGACACTTTTGCTCGGAACAGAATTTTTCCCTATATTAGATGTTTAATCTTACCCTGTGTAAGGGTCAAGCTCGCGTAGGTGGACATCATGCATAAGCAGACAGTTATTTCAAAATGAAAAGGCCTGAAACCCCGTGTTAATGGACACTGCCGACCAAAAATAAATCAATCTGTATTTTTTATGAAATACATTTTAAAATTCAAAGTTTGATAACTTCAGATTTAAAAAAGATATTGGAAAATGGATTTTAGATCTATCATTGCCTATATATTGGTATATAACACTTGCATATCAGACTGGCGGAAACTTGAAAACCCCGCAAATTGAACATCCCACGTAATAGGAGGATATTTTGGCCGAGAATGGAGGGTGTCTGCTTACCAGGGTTTTACTGTACATTAAATTTCAGGCTGGACACACGTCTAGTGCTGCCCTCTATGGTAAATCCCTGATAACTATGTCTCGTGGTTTAAATAGACAATAATCAATGGTTTTATGGATAGGCGGCCGTAAACCACGAGAGGTTGACGCGAAGTAATACAAGAGCGCTAGCGAGTGTATCACGACGTCAACCTCGAGTGGTTTACAGAGACCCCTGTTCACAAAACCATCGTTTGTTGCATTTATTATCCATCTTTTTGAATAAATTAAACCCGTTAATTCCCATATTAAAGGGAATAAAAATAGGGAGAATTTCTTTGCTCTATATCACAACGGGACTATTTTCCCCGTATACCATGGTTTTGATGCCGTATACCACAGTTTTGATTCCGTATACCACAGTTATGGTATCTGACAGGTTTTATACAATGGGTGGTGGTTTACTGAGTCCCCATACATTTTCAATGGGGGCTTTGTATACGATGGGTAATAAAAGGTACGATGGATAATAAAGTAACATTCAGTACATGCAGAATCCCTGATAACTGTGTCCCATGTGTTAATGTAACATACAGTAGAATCCTGCCTGAACAGACACCCTGTGTAATCGCACAATCTTGCTCGGAACAGGAATCTTTCTATCCATAACACTGCACGAAAACCATCATTTTACATATGAATGCGCCCGGCGTCTATAAGTAGGTATTTTGCATCTACAAGATCGTCTTAATCCCCGTGTGTATACCCCTCATCTGTGGGCGTATATATAAGCGTCCAGTGAACAGGGCTTCACTGAGAGCGGGCGGGGGGAGGTGGCGGGGGGTGGGGGGAGGGCCTCCTACTGAGGACACCTGTACTTCTACCAACACAAAGGGGCGGAAAGGGGTGTGGGCAGAGGGTATTTTATCTCATATACGTCGGGTGTGAAATACAGCCAAGATGCGTCGTATGTATAAGGCCTTGGCGTATATAAATGAAAACAAGTCAATATTAAGCCAATACATGCACATCCGTGATGGTGTATATGTGAATAAAATGGTGGTTTTCATGCAGTGTAAGATGTTTAAATTAACCCTACTTAAGCATTTACCTTATAAGTGGACACCATGCATAAGTGGACAGTTATTTCACCACAAAAAGCCCCAAAACCCTGTGTAAGCGGGCACCCAACCGAAATTTGCAATTCGAAGTCAAATAACTGCGGATTCATTTAACATTAGACCAGAGAAAACTTGAAAACCCCGCCTAAGCAGACACTTTGGCCTTGAACGGAGGGTGTCCGCTTACATGGGGTTTTACTGTATGTCCCAAATGCTCAAGTAACATAATTACATTTCAGGCTTTCTCCAGACACACAAGAGGTGCTGACCTCTTTGGTAAATCCCTGATAACTATATCCCATGTGTTGATGTAATGTAGCGGTTGCTGGCTTTGGCCTTATTGAGGATAGCCCACCCTCTTAAGCCGGATGCCCATCTACCGATTCAGGGTTGAACGATTAGTTCCCAAATCATATAGGAGTCGGTCACTTTGTCGCGGGCAAATTACATAACCCCTCGCTCGACCTGCACACTGATAAAATCGTTGTAATGTCCATTAATCGCTGGGGGAGGGCAAAAACCAAAGAAACCGAGTGTTCACCAATCGCTGGGTAGCCTTGCCTAGCTGTCCTACATCTACCGACTCCGTTAGGATGGCTTGGCTGAGACAAATTACCCTCCGTATGTCGCCGACAAACGTACATAAATGTTCCGAAATCGGTAGATGGGCATTGGGCTTTAGAGATCATATTCTACTTCCCGGTGATGTGCCACCCTATGTGGAATCACATAGGTCGGTTTGATGTTTTCGGCAAATAGATAGTCCTAAAATTATTTTCAAACGAGAAATAGCTAAGAAAATAAAAGAATATACCATGGCAGACCATTGAGATAGTAGTTGTATGTAAGGTATAAATTGCCTGTTTTGAATTGATATTGCAATTTCGTATTGTACACATGAGCAAGCATTATGCACAGGGGTTAAGATGTATTCATTGTATATTTTCCATTAATATGTGGACAAACGAGAGGTTATAAAATGTAATAACTATAAAGTGTGTCATGTGAAAGAACTGTAAGAAAACGAACTTCCAGTAAACCACTGGGAAGTATCGTGTCAGAAGCTGTATAATATCTTCACCAATGTTATATTACCAGTTACGCACAAATGATTTGCGTGGAAGAACGACTGTAGTTGTCAAATGCAAATTTGATCAATAAAAAAGACCTAGTCACAGAAAACCAGACTCCTCAGGTTTAAAAAAAATAAAATTTCTAAACAAGAGAGGGACCCCACAGGGACCCCGAATGACCTACTGGACCTTGCAGGCCCTATAAGTCAATCATCTTGAGAGGAAAATGATTTAAACAAAGAATGGATGTTTATTAGGCTCAATTTCTAAGTGTTCCGGTTCAGATCATTGCATTCTCGGCCTTTTGATGCCATAAATACATCCCTCCGCCTGTGGCGTCGGGACGTATTTATGGCATCAAAAGACCTCGAACGGGCATCCCTTCAGGCTCAGTAACCACGTTTTCTCTTATTCTGGCTCTTTGTTCTTACGAAATTCAACTGCCTTTTAATGTTTTACCATGGATCCCTTGACTCTCTACACCCATCCCAGAGCAGGATTAAATAATGATTAAACCCAGGACATGAGGTTTTTCACATGGAACACTTTATATACATATGTCAGCAAGGCTAGAGTTGTGACACTTCCCAATTATCACTCACTTCTTTCACACCGCCTTCAGTGAAGAACACCTACTCGGGGGGCGTCATGGCAGCCCCCATGGATCATAGGCTTTATCCTACCCCTAATAAAAAACGCCCTAGGTTTAACATTGACTCAATGTATTTGACGGAGCGTTGAATAAAGTGTTATTTATGCACCGAGGTGAATAAAAAACGGACCAATCAGGGACCAGATAACGAAAGTAGATCCGGCAGTGTCAAAACGCTACTATCATGGATAATTACAAAATTTTCTCTGTATATCGGTGAGATGGGGTGGGATAAATACAAAACCGAACTCGAGTTAGCCTTGTCAATGTTTATACCACTCTGGTCAGGTCTGCTACTCACTACACTCGACTAACGCCTCGTGTAGTAATACACAACCTGCCCATCGTGGCATAAACATTGACAAGGCTGACTCTCGTTTGGTTTCTACTAAATATGCCGTATAGTACCTTGACACTGGAGTGGCAAGTAAAGCCGGGGAGGTTTACCTAGGTGCTGGAGCTCATAGACTCACCTAACCACCGATACCTGTAAATGGAGTTATGTATGTTGAATCTTGGCGCTTTTGGTGGAAGAACTGCCCATTGTGGTAGAACCTTCGGGAATGAAAAAAAAATTTATTTATGTTTCAGGCTTCCTCCGGACACGCGACTGGTGCTGCCCTCTATGATCGCCAATGTTCCGATGGCGGTCGTCTCACTGATCGTCGCCTGTATGATCACTGATGGGCGCTCGCACCTTTGTGGACAGGTTTCCATCTCCATCGCGTAAGTATCTCTCATCCTACCTATTACGACCTCGTTTTAAATGTCCCGGGACAGGGGTTCGTTAAGGTAATGATTCGTCCACAGGAATACAGTTTTCTCATATCACATTTCTGTGTCCAGATCTCGTTTACAACCTCGTTTTAAATGTCCCAGGACAGGGGTTCGGTAAAGTAACAATTCGTCCACAGGAATACAGTTTTCTCATATCACATTTCTGTGTCCAGATCTCGTTTACAACCTCGTTTTAAATGTCCCAGGACAGGGGTTCGGTAAAGTAACAATTCGTCCACAGGAATACAGTTTTCTTATATCACATTTCCGTGGCCAGGTCTCCATCTCCATCGCGTGCATACTCTCATCCTACCTATTACAACCTCGTTTTAAATGTCCCGGGACCGGTAAAGTTATAATTTATCCACAGGAATACAGTTTTCTCATATCACATTTCTGTGTCCAGATCTCGTTTACAACTTCGTTTTAAATGTCCCGGGACAGGGGTTCAGTAAATTAACAATTCGTCCACAGGAATACAGTTTTCTCATATCACATTTCTGTGGCCAGATCTCGTTTACAACTTCGTTTTAAATGTCCCGGGACAGGGGTTCAGTAAATTAACAATTCGTCCACAGGAATACAGTTTTCTCATATCACATTTCTGTGGCCAGATCTCGTTTACAACTTCGTTTTAAATGTCCCGGGACAGGGGTTCAGTAAATTAACAATTCGTCCACAGGAATACAGTTTTCTCATATCACATTTCTGTGGCCAGATCTCGTTTACAACTTCGTTTTAAATGTCCCGGGACAGGGGTTCAGTAAATTAACAATTCGTCCACAGGAATACAGTTTTCTCATATCACATTTCTGTGGCCAGATCTCGTTTACGACCACGTGTTAAATGTCCCGGGACAGGGGTTCAGTAAATTAACAATTCGTCCACAGGAATATAGTTTTCTCATATCACATTTCTGTGGCCAGGTCTCCATCTCCATTGTGAACATACTCTCATCCTACCTATTAGGACCTCGTTTTAAATGTCCCGGGACAGGGGTATGGTAAAGTAATGATTCATCCACAGGAATACAGTTTTCTTATATCACACCTCTGTGGCCAGGTCTACATCTATCGCGTATGTACCAACGATTGTTTTTATGAGGAAACGTCCATACTGTGGGCGAAACGTTTCTCGTTCAAGGTCAATTGTTGATTTCATACGGCCTGACACCATAAGCGGTAGGTGGTATAAAATCGACTACTGGCCGAGAATGAGAAATGTTTTGTCCACAGTAAGGACGTTTGCTTGTTTATTATATACCTTAAAATAATTTAAATTGCCATCTTAAGGACTTACATAGTCGCAGTCACAGCCGGCACAAACATTATTTTTACTGCACTCCTAGCAGCGGGCAGTATTTAATAGACGTTCGGACACAGGTATATGATAATAAATTGAAAAGGCCTAGGACAAATATTTTCAGGAAAAATCCGCAATACGAAGGTACCCCAACCACATATTACGATGTTCATTTTTGGATTGATTGTATAATTGTTACGTTGATTTTGTAAATTTCTGCCATTGTTGTAAGTCTACTAGTTAGACAACTGGCTTCAAGGACCAAACTGCTGGAATGAGTGGAAGATAGGTCGGCTAGTACGACCTAACTCAAGTTCCAGATTAAATAAAAACCTTAAAAAAAAAAAAAAATGCTTTACTGGAATAATCCGCCTTCAAAGATCCAGGGAACGTTCTCGATGTACTCACTACAGATATATGCCAAATTAAAGTAATAAAACGATGTTCCTGTAAACGTACAAATTCCGATCCGAACTCTGGCCCTGGGACGTTTACAGCGAGGTGTTTACAGCGAGTTGTAAACGTCCCAAGGGCCAGAGTGAGGATCGAAATTTGTACTTTTACAGGTACAACGATTTATATACCTTCAAACGTTAATATAGTTACCTTAATTAAGTTGTAGGAGCAATTTTAGATCCAATTTGGGCACAGAACGGTCCACATCAACCTTAGCTTTCGCTTTGATCGTGGAATGTGGATGTGACATTGTCGCATAGCAACACACATAGCAACCTGCATAGCAACACTTGTTGTCACTTGCAAACCAGCGGGGAACCAGCGGGAAAACGTCGGGAAGAAAACATAGCAGTTCTTCTCTCATTGCACTCTTGTTTTTAAGGTCCTTGCCTTGTTTATTCAGGTTTTTATTACTGTACTTTGAAGTTCTTCTGTAATTCATTCATGTATTTTTGATTTCACAGTATTTCAGTAAGTCTTCTTTATGTACTCTAACGTTAACGTTACCGATGTCGAAGCGTAGACACCGTCGGCCATTTTTAAATATCAACGTCGTAATCATATCCGTTACGACCGTGAAATGAACCCTGATATACTGCACAGCTGTGCAGTACATCATGGGGAGCAGCGTGTAGTAATTACGTCACTTACGGCAGTAGGTATATAATAAAGAGCAGGGTCTTATATGAAGCACCCCTCTCATAAGATCTCACCCTCTCTAAGGCATATTCTGTACTCTCGCTACGCTCTATGGAGAAGAATCCTTTTTTCTTTCTTTTTTAAATTTGAGCTAAGCTCTTTTTATTTTCATTATTCTTTCTGCAGATCGTGTTATACATGTGACTTTCCAACGTCGTATACATGTGACTTCCTTGTAGTTTACATATGTCAATCACACATAGTTTGAATTAGATATTATCCATTGAAGATTTCAATTTTTCTTAGTATTTCAGTTAAAAATATAAAGTCTGAGTTTTTAATGCGTTGATAACCTAAGAGCGCATATTATCATTGTAATGGTTATTAATGCATTGCCTGGTATATAAGCTTGCTTTGTTTTTGTGTTTTTGTTTGTTTTGATAACCTCACAATCACCCTTATATAGCAGGATGATTGACAGGACAGGGTACAAACAGGTTGATGAACAATAACAATCACTGCACGAAACTAACGGCTTTACATATGTATCCGAAACGCGTCCAACAGTAGGATTTTGCGTCTAGAAGTTCGACCTATTAGACGTCTCGTAGACGCCTTATCTAGTGGCGTATATACGTGTCCATGGTGCCATCTTATATACGTCATATATACGCCTGATTCTATTTATTTACGCCACTATCCAATAATTCCGACCTCTGCCACTTGGGGACATCATTGGTAGCATATTTCATTTGCCATTAACCATCCAAGTCTGTATTATATGAAAATTGCAATCTTATATTACCAATTTATTTTATAAAAACTTAATTATGTTGCATTATGTTGTTTTTTTAATTGTTTTTCTAATAGATCTTACTTTCAAACACCATTTTAATGTGTGGACTGTCAGGCTTACTATATAATCGCCTACCCCCAGTGTCTCTGTGCACCTGAAGTCCGACTCCCGACTCCGACTCCGACTCCGGCCCTGCCTTGTTAATGCGGCCGCCACCCTCACAGCCACCCGCTTAGCCGCCCGCCCTGTGCGCCTCCGACTCAGGACTGAAAACATCTTACACACGCCGAGCGGCCGCTAATCCGTCTACAAAGGGAGGTGGGGGTTGTGTACCTGGGCTTCACTGTGGGTAGAGTGGTGGGGTGGTGGGGTGTCTGGGGGGGCGGTAGGGGGTGGTGTTGGGAGGTCGCGGGTGGCGGGTCAGTGTTGGTGCAACCTCTACCAACACCAACACGACGAGGCGGGCCGCGGGTCGCTTTTTTTTTTTTTTGGTATCATATATACGCCTGGCGTATATATATTGCGCAGAGTATATTTTATCTTAAATATGCCAGGCGTGAAAGACAGCCAAGTCGCGCGCGTCTACATATGGAAACTGTCTCGTAGACGCCCGAAACGTAGACGCGTATAAGAGGTGTATACAAGTATAAACAAGCCAAGATACAGCCGATACGTGCGATATCGCGATGGCGTATATATATGTAAAATGGTGGTTTTCGTGCAGTGAATATGATACAGAGTACTTAATTCTTAATGAACTAGGCTTAGAGCCTTGAGAATCCACTGGCCTGCCTCCCATGCTAAAGACGAACATCAATGAAACCAAAGATTCCTATAATCTGAATGTTGAACCTAGCGGGAATACTCAATACTCAGTGGATTCTCAAGGCTTTAAGCCTAGTTAGTTAAGAATGCTTCTCCCATAGAGCGCTGTGAGAACCTTGAAGAGATTACGACTTAGAGAGTGTGAGATCTTATACAGAGAGAAAGACTGGGAATTATAAACGTAGTATAGGGCGAGAAAATAGTGAGAAAATATAACGGTAGATGGCGTAAGAGTGGCCGTATGAGGAAAATGGAATATAGTTCAGTCTTATGTCACCAGGTGGCCTCTCGTTTGTAGGATATATCTTAGCCTGGCAGCCTGGCCTAGTTAGACTAAAGGCCAGGTAACGGGTTCCAGTTTCGTGGTGCATTATTGGTAACGCCTCCATTTTTCTGTTGAATTGTGGGATTGCGCCACCTTGGCAGACCACCAGATACGCTAGTGGTTCCCGGGGTATCCGCTAGTGGGCTCGGCAGAGATATATCCGCTTTGAAAGCATGAGCGCCCTGGCCCTAGCGACAACAAGACGTTCTACAGCCTAGTTGAAGGACGTAGGAACCCGTTACCTGTCCCTTATTTCATCAGGGCAGGGAACCAGTCTAGATATATCTAGGCTGGTTCTCGCTTGTACTCCCTGGCAGTGGTAGAACGCTGGTTTCGGAGTCTTATCATCGGAAGTGGCCAATAGGCCCGGGAACCAGCTCAATTTTCAAATACAAAAGGACATTGCGTTAGTTGCGATGTGGTTATCACCAACAATAAACATTTGATGTAGTATTAAACTGATAATAGGGGCCGCAGGCACTTGAGAATTAATCATGACAGTGAAAATATTGCTCAGGGATAGACTGTCCGTGTGTGTAACATATTCAAAAACAAAGTCAGGATTTATAACAATTAATTTCCACATTAAAACATTGAGGAAAATGACATTAGTTTTACTATGTGAAAAAACCCATTTTAGAATGTCTATATATTCTTATATAAAACTACCATAATATTGATCTATAAATCAAAAACTAGCACGGTGACCCCCGATTTTTAAGTTTGTTATATGTTCCACAAGACCTAAAGATCACCATATTCAATTTTCAGGAAACTGACATGGGTTTTAATTTTCAAGCCAAATTGTCCGATATGCCTTTGATATGGCAATTACTGGGTTTAATCTGTATTACTCTGACTCAACCGCTCTTGGTTTATGGCCACCTGTCCACATAGAATATATATATGCATAATATTACCATGATTTTGATCTATATAGTCATATAGGAAACAAAATGGCTCCGCTAATACCATAGATACACGTTCACAAAACACAATTTCCGAATAGTGACGACTAACTATATGTGGTTCGAGATTACATTTATTATTCTCCAATCTTTTTAGTGCATATGTTTGACACACTTAACAACCACCCTCTCATAAGATCTCACACTCTCTAAGGGGTATTCTGTATTCCAGTCCAAATAAAGCCACTAGGGCGCCAAGTACACAATATTCCCGCTAGGTGGCGCCATTGAGATTATAGGAATCTTTGGGTTGCATTGATGTATGTCTTTAGCACGGGAGGAAGGCCGGTGGATTCTTAAGGCTCTAAGCCTAGTTCGTTAAGAATTCTTCTCACATAGAGCGTAGTGAGAACCTTGTACAGAATACTACTTAGAGAGTGTGAGATCTTATGAGAGGGGTGCGTAGTGAGAACCTTGTACAGAATACCACTTAGGGAGTGTGAGATCTTATGAGAGGGGTGCGTAGTGAGAACCTTGTACAGAATACCACTTAGAGAGTGTGAGATCTTATGAGAGGGGTGCATAGTGAGAACCTTGTACAGAATACCACTTAGAGAGTGTGAGATCTTATGAGAGGGGTGCGTAGTGAGAACCTTGTACAGAATACCACTTAGAGAGTGTGAGATCTTATGAGAGGAGTGCATAGTGAGGACCTTGTACAGAATACCACTTAGAGAGCGTGAGATCTTATGAGAGGGGTGCACCACCTTGTACAGAATACCACTTGGAGAGCGTGAGATCTTATGAGAGGGGTGCACCAACTGCCGTCGTATCTTAGAGACAAGTCTCATTCAGAGGCGATTGAAGTAATTACATTTCAATTGTAGCAAACGAGACTAAAAAAGAAATTCTAGCCTCGAACCTCCATAGCTTTAGCACTATGCTTAGTTCTTACTCGCCTCCGGAAATGATGTTTTGAGCACGGGCATCTTTCCGTATTCTACTCAGTAGCGACCTGTAAGCTCCATAGACTTAGCATGGAGACTCTGTATAATGAATAATAAATTACATCATGTGTCATGTCGCCCGGCATATACACTAGACGATTCTTGTCGGCGATTCTGGCATTTTGCACTGCCTGACGACTATCAGCAGTAAAATGATGGAAATTGTCTAATGTAAACGCCAAGCGCGTGGCGACTGCAGATCATCTGATTATATTACATTACACACCACTTTACGACTATTGGACACGCTCTGACGCTCACGACTGATTCAAGCGGGCTTGAATCAGTCGTCTAGATAGGCGGCGGTTCTGTGAAAACTCAAAGTCGTTACTGTAAACGCTCGGGTATATTCCGAGGTTGATGACTTTTGCGGTGGACATTGCCACCGCCTGACGACTATTGGCTGACGATCTACAGTCGCCACGTATTTAGTCGTCTAGTGTAAACATGTGAATGTTGCTGTTTCAGGGATGACTGTAACGTGGCGGGGAGTCGTGAGTGGCACAACTTTCCAGACGGACGCGAGGCCTTTAACTACATACGAGTAGCTCAGGTAAATACTATTAAGGAACTGCATCGAGATCCACCATACTCAAAATATGCCATGAGTTTTGGTTTCCTACATAATCTTTTTTATTTTATTATTTTTTTTAAGCAATTTTTAAGGGGATATTGTGTTACAACACAATCACCGAATTCGGCTATGTAGCCGTTCTTCCACTCGGGCCCTAGACCCCTACTCCTCATTCTAATGGCGGGTGTTAGCCGAATGGGCAGTGGGTACCATTTTTGTGTAAGTCTTTGGTATGACCCGACCGGGGTTTGAACCCACAACCTCCCATGCTCGAGGCGAACACCCCTACCACTTAGCCACCGAACATGTTCCTTAATTTATCGGTCCCGATTTTGGAACATTTGACTGCAATATATCAGCGACATAGCTGCATATCAATGGGGGGAATTTTCAAGTCTTAGGCAAAGTTCCAGAGGGGGTGTGCTACACTGACCGACTCAATTTCTAGGCCTCGCAACATAATCTCACTGGGCCAAGCTAGGTGGCCAAGTGGCCAAGTGGCCAAGTGGCCAGTCGGGTCATACAAAAGACTTACGTAAAAATGGTACCCACTGCCCATTCGGTTTAAAACCCGCCATTAGAATGAGGAGTAGGGGCAAGGGCCCGAATGGAAGAACGGCTCAATAGCCGATTTCGGTGATTGTTCACACAATATTCCCTAATAAAAATTATTTAAAAAAAAAAAAAAAAAAAAGTTCCATCCCATTGTCGCTGACAATGGAGTTGAAGAAATATTGGGTAAGGAGAAAATGGCCCTGCCACACACAGACTCAGCCCCAAGCACCGATTCTGACCCAAGAGACCGACTTGTTCCTTTGTCCGTGGCCTCAAATCGCTCAGGAAATCGTTAGTTAGAGGGTGCGTCCACCATCCACGACAAGGCTGCGACAACGGCTTTCCGACAAGGTCCACAACAGCTCTACGATTGGAAGCCTTGTCGTAGCCTTGTCGTGGTTGGTGGACCACAGTTCCCGACAAGAGGCTACGACAAGGCCACGACAGGCTGCGACATGAAGCTTGTCGGGGGCCTGTCGGGGGCCTTCCGACAAGGTTACGACAAAATCGAACATGTTCGATTTTGGAGCCGTGTCGTGGCGTGTCGTGGCGTGTCGCAGAGGTCTACGATAGAATATTTAAGTGGAGCGTGCACTTCCCGACAGGCTGCGACAAGGGCTCACGACAGCTCCCCTCCTCATGACAAGGCTGCGACAAGGCACCGTCATCCAGTGTGGACAGAATTAACTCCGGATTAACTCCCAGTAATGACCACAACCCCTATCCATGAATCCCGCTCTGATGGTCGACACCCTGCGCAAAGTCGCCTAAGACTTAATTAAACTAACTTACAACTAAGGGATTTAATCGGTGGGGACAAAATCGTATAGTGTGTTTCCCACTTAACTTATCAATCAGAGTCGATGGTAACACCAAAGTACGCCTCCTGTGCCATTGGGTCATTGCATGTGTACAATAAGGCTGATAATCTAATGCCGTTCATGCTACATTTCAGTGGGGCGCGTGGTTCTCATTCATTATGCCGTTCATCCTACATTTCAGTGGGGCGCGTGGTTCTTATTCATAATGCCGTTCATCCTATATTTCAGTGGGGCGCATGGTTCTTATTCATAACACTGTTCATCCTATATTTCAGTGCGGCGCGTGGTTCTTATTCATAATGCCGTTCATCCTATATTTCAGTGCGGCGCGTGGTTCTTATTCATAATGCCGTTCATCCTATATTTCAGTGGGGTGCATGGTTTCTATTCATAACCCCGTCCATCCTACATTTCAGTGCGGCGCGTGGTTCTTATTCATAATGCTGTTCATCCTACATTTCAGTGCGGCGCGTGGTTCTTATTCATAATGCCGTTCATCCTACATTTCAGTGGGCCGTGTGGTTCTTATTCATAACACCGTTTATCCTATATTTCAGTGGGGCGCGTGGTTCTTATTCATAATGCCGTTCATCCTATATTTCAGTGGGGCACGTGGTTCTTATTCATAACACCGTTCATCCTATATTTCAGTGCGGCGCGTGGTTCTTATTCATAATGCCGTTCATCCTACATTTCAGTGGGGCGCGTAGATATGATTCATAATGCCATTCATCCTACATTTCAGTGGGGCGCGTGGTTCTGGTTCCTGTCCCTGGTCCTCACCGTCCTGGTGGGCGCGTATCGTATTAACCGCCTGGTGCAGGATGGCAGCGAGTACTACAACGCCTTCTCCATCACCTCCTTCTCCCGCTCCTCCTCCCGCTCCTCTCTGACATCACACGAGGACTTCTACTCCTCAGCAGACGACAATGACGTCATCGTCGAGGAAGGAGGCTTCGCGAACCCCAACTTCATACATCCGGGTGATGTATCCGAAACGAGGCTAGAGCGAGTCGCGGAGGAAGTCACGTGTCATCTTGAGACGCCGGAAATCGTGGTCACGTGTCCAATGGAGGAGGAGAAGCCACTTCCGGTTCCGGGTCGCTTACCACCATTACAAATGCCCCAGCAACAAGTCTCCCAAAATGAGGCTTCAATCAAAGGGAAAGCCAACAGCAAACATAAAGCGAAAAACTCTCAACACTTTAAATGAAAACTTTGTAGTTTTCTTTTAAATTTTGAGATTAAAACAATTTGTTCTTTGAACAAGCAATGCTCCGAACAGACTCCTGGAAGTCAATGGATGGTGGGTATAATGACTGGTTTTATATCACAAGACATGGAATATATAAACCCAACAGTATGTGCCATTGGAATGATAATCATGGACCCACTCATGGTCCAGTCCTTCAACAGGACTTTTTAAAATGAGGTGCATTACTGGCGATTTCATTGTACAATTGTGAAGAGGCAAGTATTCATCTTTCCTATATACCCATTAGCGAACTAACTAGAGTTACATACCGCTGCTCGGGGTGCATTAAATATAAGTTATGTGTCGAGGTTGACAGTTTCGTCTGACGAGGAGCGGGACGAAACAATAGCTGTTGTGGTTACTCAATAAGGGTCGCCATTTTCTTCGGAAGTGTTTTAGGTAAAGAATTAAGAATTTTTATCGATATTTGAAGGTTTATAGGAATAGGGAAACCAAGTACCGGTAAGCAAAAGTCATAGTTACTCGGTGATGATCGAGAAAATTACTGCCCGTGGCTGACGCCTTGGGCAGTAATTTTCCCGATCATCACCTCGTAACTTTGAACTTTTGCTCACCGGAACATAGTTTCCCTCTATTTTGTGTTAATTCAAACCTGGATGAAACTGAATATACAATGCCCTATTTTATATCTTAAGACAGGTATAATCAGGAATATGGTGTGTCATTGAGACTAGGTTGTGATTTAGGGAATACTAGGATTGTGTACCAAGATGTAGGAGCCGAACAAGTTAGTTTACTAAACCTGTACTAAACGAGCCGTTAGGCGAGTTTAGTACAGGTTTAGTAAACTAACGAGTTCGGCTCCGAAATACACATGTTCTGACGTTATGGCGCCCTCTCCAGTGCCGTATTGCACAGTGTGAAATACGGGATTTAACGGCACACTCTGGTAATAACTTACAGTTACTATTTGCTTAGCAGAGGTTAGTAACTGTAAGATAAACTTGCATCTATACCTTGAACAGGGTATATAGGGAGCCAAAGTGAACCCGCTCCAACCACGAATAGCCAGTTACAAAATAGTATTTCCGGGTATCGGCGCTCAGTACTTAGCCTATGTAGGTTCGAGATTATACGTCTCATTCTCCAATCTTTTAGATCCAATCTTTTAGATCCAAATTTTTAATATACTTAACAACTGTCATCGAAGTTTTGAAACAAAGTTATTCAGAGACGATAGTTATAAACTTCACTTCAAAAGTAACAAACGAGACCAAAAACATAAGTCTAGCCTCAAACCCCTATAGCTTTACCACTAAGCCTCGTTCTTACTGGCCACCGGAAACGGTCTTTTGTAGGTGGGTATCTGTGGTTTCAGCGGGTTCACTTTGGCTCCCTATACATATGCTCCACTCTCATAAAAACTCACACTCTCTTAGTGGTATTCTGTATATCTATATATCTATGAGCGAACAGCCTATGATTACCTAATGCTGCTGGGGGTGGAATAACCTTTGTTTATGCCCAGGTTGACGTTTACTGCCCAGGTTGACGTTTACTGCCCAGGTTGAAGTTACTGCCCAGGTTGACGTTTACTGCCCAGGTTGATGTTTACTCCCTAGGTTGACGTTTAGAGACGTTCGGTTTTTTATCAATCTTAACCTGACAATTGAAGGTATATGGGAATAGGGAAACCATGTACTGGTGGAAATAAGTCAAAGTTACTCGTAACTTTGACTTATTTCCACCAGAACATAGTTTCCCTCTATTCCAGTCCAAATAAAGCCACTAGGGCGCCAAGTACACAGTATTCCTGCTAGATGGCATCATTATAGGAATCTGATGTACGTGTTTAGCATGGGAGGCAGGCCAGTGGATTCTCAAGGCTCTAAACCTAGTCCGTTAAAAATTCTTCTCCCATAGAGTGTAGTGAGAACCTTGTACAGAATACCACTTAGAGACTGTGAGATCTTATGAGAGGGGTGCGTAGTGAGAACCTTGTACAGAATACCACTTAGAGAGTGTGAGATCTTATGAGAGGGTATGCGTAGTGAGAACCTTGTACAAAATACCGCTTAGAGAGTGTGAGATCATATGAGAGGGGTGCACCATCAAACGAAAATGCTTTTCTGACTGTTCCCTATAACAGTCATCTTCTGATATTAATGATGTATGCACAGAACATACTGTGATTTGACATTCCAGACACAATACTGCAGAGGGTGCAATAAAGAGGTCGTTTCTGTGAAGCAATTTTTCGTGCAGGGTTTGAAGGCATTCAAGGTATTGGTTAAATCTGTAGCGAAATGCGATGTCTTCACCCGCACGTTTCCCTTATTATTGCTAATTATCATTTTTTTATTTTTTTTATTTTTTATTTGTTTATTTATCCTGTAAGGACATCGGTTATAAGCCGGTATGAGTGCCCTTACAGTCTTTTGGTACACCCATACGTCAATAGAAAAACATCTCAATACTTGGTAAAGTTTACAAATTGGAAAAACCAAATTTCTCTAAAAGAGAAAATACAATATCTTTCGTTTCTAATGCATCATAATAAAGTTAATAATCATATCAAGTTCTAGAGTTTCTTATTAGACTGTTGTATAGAAAAAAGTATGTGTTGGTTCCACCATCCAGGAACCAGTGTATCTGATGGTCTGCCATCCATCCATTATTATCATTATTGATATAATTACCATATGGCCACGCATACATTTACTGCATTGGTGTTTTGACTGCAGTGCCAATGGAAACTTCAAAATAAATGATAATTTCATTCTTCATTCATAATCTGTGGGGTGTTTAATATCACTACAATTTAGAAAAAACAACAACCCATAAAATGTTTTGCTCCATTAATAAACAGACTGAATATTTTACCAATAGAACCTACAAAGAAATGTGAAAACATTTTCTTTTCTTCTGAGGCCCTAGGCTTGAGATTCATTAAAGAAATAACTATATAAGATGTAAATCTTGGTCTATTTGCTACTGTTTGACCTCTATCTATGTATTATTATACACCTATGGCCTAATGTCTATGAAATATTACCTTCTGCCGGGGATGTAGTATGAATGATATTCGGGCTCACTGAGACGTATAGTGAATGTTCGGGCGCACTGTGCCTGTATTGTACTTCTCATGTACATAAAAGGACATTTTTAGATTTTAGGTGTATAATAATAAGAAAACGTAAACAGTGAAGCCATTGCGATTCTGTTCTTGGCCTTTTGTCTAATAGAATATTATGGAGAAACCAAACAAGAGTTAGTTGTGTTGTTGTTTATCGCACGAGGGCAAGGTCGCGTATTACTGCACGAGGTGAAGCGGAGAACAGTAATACGTAATCTTGCCGGAGTGCGATGAACAACAACACGACTAACTCGAGTTTGGTTTAGAATTTATCCTACCCCGCCCATCTAAATTAATTCTACATTAAAAGATGACATCATTTATCAAGTGTATCCCACTAGAGCAATATTTCTCATTTTTCTTAACTCCAGACCGAATACAGTGACCCAATGTTAAGCCTATGGAGTTTTTTATTAGGGGTAGGATAAATCCCATTATCTCTGGCGTCGGGACATATTCTATGGGGAAAAGACCTCGAATAATAATCGCTACGGGCTCACTAAATACATTTTCTCTTATTATGAGTTACCTGCAATATGATTGTGATGTATTATGTCGAGATTGGTGCTGTCTTCGCCGTGCGTTTGATGAAGTTAATGTGCATATATAGGAGATAAATAAAATATAATGATGTTGTTATTTTATTTTCTCAGTTATTTAGTGTATTTTGGATATTACAAAGTCATTTTCCAATGGCCAACGAAAATGGCAATGATTAATTGAGTTCCTCTAAAAGTCGGTTGGTGGTGGCCATCTATTGCATGTCGGTATCGAAAAATGGAAATGGTATGGAAAATATGGGAATTGTTAAAGGAGCTTCACAGACGTTCCAGCTCTTTCTTTTTTCAGACTTAAACCGTTTTATAATTGAAATCCTCAGTTGATAAGACTGCCCCTTCAAAGGAGGACATGAGTCTTGTAGACAAAACAAAATGAGGTGCTTTCCACTGTAGAAAGTAACCCCAGAGACTTCTTTGGTTTGACATAAATAATAACAGAAATAATATGGAGAAACCAAACAAGAGTTAGTCATGTTGTTGTTTATCGCACGACGGCAAAATCGCGTATTACTGCGCGAGGTGAAGCCGAGAGCAGTAATATACGATCTTGCCGGAGTGCGATAAACAATAACACGACTCCAGTTTGGTTTAGAATTTATCCTACCCCGCCTGTCTAAATTACTTGTACATTAACAAATGATGTCATTTGTCAAGTGTATTCCATTAGAGCGATATTTTTCATTTTTCTGAACTCCAGACCGAATACAGTGACCCAATGTTAGGGATATGGAGTTTCTTATTAGGGGTAGGATTATATATAATAACAGTATTTTATCTACCATATAAATATGTTCACCTCTATTTACAATTAGAACACAAAATACTCCAAAAAGAGCGCAAGATCTCTACTTCCCGTGGCCGCTTGTATCTCTGCCCCAACCTGCCGGTTTGGGCCCAAATCTGGCCCCTATGCCAGTTTTTTGAAAGATCCTAAATTCTGAGGGCTTTTGTGGGTATTTTGTGTTCTACTTATAAATAGAAATGAACATATTTATATGGTAATGATATACACTCATTTCTATTATTTGTTTTATCAAATTAGACATAGTCATAGGGATTATTTTCTTCAGTGGAAGGCACCTCATGTGTTGCAGGGTTTTGTTTGTCGACATGTCACATGTGCTCACTTGAATAGACAGTCTAATGAACTGTGAATTCAGATTATAAAGTGGTTTAAAGTTGAAAAAGAAACAACTGGATTGTTTCCGGAGCTCATTTAACAATTCTCGTATTTCCCAACTCATAATATATGTGTTGTTTGAGTTTCATAATTTTTGACAGATGCCTTGTTTTGAAACCGAAATGTTGGCTGGTTCCCCCTGTACTTAGTGGATACCCTGAGAACCAGCGTATGATGTCACTGGGTTGGGGCAGAGATAGCCTGGCAGCCTGGCCTAGTTAGACTATAGGCCAGGTAATGGGCTGCAGTTTCGTGGTGCATTATTGGTAACGCCTCCATTTTTCTGTTGCATTGTGGGATTGGCAGACCATCAGATACACTGGTTCCTGGGGTATCCACTAGGGGGCTCAGCGGAGATATATGCGGAACCCAGCCAAACCACTAGTCCACTAGTGCCCTGGGCCTAGCGACAACGGGAGGTACTACAGTCTAGTTGGAGGTCTTAGGAACCCGTTACCTGTCCCTTATTTCATTAGGGCAGGGAACCAGTCCAGGGCAGAGATTAAACTGGACTGGTTCCCTGCCCATATGAATAAGGGGCAGGTAACGGGTTCTGACGTCATGCTGGTACGACCTTCAACTCGCCAGCTCTCGCGCCGCTGTCTCACAAGAACAGATCACACTGCAGCGCTTGAGTGGTGCAGTGTACGTCTCCTGCTCGAAATGGCGAAGAATATGACATCCTTCCGCGATGGTTTATTAGCCAGAGTTAATGCATAGTTCATATTCTGTAATGACAAATGTCATGACATTATACCAGCAGCGAACCATAGTCAAGGCATAAGTCTTAATGTTATACATACATATTCTTGGTTCACCAAAAGAGATATCAGAGTACAAACTAGGAGTTGACACACTACTTCACCTCTTTGTTGTGTCGTCTGCTCTAGGTCTGCCAAGGTGGCGCAATCCCACAATGCAACAGTGTTACCAATGATGCACCATAAAAATGGAACCCGTTACCTGGCCTATAGTCTAACTAGGCCAGGCTGCCAGGCTAAGATTAAACCAGCGCTAGCGCTGTGAAAGATCTGGGGGGAGAGTGTTATTGGATGTTGTGTGAGGTGAGTGAGTAAAACGCTAGATGTCACTAGTGAGCCAGCCGTCGCCCACACGGGACTCCGACTAAATCAAAATCTGTCTTTCTGGTAATTACATTCAAAATACACACAAAAGGAAATAAGAGCATGGAAAAAATGGCTACCGTAGGTGTAGGTCAGATGGAAGATATGCAGGGAGATTAACATATATACTGAAAGATAAAAAGGATTATTTTGTAAATGAATCAGTTCTTTATCTGATATCACACATTACCTACAGAAATCTTCATTCTAAAATCAATAAATTTAACTTTCCCAAGTTACCTGTCGACCCGCTGCGGACTCTGCCTTTATATACTGACTAAGTTACATAATGCGGGTGAACCCGTAGTATTTGCATACATGGGTCCGCTGGCTTTACCGCACAGCAGGGATCGGCACTCGCGGCACCTAGCGTAAAGTGAACGAACCACTGTTCGACTACACTAACCCCTATTGTAGGATATGTCTTTCAGATCAATTCACACTATGAGAAAACGTGGTTACTGAGCATGTACCAGAGTTCCAGGTCGTCCTGTGTCATACATTTCATAGTCCGCTCCACGTCGGCAGTTGCCGGGTTTTCACCCTCCCATCTCCCAGTGCTCAGTGAATGTCGAAGTCGCCGTATTCAAACGCCGATATCTTCGGTTTAAAGTGACCGATCTTCATCATATTTGGTACGATTATAGGTTATATATGTGCCGTACTCGTATTAAAATTTCATTGCTTAATTCCTACGGTAGGTGAAGTCACAGCGTCATCTGTTGCCACACATCGATCGTTGCCGGGTTTTTACCGCTAGCGGGCCGTAGTGAATGTCATTGGCTTTGTACAGGAACAGGGGCATTAACCACGGTGCAGGGAAGGTCATGAAACGGCGTTTTAAATGAGATGGAGGTGTATAGTAATAAGGAAACATAGTGACTGAGCCCGTACGAGTGCCGTTCTCGGCCATTTGATGAAAAAATACGGCCCTCCCGCCTACGGCGTCGGGCCGTAGTTTTTCATCAAATGACCTCGAACGTCCACCTGTACGGGCTCAGTAACCACGTTTTCTCATATTACTATACACCTATGGTCGAACATGTATGAAATACTGCCCGCTACTGGGGGTGTAGTATAAATAATGTTCGCGCCCGCTGTGGCAGCGGGCCATAGTGAATAGCAGTGGCTTTTTGAGGTGCAGAAAAGTTAATAAAACATATTTTTTAACGAGTAGGAGGTGTATAGTAATAAGAAAACGTAGTGACTGAGCCCGTACGGTGTCCGTTCTCGGTCATTTGATAAAAAAATACGGCCCTCTAGCCTGCGGCATCGGGCCGTATTTTTTCATCAAATGACCTCGAACAGCCACCTGTACGGGCTCAGTAACCACGTTTTCTCATAGTACTTACCACTTCCGAAAAAAACAGTCATTTTGTGCAGACATGACACACCACCATCATGGCAGAGGGATGATGTTAGAAATCACGATGAATAATTATATACCTTCAATATTCACTCAGGACATGTACGCTAATTATCTACGTAACATCTACGTATACTCAGTTGAGATAACATCTTAGCATGAGGTAATTATTGTCAGTAAAGGAGTCAAACGCTATTTGGTCGTATGTGGTAATTACAGAAAGGTTGTGATTGGCGGCAAGTAAAGCTAAAAAAAAGAGTAATAATAAAATACCACAAATCCTTGATTTCCTATGTTTGTATGTAATCTGTATTGTGATGCCTCTTGTATGTAGTACGTACTTGTATCGTACACTGCACGAAAACCACCAGTTTATTCCTATAGGGAGCCAAAGTGAAACCGCTGAAACCACAGATACCCACCTACAAAACACTGTTTCCGGTGGCCAGTAAGAACGAGGCTTAGTGCTAAAACTATGGGGGTTTGAGGCTAGACTTATGTTTTTGGTCTCGTTTGTTCCTTTCGAGGTGATTTTTATAACTATCGTCTCTGAATAACTTTGTTTCGAAACTACGATGACAGTTGCTAAGTTTATTAAAAATTTGGATCTAAAAGATTGGAGAATGAGACATATAATCTCGAACCTACATAGGCTAAGTACTGAGCGCCTATACCCGGAAATACTATTTTGCAACCGGCTATCTGTGGTTGGAGCGGGTTCACTTTGGCTCCCTATATATATATATATATATATATATATATATAGGCCATCGCGGAAGTGCATGTATCGACTGTAAAATGACTTTTTTTTCATATGCACATAATTTACGCCAGCGTATGAGACGTATACAAGACTGTTTCCTTTCAAATACGGACCCGTCTTGGCTGTATTTCACACCAGGCGTATACGAGAGGAAATATTCTCTGCGCAACATGGGTGGGGGTGGGGGTGGGGGGAGGTTGGGGGGGGGGGGGGCGGATGGTTGCGACTGCGGACTGCGGGATCGGCGAGGAAGTTATATCTGATGACAGCTTGTCTGTATATATACAGTACCAGAATTAAAATGACAGAAGAATGGTGTTTTAAAGTCAAATCAAATCGTAAAACGGCAAAAAAAGACAAAATAATGCTGAGTTTATTATTTGTATTTAATCAGTTGATATCTTATTAGGATTTATAAACGTTTTATAAAAAGAAAATGGTAATATAAGATTGGATTTTCCATAAACCAAGGACTAATCGCAAATGAAATATGCTACCAGTGGTGTCCCTAAGTGGCAGAGATCGGAACTATTGGATAGTGACGTAAATACAACAGAACCAGGTGTATACATGAATCAGGCGTATATATGAATCAGGCGCCTACAGATGAGGAAACACACGGGAAATAGGACAACCTTGTATACGCAAAAGCATACATATATACGCCGGGCGCATATATATGTAAAA
This sequence comes from Alentia gelatinosa, assembly GCA_950022655.1. NCBI lineage: Eukaryota > Metazoa > Annelida > Polychaeta > Phyllodocida > Polynoidae > Alentia > Alentia gelatinosa. The sequence goes on along the minus strand of OX465581.1, from coordinate 4,434,198 downwards.
TGGTGGTTTCCGTGCGGTGGTATTGTTATTGTTCATTAACCTGTTTGTAGCCTGTTCTGTCAATCATCATGGGGTGGGCATGCAACGTATGTGGCAGGCCCCGTCATTGCTGCTCCCAAGCCCCACCTGGTGTCAAACCACAATACCTATAAACTACATTTATCCCCTCTATATCTTACAATCACCACAGCTCCCAGAAACCCACCTACTTCCGCCTTCTTCACTTCCAAATCCGACATTACACACACTTCTTATATCACTAATAGGTTTTCCCACCCACCCACTCCTTTTTCTTTTATTTTTCTATTCATTCCATTCACCCCTAAATTTTATTTATCAACATATCAATCAACTTACATAAACCTTCATCCCTTACACAAAACCTTTTATTCCTTTTTATCTAGTTTTATTATTACCATCTTATCATAAAATTTATATACTATACCTGATAAATTTTATTTACCCAAACCCACTCTCTCTTTTCATTTCACCAGCGGGGATGGGAGATATACAGTAATGCTAGATAAATGTGATTGTGATGTTGATTTAAAAAGAAAAAAAAAGAAATAGAGCAAGCTCATACAATAACAGCAAGGTAATCAATGATGATATGCAATCTTAGGTTATCCTCATCTTGAAAACTCTCTAAGACTTTCTATTTGAACTGAAATACTAAGCAATATTAAAATTTTAAATGGATAATCTCAAATTTGAACAATGTGGGATGGCCACATGTAAACTACAGGGGATAGTCACATGTAAACTACGAGGGATAGTCACATGTAAACTATGAGGGAGAGTCACATGTAAACTACGAGGGATAGTCACATGTAAACTATGAGGGAGAGTCACATGTATACTATGAGGGATAATCACATGTAAACTACGAGGGAAAGTCACATGTAAACTACGAGGGATAGTCACATGTAAACTACAGGGGATAGTCACACGTAAACTTTGAGGGATAGTCACATGTAAACTACGAGAGAAAGTTACATGTAAACTACGAGTGAAAGTCACATGTAAACTACGAGGGATAGTCCCATGTAAACTACGAGGGATAGTTACATGTAAACTACAGGGGAATGTCACATGTAAACTTTGAGGGATAGTTACATGTAAACTACAGGGGAATGTCACATGTAAACTTTGAGGGATAGTTACATGTAAACTACAGGGGAATGTCACATGTAAACTTTGAGGGAAAGCTACATGTAAACTACAGGGGATAGTCACACGTAAACTTTGAGGGATATAGTCACATGTATAACACACTCAGCAAAAAAATAATGAAAATAAAGAAAGCTAAGATCAAATTTAAAAAAAAAGAAAAAAAGTACCCCCTGTGTGGTACATAGCCTTTCGTGTATGGGCGCCGCCATCAGCCTCCGACACCGAACTGGTGGCGCCTCCCTGTGGGTTGGCTCTGAATTATCAGTTAATGGTATATTACGGAGGTTTGGAGCACACAAAAAAAACCACCCAAAATTGGAACACAGCTTGGTTGGTGACATCTGTAATCTAATGTCTCTATTTACAGATTTCTGGGAAAAAGGTTAAAAGATCAATCAGTTGTGGCCAACAAATGTATCGGGAGCCAAATATCTGAGAATGTAAACGGGCCTAAAGAGTTGCTGCCTCCCGTCTTCTAGTGAATCCCTTCAAGTGACCCAGTCTCAAACACCATACGCCCTCCAGAGGTTACTAAATATAATTTCGGATTTAAAAGTAGAAATAGCTGAAATTTCCATATCTGGCATCAGAATTTCAATTTGAAGATGTCTGAAAACGGTTAAACTGGATAATTGTGGGTTACGGTTGAAGGGTCTATCACCATACATTGTCGGCAACCAGCGAACACCGGAACTTGTAAACAGACTGAACTCTGGGATACCTCAATAGGGTCTATGTCGATAGGATGCAGGGACCACACAGCCACACGACAATCAGCCAACCACTTATCGTTAATCACCAATCTCTGGTTCTACGCTAATGCCCCAGTCACACTGGCGTAAAAAACGGCGTTTTCCCGTGTACGCACGTCTACGTTCTTCTACGCATTTTGAAATCTACAAATGCGCGGCAAAACGCGGAGATACGTAATTAAGGAAAGTCGGAATGCGCCGAAAAACGCCACAATACGTACAAAAGCGTGAATAAACGGTGATGAATGTTGAGAAGCGTACTAAAACGTTAATGCCCCAGTCACACTGGCGTAAAAAACGGCGTTTTTCCGTGTACGCACCTCTACAGTCTTCTACGCATTTTGAAATGTACAAATGCGCCGCAATGCGCGGGAAAACGCGGAGATGCGTAAATGAAAGTCGGAATTCGCCGAAAAACGCCACAATACGTACAAAAGCGTAAAGAAGCGTTGATGAACGTTGAGAAGCGTACTAAAACGTTGAAGGAAAGCAACCAAATGGTTCCAAATCCGTAGCTAATACGTACTCCCCACCAGTTAAAATACGTAGAAGAAACGCCAAATTTACGCCAGTGTGACTGGGGCATAAAAAAACAAAATAGTAGGAATTCGATCACACCTTCTTTTCCAATTGACTTTCTAACCTAGGATATGCGTAAATAGAATTAAAAAAACTAAAATACAAAAATAACCTACACAATTTGAGGGGTGTTTGATAAATCAGAAGTATGTACAAGATTAGAAATCCCCAGTGAAACAAAGTGAAAATAAAAACAGAACAAACCAAAACACAGGAATAATACCCGACAAATATACACAAATATACACACAAAAGATAAAAAGAACCCCCAAAAATAGAAAAAAACACAATGGCCTGGTCTTGATGTGAATGGAATGTAGAAAATATTAACAAACAAAAAGCATGGTGACATGTTTTATAAGCAATATGTTTGTGTTGACACATCATGGCATGATGATCGTATTTTGGTACTGGTGTCGCTCTGGGATGAGATGAGATTAGCATTCCATGGTCGGGGGAATGTGAGGCAGACTCTCTACTCCCCTATGTTCACCTTTATATCATTCACATTTCTGAACTTCGGATACAGTTTATGAGGAATTGGCGCACTTACATCTTTGTGTCAGCGATGGTGGGATGGGGTACGTAGAACAAGAACTAATGAACATTGATTATCCAACCATTGATTATCCACCCAATACTCTGTATGGACATACAGGCACATATAGATATTATCCACCCAATACAAAGTGTCCATAGTAAATCCATAGGAACTCTGTATGGACATACCCGGCACATACAGATATCTATTATCCACCCAATACAAAGTGTCCATAGTAAACCTATAGGAACTCTGTATGGACATACCCGGCACATACAGATATCTATTATCCACCCAATACAAAGTGTCCATAGTGAACCTATTGGAACTCTGTATGGACATACCCAGCACATACAGATATCTATTATTCACCCAATACAAAGTGTCCATAGTAAACCTATAGGAACTCTGTATGGACAAACCCGGCACATACAGATATCTATTATCCACCCAATACAAAGTGTCCATAGTAAACCTATAGTAACTCTGTATGGACATACCCGGCACATACAGATATCTATTATCCACCCAATACAAAGTGTCCATAGTAAACCTATAGGAACTCTGTATGGACATACCCAGCACATACAGATATCTATTATTCACCCAATACAAAGTGTCCATAGAAAACCTATAGGAACTCTGTATGGACATACCCAGCACATACAGATATCTTTTATTCACCCAATACAAAGTGTCTATAGTAAACCTATAGGAACACTGTATGGAAATACCTGGCACATACATATATCTATTATCCACCTAATACAAGTTCCCCCTGTCCTGTATGTTTTGTAGATATCAAATATGTAAATGGAAAATATTATAATTCACATTAGTTCCAAATGTGCCCACATGGTGGCATGATGGTCGGCAAGTTCACTGGAGTGGAATTTGGCTGCAGGCAGTCATTGGTCTGTTAATTCTGCATTCTGATTGGTCAGTTAGTGAGCCAATGACAGTGCAGTAGGGCCAGGTTTACTGTTTGTACCTCCACCTCCTATGTAGAAGTTGGTGTTATATGATTTTTACAAACTGATAATAGCGGTTGTCCCCTAAAATACAGGGGATTGGGTAAGTAGAAAAAGAACTTATAAATATTGACTGTCCACCTATTACAAAGTGTCCATAGTAAACCTATAGGAACTCTGTATGGACATACCTGGCGCATACAGATATCTATTATCCACCTCATACAAGGTACAGTCACAAGCAACTGGTTATGTCCACAATTAAGCTAGTTACGACTAGTCCCAAGCCCACTAGTAGCACAGTGTGAAAGGGGCTTATATGCCATTACCATGACAACTATTATGATTTACGTGAGGACCTGTGAACAGAGGACTTACGTCTGCAAATAAATCATAGAAGCGAACCACCGTATGACTCGGGGGGATACATCAAACTCGTACATCATCCCGGAGACGACAAAATACACATATTTATAGATTCCCATTAGGCAGATGTGCTAATTAATTCGGTAAATAGTTGGTTTTTACCTTATCGGTAGTTCCCCTTGTCATTTACCGTGTAGTCTGTTCATGCTCCTACTTGGAGGCTGACTATCATGGTCAATTGCATATCATTGCCCTACCCCCGGATTAAAGGATAGAAGCAGTAGCTGGGAGAATAAAATGTTATTGAATTTTATGTAGTAAATGAAGTAAAATATCTATGTCGACCTTACTGGACGGTATATTAATATGGAATATAAATATGAAGGTAAGTCATATTATATATATATATGATAATTGACAGGTAGAACATAAGTCAATTATGATAATGTGAAAATATGATATACAATACTATCATAAAACTGGATGAGTTTCAATCTTGACCACCGTATTCCACGACTGGAGTTTGGCAAAGTGACTTCATGAGGCGAAGCCGAGTGAAGTCCGGAGCCAAAACTTCTGGAGTGGGATGCGGTGGCCAAGATTAAAACGAATCAGGTTTTGATTTTATCCTACCCTATCTCCTCGATTTTGGAATATTACGTGATAATATTGCTGTATGCCACTAGTGGCATATAAAACTCCGTATGCCAGTCAGCATGGCATACAGAAACTCAATGTTGGGCCTATGGGATTTTATATTAGGGGTAGGGTAAATTTGTTAATTGTATGGTATACAATACATAGGTAATTGTATATTGTAATTAAAAGGCCTACGTGAGTAGGTAAAGGAAGAAAGAAAAGGTTGTGGGCGGGTGGGACGAGAAGGTACTGGAGTACGTGTGTACTGCAGGACGGGTGGAGGAGAAGTGAGACCGGGGTCCGGACCGGGGGGACGCATGTGACTGCGCAGTACGTGTGAAAGCCGCGAGGGGGCAGGACTGTGAGGCACGTTAGAGGGGGGACACCAGGGGAGCAATGACCACCCCTGACCAAAGGCCATGAGTATCCCATCATATATACCTGTGTGCAAATGTCTATTGAATACTGCCCGCTGCTAGGGGTGCAGTAATGATAATGTTCGTGCCCGCTGTGACTGTGACTTAATGAGTCGTTAATGAGTCGTTAAATTGTCATTTTTTTTCATCAAAAAAATTACTCCTACTGTCCACAGTAATTTTTCCAAGCCTTACCTCGTAACTTTTAACTTTTGCTCACCGGAACATAGTTTCCCTCTATTTCGTCTTTGCTTCATTTATTGTTAATTTGTTTTCCATACACCATTTTGCTCCCCATTCCAGATCCTGCTGTGCAATTCACTCGCCAAATTGTCATTTGGTGATCCACGTAAATAAATTACTGTCTTATCAGCAAATAATTGGAGTTTTGCCGTTTTAGTTACATTGGCGATGTCATTCACATGAATCAGGAAAAATAGTTGTCCCAGGATGAAACCCTGGGGCACACAACAAGAGTTCGGTAGTGGGCGAGATAGATGATTATTTGCCCAGGTCATCTGGTGTCTATTTTTCAAATAGCTTTTTATCGAATCTATAAGGCCCTGCGTCCACCTATTACGATCACTGCACGAAAACCACCAATTTATTCATATATAAGCCATCGCGGAAGTGCATGTACTGGCTGAATATTGACTTGTTTTCATATATAATTCGTTGGAACTCTCTCGGGAAAAATCGGGACTCCGATTTTTCGTAAATCGGGCCCCGATTTCTTTGAAAAAATTTGTTTCCATATATATACGCCCAGGGTTTATATACACGTCTTGGCTGTAATTCACACCCAGCGTATATGAGAGGAAATATCCTCTCCCCCCGCTGCCTCCCGCCCGTTTGTGTTGGTAGAAGTACAGGTGTCCTCAGTAGGAAGCCCTCCCCCCACCCCAATTAGGGACCGATAAAAACCCCATATGTACAATGCGTGGTGAAGTGGCATGTCTAGACATATGTCTACGATTTTGCACCTTTCCGATATGTCTCCGATATTTGCTGTTTGTATGGGTGCCATATCAGTAGGTCTAAATTTCTATGTTGTAGGTGGACGCCAGGCCTAACACTCATCCATAACACTGACTGGAAGTCAATGAATGAGACCTCAAAAATGGACATGTCCATCAAGTCAAACTGCAAGATAACAAATACACAAGGTCTTCGTTATCCACCTATTACAACAAGCCAGAGTAAACTGCTACCGCTATTCCTGAGTTTAGTTTATCACAGAAGAGGGATGATAAATACAACAAACGGTGGTTCCGCGGACTCAAGGTTGGCTTTGAAATGAAATCCAAGCTTTCAGACAAGTTTGTATTTTTATTGTCTGATCTAGCTACCCAGGAGAAAGCCGGTATTGGTATTCCCATTCGTGGTCTGGTTAAAGATGCTACCATGAGGTACATAGACGAGTGGTTGATGCATAGTAATACACAAGCATCAGCAAGTGTATTAGGAAGGTTTTATTTAACATAATGTAGCATATGTTATTTCCTCTGTAAGATATGTAGCATGCTGGTAATGTACAATAATGTCCAGTTAAGGCCCGTTTGCTTGGGAAGTAGGGGGGAGGGGACGTTAACTTCTGCCTGGAAGTGAAATATTTCCCAATTTATTTTTTATTTTTTGTTTAAAGGAGATTTTATTCCGTTTTCATTGACATCTAGAATCTTCTGTCAGTGACCACAAATACATCTAGATTGGGTTTAGTTTTTCAACATTATGCTGTGTAACATTTTTATTCTCCAAGGGAGGTTTAGTACTTTATACACTATGTAGTAACATAATCCATCTCCTAGTTTTAATTTTTTTCCAATTTTCAGAATATAATGAGGACATACAGGACAGGACAAAAGGACTTAGACAGTGGTAGCTTGGTTTTCATAATATCTGCTTCCATTAGGTAATATAAATTCATTAACTATTTGACTTGATCCCGCTTTGAGGGGCACCCCACATAAGAGACACTTTGGTCTGGGTTTGGAGGGTGAGCCTTAGACCCAGCGTTAGACTGGCCTCAGTCCCTGTATCCCTCCGCCTACCCAACTGGCCTCAGTCCCTTTATGCTACCCCTAATAAAAAACACCATAGGCTTAACATTGGGTCACTGTATTCGGTCTGGAGTTCAGAAAAATGAAAAATATCGCTCTAGTGGGATACACTTGACAAATGACGTCATTTGTTAATTTAGAAGTAATTTAGACGGGCGGGGTAGGATAAATTCTAAACCAAACTCGAGTTAGTCATGTTATTGTTCACCGCACTCCGGCAAGATCGCGTATTACTGCTCTCGGCTTCGCCTCGCGCAGTATTATCGTGATCTTGCCGTTGTGCGATAAACAACAACATGACTAACTCTTGTTTGGTTTCTCCATAGTATCCCTCCGCCTACCCAACTGGCCTCAGTCCCTGTATCCCTCCGCCTACCCAACTGGCCTCAGTCCCTGTATCCCTCCGCCTACCCAACTGGCCTCAGTCCCTGTATCCCTCCGCCTACCCAACTGGCCTCAGTCCCTGTATCCCTCCGCCTACCCAACTGGCCTCAGTCCCTGTATCCCTCCGCCTACCCAACTGGCCTCAGTCCCTGTATCCCTCCGCCTACCCAACTGGCCTCAGTCCCTGTATCCCTCCGCCTACCCAACTGGCCTCAGTCCCTGTATCCCTCCGCCTACCCAACCCCTTCTCTCCTCGATACAGGGACTGGTCAAATCGGTAATGGTGTCCGATCTCTGGCGCTGTTTAACGCCAGGCTTGTCCAGCACTCTCTATGCAGAGCTCCTTGTTACTGGTCAGGATATCTGCTTGGAGATTGATAACCGGGATGTCTAGGCTTACCTCTGGCTTCAGTCCCTCTACCCCTCCACCTACTCCTCACCGGGGTTTAAATCGTTAACACAAGATGTGATAAACGTCTTCCGCCCACCGCTTTGCGACCACGGATAGCATTTAATCGTTAACACACACTGCACGAACACCATCAGTTTACATATGAATGCGCCCGGCGTATTTAAGTGGGTATTTTGTGTATACAAGGTCGTCCTATTCCCCGTGAATATATATATACGCCTCATCTGTAGGCGTTTATAATCGTCTAGTGAACTGGGCTTCACTGAGGGCGGGTGGGGGAGGTGGCAGGGGGTAGCAGGGGGGGGGGGGGGGGCAAGGGGAGGGCTTCCTACTGAGGACACCTGTACTTCTACCAACACAAACGGGTGGGAGGCGGTGGGGGGAGAGGATATTTTCTCTCATATACGCCTGGTGTGAAATACAGCCAGGACGCGTCCGTATATAAGGCATGGGCGTATATATTTGAAAACAAGTCAATATTCAGCCAATACATGCACTTCCGCGATGGCGTATATATATGAATAAAATGGTGGTTTTCGTGCAGTGATAGTGAAAGGTCGACCATAAGCGGAATTTATTGCTCTGATAACATAGCACCCAGGGAACTGGAGGAGGGGGAGGGGGAGGGGTAGGAGGAGGTGTAGGGTTACAAGGAGCGGTTGGGGTTGCAATCTACAGGAGGTTTCGTTCTTAATGGGCAAGTCTTTGATTCCTGGACCAGTCACACCGCAACATACTTTATCGTAACTTTGTTTAATCGCGAATGTCCATAATCAAAGACTTGAGCAAGTCTAGCCCAGCGTCCATCTACTACAATAGAAATTTAGACCTACCGATATGGCACCGATACAAAAAGTCAATATCGGAGACATATCGGGAAGGTGCAAAATCATAGACATATGTCTAGACATGCCAATCCGTCACGCATCGTATGGGGTTTTCATCGATGTCTAATTGCGGAAACGTGGTCAACTGCCCCCAAATTAGGTGACCTTCCAACGTGATTTTAATTTTTTATCAGGAGGTGCATCGTAGACCATATCGGAGCCATATCGTAGTAGGTGGACGCCGGGCCTCAGGGTGGTTCTACTGCAGAGGATCCTGAAATATCGCATGATTTGATAACCTTAGGCCCGGCGTTGGCAACCAACCCCTGTCTACGCTGTATAAACCAGTGGATATTGAAAATAAGTCCAGTTAGGTGTAAGTGTAGGTTTAAGGTTAGGGATAGGGTTAGGGATAAGGAAAGGGATAGGGAAAGGGATAGGGAAAGGGTTAGGGTTAGGGATAGGGATAGGGATGGGGATAGGGAAAGGGTTAGGGATAGGCTCTAATAGGGGAAGGGTTGTCTGTTTGTTTTCTTCCCAAGATAGGACCAAATTTGAAGCCAAGATAACATACTACTAAATATAATATTTTTGTTATGAGTTTTGTACGGGTCGAATTTATTTACGGGTCCAGGCTTGGCCATCATTTGCCTATTTTCAACTATGAAAAAAACACTGGGGACAATTATCGATTCTAAAGTTTAGACAGATCAGAGGCCCGTTTTATTAGAGTGTGCTTGGAAGCACTAAATTTCATCATCTAGAGGTTAGAGTGGTCACATTGAACTTTCAGTGTGCTTCCAGAAAACTATCCCTTTACTATCTGCATGCTGTTCACTGTGATAGTGAGAACAGAGCAGGGAGCCAGTGTCTCAGGGTCTTAGAGGTGTGCCCAGCTAACCATGACCAATCACTCAAGACCGAAATACCTTATTGATCCACTGTTGCTTAATATGTTTTGATCCTAGACTCAGGCAGGTAGAGAAATGACAAGCTGACTGGGTGCAGGTGGGTTACAGAAAACTATCCATAGGCTAAATCTAACTCAAACCTTTTAATTGTTATTCATTTATAATTGCACGCTCATTCATCTGTGATGAACATACTTTTGGCTCCTAGTTATTATCTTTTGCTGGGGAAGACAGTCCCTACGAAGGAGACCTCCACGGACGAAACATTGGGCGAGAGCTCGTATATCGCGTTTTATTTCCCCTCCTGTCCATAAGGGGAGACATTTTCGTTCCTAGTCTCGTTTGAGGGGTCCCAAGGACAAAATAGGCCTGAAAGATAATTTTGGGGAGACTTGAACGAGGGTTTCTAAAGGCTGTGTTGTCACATAGTGGTATTCTCTGGACTCAATGGAGATTATATAAGTTGGGTAATATTATCGTAAAACTGGTTGAGGTTTAATCTTGCCTGGTGTATGCCATGACTGGAGTTTGGCGTAATGATTTCATGAGGCGGAGCCAAGTGAAATCCATAGCGAAAACTCTATGAGTGGCACCAGACAAACAAATCTACTTTTGATTTGATCCTACCCCGTCTTGGACATTTTTACCTACCATATATAAAAAGGCACAGGATCTGTTTGGAGTTGCTCCCACACATAGAGTCAGAGAGAACTAGACCTGTCCATGGAGATTGAACTACTACGAGAGTGAGATTCTCATGTGCGTAAAAACTCAAACCATGCCGAAAACTTAATTTCGTGGTTATTAGATCTCCTTACCCTGAGACAAGCCTCTGACACCCCTCGCCATTTAAAGATGGCGCAAGTTGTGCTGGTCCCCAAATCACGCTGGATTCCTCGTTCATATGCTCAAGCGACAAAGTCGCTAGTACAATAACAAAAAAATTATATTCACTCTCCGACCAACCTTTAGGAAATCCATCACTCATTGTGATACTTCGCAAGGAGAATACGACCACACAGATCCAAATCATGGTAATATTGTATTCATTACCCACATTTCGACTTATCATTAGATTGTTTTTGTAAACGATTAGAAATTCGACACAAGCGCCGTGCATTGTTTATATAGAATTGTTCCTATAATTCCCGTCAGGTGGCCGAAAAAGCCATATTCTATTGAGTAGATTCTGGCTTCCTGTAATTTACTCCGTAGCGATCTGTAGGCAACATAGGTTTAGTATGTAGACTCTGTATTAGAGGGAAACTATGTTCCGGTGAAAGGAAGTCAAAGTTACGAGGTAAGGCTTGGAAAAATTACCTATTCCTATATACCTATGGCTGTACACTCTATGCTTACACCACGCTCTGGGGGGTGGAGTAACTATCTGATACTACCCAAGGTTGGTATACTACCCAAGGTTGCCGTATACTACCCAAGGTTGACATTTAGACCAATCAGATTGTCTCTTATTAAACCACATTTGAAGGTATATAGGAATAGGGAAACCAAGTACCAGTGAAAGGAAGTCAAAATTACTCGGTAAGGCTTGGAAAAATTACTGCCCGCGGCCAGGGCCTTGGGCAGTAATTTTTCCAAGCCTTACCTCGTAACTTTGACTTCCTTTCACCGGAACATAGTTTCCCTCTATTCCTATATACCCATTATTGAACTAGCTAGAGTTACATACCGCTGCTGGGGGTGCATTAAAAATAAGTTATGTGTCGAGGTTGAAGTTTTCGTCCCGCTCTGACGTTTTCGTCCCGCTTTGATCACGTGATACAATACAGCAGCGGGACGAAACAATAGCTGTTGTGGTTACTCGATAAGGGTGGCTATTTGCTTCGGGAGTGTTTCAGGTAAAGAATTAAGCATTTATATCGATTATTGAAGGTATATAGGAATAGGGAAACCAAGTACCGGTAATCAAAAGTTGGTAAGGTTTGGAAAAATTACTGCCAATGGCTGACGCCTTGGGCAGTAATTTTTCCAAGCCTTATCTAGTAACTTTGAACTTTTGCTCACCGGAACATAGTTTCCCTCTACTCCTATATACCTATGGCCGCACACTCTATGCTTACATTACATTCTGGGGGGGTGGAGTAACTTATGTATACTACCCAAGGTTGCCTTAAACTACACAAGGTTGACACATTGACCAATCAGATCGTCTCTTACAAAATTCATATGAAAAGCGCAGAGGGGAGAAACTATAGAGTGTTAAGTTACTCGATTCTGTTGGATCTGGCTTCGGGTTTGATGGTGGATGAGCAAATAATGCTAATTATCGTTATTAAACCACATTTGAGGGTATTTAGGAAAAGGGAAACCAAGTTTCCGGAAAGAGAAAGTCAAAGTTACTCGGTAAGCCATGAGAAATTACTTCCCTCGTCCAAGGCCTTGGGCAGTAATTTTTCCGAGCCTTACCTCGTAACTTTGACTTTCTCTCGCCGGAACATAGTTTCCCTCTATTGGTAATAGAGTGATGGGAACCTCCCCTGTTGACTGGCTGTCTTGGTGTCTACCGTCCAGGCAGTTGACATTGTAAATGGAAGCAGTGATGACTGCTACTTGCTGTCATCCACAAACCGGTCATTACGCCCAACAACAGATTGGGCCATGACAGTAGTGTCTAAACAAAACATGGGAGAAAAGCACGCAATCCCATCTCTGCGTCTAATGAAATACCGCATCTAGATTCATGGACTAAGGTTAAAAATAGAACGAAGATAGCTAGATAAGGCCCATTTCCATTGGCCGACAAACACAGTGCAGATTTAGTGTTCTCCTAATAGCCTATTTTCATTGGCCATCACCGATATACTGTCAGGGACCACCGACGGACCTTAGCACTGCTGACACAAAATGGAGAACACAGAAAATCCACACCTGTTTCTTCCCGTCACCGATCTAAAGTCAGGAATCACCGTCGGGCAATGCCGAACCAAAATCTGTCAATGGAAACCACCCAGCTCGTGAAATGACCCGCGACTTTTTCTGCTTAGATTATGCAATGTGGTACCGCCCACCACTGAGTGAAGGCTTGGTTACTGAGTGAAATCCGCTACCCTCACCGATTTTTACCCAGACTTTCTGGGTAACTCAAAGAATCTCCGCCCTTTTCGTCGGCCAATGGAAACAAGCGAATAGATACCTTGCTCATACCCCCAGAGCCATAAGAGTGGGACTGCGCCAATAATTTATTATCCACCTAATACGAAGTGTCCATAGAAACACATAGGGAGTGTGTATCACCACACCAAGAGCATACAGATATATCCACCTAATACAAAGTGTCCATAGAAAACTCATAGGGAGTGTGTATCACCATACCCAGAGCATACAGATATATCAACCTAATACAAAGTGTCCATAGAAAACACATAGAGGTGTGTATCACCATACCCGGAGCATTCAGATATATTCACCTAATACAAAGTGTCCGTAGAAAACACATAGGGAGTATGTATCACCATACCCAGAGCATACAGATATATCCACCTAATACAAAGTGTCCATAGAAAAGACATAGGGAGTATTTATCTCACCCCTCGTACAAGTTTAGCCATAGGAATAACATTAGAAAAATATACTCAACGATCACCCTGGTAAAGTTACAATACTACGCCACGGCCGTGGCGTAGTGAATTTGCTAAGTATATTCCGATTATTATGGAGTTGTGATGTTATTTAAACGATAGAAAGGGGTAAGATAATTAAGCAGAACTGTCTTTAGAAACGTATTTTGAACCACTACGCCACGAGTTTGGATGCGTAGTAATCGTCACGAGGCATAGCCGAGTGACGATACGGAGCATCCAAACGAGTGAGCGTAGTGGTTCAAAATACGTTTCGAAAGCGGTTCTGTTTTTATCTCACCCCCAACACGGACCTTACAGTCGGTTTTAAGCAATAATATAATCATGTATTGAATTGTTCAAACAATAGCGTCGGAACTTCTTTTTTTTCCGCGACGTTCATTGGTTGTTACGTTGCTACGTTCTCTGCCACCACCATGGCGTAGTAGTGTAACTTTACGTAGGTGAGCGTGGCGTATTTTATTTCAACGTTAACTCAATGGCACAACCTGTACCAGGGGTGGGATAAATCCAGAACCGCCCTCAAATCGTATAAATAGACAATGCTCCACTCGTTTGGCTGTGCCATAATCGTCACTCGGCTTCGCCTCGATGGCGATTGCGGCCCAGCCAAACTCGTGGAGTATTGTCTATTTATACGATTCTCGATGCAGTTCTATATAAGTACCTCCATACCCAGAGCACAGATACATATCTACCTAACAAAAAGTGTCCATAGAAAACACAAAGGGAGTGTGTATCACCATACCCAGAGCATACAGATATATCCACCTTATACAAAGTGTCCATAGAAAAGACATAGGGAGTGTGTATCACCATACCCAGAGCATACAGATATATCCACCTAATACAAAGTGTCCATAGAAAACACATGGGGAGTGTGTATCACCATACCCGGAGCATACAGATATATCCCCCTAATACAAAGTGTCCATAGAAAACACAAAGGGAGTGTGTATCACCATACCCAGAGCATACAGATATATCCACCTAATACAAAGTGTCCGTAGAAAACACATAGGGAGTGTGTATCACCATACCCGTAGCATACAGATATATCCCCCTAATACAAAGTGTCCATAGAAAACACATAGGGAGTATGTATCACCATACCCAGAGCATACAGATATATCCACCTAATACAAAGTGTCCATAGAAAACACATAGGGAGTGTGTATCACCATACCCAGAGCGTACAGATATATCCACCTAATACAAAGTGTCCATAGAAAACATATTGGGAGTGTGTATCACCATACCCAGAGCATACAGATATATCCACCTAATACAAAGTGTCCATAGAAAACACATTGGGAGTGTGTATCACCATACCCAGAGCATGCAGATATATCCACCTAATACAAAGTGTCCATAGAAAACACATTGGGAGTGTGTATCACCATACCCGGAGCATACAGCATATACTGCTTTTGATGCAGATCACTCTCCAATTATGGGGAGGATTACTTCATAATGTGTCGTTTTTCGTTATACTGTGTGTATTTGTTCCTGACTCGTACATGGAAGAACGCCCTTTGGCGATTGTGCTTTGTCTAATCTACCTGAATAAAAAAAAAAAAAAAAAAAAAATACAGATATGTCGTATGCCACTTGCCCAGAAGAGGTGGATAACAAATACAATATACGGACTGGTTTCAGGTGAAAGCGGCCGTATACATGCTCCTCGAAACCAGGTAATATTGTGTATGTATGGGTGCACCGTGCCACTTTTCAAACTGGATTCATATCGGAGGATCATCGCCTATAAAACATCAATGGCCTGGAATGAACTGCGGCATGACAGATAAACTGCTGAGTCGTATGATACGATCACCATATTGATCACCTAAGTGGAATTGTCCTGGCCCAGCCCTTCCTAAACAAACAGTACGACACTAAATATAGGCCGTCAAGGTGGACATGGAAGCGCTTCTTCCAGTCGTTCAGTTTACTAACGCAGATGTCATGTTCCTTCATCAGTTTTATCTCCCTGTAAATAAACAGTATGTTACTAAATATAGGATTCTGTAAACAAACAGTATGTTACTAAATATTGGCCGTGTAGGATTCTGTAAACAAACAGTATGTTACTAAATATAGGATTCTGTAAACAAACAGTATGTTACTAAATATTGGCCGTGTAGGATTCTGTAAACAAACAGTATGTTACTAAATATAGGATTCTGTAAACAAACAGTATGTTACTATATATAGGCAGTGTAGGATTCTGTAAACAAACAGAATGATGCTAAATATAGGCCATGTAGGATTCTGTAAACAAACAGTGCGACACTAAATATAGGCCGTGTAGGATTATGTAAACAAACAGTATGACACTAAATATAGGCTGTGTAGGATTCTGTAAACAAACAGTGCGACACTAAATATAGGCCGTGTAGGATTATGTAAACAAACAGTACGACACTAAATATAGGCTGTGTAGGATTCTGTAAACAAACAGTACGACACTAAATATAGGCCATGTAGGACTTTGTAAACAAACAGTATGATGCTAAATATAGGCTTTGTAGGATTCTGTAAACAAACAGTACAACGATAAAGTTAGGCTGTGTAGGATTCTGTATACAAACAGTATGTTACTAAATATAGGACGTCGTAACTTCTACTTTCTTTCACTAGAACATACTTTCCCTTCCTATATACCTATGCACTTTATAGTTATATCCGACTGCTGGGGGTGTAGTTACTTGCGTTTACTGTCAAAATTGAAAACAGATAAATAATCTCAATTCAATATATATATATATACCAAAATATATATGAAAATAAAGCCGATAATCTCCGTTTTAATATGATACCTTTTGGAAATATTAATCTTTTTTACAGCCTGAGTTTTTGTATATCAAGTCAAAAATAACTAGTTTTCAGTGCCCAATATGGTTGCACGGCCTATACCTTAGGTTGACGTTTACCCCCAAAGGTTGACACGTGACTAAAGGCTACGACCGGGGAACCTAAAAAAATGGCGGATCTTTTTGATTCAGGAATTCTAAGATGGTTTAAAAAACTCCCCGTAGTAGAAGAGTGTATATAACAACTATAAGTATAGAGGTATTTCATGTTGGACAATAATTCAAAAGAGTTTAAATAACAGGAATAATCGTCGGGGGCACAATCGGCATGATTTCGAAGCCTGCAAAATGTACACATACTTGACTCAAATGCTGTATCGCCCAACCTTTGAATTGCCAATGGACATAACTATTATTTGTTACCAAAACTCCCTTTCCCTATAATTATCGTGCTATGGAACTATATTATGGCCCTTGAGCCTACTGAAAACAGGGCTGCCTAGCACCCTAGTAGTGTCACTCCATAATAAAGATCAAATGAAATAAAGAAACTAAAGGTAAATTAGACAGTTAACAATTGATGGTTTTTTGGACAGGCGGCAATGAACTATGAGTGGTTGAAGCGAAGTAATAGACGAGCCTTTGTGAGTGTACTACAAAATCAACTTCACAACTTAATCCAGTATGTTCACAATATCTTGATGTTAGTTCAGTAGATGTCCAGTTCTTATGAGACCTATCAAGAGACGTCACGAGTTTGAGTCTGAGTTTATTTATGCCACACATTTTGTTGGCTCCATAATTTCACGAGTCAAAGACGAGTGACATTACGGAGCCAACAAAATGCGTGGCATGAATAAGCTCAAACTCAAACGAGTGGCGTCTAGATTTTATCCTTCCCCGTTTCCATATTTTTTCAGTATCAGAAAATAGTGGCATAAACAACACTTTATGTCACACCCGTGAAATAAACAAATCCCATGTTAAGCCTATGCCGCTTTTTATTAGGGGTAGGATAATATCTATTCTCTCTGTGTTCTCTTCAGTGAGAGGTAGTACCTTACACGGCGGTCTGTAAGTTACCCACAGAGCCGGTAGCATCACGCAATGTTCACTATAGGCGACTCCACTCCATGTCGAGTGAAGCCTCTGGCGCCTAGAATCAAACCCGTCCTCCAGTGAGGACCGGCTTTGCTCAGCTCTCTACCAGATCTTAACCTCATACTCAACTGCAGTTCTCTGCAGCGGCAGCAGAGGTATACTCCTCTGCTGCTTACATCAGCATGTAAAGATCTGCAGTCGATAATTCTAACTTTGTGGTATTTTTGCGTTGAAAAAGCAGCATTATTAATTGTAATATATATATTAAATCTATTCTAAATTCTTTCCTCCAAATCCAAGATGGCCGACATTGGCCAGGTTAATTGGTCTTTCCTGCTGTAGCTATAATCCCCCTTTGAACCCGGCTTTGGCCGGCGGTTGTTTGTTAACCCAACTTCCTGGAGATGCGGGCGCGCTCGCTGTTACAAAGGTGACGCTAATTGGCACCTAACACGACCGCCCGTATAAGCGTCCCCCACCTGGAGACAAAGGCGCTTCGATGGTATATAAACCCGGGCCCAGAATAAAGAACCATTCAGTCTTACCTGGATTCTGATACCTACAACATCTATGCGTTGACTCCAAACCTTATTTAACGTATATCGACCGCTAGGAGCAGAACCGCTATGGTATAGCCTAGAAACTTTACAAGCAGATCACGTGACCACTCACTTCCTTATACAGAGGATCCATTCTAACTCATACCTCTGGCTATCGCCATCTCGCTTAGTACTTAGTGGTCTTAACTCACATCCGTTTTACCCTTATAACAGTAGTGCAGCTAAACCATCTTTATTTCATAACGGTAACATAATCTCGGACTAGCGCATGGTGCAATCCTCATGAGTAATTGAAACCAAGGAATTTACATATTATATGGTAAATCATTTAGGACTTCCTTTTGCTCTCCAACGATAGGTTAAGCGTTGTATATAGAACATATCGGCCATATATCCGATTAAAGAGTAATTTTCCCTATACAGTGGTTTTGAATTCGATATACAATTGGTTTTGAAATATGGTTATGCTATCTGACAGTTTTAGGAAAATTTGTAGTACTTTACTTTTCGATGGGGACTTTGTATGCAAAAGATAATAATGATCATAGGGTCATTTAGTATACTGGCATATAATTAGGAAATGAGGACTACTAAAGAAGAAACCAACATCTTTTGGTCAAATGCATCATTCTCCATGAGTTCAATCTTTATTACCCCCTTCTTTAACTGATTTAATTAACTAAGTAATTATACAACCTTACGTTATGATGAGTAGTTATACAACCTTACGTTATGATTGACATTGCCAATGATAGTTTGTTTCAACTTCCAAATTGGGCTAATTCTCGTATGACTGGATACTATTATTGTGAGCGGAAACCTCGGTATGATACTAGAAATGGAACATGATAAGCATCATCCCACCTCATGTCATCCCATCTTGACTACAAATGACAGGGGTGACTGTACTATTCATATGTAAAGACTAAAGAAGAAGCCAACAAGTTTTGGTTAAAGTCGTCGTTCTCCACGAGTTTGATGCGGTGTGACATGAACGAGGCGACAGCAGAGTGAATATCACATAGCATTCAAACGAGTTGGAGAATGACTTCTTTGACCAAAATGAGTTGCTTTCTGTATTTATCTCACCCCTGTACACATTAAAAGAATGGACAACACACAGATTATAGACCATGGAGAACGGACTGCAATACTTGTAGGGGCATGGAGAACGAGTTCCCAATGTTAAGCCTATGGGCATTTGTTCCAGGGGTGAGATAATTACTGGTTGTTCACTACCCATGTCAGTGGAACCACTAAGTGTTCAATATTTGTATCCGGGTCCGGATGGTAGAACGGCACTGATTGCCGAATCCGGTGTAATGATTCCCGTAATAAAAGTTTTAAAAAAAGAAAAGAAAAGCGGACTGATATGAAAGAGGCAATAGCCAAGTGAACATCGTGTAGCATTCAAATGAGTAGGAGATCAACAGCTTTGACTAAAATGAGCCGCTTTCTGTATTTATCTCACCCCTGTATACACTAAAAGAACAGACAACACACGGGATATAGACCATGGAGAACGGACAGCAGTACTCGTAGGGGCATGGAGAATGAGTTTCCAATGTTAAACCTATGGGACGAAAATACCAGGGCATCGTTTAATAAGTTCTGGTCCTAGCGGAAGAATCCTCCTAGGATCAGACTAGAAATCCAAGACATATCTTAGGAGGAAAGACCTTTCCCGTTTAACAAGAGGTGTCCCCCGTAGGATGTGAAATGTTGTATAATTAGTCTTCTAGGACCGACATCGGTCTTGGGCTAGGACAAAACAGGCTGTAAGACAGTTGTGGGACCCCTATGGAAGAGAGTTCCTAAGAACTGCAGGTAGTACCACATAGTATGGGTTGTGGTAACTAATTTCGTAATTTGTAATCTAACTGAATATTTAAGATATTTCCCCTCTAACACTGCCATTTTGTATTACATAACATAATATACATATTTCCTCTAGTTGAATTGATAAATAAGGTTTTCTTTGTGTATTTGAACCATCTAAGACAGCTATATAGGTGTCCCCCATATAGGACCCTTTTGGGTATGTGGAGGACAGTTTGTAAGATGTGGGTCAAAATTGTTAAACACTTTTGGACAGTCTGGCTAAGATCCTTGGCTAAGACAGTCCTCCGCTAAGATTCTATTTATTGTTAAACGCAAACCATCCTAGGACCTCTCTTAAAGGGGAAACACACGGTACGATTTCGTTCCCACCGATTAACTCCCTAAATCAGGAGGGCATTTTAACTTGTCTCAGGCGAATTTGCGCTGGACATCGACCATCACAGCATGATTTATAGATGGGGGTGGAGGTCATTAGTTGGAATTTATCTTAAGCAAATTCTGTTCATACTGGACGACTGACATCCGATTTTCTCGGAGATTCGAGGCCACCGATAAAGGAACAAGTAATAAATCTCAGTATATGGGAGCTAAATCGGTGAGCTGGCCTCAGTCTGTGTGTGGCAGGGGCATTTCTGCTCACCCAGCGACTAATTATGGGCCAAAGTTGGTAGGCACCACGGGGGGTATTTCTTAAACTCCGTTGTCGGTGACAACGGGATGGAACACGTTCCTTAATTTATCGCTCCCGATTTCGGAACATTGGACTGCAGTTTGTCGGCGAAAAAGGTACATCGCCACGGGTGGGATTTCCAAATCTTAGGCAAATTACTGTAGGGGGGTGCCACACTGGCCGACACATTTTCTATGCCTCGCCTGAGCTTACGATTGTTCTTTTGTCGCCGAGAAAGGAACATTCATGTTCTGAAATCGTACAGTGTGTATGGGCTTTTACAGGCAGATCTCTCCTAGGACCGGGTTATTAAACTCCCCCCTGGAGTGAGATCAACTGTTATCCCTCATCGCACTCCAAGATCTTCTTTCATGAAGATCTCAGTTGTCAACATTTAGCAATGGGCCTTTTTCCATAGGCCGGTGTCGCACGTTATCTACGTGGTTACGCAATGCTTGCAGCCAGACATTCCCCTGGCAACGTAAACTTTAGCATTGGACCACTGAATGTATGAATGTAATACATTTATAATACCCATGTACATCATTTCCAGCATTGTTCATCCATTCCATGCGGGAATGCCATATGGCATTGTCCTGCCACGGCCACGGTAATGCCATATGGCATTGTCCTGCCACGGCCAGGGGAATGCCATATGGCATTGTTCTGCCACGGCCAGGGAATGCCATATGGCATTGTCCTGCCACGGCCAGGGGAATGCCATATGGCATTGTCCTGCCACGGCCAGGGGAAAGCCATATGGCATTGTCCTGCCACGGCCAGGGGAATGCCATATGGCATTGTCCTGCCGCGGCCAGGGGAATGCCATATGGCATTGTCCTGCCACGGCCAGGGGAATGCCATACGGCATTGCCCTGCCAGAAAGGGTTAACAATATGTTAACTTATTTGTCCTTAAATCAAAATCTCAACCTAGGTGCAACAGAGTGCAATGCGTTTAACTTTAAGGCCCGTAGTGTGGTTAATTTGTGGCTGTTCCCACTCCTCAATCATGTTCACTCCGATTATAGAAAGTGGGAAACGACACTGTGAGGTGAGGGGGCGGTAATTAGAAAGCTTATGCTTAAATTATTTAATTACTTCATTAATTATTGCTTAATTAGAGGTAATTATCGCGACGCGGCCGACGATCAAGGGACCAGCACGTGGTCCGCCTTCCGGGGGAAGTTTCATCTTAAATGACGACGAAATTAAAAAAAATAATAATTTTTAAAAAAATTGAAAAATAGATAAAAGGTGGATATTCATAACCGTGACTGGAACGATCAAAGCACGTCATAATAGAACAACGATGGTCTCACGAGTTAGATAATGAATAATTAGTCATGTTTAATGTTGGAAATTAGTAGTAATTTATAAATTATATTATTATATACCTGTGGTAGTATATCCTACACATACGGCCCGCTCCTACCCATGTCGTATTTATATCCGTACGCCACCTAGGTGACGTACGGGGTATGTATGTGTCGTACGGGGCATGTACGGCGGCAAAATCCAAAAACTCCCCCAGAAGCAAGGTTAAAAATTGGATATTTTAAGGTATATAATAATAGAGAAACAGGCTTACTGTCTCCGTACGGATAAAATACTTGGTAAAATCGGCGATCAGATGAACCTCTGCCTCCGGCATCGGTTCATCTGATCGCCGATTTTACCGCGTATTTTATCCGTACGGAGACAGTAAGCCTGTTTCTCTATAGTACACCGTTGGTACGGATCTAATTAAGGTCGAATTATTATTATGAGAAGCTAGTCATATATCTCCCACTCAGTCTGGTTACTTATTATCGTAAAACTGGATGAGGTTTAATCTTGCCCACCGTATTCCACGACTGGAGTTTGGCAAAGTGACTTCATGAGGCGAAGCCGAGTGAAGTCCGGAGCCAAAACTTCAGGAGTGGAATGCGGTGGCCAAGATTAAAACGAATCAGGTTTTGATTTTATCCTACCATATCTCCTCGATTTTGGAATATTACGTGATAACAATGCTGTATGCCACTAGTGGCATATAAAACTCTGTATGCCAGTCAGCGTGGCATACGGAAACCCAATGTTAAGCCTATGTGATTTTATATTAGGGGTAGGATAAAGTCTTGAATAGTTCGAGTGAAGGTAGACTTAACTCTCTTGGCATGGTCATAGTGAAATGGATGAACAATGGTAAGGTTTATCAAAAATATATTCTGTATCATACCAATGGGCCAGAGTGACGTGGAGGCGTGGCTCTGCCACTGACCGCACTGACCGGCTCGTCCTCCTTACTGAGTGGCAGTTGCGCTGCCTTATCTACTTCTTACTCAACCAATCATGTGGATGTACTGTATTCGCCTAGTTATGTGTATGTATATAAGGTCTGGACAGAGAATAGATAAACAGTCTTGATCAGTACTTGTCGTTTTGTATTTTTGTTCCCGTACCGCTACAGTAGTGACATGGTGACCTCACATCCCTGTGACCCAGGAATAAGGATGAACAATGGAGTACAGTTCGCTAACTTTGATATCCTGAGAAGCAATTATATCATTATTATTATTCATGTATTGCAAACCTGATTATTGTAAAGTAAGCTACTCAGGCGCGGACTCAATGTATATATGTACTGATATACTTAGAAGGAAACCCACGAGATGAAAATAGCTTGGTCTTTACTCCGCTGAGTTTGACTGCGGAGTAATTCGTGAAGCGAAGCCTAGTGAATTACTCTGTGGTCAAACGAGGTGGAGTGCAGACCAAGTTATTTTCATCGAGTGGGTTTCTGATTTTATCTCACCCTGTATAA
Source organism: Alentia gelatinosa (assembly GCA_950022655.1). Taxonomy (NCBI): domain Eukaryota; kingdom Metazoa; phylum Annelida; class Polychaeta; order Phyllodocida; family Polynoidae; genus Alentia; species Alentia gelatinosa. The sequence continues at coordinate 4,410,780 of OX465581.1, read as the reverse complement.
CATTGTTTATTGATGAAATGAATCACCAAATTAGCCATTGAGTATTGTTTACACGAACCTCACGGCCGTGGAGTACGAGTTCCTAATGTTTAGCCTATGGAGAAAAATACTGGGGTGAGATAAGTAATGGAAGACCACCCTTGCAGTGAATTACGAGAAAAAAAGGGAGCGACAAAAAGGAAGAAAAAAAGCAGGCTTTGGTAGAGACTCGTACACAGTAGGCATATTGAAAAATTGAGCTATGTAACCCTTACAACATTTTGTACATTGATAGAGAAATAAAAGCTGCTATCTAAAAAAAAGGGAGCGAGCTGGAAGATAATAGATTACTCAACAGATATATTTAGACAAAATGGGTTTACTTCATGGAATATTAAAGAAGAAACCAACAAGTTTGGGTCAAAATCGCCGTTCTTCACGAGTTTGATGCGGTGTGATATGAATGAGGCGACAGCTGAGTGAAAATCACAAAGCATTCAAACGAGTTGGAGATCAAAACGAGTTGCTTTCTGTATTTATCTCACCCCTGTACACACTAGAAGAATGGACAACCCACAGGATATTAACCATGGAGAACGAACTGCAAAACTTGTAGGGGCATGGAGAACGAGTTCCCAATGTTAAGCCTATGGACATTTATTCCAGGGGTGAGATAAGTTATGCATCAGTGAATAAGCATTGTACCAGGAATAGCCATGTTTTTTTTCTTCCTTCAGAGGCTTTTTTGTTTGGTGTTGGATTATGCAAATGTAGCCAAAAGGATAGTCCATTGTTCATCGTTGGAGTGAACATATGTTTATACAGTTGGTTTATTGAATTTTGGAAATGAGAAAGTATTTTTGGCCATGGAGAAAGAATTGACAATTTTGTAAATGTGTTATGAGAATGAATAAAGAAGAGCGCTGCTCGAATTGATAAAAAAAACAAACACAATCGAAACCAAGAAAAAGTAATGGTGAAACTAAAAGACCACGAACAAGTTTTTATAAAAAAGAGTCCACTGTATAGTGCCATGGCGTCTTGGAACGCGTTGCCTAAGGAGATTATCGTTGGGATCGTTGGGGATCGTTGTTTGCCTTCAAAAGGCACTAAAATATAAGCTGTTCGTTTAAGGTTTTATCCTACCCCTAATATAAAATCCCATAGACTTAACATTGGGTTTCCGTATGCCACGCTGACTGGCATACGGAGTTTTATATGCCACTAGTGGCATACAGCATTGTTATCACGTAATATTCCAAAATCGAGGAGATAGAGTAGGATAAAATCAAAACCTGATTCGTTTTAATCTTGTCCATCGCATTCCACTCCTGAAGTTTTGGCTCCGGACTTCACTCGGCTTCGCCTCATGAAGTCATTCATCATTATCTCATTAATTGTACATATACTTGTAATTATGCAATTTTCTGAAAGGGACATGTTACAGTACCTGAAATTGTGTATACAGTCGCCCGATTGGCCATAAGAACTGCCCTGCAGAGGCCAGGAATGAACAACCTTTCTCGTGTACAATAATAAAAAAAAATATATATATATAATATATTGTCACAATCCAAAATATCGGTATGTAAAACATACACATTAAATCCTAACGGACCAAGTTGGCTGCATGGCGCGCCGCGTGAGGTGATCCCCCTTGGTTACGATCAATACACGGGTCGCCCCATAGCGGCAGGCACGGAGACAGCATATAATGCTGATCTCGACATACTCGAGTCAGTCCGATCAGCGCAGCGCATTGTAACACCATCTGCAATAAAGCTTGTAGCGGACGAAGCCTTGGAGTCATTCATTCAGCTTACTATTCACAACAGATAGTAACAATATATATATGTATATATATATATATATATATGACAATGTAGTGTCCAGAATCTATCACCGGAGTTCTAATACTGAGTGGGGGGACTGGTGAATGATCATACAGTCTCATATTGATACTGAGTGGGGGACTGGGTAATGATCATACAGTCCCATATTGATACTGAGTTGGTGGACCGGGGAATGATCATACAGTCCCATATTGATACTGAGTTGGTTGACTGGTGAATGATCATACAGTCCCATATTGATACTGAGTTGGTGGACTGGGGAACGATCATGCAGTTTCATATTGATACTGAGTGGGGGGACTGGGGAACGATCATACAGTCCCATATTGATACTGAGTTGGTGGACTGGGGAACGATCATGCAGTTTCATATTGATACTGAGTGGGGACTGGGGAACGATGATACAGTCGTATATAGATACTGAGTAAGGGACTGGGGAATGATCATACAGTCCCATATTGATACTGAGTTGGTGGACTGGGGAACGATCATGCAGTTTCATATTGATGCTGAGTGGGGGGACTGGTGAATGATCATACAGTCTCATATTGATACTGAGTTGGTGGACTGGTGAACGATCATACAGTCCCATATTGATACTGAGTTGGTGGACCGGGGAATGATCATACAGTCCCATATTGATACTGAGTGGGGGACTGGGTAATGATCATACAGTCCCATATTGATACTGAGTTGGTGGACCGGGGAATGATCATACAGTCCCATATTGATACTGAGTTGGTTGACTGGTGAATGATCATACAGTCCCATATTGATACTGAGTTGGTGGACTGGGGAACGATCATGCAGTTTCATATTGATACTGAGTGGGGGGACTGGGGAACGATCATACAGTCCCATATTGATACTGAGTTGGTGGACTGGGGAACGATCATGCAGTTTCATATTGATACTGAGTGGGGACTGGGGAACGATGATACAGTCGTATATAGATACTGAGTAAGGGACTGGGGAATGATCATACAGTCCCATATTGATACTGAGTTGGTGGACTGGGGAACGATCATGCAGTTTCATATTGATACTGAGTAGGGGACTGGGGAATGATCATACAGTCCCATATTGATACTGAGTTGGTGGACTGGGGAATGATCATACAGTCCCATATTGATACTGAGTGGGGGACTGGGGAATCATTGAGGTTTTTTTCAGCCAATAGAAATCCTCCTTTATATATAACATCATAAACTGCGTTCCGATGTAATTTACCATAATATATCAATAAATAAATCCATTTTATTACTATCATATCCCTCTAATCTGTATCCCAAGAGCTCAATAATTCCGGGTTATTTTCCACTATATTAAATGAAAACCACCACTTTTATCTGATATTTACAATGTCTTTCCGTAGCCATGGCAGCTAAACACAACCTTGGTGATAGTAAGATTGATACCTGAGTGGGGAAGTATAAAATAATGAGATAGAGACCTAGCTTTATGTGCTTGGAGATGAGGGAAAGTTAGTAGTTGTGTCACGAGGCAGCATTCCTATTAAATCATGGCTGGTTTCTGTTGCGGTGAGACATTCTTCAACCTGAAGGTAATGTAGGGCCTCTCCAGTACGATTTATGGCAGGATTTCTGATAGTTGGTGGTTCTGCCAGCAAATTAACTATCATCCAAAGTCGATTTGTGACAGTAGCAATTATCCTGCATGATAAACTGGAGACATCTAGTCCCACCTACTTTTTTCAAGTGTCTCTAACAGTAGTCCATATTAGTTTAGAAAAACTTTACATCGCAGAATCTCATACAGCCCGGCGTGTACCTACTGCGATAGAAATTTAAACCGCCCGATATGGCACCCATACAAAAAGTCAATATCGGAGACAAATCAGGAAGGTGCAAAATCGTAGACAGATATCTAGACATGCCAATCCACCATGCATTGTATGGGGGTTCTTTTTGGTGCCTAATCGCAGAACTGTGGTCAACTGCCCCGATGTTAGGTAACCTTCCGACACGAGTTTGATTTTTTATCAGATTTTTTATTGCATCGTAGACCATATCAGAGGCATATCATAGTAGCGGGATGTTAGGCATAAAGATGGATCTTTGCAGACTCAGTATGAGAAAAGAAATCATAGTCTTTCTCCAACTTTAAGTATCAATGTTGTATTGCATGATCGTTCCCCCACTCACTACCAATATTAGGCTGTATGATCATTCACCAGTCCACCAACTCAGTATCAATATGAGATTGTATGATCATTCACCAGTCCCCCCACTCAGTATCAACATGAGACTGTATGATCATTCACCAGTTCCCCACTTAGTATCAATATGAGACTGTATGATCATTCTCCAGTCCCCCACTCAGTATCAATATGAGACTGTATGATCATTCCCCAGTCCCCCCACTCAGTATCAATATGGGACTGTATGATCATTTCCCAGTCCCCCACTCAGTATCAATATGGGACTGTATGATCATTCCCAAGTCCCCCACTCATCACAATATGGGACTGTATGATCGTTCACCAGTCCCCCCACTCAGTATCCATATAAGACTGTATAATCATTCCCCGGTAGCTCCCTGTTCAGTAGCAACATTGTATTTCATGATCGTTCTCCAGTCCACCATCTCAGTATCAATAAAGTATTGAATCTTGTTATCCATCGTATACGAAGCCTTCATTTATTTGCAAAGATGGATAATAAATGTAACAAATGCTATTATTGTCTATATCTTCCCTAGTCGTCCCATTCAGTATCAATATGGGACTGTATGACCGTTCCCCAGTTTCCCCACTCAGTATCAATATGGGATTGTATGATCGTTCCCCAGTCTTCCCACTCAGTATCAATGTATTCTCATGGGCTCTGCTCAGGGGGAGTCATTGCCACCTCCGGTGTCCCCCTCTACCGCGCCTCCCGGGCGCCCCTCCTGCCCCCTCGCGGCTCTCTCACCCACCACGCGGTCACGTGGTTCAGCCCGGTCCGTACACCGGCCTCACTTCTCCTTCAACCTCCCTACAGTACGCACGTACTTTACTTACTTTTTCGTTCTCTTGGCCACGTGCTCGCAGCCTCATACTCCACGAGTATAGGCCAGCACTCCATATTACACGATTAAGTATTTCACGAGTAAAGGAGAATGGGACCAACAACGAGGAATACCCCCGTGCCCAGCACCTCGAGGGCGCCGGAGGCAGCTGCATTACAGTCTGAAGGAACGCCAAACGACCAGATCGAATCCGTCTCGGAACGAGGATCAACGGTCAAGACGTCCCGTATGACGGCGCTGGAGGCAAAGATGGACACCATGATGGCGACACTCGCAGCGATGTCCAGACAACGGTCGCCCAGCCGGGCCTCGCACCACCCGCCGACCGTGTGCGATGCACGGACCCCGGCGGAAGATCGGACACGGGAGTGGGCCGAGGACCAGGCCTCGCGCCTCCCCGCACCCAGAGCTCTGCGTGACCGGTACCTCCCGGAGGACCACCTTCAGCGGGAAATGGAACGAGAGGCGATGCGCCACGACCGCACGGCCGGTAAGCCCCCTTCAGACTTTCAATCTAAAACCATATCGAAGCCGTATATGTATGTTGAGCGCGAGGGTCTGTACACACTCGCGCAGAGACTCGAGGTCAGAGGCACGCTCGGACCAATGGAATACGTCAGTGCCTTCCTCGTGATGATGGAGGACCACAGAGCAGTCCCCGAGGAACACAGGAGGGATATGTACAGGCATCTATCGCAGGTCTCGATCGATGCCCAGTCTCGACCGTGGGCGGGTGTTCGCCGCTGGTCGGATTTCGTATTTGACCAAATCGAGGCTGGGAGGATGTATTGGTCAGATCATGTACGCATTCTAGATGAACGCGTACGACTGGCTATGACCGCGACCACGACCACGACCAACGGCCACGACGGCGGCAAGACCGGAGGGCGGGAGCTCCCCTGCCGTGCCTACAACTCCGAGCGGGGCTGCCGCCAGCGGAACGGACACCAGGAGGGAAGCGTTAAATGGATTCATGTGTGTTCGTTCTGTGACTCTGTGGGGCGGATGTGCACGCACTCCATACACGCGTGCAACAGGAAGCTGATGTACGGTGGCGGGTATGAGAGTGCTCACCAAACATCCGCTCCCCCGACACACCGGATGCCTCACGCCGGGCACTCACTCCGCCCGAGTGATCCTCAACCGCTGAAACAACAGGGGTCAAAAAACGGCCCGGACGCGCCCCGCGAGTGAGCGTGGCGCGTCGTAAACCCCCGGCACTAAGGATGCATGCACTCGGAGAGGGGGCAACGGGCACCGAGTGCACACAGGATGACGCAACACCCCACGTGACAACAACAACACGTGCGGCGCACGTGGGGGCTGTCATCAAACACAGGAGCACGCCCACCAACGAACCCACTCCCGTGGTTAGGCGTGTTAGCGGGGAGCGGGAGCAATTGGCTCGGCAATTGCCCCGGGAGGATCTGAGCGCCGGAGAAAATATCGACTTCGCCACCGTGAGGAAGGTATGTGAGACCGGAGTTGCCTCCCCCGGGGTCCGTACGGACCCCGAGGCGTTCGCCGGACACCGACGGGTCCACTGGCCGTGCTTCTCGGCCCCCGGGCCGCCGGGGCACGCCTACATCTACCAGGAGGTACAGCGCACGGGCCTACCCAACGCGCTCGGCGCCCGTATCGACCTCCCCACGGACTTGCACATACCGGCATGGGTGCGGTACCTCACGGGCATCCCCGGGAGGGAGGAGCTGCTCGGTTTTGTCAGGTACGGTTTCCCGTTGGGATACACCGGTCCCGTCAGCGACACGCGTGGCGTGCCCAACCACCCCAGTGCCACGGGATACCCTGACCAGATAGATAGTTTCATCGAGAAGGAGAGAGGGTTCAACAATCTCCTAGGGCCGTACGAGGCTCCCCCTTTTGAACCCTGGTGTCACGTGTCGCCGTTAATGACACGCGAGAAAAGGGGCACGGACGACCGTCGGGTCATCACCGACATGACTTACCCGAAGGACGACAGCGTTAACGGGTTTGTGGTCAAGAATTCCGTGTATGGAGAGGAGAGGGAGCATGGCCTCCCGACCGTCGACAGTTTCGTCGGCCGCCTGGTGGCCTCGGGGCCCGGGAGTTATATGTGCTCGATCGACATCGCGAGGGCGTATAAAAACTTCCGGTGCGACCCCCTGGACTGGCCCCTCCTGTGTTTCGCGTGGAGGGACGGGTACTTCTGCGACACGGCGATGCCGTTCGGTGCCCGTGCCTCCTCGTACCACATGCAGTGCGTAGCGGAGGCCATCGTCGCTATACTCGGCCAGAAGGGGGTCGATGCCTGCATGTATCTGGACGACCTAATCATTCTCTCGCCCACCAGAGAGAAGTCCGAGGCCGATTTCCAGACGGCCCGAGACCTGCTGACGGAACTCGGGCTCCCCGAGGCCCGCGGGAAAGCGCAGCCCCCGAGTCAGGTCGTTACCTGGCTCGGTATCGTCATCAACGCGGCGGAGATGTCTCTGACCGTCCCCGAGGGCAAGCTTCGCGAGGTCCGAGAACACGTGAGGGCGGTATATCAGAAGCGGTCTCTGACGAAACGCCAGCTGCAATCCGTCCTCGGGCGGGTACTACATGTCTCCGGCCGGCACGACCTTTCGTCAGTAAACTCCTCGAGGCCCTCCGAGGGATGACCGGATACTATCTCAATATTAATTCCGAGATGAGGCAGGACCTCGGGTGGTTCCTGCGGTTCGCCGAGGGATGGAACGGGCACGCCCTCATCCCGCGAGGACCCCCGACCAAGTGCATCATAGTGGACGCGTGTCTCTCGGGCATCGGGGGTACGGACGGCACCTACTGCTACTCCGGACAGGTATCCCCGGTCAACGACCCGGTCTGCTGCATCGCGGAGCTGGAGGCCCTAAACACGGTGTTCGCGATGTGCACGTTCATCACAGACCGGGACAGAGGTTCTCACGTGGAAGTCTACTGCGACAACATGGGGACTGTCCAGGCACTCACCTCTGGGCGTGCCAGGAACCCCGTCCTGGCCGAGTGTGCCCGCCAGGCCTGGATGGTGCAAGCAAAAATGGAAGTAGACTTCATTTACACGCACGTCCCTGGCAAACTCAACACCGTCGCGGATGCACTGAGTCGGGCGCATCTGACCTCGAGGGACTACGATACGGCTTCGATGTTCAGAAATTTCCATTCCCTCCTCGAGGTCGTTCCATGCACCCACGTCTGCTATAACCCTGTTTTGCGTCTCGCCTGCAGATCGGGAGCTGCTCTTACTCCAGACGAGGGCATCTGCGCGGCAATGCGAGGCGCGTGCCCCCGGAACGGTCGCGAACCAGCGGAGCGCCGTCGCGACATACCTCGCGTTCTGCCGCCGGATGGGGGCCGACGCCCAGAAACCCACTACCAGCTTCATCACGGCGTACCTCGAGTACGTCTCGGACCACGCCCCCTCCCCGGCGACGGTCGCGAATCACCTATCCCACGTGCGGTCGCACCTGCGACTGACGGGAGGGGACGTCGCGCCGACGGAGGACTACCGAGTGAAGCGCGCCCTGGATGCGATGAGGCGCAACAAGTCATACGTCCCAAACGTCAAGCCTCCGGTCCCTATGGAGGTCCTCAGGTCGGTCCTCGCGGCCCTCACATCCTCGCCGACCCACCTGGTGCTACGGGCAGCAATACTGCTGATATACTACGCGGCTCTGAGGCAGAGCGAGGTCGCCCCACCGTCGGCCGCCAAGTTTGACCATGCGCGACACCTGTCGCGCCGCGACGTGGTGGTCACGCCGACGGAAGTAACGGTGCGGATCAAGGCCGCCAAGAACCTGAAACTGGCGGGGGAAGAGAAGACGGTGGTGATCCAGGCGTCACCCGATGTCGCGGCGTGCCCGGTACGCGCCATCTCCTCTATGATCGCGGCCGTCCCCACGATCAGCCCCGAGGCCCCGTTCCTTACCCTCGCTGGTGGGGAGGTAGTCACCACAAGACTTCTCACACGCGAATGGAAGTCCCTACTCACTGCCGCCGGTCAGCCTTCCACGTACACGCTCCACAGCCTACGTAAGGCCGCGGCCACTCAGGCATACCAAGCGGGTATGCCAGAGCTCTCTATTCAGCGGTACGGTGGTTGGAAGTCCAACGCCCACCGGACTTACATCAAGGCCAATGACGCTAAGGCCGTCAATCGGGCCTTGATCAACTCACTTCAGAAAGACTAAAAACATTTTCCCACCCCCCCTCTCCTTTTTTGCCTTTTTGGCTTTTTATTACTTATACAATAACATATATTGTATCCAATATCTCATACAATTATCATGTTTATTGTATCTCATATTTTACTTATCATAATTGACCTATATTCTAACTGTCAATTATCATATACTTACCTTCATATTACCTTATCATTAATATGCTCGTCCAGTAAGGTCGACATAATTTTATTACTATATTTGCATCAAATTAAATAAAATTTTATTCTCCCAAGCCACTGCTTGTCTCTTTCATCCGGGGGTAGGGTAATGGTATTCTCATGGGCTCTGCTCAGGGGGAGTCATTGCCACCTCCGGTGTCCCCCTCTACCGCGCCTCCCGGGCGCCCCTCCTGCCCCCTCGCGGCTCTCTCACCCACCACGCGGTCACGTGGTACAGCCCGGTCCGTACACCGGCCTCACTTCTCCTTCAACCTCCCTACAGTACGCACGTACTTTACTTACTTTTTCGTCCCACCCACCCACAACCTTATCTCATATCCTCCTACTCACGTAGGGCTTTTTATTACTTATACAATAACATATATTGTATCCAATAACCTATATTGTATCTCATACAATTATCATGTTTATTGTATCTCATATTTTACTTATCATAATTGACCTATATTCTAACTGTCAATTATCATATACTTACCTTCATATTACCTTATCATTAATATGCTCGTCCAGTAAGGTCGACATAATTTTATTACTATATTTGCATAAAATTAAATAAAATTTTATTCTCCCAAGCCACTGCTTGTCTCTTTCATCCGGGGGTAGGGTAATGATGGGACTGTATGATCATTCCCCAGTCCCCCCTTCAGTATCAATATGGGACTGTATGATCGTTCACCAGTCCCCCCACTCAGTATCAATATGGGACTGCATGATCGTTCCCCAGTCCTTCAACTCAGTATCAATATGGGACTGTATGATCATTCCCCAGTCCCCCACTCAGTATCAATATGGGACTGTATGATCGTTCCCCAGTCCTTCAACTCAGTATCAATATGGGACTGTATGATCATTCCCCAGTCCCCCCTTCAGTATCAATATGGGACTGTATGATCGTTCACCAGTCCCCCCACTCAGTATCAATATGGGACTGTATGATCGTTCCCCAGTGCCCCCACTGCCTATGTGGTGTCTAAGTTTATCAAGCACTCGTGGGTCAGTGGTTTTGTAGTCATTGGTCATGGTCTGAGACACAAATATAATGGCCCTCGGCACCCAATCAATGCCACAGCGTTAGCACTCACATAGTGAAGGGTTAAGTTTTGCAGCCAACTCAGAGTCTATGTGACTCTATTGGAACTGAATAAAATAAAAAATTTTAAAAAAAAGGTTAAGTTTCGCAGCCAACTCAGAGTCAATGTAACCACCCCTTTCATAAGTTCTCACACTCTCTAAGTCATATTCTGTACTCTCACTATGCTCTATGAAGAAGAATTCTTAAGGAACTAGGCTTAGATCCTTGAGAATCCACTGGCTTGCCTCCCGTGCTAGAGACGTACATCAATGCAACTCAAAGATTCCTATATTCTCAATGCTGCCACCTAGTGGGAATACTGTATGCCAGCGGATTCTCAAGGCTCTAAGCCTAGTTCGTTAAGGATTCTTCTCCCATTAACTCACGCTCAATAAACGAAGCTACTGAGTGTAAGAGGGGAGCCCCAACTACCACGATAGGCCACGACATGCTTCCAGATCGCTACGATTTGAAATGCGGAAATCGTGACCTATCGGGAGATCCCCGATAGGTCCAATAGTTTGAAATCGTAGAGCGTGGCAACGCCTTGGGAGGACCAATAGCATAAACTATGGTCACGATAGCTCCACGACAAAACCAGCGGCTGCTACGATACCCTACGAGAGGCTACGAAATTTCCAACATGTTGGAAATTATCGGGACCTCTACAATTGGCGATTTCATCGCAGCCTATCGTAAGCTGTCGTAGACGGAATCGCAGAAACCTGTTCCACCTACCACGATTTTGCCAGACCTCACGCTACAATCGGAATGGTGTCGGGAAGGCCGTCGTAAGGCCAATCGGGACCAGAATCGTGGTAGGTGGGGGCAGGCTTTAACTCTATTCAATATCCGCCATCTTTAATTAAATAACGTTTCTGGAATGGAGGAGGGATGCATTTTGATAGCGACAACAACAAAAACAGGGATCCATGTATACTTATCCGGACTGACAGTAATGTTTACTATCGTTTGATGGATAACTAACATCTCTGACAGAAATGAGTTTGAAATTGATGGAATTCTAACAAGGTTGACAGCAGAGCCGACAAAGATTGATGTATTACTTCAAACTGACAGCACTATCACTATAAGAACGGACAGGTCTAGACATGATTAAAGGGACCTGGTAAAAGTGATCACCTAACTTTTAGAGTTAGATATAAAAGGATGATTATATACCATTGGAGAAGCATTGGAGACTTGGAAGAAAGGGTAGATGTCCATTATATTTGTCCCAATCTTTCACCTACCACAAGATTTCCCAGTCTTTACAACTACCATCATGATTTATATACGTTTCTTATCAAAACACACCAAACATTATTATCATATACCCGTGGGCGAATGTTTCACTTTTACTGACCTGGGACCTGGGAGCTGTTTCAAAACGTGGGTTAAGTCTATGGTTTTGAAACAGCTCCCTGTTTCACTAGTTTCGTGATATGTCTGTGACACCATACAGACATTGGGGTTGTCTAGTTTCGTGACAATACAAGTAGCTGCCCTTAGGAAAAAAACATACCCCAAACATAAGAATTAGACAAATCTACACATCATGGACCTGTTTCACTAGTTTCGTGACAGTTTCGCAAGCAAGAAAAGACAAAACGAAGTCTAATGTCTAGTTCTTATGAAACCGGACACACCATCTAGATGCCATCTAGACATGTCACGAAACTAGTGAAACAGGTCCCAGGAGAACAGATTCTGTTCGTCACTGAGTGACGAAAGAATATCCATACGTCTCTCCGTACCACGTGACCACTTTCATACTTGAAAAGGGGAGTTGTAAAATGGCGTTTTTAATTATTTCTAGCTATATTATAATAAGGAGACATGGTGAGTGTATCTGAATTCCATCTGTTACTCGATATTCTGATATTCCAACTCGGTGAATATTTCCGACCAAAATACCTCTGAACATATTCCAGTCAGGCACACTAACCATGTCTCCATATATTACCACTGGATACCTGTGTATGTGATGAGTAGTAAGTTTATTGTACATGCATTTCCTGTGCTTGTTCCCTTTCTTGTCAACTACACTATATATGATTTTGTGACGCTATTATAAAACATAAAACAAAAATGGGAGATGGACATATGTAGGCTGCCAAGGATAATCACATGTTTTGGGTAACAATTTTGAGGAAAGTAATTCTAGCTTAGAGAGCTTAGCTAAAAATTAAAAAAAAATACACAAATATATCAAGCATTACTGTGTGTATGGAAGGGATTACATTTACGCTCAATCCAGCCCTAGCGTATACATCGTTTAAATTATGAATTAAGCCTCCGTGACGCCTTAAGCCGAATGCCCACTGTACGATTCATTTCCTTAGGACAAAATCCTTTTATCCTAAGCGTATCCTAAGGTTGTCTCAGGCAAATCCGCACCAAACGGCAATAAACACAGCATGATACGGGAGAGGGGGTGGTAGGAGTTGTCTTAAGCAATTCAGTACACACTGGACGACAGAGATACGATTTCTTTTTCTCAAAGACTGGCTGCCGATTTGGGAACAATCCTATAAGGTTAATATGTATTGGAAAATATTTTTATTTATATGTATATAAGATATATAATTCAAAAATACCTAAATTTCTCCTTTTTTTCTCAAGTCTCAAATATATATTTCACTTTTTAAAAAGGGTTTGATGGAAGACCATATTGTATTTATACAAGCGAATCAATTCCCAATAAAAAAAGAGAAATAATCGGCCTCTGGGGGTAAAAATCGGCGGGAATGACCATTTCGGTGTGTGGCATACTCTTTTCAGCAACCCTTTTTGGGCCGATATCGGAACACACCATGGGGGGTATTTCTTAAACTCTGTTGTCGCCGACAAAATTTATCAACATGTTGATAAATCTGTCGGTGCCGATTTCGGAACATGGACCTGTACTTTGTCGGCGACAAAAGAACATCCCTGCAGGGGGTTAGGACTAGTCCTAGGCCACGGACTGGAGGGGGTGCCACACTGGGCGATTCTGTACCAGGGGCCTGGCCTGAGACTTAAGACTATTCCTTTGTCTCAGACAAAGGAACATCCATGTTCCGGAATCGTACAGTGGGTAATGGTCTTTAGGACATTCACCCTGACCCGCCCTGTATATATGGCTGTAAGTTATGGGAACCGATTGAAACCAGGGCCCTGTTTTTTAGTCACGACATCCTCTTTGTAAGACATCTTACAGCTGTCAGTGTACTATAGATAAGACATCTTAGAAGATCGGCCAACGATTGTCCCCCTAGGACACTTAGGCTGCAGCCAGGTGTACTATAGACAAGACATCCTTAGGGTCACGTGGTTCAAAATGTCTTCCAAAGTGTCTTAGACCTAAGACATCTATGGACATGTCGTACAGAATGCGCAACTTCACTTCCCGTAGGAATTAAGCAATGAAATTTTAACACGAGTAAGGTATACATATAACCTATAATCTTCCCAAATATGGAGAAGATCAGTCTGACCGTTCCGCAGTTATTCGTGTTTGAATTTTGTCATAGCAATTGTCTGCTCTGGTGGCCAGTGTCTATCAGAGAGCATCAGAGGATGCCTCTGCTAATTTATGCGGCGACCTAGACATTGTCCCCAGGGAAATTCAATTCACTTAGTACATTAGAACAGACTTTAGACTCTACATTACACCTGATGAAGGCCAAACCATAAAGGCCAAAATGTTGTCTTTTTCAAATTACAATACTAATGTAAACAAAAGTATTAATAAACATCTAGCAATTGTTTGTTGGTTATGTGAAATTTTCAAATTGAAATTAAAAGAAAAAGAGTTGGTCATACACAGGTATCGAACCCCACAACCTCACATGCTGAGGCAGGTGCTCTAACCACTTCACCACAAGCTTTACACTCCTAGGTATAAGCTACCCTGAAGCTGGTACTGGGCAGTCTTTGCAGTATAGAACCTGAGACAGTTCTAGACTTGTCTTAGACAGGGACGTTTTTAGCAGCGATCAAACATGCCGCGCTGAGACTCTGTCTATAGCACACCGGCCATTTTGTGTCTTGCAAATTGTCTTCAAATCGTGGAGATGTCTTAGGGTATCGTTGGGCGATTATGTCTTGACTGAAAAACAGGGCCCAGCATTGCTGAATATGCTGACGGCTAATCCCACTTTATTGACATCACTTGTAATCAAACTGAATGTATAGTTATCTGGACATATTACCAATAAAGAAATTCTGAAAAAAAAGAAAAGAAAAAAGAAACAATGCATTGCTACATATCTAGTCATATCAATGCCAGTGTTAACCAGGTAGCATTAGCGCAATAGAATGCTACGCTCAAGGGGATGTTCTGCAAAAGAGAGCCTATTGCCGATATTATATGGAACTAAAGTGAGAACCGAATGTATACCTGTCTGTCACGCCTGTATATAATATTGAAATATGTAATGTCAACTGTTGTGTTATGTTTATATGTAATTTCTTGATTGGAAGAACGAATTTTATATTCGATTTCAAGAAATAAAAACCTTTAAAAAAAAAAAAGAATGAATAAAGGCAGGCGTCCACCAACCACGACAAGGCTACGACAATGGCTTTCCGACAAGGTCCACCACAGGCCTACGATTGGAGGCCTTGTCGTAGCCTTGTCGTGGTTGGTGGACCCTAGTTCCCGACAAGAGTCTACGACAAGGCCACGACAGGCTGCGAGTGGAAGCTTGTTGGGGGCCTTCCGACAAGGTTACGACAAAATCGAACATGTTCAATTTTTGCCACGACTGGACCTTTGTCGTGGCATGTCATGAGCTTGTCGCAGAGGTCTACGATAGGATAATTTGGTGGACCATGCACTCCCCGACACGCTACGACAAGGGCCGCGACAGAGAGAACGGACGCCCCTTCTCATGACAAGGCTACGACAAGGTGCCGATTGGAACTTTCTTGTCAGGGCTTGTCGTTACCTTGTCGTGGTTGGTGGGCGCCCGCCTTAACTGAGCTGACTCCTATCTGAGATGGTAAGACAGAAGCCTGAGATGGTAAGACAGTAAACTGAATGAAATGAGTCCAAGGCCACATTCCTGTTACAAACTTTATTACTGATGTTACTGCAATGGCGGCAAGCTACAGACTGCTTGTCAATACATGGAGTGCTATATGATTACTTTGTGTTTATGTCCACTACGATTGATTCCAAATAGTTTATACAAGCATTTAAATGATAAGGAATATCATTGTTTTTCTTCTTTTCTTTTTCTTTTTCTTTGTATTTGATTGTTATGAAATCCTCGGCCCATGGAATGGCTGAAATGTAACATTGTAAAGCCGGATCGTTAAGAGCAGTCTGCGTAGGACTGAGAACCTTGGCCACTTTGTCGTTCACATATCTGCATTATGCTGATTAAGAACCTATATTTGTATTGCCTTCTGATCAAAGAAGAAATCTGAAAAAAATATTGATTCGAGATAGTTTGGATTAATTCGAGATTATTTTCATTCTAAATAGTTTATATTCATTCTAAATAGTTTATATTGATTTTAGATAGTTTATATTCATTCTGGATAGTTTGTATTCATTCTAAATAGTTTATATTGATTTTAGATAGTTTATATTCATTCTGGATAGTTTGTATTCATTCTAAATAGTTTATATTGATTTTAGATAGTTTATATTCATTCTGGATAGTTTGTATTCATTCTAAATAGTTTATATTCATTCTAAATAGTTTATATTCATTCTGGATAGTTTATATTCATTCTTAATAGTTTATATTCATTTTAAATAGTTTATGTTGATTATAATTAGTTTACATTGATTATAAATAATTTAAATACTGATTCTAAATAGTTTATATTGATTATAAATAATTTAAATACTGATTCTAAATAGTCTATCTTGAATGACTCAATTTGAACTACATGATGATTAGATATCATCATGGATTAGACTTTTTTTCAGAAATCTCCTGCTGGAGATTCGGACATACCAGAATCTCTGGGTAGCTGATTCCAGGTGGTCTATATATTTCCTATGGAAACTCCATATTACGTGGTCAATAAAATTGGTTTTCACCTCTTTTGTGATTAAAATAAGATGGGATCAAAAGCAACAAAGACACAAAAAACTGCCACACAGATGAAGATACTGATAAGAATAAATATTTTAAATTGATTCAAAATGTTTATACTGAATGAATGTTCAAGGAACTCATTTTGAACTACACAATGGTTTGACCTCATCATGGATGGGCCTTTGTTCCTAGTATCTCTTGCCGGAGTTTCCGACCAGAATCTGCGGGTGGCTGTTTACAGGTGCTCCCTACAATACAGGGCCCTGTTTTTCAGTCAAGACATAATCGCCCAACGATACCCTAAGATGTCTCCACGATTGGAAGACAATTTGCAAGACACAAAATGGCGGGTGTGCTATAGACACGGTCTCAGTGCGGCGCGCTCGATCGCCGCTAAAAGTGTCTCAAGTCTAGAACTGTCTCAGACTCTATCAAAGCTCACTGTGTGCTTCCCATACGAATCTAGGAATGAAATTTTAACACCAGTAAGGGAGACATATAACTTATAATCGTACCAAATATGAAGAAGATGGGCCACACCGTTTCGAAGATATCGGCGTTTGAACTTCGTCATAGCAAATGTCTGCTCTGGCCATTGCACCCTCCCACCTCCAGTGAACTCGAGGTCACTGCATAAATTAGAGTCAAGTGAGCGTAGGGGTACACTGGCCACCAGAGCAGAGATTGCTATGACGAACTTCAAACGACGATATCTTCAGAACGGTGCGACCGATTTTCTTCATATTTGGTACGATTATAGGTTATATGTATACCTTACTCGTGTTAAAATTTCATTGCTTAATTCCTACGGGAAGTGAAGTTGCGCATTCTGTACGACATGTCCATGTCTTAGGTCTAAGACAATTTGGAAGACATTTTGAACCACGTGACCCTAAAGATGTCTTATCTATAGTACACCTGGCTGCAGCCTAAGTGCCCTTGAGGGATAATCGTTGGCCGATCCCCAAAGATGTCTTATCTATAGTACACTGACAGCTGTAAGATGTCTTACAAAGAGGATATCGTGACTAAAAAACAAGGCCCAGGAGTTGCCGTTCAGCGCCGCCTAACGGCCCAATGTCTAGTTACGCAGCTGCTCGGACAAACCCCGCCAAGACCGGCCATATGTGTATAGGGAACATAGCAATCACACCTAAAGTGTGAACGGTGGGTGTGATTGCAGGAGTGTTTTTCTTGGCAGAATGAATTGCTGGAACAAACTAGGGTACTGTATCAACAAGTCTGGGATGTCTAAATTTGATAGTCGATAATTATCTTGGGTTTAGCTTGGAAAAAGATAAGCATATTATAGCTAAGCCTACCAATCTATTAAAGTGTATCCAGTCTCGGTGTTCCTGTGTTATCTAAGGTATATATAAAGTATCATTTAGGTGATATGTATGTATTATACATCAAATTGGAGCTGGAATACCATAGAATATGATGCAATCAATGTTATTTCTCCGATAATAATGTACACAGGTAGGTATATCTAAAGTATCATTTAGGTGATATACATGTATGATACATCAAATTGGAGCTGGAATACCATAGAATATGATGCAATCAATGTTATTTCTCCGGAAATAATGTACACAGGTAGTATGAGCATATTACGCTCATACACTCTGTGATTCAATACTAAAGAATACGTTGCCAGGTGAATGTTTGGCTTCGGCCGTGGAGTAACTAAGTAGATATAGTGCGACACCGGCCAGTGGAAAAATGCCTATTCCCATGGAAACTTCATATTAGGTTGGTAATAAAAATGTTTCTTAATTTGTGATTAAAATAAGACGGGATCAGAAACATGAAAGCCGCAGAAAACCTGCCACAGAAATCTGACTGGCAGATCCTGGCGAAGATGACTCCTTCATGATGTGAATACCTTTATAACTGACAATTATGTCTGTGTAAATGTATTGAACGATCATTAAGGAAACATAACCTCTAATAATTATACCCAGTTGCGGCACTTAATGAAAAGCATACAAATGACTACGGTTGCAAGGTACAAATTTATAACTGTAGTACATGCTATTTAAATGACAATATTGGCGGTAAGATTATAACACAATGATGGAAATTAAAGGTCCAACAAGACTTACACCTACAGAATTATGATGATTAGCTAAGATTAGATTAATTGCACAGTTTTGCTGCTGATGTTGAAGAGAAGTGTTCGGGTAATAAATGTAAGATCTATATTTTAGTTGTTTAATGTGGTTGCCAAGAGATAGACAGGCATGACAGGATAAGTCATGTACCCGACAGGGTGTTTGTCTGAGACAAATCCTGCTGAGATTCATACATCATAGGGTGTTTGTCTGAGACAAATCCTGCTGAGATTCATACATCATAGGGTGTTTGTCTGAGACAAATCCTGCTGAGATTCATACATCATAGGGTGTTTGTCTGAGACAAATCCTGCTGAAATTCATACATTATAGGGTGTTTGTCTGAGACAAATCCTGCTGAGATTCATACATCATAGGGTGTTTGTCTGGGACAAATCCTGCTGAGATTCATACCTCATAGGGTGTTTGTATGAGACAAATCCTGCTGAGATTCATACATCATAGGGTGTTTGTCTGGGACAAATCCTGCTGAGATTCATGTATCTCACAGGGTGTTTGTCTGAGACAAATCCTGCTGAGATTCATGTACCTCACAGGATATTTGTCTGAGACAAATCCTGCTGAGATTCATGTACCTCACAGGATGTTTGTCTGAGACAAAATCCTACTGAGATTTATGTACCTCACAGGGTGTTTGTCTGGGACAAATCCTGTCTGAGACAAATCCTGCTGAGATTCATGTACCTCACAGGGTGTTTGTGTGAGACAAATCCTGCTGAGATTCATGTACCTCACAGGATGTTTGTCTGAAACAAATCCTGCTGAGATTCATATACCTCACGGGGTGTTTGTCTGAGACAAATCCTGCTGAGATTCTGTACTGGAACACAATCTCCTCGTCTGAATTGTAGGGTTCCATTTACCTGAGGCAAGTTTTTCCTTTGCAATTCTCAGCGACAATTACCCCTAACTAGGTACAGATGGGATTCACATGGTGGGATTCACGTACCTCACAGGCCGTTTGTCTGAGACAACTCCCGTTGGGATTCGGTACTGGAACACAATCTCCTCGTGTGAATGACAGGGTTCCTCTTTGCTGAGAAAATGTTTTTCTCTTGCAATTGTCGGCTACAACCACCCCTAACAAGGAACAGAATCTCATGAGATTTTGACTTTAAACAGGTTTAAAATTTAGAGGGGCATTTTGGTAAGACAAATGTATTTCACATGTTCTCTCCCAATCTGTGAGTCTCAGTGGTCTCAATAAACACCTATTCACACGGGGAAATTCACTGAGTCGGCGACTGTGAACCTTGTGTACCCTGTGTACCCTGTGTAGGGGTCTAGGGGTGAGACTATGTACCTGCTAGGTCTTCCCATGTGAATTGAATCCGCCATGTTACCCTGAGACTGTAGGACACCCCAACCTGTGAAACTTTGTACCCAGCTCGAAATAGTAGCCGACTGATGCAAAGGGATGAAGTACACCAGTCTCAGGTCCATTTGTCCCATCGTGTGAATCCCACTTAAGTGATATAACCATAACCACTCCTGGCGAAGCACCCCTCACATAAGATCTCACACTCTCGTTGTTGTATTCTGTACTTTCACTATACTCTATGGAGAAGAATTCTTATCGAACTGGGCTTAGAGCCATGAGAATCCACTGGCCTGCCTCCCATACTAAAGACGCACATGAATTCAACCAAAGATTCCTATAATCTCAATGATGCCACCTAGGGGGAATACTGTGTGCCAATGGATTCTCAAGGCTCTAAGCCTAGTTCGTTAAGAATTCTTTTCCAATAGAGTACAGTGAGAACCTTGTACAGAATATGACTTAGAGAGTGTGAGATCTTATGAGAGGGATGGGTAAAGATAAATCAAGTTTATTGAAACGTTGAGTGTAAGCGTAATACCTTCACCAATGGCTCCTTTCATCACCCTGCTTGTTCTCAATTATCAATTATCATCAATAGGATTGAATATGAATTGAAACGGAACAAGTCTGATTTTGTGTAGTTTAGAGGGTGCGTCCACCAAACACGACAAGGCTGCGACAACGGCTTTCCGACAAGGTCCACGACAGCTCTACGATTGGAAGCCTTGTCGTAGCCTTGTCGTGGTTGGTGGACCACAGTTCCCGACAAGAGGCTACGACAAGGCCACGACAGGCTGCGACATGAAGCTTGTCGGGGGCCTGTCGGGGGCCTTCCGACAAGGTTTCGACAAAATCGAATTGGTTTGAGAAGCGCAAGCACTGTTGCTGAATAAGGTCTTGTATATTTCACTCTGCTATCGATGTACAAAGGATTCTGAGAAGGCCTAAACATATAATTTAACAAATGAGCATGTCTTCTGTGACATAGTAGTGGGACGTTGGCATGTCTATGCATTGGTAGCCCATGGCCGTAGGGTCAGGGGCGGTCATTGCTCCACCTAGCGCACTCCCTCCTTACTAGCGCTCCCTGCACGCCCCCTTGTGCGAACCACGTGAACTATTAGGTCACGTGGTGAAGCACGCTCTCACAATCTCTCTCACTCTCTTCCTGCGCTTCACTCCGCTCAGACGCACTCTAATTTTCTCCCACCCACCCTCACCTTCTATCTTCCTACTTTCGTAGGGCCTATTTCATATTTTATACACATTGTATATTCATATATACCATAATACTTTATACATGTATATCAATATGTATTCTTTTATTACATATCACCATATGTAATACCTTATACGGTATCACATCTACTTCATGTATACCATATACCATATTACCAAATATGTATCATATCTACCAATATGTTATCACATAATATAAGGCCACTCAAAAAAAACAACTTGTTTCTCATCACCGCGCGCATCAGAAAAAACGATTTTATAAGATTTTTTTTTTTTTTTTTTTTTTTTAAATAGATGAACCTTGATAGAAATTTTGAAAGGTATGTGTATTTAGTATCAAATTAAAGCTCCTGATGTCAGGGATGCATTAAATGTAAAGCCAGTAAAAATCTGGAAACCCCACGTAAGCAGACACCCCGCATAAGCAGCCACTTTGGCCCGGATCAGAGGGTGTCCGCTTATGAGCGGTTTTACTGTATGTCTGCCATCTTTGATATAGCAAAAAAAAAAAAAAAAAAAAAAAAAAAAAAGCGCCCTCGTCATATTTTTCATGGCTTGGTGATGAGAAACAATTTTTTTTTTTTTAGTGGCCTAACATATCTACCATATGTATATTATTATCTTTAAGATATTACTATCACGTATTAATATCTTCTATTCTCGCTCATAAAATTAAAATAAATTTTATTTGCCCAAACTCTGCTTTCTACTCTTGTGTTGCGGGATAAGGGTAATGGGTACTGCATAGGTCGACCAGTGTGTCGCTCCTCCCGCCCGATTTAAACTTTCCCCATTATCCCACTTACCAGTGTGTCGCTCCTCCCGTCCGATTTAAACTTTCCCCATTATCCCACTTACCAGTGTGTCGCTCCTCCCGTCCGATTTAAACTTTCCCCATTATCCCACTTACCAGTGTGTCGCTCCTCCCGTCCGATTTAAACTTTCCCCATTATCCCACTTACCAGTGTGTCGCTCCTCCCGTCCGATTTAAACTTTCCCCATTATCCCACTTACCAGTGTGTCGCTCCTCCCGTCCGATTTAAACTTTCCCCATTATCCCACTTACCAGTGTGTGGATACTCCGGTCCGATTTATACTCTGGTCAGGGGTGATCATTGCCCCCCCTGGTGAAACACCTCTGCACTAGCACACCCCTGCGCCACCTCTCCACTCTCGGCCGCACTAAGCATCAAAGTAGGTCGACAGTGTACTCTGCCTCAAACACTTCACAGGTCTTATACCCTACACACATACTTTTTCTACCCACCCACCCTCACCTTTTCTCTTCTACTCCTTCCACTCGTAGGGCTATTTTCATTATTTTATTATTACATGTTCTTCATAACTATGTAATATTACATAATAACTTCACTATTATATCATAAATTGTTCATAATTGACACCAAAATACATCTGTCAATTATACATTTATTTTTATTATTGATATTCATTGTATATCTACTTATTCATATCAATAAGCCTTATAAAATTTAATAACATTTTATTAGCCCACTCCGGCTTTCCTCTTGTTTCATACTGGGATATGGGGTAATGTCTCCCAATTATCCCACATACCAGTGGATGGATATTCCCGTCTGATTTAAACCTTCCTCATTATCCCAATTTTGTTGACGAATTACATCATAGAGATTACGTACATGATTTTACCAGGTATAGCCAACATAGTACGATAATAGATTTAATATTTACTACAGACCAAGATGTTATAAAAGCTGGAGTGCTTGATCTAGCGCTGAGTGATCATCAGGCGATTTCTTTTATTAGAAAGAAAATTCCAATGAATCTGATATGAATAATACCTTTAATGGGCGGTCCTATGTGAGATACTGTCAACAGGATATGAAGGAGTTTCTGAGAAATGCTGACTGGGAAAGTTTTTACTGAGTCGACTCAACCACTTATAAGTGGACTATAATCAAAATGAAAATTGTGGATTGTCTAGACGTAACTTGTAAAATAAGAATGTTCGGGGTTAAAGAGACTCAGCAGTTTTGGATTACGCAGGACATTCTGGAAGTAATACATGATTTTTTTATATTTTTTTTTATTCAAGTAGAAAAAAGGGACAGTGTACAATCACTTCTTAATTGAAGCGCTCTTCCCTGCACGGGTCCAAGGAAAGTAAATTATACATCATACGAAGAAACATGATCATACATCATGATAAGAACAGGCTTCTTCTTAAGGCTAAAAGGTAGACTGGAACAAAGCCAAACGAGTAAGAAATGAGACAAATAAGAAAATTAAGAGAGCTAGGATAATCTTTGTTATGAAAGAGTTGAATGGGAATAAATCGAATCATAAGAGATTTTGGAGGGAGATACGTGATATTTTAGCAGGCACCTCAGCAGAAAGCGCACCAGAAGTTATTAAACTGAAAGATGAAAATGAGACGGAGGTTAAAACTGAAAGGTTTTCGCAATTTATAAATGATATTTTTTCACAAATGTAGGTCCTATATTAGCGGAAAACATGAATGTTCCATGGAAAATATATGATACACCCATACACACACAACTTGAGGACTTTGTAACCACCGAGGAATAAATCATTGAAATAGCTAAACACATGAATATCAACAAACAATCACAAATAAAAGAATTTAACACCAAAATCTTTAGAGATGCCTTAATAGCAATACCAAATATTTTCATTGAGTTGTTTAATGCATCATTGAGAAATTGGGAATTTCCACCAGAGTGGAAATCATCAAGGATTGTTCTGCTTCCAAAAGGGGGAGATCTATCGAATGTGACCCATTACCCCATCCCCGGATGAAAGGAGAGAAGCAGTTGCTGGGAGAATAAAATATTATTGAATTTTGTTCGAGTAAAAAGTAGTAAAATATTTATGTTAACCTTATTGGACAACATATGAAATAAGGTTATGAATATGAAGTACAATAATAGATAATGTAATATACAATTGACAATAAGAGTATTAAGTCAATTATGATGATAACAATAGAATATTTTTATGAATATAGCCCTACGTGAGTAGGAAAAGAGAAAGACAGTTGTGGGTGGGTGGGAAGAAAAAGTGAAGTATGTGTGTACTGTATCACTGCACGAAACCTACCGCTTTACATGTATGTATCCGAAACGCGTCTAACAGTAGGATTTTGCATCCAGAAGTTCGACCTGTTATCCGTCTCGTAGACGCCTTATCTATTGGTGTATATACATGTCCATGGTGCGGTCTTATATACGTCATATATTCGCCTGATTCTGTTGTATATACACCGCCATCCAATAGTTCTGATATTTGCAACTTGGGGACACTACTGGTAGCATATTTCATTTTCCACTAACCATCCAAGTCTGTATTATATGAAAAATACAATCTTATATTACCAATTTATTTTATAAAACATTTATAAAACCGGATTGAGTATAAATTGATTAATTACACATAATAAACCCTGTATTTATTTATTTTTTACCGTTTTTCTAATAGATTTGACTTTAAAACACCATGCCTATGTGTGGTCAGTCTTGGCCTAGCATATAAGGACCCTCTTCAAGGTTACCTATAGCTGACCACTGAAATCATCTTACCCCCGTGTGAATGCGGCCGCACACGTTTGAATACAGCCGCACACTTGTGAATGCGGCCGCACACGTGTGAATGCGGCTGCACATGTGTACCCGGCTGCACATGTGTACCCGGCCCCCACCTGACACCATAACACCTCGCGGCGGGCAGAGGCCGGCATGGGCGGGCGGTGGGTGGTGGGGGAGGGTTTCCCACTGAGTCAACCTGCCATTTTTAAACCCTGGTGAGGGGGTCTGACACCGTATTTTCCGCAGTATTAGGAAAAAAAAATTTGACGTGGCATTTAGAGTTTCATCACCCATACCTACTATCCATGATGTTAAGGCCCACTGGAGCTTGGGTTTGGGCCTGTGAATCCAATTGTATTCAATTTTCAGTCTCAGCTCCTTGGCCCGTTTGCTCTCAGGATGCTTGTATATAAAGTCCAGGACGGTGAACTCCAGGTTATTGGTCGCTTTATGGTCCGCCTGGCTGAAATGCTTTGGGACGTCATTTGTTTTTTTGTCAATTTTTATGGACCACAGGTGTTCCCGCATTCGTTCTTTGAGCTTCCATTTTGTTTGCCCCACATATTGGGCATTGCATACCTTACAGGGGATGCCGTATATCACATTCGAGCTATTGCATGTGATGTCCTTTTTGGTGTTGTGTTCTCGACCTGTGGTCTTTAATTTCAACACCCCTGTGGTGTTCAGAAGACTGCAGTATTTGCAGTTCGGCTTCCCACAGGCATTCTTTTTTGTGCGCTTTAATTTTGCACCGCTCGTTTCATCCGGATGGTATTTGGTTCTTGCTCGTACCAATAAATCCCTTAGGTTTTTTGGTCGCTTGTAACCTCTTACCAATTTGCTCTTGTAGAGTTTTTTGGTCGTGACAGATTTGCCCAGGATTTCCCAGCTGCTGTCTACTACCTGCGGGAGATAATTTTTCCCGGGTCGGTAGGTAGATATCAGGTAGGTGTTGCTCTCTGGGTCCATCTCAGCCTTTGCTTGTCTGTTTCTGGAAGAAAGTATGTTGTTTCTGTCTAATTTGTCCACCCTTTCTTTGCAGTTCTTCAAGATATCGTTCGGGTATCCTCTGCACTTGAATTGTTCGAGCTTTTTTCTCGCCTCTCTTTCGTAATCTGCCATGTCTGTACAGATTTGTTTGACTCTCAGTATTTGAGAGTATTGTATGCTGCGTTTCTGGGACGGGGGATGGGCTGAATCATACCTGAGGTATGTGTTTCTGTCTGTAGGTTTTGTGTACAGACTTGCTTTTGAGATATCCTGATTTGTCTATTTCTATTCGTGTATCCAAGAAAGCTATAGACTCAGCTGATGTCTCCTTGGTGAACTTGATGGTGTCGTGGTATGTGTTGAGCCACCCATACCATTTATCGAGTTCACTTTGCCCGTGTTCGCAGATGAAGAATATATCGTCGATATATCTCCACCATACCCTTGGTTTTATTGGGTATTCTCGTAGCAGTTTTTCCTCCAGGTGTTCCATGAACAGATTTGCGTATGAGGGGGCCAGTCTGGTACCCATTGCTGTTCCACCAATTTGGAGGTAGTGATCACCATTGAACTCTACATTGTTTCTAGTCAGTACTAGTTTGAGTAGTTTCATTAGGTTTTCATTTCGGGGTTTCACATGTTTTCCCCTTGTCTGTTCTAGTTGGTTTTTTACCATCTCTTTCCCTTCCTCATTCGGGATGTTGGTATACAAAGCACTGACATCTAGGCTTCCTAGTATGTCGGTGTTTTTGCATTTCCCCACACTTCCAATCTTTTCCAGGAAGTGGTTTGTGTCTTTTATATAAGACTTTATTTGGGGTACCTCCGGTTTGAGGAAGCTATCCACAAAAGCCAATATCTTCTCGGTAGGGCATCCATTTGCCGATACCACTGGTCTACCCGGTGGGGGTATCATGCCTTTGTGGATCTTAGGTAGTAAATAGACTTGTGGTGTTCTTGGTTTCTCAGTTTTTAGAGCTGTGCCCATTTTAACACTTATGTCTCCAGAGATTACCATACTTTCGATCGTTTCACTGATCTCCGCATTGTGTTTTATAGTGAGATCTGTCTTGGTCTCTTTATACACCTGTGTATCATTTAGTTGCCTTTTGGCTTCTTTGATATAGTCTGATGTATTTTGTACTACCACCGCCCCGCTTTCGGCGGCTGGTTTAATTGTGGTTTCGTTATCGTTCATTGAGTAACTTTGTTTTTATCACGATTCATTTGCCTCTTCTTAGCAGATTTTTCTTTAATTCTAAGTTTTCTATGGAAACCGTCTAGTTCGGCTTTTACGTCACCCTCCTCGGTGTGAGTTTGAGTGGGACAGAAATTGAGACCTTTATTCAGTAGTGAGAGTTCGCTCTCTGAGAGTGATTTATCTGAGAGGTTCACTACGTTACCTTTAGTGTATTTATCGAAATTGATGTTCTTTTGAATTTCTTTTTTATGTTGGTTACATTATCTGATTCTACCTGAGAATTGGCAACACAACGAGACAGACACTGTTCAATACCTTTATTACAAAGGGAACTGCTACTTTTAACGGAACACTCCTTCGTTACTTTAGTGGTTTTAGTGGGCTGGTCAATGTTTTTGTTTATTGTCCATTCCCCTGTTGGTTTTGAAACTGGTTGGGATGGCGGTACGTCTGGCGACATCCACCCCTGTTGTAGGATCCCCTGTTGCTGCGGTCGCTGCGAGGCTGTTGCTCTTAGCGTTTTCTGCAGCTGTTGCGGTCGTTGTACCGGCCTTTCCCCCTGTTCCCCTTGTTGATCGGTGCCGGAGTGGGGGGGGGGTTCGCAAAACACTCTTCTGCGGTTCCCCAAGCAACTGCCTGGGGGCCATGCCCCTTTTTGTTGAAAGTGCCCCTGGCGACAAACGTCGAACGTTAAACGTCGGTGGGAGCCCGCTTAGCTCGAATGCTGATGCGGCTCTCGAGCATGCTTTTTTCTTTCTGCCAGTCCCTCTTCGCGGTGATGTCGCTGTGGGCCCGGGTCTTGTCAACCATCCCCTCTGCTTTGGGGCGGGTCTTGCCGCTTGTGTCTCTCTAAACATGATGGGAAAATGTATCCATAGCAAAGACAAGTACTATTCAACATTGTGGATTCAAGGTTTGTACTCACTTCGTCTCCTGTGGACGTTTTGGCCGGTTGTTCAGGTCCTTTCTCCAAGTTGAATTCTGTCACAGAGTCAAATTCCAAACGGGAAAGCGTCGGACGGTTAGACTCGTCCGTGTCGCGTTTCCTCTTTCTACTGGTTCCGCTGCTCTGAGTGGTGAATATGCCGCTGCTCTCCGGAGTCAGGGTTTCTTCTTCTTCTTTTCCTAATACTGCGGAAAATACGGTGTCAGACCCCCCCACCAGGGTTTAAAAATGGCGACGGTAGATTCAGTAGCGGGAAAAAATTACACACGCTTGATCTTAGGTATTGCACCTGACAAACCCATTGAGTGTCGACGCAGACGAGGTATACTACGCATGGTGCGGGGGTATCACAGGCGAATTGGTAATCAAGTCTCGTTTGAGAATGATTGCCTGACAATCGAGGGTCAAACGTATACATTAGAAGAGGCTAACAACATCCCCAGGAGATTACTACCCCCTGACTTTGTTGAACGACAGGTAAAGCGGGCAGTTGAAGTGGTCCCCAAGCCGGTGCTACCAGAGGTTGAGCAGCGGGTAGATCGGGGCATGCAAATTGACCAGACCAATGACGACGACGACGACCTTCCCCCGCTAGAGGAGATTGATGAAACGCATAATGAACCAGCACCCAGACCATGTGCAGAGGCTGTCCAAACGCGTAACAAACCTGAGTGCATTAAAAAAAAAAAATCGGCGTGGTTTTCGCTGGCAAAAGTGCGTATTTAAGTAATATGTATCTCCCAGATTTCAAATATCACATAAAAGCTGGTGATGTAGACAGTCTCTATCACTTCTCGAGCGTGGAACAATGCTATCAGTTCTACAAGGCTCTCATACATAGTAACGAAGAGACATCCGCGAAAATATGCGAGGGTGGGGATCCGTATGTGCTTAAACGTCTCGGTAAATCATCAGCAAAGACCCAGCAGTCAACTGGAGCGAAATGAAAAGTCAGGTGCTAGAAAAAATGATAGCGAGCAAATTTGCCCAAAATGATGAGCTAGCTAGGCGTCTGGTGGATACTTTTCCAAGTAAACTGATCGAAGGCACAGCTAATATGTTCTGGGGTTGCGGGCTGACTTACGAACGTGCTCAGGTGACTGAGAGCTTCCCTGGCGCTAACAGGTGTGGCGTGCTGCTAGAGAATGTGAGGGCCATTCTGCGCGAGTAAACTAGAAGGCACATATACATGCACAAGCACACATAGTACTAGGATGTCGGTGTTAATAATCGGGGATTCGCGGTTATCGCCTGTTCTGAGCTCCCTTCGGACTCATACCCATGTTCTGGATGCAATAAGTTTTGGCGGCGCAAACATTGAACAACTTGCTCTATATGGTCTCAAAATGGTTAACTGCGCGGGACCAGCACTATGCTTTGTGCTACTGTGTGGAAGTATATGTGGCACGACACGCCGTGATAAAACCACGAAGGGAATTACCCTAAGATATGATAATGTACAGACTCTTGCTGATGATATGGATCGTCAACTTGATGATATCTACCGTATGTATAGGAACTGTGCTAATCATATACGTGTGTGTAACAGAACATACTTTGGTGTGAAATTGGATGTGTATAGCACATACCCTGCTCCCGTAGAGGATCAAATTCTCCTCGACCAGCTATGCATGGAGGCAAACCAGCGTATCACGGTGCACAATCAACTAAATGGACTTGCAACTGTCCACATAGCTTCGATAGGGTACGTCAAACATTCTGATATGAAAAAATTGTCAATATTATATGGCAAACTGGGTGACGGATGCCACCTATCACCGGAGCATTACACAAAACTGGTTAAAACTGTTTTGCGAGCAGTGCGATCCTGTGTTGCGTTGTCCTGATCATTCGAAAGAACCAAACTGATCTACGTAATCTTATTTCTGTCTATGAGCAAATGAGGAGCGGGCCATAAGGCAAGTCCTTGTTAAGACGACTGAGATCTGTACGTAATCTTATTTCCGTCTATGAGCAAATGAGAAGTGGGCCGTAAGGCAAGTCCTTGTTAAGACGACTTAGATCCTGACCAGTAGAATGTGAAGACGTGTTTGATCAGCGAACTGACTGACCACTGATATTGTGCTGATATGTAGTTTTGTACACTATTAACCGACAAGTGAAAGACAATCCACTAAACTATAAATATCATGATTAGAAGTAAGAAGACCATAAAGAATATATTCCCGGACTGAGTGTTACCAAGCATGATGTAATTAGTTGGTGAGCAGGCCGGAAGGCAGTCACAAATTTAGTTAATAAGCGTCTGTGCCTGAGAAGCATGAACGGAACATTTATCTAATATACTGAGTGATGCAGGCCGTAAGGTATGCCTCAGATAACATAAATTGTATTTGTCATAACCGAATGTCTACACATGTCTAGTATATATTAGGGCAGGCCGCTAGGTAGCCCACCATCTTTAACTTCTAATTGGTACGTGATAATGGTTGATCAATGTATATAATATGTATGCGAATATAACAGTGATGTTGATGGCGGTGAATGAAATATGTTTCACTTTGAGTAACAGTTTGAATGAGTCGTTCTTGTGTTTTTTTGTTTTTTTTTGTTTTGTTTTTTTATTTCCGCCCTCCCCCGCAAGGTCCCCTGTTAATTCCCCCAACAACTACCAGCCAACACTATTACAACCACAGAGCAGACAGGCCTCTGTACCTCGAGGGATCTCCCTAGGAAATACCTACCTTGGTTCCCTTCATCGAATCATCCATCATAATTCACATGAGTAGAAGAAGCTTGTCCTTCTGTCACAACAACATAAGGAGTCTCCCAGCAAACTATGACCAGGTGAAATCATGTTTAACTCAATAGGATATTCTAGGGTTGAGTGAGACCTGGTTGCAAGAGAAGTACACTGATAGAATGATGGGAATACCTGACTTCACCATATACAGGCAAGATCAGACTGATCGGGTGGGGGGTGGCATATGTTGTTACGTCAGTAACAAGTTTGCGCCATACATGCATAAGGTTGACAAATTCTCGTTTACCAATGAAAATCTTGAAGTACTAACCCTTTCACTAAATAAGCCAAATTTCAAATGCTGTACCTTTATAATCGCATACCACCCACCAAATAGACCAATGGGAACCCTAATCACTGAAATTGGTAAAATACTAGAATCTGATTCAGTCTGTACCACAGAAATTTGACTAGCTGGTGACCTGAACTGCAATCTACTGGAGAGGAATAACCAGTGTGCTAGAGATCTTTTATGTTTTGCAAAAGACCACCTACTCCGACAGCTAATTAGTGGTATTACTCATCCCAATGACAACAATAAAAACAAGATACGGAGCTTCAACAAAACAACGACAGAAATAAGGATAGAGAGCGTCGCTACTCTTCCCTTCAAAAACAAAGACGCAGTTCCAAAATGAACAACGAGGATGACAGAAGACACTCCGCCACCACTTAAGATAATATCAAATGCCATTTGATACTATAAAAACAAAAAAACACTAATACTTAACCCCCTAATGATGTAAAACCAACCCACTAACCCATAACAAACCCCATACATACTTTGGAACTAGCAGTCAAAAATGGAACAAGAGAAAGAACCAAACAGCCTCCACAAACAACAGACTCAAAGAAGAAAAATAAACCAGACAAAATTACGAATAGCTGCACGGTAAAAGGAAGAGCCGATGACAACGACCAATGGGAATCGAGGATTTGGGGTTGAAAACAACAAGCGCGAATTCCGGTTCGCCAACCCGTACACTCTCTACATTGTGGTCGTAAATGCGATAGGGGTAGCATCACAAAACACCTAGCAAACATTATACCAAAGAGTCTTTAGATTGTTTCTTATCCGATGGAGACTGGGCATCTTTCTGGGAAAGCAATGATGTAGATTACATGTGGAACTTTATATCCAATAAGATTACTGAATACTTAGATGTCTCTTGCCCATTAAGGTCAATGACTTTTAAAAATAAGCATGATCCATGGGTAACTGAAGAAACCTATAGTGATATGGATGAGCGAAATGAACTCATAAGACAATTTAAGCAAACGAAGAATATAGATCACATTAAACAGGGAAAGGCGCTGAATAACAAAATCCGATATGATCTAAGGAAGTCTAAAGATGAATTCCTACTTGATCAAATAGAAGCATCAAAAGACAAGCCCCAGGACTTCTGGAGGCACATTGATGGACTATCAAATGGTAGACGTCAGGCCACTAAGTGTTGCCTGGTAGATGAGGACACTAATTTAGTGATAGAAGACCTCGATGCCGCAGAGTATATTAACAACTATTTTTCTACCATAG
Source organism: Alentia gelatinosa (assembly GCA_950022655.1). Classification (NCBI taxonomy): domain Eukaryota; kingdom Metazoa; phylum Annelida; class Polychaeta; order Phyllodocida; family Polynoidae; genus Alentia; species Alentia gelatinosa. The sequence continues at coordinate 4,378,680 of OX465581.1, read as the reverse complement.
GTAGTACGCTCTTTAACAAATTACCTAAAGATAAATATGAAAACCATCTGGAAGATCTGATAAGTAAATGTGAGCCAGTCGCCCCTAACCAGTTCAAACTTGACAAAGCATGAGTATTGAACTTAATACAACAGGTTAGCTGCCACAAAACCTCCGGGTTAACAGACATGTTGGGTAGGGTTGTAAAGGATGCCATGTTGATCTTAACTGATGAGTTCATGCACCTATTTGAGTTTTCCCTAACTAGCTCTAAGGTTCCACATGATTGGAAGGTAGGCACCGTTGTGCCCATTCCAAAGGGCGGGGACAGTCATAAGATAGGGAAATGGCATCCAATCACGTTATTACCGACACCCTCTAAGGTCTTAGAAAAATTGGTATATGACATCATTAATGACCAGCTGACTGAGAATAACATCCTGACCGACAAACAGTTCAGTTTCCGCTGTGGCCTAGGTACGTCGGACGCAGTTATGGCATTGACAAAGGACTTATACCAAGATCGAAATGAAGGCCTAGCAACTGCCTTATGTTTCTTCGACCTAAAAAAGGCTTTTGACGCTGTGCCCCGTAAGAAGCTGCTCACAAAAATAGAGAGTCTAAACTTGTTCCCAGCGAACATAATTGGATGGATACGAAATTACTTAGAAAATCGAACACAGAAGGTTGTGGCAAATGGCGTAATCTCGAAACAGAAGGTGGTTGATTTTGGTGTCCCACAGGGGTCCATGTTGGGACCCCTGTTCTTCATTTTGTTCATAAACGATATGTGCGATGGTCTAGAGGAATGTAGAGCGCTACAGTACACTGCCAATCTAGTGATCTACTCTAGTCATATAAATGGTAATACGGCGAAATCTCGGTTACAACAGGCAGTGAATGCAGTTGTTACCTCGTGTGAAACAAACGGTATGACACTCAATGCCACCAAAACACAAACCTGTTGGTGCGCATCTTCACGCCGATACAAATACCTACCGAAATTGGACTTAAATTCTTGTGGCACTTGTCTTACAGAGGTGCAATACTACCGATATCTGGGAGTTATGCTTGATGGACAACTGCGATGGAATAAATATGTTAATGAACTGACCAAAAGCTGCAATGCACAAATATTTAAGTTAGTAAAGATATGCTCATCCATATCGCAGGAAATCGCCCTACAGATCTATAAAGTGATAATTAGACCTGTAATCGAGTACTGTAGTTTCCTTGTGGATGGAGCGTGCCAGAGGGACGTTGAATCCCTACAGAAACTCCAAAACAGAGCTTTACGGGTGGTTCAGTGGAAGAAAACCTTCAAGCAACGAACAGAGACCCTGCATTCTAAATTGAAGATTGATTACCTCAACGTGAGAAGGAAAATGCATCTACTGACACTTATTTTCAAAATGTTAAAACACCCAGAACTGACCAATAATAATAATAGGAGATTTACCAGAAGCCATGATAAAATAAAAATGTGTATACCCAGAGCTAAAACCCCGATGTACAGGGGGGTGAGTTGGTGTAATGGACCAGAATGTCGTGGACATTGAAAGCTTTAAAGTGGAAATAAAGAAGAAGTTATCTGTATATGATTGGCTTTGATCTCACGACGATAGACAATTTGTACACTGTTGAATGTTTATGTATTGATTTTCCTATGATATTCTATTATCTTCATCGCCATCATCATCATCATGTATTTAGTAGAAACCGAACGAGAGTTTGTATGGAACTCGGCATAAATGCCTCGGTCCGTACAAACAGTAAATTATCATCTCGCTCCTTGAATTGTACAGCATGGTCAGGACGTTCTATATAGATACTTACTTAGGCGTAAACTTAAATCCTACCCTAAATTACTCAACTCATATGAACCGAATATATCGAACAGTCTCCCGCCGATTATACCAACTAACTAAAATGAGACCTTTCTTAACAATTGATGCTGCCCTCAAATTTACAAGACCAGTACAATTCCCTATTTTGATTATGTGGACATTCTTTTCTCTAACTCTTCTCGGAAACTACTTCAAAAATTACAAACCCTACAAAACAAATGCCTCAGGACTTGTCTGAAATTACACAAAAGATTTCCGGTCATGCCCCTCCATGCAAAAGCCAAGGTTGCCTATTTGGAGGATAGAAGAATATGCCACCCATACAACTTCATGTATAAAAAGTCAAGAGAATTAAGCCAGAATGTAAATGTGAATGTTAACACTAGACTGGCTGCTGGACCTAGTATACCTGTTTTAAAATCAAATTGTGAAGCCTACTTAACCCTTCAAGAGCCACACATCATTTACCATGTACCCATACTATAGCAGGTACCAGAACCAAATGTGGCCTTTGTAGGGCCGGCTTTTGTAGTCAATGTTATCAAATCAACTTATAAATTAAAAAATTCCAGTAAGGCCACTAAAAAAAAAAAAATTGTTTCTCATCACCAAGCCATGAAAAATATGACGAGGGCGCTTTTTTTTTTTTTTTTTTTTTTTTTTTTTTGCTATATCAAAGATGGCAGACATACAGTAAAACCGCTCATAAGCGGACACCCTCTGATCCGGGCCAAAGTGGCTGCTTATGCGGGGTGTCTGCTTACGTGGGGTTTCCAGATTTTTACTGGCTTTACATTTAATGCATCCCTGACATCAGGAGCTTTAATTTGATACTAAATACACATACCTTTCAAAATTTCTATCAAGGTTCATCTATTTAAAAAAAAAAAAAAAAAAAAAAAAATCTTATAAAATCGTTTTTTCTGATGCGCGCGGTGATGAGAAACAAGTTGTTTTTTTTGAGTGGCCTAAATCTGTATTTTTTATCCGAAATTTCCAATATTTTATTAACTTACTGGCAACACTTAGCCTAATATGTAATATAATTTTCATAATTCTTCGATAATTTACAAAAAGGTTACAAAGGAACAAATACAGCCTTGTTCATCCATTCAATACGGGAATGCCATATGGCATTGTCCTGCCAGAAAGGGATAAAGTCAGTAATTTATTCCGGAGCCACAATGTGGAATAATTCAACTGCCGAGTTAAAAACACCTTGACCTATCAAGAGTTTTAAAAAATTACCAAAGACAATTCAATGGACTCTATCCTTCAGTGGAATTAACTTGGAAACTTGAATGATATTTCCATGATTGTGGCCAAAGTGTCCGCTTACCCGGGTTTTCACGTTTCCCCCGGGCCATTATACAAGTGGTTTATACCAATATGTAGGGGAGACAGAGGGGATGATAGATATGAACTTCATTTTTCAATTATTTTCTATGAATATTTTCAAACACACTCATAAAAGACACAGATTGATCTATTTTTGGTAGGGTGTCTGTTGGAGGCGACCGCTTAGACAGGGTTTTAGGCCTTTTTGTACTGAAATAACTGTCCGCTTACACTGGGTGTCCCCCTATGCGAGGTGTCCGCTTACGCGGGGTTAAATTAAACATCCAAAAGAGGGAAAAATTTCTGTTCCGCACAAAAGTGTTCGCTTACACGGTGTGTCTGCTTACGTGGGGTGTCCGGCAGGGTTCTACTGTACTAACAACCAACGGACAATTTTAACTTTCCCCATTATCCCACATACCAGTTGGCGGATAGTCCCATCCGATTTAAACTTTCCCCATTATCAAGTGTGTGGCTACTCTGGTCCGATATCCACTCTCCCCATTATCCCGCTTACCTGTGTGTGCACTGCGCAAAACTAACAACTTTATATATATGTGTAGGGGTCAGGGTAGTCAAGCAGCGTTGTTTCACTTCACGCTAGATGGCGCGAGTGCCGATCCCTGCCGTGCTGTAAGGCCGGTGGACCCTTGGTATGCAAATGCTATGGGGTCACCCGCATTACGTAACTCAGTCACTATATAAGGCTGAGGGTTGACACAACTTCTCTCGGTGCCTCTCTACAGAGTGAACGCCTGGAGCCTCATGTGTTGGTAAGGTTGCATTGAATACCTTTCAACGTTGAAGAGACCAGAATCTCTTCCCGCGCTAGTTGGTGCTCCGAAGCACCAACATATTGTAACAGAAGTACCGAAATAAAGATTGGTACACTGAAACAGTCCGGAGTCTGGTTTTGTCTTCATAGTTAAGCAGTAGGTAGTAGATTCTGCATCTCCCTGCCCTTTCCAGTGGGTAAAGCCGAACCTACCTGTACTGGCACGGTAAATACAGGGTTGCAACTGAGTCTCGGAACCCCTGGTCTGCTGTTGATCACGGAAAGTGGTAAGACACTTTCAGCGACTAGGGGATACGCTACATATGTATACGCCCGGCGTATATAGGTATGATTTTGTGTATACAAGGTTGTCCTATTTCCTGTGTGTATACGCCTCATCCGAGGCATATACAAGAATCCATATATATATATATGTCATATTTATGCCTGATTCTATTGAATGGCCACTATTGAATGGTTCCAATCTCTGCCACTTGGGAAAACCACTGTATAATATATCTCATTTGCCATTAACCATCCAAGTCTTTCTAATATGAAAATTGCAATCTTATATTACCAATTTAAGCTGATTTATATAACCTGATTTAGTATAAATTGATCAATTACACATAATAAACCCTTATGTTGTTTTTTACCGACACCTACGAGTGTGGAGGTGGTGGGGGGGGTCGCGATTTTTTATTTTTTTTTATCTTGTATACGCCCGGTGTATACATGTTGCGCAGAGGATATTTCCTTCCATATACACCAGGTGTGAAACACAGCCAAGACGCATCCGTATACAAAAGGAAACAATCTTCTATATGCCTCATACGCTGGTGTGAAATATGGACGTGTATATATGAAAACATGTCAATATACAGCCGATAGTATTGTAAAACTGGGTGAGTTTTAATCATATGCCACGACTGGATTTTGGCATAGTGACTTCATGAGGTGAAGGCAAGTGAAGTCCGGAGCCAAAACTTCAGGAGTGGCATGCGGTGGCCAGATTTAAACGAATCAGGTTTTGATTTTATCCTACCCCATCTCCTCGATTTTGGAATATTACGTGATAACAATTCTGTATGCCACTAGTGGCATATAAAACTCCGTATGCCAGTCAGCGTGGCATACGGAAACTCAATGTTAAACCTATGGGATTTTATATTAGGGGTAGGATAAATGCACTTACGCGATGGCGTATATAGGAATAAACTGGTGGTTTTTCGTGGTTTTCGCAGTGTAGAAACGCCTTGGGAGGACCAAAAACATAAACCATGGTCCCGATTGGCTCACGATTCAATCGGTGATTCAGTGTAGATTTCAGGCACGATTCTACTATTGATATATATCATAATTTTGGAAACATTGAATGAATCCGAACAATTTTCTACAGCTATTTACAATATATTATGATATTATTTTCAAACACTAAAACAATCAAGTTGAACAATATAACTGTGGTAGAATAATAATTCCGATATGAAACTATTATTTTCAGACACTAAGACCGTATCAAATAATATCATATTTACATAGATTATACATCTATATGCGCCCTACCTAATTCCAGAATTTCATAATTTCCCGCCAATTATTTCATCCACAAGAGATATTTTCCTGTTTAATCACCTCCAATAGGCTACGACAGTTTACGAAATTTCCAACATGTTGGAAGTTATCGGGAGCTCTACGATTGGCGTTTTCAATCGCAGCCTATCGTGAGCTGTCGATGTGGATTGCTTGTTGGTGGACTTGTGAGGACATACACAGTAAGGATGACAAGTCGGACAACACTCCTTCGTTCTTAATGCTATGAATGAAAAGTAGGTTTGCCGAAGACTGGTTATAACCATGTGGTATTTATAGTCACTCTGACCAAGCCATATAAAACATGCGCATGTCTTACCTCGGATTCTTTCACTTTCCCGAGATTTCCCATGGGGGCAGTTTATTTTGTGATTCACTGGAAACTGAATTACCTCGCCCAGAACTCTGAAGAATGAGGTACATTTTTTTGTATCTGTTATTCTCCATGGCACTTGTATAAGTTGTGGTTGTTGCTTGTCGCCAGAAAACGAATGTAATTTATTTTACTGTTAAAACATGGTCTAAATGTCCATGGTCTAAATGTCCATGGTCTAAATGTCCATGGTCTAAATGTCCATGTCTAAATGTCGGACTAGACTCTGTGTAATCACCTCGCTATCGCTCGGACATTACTACGCGTCTTGTCCTCGGAGATTACTGCCGCTTGTATCTGAAGCCAGTTAATATTGTGTATATATACGCCTGATTCATATATACATACGCCTGATTCTGTTGTATTTACACCATTATCGATTAGTTCCAATCTCTGCCACTTGGGGACACCACTGACTTGTAGCATATTTCATTTGCGATTAGTCATTAAGTCCTTGGTATATGGAAAACCCAATTTTATATTATCAATTTTTATGATAAAATTGTTCTAAAACCCTATTTAATATCTTTTCATTAAATACATATAATAAACCCAGCATTTTTCGGTTTTTTAAACGTTTTTTTGAAAGATTTTACTTTAAAAAACATTTCTAAGTGTGGTCAGTCTGGGTTTACTATATAATGACCCTGCTCAAGCTTAAAGTTAACTCCTCAAATCATCTTACCCCCGTCTGAATGCGGCTGCACACATGTGAATGTGGCTGCAAACGTGTGAATGCAGCCACACACGTGTGAATGCGACAGCCCGGCCCCCACCCATCGCCCGGCGCAACGTCTATCAGCACACGTCCATGCTGAGGTCTTATATACGTCATATATACGCCTGAATCTATTGTATTTACACCACCATCCAATAGTTCCGATCTCTGTATTATTTGAGGTCTGTATTATATGAGAAGTACAATCTTATATTATCAATTTATTTCATAAAACCATTATAAAACCTCGTTGAGTATAAATTGATTAATTGTACATTATAAACCCTGCATTATGTTGGTTTTTCTAATAGATTTTACTTTAGAACACCATTTCTGTGTTTGGGCAGTCTTGGACCAGTATATAATGGCCCTGTTCAAACTTATAGTTGACTCCTGAAATCATCTTACCCCCGTGTGAATGCGGCCCCACACGTGTGAATGTGGCCGCACACATGTGAATGCGGCCGCCCGGACCCCTCCCGCACCCCGCCGCAACGTCTATCAACACACGTGCGGCGGCGAGGTGTGGGGGTGGCTGTGAGGGTGGCTGTGAGGGTGGCTGTGAGGGTGGCTGTGGGGGCAGCGGAGGCGAGGGTTTCGCAATGAGACCACCTATACCAACACACACAGGCCTTGGTTGGAGTCGGAGTCGAAGGGGGGGAACAGGGCTTCCTTTTTTTATTTTCTATCAGTACACATGTACGCCCGGCGTATGTATATATCGTGCAGAGAATATTTCCTCTCGTAAACGCCAGGTGTGAAATACAGCCAAGACGCGGCCGTAAACAAAAGGAAACAGTCTTGTATACGATTCCGTGGTCGCTACGTGGTGGGGAAAGGAGCTCGAACCTTGCAACGCCCCGTGACAAAACAAACAGTCTTGTATACGCTTCATACGCTGGTGTGAAATATGGTCGTATACAAATGAAAACAAGTCTATATTCAGCCGAAATAAGATAAATGGACATTAGGACCCATCTAATTTTGCAGAATTATTTAATGTTTTTTAGCCTGTCAGTGTTAAAATCAGAAATGGCACGATTTTCGCAAATTTCATGAAATGTAAGTACTGATTTGATTTTTCAATGATACATATATCGATCTTATGATAGGTGGGCCCTAACGTCCCGATGAGTGGGCCCTAACGTCCCGACTTTCGGGTGTTGAGCCCTAACGTCTACATACACTTGGCACCTGGTTCCCACTTCCACCACGAGATGGCGTCTCAGACACCGTAACTGGTTCCTGGTGCACCCCGCCACTTAGCTACTTGACCGACTGATCTAGTAAGTTCATGGGTGGCGTATTAATTAGTTCGTCCTACCCGTGACGTACGGGGAAATACGTCACGAGGTGAACTGACAGAAAGGAGGCAACCAGCGACGCGTTTCTCACAGCGGAACGACGGCACCAGCCGGCAACCAGCTGCCTACAGACGCTGCAGGGTCACGTGATGTGTGGTCAGGCGTCTGTGTGCACTCTCCCCCAAGATCTTTCGCTTACTTAGTCTCTGCCCCAACCTAAAGCCTGTTCCTTGGGTATCCACTAAAGACAGGGGAGACCAGCGAAGATCTCAGATTCAAAACAAGGCACCTGTCAAAAGTTATACAAGTCAAACAACTCACATATCATTAGTTAATAAAATATAGGAATTGTTAAATGGGGTTAACAGACAATCCAACGCTAAGAATTTAGGATATTTCAAAAACTGGCGTATGGGCCAGATTTGAGCCCAAACAGGCAGGTTGGGGCAGAGATATAAGCGGCCAGAGGAAGTAGAGCGCAAGATCTCTGCTGGGAGAGTGGTCTGTGTGCTGAGACAGATTAAAGCTGATTGGCTGGTTCGTTGATGGTGTTTTTACAGCCACTGGTAGATGCAGTGTAGGAGAGAAGCGTGAAGGACTATAGAGGAAACCTATCACTGCACGAAAACCACTATTTTACATATATACACGCCATTGCGATAACGCACATATCGGCGGTATCGTGGCTTGTTTATATTTGTATACACCTCTTATACGCATCTACGTTTCGGGCGTCTACGAGACAGTTTCCAAATGTAGACGCACGCGACTTGGCTGTCTTTCACGCCTGGCGTATTTAAGATAAAATATACTCTGCACAATATATATACGCCAGGCGTATATATGATACCGTGTGGGTGTTGGTACCCACCCCCTACCCCCTACCGCCCCCCCGACACCCCACCACCCCACCACCCTCTACCCACAGTGAAGCCCTGGTACACAACCCCCGCCTCCCTTTGTAGACGGATTAGCGGCCGCTCGGCGTGTGTAAGATGTTTTCAGTCCTGAGTCGGCCGCATTCACAAGGCAGGGGCAGAGTCGGAGTCGGAGTCAGGATCAGAGGTCTGTCCCATTCAGTAGTCACGTAGTAAGGCCCGGCGTCCACCTACCACGATATGGCTCCAATATGGTCTATGATGCATCTCCCGATAAAATATAAAAATCGCGTCGGAAGGTCACCAATAATCGGGGCAGTTGACCACGTCTCTGCGATTAGACTCCATTGTAAAAGGGCATCTACGATTTGGTCCCGATGAACAACCTGTATCGTCGGTTTGTATCGGAGCCATATCGGGAGGTCTAAATTTCTATCCTAGTAGGTGGACGGTGGGCCTTATTCACAAGGTGAAGCTGTATGAATCACTACGCGATTTAAACTGGATTGGATCGAGCTCTGACTGTAAACTTGAATAAGTTTCTGAATTTATCTCACCCTTTATAATGACTAATGAGCTAACCTTTGTAACATTGGATATATTACCTTAATATCTCATGGGCGTTGGATACGAGTTCTTAATGTTAAGTCCATGGGGAGAATACTAGGGGTGAGAAGCACAGCCTCCCGAAATGTTGATATCTCTGTAGCGTAAAGATCAGGGCCCTGTTTTTTAGTCACGACATCCTATATGGAAGACATCCTACAGCTGTCAGTGTACTATAGCTAAGACATCTTTGGGGATCGGCCAACGACTGTCCCTCGAGGACACTTAGGCTGCAGCCAGGTGTACTATAGACAAGACATCCTTAGGGTCACGTGGTTCAAAATGTCTTCCAAAGTGTCTTACACCTGAGACATCTATAGACATGTCATACCGAATGGGCAACTTCACTTCCCGTAAGAATTAAGTAATGAAATTTTAACACAAATTAACACGGGGGATACATATAACCTATAATCGTACTAAATATGAAAATGATCGGCAGCTCCAATCCGAAGATATTGGCATTTGAATTCCGCCATAGCAAATGTCTGCTCTGATGGCCAGTGAACTTTCACCCACACCCCTGCTAATTTATGCGGAGACACTGCCATGGGAGATGGGAGGGTACACTGGCCACCAGAGCTGACGTTTGCTATGACGAAATTCAAACGCTAATATCTTCGAGACGAAGGGGCCGATGTTCTTCATATTCGGCACGATTATAGGGTATATATATGCCTTACTCGTGTTAAAATTTCATCGCTTAATTCGTATGAGGAGCACAGAAAATCTTCTATATACATACAGTGAGGTTTGATAGAACCTGAGACAGTTCTATACTTTAGACACTTTTAGCGGCGATCGAGCGCGCTGCACTGAGACCGTGTCTAAAGCACAGCCGCCATTTTTGTCTTGCAAATTGTCTTCCAATCGCAGAGATGTCTCAGCATATCGTTGGCCGATTATGTTGTGACTGAAAAACAGGGCCCAGATGCAGAACTTTATTTTTTATTTCATATAAACTACATCATCTACGACATGCCTTCATCCTGTTATATGACCATCCATTGGTCTACCACGTAAACGTCCATGTGGTTTATCACGTGACCTCCGTACGTCACGTGACCAGTCACATGGTTTACCACGTGACCTTCTTGTGTCACATGACCAGTCACATGGTGTACACCTGACCTGTTCATGTCACACGACCAGTCACATGGTTTTCACGTGACCGTCTCATGTCACATGACAGTCATATGGTTTATCACGTGACCATCTCATGTCACATGACCAGCCACATGGTCTACCACGTGACCTTGAATCACGTGATCGTCCTCCACGTGTTTAGAGTATTTAAAGTGGGCCTGTCATGGTGCGTTTGTTCCAATAATGGAGACTGAGACAATCGTTAGGATTTGTGTGTATATATATATATCTCTATATATATATATATATATATAAATATATGCATACATATATATATATATATACATATGCTGAAAATTCCATTATATTCTAATCATTCATTCTCATTGAGATGTTGCAGGTCCTACCCGTGAATAATCTAGAATTAATGATAAATCATGGTTAATCCTATATATGCTGAAAATTTAATTCGATTCTAATCTTTCATTTTCCTGAAGATGTTACAGATCCTCTATGAATAATTATGTTTGTTGTTAAGAAGGAAACTCTATGGTAAATCAGTGTTAAACTAAGTAAATCCCCTGGTGCCTGAAACTATGCTAAAACAAAGTATTTTCTGTTTATTTGATGGCTTATTTGTTTGTCCTTGGGTTTCAGCAGCTGTCATATCTTGTATGTGAAATATTACATCATGAGACCTATAAGTAGATCTATATGATGGTTGGCTTGTCTTGACACTCATTTGAAGTGATGGATCACATTCTAAGCTCCATCAGTAGATTTATCAGTAAGATCTTTAGATAACTATAATGGCCCAACTTGGATTAAGAACCCCCCCCTTCTAATTCCTTCTTATTTATCTATAATTTCACGCTCATTCATCAAAGATGAACATATGATTTGCTCCTAGTTTATACCTGAGCCACAGCACTTGTTGGAAACATTAGATCATACGATCTTTTCATAAGTAGATAGTAGCTTGTCCTTGCGTTACAGCACGTATCATAAATGATAGACTATATTGTAAGATGCATCTAAAGATAAATGAGTATGAGTCGTGGCAGTCATTGTGGTCGATCACATCATGATATCTAGATTTATACAAAGGTCTTATGAAATATATTGGTAATAGATTATATTTTTCATATAATACAGACTTGGATGGTTAATGGAAAATGAAATATGCTACCAGTAGTGTTCCAAAGTGGCAAAGATCGGAACTATTGGATAGTGGTGTAAATACAACAGAATCAGGCATATATATGATCATTTGTTTGTTCATGAGATGACAGCACTTATCACAAGTGATTGTTAGATCTATTAGATATGTAAGATGACTTGATTTTATTACCCACCTATTACAGGGTCTCCATAAGAAATGTATAGGGCTCTTGGAATTCGCTACCAGGAGATTCCGGAAAAATAGTCCCTAAAGATTTTGAGGTCAACTAAACAACAACATCTGGGCCCTGTTTTTTAGTCACGACCATTGTGCGGCCAGGAAGGCCCAAGACCAACCAGCAATTTCACGACAGTTTGGATGACACAAGATGGCCGGTGTGCTATAGACTGTGCCGTAGTGTGCCACGGAAGATCGCCGCTAAAAGTGTCATACTTAGACAGTAAATGTCTAACTCACTGTGCGTATATATCCGTTTGAATTTCGTCTGCTCTAGTGGCCAGTGCACCCTCCCACCTCCCGGTGCCAGTGAATGTCCAGGTCGCTGCATCAATTAGCGGAGTCGTGGGGGGAAAGTACACTGGTCACCAGAGCAGATGATTGCTATGACGAAATTCAAACGCCGATAACTTCGGAACGGTACAACCAATTTTCTTCATATTTGGTACGATTATCGGTTGGTTTTATGTATACCTTACTTGTGTTAAAATGTCATCGCTTAATTCCTACGGGAAGTGAAGTTGCGCATTCTGTAAGACATGTCCATAGATGTCTTAGGTCTAAGACAGTTTGGGAGACAAATTCACCCATGTGACCTTACATATCTCGTGACTATAGCACACCTCAGACCATCCTAAGTCTCTTAGAGCAGTGATAGTTACCCGACCCCCTAAACTTTCGCGACTATAGTACACTGACAGCAAAAACATGTCGCCCGTAACAATGGTCGTCACTAAAAAACAGGGCCCTGGAAGGCTACTTTGATGTTAGATTAATTAAAATTGATAATATCTATCTCATTTATTATCATAAATCAAAAGTACATATTTTGTACATGCTTAGGACACAAATTAATGGGGAACTATAAACACTGCATAATAACACACCAGATTACTGACATGGTTGGGTGTACTGTGGACCTATCCGATGTGCAGTCATCCTATATGTTTATATATGGTTCAATCTTGTTATTGATCTTGTAAGTGGGTAATAAATGACGAGTACCGTAATCTCCTCGTAGTTGACTGCGTAATATCCTTGCTAATCGCTCGGATATTATTACGCATCAACTACTCGGAGATTACGACCATTCGTACACAAAACCAGTCATTATTGTGTATGTATCTGAGTCGTGGCATCCATTTTTAGTGATATTTACATCATTACAGCTAGATGTACAATTCACTTGTCTGTCCTTGAGTTGTGGCAGCTAATCTTAATAATAGATTACATCTAGATATAGAATTCACTTTTTGTCCTTGAGTCTTAGCATTTACTATAAGTGATAGATAATGTCTAGATATATAATTGCTTGTTTGTTCTTGAGTCATAACATTTATTTTTAATGTTAAATAACATCTAGATATATAATTGATAATTTGTCAGTGAGTCATAACTTTTACCCTTAGTTATAGAATACATCTAGATATATGATTGACTGTTCGTCCTTGGGTTGTAGCATTAATTATCGGTGATAAATCTCCATGAATAACTGTTTTTTTTCCTCAAGTCATAACATGTATCATAAGTGATAGATTACGTCTGGAATTGCAGGATGGTGGCCGGGTTAGGAGGGGGATGGGCTGGGGTAAAATGATTTCTGGATTCAACTATAAGCCTGAACAGGGCCATTATATAGTAGACCTGACTGACCACACATAGAAATGGTGATTAAACGTAAAATCTATTAGAAAAACGGTAAAAAAACAACAACATAATGCAGAGTTTATTATGTGAAATTAATTTATTTATTCTCAATCAGATTTTACAAAGGTCTTATAAAATATATTGGTAATAGATTATATTTTTCATATAATACAGACTTGGATGGTTAATGGAAAATAAAATAGGCCACCAGTAGTGTCCCAAAGTGGCAAATATCGGAACTATTGGATAGTGGTGTAAATACAACAGAATCAGGCATATATATTATGACGTATGTATGACCACACCATGGACACGTACATATATGCCAATAGATAAGGCATATACACATGGGAATAGGATGACCTTGTATATGCAAAAGCATACCATATACGCCGGGTGTATACATAAATAAAATGGTTAGTTTCGCGCATTGCTTGTTTGTCCTTGAGTTGTAGCATTAATCATTAGTGATAGATTACACCTAGTTATATTATTGATCATTTGACCTTGGGTCGTAAAATTTATAAATATTAAGAAATAACATCTAGATTTGTTATTCACTTGTTTGACCTTGACTGATAGTATTTATCATCAGTGATAGATTATGTCTAAATCTATAATTGCTTGTTTGTCCTTGGGTTGTATCATTTATCAGCAGTGATAGATTATGTCTAAATCTATAATTGATTGTCTGTACTTTGGTTGTAGCATCAATTATTGGTGATAGATTACATCTAAATCTATAATTGATTGTTTGACCTTGAGTCATGGCATTTATTGTAAGTGATAGATCTGGTGAGACTCTGGACTCTACAGGTACCACTTATCTGTGTCGGTGTAGTCGGGTAAACACCCCGGGAGTTGTGTTATTAGTGCAGGCAGTTCAGATCGACCAAGAAGATGTCGAGGGATGGCCGTTTCTCTACCTATCTTTCTGATCATCTCTGTCTTTTTCTCAGCTGGTTAGTATTGTCTTTGAGCGCGTAGATTTCAAGGAACAATTTCCGGTTGACTTACTTGCAGAACGGAAGTGGTGTGATGTCACAGATATAGAGCGTTCTGATTGGTCGAAAGACCACAACTAGTTTTATCTAGGTAAGCTTAGGCATACATTCACTTACTTTTTGTCAGAAAGGAGTGAATGAGCATGCAATCATAAGTGAATAACAATAAAAAGGTTTTGGATATATTCAGTCTATGGATCATTTTCTGTAAGCCACTTGCAGCCAACTTGCCCTAATACCCTACATGGTGCGAACCCATATCGGCCCGTAATTTGCAAATCTAGTCGCTGGGTGACGAGTTATTGAGGTTGAGTGGAATTCACACGGTGGGATTCATGTACCTCGTAGGATTCAAAATCTCATGCGATTCTGTTGTTTTTTTAAATCATTTTTAACATTTACAGGGAAGGGGGGAAATATTTCTCACCGAATTGAAACCCTATAATTAAGACGAAGAAATTGTGTTCGAGTAAGGAATCATAGCAGGATGCGTCTTGGAAAACCACTTTGTGAGGTACATGAATCCCATCGTGTGAATCCCGCTTTACAGGGTACAGAATCTCCGCAGGATTTCTCTCAGACAAACATCATGTAAAGAACATGAATCTTGGCGGGATTTGTCCGAGACAAACACCATGTGAGTTACATGAATCCCATCGTGTGAATCCCGCTTTAGAGGGTACAGAATCTCAGCAGGATTTGTCTCAGACAAACACCTCGTGAGGTACATGAATCTCAGCAGGATGTGTTTTAGACAAACACCCTGTGAGGTATATGAATCTCAGCAGGATTTGTCTCACACAAACTCCCTGTGAGGTACATGAATCTCAGCAGGATTGTCTCAGACAAACACCCTGTGAGCTACATGAATCTCAGCAGGATTTGTCTCAGACAAACACCTTGTGAGGTACATGAATCTCAGCAGGATTGTCTGAGACAAACACCCTGTGACGTACATGAATCTCAGCAGGATTTGTGTCAGACAAACACTCTGTTAGATACATTAATCTCAGCAGGATTTATCTCAGACAAGCACCATGTGAGGTACATGAATCTCAGCAGGATTTGTCTCAGACAGACACATAAATCTCAGCAAGACTTGCCTCAGACAAACACCCTGTGAACTACATTAATCTCAGCAGGATATGTCTCAGACAAACACCCTGTGAGCTACATGAATCTCAGCAGGATTTGACTCAGACAAACACCCTGTGACGTACATGAATCTCAGCAGGATTTGACTCAGACAAACACCCTGTGAGCTACATGAATCGCAGCAGGATTTGTCTCAGACAAACACCATGTAAGGTACATGAATCTCAGCAGGATTTGTTTTAGACAAACACCCTGTGAGGTACATGAATCTCAGCAGGATCTGTCTCAGACAAACACCCTGTGAGGTACATGAATCTCAGCAGGATTTGTCTCAGACAAACGACCTATGAGGTACATGAATCTCAGCAGGATTTGTCTCAGACAAACATCCCGTGAGGTACATGAATCCCATGTGTGAATCGTACTTCAGCCACAGACAGACAAGCGGTCGGATGCTCTCCCTCACCGATTAGTGCCAACCGGTTGACCAATGACAAGACTTGTAATACAGTCGGTGTGGTAGAAAACCGCAATCCTGTCGCATGGTGTGGACAGAATCACGTAGGACAAAGTCCTAACATCTGCATGGTATCAACTATGAAGGGCGACGCCCTGTGCAGATTTGACTGAGATACATCAAGACTTGCTTATGATAAGGATACTTTTTTTTGCCTTTGACTTAATCATTCGAAACGAAATCGTACAGTCTGTTTTCCACTTTAACTCTAACCGACTGGGCCAAAATCTTAGCCGTCCATAAGGTCGTCCATAAGTGTCCATCGTCACTGGGTCTCTATGACATAACGAAAAGGGCCTACATGTACGATCCTAGATTATTAAACAGGCCCCTGGGTCTCTATGACATACAGAAAAGGGTCTACATGTACGATCCTAGATTATTAAACGGGCCCCTGGGTCTCTATGACATACAGAAAAGGGCCTACATGTACGATCCTAGATTAATAAATGGGCCCCTGGGTCTCTATAGAATTCAGAAAAAGGTCTTCATGTACGATCCTAGATTATCAAACGGACCCCTGGGTCACTATGGCATACAGATAAAGGTCTTCATGTACAATCCTAGATTATTAAACAGGCCCCTGGGTCTCTATGACATACAGAAAAGGGTCTTCATGTACGATCATAGATTATTAAACGGGCACCTGGGTCTCTATGACATACAGAAAAGGGGCTAGATTATTAAACGGGCCCGTGGGTCTCTATGAAATACAGAAAAGGGGCTAGATTATAAAACAGGCCCCTTGGTCTCGATGACATACAGAAAAGGGTCTTCATGTACGATCTTAGATTATTAAACGGGCCTCTGGGTCTCGATGACAAACAGAAAAGGGTCTACATGTGCGGTCCTAGATTATTAAACGGGCCCCTGGGTCTCTATGACATACAGAAAAGGGTCTACGTGTATGGTCCTAGATTATTAAACGGGCCCCTGGGTCTCTATGACATACAGAATAGGGCTTAGATTATCAAATGGACCCCTAGGTCTCTATGACATACAGAAAAGGGTCTTCATGTACCATCCTAGATTAATAAATGGGCCCCTGGGTCTCTATGACATACAGAAAAGGGCATACATGTACGATCCTAGATTAATAAATGGGCCCCTGGGTCACTATGGCATACAGATAAAGGTCTTCATGTACGATCCTAGATTATTAAATGGGCCCCTGGGTCTCTATGACATACAGAAAAGGGTCTTCATGTACGATCATAGATTATTAAACGGGCACCTGGGTCTCTATGACATACAGAAAAGGGGCTAGATTATTAAACGGGCCCGTGGGTCTCTATGAAATACAGAAAAGGGGCTAGATTATAAAACAGGCCCCTTGGTCTCGATGACATACAGAAAAGGGTCTTCATGTACGAACTTAGATTATTAAACGGGCCTCTGGGTCTCTATGACATACAGAAAAGGGGCTAGATTATTAAACAGGCCCCTGGGTCTATATGACATACAGAAAAGGGTCTACGTGTATGGTCCTAGATTATTAAACGGGCCCCTGGGTCTCTATGACATACAGAATAGGGCTTAGATTATCAAATGGACCCCTGGGTCTCTATGACGTACAGTAGAGGGCCTCATGTATGGTCCTAGATTATTAAACGGGCCCCTGGGTCTCTATGGCATATAGATTAAGGTCTTCATGTACGATCCTAGATTATTAAACAGGCCCCTGGTTCTCTATGACATACAGAAAAGGGTCTTCATGTATGATCCTAGATTATTAAACAGGCCCCTGGGTCTCTATGACATACAGAAAAGGGTCTTCATGTACGATCCTAGATTATTAAACAGGCCCCTGGTTCTCTATGACATACAGAAAAGGGTCTTCATGTACGATCCTAGATTATTAAACAGGCCCCTGGTTCTCTATGACATACAGAAAAGGGTCTTCATGTATGATCCTAGATTATTAAACAGGCCCCTGGGTCTCTATGATATGCAGAAAAGGGTCTACATGTACGATCCTAGATTATAAAACGGGCCCCTGGGTCTCTATGAAATACAGAAAAGGGGCTAGATTATTAAACAGGCCCCTGGGTCTCTATAGAATTCAGAAAAAGGTCTTCATGTACGATCCTAGATTATTAAACGGGCCCCTGGGTCTCTATGACATACAGAAAAGGGTCTTCATGTACGATCCTAGATTATTAAACGGGCCCCCGGGTCTCTATGACATACAGAAAAGGGTCTTCATGTACGATCCTAGATTATTAAACGGGCCCCCGGGTCTCTATGACATACAGAAAAGGGTCTTCGTGTACGATCCTAGATTATTAAACGGGCCCCCGGGTCTCTATGACATACAGAAAAGGGTCTACATGTACGGTCCTAGATTATTAAACGGGCCCCTGGGTCTCTATGACATACAGAAAAGGGTCTTCATGTACCATCCTAGATTAATAAATGGGCCCCTGGGTCTCTATGACATACAGAAAAGGGCATACAAGTACGATCCTAGATTAATAAATGGGCCCCTGGGTCTCTATGACATACAGAAAAGGGTCTTCATGTACCATCCTAGATTATTAAACAGGCCCCTGGGTCTCTATGACATACAGAAAAGGGTCTACATGTACAATCATAGATTATTAAACGGGCCCCTGGGTCTCTATGACATACAGAAAAGGGTCTACATGTACGATCCTAGATTATCAAACGGGCCCCAGAATGGCAATGTGTGTCTTCAACTTAACTTTAACCAACTGGGCCAAAAAGCACACTGTACAACGCGCATGAGGCGATGATCATAGATCAGGGGGAGTGGCCGGATTGGGTAACTCTGAATCGGGGGATCACATAGCTGCTTGTCTTCTGCCCATGCGCAATGGATGCTTTGTCACTTAAATCTGAAACCAGATCGGTGCTGAGAAATTCACGATAAAACGGGCACTTGGACATTCCGGCCCCCTGTGGTTCAGCCCGGATCGTCCAGAACGGACGGTGTAACCGATATCCACCCCCAATTAAATCAGTCAGATTTTATTTCGATTGTCGAGGGAAAATAACATTTATCTTCGTCTTGTTGGGGATGTTTTCATCGCCATTCGATGATGTTTTGTTTTCATTTGGAAATTATAGCCTTCATTGTAATTGAAGTAGTTTGGAGTTTTGTCATGCGTGAGATTTATATAAAGTGTCGGTTACTAAAAAGACATTTATATCGCCTACACCTGTGTGTTCCTGGTAACTGCCACTGATTTTATGATTGCGAAAAGATTAAGAAAGAAATTAAAGAGTGTTTGGTCTCTGTATCGCCATTAAATTTGGACTGCGCAGTAATATATAGAGACATGGTTAGTGTGACTGAATGGAATCTGTTCAGAGACAGATTTCCATTGGTGTCTTCACGACGCGACATTACGTTATGAACAATCAACTGAAAAGGATAATCTCAACCAACATAGATGTCTCAATGTATCAAGTCTAGATATCTTAAAGGCATATCCTACAATTCACAGTGGCGCCACCTGGTGATTTTTAAATAATGTCAATGATTAGTCAAAACTGGTTTCTTGGGATTCATTCTAATTCTACATGAGCAAATTTAACATTTTGTCTAGTTTATCAAATCTTAATAGGTAAAATAGGCCAATTTTCATTTGCTTGATTTACATAGGAAATGTACTGAAAAATATGGTTTTCTTCAATTCTTTGAAAAACAAGGATTGTGACCTATGGCTTTTAAAACCTAGATAAGTAAGACTACATGTGTTCTATATTCTCTGAAAGCTTGAGGAACATGACATGGGTTTTACTGTGTAAAAAAATACTTTTTAGAATTTCTCTATATTCTAATATAAAATTATCATAACATTGATCTATGAATCAAAACCTAGCACGGTGACCCCCGATTTTTAAGTTAGATATGTGTTCCACAACACTTGGGGGTCATCTTCTAAACTTTTCAGAAAATTGACATGGGTTTTAATTTTCAAGCCAAATTGTCCGATATGCCTTTAATGTGTCAAACCTGGATAACTCAATGTACCAAACCAAAAAATGAAATAAAAATCTCCTCACAGAGTTCGAAGAATGAAGTGAGTATTTCTGACCAAAATATTGATGAACAGATGGAATTAAATCACACTCACTGTGTCTCTTTATTACTATATACCTAAAAATCATTAAAAATGCCATTCTACAACTCACTATATAGCAGAATAAGTGGTCATGTGGTACGGAGGGACGTATGAATATTCTTTCATCACATCAGTGACGAACGGAATCTATACTCCTGGGACCTGTTTCACTAGTTTTGTGACATGTCTGGATGGCGTGTTCGGTTTGTCCGGTTTCATAAGAACTAGACATTAGACTTCGTTTTGTCCGTTCTTGCTTGCACTGTCGGTGCCACTTTTGTCACGAAACTAGTGAAACAGGTCCATGATGTGTAGATTTGTCTAATTCTTATGTCTGAGGTCTGTCTTTTCCTAAGGGCAGCTACTTGTGTTGTCACGAAACTAGACAACCCCAATGTCTGTATGGTGTCACAGACATGTCACAAAACTAATGAAACAGGTCCATGATGTGTAGATTTGTCTAATTCTTATGTTTGGGGTCTGTCTTTTCCTAAGGGCAGCTACTTATGTTGTCACAAAACTAGACAACCCCAATGTCTGTATGGTGTCACAGACATGTCAGAAAACTAGTGAAACAGGTCCCCGGTCAGTAAAAGTGAGACATTTGCACATAGGTATATAGTAATATGAACGAGGTGACAGCCGGGTGAATATTCTGAAGTGCTTCAAGCGAGATGGTGAATGGGGAGCAAATACGAAAATGTTTCTTATGTTTTATTTTATCTTAGTCTGGAAATTTGTATCTGTTTTTCACCCATTAGGTATGAGTTACGGTACTCGCAAACCTATTAAATACGAGTTCCTAATGTCAAGCCTATGGATAATACATGAGAATTTGAAACTCTCTCAATGATGAGATAAAAATCGGTTGGTGGGTTTCCTTGAGTAACAATCGCTCACCCCATTGTACGCACTCGAACTGACAACCGATTATTTGTTTTGCGTGCACCGATTATTCAATGTGTATGGGATCTGAAAAGCCTGAAGATTAAGTCCATACAGGGCGGGTAGATCTTAGGGTGTTATAATCTGACTAGTTGAAAATGATTCTACATGTATAAGGGCAAATTAGGTAATAATGCTGTTAGTATTAGATCGAGAGGCTGTATGGGGTACCCCTATAAATCCACCAAAGTACACAGGGTTAGGGTTTAGGTATTATGGCGATTCGTGATCGACTTATACTTTGTATGAAACTTCTGAAAAGGGGTAATGGGTTTCTTTTCACATCACTGTTTATATGAGTGTGATGACAAGGGAAAATATATATAGTAACACTGGTTCGAATGTATATAATTAGGAGAGAAATGGTTGTAAGGTTCGCCATATTATTATTTATATCATTATTATTATTATTATTATTAATGTTATTATGTGTTATCATTCATTGTATATACCATCAACCCACCATGATAATTGTTGTTCATGGCGAGGGTCAAAGTTCCTGTTATCCGTTTCATTATTGCCTGGAAGACCGATTGTGAAATCGAAAGCAATAAAGATCATTAATAAAAAAGAAAGACAAAAAAAGTCCCTCAGAATTATCATAGAAATCGGTGGCGTTGAGAAAAATACACTGTTTTTAGGCGGAAATGGGGGTGGTCACCGGCAAATTTTTGGTCGCCGCCACCGATTAATTCAACATGGTTTGAATTCCGTGCGTGGCCTCAAAAATCGGTCAGTAGAGTCATATTGCATATTGTTGAAGCGAAAAATCGTTGCCAGTTTTTGATTTCACCTGACGATTATTGCACAGAAAGTATGACAAATTCGGTCCCATAATCGGTGGTCATAATCTGCAGGTGAAACAGCATATTAGAGTGGCTTTAATAAAAGTATTAAATCGTGACATTGGTATGTGAGACTAAATCTTATGCAATGCGCCTGTGATTAAGCATACCCCCTTGTTTAGGAGACCACCCGAGTAAGCAGACCACCCCAGTAAGCAGGCTAGCCCAATAAACAGACCACCCCAGTGAACAGACCACCCCAGTAAGCAGACCACCCCAGTAAGCAGACCACCCAATTAAACAGACCACCCTAGTAAACAGACCACCCCAGTAAACAGATCGGCCCAGTAAGCAGACCACCCCAGTAAGCAGACCACCCAATTAAACAGACCACCCTAGTAAACAGACCACCCCAGTAAGCAGACCACCCCAGTAAACAGACCACCCCAGTAAGAAGACCACCCCAGTAAGCAGACCACCCCAGTAAACAGACCACCCCAGTAAGCAGACCACCCCAGTAAGCAGACCTCCCCAGTAAACAGACCACCCCAGTAAGCAGACCACCCCAGTAGATAGACCACCCCAGTAAACATACCACCCCAGTAAGCAGACCTCCCCAGTAAACAGATCATCCCAGTAAGCAGACCACCCAATTAAACAGACCACCCTAGTAAACAGACCACCCCAGTAAGCAGACCACCCCAGTAGATAGACCACCCCAGTAAACAGACCATCCGAGTAAACAGACCACCCCATTAAACATACCACCCCAGTAAACAGACCACCCCAGTAAACAGATCGACCCAGTAAGCAGACCACTCCAGTAAACAAACCACCCCAGTAAGCAGACCACCCCAGTAGATAGACCACCCCAGTAAACAGACCACCCCAGTAAACAGACCACCCCAGTAAACAGACCACCCCAGTAAACAGACCATCCCAGTAAACAGACCACCCCAGTAAACATACCACCCCAGTAAACAGATCGGCCCAGTAAGCAGACCACTCCAGTAAACAGATCGGCCCAGTAAGAAGACCACCCCATTAAACAGACCACCCCAGTAAGCAGACCACCCCATCAAACAGACCACCCCATTGAGAAGACCACCCCATTAAACAGACCACCCCAGTAAGCAGACCACCCCAGTAAACAGACCACCCCAGTAAGAAGACCATCCCAGTAAGCAGACCACCCCATTAAACAGACAATCCCATTAAACAGACCACTTTAGTCAAGAGCAGAAGCTGATCTGCTATTTTAAATCAATATTCTTTCTTAATTTCGGGTATATAGTAAATATAGAACGACCAACCATGCTTGTACAAGCCACAAAACTCGATGGTGACTTACGATTCATACAGAACTCGGCAAAAACGCCGTGTCATCTCGTTTTGCAGCTTGCACAGCATGGTCAGGACGTTCTATATAAATACCTCAGACTGATCTCTGCGTCTCATAAAACGTTAATAGGTAGCCCTCCTTGAAAGTCTCCCCTAGACTCTAGTACAGCCTGTTGTCGCCAGGGCCAGACAACAAGGTCCACGACAGGCCTACGATTTGAAGGCTTGTCATAGCCTTGTCTTGGTTGGTGGACCCCAGTTCCCGACAAGAGTCTACGAGAAGGCCACGACAGGCTGCGACTGGAAGCTTGTCGGGAGCCTTCCAACAAGGTTATGACAAAATCATGTTCGATCTTTCCTACGACTGGACCTTTGTTGTGGAGTGTCATGGTGTGTCGGGAGCGTGTCGCACAGGTCTACGATAGTCAATTTTGGTGGAGCGTGCACTTCCCTACACCCTCCGACAACGCTGTTGTAAAGCCCTCCTTCTTACGACAAGGCTGCGACAAGCGGCGATTGGAACTTCCTTGTCGCTGCTTGTCGTAACCTTGTCGTGGTTGGTGGACGCCCCCCTTAAGCCTTAGGCAGTGCTGTCTGTAAACGGACTGTAAAGTAAGAGGGGGCGTCCACCAACCACGACAGGGCTGCGACACGCGCCGACAAGAAAGTTCCAATCGGTGCCTTGTCGCAGTATTGTCGTGAGGAGGGGAGCTGTCGTGACCCCTTGTCGCAGCCTGTCGGGAGGTGCACGCTCCACCTAAATATTCTATCGTAGACCTCTGCGACAACCTCCCGACACGCCACGACACGGCTCCAAAATCGAATATGTTCGATTTTACCTTGTCGGAAGGCCCCCGACAGGCCCCCGACAAGCTTCATGTCACAGCCTGTCGTGGCCTTGTCGTAGCCTCTCTTCAGGAACTGTGGTCCACCAACCACGACAAGGCTATGACAAGCCTTCCAATCGTAGAGCTGTCGTGGACCTTGTCGGAAAGCCGTTGTCGCAGCCTTGTCATGGTTGGTGGACGCCCCCCTTAAGCCTTAGGCGGCGCTGTCTGTAAACGGACTGTAAAGTAAACGGTCTGTAAAGTCCTCCTCTCCCCACGTGTCTAAGCCCCACACAGATGACAGTAACCCGAGCTGAGCCGCCCAAAGAGAAACTCAACACGACTGAGAACCGCGATCACGTCTACACCAACAGGTGATTTATGTCTGTGAGTAAAAACCGGAGTGGGCTTCTCATATCACCGCCTCCCACGATGACGAGATCAAGAATCAGTCAGAAGGTCCTCATTAATTGGGAGTAAACGGTATGTTCATCATTGATGAATGAGCGTGCAATTATAAAACTAGGAGTGAATGGTATGTTATTCATTGATGAATGAGTGTGGAATCATAAAACTTGGAGTAAATATTATGTTCATCATTGATGAATGAGCGTGCAATTATAAAACTAGGAGTAAAGGGTTTGTTCATCATTGATGAATGAGTGTGCAATTATAAAACTAGGAGTAAATATTATGTTCATCATTGATGAATGAGTGTGGAGTTATAAAACTAGGAGTAAAGGGTATGTTCATCATTGATGAATGAGTGTGGAATTTTAAAACTAGGAGTAAATGGTATGTTCATCATTGATGAATGAGCGTGGAATTCTAAAACTAGGAGTAATTATCATGTTCATCATTGATGAATTAGTGTGGAATTATAAAACTAGGAGTAAAGGGTATGTTCATCATTGATCGTGTGTGGAATTATAAACTAGGAGTAAATATTATGTTCATCATTGATGAATGAGTGTGTAATTATAAAACTAGGAGTAAATGGTATGTTCATCATTGATGAATGAGTGTGGAATTCTAAAACTAGGAGTAAATATTATGTTCATTATTGATGAATGAGCGTGGAATTATAAAACTAGGAGGAAATATTATGTTCATCATTGATGAATGAGCGTGGAATCATAAACCTTGGAGTAAATATTATGTTCATCATTGATGAATGAGCGTGGAATCATAAAACTAGGAGTAAATATTATGTTCATCATTGATGAATAAGTGTGGAATTCTAAAACTAGGAGTAAATATTATGTTCATCATTGATGAATAAGTGTGGAATTCTAAAACTAGGAGTAAATATTATGTTCATCATTGATGAATAAGTGTGGAATTCTAAAACTAGGACTAAATATTATGTTCATCATTGATGAATGAGCATGGAATTATAAAACTAGGAGTAAATATTATGTTCATCATTGATGAATGAGTGAGGAATTATAAAACTAGGAGTAAATGGTATGTTCATCATTGATGAATGAGTGCGGAATTATAAAACTAGGAGTAAATATTATGTTCATCATTGATGAATGAGTGTGGAATTATAAAACTAGGAGTAAAGGGTATGTTCATCATTGATCGTGTGTGGAATTATAAACTAGGAGTAAATATTATGTTCATCATTGATGAATGAGCGTGGAATTCTAAAACTAGGAGTAAATATTATGTTCATCATTGATGAATGAGCGTGGAATCATAAAACTAGGTATAAATTGTATGTTCATCATTGATGAATGAGCATGCAGTTATAAATAAACTAGGAGTAAATAGTATGTTCATCATTGATGAATGAGCGTGCAATTATAAAACTAGGAGTAAATGGTATGTTCACCATTGATGAATGAGTGTGGAATTATAAAACTAGGTATAAATGGTATGTTCATCATTGATGAAAGAGTGTGGAATTATAAAACTAGGAGCGAATGGTATGTTCATCATTGATGGATGAGCATGCATATATAAATGAATAACAATAGAAGGTTTGGGTTACATTCAGTCTATGGATAGTCTTCTCTAAACCACTTGCACCCAGTCAATTTCGGTCTCTAGTGATTGGTCATGGTCAGTTAGACACACCTCTAAGACCCTTAGACACTGGGTCCCTGCTCCTTTCCCAATAGCACAGTGAATAGCAGGCAGATAGTGAAGGGATAGTACCTTTGCAGCACACTAGAAGTCTGTATGTGAACACTCTAACCTTTAGGCAACGTATATATATTGAACTCTAATTAATACACACCTCACTCTCATCGTCCATGTTGATGGCTAAAGAAGAAACCAACAAGTTTTGGTCAAAGTTGTTGTTCTCCATAATTTTGATGCGGAGTGATATGAACGAGGAGGTAGACTCCTAGAAATGTGTGCTCATAGACCCTCTCCACACTGGCGCCATCTTGTAATGACCGCCTAAGTAGGTCACATGAAAACGAGGCGTGCGACCTTACTCCTGAGCGTTTGGTATGAAAAAAAACCTGTTTTTTCTAACTCTGAAAATGGAAATTGCTCTTGCTTTGTGAATAACAGGCCGATCCCCATAGATAAATCAATGTTAGAAAGCTAGGACTCTGGTCTACTTTTTGGTACACATATCATAAACCTATTCCTTGGCGAAGCCTTCCTGTGATAGCTTGAACTTTAGAATTTGTTAAGTAAAAGATATTAAAACATATTACCTTCCTACCTTCACAGTGATTTTATGAAAAATCTATCGCGATGACCTATAGAAATAACCATCCCATCTTCTTAGATACTTCAAGACGATTAAAATGATACCTATGTTGCCAGGATGTGATAGATATTTCCTGAGGTAATGGCGCATTATGACAGATGACAAAGTAATCACCTCTACACCAGCCAAAGATTATGCATATGGTTATGTCAGTAATTTAACTTGAATACATTTCTGGGCATGTCATTTCTGGATTTAAAATAAACATGGTTTTCTTTTATCATGTTCTATTTCACCAAATAAATAAACATCATTCACTCATCTCTATCCTGATAAAGATCTTGTATATCTTTTCCCTTCTTATCTTTGCAATCTTGCATATATAAGTATATGACCATAATTATGTAGTGTTAAGTGAACGAGGTATTAGACCAAGGAGTGATAATTGTCTCTGAACTGTGATACTATCTGAAAAATTATGTATGAACGATGACTATGTGGGTAGCTTTTTGTACTTGGGGAGATTCTTGCCCCAGAGACGTTTCCCGGAATGTTGCCCAGGAAACGCCAGTTTCACAGCAGGTAGGAGGGCATAGTCGGTGACCATAGGTCGGGAAGGCATATCATCCTACCCCTAATAAAAAACCGCCATAGACTTAACATAGGGAAATTTTATGTGGCAGGCCGTGACATAAAGTGTTTTTCATGCCACTAGAGTAATAACAATATTGACCAATCAGAGAGCAGGATGTCAGCTACTATGAAAAAAGTTCTGTTGGTCATTGACTCAATATTTATCTTTTAGTAATACAAAAGCATAGACGAGGTAGGATAAATACGAAACCGAACTCGAGTTAGACTTGTCAATGTCTATGCCACTCTGGTCAGGTCTGCTCCTCACTACACTAGGCTATGCCTCGTGTAGTAATACACGACCTGCCCATCGTGGCATAAACATTGTCAAGTCTAACTCTCGTTCGGTTTCTACTAATTAGGGACAATGGTGAGATTCGGATCCAAATAGTGTTTCCCTTAAAAAGTCCTATCGATTGATTTGTGCTGCATATCTAATTAGTTTGAACAAGCACTTATTAAGAAATGATATCTAAGGGAAAAACATTCTCTGAAATTACAATATAAAAATAATGCATCATTTCCAACCAAGCCTTTCTTCCACATTTTCTGTCTGCCATGACAATGCTGTGACATATGGCAGATATCACAAAAAGGGGCTTTTGGCACTTTTCTATTTTCATAACAAAACCATCTTGACTTCTGCTATGAGTACAACAAAAGTTAAGGTATCAAAATGATTGTAAAGGAAATCTCTGCTTGATTAAACTGGGTTTTGAGTTGGGTTCCATTTGGAGTTCTATGGAATCTTCAATCATATTCTAGAAGTCAAACATTTTGCCTAACTTTTAACATGATTTCTGAGAAAATATGTCAAAAAACATAACAGATAAATTAATCTAATAAACTTAAAATATATATAACAATAAAGCCCATAGTCTTTGGTTTAATATGGTACCTTTTGTAAATCTGTATCTTACTTACAGTCTAGGTTATGAGAATTTTTGTATTGCAAGTAATAAAAACAACTAGTTTTCAGTCCCCAATATGGTTGCTCGGCCTATAGTGGACTGAAGATTTTAACCTTTTGTAAATCTGTATCTTACTTACAGTCTAGGTTATGAGAATTTTTGTATTGCAAGTAATAAAAACAACTAGTTTTCAGTCCCCAATATGGTTGCTCGGCCTATAGTGGACTGAAGATTTTAAACATGCTTGAAATCAAATTGCATGAGACCAGTCCCTTTTTGGGATGGACTTGAGTCATTCATGGGGGAAGGGGGATAATTAGAAGGGAACCCACGAGATGAAAATAACTTGGTCCCTACTCCACCGAGTTTGACTGCAGAGTGATCCACGAGGCGAAGCTGAGTGAATTACTCTGCGGTCAAACGAGGTGGAGTACGGACCTAGTTATTCTCATCGTGTGGGTTTCAGATTTTATCTCACCCTGTATAACATAATTTATTGCTGGAATAACTCGCCAAATTAGCCATTGAGTATTAGGTACGATACTTTCACGGCGGTGGAATACGAGTTCCTAACGTTAAACCTATGGAGAAAAATACCGGGGTGAGATAATAGTCCCCGATGATTTAGCATTTTTGTGTTCCCACATAGCGACATGTGTCGTTTAAGAGGGTGCGTCCACCAACCACGACAAGGCTGCGACAACGGCTTTCCGACAAGGTCCACGACAGCTCTACGATAGGAAGCCTTGTCGTAGCCTTGTC
This sequence comes from Alentia gelatinosa, assembly GCA_950022655.1. Classification (NCBI taxonomy): domain Eukaryota; kingdom Metazoa; phylum Annelida; class Polychaeta; order Phyllodocida; family Polynoidae; genus Alentia; species Alentia gelatinosa. The sequence continues at coordinate 4,349,549 of OX465581.1, read as the reverse complement.
GTGGTTTGTGGACCACAGTTCCCGACATGAGGCTACGACAAGGCCACGACAGGCTGCGACATGAACCTTGTCGGGGGCCTGTCGGGGGCCTTCCGACAAGGTTGTGACAAAATCGAACATGTTCGATTTTGGAGCCATGTCGTGGCATGTCGTGGCGTGTCGCAGTGGTCTACGATAGAATATTTAGGTGGAGCGTGCACTTCCCGACAGGCTGCGACAAGGGCTCACGACAGCTCCCCTCCTCACGACAAGGCTGTGACAAGGAGCCGATAGGAACTTTCTTGTCGGCGCGTGTCGCAGCCTTGTCGTGGTTGGTGGACGCACCCTCTTAAGGCGGGCGTCTACCAACCACGATAAGGCTACAACAAGCGCCGACAAGAAAGTTCAAATCGGCGCCTTGTCGTAGCCTTGTTGTAAGATTTTGTCGTATCCTTGTCGGAAGGCCCACGACAGGCCCCTGACAAGCTTCCAGTCGCAGCCTGTCGTGGCCTTGTCGCCTTTATATCTCTTTAACCTTTTTGATTTCGATGTGAAAATCTGCCCGATTGCAAGTCTGTTGTACACAAACAAACTGTATCTTAAAAACTCAAACCTAAGTTGCCAGTTGACATTGAACAACACGTACCGCCACACTAGGTTTCCTCGTTTAAATATTTGGGTGTAATAATGGATCAACATTTAAAATCTTTAAAACACATATTAACAGCTTATCAAACCAGATATTGCATATTATTACCCACCTGATACGGAGTCTCCATACTAAGCCTATGGAGATTACAGATCGCTACTGAGGAGGATACGGAGCTCCGTACCCTCCTAGGAGGATACGGATTTTTGAGATGAAAGTAGTCCCAAACATAACGTCTTAATTACGTTGAAAAGTTTTCTAACGATCATATTTATTGCTTGAATCTAAAAATAAGTGAGTAATAAATACAACATTACCATAATTTCGATCTGTGTAGTTTAATTACCATAATTTCCATAATTTCGACCTTGTAGTTGACGCTACGGAATACTCAGATCGAAATCATGGTAATATTGTGTATTTATTCTACCCCTAATATAAAATCCTATAGGCTTAACATTGAGTTACCGTATGCCACGCTGACTGGCATAAGGAGTTTTATATGCCTCTAATGGCATCGTTAATGTAACAAGTACGAGTCTGGGCGTACTTTGAAACCAGTCTCAGACTGAGTACGATCCCAGCTTAAATAAAAATATCTAAAAAAAACAACCTATGAGATGATACTTTGCTTAAAAAAAACCAAAAAAAACCAAACAACTGGGCACACTAAACGACCCGGCAGTTCGCAGTGAGAACAGATACCGAGGCGTGCATTAAATTAATCTAAATATAGTTAAGTGGCAGCGCACCGGGGCGCACCTGGCGGCGGCGGGGGCTGTGACTGTGACCCCGTGACCCCAGGTCAACGTTAAGTTTAATTTGATAATTGTTTTAAGTACTTACTCCCCCCCCCCCCTAGTCGACACAGGTGTCTCAGTATCTATAGGTGGGCCACTAGATTTGCTCACATTGCACGAACATCATTATTTTACATATGGATGCGCCCGGCATATACGGCATATAGCCTATGATCCATGGGCGCCGCCATGACGCCCCCCGAGTAGGTGTTCTTCACTAAAGGAGGTGAAAAAGTAGGTGTTCTTCACTAATGGAGGTGCAAAAGAAGTGAGTGATAATTGGGAAATGTCACTTTTCTTGCCTTGCTCACATATGTAAATAAAGTGTTGCATGTAAAAAAACATCATGTCCTGGGTTTTAGCATTATATCTTCCTGCTCTGGGATCGGTGTAGAGAGTCAAAGGAATCTTGGTAAAACATTGAAAGGCAGCTGAATTTCGTAAGAACAAAGAGCCAGAATACAGGTTTTGTCCCCCGAACACCTAGTGACTGCTTCATGAACTAACAATGGCTCTGTCCCCTATATAAGTAGGTATTTTGCATATACAAGGTCGTCCAATTCCCCGTGTATATACACCTCATCTGTAGGCGTATATAAGAATCCAGTGAAGAGGGCTTCACTGAGAGCGGGCGGAGGGAGGTGGGGGAGGGGGGCTGGGGGAGGGCTTCCTACTGAGGACACCTGTACTTCTACCAACACAAATGGGTGGGAGACGGTGGGGGAGAGGATATTTCCGGTGTGAAATACAGCCAAGACGTGTCCGTATATAAGGCCTGGGCGTATATATATACATATATATGAAAACCTCCCATGCCGCCTCCCGCCCGTTTCTGTTGGTAGAAGTATAGTAAACCTCCCCCCCCCCCCACCCCCTCTACCCCTGCCACCTCCCGCCGCCCGCTCTCAGTGAAGCCCTCTTCACTGGACGCTTATATCCGCCTACAGATGAGGCGTATACACACGGGGAATAGGACGACCTTGTATACGCAAAAGTCATACTTATATCGGCCGGCGCATTCATATGTAAAATGGTGGTTTTCGTGCAGTGTTTTTGACTTATTCTAATATCAAATTAGTGATATATAACACATTATCGTGTTTGACCTATTACGCAATAGGTAAATTAGGCCAATTCATATTTGACTGATTTACATGAAATCATGCGGAAAAATATAGTTTTCTTTAATTTTCTCAAGGACAAGAAGAGTGCCCTATGATTTTAAAGATCTGAATGTGCAGTGCCATACATTCCCTATATTCTGTGATAGTTTGGATTAAATGACAATTTGCTTAGACAGTGTCAGCCTTCCATAGGGTCATCCTTAAATGTTGAATAAAGTTTTGAAAAAAAATCGCATGTCACCATGCTAAATTCTATGAATAAGCCATCTGAAGTAGGTAAGTGTTTATCTATTGGTGTCTATGGGAAACTGCTACATTTTTCATGAAATCAAAACGCAGCACAAGTGTAAATTGAGTAGCATCAGGGGGCGCAGCGATACCTAAACGCATTTGTCTTTAACGTCCAGTAAGACATTATAGGTCCTGACCAGACTTTCTCTATGTTCTTTTACACCACAAAGGGTTGTGATCAAATCTATGTGATGCATTTAGATAGAAATCTCACCCCTACACGTTTACCGAGGTGAGAGTTCTTTTACTTCCCACACCACATAGACATGGTATGAGAAGGATTGGCCTTTGATATAGCGGTAAATCTACTACTGCTGGGGTGATGGAAAAAGGTGGCTGTACACAACACCACACAGACATGGTATGAGAAGGACTGGCCTTTGATATAGCAGTAAATCTACTACTGCTGGGGTGATGGAAAAAGGTGGCTGTACACAACACCACACAGACATGGTATGAGAAGGACTGGCCTTTGATATAGCAGTAAATCTACTACTGCTGGGGTGATGGAAAAAATTAGCTGTACACCACACCACATAGAGATGGTATGAGAAGGACTGGCCTTTGATATAGCAGTAAATCTACCACTGCTGGGGGTGAAGGAGAAAAGTGGCTGTACACAACACCACACAGACATGGTATGAGAAGGACTGGCCTTTGATATAGCAGTAAATCTACCACTGCTGGGGGTGAAGGAGAAAGGTGGCTGTACACCACACCACATAGACATGGTATGAGAAGGACTGGCCTTTGATATAGCAGTAAATCTACCACTGCTGGGGGTGAAGGAGAAAAGTGGCTGTACACCACACCACGTAGACATGGTATGAGAAGGACTGGCCTTTGATATAGCAGTAAATCTACTACTGCTGGGGTGATGGAAAAAATTAGCTGTACACCACACCACATAGACATGGTATGAGAAGGACTGGCCTTTGATATAGCAGTAAATCTACTACTGCTGGGGTGATGGAAAAAATTAGCTGTACACCACACCACATAGACATGGTATGAGAAGGACTGGCCTTTGATATAGCAGTAAATCTACTACTGCTGGGGTGATGGAAAAAGGTGGCTGTACACAACACCACACAGACATGGTATGAGAAGGACTGGCCTTCGATATAGCAGTAAATCTACCACTGCTGGGGATGAAGGAGAAAGGTGGCTGTACACCACACCACATAGACATGGTATGAGAAGGACAGGCCTTTGATATAACAGTAAATCTACCACTGCTTGGGGTGAAGGAGAAAGGTGGCTGTACACCATACCACATAGATTATCCAAATACTTACCTTTTTTTTTTTTTTTAAAGTTTTTTATTGTCAACATCAGATGGACATCAGGTCTTCCTGCTGGCAATCGCCTCATGCAGTATACACATAGTTCCGAGTGAAAGTTTGGTGCGTGATGTTATGAGATGGGGTGTATTGGGTGAATAGATATGATCTTGTCTAACAATTACATTGGTCATTTTACAGTTTCGAACCACCTTATCTCCCTTATAATGAATCAAAGAATCGTAGAATGTTACAATATATATATATATATCCTGAGTCCATTCGTTTCTTTTACATAACAAAACATACAATGTCACGATTTCCCTACCTCACGGCCAGAGAATCACATACTCAATCATGCAGATTGTAGGTCATAGTTATACAGTTTTCGCTTTTTCAGTTTTTGATTTTAAGTTTTTTCGTTGTTTTGTTTTCACTATTCCTACCTCTCGGCCAGGAAATATTGCGATGAGCACGAATATACATATGGTTCCAGTGTAGGCTCTGTCGGTTTTAGATATGCATATTAAGTGTGTTTACTGCGTCTTGTTTGCATTATTTCAGTATTGTTTGGGCGTCTTTTATGTATCCTACCACTTGGCCAGGATAATATTCTACTGATGAGTTACTGCCTTGTTTCAATGATTGCACGCTTGAAGCTAGCTATGTGTTCTATGTTCTGAATGTTCAGGTCCAACATGTCCCATGCTTTTACTCCCCTAAATATTGGTGATTTTTCGAATTTAGACCCCCGATGCCTATGTAGGTGCAGTTTCGTTTTCCTATCTTGCCTAGTATTCCGTGCTCTGCTATCGACGTTTAGTGGGAACTTTGATCATTTGAACATCACTTTTAGCAGCTGCCTATCCCTCCTTGATTTTAGGTACTCAATGTCGCAGGTTGTGTGCAGTTCCTGTATCTGACGTCTTTGTTGGATACCACCGATGATTAGGCGGAGTGCACGATTTTGCATTCTTTGCAACCGGACTATATCATTAGTCAGAGCCCCATCAATCATAAAGCTGCAATACTCCATTAATGGCCTAATTGATTTGGTATAAATTTCTATGGCTACCCCGAAACTGATACTCTTTCGAATCTTTCCTAACTTGAACAACCTGTTATTTACCGATTTCACCATTTTGCTATTATGAGCACTGAGGTTCAGATGTCTGTCTAATGTCATCCCTAGGTAAGAGTATGAGTTCTTTTCGTGGACCAAGGAATCACCACACTGAACAGATAAGTCTGGTAGATGTCTCTGTCTACTGGGGGCGGCATACCAGGTCGTGGTTGTTTTAGAAGCGTTAATTTGGAGGCCATTTCGTTGGAACCATTCATTAACCAATGACACAGCCCTTTGCAGGTGTAACTTTGCTAACATAGGATCGACCTTGGTAGAAGTATGAATGAGAATTAAGGTTCTTGCGAGCATAGAGACACTTATGAGTGCTATAGGGTAACAGTGAGAAGGATTGGCCTTTGATATAGCAGTAAATCTACCACTGCTGGGGGTGGGACTCAAACCCACAAAGTCCTACAACCTTGGGGTTACAAGCCCGGTGCTCTAACCACTGAGCTAACTCCCCTTCCCCATCCCCATGAGAGAACAACAAAGCCTCTCGGGAGTAAACTCCGCTGTGGTCACAGTCCTACCACCCGGATGCCGGGAGTCAACTGGAGGCTGAATTACGCGGTGAATTACGCGGTGAATTACCGGTAAATTACTCTAATCATGTCTACTCAGCGCAGAATACAGGAAACATTAGGACGTTTTTACCTTTTTTTCTTCTCAAACACCTGCAGCTAGCTTTTAAATTGAAGGATGTTGACTTGGGAACTTCACTTCCCAAATGGCGATGCTCGCACTGGTGGATGTAGTAAAAACTGTGAATCTATTATAAATTATATACTGATGAGGGGCTAATTGTACTCGTAACTACGTCTATAAACTGAATTCAAGATAATAAGCCGTATAAATGGAAATATTAAATGGTATCTTGTTTTATTGTTAAATAAATGTAGTATAGTTAAACTGGGTGAAAGCTCTGTTCATGCTCATACGTTGTTAGTTTTTATCTAATGATTATTGACATTCTATTGAGCTTATTCTAGACTGAATGAAATAAAAGTATGATAATCCTATAATATCAAGAGACGTCAGGAGTTTGAGTTTGAGTTTATTCATGTCACGCATTTTGTTGGCTCCATAATTTCACGAGTTGAAGACGAGCGATATTACAGAGCTAACTCAGACTTAAACAAATTGCGTCTAGATTTTATCCTACCCCACTTCCACATTTTTTCAGTATTAGAAAGTAGTGACATGAACAACACTTTATGTTACATCTGTGACATAAATAAATCCCATGTTAAGCCTATGGTGTTTTTTATTAGGGGTAGGATAAGACATCGACACGCCGACTCTTCCCGATCACACCTCTTCGCGACTATAAATCCGTCGGTTCGGTGAGAATCGGCATCATTTTGTCCATGTTCATAGTCACTTTACAGTGCGCCGTTATCAGGGTGTTAATTACTTCCCTTAATTAGTCTTTAGGTTGCTAGATGTTGTTCTTTTTTATTATTATTTTTTTTTATTGCGCGTAATTCACCTCTGTTCGAGATGGTCTTCCATTACATTAGAGCAGCTGTTCGGTTTGTGTACAAAGAGTGAAATTACAATTCCAGTAGTTATTATAAGTAACATAATTGGTGATGGGTAGACAGTGATTCACAAAGGTAGTATCAGCATCAGTACAATACAAATAGTTAAACCTCTGCAGTCACGTTATGGAATGAGATGAGATGAGGATAGCAAAGTAATGTATAGTTTACACTGTTGTACAACCGAGCAATTACACAAGTCTGCATCAAGTTAACATCAAATTGTATCAGGCGACGGCGGACAAACTCGCACACCACATACATGAGATTACCAATTTCAGGTAGTTTGTAGAGCTATGGATTTCGAGACTGACTTTTTAAAGCTATGTTCTTCAGCTGTAGATCTTATTACTTAATTGCATTAAAGATGGGGTAGATTCGCTTGCTTAAGCATGGTCACAGGGACACGGTGACCTCACACCTCTGCGACCAGATGATGGTTTCACACAGTGAATGTTCACAGTAGGCGACTCCACTCCATGCAGGGTGAAGCCTCCGGTGCCTATTCCTATATACCCATTATTGAACTAACTAGAGTTATATACCGCTGCTGGGGGGTGCATTAAAAATAAGTTATGTGTCGAGGTTGACGTTTTCGTCCCGCTCTCATGTTTTCGTCCCGCTCTGACGTTTTCGTCCCGCTCTGATCACGTGATACAATACAGCAGCGGGACGAAACAATAGCTGTTGTGGTTACTCGATAAGGGTGGCCATTTGCTTTGGAAGTGTTTCAGGTAAAGAATTAAGCATTTTTATCGATATTTGAAGGTATATAGGAATAGGGAAACCAAGTACCGGTAAGCAAAAGTCAAAGTTACTCGGTAAGGCTTGGAAAAACTTTGAACTTTTGCTCACCGGAACATAGCTTCCCTCTAATCCTAAACCTTACTCCAGCGAGGAGCAGGTTTGCTCAGTTCTCTTCTAGATCTTAAACCTTGTACTCAAGTGCTGCTCTCTGCAGTGGCAGCAGAGGTATACTCCACAGCTGCTTACATCAGCAAGTCACGTGACCATTCATTTCCTTATATAGACGATCCACTCTAAACACAACTTCCGGCTAACACCATATTGCTCTGTATCCATCTGTATTACTCACACCCTTATAGCTTGTATCGTCGTATTCTGAACAATAACAAATATGATTTAAAAACCGTGACATAATCTCGTACGAGCGAGTAGTGCAACAGACACGATTTTATTACCCTGCAGATCATAGCTGGGCATTACAAGTAAGCCTGGTTGCAGTATCTCTATTTTTTCAGTTATTCTTTATTTTTCGATCCCTACTGGGGTCCCTAAACCCACCCTATTTTCACTTAGGTCCAGGGCCACTCTGAATTTCGGGAAGACTAATTGATTCATTATAAGCAACATACACACAGTCGAAGTAAGCATAAGGCCCGGCGTCCACCTACTATGATAGAATCGTAGACCTCCCGATATGGCACCGATACAAAATGTCAAAATCGGTGCCATATCGGGAAGGTGCAAAATCGTAGACATATGTCTAGACAAGCCAAATCACCACGCATTGTATGGGGGTTTTATTGGTGTCTAATCGCAGAAACGTGGTCAACTACCCCGATATGAGGTAACCTTCCGACACGATTTTGATTTTTTATCGGGAGGTGCATCGTAGACCATATCGGTGCCATATCGTAGTAGGTGGACGCCGGGCCTAAGCTACATCATTTTACAATTACAGTTGAGCTCTTATAAAGTCCAGTGCACAACTGTCATAACGAAGTATGTAAGTATGTAGTATTTTAGACTTAACTGATATTATTCTAGACCTTTGACACTTATATCACATGTTAGTATTTAATAAAATGCATTTTCCATATTTTCATAATGAAGTGTAATAATATAGAGAAACAGGCTTACTGTCTCCGTACGGATTAAATACGCGGTAAAATTGGCGATCAGATGAACCGATGCCGAAGGCAGAGGTTCATCTGATCGACGATTTTACCAAGTATTTTATCTGTACGGAGACAGTCAGCCTGTTTCTCTATTATTATATACCTCAAAATATCCAATTTTTAACCTTGCTTCTGGGTGAGTTTTTGGATTTCGCCCCCGTACGCCACATACATACCCCGTACGTCACCTAGGTGTCGTACGGATATAAATACGACATGGGTAGGAGCGGGCCGTATGTATAGGATATACTTCCACAGGTATATAATAATACGTATTCCTATATGCCTATGGGCGTATACTCTACGCTTACATCACGTTCTGGGGGGTGGAGTAACTATATGATACTACCCAAGGTTGCCGTATACTATGTAAGGTTGCCGCAGCGACGTGATTGGTTAATACGATGCAACGTAACCAGATGGTAAAAAATGGACGTCCGATATAGAGCAAAGTTGCAATACAGACAGAATGGCATTATAAATGCCGATAATGTTGTTTAAATACAGTAAGACATTATAATTTATAAATAAAAGCAATTTTTCGGCACTTACCAGTCCCGCAAGCGCGGGGATATCGCAATCTGAAAAAAGTAAACAAAGGCTATAGTTTAGTTTAGTATTATGAAAAGATTGAAAAATACGAAAGATTATTATGAAATAAATCAAAATAGACATTTTGTGGAATTATGGGGGGAAAAAACAAAAGAATATTAAAATATTAAGTCGAAATACGAAAATATTTCAGAAATGAAGAGAGCGACTGCAGTTTAGAACTACTTGGCGTCGTCTGCTTCTTGACAACAATGGCAGAGTGTGTATATCAAGTTGATAACGAGAATTTTGAAGTTATTTTACAGGAGGAAGAGTATGAAAACGAACAAAATGATACGGTAGACAAAGCTCCGGAGATGGATGTATTGCACAATTACATTCAGAGCCTTAAGAATCCGGAAACCACCAAAAAAACTATTCGCGATATGACAGCATTCCGGATTTATTTGCAAAAAGAGCACAATGTATCGTCCCCTCCGGAGGAAATATGTACCGAGATGTTAAATATGTATATCGGAACGTACATGATCAAAGCACGTAAAAAAACCGGAGAAAACTATGAACCAGGTTCTTTATCTGGAATGTTTGCCAGCATTAAGCGATATTTAGATGGGAAAAAATATCACACAAATATCAGTGAAGCAGAAGAATTCAAATCGTGCCGACAGGTACTCGCCAGCAGAAAGCGGGAATTGAAGAGTCTTGGACTAGGCAACAAACCAATGCAGGTATGTAATGTTTTATAAAATAGTAAAAAAAAACTACATAAATTCCGATATTATACACCAAATGTATAAAAAAAAAAAGTGTATACTACATATATTTAAAGGAATCTGTTTTCTCCCATACAGGCTGACGCATTGACATTTGAAGAAGAAGAAAAGCTCTGGTCTTGCGGTAGCTTCGATAAATCCTCGCCGATAGGTCTGAGAAATGCGATATGGTTTGTGACCACAAAATGCTTAGGCATGCGTGGTCAACAAGAGAGCCGACAATTATGTTGGGGAGACATTACGATAAGTTCAGACGAAAGTATGGCAACATTTAATGAGAGAACCACGAGAACGCGGCAAGGCGACGGCAAAACCGGACGACATTTCGTGCCCAAACTGTGGAGGAATGACGATAAACCGGAAAGGTGTCCGGTTCGTCTGTTGCAAGATTATACGAAGCATAGACCAGCGAGCACACTGTCAGAAGACTCTCCTTTCTACCTGTGCGTTAACTATAAACGTAGCAGCGATAGCGAGATTTGGTATTCCAGACAACCGATGGGGCGAAACGAGCTAGCTACTATAATGAAGAAAGCTGCGGCAAAAGCGGGCATTACGGGCAAACGTATCACAAATCACTCTGTTCGCAAAACGAGTTGTAGTAATTTAATCCATGCGGGAGTGCCCGTTAATTTGGTTGCCCAGCTCAGTGGACATAAATCTATACAGTCGCTACAGAGTTATGCGGCAGCATCTATGGAGCAACAACATGCCATGTTCGAGGTGTTGAATAATGGACAAAAACGCTTCAGCTTACCTTCAACTGCCGCAGAAATTGCCCCGGTAAGTGTCGATAGCTGTCAAGAATGTTGTAAATCCGATGTAATAATCCGAGGATTGAATATAAATTCCTATACACATTGCATTATAAAACGATTAATCTGTTTTTATTTCATCAGATTATCGAGGGTTTTCCTTTATTTAATAAGGTGATTATATTAAATCCAAACAGATCGCTGTGAAGCCGGCCGAGATGAGTATGGTAGCTCTAGAACGTCCAGTGCCCGCAGCTCTAGGAGCCCCCCCTTGCCGCCACGATGATGTATTCCATGAGGTAGGTTCGGGGTTTCAACCGAAATTTGACGATATTTGCATATTTTAACTTGAATAATAATACGGCAACGTATCATTTCCATGTTTAAGAACTGTATTTGTTTCACACAGGTTAGAGATGACTTGCAGAATGTTCCAAGAAAGGTGGGCGTAAGAGCGCTTCAGCCCCCCCCGTTGAAGCCACAGCTAGGTCAAGAAGTTCAGCTTGTCAAACCTGAAGAAGTAAGTACAAATTGTTAAGTTACTAATACATAGATATGAAAAAATATGATGCTAAAACAAAGAATATGATCTAAAACAGTTACAAAATATTATATTTTTATAGGAAGTTCCATCTACGTTCCTGAGGGATTTAGAAGAGGACGACTTCTCTCAATCGCTGGCAAAGAAAGACATAAATTCCGGACAAGTTGCTTGTCAAAGTTCAACTACGAACCTATCTCGGCAAGAACTCGTGAAGGGTTTATTTTCAAACGCTACAATCAGTGGTGGTACCTTCCACATAAACATCAATATGTAATTATCTTACATATATTTCAGATATAGTATTCCCAGAGGGTGGTCTGCTTTAAAATAAGACTCTTTATTAAGCGTACAAATAAGAATTGAATACAGCGTAGAATTAAGACTAGAAGCCACGTTGCCGGTGTATCAATGTTTACAGAAAACGAGTGAAAGAGAAAATAAATAGACGAATTGTGTTTGAAATGTTCTTTCCTGTCTTCTAATATATACATCTACATGATGTAAATAGGTTAATGAAACTACTGATAGCAGATAAATCTTGATTAAATGAAACAAACTCACCGTATTTTTAGGTTAAACGTAACTCCTAAATTCAAATCCTGCTCGGTGAACTGCTAAGTGCGCACTTGCAAAGAAAATCATAATCTCGATCTCCGGTATATTCTTAGCAGTTTATATTATCGGAAAATGTGTTTGGAGAATGAGTGCGTTGTCTCTGCGTTGTCTCCACATTGTATCCGCGTCAATCTCTATTGAAACGGTGCTAAATATGTGCTTGGAGAGTAAAGCGATGGAATTCGTAAGGTCTTCTGCCATTGGCTGAAATGAAGCAATCCGTGCGGTCTCGACCAATAAGATCATAGTTTAGTTATTTATCAAGAACGTCGTAGTGGGGAGAAAACATAGCGTGCCAAGTTACTCGATAAGGTTGGACGTCGAAATGCGTTTGATGATGGGTAAGCAAATAACGGTTTTTATCAATTTAAAAGAACATTTGAAGGTATATAGGAATAGGGAAACCAAGTACCGGTGGAAATAAGTCAAAGTTACTCGGTGAGGCTTGGTAAAATTACTGCCCGCGGCTACGCCTTGGGCAGTAATTTTACCAAGCCTCACCTCGTAACTTTGACTTATTCCCACCGGAACATAGTTTCCCTCTATAATACATTTTTCATACATTCATAATGAAATGTAGTGTTTAATGTAACACATTCTTCACTGTATTAAGTATGAAATGTTATATTTAATGTAACGCATTCTTCAATTTATTCAGAACGAAATGAAGTAGTTAATATAATGGATTCTTTATATATATTCAGAATGAAATGTAACTTAAATTCTAATTCTTACTATAAATTTGTAGGTAAACCACATGCTTGTTGGGGATGAACATCCTAGAGCATTTAGTGCATTATAGAACAAATGCACTTGTGCATGACACAGGCAGGGATCGGTCAGAGTAAGATCACTTCCATGATGGCACACAAACCAGAGTGACACAACTGTGGCAAAGTACTGTGGGGCAGTTTGCTGCCCCCACACGGGGAAAGCCAGAGCCATTAGCCGGGGCTGCCGCGTCAGCCTCCTGGTCATAAAATGACGCGCCGCTCTGGTGTGTCAGGAATAGAGGGAAACTATGTTCCGGTGAAAGGAAGTCAAAGTTACGAGGTAAGGCTTGGAAAAATTACTGCCCAAGGCCCTGGCCGCGGGCAGTAATTTTTCCAAGCCTTACCGAGTAATTTTGACTTCCTTTCACTGGTACTTGGTTTCCCTATTCCTATATACCTTCAAATGTGGTTTAATAAGAGACAATCTGATTGGTCTAAATGTCAACCTTGGGTAGTATACGGCAACCTTGGGTAGTATACCAACCTTGGGTAGTATCAGATAGTTACTCCACCCCCCAGAGCGTGGTGTAAGCACAGAGTGTACAGCCATAGGTATATAGGAATCGGGAAACCCAGGTTGGGTATAAGAACCCTGTCATCTGTTAGTGGCCAGCTCATTTTTTATCCTACCCCTAATATAAAATCCCATAGGCTTAACATTCAGATTCTGTATGCCACGCTGACTGGCATACGGACGTTTGTATGCTACTAGGGGCATACGGAATTTTGATAATTTTCATTCATGATTTTGATATTAAAATATTTTAGAGAGGGGTAGAATAAAATCAAAACCTGATTCGATTTAATCTTGGCTCCCGTATGCCACGACTGGCGTTTGGATCAGGATACCACTCGGCTCCGCCTCGTGATATCACTATGCCAAACACCAGTCGTGGCATACGGGAGCCAAGATTAAAACTCATCCGGTTTTACGATTATCTTTTGCCACTGAAACTGCTGTCAGAATCTTTGACACTCACACTGAGCAGCCTAAGCCATTATTACATACCTATGGCCAAATGTCTATGAAATACTACCCGCTGCTAGGAGTACAGTATAAATAATGTTCGGGCGCACTGTGCCCATAGTAAATATTCGGGCGCACTGTGACCATTGGGTCAAATGGTACATTTAATAAGTACATAAAAGGCGTTTTTTTTTATATTTAGGTATTTAATAATAAGAAAACGTAGTGACTGAGCCCGAAGGGATACCATTCTCGGCCTTTTTATACCATAAATACGTCCCTCCGCCTGCGGTGTCGAGACGCATTTATGGTATAAAAAGACCTTGAACGGCCATCCCTTCGGGCTCAGTAACCACGTTTTCTCTTATTTCTGTATATTGGTATTCTCTATACATTAGTTTGGCTGTATCTACACTTATGGACAATACAATCTTACACACAAACGTCTGGAGTTTTTCATCAGTGTAGGCTATGCAGAGCTCCACCTGCTGGCTTATACATCTACCTATTTTCGGAACATTTATGTACCTTTGATGTAGGTGGAAACAGACTAATAAAATCGGGTCAGTGAAGTGCGGTTATAGTTAAGAATGTCAGTGATTGTTAGCGATCTGAAGAATATGTTGACCAAATTCAGATCAGAGAATATCAATGTAGGCTTAATAGGCGGTTGACCTGGGATGATTTGTGAATATAATGAACGTTATGGTAGTAGTGATATACATGGGCGTGCCAACTGCCGCATCTTGTCAGAATTGGTCCAATACATGCAATTCTTCTGTGCGCCATACTGGACAGTCTGTCTCTCTTAAAGGCATATCGGACAATTTGGCTTGAAAATTAAAACCCATGTCAATTTCCTGAAAATTTAATATGATGATCTCCACGTGTTTTGGAACACATATCTAACTTAAAAATCAGGGGTCACCATGCTAGTTTTTGATTTATAGATCAATATTATGATCATTTTACATAAGAATATAGAGAAATTCTAAAAAGTATTATTTCACCTAGAATAACCCATGTCATTTTCCTCAAACTTTCACACAATATAGTTCGCATATAGTACTACTTATTTAGGTTTTAAAAATTATAGGTCACCGCCCTGGTTTTTTAAACATATTTTTCAGTACATTTACTATGTAAATTGAGCAAAAGTAAATTGGCCTATATTTCCAATTAAGATTTAATAAAATGGACAAAACATTAAATTTACTCTTTGGGAATTAGAATGAATCCCAAATAACAAGTTTCGACTGATAATTGACATTATTTGAAAATCACCAGGTGGCACCACTGTGAATTGTAGGATATGCCTTTAAAGGCATATCAGACAATTTGGTTTGCAAATCAAAACCCATTTCATTTTCCTGAAATTTGTTTATGATGATCTGCAAGTGTTCTACTACACATATCTAACTTAAAAATTGGGGGTCACTGTGCGAGTTTTTCCTTTAGAGCTTACTATCATTCGGTGGTGCCACTGACTGTACGTCGGTATAGAAGGGAAGTAGATTTCACTCAGTGACCAAGCTTTCACTTAGTGGTGGGTGGTGCCACATTGCATAATCTAAGCAGAAGAAGTCGTGGGTCATTTCCCGAGCTTGGTAATTTCCATATACCAATTTTGGGTCAGCAATGCCAAAAGTCTGTTGGCGGTTCCTGACTGTTAATTGGTGACAGGAAATTGGCCAATGGAAACAGCCCTTTATAAATTATTTGATGTGCAGTCGGTGGCACCACTAACAGACTTTAAAGGACAATTTCCATTGGTCGACGAAAACGGTGTCGATTTTTGTGAGCTCTCCTAAAAGTCCATTACCATTTTGCATCAGCAGTGCTAAAGGTCCGTTGTGGTTCCTGACTGTAGATCGGTGACGGCCAATGGAAACAGGCGTATAGGAGAACTTAAAAAATCTACACCGTTTCCGTCAGCCAATGGAAACGGGCCTGAAGAGGAACTAAACGAATCGGTGCCGTGGAAAATGGCTTCATTGATGTCGGGGTTTTGTAAACGTTCATTCACCAAGTGAGCCATCAGACCACAAACAGTGTCCAGACAAGGTGAACAAGGTCCCCCCACCACACACACACACACACACACACACTCCGCTCCTACTAGACTGGCTCCAGTCCCTGGGTCCTATTCAGTCCCTGTACCCCTCCATCTACCTCACCCCTCCTCACTGTGATACAGGCTCCAGTCCCTGTATCCCTCCACCTACCTCACCCCTCCTCACAGTGATACAGGCTCCAGTCCCTGTATCCCTCCACCTACCTCACCCCTCCTCACCATGATACAGGCTCCAGTCCCTGTATCCCTCCACCTACCTCACCCCTCCTCACAGTGATACAGGCTCCAGTCCCTGTATCCCTCCACCTACCTCACCCCTCCTCACAGTGATACAGGCTCCAGTCCCTGTATCCCTCCACCTACCTCACCCCTCCTCACTGTGATACAGGCTCCAGTCCCTGTATCCCTCTACCTACCTCACCCCTCCTCACAGTAGGAGGAGTAGGTAGGATAAAATCTAAACGTCACTTAATTTCATACAATTGTTTACATGGCGTTCGTTGTCTTCTGCTACAGATATCACTTAGCTCCGCTTCTTGATATCATTCCGCGAATACAACTCATGCCATATAAACAATTGTATGAAATTTCGTGACGTTTCATAGGGCCATGTGTGCAAACACTTATGGACGACCTTATGGACGGCTGAGACTATCTTAGCGAAAAGACGTGTGGGAAGTAAAAGAACTCTCACCTCGATAAAAGTGTAGAGGTGAGATTTCTACCTAAACTCATCTCATATATTCCATCACCACCCTCGTGGTGTAAAAGAACCTTGAGAAAGTCTAGTAATGACCTATAATGATTGACTGGACGTTAAATCAAACCAAACAAGCAATTCAATAATTGTTCATAATGAAAGACTTAACCCATTTACGGCGGGTGATGCCATATGGCATCAACGGTGCTGGGGTGGGTGATGCCATATGGCAACAACCGTGCTGGGGCGGGTGATGCCAAAAGGCATCATTTTCTTAAATTTGCAAAATGTTTGTGCAATAGAATCGGAAATATTGGATATATAATCATGAAATTTTCACAGAATATAGATGCAACACCCAGCTATTGATTCCAGCCGAAATGGATAATAATGTTAATGATTGCATATTTATCACATCCAAAACTATAGAACTATTACTATAGGCCTGAGACCTCCCGCCCTCTGGCAGTATGCATTAGTGCTAGTACCCGCCCTTTACCACATACTATTACCACAGGTACCCGCCCTTAAAGGGTTAAGCAAGTCTACGTTCCTCCCTCTTACTCCTGTGTGGCCGTACCACGGAGCGGGTAATTTAGTCCCCTCCTCTCCACACACACAGTAACTGCGTGAGGCAGCGCGGCAGCGGCTTGCGTGATGGAGGGAGACGTATGTAAGCAAACTGCTAACCGGGGGTGGAAAAGGCAATTGTGGCCCGCCATTGTGTGCGGAATAAAGGGGGCATTCTTCTTGTGGAAATTGGTAATGATTCGCCTGGTCGCCGCCTAGAGGGCGCTACCGGCCGGAAGTGGGGCAGTGCATGCCGTCTGGCGGCGTATGATCTCATTACGCTCGATTACTAAAGTAAATAGTGAGACAGGGTACCAGACTCCCACGTTTCGTTTACATGGTTCAGACAGTAAGACAGGGTACCAGACTCCCACGTTAAGTATACATGGTTCAGACAGTAAGACAGGGTACCAGACTCCCACGTTTAGTATACATGGTTCAGACAGTAAGACAGGGTACCAGACTCCCACGTTAAGTATACATGGTTCAGACAGTAAGACGGGGTACCAGACTCCCACGTTAAGTATACATGGTTCAGACAGTAAGATGGGGTACCAGACTCCCACGTTTAGTATACATGGTTCAGACAGTAAGACGGGGTACCAGACTCCCACGTTTAGTATACATGGTTCAGACAGTAAGACGGGGTACCAGACTCCACGTTTAGTATACATGGTTCAGACAGTAAGACGGGGTACCAGACTCCCACGTTTAGTATACATGGTTCAGACAGTAAGACGGGGTACCAGACTCCCATGTTTAGTATACATGGTTCAGACAGTAAGACAGGGTACCAGACTCCCATGTTTAGTATACATGGTTCAGACAGTAAGACAGGGTACCAGACTCCCATGTTTAGTATACATGGTTCAGACAGTAAGACAGGGTACCAGACTCCCATGTTTAGTATACATGGTTCAGACAGTAAGACAGGGTACCAGACTCCCATGTTTAGTATACATGGTTCAGACAGTAAGACAGGGTACCAGACTTCCACGTTTAGTATACATGGTTCAGACAGTAAGACAGGGTACCAGACTCCCACGTTTAGTATACATGGTTCAGACAGTAAGACAGGGTACCAGACTCCCATCTTTTTATGTATTGTTTACATTAAAAGTGAAAATATGGCTCAAACCCGCAAGGATGGATCCATACCTTTCTTAAGATCTCACAGTCTGTAAGTGATATTCTTTATTCCAGTCCAAATAAAGCCATTAGGGCGCCAAGTACACAGTATTCCCGCTAGGTGACATCACTAAAGGAATCTGATGTACGTGTTTAGCACGGGAGGCAGGCCAGTTGATTCTCAAGGCTCTAAGCCTATTTCGTTAAGAATTCTTCTCCCATAGAGCGTAGTGAGAACATTGTACAGAATACCACTTAGAGAGTGTGAGTTCTTATGAGAGGGGTGCACCCGCTACATCTGTAGTCAATGTAAAACCCTAAAATATATTCAATAAATATAAGTTATACTCTAAATCACACTCTCTAATGATAAAAGAGGGAGGGGGGTGCCAATATAATGCCGAATTTTATCTGAACTTTTCAAAAATCATTGATCTTTCATAAGAATAACATCAAAATGTAATGCCTATTGTGATCCTGAGTTAAAAGAAAATGACTGACTTTATTCTGATATTTTCCTCGCTCTACAAGCATGAGGCGACGGTGCTGCCCCTGGTGACGATGCGGGCGGGCCACTTCTCTCCGCCCCTATATTCACATTGTCCACACATTAGGGCGCACGAACACCAAGTCACCAGGAATAAATATGTGCGCAGAAAGGTTCCCAAAGGTGGGCTTTGTACCACACTCAACGGAGATGAGGCCTATTTCCATTGGCCGACGAAAAGGGTGTGGATTTTTTAAGTTCTCCTAAAAGCCAATTTCCATTGGCCGTCACCGATCTACAGTAAGGATCCACCACAGACCATTAGCCCAGCTGATGCAAAATGGAAATGGACCGACGGACTTTCCGCATCGTCGACCCAAAATCAGTCAATGGAAACGACTCAGCTCGTGAACTGACCCACGACTTTTTCTGCTTAGATTATGCAATGTGGCACCACCCACCACTAGATGAATGCTTGGTCATTGAGTGAAATCCATTTTTTTTCTATACCGACGCACAGTGAGTGGCACCACCGACAGACTTTCTGGATAACTCCAAAAATCTACACGCTTTTCATCGGCCAATGGAAACGGCAAGATTTTTTGAGTTACCCAAAAAGTCTGTCGATGGTGCCACTCACTGTGCGTCTATATAGAAGGGTAGTAGATTTCACTCAGTGACCAAGCTTTCACTCAATGGTGGGTGGTGCCACATTGCATAATCTAAGCAGAAAAAGTTGCGGGTCATTTCATGGGCAGGGTCGTTTCCATTGACCGATTTCGGGTCAGCAGTGGCAAAAGTCCGTTGGTGGTTCCTGACTGTAGATCGGTGACGGGAGATCGGCCAATGGAAACGGGTCTTTAGAGAACAACATTAAGCCACTGGCCGACTATTCGCCACCGATCTGCAGTCGGGAACCACCGACGCCAAATCGGTGAATGGAAACAGACATACTGAGAAGAGTTTACCGATTAATTGTGCATAGGTTGTACAATCTGTGCAGTCGTCGCCCATAACCGATTAACAATTGAAGCTATTTTACGCTATTCACCACCGATCTGCAGTCAGCAACCACCGACGCCAAATCGGTGAATGGAAATAAACATACTGAGAAGACTTTACCGATTAATTGTGCATAGGTTGTACAATCTATACAGTCGTCGGCCACAACCGACTAACAAATGAAGCCATTTTACACTATTCACCACCGATCTGCAGTCGGGAACCACCAACACTAGATCGGGGAATGGAAACATACATGCAGAAAAGTGTTCACTGATTAATTGGGCATAGATTATAAAATAATGCGGCCTTTCCACCTGCCTATTTTGACCAATGATAATTGCATTTTGCACCGCTGACCGATTATTCAACATATTTAGTGCAATAATCATCAGGTGGAAACAGAAATGGTCAACAATTTTTCTCTTATGCCTGTGGGAGATGCAATATGGCGCAACCGATCGACTTCTGCACCCAACCAATAACATCAAAGCATATTGAATCAATTCACTCAGCAGAGATGGAATAACAAATTATGCACTTCTTCCACTTGCCGATTATGACCACAGATAAGGCCCGTTTCTATTGGCCAACGAAAACGGCAAGATTTTTTGAGTAACACAGAAAGTCTATCGGTGGTGCCACCCACTGTGCGTTGGTATAGAAAAATCGGTGAGGGTAGTAGATTTCACTGAGTGGTAGGTGGTGCCATATTGTATAATCTAAAAAGTAAAAGTCGTGGGTCGTTTCAGGAGCTGCGTCGTTTATATTGACCGATTTTTGGTCAGCAGTGACAGGGTCAGGAAATCGGTCTGTGTGTGTCTGTGTGTGTCTGTGTGTGTCTGTGTGTGTCTGTGTGTGTCTGTGTGTGTCTGTGTGTGTCTGTGTGTGTCTGTGTGTGTCTGTGTGTGTCTGTGTGTGTCTGTGTGTGTCTGTGTGTGTCTGTGTGTGTCTGTGTGTGTCTGTGTGTGTCTGTGTGTGTCTGTGTGTGTCTGTGTGTGTCTGTCTGTGTCTGTCTGTGTCTGTCTGTGTCTGTCTGTGTCTGTCTGTGTCTGTCTGTGTCTGTCTGTGTCTGTCTGTGTCTGTCTGTGTCTGTCTGTGTCTGTCTGTGTCTGTCTGTGTCTGTCTGTGTCTGTCTGTGTCTGTCTGTGTCTGTCTGTGTCTGTCTGTGTCTGTCTGTGTCTGTCTGTGTCTGTCTGTGTCTGTCTGTGTCTGTCTGTGTCTGTCTGTGTCTGTGTCTGTGTGTGTCTGTGTGTGTGTCTGTGTATGTCTGTGTCTGTGTGTGTCTGTGTCTGTCTGTCTGTCTGTCCCTCCCTCCCTCCCTCTCTCTATATATATGTATGTATATATAAACACACACACACACAGAGCTCCGTGGACGACTGTGATTACACCGATCTGATGACCGTGTGATCGTCCATGATATCCATCACTCAGCCCCTTTTTGCCGGCTGCTTGTCCTGCTGCTGCAGATTCTATCAGACCCGGGCCCTGCATGGGTTCAGTGGACCATGGAGAGACGGTCTGGACCACCACTGAGGTGTGCAGCCAGGCGTGACCGGCTCCACAGGTCCGCCGGTAGACTTGCTTAAAGGCGGGCGTCCACCAACCACGACAAGGCTACGACAATGGGTTCCCGACAAGGTGCACGACAGGCCTACGATTGTAAGGCTTGTCATAGCCTTGTCATGGTTGGTGGACCCTAGTTCCCGACAAGAGTCTATGACAAGGCCACGACAGGCTGCGACTGGAAGCTTGTCACGGGCCTGTCTGGGGCCTTCCGACAAGGTTATGACAAAATCGAACATGTTCGATTTTTGCCACGACAGGACCATTGTTGTGGAGTGTCCTGGTTTTCTCGATATCACTGTCAAAGTGTGTCGGTACCATGGACGGCTTTTTTCCGGGAAACAGCAACGTCTACGACATGCCCCGACAACACTGTTGTAAAGCCCCCCTTCTCACGACAACGCTGCGACAAGGCGCAGATAGGAACTTTCTTGTTGCCCTTGTCGTAGCCTTGTCGTGGTTTGTGGACCCTAGTTCCTGACTGGAGTCTATGACAAGGCCACAACAGGCTGTGACTGGAAGCTTGTTAGGTGCCTGTCTGGGGCCTTCCGTCAAGGTTACGACAAAATCAAACATGTTTGATTTTTGCCATGACTGGACCTTTGTCGTGGCATGTCGTGAGCTTGTCGCAGAGGTTTATGATAGGATAATTTGGTGGAGCGTGCACTCCCCGACACGCTATGACAAGGGCCCACAACAGAGAGAACGGATGCCCCTTCTCATGACAAGGCTACGACAAGGCGCCGATTGGAACTTTCTTGCTGCGGCTTGTCGTAACCTTGTTATGGCTGGTGGACACCCGCCTTTAGTCATTGATTATGAACATTCATAAAATGATAAATCACAACCAGAATCATTATAGTTAGTATCCTTCTCTGACTGGCCCATGAATCAAAGACTTGTCCACCATGAACAGAAGCTCCAGTATATATGCCCTCCTAGTTTTACCCAGACTCATAATTAATTCTTTTTCCATCAGCCAATCAGAGAGCACTGTGTAATACTCTGCAGAACTAGTGTTTGCCAAACTCATAATTAATTCTTTTTCCATCAGCCAATCAGAGAGCACTGTGTAATACTCTGCAGAACTAGTGTTTGCCAAACTCATAATTAATTCTTTTTCCATCAGCCAATCAGAGAACACTGTGTAATACTCTGCAGAACTAGTGTTTGCCAAACTCATAATTAATTCTTCTTCCATCAGCCAATCAGAGAGCAAGACTCTTCGGAACTAGTATTTGCAACACTCATCTTAAACAAAAAATCCCTGAAGTGGAAAGACTCTTTAGTAGGGTTCTACTGTAGGCTACATCCACACCATAAACTACAAATAAACTATTTGCAAAACTCATATTAAACAAGACATCCCTGAAATGGGAAGAGCCTTTAGTAGGGTTTAGTTGTATATGCAAGATCATACCTTTATCCTACCCCTCATATAAATCTGCATAGACTTAACATGGTGTGACTGTATGCCACGGTTATGCCATATAAGATTTATATGCCACGGATGACATATGCAATTAAAAACATGTGACAGGGTAGGATAAAATCGAAACGTCACTCAATTTCATATAATTGTTTACATGGCGTTCATTATCTTCTGCTACAGATATCACTCAGCTTCGCTTCGTGATATCATTCCGCAAAGACAACTCACACCATATAAACAATCATATGAAATTTCGTGACGTTTCTTGATAATATGCATCGGGTGTATACATATAAACTGATAGTTTTCGCGCAGTGCTAGATCCTGACCTTCTTAAAGGTGCCCTCCGGCCAGCCACCTCCCGCCGCACGATTTACAAGGTCACCTTTATTAGGGAAATTCACTCCCTTCCAAATTGGTAAATTGGTGCCAAACCCCTAAATCCTTCCCAAGGTCAGGCAAGTACATTGCTCTACTTCTGCTGCTGTTTGTGTTGATATTAAATGGGTCAGCTTTGCTATGTATGAGGAAATTGGTATTTACATATATTCATCTATTTCGTTATCTATCATGTTGGCTATTATTTGTGTGGCTTTTAAAGGAAAAAGGGAAATGCTTCAAGAACATATGTTGATGTATGCACGTTTTTAGCCGTATAGGATTAGTAGATTGAGCTTGTCTGTACATGATAAACATAAAGGATTGTAGTAAACTCGCAACTATGAACTAAGACGCCCAACTATGTCTAGAACACCTGGGTTAATATTTGTATATGATGATGAAGTTGAAGTTGATGACTCACATGATTGAGTTGTGACATGAAAAGATGATGATAATAAATTGTGCAACATCACCCTAGGGACTAGCTGGAGAGTATATACGTCAGGTAATTTGAAAAGGTATGATTTGAAATAATCATTAAAGCTGTTAACCTAAAAGCCGTAAAATGAACCCTAATACCAGATAATAGGAGCGCTGACATATGGATGAACAAAAGGTATCATGGACACGAAGTTTGATGTATAATTAGTTCATTATGCTTTGTTTTGTCTTTTTTTTCTTAAATTTTCTTTTACATCTCATCTTATTCGATCAACAGAAGATTTATTGGTCAGAGAGAAAATCAAAACCTTGTACTGCTCCGCATACTTATTCAAACTACAAAACATGTAAAGAAGGAACTACATCAGAGGGAACAAGCGGCAGAACGGCCAAGGCCGAGCTTGTATTTCATGTAAAACTGAATTACCCTAATAAAATCTTACAAAAAACACCCAAAAAAACAACTGGGACATGTTTAATCATCTAGACTCGTACATGAAAACCCTTTTCTATATGCTAACGAGACCCAAGGACGGTGTGAGTCAACTTTAACACTTATAGAAGAAGCTTGAATATTAGAAAATGATAATCATTATAAGAGGTCTCCTTTTATACTGTACTTTCGCAGGCATAATCTATTTAAAAGACCCCTGATTCCTGATTGGGGTTTCGCAATGAGGGTAACGAAACTTCACTTCAGTGAAATTCACACGGTGGGATTCCTGTACCTCACAGGGTGTTTGTCTGGGACAAAACCTGCTGAGATTCATGTACCTCACAGGGTGTTTGTGTGAGACGAATCCTGCTGAGATTCATGTACCTCACAGGGTGTTTGTCTGAGACATATCCTGCTGAAATTCACCTACCTCACAGGGTGTTTGTCTGAGACAAATCCTGCTGAGATTCATGTACCACACAGGGTGTTTGTCTTAGACAAATCCTGCTGAGATTCTTGTACCTCGCAGGGTGTTTGTCTTAGACAAATCCTGCTGAGATTCTTGTACCTCACAGGGTGTTTGTCTGAGACAATTCCTGCTGAGATTCATGTACCTCACAGGGTGTTTGTCTGAGGCAAATCCTGCTGAGATTCATGTACCACACAGGGTGTTTGTCTGAGACAAATCCTGCTGAGATTCTTGTACCTCACAGGGTGTTTGTCTGAGACAATTCTTGCTGAGATTCATGTACCTCACAGGGTGTTCGTCTGAGACAAATCCTGCTGGAATTCCCATTTCCTCTGCAATAGTCTGCGACAATTACCCCTGAGAAGAGTAATATTAGAAAACTGTATCCATGTTGAGTAATCTTCTGATTCCATACTCTTGCTCGCCGGACGTTTAAATGGTTCAGTTTCCACGTCAAACCGTCGTGTTTGGTGCGCATGCGTCCGACGTGTTTTAACCATAACGGTGCCTGCGACCGAGCTCTTCTTGTACGGACCAGTGCTGGTGGCAGTTTGTCCCCCTCGATGACCGGCGCATAGTGGCTAAACTCATAATTCAAGTTTGAAATGATGTAATACAACATATAATCATAAATATTTTGTTTCTTTTTAATAGAAATACTAAAGATGATAACCTATCTACATTTTGTGAAGATTTCATGAATATTGCTCTATTATTTCTTTGTATTTTGGCAGCAACAGTTTTTCTACGGTGCTGCCAAATGGCAGCAGCGGTCGCGAAAGGGTTAACTTTATCCGGTAAGTGACGTTCAGTCGCCCCTCATTCACTGCAGACCCCTTTTTAAATTTTTTTTAGTACTTTTATTTAGACTGGAGGGTCTACTAGGGTAGCACCCTGTTTTTAGTAGTCTCCAGTGGCCAATTTTTTGTTGAGCTCATAGTAGTTAGATTTTACATACCTAACATATTTACAGGCAGTTGCTCACATTTCAGCATATGAGACAGAAAGAAGCAACAGACAATGACATTCAGCTACAGTCATACTTAATGTAGGATGATTGTATACAATGATGATGGTTTTGACAACTGGTTTTCATAATATGTCGGATGAGTTGGTATGGGGTACCAGGGAGAAATAAGTGGCGTTTCGTTGCTCGCTGTTTAAATAGCATTGGTAAGTGCTATTGATAACTATTTAGTTGGGACGTGAGGGTTTGTTTAGTTGATTCTTTGAATATTGACTGATTGATTATGTGCCTAACATTTGAGTCAAGGGCATTCCATATTTTTGCTGTCTTATACGCAATGCTTCTCCTATAGCTGGTGATTGTGTCATCTTTTCATGTAACTTTTGTCGTAATTCTAGGGAAGGATCATATCTTGTACATAATAACACTAGACGTGTGAGATGTGACAGCTGCGGTAAGCAATGAACGAACTGTCGTGGGTGTGTATATATATATTTTTTTAATTTATTTTTTTAAAGCAATTTTTAAGGGGATATTGTGTTACAACACAATCACCGAATTCGGCTATATAGCAGTTCTTCCACTCGGGCCCTAGACCCCTACTCCTTATTCTAATGGCGGGTGTTAGCCGAATGGGCAGTGGGTTCCATTTTTGTGTAAGTCTTAGGTATGAGCCGACCGGGGTTTGAACCCATGACCTCCCATGCTCGAGGCGAACACCCCTACCACTTGGCCACTGAGCTTGTATCAAAAGTCAGACTTTTTTCAACGGCTTGTAACTCTGGTTCTAATGGTCGGATCTTGGCAATTCAAACACCATTCCGCCAGGAAACTTTATTTCTTATTCCAAATCCCCTAACTGACAGTCCATTGAATATTGACAGAGATAGAACGCAAACATCTCGAATCTGTGTGAAGACGTTAATATTGTCCGGTGGAAACTCCCCCAGTGATGTGTTTAGACCGAGTTTTACATGGAAGATTCCGGATACAGCAAAACAGCCTTCTTATTATTACACACCTGTGTGCGAATGTCTATCAAATACTGCCCGCTGCTAGGGGTGCAGTAATAATAATGTTTGTGCCCGCTGTGACGATGACTTAACAAGTCATTGAAATGGCGTTTTTTCATCATTTTAAGGTATATAATAATAAGCAAACATGCTTACCCTGGACGAAATTGTTCTCATTCTCGGTCAGTCATTGATTTCTTACTGCCTTCCGCCTATGGTGTCAGGCAGTATTAAATTGACGATTAAACTCGAACAGGAACCGTTTCATTAATAGTAAGGACGTTTCCTAATATATACCTATTTCCGCATGTCTATTAGATACTGCCCGCTGCTAGGGGTGCACTAATAATAATGTTTGTGCCCGCTGTGACTGCGACTTTCTATCTCATTAAAATGGTGTTTTTTTTACCAATTAGAGGTATATAATAATAAGCAAACATCCTTACTGTAGACGAAATGGTTCTCGTTCTTCATCAGTCGGCGATTTCATACGGCCTTCCGCCTTTTGTGTCAGGCAGTATGAAATCGACGACTGACCTCGAACAGGAACCATTTCGTCCACAGTAAGGACGTTCCCTAATATTACTAAATACCATTCCTATATACCTTCAAATATAGTTTACTAATGATAAATAGCCAGATCAAACCTTATTGAATAACTTCTTTATATTTTTTTTATTTATCCAAATTGAGTTCGACAAACTTAATCATCGCTCTTCCACACAATCGAGCGGATTTCATGAATACAAACAGAAATCTGGTAGATGGTACATACAATGAGTTGTGCTTATAATAACAACGATGACACTACAGTCAAAATGACATCACAGTACAAGATATGTTACCATATTGTAGTCGATTTTGGCAGAAGAAACCGTTCACCGTTTTTGTTACATATTACCTCATATATACACAAGATAGTCTGCCATGCTAGCAGGTTTTGTGTGCCTTCTGTTGACGTTTTACACTATTTGATTGATTACAGGAACAATTCAGTCTGGTAACAGATGATACATATAATACAATACAGTACAGGGTGTCATTGATGAGGTAATGGAATGAGATGAGTTATTAGTCCACAACCGTTGGACAAGAAATTCGACATCACATCAGCCATTATATATTCTACACTACACAGTTAGAGTTTTACATTTCAATTTTACATATTTCTTGTATATGTATGGGGAGTGATTCTGTACCTCGCAGGGTAGGTCGTTCCATGCTTGCATTCCTTCATAAATGGGATTTCTTTAAAAAAAATGAAGTTCTTGGCCTTTTGAATTGAGACCGCGTTCTAGGGTTGTCATTACATGTATTATCATACGTAGCATGTTCCATATAGGGGCACCAACAGAAAATGGTGATTTCAAGAGTTTTTCTTTTTTAGGACGCGGTAAAGCAATGTTCATTTTCGTCGAAGTTCTTGTGATTCTGTTAAGATTGGGCTCTCGATGTTCTGTTAATTTCAGATCGTGCAGATTTCTGATTATCCCTAATAATAGCATTAATCTTCTTTCCCTAATTATCATAATCTCACATTTTTCCCTTAGTATCGTATTGCTAGTCGGTATATTGTTCACATAGGCTTCTCGACCCAAAGCTACTCTTATTATGTTATAAATACATTTATCTACCTTTTTTGAGAATTATTCAGGTGTGTTTTCCAGGAGAAACGAACAATGGTCAGATAATGGTATAATGCAGGTTTTGACTATTTTTATGGCGCTCGTTGTGTCAAACAATTTTCTTAGTTTTCGAAAAGTTACCAGTTTGTCATTCATTTTTTTAATCAGGAATTCTGAGTGCTTTTTAAAAGATAGGGTTTCATCCACTATCGCACCAAGGTAGTTCATTTCTGAGCATGTTTTGACTATTTTATCATCGATATAAAGATTTCCTCGTTTAAATCTGTTCAGTTTTATTTTGGAGCCATGGTAAACTAGTCTGGTCTTATCTGCATTAATAGTTAGCCTATTTGCGCAATACCATTGCTGCATTGAAACTATATGTTTTTGCATCTTCTCCTCAGCTATAGTAGAATTTGCATCACTCGTATAGACAACTAAATCGTCTTCGTACATCAAGAATGCATCTTCTTGGAGACGGTTTTTTATATCATTTATATGAATCAAAAACAGTAACGGGCCCAGTATGGAGCCTTGGGGGATGCCATATTTAACAGTAAAGGTTGATGATTTTTTCTGACCATATTCAGTGTAACAGTTGCGACCTTTCAGATAGGCGACGAACCAAGTAATTAATCGTGAACCCAATCCCGCTTCGCCCAGTTTGTATAACAGAATGTCATGGTCAATGCAGTCGAATGCCTCATTATTATATACCTATGCACTAAGTGAGTGCAAATACTTACTTCTCTTAGGGGTAGAATAAGTCGTTATATATTGCATGATACGCCATGTAGCTTTGTACTGACGTACATATTGCGTGCTTTGGAATACATATTGCGCGTTTTGGCGTACATATTGCGCGATTTGAACGTCATAAAACACGCTTTAAAAAATAGTGCAATCTGATTGGACGAGAGGCCGACAACATGAATCTGTTCGATAGCATTGCAAATAGCGTACCCCTCACTTTGCGTGTTGCGATGCGTCTTACACGCGCAACGTGGCGAGTTATCACATGTATTGACCAAATATTGACGCAACTAACATGAAGAATTCAGCTGATACCATTTAAATTGCTTAAATCTGCGTATTTGATCGATATCAACACCGACCCTCGCCAAGCAGGCATCAACAAAGGCTACCGTATTCATGTGACTTCATTAGCGGGGTTCGCTCTGGGAAATCCCGATAATGACGTCATCGGCCGCACCGTAAAGTCGGCAAGGCGAGTGATGTTATCGTTCAATATCGCATATCTAAGCCATTTAAACGGTATCAGTTGAATGCTCCATGTTAGTTGCCTCGATATTTGGTCAATACGCAATACACAATAACTTGTTCCGCTGTGTGTGTCAGACACATCGCAACATGTGAATTGAGACACTATGCACCAAGGCGCCATGCTAACTGGAAAATGTTAACTTCACTCTCCGAAGCCGATATTCCGTTCCGTTTAATCATACAAACGAACAGTAGTGATACGATTGGTGATGTAAAAAGTGAATCCGGGTAACTTCATATTCTCCAAGCATAGTTCAGGTTCGTTAACGTTATGTATTCGAGCCAAAGATCTGGTCGGAGATCAAGTTTAACTCGTGCAGGCGCGATTAAGTTCCGGTGATGTACTTGCCACGCTGAGAGAGAGTGATAGTGTCAACAGAGTCGATTTCGGAGGATTATAACCAAAATAAGGTATATAATAATAAAAAAACACAGTGATGACGCCAATACGATGATACTTATTCTCAGTGAAGGCCAGAAATCCTTCCAAACGAGAGAATAAGTATCATCGTATAGGCGTCATAACTATGTTTTTATATAATACTCTATTTTCTCTCCCCACTGTGCTTTTCATATGAATTATGTAAGAAACAATCTGATTGGTCTAAACGTCAACCTTGGGTAGTAAATGTCAGCCTTGGGTAGTAAACGTAAGTTATTCCACCCCCCACCCGTAGCGTGGTGTAACCATAGAGTGTTCGCCCATAGGTATATAGGAAAATAGTATAATTCTCTAAATTGAAAAAAAAATGACGGTGTACCTATATTTTCATAAAGCTTACATACACCACTGAGAGGTGTATTTATAAAGAGGTGGGGGTGTATGAGGGGGGGGGGGTGTATGAGGGGGGGGGGGTGGGGGTGACACACTGGCTGTATAACCACCGACCTTAGAGGCCAACTTTTTTTAAAGCTAAACACGTCTATCAGATTTTTGCCCGGAGTTGTTCTACTTTGTCACATTTAACTTTGTGGTGATAAAGTTGTAATGACCATAATACAGCAATTAGGGACGTTAATACGCGACTGTCAGACAGCGCTCTCCTTGTGGCATGACACCTGGGGCTGCTCCCTAAACACACCTCACGAGACTCCTCACCAAGCGGGGGCCCGTTTAATAATCTGGGATCGTACATGGAGACCCTATTCTGTATGTCATAGAGACCCAGGGGCCTGTTTAATAAACTAAGCCCTTTTCTGTATGTCATAGAGACCCAGGGGCCCGTCTAATAATCTAGGATCGTACATGCAGGCCCTTTTCTGTATGCCAGAGAGACCCAGGGGCCTGTATAATAATCTAGGATCGTACATGAAGACGCTTTTCTGTATGCCATAGAGACCCAGGGGCCCGTTTAATAATCAGGGATCGTACATGGAGACCCTATTCTGTAAGTCATAGAGACCCAGGGGCCCGTTTAATAATCTAGGATCGTACATGGAGACCCTTTTCTGTAAGCCATAGAGACCCAGGGGCCTGTTCAATAATCTGGGATCGTACATGTAGACGCTTTTCTGTATGCCATAGAGACCCAGGGGCCCGTTTAATAATCTAGGATCGTACATGCAGGCCCTTTTCTGTATGCCATAGAGACCCAGGGGCCTGTTTAATAATCTGGGATCGTACATGAAGACCCTTTACTGTATGTAGAAACCTAGGGGCCCATTTAATAATCTAAGCCCTTTTCTGTATGTCATAGAGACCCAGGGGCCCGTTTAATAATTTAGGATCGTATATGTAGACGTTTTTCTGTATGCCATAGAGACCCAGGGGCCCGTTTAACAATCTAGGATCGTATATGTAGACGCTTTTCTGTATGCCATAGAGACCCAGGGGCCCGTTTAATAATTTAGGATCGTATATGTAGACGCTTTTCTGTATGCCATAGAGACCCAGGGGCCCGTTTAACAATCTAGGATCGTACATGTAGACCCTTTTCTGTATGTCATTGAGACCCAGGGGACAGTTTAATAATCTAGGATCGTACATGAAGACCCTTTACTGTATGTAGAAACCTAGGGGCCCATTTAATAATCTAAGCCCTTTTCTGTATGCCATAGAGACCTAGGGGCCCGTATAATAATCTAAGCCCTTTTCTGTACGTCATAGAGACCCAGGGGCCCGTTTAATAATCCATGTCCTTTTCTGTATGTCATTGAGACCCAGGGGCCCGTATAATAATCTAAGCCCTTTTCTGTATGTCAAAGAGACCCAGGGGCCCGTATAATAATCTAAGCCCTTTTCTGTATGTCAAAGAGACCCAGGGGCCCGTTTAATAATCTAAGCCCTTTTCTGTATGTCAAAGAGACCCAGGGGCCCGTTTAATCTAGGATCTTACTTGAAGTCCCTTTTCTGTACCTTGTACAGGGGATATTGTTTAACAATATTTAAGTCTGGTTGCTGAGACAGTATTAGCCGTCCATAAGGTCGTCCAGAAGTGTTGAATAAAGTTCACCCACATGGGATTTGTTGCTGTACCACCTAGATTTCCAAATCTTGTCAGGTAGGTATACTGTTCGGAATATCTTTGTAACAAAATTGGACCAGAGGTTGTATATTCTGAGAGGATAAATTCTGATTGTTGATTTTAGGGGCCGGGCCTTCAGGTTCCACCCCGGCAGGTACCCCACATGAAGACTGAACTTGACGAGAGAGAGAGGGAGAGGGAGAAAAAACTTGCCTTAAAGAGGCCTTTCAGTAAGCGCAGTGTTTGAGTTGAGTTTATCAGAGTCAGCAGATCATCTAGACACAGTGTGGACACCCAGACCGTGGTAATGCCCGATTACCACCAAAGGCTGATTCCCACTAGGAGATTCTTGCCCCAGAGACTGGCGCCCAGCGTAGTCGCCAGGAAATGCCAGTTGCATAGCGGGTGGGAGGGCATAGTCAGTGAAAAGCGCCCTGAAGATTTCAAACATTTAAAAAATTAAATCACAAGAAACTAGTGCCTTTTTGGGACCGACCGAATGTTGATAAACTTTTGGTGACTGATTTTGCAACATCGAACGACAACTCGCCGGTGACAAAAGAGCATCTCAAGCGGGTGTTTTCACTAATTGTTGGCTGCCATTGCCTAGCTGTCCTACATCTACCGACTAGGGCCGACTCAGATAGGATCCCTCGCCAGAGACAAAGTACCGTTCCTTTGTCGCTGACAAAGGTACGTCAATATTCAGAAATCGGTAGATGTGTATCGGGCTTATACAACATCACAGTCGCTGACAAAGGTACATCAAGGTTCGGAAATCGGTAGATGTGTATTGGGCTTATACAACATCACAGTCGCCGACAAAGGTACGTCAATGTTCAGAAATCGGTAGATGTGTATTGGGCTTATACAACATCACAGTCGCTGACAAAGGAACGTCAATGTTCCGAAATCGGTAGATGTGTATTGGGCTTATACAACATCACAGTCGCTGGGGCTGGACAGAGGGGGGCTGTCTGCTGGCATCGCGTGAGGGTAACTACCCCGCGACCCCCTGACAACCACCCCCACCCCCCCCCGACTACGCTGGTGGTACACCACGCACGCCTCATAGGGGGTGAGGGGTGAAGGGCGGGGGGCGGCATTTGTTTGACCCTTCAGCGCCGAGTGCCTGTAACAAGGCAATGCGCCTAAAGCCCATAAGACAGCACATTTTCCACAGATTCTCCCCGATCCGATCACCGATTATAATCGGGAACAAGAATGTCGCTGTCTTATACCCTTTGCCGATCACACATCGCCACTTTGTGACTTTGTACAGTGACCCGATTGAGATCAAAGAGAGCCGCAGGGAGCCGTGCCGGGGTGAGCCACGGGCCGCTGGTGTAGATTCATAGAAATTAATTCAATGTTCACTTTGGCTTCAATTAAGATATCCGGAAACAGTTTTCATATTCAATATCACCTCTGTCTCCCCTACAAATCAGTATAAGGCACTTGTAAATCGGACTAGCATCGATGTTCAAATGGCCTTCTAAGAATCGGGAACAGTCGGTGAAGTGCGTACAGCGACACGTTTAGTAATGCCCGACCCGATTAAAATCGGGTATGTGAAGTGCGTAATTATATAGAACGTCCTGACCATGCTGTACAAGTCACAGAACGAGATACTAATTTACGGTTTGTACGGACCGAGGCGTTTACGCCGAGTTTCGTACAAACGGTAAATCAGCATCGAGTTCTGTGACTTGTACAAGCATGGTTGGACGTTATATATTTACTATATATCCGAAATTAAAAAAAAAAATCAATTTCATTTTTCTTAAAAACCAAAATTTTAATAAATGTGTATGGCTAGGTGGTCCGTATTTTAGTGTACGGACCAGTGGTCCGTACAGTTTTTTTACGTCATATGCCAAAATGGTGCGTATTTACAGTATATACGGCATGGGTATATAGTAAAGTATCTTATAGGCTTAAGGCCCAGTAGTAGCATCAGTATATATACCACCAAGGACGGGTCTGACAGGCTGATTGTAATATATTTATCATTTAATCACGTGATACAACACGTGATCGTTATCATTATTTCAGGATTTAAAAAAAATATTAGAGGGAAACTATGTTCTGATGGGAATAAGTCAAAGTTACTTTAGTGCGGTGATGCCTCCAGACATCATACGTTTTTATCGATATTAGCCGACAATTGAAGGTATATAGGAATAGGGAAACCACCTACTGGTGGAAATAAGTCAAAGTAACTCTGTAAGGCTTGGAAAAATTACTGCCCCCGGCTACGCCTGTGGCAGTAATTTTACCAAGCCTTACCTCGTAACTTTGACTTATTCCCACCGGAACATAGTTTCCCTCTAAAGCTCATAATTCACTTGATACATACATAATCATAAATTGACTGTTTCTTTTGTATAGAAATACTAAATATAATGTAATTTCTGTATTTTGTAAAGATTTCAACATTTTTGTAAATATTGGAATAATGATGCCTCCAGACATCATGCGCCTTTAGTGCATTGATGCCTCCAGGCATCATGCGTCTTTAGTGCAGTGATGCCTCCAAGCATCATGCATCTTTAGTGTGGTGATGCCTCCAGGCATCATGCGTCTTTAGTGTGGTGATGCCTCCAAGCATCGTGCATCTTTAGTGTGGTGATGCCTCCAGGCATCATACATCTTTAGTACAGTGATGCCTCCAGGCATCATGTGTCTTTAGTGCGGTGATGCCTCCAGGCATCATGCGTCTTTAGTGTGGTGATGCCTCCAGGCATCATGCATCTTTAGTGTGGTGATGCCTCAAGGTATCATGCATCTTCAGTGCGGTGATGCCTCCAGGCATCATGCGTCTTTAGTGTAGTGATGCCTCCAGGCATCATGCGTCTTTAGTGCGGTGATGCCTCCAGCCATATATGTCTTTAGTGCGGTGATCAGGTCTTGGTTAATTAATTAATATGTTAATTATAATGACGAAATGATCTTTCCTATATAACGCTGTGAATTTAATAAACGATATCAGTTCCTGCCCGGTTCACGTCTCTATGCGTTGATTCAACCTTACTTACGTATAATAACTGCTGGGGACTTGATAACTATGGAGATTCAACATAGCGGGAATAGGAGCTGAAACTTTACAATTTGATGCCAATAGTAGGTTTTTTTGGGGAAAATACCAGTGGTAAGTTGAAGTGCTGATTCCACCAGCCCGGACTTCCTTTGCTGGGTGGGTGAAGTCATGTCTTGATTGTCCTAAATCTTGTAAGATGTAGTTTTGTGTTTATTCCTGCCTCTGCAATCCCTGCAGACATATCTTGTGTGGTCCTCTGCTGGTAGCGATGCCGATAGCCACCCGTAAGTAGTCCTATTTTCTCTGTTCTCTTACTTCCGACCCTCATGTGACCTGTCAGCGCCAACACGCAAGCCTTATTTCATAGTAACTGCACGTTTCGCTTCCCCATTGTAAACTATAAAGGCGGGCGTCCACCAACCACGACAAGGCTACGACAAGCGGCGACAAGAAGGTTCCAATCGGCGATTGTCGCAGCCTTTTGGTAAGAAGGGGGGGGGGCTTTACGACAGCGTTGTTGGGGCGTGTCGGGAAGTGCACGCTCCACCACAATTTACTATCGTAGACCTCTGCGACGTGCGGAAAATCGAACATGTTCGATATTGTCGTAGCCTTTTTGGAAGGCTCCCGCAGCCTTCCAATCGTGGCCTTGTCGTGGCCTTGTCGTAGAGTCTTGTCAGGAACTGAGGTCCACCAACCATGACAAGACCTCCAATCATAGGCCAATCGTAGGCCTTGTCAGGAAACCATTGTCGTGGCCTCGTCATGGTTGGTGGACGCCCCCCTTATAAAGGCGGACATCCACCAACCACAACAAGGCTACGACAATGCCTTCCCGACAAGGTCCATGACTGGCCTACGATTGGAAGCCTTGTCGTAGCCTTGTCATGGATGGTGGACCCCAGTTCCTGACAAGAGTCTACGACAAGGCGATGACAAGGCCACGATTGGAAGCTTGTCGGGAGCCTTCCGACAAGGTTACGACAAAATCAAACATGTTCTATTTTTCCCACGACTTGTTGTGAAGTGTGGTGGTTTCCTCATATCACTGTCGTAGTGTGTCAGGACCATGGACATATTTTTTACGGGACCCAGCGATGTCTACGACATGCCCCGACAACGCTGTCGCAGAGCACACCTTTTTACGACAAGGCTGCGACAAGGCGCCGATTGGAACTTCCTTGTCGGCTCTTGTCGTAGCCTTGTCGTGGTTGGTGGACGCTGGCTTCCACCTACTACGATATGGCTCCAATATGGTCTGCGATACACCTCCCAATACAAAATCAAAATCGTGTCAGCATAATCTATGCACTATCAATCGGTGAACACTTCTCTGCATGTCTGTTTCCATTGATCATTCTGGCGTTGTTATATCGTAAAAATGTGGCTCCTGACTGCAGATCATACAGATTTGTCGGCCAGTGGAAAATGTCTTTTACCGGAGACACACCAAGCGAGTGAAGGCAGCGATCTCTGGAATCGCCAACACAAATTGGCGTGTATGTGAGATATTTTTTCATGGGAATATCTCCTGCCTTTAATTTAGCATCTTGGAAGCAATAATCAGGTGAAATATGAAATAATAGCCAACATATAGGCCATTTTGTGTTGGTGATTACGAAACTCGCTGCGTTTCTCGCTTGGTGTGTCTCCAGCTTTACACAGAGGATTCTAGTGGTTAGAGCTGTCTGTGATTAGGCTTTTCTTAAGCCCAATGCCCATCTACCGATTTCGGAATATTCATGTATCTTTGTCGGCGACAAACGGACGGTAATTTGTCTCAGACGGAGTCGGCCGTAGTCGGTAGATGTAGGACAGCTAGGCAAGGGTGAGCCACCGATTATTAGACCGATTTGCTTAGGACTAATACCCACCAACCCCTCTCCTCGATGTCCGCTGGTTGAGCGAAGGGTTACGTAATTTGCCTGTGACAAGTTCACCGACTCCTATACGATTTGCGAACTAATCGTTCAACCCTAAATCGGTAGATAAGCATTTGGCTTTACTTATGCTGTATTGTGTACTTTGCTCTCAGAATCGTCAGAATCGAAAGCAATTTACTTTTACTTTTTGAGGAACCTTTGAATAAAAAACACGTAATAACTGTATTTTTTTTGTTAAAAGGTGTATGTGGGTCTACACTAGTTCAGTCTCAATTACTTTTTTGCATTTGTATGATAATTTTCTCTCCATAGTTGAGTGTTGTCGGCTGTTCTAGGGCAGAAGAAAATTGTAAGTGTAAAGCGCAATATACATCTACCGATTTTGGAAAATTCATGTACCTTTGTCGGCAACAAACAGACGTAATTTGTTTCAGGCGAGGCATCCTAACAGAGTCGGCCCAAGTCAGAAGGTATAGGATGACTAGGCAAGGGTTATCCAACGTTTAGTGAACCCCCCCCCCCTTGGAGACGTTCTTTTGTCGCCAACGAGTTGTCGTTCTATGTTCCTAAATCGGTCACCAAAAGTTTTTCAACATGTTGATAAATCCTATCTCAGACAATGGAACATGGGAAATGGCCTCTGATTGGGTGGCCGACACGGGCCGAGGTATTTCGTAATTCGCCTGCGACAAGTTCACCGACTCCTATACGATTTTGGGAACTAATCGTTCAACCGTGATTCGGCAGATGGGTATTGGGGTTAATAAGAGTAAACGTGGTTAGTGAGCCTGTAGCGATTGCCGTTCGAGGTCTTTTGTCCCATAAAATATGTCTCAATGCCAGAGGCGGAGGGATGTATTTTATGCGAGAAAAGGCCCCGAACTGAATCACTACAGATCCACTCACTACGTTTTCTTATCATCATACACTTAAAAACACCATGAAAAAAATAAATTGTCATTTGATGTTCTTGTGAAGTATACACGGGCACAGTGTGCCTGAACATTCAATACGTCTCAGTGAGCCCGAATAGTATTTATACTACACCCCTAGCAGCTGGTAGTGTATCCTAGACGTTCGGCCATAGGTACATAATGATAATGAAGATATCTTCAACAAAATATTCATTACATTAAAGGAAGTTTATTTCTCACTTAAAGAATTGAAAATGTTCCTAAATTCATATTGCAAGGCAGAAGATGCCTTTATCACTATAAGCCTCGATATGAGTTACAAACCCAATGAATCTGAATTGATTTTATACTTGATATCACCATTGGTATTACCTATACATACTGATATTTCAATACCAATCATACTTTTATTGTTTCTTAATACGGAGCCAAAGAAGACCCACTGAAACAGCAGATACCCGTTCACAAAACTGCACTTCCGGATCCTTCAGGCCTTTTAATATGTGTGGTTCGCAAGGATAAATCTCAATCAAATATTTAAAATTCACATTGTCCCATCGAAAATTACTATTGTATCTATTTTCAGAAACAACTTCTTCAGTAGAAATTGAAACCCGAAACCCAAATTTTCAATTCAGAAAAAAAAGAACAAAATAACAACCCAAGTGGCAAAGCCTCGTTTTCATTTTTATCCGGAAGTGCTGTTTTGTGAGCTGGTATCTGTTGTGTCAATAGGTTGACGTTAGGTACCACATGCTGGACCTGGATGGCATTACAAGACCTACTCAAATTGACACTAATTGCTTGATTAATCTATTAATTTAACAAGATATTCACACAAGACATTCCTATCACAAGCGGGAGCTAGTACTGGTATCCGCAGAATACGGACATGACATCCAAGATGGATACAGATTGTATTCTGTGAACGTTAGGCCTGGGAACTGGGGTGAGTTTTTAACCCTTTAACTGGAGCATAATGCCTGCAGGCATTCCCCTGGCTACAGCAGGATGATGCCTCCAGGCATTTCCCTGGCTACAACAGCAAGATGCCTGCAGGCATTCCCCTGGCTACAGCAGCATGATGCCTGGAGGCATTCCCCTGGCTACAGAAGCATGATACCTCTAGGCATTCCCCTGGATACAGCAGCATGATGCCTGGAGGCATTCCCCTGGCTACAGCAGCATGATGCCTCCAGGAATTCCCCTGGCTACAGAAGCATGATGCCTGCAGGTATTTCCCTGGCTACAGCAACAAGATGCCTGCAGGCATTCCACTGGATACAGCAGCATGATGCCTCCAGGCATTTCCCTGGATACAGCAGCATGATGCCTGAAGGCATTCCCCTGGCTACAGCAGCATGATGCCTCCAGGCATTTCCCTGGATACAGCAGCATGATGCCTCCTGGTATTCCCCTGGCTACGGCAGCATGATGCCTCAAGGCATTCCCCTGGCTACAGCAGCATGATGCCTCCTGGTATTTCCCTGGCTACAACAGCAAGATGCCTGCAGGCATTCCCCTGGCTACAGCAGCATGATGCCTGGAGGCATTCCCCTGGCTACAGAAGCATGATGCCTGCAGGCATTTCCCTGGCTACAACAGCAAGATGCCTGCAAGCATTCCCCTGGCTAAAGCAGCATGATGCCTGGAGGTATTCCCCTGGCTACAGCAGCATGATACCTCCAGGCATTCCCCTGGCTACAACAGCAAGATGCCTGCAGGCATTCCCCTGGCTACGGTAGCATGATGCCTGCAGGCATACCCCTGGCTACAACAGCAAGATGCCTGCAGGCATTCCCCTGGCTACAGCAGGAAGATGCCTGGAGGCATTCCCCTGGCTACAGCAGCATGATGCCTGCAGGCATTCCCCTGGCTACAGAAGCATGATGCCTACAGGCATTCCCCTGGCTACAGCAGCATGATGCCTGGAGGTATTCCCCTGGCTAAAGCAGCATGATACTTGCAGGGGCAAATGAAACTTTGATTTAACAAAACAAGATAGTATCAGTTACTATGGTAAATTACTCATGACACATGACACATCACATGACATTCCCAAATAAGGGGGCTACTGTAGGAGGGCTGTTTCTGCAGACATCAGCAAACTGAGTGCTGCAGGGAAAGGGTTAAAAGAAAGAGCAATTAAAAAATGATATTTCCGTGGTCTTTGCGGAATTCTATTTATAGAAGACGGTCATACAAGACGACCATGGATAGATCACTATAACATATACTCATATTATTCAAAATATATAATCAGTGATATTTGGGAATAAATCGTAATCGAATCTGTTCATTCAGAATCGCTTTTTGTTTTAAAAACTCACCCCAGAAAAAGAATGCAAGTTATTTTATCAAAACCATATGACGATGAAGCAGATATAACAGGAAATTTTATCATACAATTTAATGATGTAGTAACCAAGATAATTATAATGATTAAATTTTGAAATATGTTCAATTTGAAACCTCTCTTCTTTTTTTCTAGAGATTAATGAGTGTGAATTTGATATATTCAGCACTTTGACTTACAGTGGTATCTGTGACACTGTACCCTCATGACCTAGATAAAAGACATATGAGTCCTGTACATCGTAAATATACGTAAATACTTTCTTTACATCAACACTCACATCACATGTGAGTTTCCAAATATAGCATTCAATTTGTTTATCCTTTACAACACAATATATTGGATGATTATATTAGTTCATTATCAGAAAATAAGTTAATTATCATATATAACTATTGAATATCGAGTCGAGTATAAAACTAGGGATAATTTACAAGAAAGGGACCTGTAAGTTTGTGCAGAGAATCTGTTTGGCAGTCAAGAAACCCTTATTTCTGGTTCTTATCACTAAGTAAGGCCGATAGGTCATTTATCTTATCACTAAGTAAGGCCGATAGGTAATTTATCATATACCCATGTAGTATATTTGATGTTTACGTACTGTTTCTCCCTATGCAGTATAAATTGTATACTGAACCCTGTGCAGTACACTGTTATACTGAACACGTTGAAACATCAGCAGTGTGTGGGCTTTCACGCTGACAGATATTCTATGCCAATAGATGGTAAGATTTGATTATTTTGGGGTATATAATAAATATAGAACGACCCACCATGTTTGTACATGCTACACAACTCGATGGAAATTGATGTTATTTACGGAACTCGGCCTGGGGCCTCGTTCCATAAAAATCAACAATTCCCCATCTCGTATAGTAGCATGTACAACATGGTCAGGTCGTTCTATATGAATACAGAAACTGGCTTACTGTCTTCCTACATCAATAACCAACGATAAAATCATTTAGCAGATACATTACAACGCCGAAGTCTGAGGGATATACATCTGATAAATACTTTTACCAAGTACTTTGAGTACAAAGACAATAAGCCAGGGGCCTGTTTAATAATCTAGGATCGTGAATGAATATCCTTTTCTGTATGGCATAGAGACCCAGGAACAATGTGGGTCAACTTTATTCAACACTTATGGACGACCTTATGGACGGCTAAGACTGTTTTAGCGAACGATCTTAAACATAATCAAACGATAACCCTTGTACAAGGTACAGAAAAGGGTTGTCATTTAAGATCCGAGATTATTCAACGGGCCAACTTCGTATTACCAATACATGGCGAAAGTTTACCTAGTCACGTGATCACACACCCCGTAC
Organism: Alentia gelatinosa; assembly: GCA_950022655.1. Classification (NCBI taxonomy): domain Eukaryota; kingdom Metazoa; phylum Annelida; class Polychaeta; order Phyllodocida; family Polynoidae; genus Alentia; species Alentia gelatinosa. Next base: position 4,308,285 of record OX465581.1, on the reverse strand, counting down.
GTCACAGTGTGACGTACGGCCATAAATACGACATGGGTTGGAGCGGGCGGTATACATAGGAGATACGGCCACAGGTATTATCGTAAAACTGGATGAGGTTTAATCTTGGCCACTGTATTCCACGACTGGAGTTTGGCAAAGTGACTTCACTCGGCTTCGCCTCATGAAGTCAGGAGCCAAAACTTCAGCAGTGGAATGCGGTGGCCAAGATTAAAACGAATCAGGTTTTGATTTTATCCTACCCTATCTCCTCGATTTTGGAATATTATATGATAACAATGCTGTATGCCACTAGTGGCATATAAAACTCCGTATGCCAGTCTGCGTGGCATACGGAAACCCAATGTTAAGCCTATGGGATTTTATATTAGGGGTAGGATAAATAATAATATGTATCTCTGGTTGAGCTCTTGGGACAATGCAATGATGTGTGCAGTCTATAACGTATGATACACGTGCAATAATAGAACATTATGATACACTTTTAACAGCTGAAACGTAAGGCCCTACTCAAACATTATGGCTTGTTACTGTACAACGCTATAGCACGGAGATACGTATCGTATACACAGCCCTTATCACATATCTAAGTCGTATCGTAGCTCATGTTTCTCTGAAGACAAAGTCCCCGTTATATCACTATCTGTAATGGGGACTGGACCGATATCTGCCCCTTTCCCCGTTCCCCATTAAAGGCACATCGTGAACTCAGTCTCTGGTCCGTGTCTTGTTCGACAGTCTGAGGATACAGTGAGCGGTTTGTAAAATCCAATCCCCGATTCCTCCTCTTCTAATGGCACTTGTATCTGCACGAATAGACAGATATATGTATTCATGTACTTATCAACCACAAAGTGGTCATATGTAAAAAAAACAAAAAAAAACCGTACAAAATTAAGTACAAAAAGCACCAGGATCCCTTTCAAGTACAGCTCGTTTGCACTTAGGGCATTCCTAACAGATATAGTTACTGTACACATAGGGTCCTATTTTCTTCTTCTGCATAATATGCATAGTTTGTTTTTTCATAACACAGAACGAACAGTAAACAGCCCAATCAGAACTGGGAAGTCACAGAGAGTATATCCGTATCCTGATTGGCTGAGAGCACTTGTGACGTCACACGGGACATCCTGATTGGCTGCGACGAGTCTATGACGTCTTATTCATCCCAATAAGCCGTGACGTCACAATTCCCCATCCTGATTGGCTGCGAGACTGATGACGTCACACCCAGCATCCTGATTGGCTGCTACCGCATGGTGACGTCACAACGGCCTTCATCCTGATTGGCTGCTGCCACATCAGTGACGTCACAAACGGCCATCCTCCTGATTGGCCGGGAGATTTGATGACATCACAACAATTGCTCTGCGCGACTGAACTGAAAAACACACACACAAACACAGCCACCGATCATCGTGATTGGCTGAGAAGCCCAGTGACGTCAGCCTCATTTGCATGTGTACACCTCAGTACGCTCGGTACACTGTTGACAAGTAACCCGGCAGCACCAGAGAAACTTGCAGTTACACTGCCACGTTCGGTCATACTCGTGAGTGTTGTAACCCCGGCCGCAGCACATGAGCTGGCAGCCGTCCTGACCGGTGCTAGTCCGGTTACACGCCCGCCCCACGGTGCCCGCCACCCCGAGCGCCGGGTTGGAGTCGCAGTAGCTGGGAGACCGGTGGATGTACACGAGGTCCTTACGCCGCGGCTTCTTGTTGCGGTGCCGGGAGCGCTTCAGGGTAAGGAAGATGGGTTTCCAGTCGCGCTGCCCGCGGATGGACACCACGCGCTTAGCTCGCTCGTAGCGCTCCATGAGGGAGCTGCCGATCACCCGGAAGTTGGGCAAGGTCATCCAGCAGGTCTTGATGGTACAGGAACCGGAAACGCCGTGACATTTACACTCCGTCTTCAGGTGGTCGCGTACGATCTGTAAAATAAGGATGGAGACGGTGGTTATAGTGGTGTTGGTGGAAATGTATGGATACTATCGTAAAACTGGATGAGGTTTAATCTTGGCCACTGTATTCCACGACTGGAGTTTGGCAAAGTGACTTCATGAGGCGAAGCTGAATGAAGTCCGGAGCCAAAACTTCAGGAGTGGAATGCGGTGGCCAAGATTAAAACGAATCAGGTTTTGATTTTATCCTACCCAATCTCCCCTATTTTGGAATATTATGTGATAACAATGCTGTATGCCACTAGTGGCATATAAAACTCTGTATGCCAGTTAGTGTGGCATACGGAAACCCAATGTTAAGCCTATGGGATTTTATATTAGGGGTAGGATAATATAGAGGAAACCCATGAAAGTTTAGGGTCTGAGGTCGTATCCCATCGAGTTTGAATCACGTAGTAATTCACAAGGCAAAGCCGCGCAAATTGCTATGTGACTCAAATTAGATGGGATCGAGCTCTGACCCTAAACTTGAATGGGTTTCTGAATTTATCTCACCCTTAAAATTGACTAATGGGCTAACATTTTTGACATTATCCCCCATTGGATATTTTTCCTAAATATCTAATGGGTGTTAGATACGAGTTTCCAATGTTAAGTCTATGGAGAAAAAATATCTGGGATGAGATAATATTAGGAAACGTTCTTAGTGTGAACGAAACGGTTTATGTTCGAGGCCAGTCGTCGATTTAATGCTGCCTGATGCCATAGGCGGAAGGCAGTATGAAAACGACGACTTACCGAGAATGAGAACCGTTTCATCCACATTAGGACGTTTGCTTATAATCAAATACCTCAATTCGATGAAAAAAATACACAATTTTAATTACTTATTAAGTCACAGTCACAGTGGGCACGAACATTATTGATACTGCACCCCTAGCAGTGGGCAGTATTTAATAGACATTCAGACACAGGTATATGATAATATGATGATGCTGGTGTTGAAAAGTGATAATAGATATGATAATGATGTCACTGGTATTAAAGAGATAATATATATAACAATGATACTGGTATTGGTAAAAATAAATAAATACACGATGATACTGGTGTTGAAAAATGATAATAACTAGTATTAACTTGGAGCAAATGGTATGTTCATCATTGATGAAAGAGCATGCACTTATAAATAAATTACAATCGAAAGGTTTGGGTTACATTCAGTCTATGGATAGCTTTCTGTAACCCACTTGCACCCAGTCAACTTGCTATATCTGCAACTGCCTGAATCTAGTATCCAAAAAAATCAAATACCAGTGGGTCTTGAGGTATTTCGGTCTCTAGTGATTGGTCATGGTCAGCTGGGCACAACTCTAAGATACTGAGACACTGGCTCCCTGCTCTGTTCTCCATATCACAGTGAATGGAATGCTGAGAGTGAAGGGATAGTTTTGTTCAACACTCTACCCTTTAGGCAACGTATATATAGGGCGTCCGAGCACGCTATAACAATGATAATGTATACAATAATACGGGTAAAAGAAATGGATATTATATAGAGACACTATACTATATACCTAGAAATCATTAAAAATGCCATTCTACAACTCAACTACAACTAAATAGCAGAATGAGTGGTCACATGGTACGGAGGGACGTATTAATATTATTTCGTCACTCGGAGATGAACAGAATTTGTCCGCCTAGTCAGTAAAAGTAAGACATTCGCCTATAGGTATATAGTAATATATGCATGACAGATGATATTTACAATAATGGTACTGGTATAGCAAAGAGAAAATGCATACAACTATAATATTTGTTGGTATAAAGAAAGATACTCTATACAATAACAATATTATTATATACCTGTGTGCGAATGTCTATGAAATACTGCCCGCTGCTAGGGGTGCAGTAATAACAATGTTTGTGCCCGCTGTGAGTGTGACTTAATAAATCATCAAAATAACGTTTTTTCATCGATTTAAGTTATATAATAATAATAATAATAATGATAATAATAATAATCAAACGTCCTCGCTGTGGGCGAAACGTTTATCCTTGATTTTTATGAGTGAGTTTCTGATTTTATCTCATCTCATATACATGATCAGGAACATTATTAATTAATAAGATAACTCATCCAATTACCCATTGAGTATTGGGTTCACTACCTTCACGGCTGTGGAGTACAAGTACCTAACATTTAGCCTATGGAGAAGAATACCGGGGTGAGATAATAGAGGGAACACTCAGAGCTGAGATTCATGTTTCTGTTTGATAAATTGAGTCCATGCCAATGGGGATTCGCCCTGACAAATGTAGAACAGATCCTTGGCAAGAGCCACTTGTAATAAGGGGATGGTGGGTGTGTGTCTCCAGGTAGCTGCAGATAATGATAAGGTGTACACAGATAGATCACAAAGTGTCCAGGTGCAGGCTTAAGCCCAATACACATCCACCGATTCAGGGTTGAACGATTAGTTCCCAAATCATAGTTGGTGAACTTGTCGCAGGCGAGTTACATAATCCCTCAGCCTGTGTCGGCCACCCAACCAGGAGCCATTCATCAACATTACGTTGTCGGCGACTAGATTTATCAACATGTTGATCAACTCTTGGCGGAACACAGAACAACAACGCATCAACAAAAGAACATTTCAAGGAGGGGGTTTCACTAACCGCTGGCTGACCCTTGCCTAGCTGTCCTACATCTGCCGACTGGGGCTGACTAGATTTATCAACATGTTGATAAACTCTTAGCGAGCGATTTAGGAACACCGAAAAACAACGCGTCAACAAAAGAACATCTCAAGGACGGGGTTTCACTAAACATTGGCTGACCCTTGCCTAGCTGTCCTATATCTACCGACTGGGGCCGACTCCATTAGGATGGCTCGCCTGAGACAAATTACCGTTCCTTTGTCGCCGACAATGATGAATCAATGTTTCGAAATCGGTAGATGTGTAATGGGCTTAAGGTGTACAGAGAGATGACAAAGGGTCCAGGTGCAGCCTTACACTCTGCCTAGGGCAGCCTGGGGTGAGAAAAGTCTACATACATCTATTACAAAGTGCCCTGGGGAGATGCATGGGACCAGAGTAAAGCACTACCTGCTGTTTCTTAGCTGTCAAAAACCCATAACCAGTAGTTACTGATCTGGAATCTCAAAGTTATTGATAGCGGGAAAATACAGCCCAGGATGATTTGTAGGCCCTTTGTGCTTGCAGAGCAAAGAGATAATTTCAACTGATATATCTTCTTCCCTGGCAATTCCTTGTTTTGATATATTTGTGATGATACATAAATAGATACAACAAATATTGGTTTTCAGCAAAGGCAGCTCTGTAAACCACTTAAGGTTGACTTCGTAATATACTCGCTAGTGCCTTACTATCTCTCATGGTTTACGGCCGCCTGCCGACAAAACCATCGATTGTTGTCTAATGAATACATTAAGGACCAAATACTTCACAACCACTTTCGATATATTTGTGATGATACATAAATAAATACAACAAATATTGGTTTTCAGCAAAGGCAGCTCTGTAAACCACCTAAGGTTGACTTCGTAATACACTCGCTAGTGCTTGTGTATTACTCTACGTCAATCTTTCATATTTGACGGCCGCCTGCCGACAAAACCATCGATTGTTGTCTAATGAATACATTAAGGACCAAATACTTCACAACTAAACTTACAACAAGGTGTCCTTTATACGGGCTACCTGATATCAAGCCACGGTATCATTCCTTTAGGAATACAAAAAAATAAAGAAATTCACATTTGACTATTGACCAATCAGAATACAGATAACATCCAATGGCGCCTGTATAGGCCCTGCCGTGGATACGGTCTATAGAAGACGCCGGACCTTAACATGGGTGCGACCTATAGAGGATGACAAACGATTGATGACACAACTATGTTAAACTCTGGCTGACGTCGCTGAATTCCTCGCATTGTTGCCGGGTGGTGGATTTCTCCCTGTATAATGAGCTTTTGCATTGCTTCTCCATACCTAATTAGTTACATAGACAATAATCGATGGTTTTGTGGACAGGCGGCCGTAAACCACGAGACGTTGACGCGTAGTAATACACGACCGCGAGTGGTTTACAGAGCTGCCTGTCCACAAAATCATCGTTTGTTGCATTTATTATCCATCTTTTCGAATAAATTAAACCCAGTAACTGTCATATTAACAGGTATAACAATAGGAACTATTTCTTTGCTCTATAGCAAAAGGGACTATTTTTCCTGTATACCACGGTTTTGAGGCCGTATACCACAGGTTTGAATCCGTATACCACAGTTATGGTATCTGACAGGTTTTATACAATGGGTCGTGGTTAATGCCCCACCCCCAGTTGACCCTCTTTAGACCCGTTTCCATTGGCCGACAAACATTGTGTAGATTTTTTGTGTTCTCCTAATAGCCTATTTCCATTGGCCATCACCAATATACAGTCATGAACCACCGACAAACCTTAGCACTGGCAACGCCAAATGGAAATAGGCTATTAGGAGAACGCAGAAAATCTACACAGTGTTTGTCGGCCAATGGAAAAAAGCCTTATGTAACCTTTAGTTTGTGAGAGCGTGGCTCGGATATTCCACTTCGTCTCGACTCCCAGTTAACTCTTCTGATGTCTACCAAAGACAAGTGAAATATTTAACTCATATTAATGATATAAAACAAGGGGCGGTACGATCACATGCTTCCCCTGACAGTTGATTCTGTGATACAGGAGTTGCCATTCAGTGCCACCTAACGCTGAGTTGCTTAGTTAGGCCTTCTCTCGGACAAACACGGCCGAGTCTGGCCTCACGCCTATAGAGATAAACAGCAATCACACCTAGAGTGTGAATGGAAGATGTGATTGTAGGAGTGTTGGTTTTTTTGACGGATTAGACTGCTGGAACAATCAAAGGCATTGTATCAGTGAGTCTTGGCTGTCTCAACTTCATAGTTGATAAATGTCTTGGTTTTAACTTGGAAAAAGATAAGCATATGATTAGCTAAGTCTTCTTATATATCATTGTGTATCCAATTCCGGTGATCCTATGTTATCTAATCTATATCTAAAGTATCGTTAAGGCGATATGCATGTATGACACACCAAATCTAAGCTGGAATACCATAGAATACGATGCAATCGTTATTATGTCTCTGGAAAAATGTATACTGTGATATTATCGTAAAACTGGATGAGTTTTAATCTTGGTCATTGTATGCCACGACTGGAGTTTGGCATAGTAATTTCATGAGGCGAGGCCGAGTGAAGTCCGGAGCCAAATCTTAAGGAGTGGAATGCGGTGGCCACAATTAAAACGAATCAGGTTTTTATTTTATCCACCATGTCTCCTCGATTTTGGAATATTACGTGATAACATTTCCATATGCCACTAGTGGCATATAAAACTCTGTATGACAGTCAGCGTGGCATACGGAAACTCAATTTTAAGCCTATGGGATTTTATATTAGGGGTAGGATAAAAGCGTATTACGCTCATACACTCGGTAAGGCTCGGAAAAGTACTGCCCTTGGCCAAGGCCTCGGGCAGTAATTTTTCCGAGCCTTACCTCATTACATTTCTCTCTCCGGAACATAGTTTCCCTCTATTCCTGCAGCCCTAGCAGCAGGCAGTATTTGATGGACATTTGTGCACAGGTATATAAGAATAGAGGGAAACTATGTTCCGGTGTAAATAAGTCAAAGTTACGAGGTAAGGCAATTTTTCCAAGCCTTACCTTGCAACTTTGACTTATTTACACCATCCCGTGGTTTCCTTATTCCTTTATACCTGCAATTGTCGGCTAATATAGATAAAATCTGAACGTCTCTGAACGTCAAGCTGGGCATTAAACGTCAACCTGGGCATTAAAGGTCAACCTGGGCATTAAACGTCAACCTGGGCAGTAAACATCAACCTTGGCAGTAAACGTCAAGCTGGGCAGTAAACGTCAACCTGGGCAGTAAACGTCAACCTGGGCAGTAAACTTCATCCTGGGCAGTAAACGTCAACCTGGGCAGTAAACGTCAACCTGGGCAGTAAACTTCAACCTTGGCAGGAAACGTCAAGCTGGGCAGTAAACGTCAACCTGGGCAGTAAACTTCATCCTGGGCAGTAAACTTCAACTTGGGCAGTCAACATCAAGTTATTCCACCCCCAGCAGCGTTAGGTAATCATAGATTGTTCCTTCATAGGTATATAGGAATATTGAAGAAGAAACCAACTAGTTTTGGCCAAAGTCGTCGTTCTCCACGAATTTGATGCGGTGTGATATGAACGAGGCGACAGCCGAGTGAATATCAGCATTAAAACGAGTTGGACATTTATTCCAGGGGTATGATAATTATATAGAACGTCCTGACCATGCTGTACAAGTCACAGAACTCGATGCTATTTTACCGCTTGTACGGACCGAGGCGTTTACGCCGAGTCCCGTACAAACGGTAAATTAGCATCGAGTTCTGTGAGTTGTACAAGCATGGTTGGACGTTATATATTTACTATATATCCGAAATTTAAAAAAAAAATCAATTGAATTTTTCTTAAAAACCAAAATTTTAATAAATGTGTATGGCTTGGTGGTCCGTATTTTGATGTACGGACCAGTGGTCCGTACAGTTTTTTTACGTCATATGCCAAAACGGTGCGTATTTACAGTATATACGGCATGGGTATATACACAATATTACCATGATTTCGATCTGAGTGGCCGTATTCTCCGCGTAGTTGACGCGTAGTAATACTCCGAGCGATAGCGAGGAGTATTGCTACGCGTCAACTACGCGGAGAATACGGCCACTCAGATCGAAATTATGGTAATGTTGTATTTATTACTCACTTATTTTTAGATTTAAGCAATAAATATGATCGTCAGAAAACTTTTTAACATAATTAAGAAGTTATGTTTGGGACTACTTTCATCTCAAAAGTCTGTATCCTTCTAGGAGGGTACGGAGCTCCGTATCCTCCTCAGTAGCGATCTGTAATCTCCACAGGCTTAGTATGGAGACTCCGTATCAGGTGGGTAATAAATAGTAATACGTATATACTGAGGTGGTATGACCGTTAGCGGAATTGGGTGACGCTTTGATTGGCGGAATCCCCACAAAGTGCATGTAAAATGGAGTGGGACGTTTAGGATTAATGCGCCCGGGGGAGTGGAGGCTAATGATGTCCTAATTAGCTTACTTAGCCCGCAGAGGCCGGGCTTAGCCTGTCTAGTCTGCTTATTAACACGTCTAGTCTGTTTGAGAAGCAGGAGGGTAAAATTATAGTGTATGTGTTCATGCCCCGCCTCACACACCACCGCATCGCGATCTGCTTGGTGGAGGTAGGATCGGTTTTCCGGTCGGTAAAGAATAATGGGGTTAATATTTATCAGATTAATTAATCATGGCAACAAGGGTCAGGTATGTGTGTGTATATACGTAAAGGACTATTTTCACCTGATGACAAAAGATTTGTTCTAATATGTGAAATACTAAAGAGGAAACCCATGAAAGTTTAGGGCCAGAGCTCGGATCCCATCCAGTTTGAATCGTGTAGTAATTCACAAGGCGAAGAAGCGTGAATTACGTAGCGATTCAAATGAGATGGGATCAAGCTCTGACCCTAAACTTGAATAGGTTTCAGAATTTATCTCACCCTTCATATTGACTAATAGGCTAACATTTGTGACATAATTCCCTATTGGAATCTTTTCCTATATATCTCATGGGCGTTGGATACGAGTTGCCAATGTTAAGTCTATGGGGAAACAATACTAGGGGTGAGATAAAGGCCTTTATTCGCATACAAAAAAAATGGTAACGAAAAAATTTCCACTGTTATCGCTGGCCAATGGAAACAGGCCTTAAAGGTAAGGCCCGGCGTCCACCTACTACGATATGGCACCGATATGGTCTACGATGCACCTCCCGATGCACCTCCCGATAATAAATCAAAATCGCGTCGGAAGGTCACCTAATATCGGGGCAGTTGACCATGTTTCTGCGATTAGACACCGATAAAAACCCCATACAACGCATGGGGGATTGGCTTGTCTAGACATATGTCTACGATTTTGCACCTTCCCGATATGGCACCGATTTTGACCATTTGTATCGGTGCCATATCGGGAGGTCTATGATTCTGTCGTAGTAGGTGGACGCGGGGCCTAAGTAGTGCCAGTGCTAAAATTTGAAGCCAAAGATAAGTGATTTTATCTATGCTGGTCTGCTTCCACCTTTTGACTGACTTTTGATTACTATTGCCGACAAAATCATATTGTGTTTTTAATAATTGATCAAAGACAATTTTGTCAGGAGTTTTTATTAATAAATTGGCAATAATCGGAACAATTAATTAATTGGTTACTGACAATTTTTTTGCTTCCACTTGCTGATTTCTGACAAAATTGATGCAAGATATCTCTCATGGTTGACAAAACGTTCATCAGAGGTCAAAGGTCTGAAGGTGGAAAGAGGGTTAATGCTGTCGGGAGTCTTACACGACAGTAAGATATCGGCATCTGCTTGGTGGATGTAGTCGGAAGGTGGAAACATGATCTACATTGTCTGACACCATGTGTAGGGTATCGGGATCTGCTTGGTGGATGTAGTCGGAAGGTGGAAACATGATCTACATTGTCTGACACCATGTGTAGGGTATCGGGATCTGCTTAATGGATGTAATCGGAAGGTGGAAACATGATCTACATTGTCTGACACCATGTGTAGGGTATCGGGATCTGCTTGGTGGATGTAGTCGGAAGGTGGAAACATGGTTTATTTTGTCTCACAACAGGTGTAGGGTATCGGGATCTGCTTGATGGATGTAATCGGAAGGTGGAAACATGGTTTATTTTGTCTCACAACAGGTGTAGGGTATCGGTATCTGCTTGTCGGATGTAATCGGAAGGTGGAAACATGATCTACATTGTCTGACACAATGTGTAGGGTATCGGGATCTGCTTGGTGGATGTAGTCGGAAGGTGGAAACATGATCTACATTGTCTGACACCATGTGTAGGGTATCGGGATCTGCTTGGTGGATGTAATCGGAAGGTGGAAATAGGGTTTATGTTGTCTGACACCACGCATACACGTAAGGTATCGGGATCTGCTTGGTGGATGTAGTCTGAAGATGGAAACAGGGTTTACGTTGTCTCATACTACGCATAAGGTATCAGTATCTGCTTGGTGGATGTAGTCTCAGTTTTCCAGTCGGTAAGGAATAATGGGGTTAATATTTATCAGATTTATCAACCATGGAAACTTACATGAGGATCAGTATGGAGCCAATAGGATATGATCATTAGATTACAGAGTTGCAAGTGCCAGGACGGACATTGAAATAGAGACTTTTGGCAAATAGTTTGATATGTACATATAAATATATACATATACACATATGTATAATATTATCGTAAAACTGGATGAGTTTTAATCCTGGCCACTGTATGCCACAACTGGAGTTTGGCATAGTGATTTCACGAGGCAAAGCCGAGTGAAGTCCGGAGCCAAAACTCCAGGAGTGGCATACGGTCGCCAAGATTAAAACGAATCAGGTTTTGATTTTATCCTACCCTATCTCCTCGATTTTGGAATATTGCGTGATAACAATTCTGTATGCCACTAGTGACATATAAAACGCCGTATGCCAGTCAGCGTTGCATACGGAAACTCAATGAAAAGCCTATGGGACTTTATATTAGGGGTGGGATAAATAAATATATATATATAAATTTCCAAGACTCAAAGTTATGTTTTAGAAGATACTGATGCAGCATTTGCAGGTATAGAATATAAGTTCTATGTAACATTACACCTGGAATCAAGAAATGCATCGGGACCAGACAAAAGGGCTAATCACAATCAAGCGGATATTACTTAATGTGTTGCTGTAGTGTAGTCTTTAGGCAATACTGATATCAGTTTGAACAACCTTTCTACGTCTATCCACCTTTACCCTTTGTTTGTTTGTTTGGGTAGTTTAACGTCCAATTTGTTCAATTAGACTTCCACCTTTACCCGACAATTGTTGGTTAACAATGTGACCATCATGCATCACCTGATACCTAACGGTGTCCCTCTCCATAGATTATTCGTTCATACTAATAACCATCCCATAATGATCTATGAGAATAATCCCCTGAGAGAAATCAGCGACATTAGCGGTGAAATCCGTTACTACACTTTTTGTAACGGCCATGTAATTATGACGTCAGAGCGTCTGCCCTTCTAGACGCATAACGTCCTACATTCGCACTACTTTCATCTCGGTTTATAAGTAATGAGATGTATTCATACGCCTTGTCTGCGGACTAAATTCCCCAAATACCACCAGGCCAGCACTATAGCCCCGGTAGAGCTTGTAAGAAAAACGCACAGCCGCACAACGATCCATCAAATATGGTGGGGTCTTTTTACGAAAAAGAATAAAATATAATGGTTTCTTTTCGAACATTAATCTTAATCGAATGGGCTAAAAAATATGGAAATAGACAATCATTAGTTGATTTGTATTGATAAGAATCAAGCTATGAAGATGACAAAGCTATTGTAACTATGAATCTCGCTTTATGCAATAAAGTAGACAAAAAAATAAATTCATAAATCTTTGCTACATTTAATTCGCATGTATATTTATCACATCTATATACCATCTGAGTTTCACTCATTAAGGCCCGGCGTCCACCTACTACTCTAAGGCACCGATATGGTCTACGATGCACCTCCCGATAAAAAATCAAAATCGCGTCGGAGGGTTACCTAATATCTGGGCAGTTGACCATGTTTCTGTGATTAGACACCGATAAAACCCCTTACAATGCGTGGTGGATTGGCATGTCTAGACATATATGTCTACGATTTTGCACCTTCCCGATATGGCACCGATTTTGACGTTTTGTATTGGTGCCATATTGGGAGGTCTACGATTCTATCGTAGTAAGTGGACGCCAGGCCTTAACTTACATTTTGGGAGTGTTGGGATCTTTTACATCCCTGGGTCGGTCTGTGTCAAATCTCATCAAGATTGATAGGTGCCTAATCTTATGTAAGACATTTTGTTGTTAACCGAGTTCTGTGTGGCCGATATAGAAGCTACGCTCTTGATAAAGTTCTCGGTGGTCGATACAAACACCACACTCTTAATAAAGATCTTGGTGTCCGATAAAGAAATCACATTCTTAATAAAGTTCTCTGTGGCCCTCCAGGGACCATATTCTTAATAAAGTTCCCGGTTGTCGATACAGGCACCATATTCTTAATAAAGTTCTTGGTGTCCGATAAAGAAATCACATTCTTAATAAAGTTCTCTGTGGCCCTACAGACACTTCACTCCTAATAAAGTTTTCGGTGGTTAATACAGACACCATGCTCTTAGTAAAATTTTTGGTCCTCAAAACAGACACCAAGCTCTTGATAAAACTCTCGGTCGTTAAAACAGACACCAAATACTTGATATAGTTCTCTGCTCTTGATAAAGTTCTCAGCTGTCGATATAGATAGGCTGTTGATACAGACAGGCTCTTAAGAAAGTTCTCGGTTGACAATTCAGACACCACACACTTAAGGAAGTTCTCGAATGCCAAAACAGATACCACACTCTTAATAAAGTTCCCGGTTGTCGAAACAGACACCATACTCTAAATAAAGTTCTTGGTTGTCGATATAGACACCTCGCTCCTTTTAAAGTTACACCATGCTCTCGATAAAGTTCTCGGTTGTCGATATAGACACCACGCTCCTTTTAAAGTTACACCATGCTCTCGATAAAGTTCTTGGTTGTCGATTCAGACACCACGCTCTTAATAAAATTCTGTGTTGCGGATATAGGAGCACGTTCCACTTGACACCCATCTAGGCCGCTTATCTGTCTGGAGTAATTGATGTGAGCAGGGATAAATCATGTTCGCTAAGTCATTTAATTAGGTCACCTGCGAGTCCCCTCTCTTTGATTGATACCTAATCCTCTCAGGTACATGCAATACGATTAACCATTTCCGGGCAAAAATCTATCATCTTTAACAGTGAGGGTGTACTTCCCACTCCCTGAGTCTTGTGCATCCTACATATATATATATATATACATATATATATGTATATATATATGTATATACATACATATATTATATATATGTATATACTATCGTAAAACTGGATGAGATTTAATCTTGGCCACCGTATTTCACGACTGGAGTTTGGCATAGTGATTGCACAAGGCATAGGCGAGTGAAGTCTGGAGCCAAAACTTCAGGAGTGGAATGCGGTAGCCACGATTGAAACTAATCAGGTTTTGATTTTATCCTACCCTATCTCTCGATTTTGGAATATTACGTGAAAACAATTCTGTATGCCACTAGTGGCATATAAAATTCCGTATGCCAGTCAGCGTGGCATACGGAAACCCAATGTTAAGCCTATGGGATTTTATATTAGGGGTAGGATAAATATATATACATACATATATAGATATACTTATATATATGTATATCTATATATGTATGTATATATATATATACATACATATATAGATATACATACATATATATATACATATATATATATATAAATATATATATATATGTAGCCAATGAGAAAGTATTGAAAATTTTAAAGATAGAGAAATTATAGTATACTTTTGATAATTTCGGAGAAATATAGTGAATATACCAGGGGTTTGTTTATTTAACTAGGATCGTACATGAAGACCACTTTCTGTACCTCGTACAAGAGCTTGATGATATCTAAGTCTGTTCACTAAAAAGACACTATCAGCCGTCCATAAAGTCCTCAATAAGTGATGAATAAAGTGGACCAGCATCGTTGAATAAACTACGAACGACATAAAAAGTATCTTAGAGTTGTCTTTTGGGAATAGTGATGTATAAAATAATGTGCTGTAAGCATCAGATGTATTGATCATAAGAGTAACCTTAAGGTCTAGGAAAACCTTCATATACGAAATATCGTTTGTGTTGTCATACAGCGCTGAATGGAGAAGGAATCGTCCAGAATGTTGTTTATCGTTGGAGTTATCGTACGAGCACCAGAAACGAACGATATTTATTCAACAGCCCCCTGGGGGTTGTTTCATAATCTAGGATCGTACATGAAGAACCTTTTCTGTACCTTGTACAAGGGTTATCGTCTAATGATATTTAAGTCTGTTGGCTAAGACAATATTGGCCGTCCATAAGGTCGTCCATAAGTGTTCAATGAAATTGACCCGCATTGTCCCTGGGTCTGTATGGCGTACAGAAAAGGGTCTACATGTACGATCCTGGATTGTGAAACAGGCCCCTGGGTCTCTATAGCGAAGAGTGCCTACATTTACGATTCTAGATTATTAAACGGGCCCCAGGGTCCTTTAGTGCTTAACAGAATGTATAACAAGGTGACCTTTGGAGATTTCATGGTCATCTTCCGCCGTTTGTGACTTACAATTAATGAACCTAAATGTAGAAATATTTTCCCCACCCTCTGTTCCTAGACAAATACTGTCATTACTCGACAAAATATGGCTGTAGACTAAAATTGGTGTGTGTGTGTGTGTGTGTGTGTGTGTGTGTGTGGGTGTGTGTGTGTGTGTGTGTGTGTGTGTGTGTGTGTGGGGGGGGTTATCTGTGATATCCAATCAGAATGCGGTACAAGGTCACGTGTGTGTGTTAACCAATAGAAGCCCTTGTTAGAATGAATTCAGGTGTCCCTCTTGGTTCTCCAATCACATCCCATATTAGAACTAGATGTAAATTTAAAATCAATTAAAGAGACTCCTTATACAGGGATATAAAGAAACTCGATGATATGATGGACTATATTTCTAAAAGCATTTATAGAAAACACACAGAGTAAATCGTGCACCCCTCTAATAAGATCTCACACTCTCTAAGTCGTATTCTGTACAAGGTTCTCACTGCGGTCTTTGGGAGAAGAATTCTTAACGAACTAGGCTTAGAGCCTTGAGAATCCACTGGCATACAGTATTCCCCTTAGGTGGCATCATTCTGATTATAGGAATATTTGGTTGCATTGATGTAGGTCTTTAACAGGGGTTAAATATTGTTCTCCTATAGAGCGTAATGAGAGTACAGAATACGACTTAAAGAGTGTGGGGCACCAGTGAGGCCACTACAGTTCCCTAAGGCCTGGCGTCCACCTACTACAATAGAAATTTAGACCTACCGATATGGCACCGACACAAAAAGCGAATATCGGAGACATATCGGGAAGGTGCAAAATCGCAGACATATGTCTAGACATGCAAACCCACCGTGCATAGTAAGGTTTTTTTTCGTGTGTCTAATCGCAGAAACGTGGTCAGCTGCCCCGATATTAGGTGATCTTCCGACGCGATTTTGATTTTTTTATCGGGAGGTGCATCATAGACCATATCGGAGCCATATCGTAGTAGGTAGACGCCGAGCCTCAAACTACATATAACTATATGTGTGGTATAAAGTATAGCAGATAGAAACGCAAAATGGTGACCTGAAAGAACTGACAAAATCGCTACACTGAATTTACCCTGGGCATTGTTGACATCCAAGTCTGATTTGATCACAACTTTCTTTGTACCTCACAAGGGAGAAGAGTCACTTAAGTAGACGGGGGGGGGGAGTTCTCAGTAGCCCCCCCCCCCCCCGCCCCCCCCCCCCCCCGACACACAGACACGGTCGAGGGCGGCTGATCAAAGTGGGCGATAAAGGGGGAGTAGCGCGGACTCGCCGGCAACAGGCGGACGGCTAATGTACGACGTGTCAGCGACAAATGGCACGCGGCGAGCGACCGGCAACCAGCGGATTCCCGCGTCCCGGTGGTCGTCTGCCTCCGCGTGACGTATGTACGCCGCCACAATCTCCCAGCAGAGGTTTGGACTGTTTATTTATTCTTTATACTTTACATCTCCAGCTGTTTATGTATTATCATCCATCGTATACAAAGTCCCCATTGAAAATGTATGGGGTCTCAGTAAACCACGACCCATCATTTCTTATCCATCGTATACAAAGACCCATTTTATAAAACCTATCAGATACCATAACTGTGGTATGCGGATTCAAATCTGTGGTATACGGCCTCAAAACCATGATATACATAGACAATTATCAATAGTTTTGTGGACAGGTGGCCGTAAACCATGAGTGGTTGACGAGCAGTGATACATGAGCGCTAGCGAGTGTATTACGACGTCAACCTCGAGTGGTATACAAACCATTGTTTGTTGTATTCATTTTCCATCTTCTCCAATGAATTAAATCCAGTTATTGCCATAGCAAAAGGTACAGCAAAAGGGACTATTTCTATCCTCTATAGCACAAAGGGACTATTTTCCCGTATACTATGGTTTTGAGGCCGTATGCCACGGATAGTCCCCCTTTTTAAAGTAGTCCTGGAGTTCAGTCCTGGAAATGCCTCCAGGGAAGGCCTTTAAGGCCCAGCGTCCATCTACTATGATAGAAATTTAGACCTCCCGCTATGCATGCATGGCTCTGATACAAAAAGTCAAAATCGTAGACACCCGACGATACAGGTTATTCATCGGGACCAAATCGTAGACGCCCTTTTACAATGGGGTCTAATCGCAGAGAGGTGATCAACTGCCCCGATATTAGGTGACCTTCCGACGCGATTTTTATATTTTATCGGGAGGTCCATCGTAGACCATTTTGGAGCCATATTATGGTAGGTGGAATTTGGGCATAAACCTGAGTTAGTCTATCTATTTCTGTCATCTAGGATGATAACCTAATAAGGCCTGGCTTAGAAATTTAGACCTACCGATATGGCACCAATACAAAAAGCAAATATCGGAGACATATGGGAAGGTTATATTGTAGACATAAGTCTAGACATGCAAATCCACCATGCATTGTATTGGGTTTTTGTTGGTGTCTAATCGCAGAAATCTGGTAAACTGCCCCGATATTAGGTGACCTTCTGACACGATTTTGATTTTTTATCGGGAGGTGCATCGTAGACCATATCGGAGCCATATCGTAGTAGGTGGACGCCGGGCCTAATAATGGTGCAATTGAGGCTTTATAGAGGATATGAAAAAAGCCTATGTATTAGGTCGAGCCTAGGCAGGTGGCAGCCTATCTGTTCAGCATCGGTTGAGCACTCAATGTACTCAGTACCCTCCATCATTTATTACCCCGATACCATCAGCAGTATCTAAAGGCCCGTCTCCAAAATAATCACAAAATACAACAACAAAAAATACAAAAATACAAAATAATAATGATAAAAAAAACCCGGAAAAATACCACCTATTTCGTTATAAAGTGATAATTCAGAGTAAGTAGTCTATCTATGTTAAAAGGATTAAAAAAAAAGAGTCCCTTATATAAAAACGCTGCGTAGGAAGTTGGTCTTTTTTCCGTATTCACTGACGTAGTATTTCTTCGCTGGTCTATCTCTTCATACCTGTCTGCTTCTCTGCCTATCTGCTGTAATGACAAATGACCAAAGCCAACAAGGCCACGTATCGTAGGAGATTATGACGACTGGCAAGGAATCCTGAGCACCTTCAATGATTATCAGCGCTATATAAATAATCCCTCCGAATCCATTATGCGAAAAAATATATCCCCACCCAGGAAAAAAGAGTCCCACATCGTGAGGATATCCACACCGGGGTGTTCTATACAAACGACGATACCCGCTACAATATAAGTCCACTGGGACCAGACGGAGGGCTGGGTATTCATACCAGCAGGGGAAAAATCAGCAGCAAAATGGAGAATGTGTCAGGGCTGGGAACTCATTTGCGGAGGGCTTAGAGGGAGACAGTGTCAACTGAGCGTACAAAGGGAGCTGCATTGAGGCAGGTTTTGTCGGTTCCCGGACCAGTATACTCAGGTGTTTGTAAGGCAGACGTTGACAATGCCATATTTTCATAACATCTAAGGCCTAGCTGGACTGACTTAATGTTTTGTCGCATGATACTAGCCTTGTGTAATCCACCAGGTACTGTCACCACACCCCACAGATTAGACCGGCTCCAGTCCCTGCATCCTATGGCTACCCTCCTCACTGGGATACAGGCTCCAGTCCCTGCATCCTATGGCTACCCTCCTCACTGGGATACAGGCTCCAGTCCCTGCATCCTATGGCTACTCTCCTCGCTGGGATACAGGCTCCAGTCCCTGCATCCTATGGCTACCCTCCTCAATGGGATACAGGCTCCAGTCCCTGCATCCTATGGCTACCCTCCTCGCTGGGATACTGGCTCCAGTCCCTGCATCCTATGGCTACCCTCCTCGTTGGGATACAGGCTCTATTCCCTGCATCCTATGGCTACCCTCCTCACTGGGATACTGGCTCCAGTCCCTGCATCCTATGGCTACCCTCCTCGTTGGGATACAGGCTCCAGTCCCTGCATCCTATGGCTACCCTCCTCACTGGGATACAGGCTCCAGTCCCTGCATCCTATGGCTACCCTCCTCACTGGGATACAGGCTCCAGTCCCTGCATCCTATGGCTATCCTCCTCGTTGGGATACAGGCTCTATTCCCTGCATCCTATGGCTACCCTCCTCACTGGGATACTGGCTCCAGTCCCTGCATCCTATGGCTACCCTCCTCACTGGGATACTGGCTCCAGTCCCTGCATCCTATGGCTACCCTCCTCACTGGGATACTGGCTCCAGTCCCTGCATCCTATGGCTACCCTCCTCGCTGGGATACAGGCTTTAGTCCCTGCATCCTATGGCCCGGCGTCCACCTACTACGGTATGACTCCGATATTATGGAGAAACCAAACAAGAGTTAGTCGTGTTGTTGTTTATCACACTCCGGCAATGTCGCATATCACTGCACTCGACTTTGCCTCGCGTAGTAATACACGACATTGCCGTCGTGCGATAAACAACACGACTAACTCAGTTGGGTTTAGAATTTATCCTACCCTGTAACAATAGAAAAGAAATAACATAAAAGTCACCGATAATCAGTGATAATAATTGGGCGCTTTTCAAATGACGTCATTTGACAACTGTATCTCACTAGAGCGATAAATTTCATTTTCCTGCACCGTAGACCAAATACAGTCCACTAATGTTAAGCCTATGGAGTTTTTTTACTAGGGGTAGGATAAATACTATAATGAAATTTATTCTGATTGTGTTTAATCATATAATGAATTTTCATAGTCAAAGACTTGAGCAAGTCTACCCACAGCTCTACACATGCGCAGTAGTGTATAGTAGATGCCAGTTTCCGGTCTACGGGTCCCTGTACTGGGCGCTCGCCTGTTGGACCTGCAGGTGTGAGTGTATACAAACCACTCTCCCAGCAGAGATCTTGCGCTCTACTTCCTGCGGCTGCTAATATCTCTGCCCCAACCTGCCTGTTTGGGCTCAAATCTGGCCCATACGCCAGTTTTTGAAATATCCTAAATTCTTAGCGCTTTGGGCAGTATTTTGTGGTTTACATGTAAATAGATATGCATGTATTTATATGGTAAATAATTTACACTCATTTCTGTTATTTGTTATATCAAATCAGGTAATGTCTTAGGGATTACTTTCTTCATTGGAAGGCACCTCATGTGTTACAGGGTTTTGTTTGTCAACATAACACATGTGCTCACTCGAAGGGGCAGTCTGATCAACACTAGATTCACATCATAAAGTGGTTTAGAGATGAAAAAGAAACAGCTGGATTGTCTGTTAACCCAATTTAACAATTCCTATATTTCCAAACTAATGATATGTGAGTTGTTTGACTCGTATCACTTTTGACAGTTGCCTTGTTTTGAATCTGAAATGTTCGCTGGTCTCCCCTGTCCTTTGTGGATACCCAGGGAACAGGCTTTGGGCTGGGGCAGAGACTAAGCACAGCGCTAGCGCCGCGAAAGATCTGGGGGAGAGTGTATACAAACCACCCACGATTGCAGGAAAGGGCAAAGGCTGCATCAGGGACCAGAATGACAAACCTGAGGGTAGCGACTGAGGCCTTAATCCTCCAAAAGTGCGTCAGGCCGATAGAGCTTGTTTGTCAAGGTCTTTACCTCTAAGCAGCCCGCAGCAGGTTCTAGTCTGAACGATAATATTTGTCAAAGCAAGGTTGTAGTTCTGTTCCACCATCTGTGTATGTATAGAGCTGTGGTGTGACTGCTCGTTTTTGTTGTCGTGTGAACATGGACACATTGCTTTGAAGTATCATCGACGAATAACTCGTGGGAACATGAGGGAGGTATGTTAGATTTGTCGTGGGGATTCATGTTCGGCGCACTGAGCCCATAGAGAATGTTCGGTCGCACTGTGCGCGTAGCGTATTTCGAAAGTACATAAAATGGCGTTTTTATGATATTAAGGTAAATGATAATAAGAAAACGTAGTGACTTACAAAATAAAAGTCACGCTTAAGTTTATGCAAGGCCTGTTCTTGTGAAGGCATAAGAAAGGCCTGGCTGACCTTTCTGTCGGGCCCTGTTTTTGTGAAGGTACATAAAAGTCCTAATTCACCTTTCCGTTGGGCCCTCTTATTATAAAGGTACAAATAAAAGTCCTGATTCACCTTATTGTTTGGCCCTTTTTTGGATAAGATATAGAATAAAAGTTCTGATTTATCTTTCTGTCGGGCCCTGTTATTGTAAAGTTACAAAATAAAAGTCCCAATTTACCTTTCCATCGGGCCCTCTTATTGTAAAGTTACAAAATAAAAGTCCCGATTTACCTTTCCGTCGGGCCCTCTTATTATAAAGGTACAAAATAAAAGTCCCGATTTACCTTTCCGTCGGGCCCTCTTATCATAAAGGTACAAAATAAAAGTCCCGATTTACCTTTCCGTCGGGCCCTCTTATCATAAAGGTACAAAATAAAAGTCCCGATTTACCTCATTGTCGGGCCCTGTTATTGTAAAGTTACAAAATAAAAGTCCCGATTTACCTTTCCGTCGGGCCCTCTTATCATAAAGGTACAAAATAAAAGTCCCGATTTGCCTTTCCATCGGGCCATCTTATTATAAAGGTAGAAAATAAAAGTCCCGATTAAACCTTTCCATCAGGCCCTGTTATCATAAAGGTACAAAATAAAAGTCCCCGCTCACCTTTCTGCCAGCCCTGTTATTGTGAAGGTTCATCAGAGATCTCTCGTCCCCCTCCATTTGTTCTCGCGCGTCAACGAATATTTGCGAGAATTTGAGGCCGTAGCGGATGTCGGCGCTACATCCGCCCCACGTCCACCCATGCGCACTCTGGTGGCGCTTGAGGCGGTCACAGCCGCATGACGTCAGGTTACCACGTGAGCACGCCTGCGTAATGGCGTACGTCACGCCTGCTGCGCTTATTGCGTTCATGTACGCCGCCTCTTTGGTTCCTGAAACACAAACACAGAGGACGTTGTAAAAATCATATATTAAATTTTGTTTTTTAATTAGTGAAGGTTCTTTGGTTCCTGAAACACAAACACAGAGGACATTGTAAAAATCATGTGTTTAATTTTTTTGTGTGATTTGTGAAGGTTGTTTGGTTCCTGAAACACAAACACAGAGGACGTTGTAAATCATATGTTTAATTTTTTTTGTAATTAGTGAAAATTGTTTGGTTCCTGAAACACAAACACAGAGGACGTTGTAAAAATCATATATTAAATTTTGTTTTTTAATTAGTGAAGGTTCTTTGGTTCCTGAAACAGAGATATAATGAGTGGTAAAAGTGTCCAATTCCTGGAAACAGAGAGCACATTGTAAAATTCATTTATTGATTTTTTTGTTTGTTAGTGAAGGTTCTTTGGTTCCTGGAAACAGAGATATAATGAGTGACAAAAGTGTCTACTTCCTGGAAACAGAGATATAATGAGTGGTTAAAGTGTCCAATTCCTGGAAACAGAGATACTGTGAGTGTTGAAAGTGTCTACTTCCTGATAAAAAAAATGTTGGGAAAATAAAACATGTCCAGTTCCTGAAAATGAAGGTATTTTGAAAAATACAAGTCTATTTCATGAAAACAGAGATATTTTGAGTGTAAATAATGTGTAATTCTTGGGATTAAAGACATTGCCTGAAGAAGTCTACTAAATGTAAGACGAAACGTTGCAAAGAACCAATTCTATGTTCCCCCCCTATCTCGATGTATAATTATCCCCCAATAAATTCACTTTTAATTTAATCAGCTTGTCTGGTTTTCTGTGGATCTTATCAAAACGATTAAAGATATTGTGAGTGTTAAACATGTCTAATTCCTGGAAACAGATATTGTGAGTTTTAAAAGTGTCTAATTCCTGGAAATAAAGATATTGTGAGTGTTCAATTCCTGAAAATGGAGGAAACATTGTGAATCTTAAACAAAATATAGATTTCCGCGCAGAAAAAAATCCTAGTCTGTCCCCAACCCCCCACTAGGGATATTCATGTACGCTGCCTTTCTGGTTCCTAAAACACAAAATAAAACCCGGTATGAAATAGTCTTAAAGTGTTTTAAAGACAAATGTTTCGCGGAAATTAGAAGCACCATTAATGAATTTTCATTTGGACTGTTAGGGAAATGAAAAAAATCATTAATGTACCTCATAGTAACCAGTCATGTTCTCCTACTCTTGCAGCCGAACAGAAAATTCCAATAAAGTGTCCCATATACCTTCCAAATACTGGTAATATTTATACAAAACACCCAGAGATGTTCCTACGTTACAAATGAGGTAGAGCAAACAGATAACCAAGTAAAGTCTCAGATTAGTGACGTTAAAAAAACCAACTAATTCCAGCATGAAAATCTCCCGATTGGTCTTCGGTGGCAAAGTGTGATTAGACCGAATTACTGTGATCATCGGTCACTGTCGGGAAGGAGTCTGATCAGTGTCGGATGTGTGTCTGGCATCGGATCAGATCGGATAAGAACTAACACAATGCAGGTGAACAATTGCCTTGTCTGCCGATCCCATCGTTACCCTGATTAACAGAACAGAGATGCCATTGCAATGCTGCTTTGTATTAAGGATGACTGACTTGTCTAGTTTGTGCTATCATTAAGATTATGGGGCAGATATCTTAGTTCAGAAAGGCAATGCCTCGGTCGGCTTTTTATACGATATGGTGAAGCCAGAAAACCACAAGATGTGTTTTTTGCCTTCTACGTCCCACCAGAGATCTGTATCTGAGATGTCTTACTTTTATTGCAATTAATCAAAGCCTAGAAGTACAACATGGTTGACATATATCTTGGCCTTAGTTCACAAGCCACAGCTGGTTTTTTTGTATTATCCACCTAATACAGAGTTTTTTTTGTTATTTTTCAACTTTTATTAGGGATAATGTATTATACACTAACGTCACCGCGTTCGGCAGCGATGCCATTCTTCCACCCGGGCCCTCACAGGTACATCAACCTTGGTATAACCATTCTTTTATAATTTTGTTGACCCTCAGACAATCAATATCACATTTATAAAGTCAGACATATAATGAGATGGATGATAATGAAATGAAATACGATTATCTACATACTCATATAGCATTTGATGGTTCCATAGTCATTTATCAAATTTGGGAGAAAAAAAACCCCCAAAAAAACCCAAAGAAAAACAACCCACCAACCATATTCTACACTAGGGTATGATCCCAGACACATTTGATTCCTTTCAATTTTTCTTTTGTCGTTACCTTAGTTATTCTGCATAGTTTATAATTGTGCAGGTATTTGTACAAAGCTAAATTAAACATTTCTCCATCCATATCGGTAATAACATTATAATTTTGATCACAATACCAACATGGATATAGATCAGTTGCATTCTAAAGAAAACACATGGGTAGCGTGTATCTCCATACCCGGAGCATACAGATATATCCACCTAATACAAAGTGTCCATAGAAAACACATAGGGAGCGTGTGTCACCATACCCGGAGCATACAGATATATCCACCTAATACATAGTATCCATAGAAAACACATAGAGAGTGTGTATCACCATACCCGGAGCATACAGATATATCCACCTAATACAAAGTGTCCATAGGAAACACATAGAGAGTGTGTATCACCATACCCGGAGCATACAGATATATCCACCTAATACAAAGTGTCCGTAGAAAACACATAGGGAGTGTGTATCACCATACCCAGAGCATACAGATATATCCACCTAATACAAAGTGTCCGTAGAAAACACATAGGGAGTGTGTATCACCATACCCAGACCATGCAGATATATATCCACCTAATACAAAGTGTCTGTAGAAAACACATAGAGAGTGTGTATCACCATACCCGGAGTGTACAGATATATCCACTTAATACAAAGTGTCCATAGAAAACACATAGGGAGTGTGTATCACCATACCCGAAGCATACAGATATATCCATTTAATACAAAGTGTCCATAGAAAACACATGGGTAGCGTATATCTCCATACCCGGAGCATACAGGTATATCTACTTAATACAGAGTGTCTATAGAAAACACAAGAACAGCTAGTATCTACATACCTGGAGCATACAGATATGTTGAATACACTGGGTAGCAAACCTGGCGCATACAAAAAAATAGTGCGTACTTAAAATGAACTAATATGGATACCCACTTGTCAGAAAAAGGTGGATGATAAATACAATATAGACTGGTTTCAGATAAAAGCAGTTGTATGCTCCTTGGAATTGCCTCTGCGCAATACCCTCGCATGTGCTCGGATATGACTAGGCGTCAACTCCTCGGAGCATATGGCCGCTTGTATCTGAAACCAGTCAATATTGTGTATATCATGGCAACAGGGGGGTTAACAATACGCTATGCGGTACTAAAGAAGAAACCAACAAGTTTTTGTCAAAGTCTTCGTTCTCCATTAGTTTAATGTGGAATGATATGAACGAGGCGACAGCCGAATGTATATCATGTAGCGTTCAAACAAGTTGGAGAACAACAACTTTGACCAAAATGCGTTGTTTTCTGCATTTATCTCACCCCTGTAAACACTAACAGAATGTTGATATAGACAATGGAGAACGGACTCCAATACTGGTAGGGGCATGGAGAACGAGTCCTCAATTTTAAGCCTATGGGACAAAAATACCAGGGGTAAGATAAACACCCATCTCTATACCCCATTTTAGAGCATACATGTTCGATCTATTTACATTGCCTGAAGGTTAGGGTGGTCACATTTAGACTTCTAGCATGCTGCAAAAAAAACCCCTATCCCTTTACAATATGTGTGCTATTCACTGTGATAGTGTGAAAGGAGCAGGGTGTCAGTGTCTCAGGGTCTTAGAGGCATGCCCAGCTGACCATGACCAATCACTCAAGACCGAAATAGTTCGAAACCCACTGGTGCTTGATATGTTTAGACCCTAAACTCAGGTAGTTGCAGAACTGGCAAGTTGACTGGGTGCAAGTGAGTTACAGAAAACTATCCATGAATGTAACCCAAACCTTTTAATTGATATTCATTTTTTACTATTTGCTCTTACTTACTGGCGGAGGCAGAGGATTGTATTTGATTGATAATATAACCATTCTTTTTTTCGCATACTAAGTCAGTCAGCCGATTTTTGTATTATCATGTACCCAAAAATAGCGAGATTTTAGCTAGTATGATGTCAAGCATGGTAGGTTGTTCTATATTTACTATATACCCGAAATTCAGAGAAATCATTAATTTCATTTGGTTTGATAACCAATATTTGGATAAATGTGTATGGGCAGGTGTTCCGTATTTTCCCGTAAGGAACAGTGTTCCGTACAGTATTTTCACCTTATATGGCGAAACGGTGCGTATTTACAGTATATACGGCATGGGTATATCGTAAACGGTGCGTATTTACAGTATATACGGCATGGGTATATAGTAAACGGTGCGTATTTACAGTATATACGGCATGGGTATATAGTAAACGGTGCGTATTTACAGTATATGCGGCATGGGTATATAGTAAACGGTGCATATTTACAGTATATACGGCATGGGTATATAGTAAACGGTGCGTATTTACAGTATATACGACATGGGTATATAGTAAACGGTGCGTATTTACAGTAAATACGGCATGGGTATATAGTAAACGGCGCGTATTTACAGTATATACGGCATGGGTATATAGTAAACGGTGCGTATTTACAGTTTATACGGCATGGGTATATAGCAAATGATAACATGTGAGCTCCGCCAGTGCCTATTGAACATATATTCCCATGTTCTCATCAAATCACAATACAACAACTTTAACAGGGTGAGGTTGGCTCAAAAGATTTCATTTTGAGTTGTTTCAATGTGTTTAGACACCTAAACATCACAACAGGCTCAGTACATACGTTTCCCCATAATATGATGATCATGACAGAGTGAATGGATTTCCCTACAAGTTAAATGTGTATACGTTAGATTATTTTTACATTTAGGCCCGGCGTCCACCTACTACGATAGAATCGTAGACCTCCCGGGAAGGTGAAAAATCGTAGACTTATGTCTAGACAAGCAAATCCACCATGCGTTGTATGGGTTTTTTATCGGTGTCTAATCGCAGAAACGTGGTCAACTGCCCCGATATTAGGTTACCTTCCGACGCGATTTTGATTTTTTTATCGGGAGGTGCATCGTAGACCATATCGGTGCCATATCGTAGTAGGTGGACGCCGGGCCTAAAAACGCCATTTTTTTTAATAATAGAAATTCACGTGATCAGTAAATGTGAGACAAACGTCCACAGGTGTGTGATAATACGTTGTAAGTGATTTCCCTTTGATCATCTACATTGCTCAGTATTTATCCTACCCCTAATAAAAAAAACGCCATAGGTTTAACATTGACTCAATGTATTTGACGGAGCGTTGAATCAAGTGTTATTTATGCACCGAGGTAAAAAGAACCCGGACCAATCAGGGGCGAGATAACAAAAGTAGATCCGGCTGCATTGATAAATGTGGCCATCCTCCGATGAGTGTCAACACGCTACTAAAATGGATAATTACAAAGTTTTCTCTATATAGGTGAGATGGGATAGAATAAATACGAAACCGAACTCGAACTACCAACTAGCACTCTGGTCAGGTCTGCTACTCACTACCCTCGGCTAACGCCTCGTGTAGTAATACACAACCTTCCCGTCGTGGCATAAACATTGACAAGGCTGACTCTCGTTTGGTTTCTACTAAGCCCTAACAGGGTTGTACTGTATACTGTATACACATATTAAATATCAGCCTAGCCTAATGGGGTTGTACTGTATACTTTGTCCTACCCCTAAAAAAAACTCCATAGGCTTAACATTAGCGGACTGTATTTGGTCTATGGTGCAGGAAAATGAAATTTATTGCTCTAATGGGATACAGATGTCAAATGGCGTCATTTGAAAAGCGACCAATGATTATCACTCATTATCGGTGAGTTTTATCTTATTCCTTAATTTGCTGAATTAATTTAGACGGGATAGGATAAATTCTAACCCAAACTTGAGTTAGTTGTGTTGTTTATCGCACTCCAACAATGTCGCGTATCATTGCACTCGGCTTCGCCTCGCGCAGTAAACGCAACATTGCCGTCGTGCTATAAACAACAACACGACTAACTCTCATTTAGTTTAGTATATCGGGCTTCTTCTGTATACTGAATACACATATCAAATATCAGTTCGCCTTATCGGGCTTCTTCTGTATACTGAATACACATATCAAATATCAGTTCGCCTTATCGGGCTTCTTCTGTATACTGAATACACATATCAAATATCAGTTCTCCTTATCGGGCTTCTTCTGTATACTGAATACACATATCAAATATCAGTTCGCCTTATCGGGCTTCTACTGTATACTGTATACACATATTAAATATCAGTTCGCCTTATCGGGCTTCTTCTGTATACTGAATACACATATCAAATATCAGTTCGCCTTATCGGGCTTCTGCTGTATACTGACTACACATATTAAATATCAGTTCGCCTTATCGGGGGTCTACTGTTTATTATATACACATATTACATATCAACCATTAACCTACATGTTGACCCTTGACTACGGCGCACTTAACCCCTGAGATGAGTGTGACGGATGAACGTGTAAACCCGTCTAATGAGGGTTAAATGTGAACATCCATACATAATCACACAGACATCCATGTTACACCATCCCCCAGAGGTCAGAATATCCGGCACACTGAATCTCCATATACTTAACATGGTGTGACTGTATGCCACGGTTATTATCCTACCCCTCATATAAATCTCCATAGACTTAATATGGTGTGACTGTATACCACGGTCATTATCCTAGCCCTCATATAAATCTCCATAGACTTAACATGGTGTGCCTGTATGCCACGGTTATTATCCTACCCCTCATATAAACCTCCATAGACTTAATATGGTGTGACTGTATGCCACGGTTATTATCTTACCCCTCATATAAATCTCCATAGACTTAATATGGTGTGACTGTATGCCACGGTTATTACCCTAGCCCTTATATAAATCTCCATAGACTTAACATGGTGTGACTGTATACCACGGTTATTATTCTACCCCTCATATAAATCTCCATAGACTTAATATGGTGTGACTGTATACCACGGTCATTATCCTAGCCCTCATATAAATCTCCATAGACTTAACATGGTGTGACTGTATACCACGGTTATTATCCTACCCCTCATATAAATCTCCATAGACTTAACATGGTGTGACTGTATGCCATGGTTATTACCCTACCCCTCATATGAATCTCCATAGACTTGACATGGTGTGACTGTATGCCACGGTTATTATCCTACCCCTCATGTATCAGGTGGCCCATAAAGCCGTTTTCTCCTAGTAGATTCCGGAGGTCCGTATTCTACACAGTAGCGATCTGGAGTCTCCATAGGCTTAGTATGGAGACTCCGTATTGGGTGGGTAATAAAACAGTAGTAGCACACCTCCAATGCCAACAAAGCAAAGAGAAATCGTTCTTGAAAAAAACCTAAACATCCTGATGTCAACATATATCGGACACCTCGCCCCCGGCTATTTGAGCAACGCGATCATGGCTGTGAGATTTCTAAGTGATCCTGGAGCAGATTTTATCAGGCGGAGATATCATCTAGCCTCCCAGCCCCAGTGAGGATCTAATTGTCTAGATCTGCTGGCCCCATTAGGGGGGATACACTAGATGTACCCATCGAGAAGGCCTCAGTTAATTGTTCGTGAAACTATACCGTTTCTATTCTTGTAATTAAGACAATTCCGTGCTAAAAACGTACCCAGTTTTATTGCTAAATAATCCGTTGCTATATTTTATACCGGCATTAAATGCCTTTGTTGTGAAATGTAAATAAATAAGATTGGTGTAGGTCCTAATTATCGATACGATGGTCTCATAAAGATATCGGAGTGGTGGCAGTAATGAAGTGCGATCGTCCGCTGGGGCAATATCACCAAGTGTGGACGATAAAAATGATCGTACGTCCTCTTATTATCCACCCAATACAAAGTGTCCATAGAAAACACATAGGGAGTGTGTATCACCATACCCGGAGCATACAGATATATCCACCCAATACAAAGTGTCCATAGAAAACACAAAGGGAGTGTGTATCACCATACCCGGAGCATACAGGTATATCCAACTTATACAAAGTTTCCAAAGAGAACACATAGGAAGTTTGTATGGACATACCTAGAGCATACAGATATATCCACCTAATACAAAGTGTCCATAGAAAACACATAGGGAGTGTGTATCACCATACCCGGAGTATACAGATATATCCACTTAATACAAAATGTCCATAGAAAACACATAGTGAGTGTGCATCACCATACCTGGATCATACAGAAATATCTACCTAATACAAAGTGTCCATAGAAAACACATAGGGAGTTTGTAGTGACATACCCGGCGCGTACGTATGTTGTATGCTCCGGATGGCGCATACGGAAAGCAGTGCATACAGAAAAATAGTTCAAAACTAAAATGAACTGATATCGACTTGCCACTTGCCCAGAAAAGGTGGATAATAAATACAATATAGACTGGTTTCAGATAAAAGCGGTTGTATGCTCCTCGGAGTTGACTCTGTGCAATATCCTCGCATACGCTCGGATATTACTACGCGTCAACTCCTTAAAGCATACGGCCGCTTGTATCCAAAACCAGTCGATATTGTGTATGTAGACCCCCGACATACATAAACAAGTGAAAGTATGGGGATTTGAAGCGGGGGCCGGTTGTATAACTACACACAGCCCGCAGGCCTGCAGAACGATGGTTGTTCTTGTGCAGGTTGACATTCATGACCACTTGCTGGGTCCTACCCGTAATTAGCAGCCAATTAATACGAGCTCATTAGGGATAATTCCTGAGTCGTAGGACAGCAGGCCCGCCGGGGACCTCCATTGTTCTACGATGTTATCTGCGAGCATCCCGCTTCGTTGACGAATAATGGCTGTATGCTACACTCTCCAAGCATGCTGCTTTGTTGATGAATAATGGCTGTATGCTACACTCTCCAAGCATGCCGCTTCGTTAACGAATAATGGCCGTATGCTACACTCTCCAAGCATGCCGCTTCGTTAATGAATAATGGCCATACGCTACACCCTCCAAGCATGCCGCCTCATTGACGAATAATGGCCGTATGCTACACTCTCCAAGCATGCCACTTCGTTGATGAATAATGGCCGTATGCTACACTCTCCAAGCATGCCGCTTCACTGACGAATAATGGCCATACGCTACACCCTCCAAGCATGCCACTTCCCTAAGAAATTATGGCTGTACGCTACACTCTTCAAGCATGCTGCATTGCTGACGAATTATGGCTGTACACAACACTCTCCAAGCATGCCACCTTGCCAATAAATGATGGCCATACACTTCACTTTCCTAGCATGCCACTTTGCAGACGAATCATGGCCATACACTATATTCTCCTAGCATGCCGCTTCGCTCACGAATTATGGCCATACACTACACTGATCTAGCATGCCGCTTCGCTGATGAATTATGGCTGTACGCTACCCTCTCCGAGCATGCCACTTTGGTGACGAATAAAGGCTGAATACTACACTCTCCAAGCATGCCGCTTCGCTGACGAATCATGGCTGTACGCTACATTCTCCTAGCATGCCGCTTTGCTGATGAATACTCTTCTAGCATGCTACTTTGCAAAAAAATCATGGCCACACACTACACTCTCCTAGCATGCTGCTTTGCAAACAAATGATGGCCGTATACTACACTCTCCTAACATGCTACTTCGCAGACAAATCATAGCTGTATACTACACTCACCTAGCATCACACAAATCATGGCCATACACTACACTCTCCTAGCAGTTTCCCCCGCTCTCCTAGCCGTGGCACTACATCCCAATCACATCTGTTTCATTGTATCAGTTTTAAAAAGATTCCCATGTATGCCATTTTTTAACTTCTTAATCTGTTCTTGATATTTTGAGCAAGATTGGATGCACGCTACACTGGGGAAGAAACAGCTGCAATGTTTGCTGCTCATTTAACAACACCCCTCTCCTTCTCACTCATACTCTAATAATCGTGTATGTTTAAATCTGTTTGACATGATTCGCTGATGAGTTTTACCCCGGCTCCTGTGCCGGTGTGCTGCGAAAATTAGTTACCCTGCGAAAAACTTGTTTTATCGCCCACTCTATACACGCATGCGTCTGCACACGTTCTTCCGTTCAGATATCACGGACTATTGGCCGTACAATCATTTTAATGTGATTTTGATGTAAATGACCCCCCAAAAAAAGTATTTCACCATGAGAATTACATGTCGTGATATGTCGTAATATGCTTAATTTCGGCAAATTTCTCACTCTCCGATCGTGGACTTCAGCACTGCGCATGCTCATGGGTGATAGAACAAGTTTTTCACAGGGTAAGGCCTGGCGTCCACCTCCTAAGATAGAATTTTAGACCTACCGATATGGCACCGATACAAAAAGCAAATTTCGGAGACATATCTGGAAGGTGCAAAATCGTACACATATGTCTAGACATGCCAATCCACCACACATTGTATGGGGTTTTAATTGGTGTCTAATCGCAGGAACGTGGTCAACTGCCCCGATATTAGGTGACCTTCCGACGCGATTTTGATTTTTCATCGGGAGGTGCATCGTAGACCATATCGGAGCCATATCGTAGTAGGTGGACGCCGGACCTAACCGTTTTTCGGATTACACCGGTATATAACGTCATGGCTTAGAACAAGGACAAGTGATTAAAGAGAACCGAAATGTGTGTATTCAATGGGAACCAATCAGCTTTATTCTTACACAAAACCGGAAGTGCACTGAGTGACCTTCACCTTCAATTTCAAATGCTGTACAACCATAAGCACAGTGTCCCATAAATACGCAGGTTTCCGTTGTGGGACAAGCCCCACAGAGTATCTGTTAGGAGAGTGCAGCTCCCTCTAGCTGGCCCCCCGTCTGTTTCTGTGTCTCCCACTTGTACCTTCCTCTTCCTTCCCCCAATTATCGCTCACCCAAACGCGTAATCACAGCGGGTTAGATGTTTGATGGAGGGGGGGGGGGAGATGTTTTGGCATCCGTTTCCATTTTAATGGAGTACAATTCCACTTACATCTAAGTACAAGTGATAGTATTAGGTCCTGATCCATACGTCCCCGACTTGGCAGCAGGTAGAGTTTTAACCTAATTCCCGCTGAAGATCTCCTACTTATCCGCTTCACGTTTGATAATTCTCCACGATTTAGTTTTTTTTTCCGCTGTCCAATTACAGTCTGACATACGGGTCTTTGACAAGCGGAGCGTCTCCCACCAGAACGAGGCTGGGGATCAACGATAGGGAGCTCTGATCTGTAATCCATTCACTGCACGAAAACCACCATTTTATTCATATATATATACGCCATCGCGGAAGTGCATGTATTACCCACAAAATACGGAGTCTCCATAGGAAATGTATAGAGCACCTGGAATCGGACATGTCAAAATATCTTGCCGGAGATTCCGGAAAAAAAGTCCCACCCATACTGAGGTCAAATTATCATATATTTCAAAATAAGTTTCTTGAATGTTCATTCAGTATTTATTAGTCATAATCAGTCATGATAATCTCATTTATCATCAGAAACCACAGTCATAAGATGCTTTGCATCCTAAAATCATGGGGAAATGTCCAACTAAATTATTGGTGTAAGTCTACACCAAATTACTGCCACGCTTGACAGTGCTGTGGTGTCTGGGACTAAATGTCTTACAGAAACATCTTTATAGCAATCGATTTGTAGTAATCATGTCGGTGGGTACTAAATACAATAATGACTGGTTTTGTATAAAAGTGGCCGTAGTCTCCTCGTAGTTGACGACGTAATATCCTCGCTAATCGCGAGGATATTACTACGCGTCAACTACTCGGAGATTACGGCCACTCGTAATCAAAACCAGTCATTATTGTGTATGTATTGGCTGAATATTGACTTGTTTTCATATATATGTATATATATATATATATACACCCAGGCCTTATATACGGACGTGTCTTGGCTGTATTTCACACCCAGCGTATATGAGAGGAAATATCCTCTCCCCCCACCACCTCCCGCCCCTTTGTGTTGGTAGAAGTCCAGGAGTCCTCAGTAGGAAGCCCTCCCCCCGCCCCCTCCCCCACCTCCCCCCGCCCGCTCTCAGTGAAGCCCTCTTCACTGGACGCTTATATATACGCCTACAGATGAGGGGTATACACACGGGGAATTGGACGACCTTGTATACGTAAAATACCTACTTATATACGCCGGGCGCATCCATATGTAAAATAATGATGTTCGTGCTGTGCTAATCTCCTTAACTCTTGTCTGCCATCCAACAAAGACAGTCTCCTGGTGTTCGCAGTCCTCTCCATTCCCCCACAGAATCAAATTGGAGCAAAACCTGACCTTTTACTCTGCGGTCTACCGAACAACCAAGACGGCCACTTTGAAAGTTGGATACTTTTTCAAAGAGATGATCACCTCAAGGGGGGGATATATTGGATGAAAGGAATTTTATCACCCACATAAAGGCAAAAGAAGTCCCGACTCAAAAGAACGTACTGGATAAAAGAGAGCCTTTTGAGATCGTCCCTCTGTATAAATTACCAACTTAAGAGGTGGTAGTTATGTAACTTTGTAATCATTCTTCTGGTAACTTGTGGTAGTTCAGAGTCTCCTGTGATGTTATTATCGCTATGATTAAGCCTATAGTTATCATATTATCCTACCCCTAATAAAAAACTCCATAGGCTTAACATAGGGTCACTGTATTCGGTCTGGAGTTCAGAAAAATGAAAAATATCGCTCTAGTGGGATACACTTGACAAATGACGTCATTTGTTAATGTAGAAGTAATTTAGACGGGCGGGGTAGGATAAATTCTAAACCAAACTCGAGTTAGTCATGTTATTGTTTATTGTATTTCGAGATACACCTGACAACCTTTAATTGGTGAGACATCTGATTTCATTTCATGTAGCAGTTCTAGAAGGGTATGCGACTATCGTTTGACACAGGGGTCATCCATAAAGTA
This sequence comes from Alentia gelatinosa, assembly GCA_950022655.1. Lineage (NCBI taxonomy): Eukaryota > Metazoa > Annelida > Polychaeta > Phyllodocida > Polynoidae > Alentia > Alentia gelatinosa. Next base: position 4,272,910 of record OX465581.1, on the reverse strand, counting down.
CGTCATAAAACTTCTGAACTTCGCAGCCAAATTGCACGCAATAGATTAGAGAATGTATATACGCAATATGTCAAAAAGATTATACCCCCCCCCCACACACACAACTGCTATATACACAATATTACCATGATTTGGATCTGCGTGGTCGTATTCTCCGAGTGGTTGATGCGTAGTAATACTCGGAGCGATAGCGAGGTGTAATGCGTAGCGTCAACTAAGAGGAGAATACGACGACGCAGATCCAAATCATGGTTACATTGTATTTATTACCCACATTAAAGCAATAAATATGATCGTCAGAAAACTTTTCAACGTAGTTAAGAAGTTATGTTTACTTTTTTTTTACCGACGTTTGGGGACTACTTTCATCTCAAAATTCCGTATCCTCCTAGGAGATTCCGGAGGTCCGTTTTCTAGTCAGTAGCGATCTGTAGGCTACATAGGTTTAGTATGGAGACTCTGTATTAGGTGGGTAATAAAACTACGTATACATGTACTTTGTGGATGGCCTCTTTGATCAAACTCCAGATGTTTGGATATAGCAATACTGTATATGCCATTTTACCACTGGCCAACTGGACAGAGAAGTGCTAAATGATTCTGCATATATTATACAATTAACCGTCAGATGCCCGGGCTCTGGTCCACACAAGGCCGTGCTTTTAAAAGAAAAGATATGTATTAGATATTGTACCATAACATATATAAGTATATACATATATATATATATATTTATATATATATATATATATATAGATATATATACGTATACATCGTCTATATACGGAGCAGGAAAATGAAATTTATCGCTCTAGTGGGATACAGTTGTCAAATGACGTCATTTGAAAAGCGACCAATGATTATGACTGATTATCGGTGAGTTTTATGCTATTCCTTAATTTGCTGAAGTAATTTAGACGGGATAGGTTAAATTCTAAACCAAACTCGAGTTAGTGAAAAGCGACCAATGATCATGACTGATTATCGGTGAGTTTTATGTTATTCCTTAATTTGCTGAAGTAATTTAGACGGGATAGGTTAAATTCTAAACCAAACTCGAGTTAGTGAAAAGCGACCAATGATCATGACTGATTATCGGTGAGTTTTATGTTATTCCTTAATTTGCTGAAGTAATTTAGACGGGATAGGATAAATTCTAAACCAAACTCGAGTTAGTGAAAAGCGACCAATGATTATCACTGATTATCGGATATAAACTGAAAACCAGTGTAGGCCGTGCGCTGTAACTGTGATGATGATGATGTCATTAATTGGTAGTTCTATTATTGGTTTGACTATGTTGAATATGGACAATAGACGAAAATGTATAATGACATTTGAAAAAAAAGTCCCACCGTGTGAATTCACCTTAAAAAAGAACAGAATCTCATGAGATTTTGAATCCTGTGAGGTACATGAATCCCACCGTGTGAATTCACCTTGAAAAAAAGAACAGAAGCTCATGAGATTTTGAACCCTGTGAGGTACATGAATCCCACCGTGTGATGTGAATTCACCTTAAAAAAAGAACAGAATCTCAAGAGATTTTGAATCCTGTGAGGTACATGAATCCCACCGTGTGATGTGAATTCACCTTAAAAAAAGAACAGAATCTCATGAGATTTTGAACCCTGTGAGGTACATGAAACCCACCGTGTGAATTCACATTAAAAAAAGAACAGAATCTCATGAGATTTTGAACCCTGTGAGGTACATGAATCCCACCGTGTGAATTCACCTTAAAAAAAGAACAGAATCTCATGAGATTTTGAATCCTGTGAGGTACATGAATCCCACCGTGTGAATTCACCTTAAAAAAAGAACAGAATCTCATGAGATTTTGAACCCTGTGAGGTACATGAATCCCACCATGTGAATTCACCTTTAAAAAGAACAGAATCTCATGAGATTTTGAACCCTGTGAGGTACATGAATCCCACCGTGTGATGTGAATTCACCTTAAAAAAAGAACAGAATCTCATGAGATTTTGAACCCTGTGAGGTACATGAATCTCACCGTGTGAATTCACCTTAAAAAAAGAACAGAATCTCATGAGATTTTGAACCCTGTGAGGTACATGAATCCCACCGTGTGAATTCACCTTAAAAAAAACAACAGAATCTCATAAGATTTTGAACCCTGTGAGGTACATGAATCCCACCGTGTGAATTCACCTTAAAAAAACACAACAGAATCTCATGAGATTTTGAACCCTGTGAGGTACATGAATCCCACCGTGTGAATTCACCTTAAAAAAAGAACAGAATCTCATGAGATTTTGAACCCTGTGAGGTACATGAATCCCACCGTGTGAATTCACATTAAAAAAAGAACAGAATCTCATGAGATGTTGAACCCTCTGAGGTACATGAATCTCACCGTGTGAATTCACCTTAAAAAAAGAACAGAATCTCATGAGATTTTGAATCCTGTGAGGTACATGAATCTCACCGTGTGAATTCACCTTAAAAAAAGAACAGAATCTCATGAGATTTTGAACCCTGTGAGGTACATGAATCCCACCGTGTGATGTGAATTCACCTTAAAAAAAGAACAGAATCTCATGAGATGTTGAATCCTGTGAGGTACATGAATCCCACCGTGTGAATTCACCTTAACACCCCCACACACACCCCACCCACCATGCAGATCACAGGTAGATCCTCGCGGGTGCCAGACCAGCAAAATTGACACCTGGCAAAGACCTCCCACACTCACACCTACATTCGTATCCCTGTACAAGCAGTCACAAGAAAGGTCGGCAAGCTACGAGGAAACCCCAATAACAAACATGGCGACATGGCTCTAAGCAGTCCCTATTGCCTTACAAAACAGCGCTCTCCTGCCACACACGCAGGGATTACACGCTGGGGAATATAATTACGGTGACAATAGAAGATCCGGGGGGAGAGTGTTGTGGCAGGATCGCCATGTTGCTCTTACCGGCGCGTTTCATGTGTGGAAATTGGATCATGGCGTCAAGATCGCGTGGTTGGTGTTTGTGTAGTTGCTGCCATCTGGGCCTCAGCAAAACACCACAAACGGACCTCGGTGTGAGGCCGACACAAAGGCCCTCAGCCGCCTATCAAAGGCCAGCGGACCGGGAACAAGCAAAGCGCCAATTGTCGTCTGCTGCCGTTTCTACGTCACCAGTGGAACGCTGAGCAGAAACTGGGGGCTGTTGAATAAGGCCCGGCGTCCACCTACTACGATATGGCTCCGATATGGTCTACGATGCACCTCCCGATGAAAAATCAAAATCGCGTTGGAAGGTCACCTAATATCGGGGCAGTTGACCACGTTTCTGCGATTAGACACAGATTTTTTGGATTTTTTTAATAGGTTTTTATTGCATTCGATAATACATTATCGTTCTTCAAAGCAATAGAACATGTGCGTAACTGTTGCAATAAACTTATATACATTCTCAAAGTCCCCGTAGGGTTTTACTACTTACAATTTGGTGAAAACAGATTACAATTGATGAAATGATGCACTGCCTCTAAACAGTGATATAAACCCTATGCAATGCGTGGTGGATCGCCATCTATATTCAAGTCAAAATCTAATGATTTTTTATCGGGAGGTGCATCGTAGGGCATATCAGTGCCATATCGTAGTAGGAGGATGCCAGGCCTAACTCACCCAAGTAGCCATTGAGTATTGGGTATTATCTCAACCCAGATATTTTTTCTCCATAGACTTAACATTGGCAACTCGTATCTAACACCCATTAGATATTTAGGAAAAATATCCAATGGGGGATAATGTCACAAATGTTAGCCCATTAGTCAATATTAAGGGTGAGATAAATTCAGAAACCCATTCAAGTTTAGGGTCAGAGCTCGATCCCATCTCATTTGAATCACATAGTAATTCACGCGGCTTCGCCTTGTGAATTACTATGTGATTCAAACTCGATGGGATACAAGCTCAGACCCTAAACTTTCATGGGTTTCCTCTATATAACACCTTCACAGCCGTGGATTATGAGTTCCTATACAGGAAACCTATGAAAGTTTACGGTCAGAACTCGTATCCCATCGAGTTTGAATCACATAGTAATTCACAAGGCGAAGCCGCGTGAATTACTACGTGATTCAAATCGGATCTAGCTCTAGCCCTAAACTGGAATAGGTTTCTGAATTTATTTCACCCTTCACATCGGCTAATGGGCTAACCTTTGTGACATAATCCCCTATAATTCTTTCTCAGCTGGAAAAAAAACTAGACTTACATTGATATCAACACGACACACCTGCAGAAAGGTGTGGTCCTGCCAAAATTACCAAAATTAGGATAACTGCAGCGATAAAAAGAGCCAATCATAGCCTGAATGAGATTACTGATAATTGAAACTGCTGGTTTGGTAAATTTGGTAAATAAACCAACTTTACAGGGCATACCTCCCCAAGAAATACAAAAATTGACAGAAACTATACTGTCATGCCATCTATTGAATTCATGATCATAAATGGGAGTAAATCTACGTAACTGTAATATGAATTATGTGAATTTACGCAAAATTATCTAAAATTACCACACGTTCTACACACGTAAGTAAACCTTAACATTTGTACGTTTTTATATGTAGGAAATCTACCTGAGAGGCACATAGATTTACGTCTTGTGTTTAATTGGGAACCTCATGCATGTGAGCCCCATATATGTGTGCCCCATGCATGTGAGCCCCATGCATGTGAGCCTCCTGCATGTGAGCCCCATACATGTGAGCCTCATGCATGTGAGCCCCATGCATGTGAGCACCATACATGTGAGCCCCAAACATGTGAGCCCCATACATGTGGGCCCCATACATGTGAGCCCCATACATGTGAGCCCCATGCATGTGAGCCTCATACACCACGCTATCATATACTCGGTCCATTGCAGAATCATTCCTCAGATTCCTGATCCGCACTCCCGTGGAAGTGACAGGCCGGCGGCTTTCTGAATAAAGATCTGGGGATTTAAGGGCTACACCTTGAAGTGCGTTCATAGACTGTGTCTATTGTTAGTATACCGAGGAGGTGAATGGTGAAGGGGGCCGTGTACCGGTATCGTCCACAAACGGCATGATTTATGCGATCCCAAGCATCATGCATCTTGACTCCATATAATCAAAGTCTTTGTCAGACTCTGCCCACCACCACTCCATTGAAACGCCCGTGAGAACCGCGCATGCGCCCTGGGTTCAGAGCCGCCATTTTGGGAAGTGATTCATCAGCCTGTGGGGCCACCCGCTAGGGGCGCTAGTGGCGGTACTGGGGGCAGGTGGCGGTTGACACCGTGCCCTGTTTTGTCACAGCACTTGTTTCGCTGTTTAATGCAGGTAAGGTACGGGGGGGCCCGCCCCTCCCCCCACCTAGACCTGCGGCCATGATTAATAGGCCCCAGGGGTCACCTCCCCCCCCCCCCCCCCCCCGCCAACCCCCTACCCGATAGGGGTCGCCTCGGTGGTGGATGGGGCTGCCCTGTCATGGTGGTCGGGGATCTATGCTGAGATCACGGACAGAAAATCTCACTCTTGTTTACCCTCTTCTGGGTGTCGCTCCACGTCTTGCGGATCGCAGAATAGCGACCCGAGGTCGAAATCGATGCTCCATATTATTTGCGGATCGAAACATATCTATGTCGCCATCTATATTCAATTCAAAATCTAGTGAACCTTTCTCCTATGTCACTGAAAATGTGGTGTTGTACAGAGTAGTGTTACAACTGAAAATAAAATACCACATGACACAATCCGATATTATTGGAGCAACGCTTTTATCACATTTCTAGGAGCAACTTGGTGGATAAATCTGGCCCAATATACAAACCAATGTCCTAGAATTCAGCATTGATAACCTCATAATCTCCAGTGAGGTGTAATTTATGTACATTCGATAGATCAACTGTTATTGAACTGTGGAGAGTTATTGTATTATTAGAAGGACTGGTCTTTGATATAGCAGTAAATCTACCACTGCTGGGGATGAAGGAGAAAGGTGGCTGTACACCACACCACACAGACATGGTATGAGAAGGATTGGCCTTTGATATAGCAGTAAGTCTACCACTGCTGGGGGTGAAGGAGAAAGGTGGCTGTACACCACACCACATAGACATGGTATAAGAAGGATTGGCCTTTGATATAGCAGTAAATCTACCACTGCTGGGGGTGAAGGAGAAAGGTGGCTGTACACCACACTACATAGACAGGATATAAGAAGGACTGGTCTTTGATATACCAGTAAATCTACCACTGCTGGGGGTGAAGGAGAAAGGTGGCTGTACACCACACCACACAGACATGGTATGAGAAGGACTGGTCTTTGATATAGCAGTAAATCTACCACTGCTTGGGATGAAGGAGAAAGGTGGCTGTACACCACACCACACAGACATGGTATGAGAAGGACTGGGCTTTGCTATATCAGTAAATCTACCACTGGTGGGGATGAAGGAGAAAGGTGGCTGTACCACACACCACATAGACATGGTATGAGAAGGACTGGTCTTTGATATAGCAGTAAATCTACCACTGCTGGGGATAAAGGAGAAAGGTGGCTGTACACCACACCACATAGACATGGTATGAGAAGGACTGGTCTTTGATATAGCAGCAAATCTACCACTGGTGGGGATGAGGGATAGAGGTGGCTAAAAAGAGATTCGAACACACAACCTTAGCATTACGAGTGCAGTGCTTCATCGAGGAGCAGCCAATGTGAAGATATGAAGTGTCACCGACATTTTGTGGTTATTCTGTTTACCTTATAAGAGATCTAACGCATGGCAACTGAACAAAAATACTAAAAATACAAAGGAACCCTTCCCAAAAAGGCAATCCATTAGGATAATGGTGCGGCAGAATCCAGGTTAAAATGTGGCTAATTAGGAACAGAGATGGGATTTTTCTTACCAAACCGCGTCTTTTATTGCCCTCCATGGCAGCTGTAACGATTCGCAAATGTTAGACTTTTGGCCATACCTGCCAATTACCATTCCATCAAACTGGATGCCTGCGTAAAATGCGCTGTGCTGGCTGAGACATTGCCCAATAAGGCAGCGGCAGAGGGGTATGTGGAGGAGTTGGTGGTTAGAATCCCGCAGACCGCATGGAGTTGTCCCATTAAAGCCTGCCCCCACCTACCACGATTCTGGTCCCGATTGGCCTTACGACGGCCTTCCCGACACCATTCAGATTGTAGCGTGAGGTCTGGCAAAATCGTGGTAGGTGGGACAGGTTTCTGCGATTCTACGACAGCTTACGATAGGCTGCGATGAAATCACCAATCGTAGAGGTCCCGATAATTTCCAACATGTTGGAAATTTCGTAGCCTCTCATAGGGTATCGTAGCAGCCGCTGGTTTCTTCGTGGAGCTATCGTGACCATAGTTTATGTTATTGGTCCTCCCAAGGCATTGCCACGCTCTACGATTTCAAACTATTGGACCTATCGGGGACCTCCCGATAGGTCACGATTTCCGCATTTCAAATCGTAGCGATCGGGAAGCATATCGTGGCCTATCGTGGTAGGTGGGGGTCCCCTCTTACACTAAGTCAATATAAGGAATAGAGTAGACCGAGTAGCCAATGACTGCATTCGCAGCAAACCCCGACCTTGACCCTGACCGCCTTGCATGATATTTTCTAGCGCCTTGGGACGGCTCTACAGTCGAGAGTTGACCTACAATCTAATGGGCCACAACCAACCTCCAGACACCAGCCCTCAGTCTCCAAACGTGCCCAGTATTTTTAGGGATATTTTGCACAATTGATACCTTATTTGAATACCTTACCAGCATTTTTTGGACATTTTGTCTTTGATACTTGATTTTTGTATATCTAAGTCACTTTTTGGGACATTTTTATCTTATTGAAATATCTCTCCGGCATTTTGGAAGAGATTTTGTGCTTGGATACCTCATCTATGTAGATTTTGTTCCAGGACAGTTTGATCTGATTAATAAATTATTCTACTGTGCTAAATTTGCATTTACATTTACGTTTTAGTACACTTCTCAACGTTCATCAACGCTTATTTACGCTTCTGTACTTATTGTGGCGTTTTTCGGCGCATTCCGACTTTCCTTTACGTATCTCCGCGTTTTGCGGCGTATTTTTGTAGATTTCAAAATACATAGAAGAACGTAGACGTGCGTAGACGGAAAAGACGCCGTTCTTTACACCAGTGTGACTGGAGCATTAATAAAGATCAGAGATAGCATCTGGAGGAGACACCAGGGGGCGTTGATGGCCACTAGGGGGAGCCACGAGTTCACCTGATGGATGGCTTCTCACACCTGTACTTTATGCACCCCCGGCACACCTTTATTGAGTACCTGCAGGGCCCCTTGTAGCATTTACAATAACGAATACGGACATTAAGTACAATCTGTTTCTCACACCTGTACTTTAGCCCCCCCCCCCTACACACACACACCTTTATTGAGTACCTGCAGGGCCCCTTGTAGCATTTACAATAACGAATACGGACATTAAGTACAATCTGTTTCTCATACCTGAATTTTCCCCCTCCCCCTACACACACACACACACACACACACACACACACACACACACACACACACACACACACACACACACACACACACACACACACACACACACCTTTATTGATTACCTACAGGGCCCCTTGTAGCATATACAATAACGAATACAGACATTAAGTACAGTCTGTTTCTCACGCCTGTACTTTATAGACCCCCCCCCCCCCCCTACACACACATACACCTTTATTGATTACCTACAGGGCCCCTTGTATCATCTACAAATACAAACATGAAATCCATTCTGTTTCTTGCATCTGTAGTATACCCCCTGCCTACCTTTCTGGTTGACTCCAGGCCCCTTAGTATCATCTCCAATAACTAATGACAGACACGAATTCAAACCTGCCTCTTGTGAGTGGACATTTGCCCACCCCCTACCCCCCCCCCCCCCATCTACCTCCAGGGCCCCTTGTATCACGCACAATATCAAGTACAGACATAAACATCAAACAGATGTCTAACGATTGTGTACCTCACATCCCAGCAATACTGAAACTACATTGAACATAACTTGAATTCCATTGTGACAGAATTACAAAAGTACACCAGATAGGCAGATTCAAGTCCAGATATCACAGTATAGATAGAAATAAAGGGGCATGGTAAATGCGTGTTTAGGACATTTTCATATAGTTTGAGTTTTGCATTTCTGAACACTTTCATCTACTGCATTTATTACTGCAGGGGCAAGATCTCTGTGACAGAATTACGTGCTGTGACATGAACAATTTAGGTTGAAGTGTGATGCCCCAGTCACACTGGCGTAAAAAACGGCGTTTTTCCGTGTACGCACCTCTACGTTCTTCTACGCATTTTGAAATCTACAAATGCGCGGCGATGCGCGGGAAAACGCGGAGATGCGTAAAGGTAAGTCGAAATGCGCCGAAAAACGCCACAATGCGTACAGATGCGTAGATAAGCGTTGATGAACGTTGATGAACGTTGAGAAGCGTACTAAAACGTTAAAGAAACGCAAAGAGATACCTTCCAAATCCGTAGCTAATACGTGGTCCCCAACAATGCAAATACGTAGAAGAAACGCCAAATTTTACGCCAGTGTGACTGGGGCATTATCACTGATTTGCCTCACTCATAGACATTTCAAGTCAATAAAAACCCTCTCTCCCATGACAGAGACAACAAACAGTCTAGAAATGTTTAGGACTAACAATATAACGATGGATTCTCGATGGGCCACATCCCTGGAGGTCATTGACTTCTTAGCTTATAATTCCGTCACGTTTTGGAATTATACTTGCTGCTTTATCAACTATGAAATCTGGAATCTTAATAGTCTAATGGTCAGAAAAAATGTCCAAGTACAAGAAAATGTATACAGAAATAAAATATCTAAAAAAAAGAAATAGACATCAACAATACCCCACAAGGAATGAGATACGAATTTCAACTATATAGGGAAGAATACACCAAAATATCTAGAGGCTTTTATCTTGCTGCCTGTGTCACGTTTACTGTGGAATTCATGATAACTTGCATCTAATAATCTGCTAAGCATATTCTATAGAAATATGTTGTTGTTGTTATGTTGGTGGCAGTGGGGCACATTTGGTTGACGCGTTTTAGTGCCCAATAACTAGCTGGGTTACTTGACCTAAACCAACTTGGCTCGTAGTTGTCAGGAGAACTCGACCCACTTTGGAGAAAGCGATTGGAGAACCTGACCTGTTTCAGACACTTTTGAATAAGATATTTTCTTTTAGAAGGAAATGTCTAACTAGTTCGCTTTTAGACAAATAAACCAGCGGATATAGAAAATAAGTCCAATTATGTTTAGTTTTAGGGTTAAGTTTAGGGATGGAGAGGCTTAGGGGAAGGGTTTTCTGTTTGTTTTCTTCCCCAGAGAAGACCAAATTTGAAGCCAAGATGACATACCTGCTATCAAATTCAGTATTTATTTATCCACAGTTGTAATGAGATTCTTGAGTAAGACAAGTTGAGTTTGTTACGGGTCAAGTTCTTAAAAGGGGTTGAGTTTTTTACGGGTCGATTTTTTTATGGGCCGAGTTTGTTATGGGTTGAGTTCTTAAAAGGGGTTGAGTTTGTTATGGGTTGAGTTTTTCATGGGTCGAGTTCTTTACAGGTCGAGTTCTTAAAAGGGTTGGAGTTTGTTATTGGTCAAGTTTTTTATGGGTCAAGTTTTTTATGGGTCGAGTTCTGAAAAAGTGTGGAGTTTTTTATGGGAAGAGTTTTTTATGGATTGATTTTGTTATAGTTGAGTTCTTAAAACGGGCGGAGTTGGTTATGGGTCGAGTCTTATATGGGTCGAGTCTTATATGGGTCGAATTTTTCACGGGTCAAATTGGTTATGGGTCGAGTTTTTTTACGGGTCGAGTTGGTTATGGGTCGAGTTGGTTATGGGTCGAGTTATCCAGTGTTCACGAGCTGGACCCGGCCTGAGACACATGGTTTAAGTCAGCGAGGAGAACCAACAGAAAACACTAATTCGCTGACAAATCACTGCCACAGGAGAAGCTGACAAGACTGATCCACGTCTCTACCGCCACAGTCTGTGTTTACAAGTCAGGGGCAACTCATCTCACTCAATTCAACAAACTTCACTTCTCTGTCAGCTTCGACACAACATTCCTACTTCAAAAGAAATATGTGCAAAAAAAAAAAAATTCTAAATCCACTTAAAAGGAAAAAAGATCCACTCAAAAGAAAAAAATCCTCTTAAAAGGAAAAAAAGTCCACTCAAAAGAAAAAAAAATCCACTCAAATTAAAAAAAAAAAATCTAGTGACATAACGGTGGCGGCTGGGGGTGAGGCTAAGAGCTGAGCGGGGAATATTTTGAAAATAGTGAAGAACATCAATCTCAAGGTGTTGTCTTTTGGCCGCCTTCAGAGCTGAGTTTAGCGGAGGAGCAAAAAGCAGGCCACACCTGGCACCACTCAGCCTGCTACAGGCCTTTGAGGGCTCGTCCCTACTCTGGCCTGACGATATTCCACAACAGTGGTGTGTTGCTCCACGATTTGTGGATCGCAGAATAGCACTCTCCTCCCAGATCTTTCGCGGCACTAGCGCTTGCTAATCTCTGCCTCACCCTAACGCTGGTTCCCTGGTATCTAAAATAAGGACAGGGGAACCAGCTAAAATTTCAGATTCAAAACAAGGCAACTGTCAAAAGTTTTGAAATTCAAAGAACTCATATATTATGAGTTGTGAAATGTGGGAATTGTTAAATGAGCTTAATAGACAATCCTGCTGTTTTGTTTTCAGTTCTAAACCACTTTATTAAGTGAATCCACAGTTGATTAGACTGCCACTTCAAGTGAGCACATGTGTGATGTTTACAAAACAAAACCCAATAACACATGAGGTGCTATCCACTGTAAAAAGTAATCCCAGAGATTCTATCTGGTTTTATACAAATGATAACAGAAATTAGTGTATATTATTTACCAAATAAACATGTTCATCTCTATTTACAAGTAGAACACAAAATAACACCCAAATCGCTAAGAACTAAGGATATTTGAAAAAACTGGCGGATGGGACAGATTCTGTCCCAAACAGGCAGGTAGGGGCAGAGATACAAGCGGCCGCAGGAAGTAGAGTGCAGGATATCTGCTAGGAGAGTGGCAGAATAGCAACCTGAGGTCAAAACCATTGCTTGAGATTCTCTGCAGATCGCATCTTAATTATGTCGCTAACTATATTCAACTGAAAATCTAATGAACTTTTCACCTATGTCACTGATAATGTGGTGTTGTAAAAAGTAGCAAATAACGAAACTACACTACATAATCCGATACTAGATGATTGAGTATAAATCGGGCATTGAGTATGAGATCCCAATGTTAAGTCTAGACTGAAAAAATACCAGGGGTGAGAGGAATGAATATACCGCAGATAATCCATGTGAACCTATAGGTTCAGTATGGATACTCCATGTTAGGTGGATAATATGCAGTCCCTATAGGTTTAGAATGGAGACTCTGTATTAGGTGGGTAATACACACTCCCTATAGGTCTAGTATGGAGACTCCGTATTAGGTGGATAATACACTCCCTATAGGTTTAGTATGGGGACTCCGTATTAGGAGGATAATGATATCTGTTAATCCCACACGATTCTCAATGTGTTGGACACGTGGGACTTCCTTCTCCTCTCGGGAGCTCTCATTCGTCTTGTGGACATGCTGATTGAGACTCGGTTTTTACAATCCAGTAATGAGGCCAAATTACCCCCGCAGAAAAAAAGTATACATCAGTATGAGACTCCATATGAACTGTCGTGTCAGTAGCCACGTGTATTCTGTACCTGTTTTAAGGGAGTGCTTACATATTCACGTAGCCTACCAGTTTGTCGCTCGGCGGGCCATACATACATATATAGGGTATAATAACACTGATAAACAGTGGTCTAACAGTAAGTTCACATCGATGCACATTATCAAGAGGGAATGTTTTAGGAGGGCGGGTATACTCACGTAGCCTACCTGGCAGTTTGTCACTGGGTGGGCCATATATACATATATAGGGTATAATAACACCGATAAACAGTGTTCTAACGGTAAGTTCACATCGATGCACATTATCAAGAGGGAGTGTTTTAGGAGGGCGGGTATACTCATGTAGCCTACCTTGGAGCTTGTCGCTCGGCGGGCCATACATACATATATAGGGTATAGTAACACCGATAAACAGTGTTCTAACGGTAAGTTCATATCGATGCATATTATCAACAGTTGAGTGTTTTAGGAGGGCGGGTATACTCACGTAGCCTACCTGGCAGTTTGTCGCTGGGCGGGCCATACATACATATATAGGGTATAGTAACACCGATAAACAGTGTTCTAACGGTAAGTTCACATCGATGCACATTATCAACAGTTGAGTGTTTTAGGAGGGCGGGTATACTCACGTAGCCTACCTGGCAGCTTGTCGCTCGGCGGGCCATACATACATATATAGGGTATAGTAACACCGATAAACAGTGTTCTAACGGTAAGTTCACATCGATGCACATTATCAACAGTTGAGTGTTTTAGGAGGGCGGGTATACTCACGTAGCCTACCTGGCAGTTTGTCGCTGGGCGGGCCATACATACATATATAGGTTATAGTAACACCGATAAACAGTGTTCGAACGGTAAGATCACATCGATGCACATTTTCAACAGTTGAGTGTTTTAGGAGGGCGGGTATACTTACGTAGCCTACCTGGCAGCTTGTCGCTCGGCGGGCCATACAGCGGCTGGTTGTTGGCCGAGCAGTTCCAGCGGCGGTCGTGAAATTGGTGGCGACATTCAGCCATGGCCAGCATGGCGCCTTCGCCAACGGCCACCACCGCGTCAGGCCGGGTCTGGCAGATGGTGCGCTGACGGGGCGCCAGGCCAGGGATCTTGTTGCAGATGATGTTAGCACCGAGCGCAACCACAGAGGACAAGGCTCTGAAGAAAAGGACACATGGTTGGATTACCGTTACTATTGTAATACTTAAAAGAACACAGAACCAAGTAATGGTTTTCAGCACTCAGAATTATAGGCGTTCAGGCATTTTGACGGGAGGTCTCTTCAACAGTTGTTGTCATGGTAATCTGACCACTTGCCAGAGTGACAACAAGTAGAAATGTTAACTAGAAGGATGGATCTACAAGATAAAACAATAAAACAAATGTTTCCTGTGGGAGGCAGTGGAAATGAAAATTTGGGATCTTGGCCCAGGAAAACTTACACAAAAAATCATTTTGACCAGCTGAAGAAGTACGTTAGTGATTAACTATTGATGGTACAATATAACATCAGCTGTCATTTTAGCTATGAATGTATACATAGACAATAATCGCCTGTCCACAAAACCATTGATATGATATTTTGTGTGAGTTTTCCTGGGCCAAGACCCAAAATCTTCGGTCATTGTCATTACGACATGTCAACCTCTCGTGGTTTTGTGGACTGGCGGTCGCAAATCGATGAAAAAACGTTATTTTGATGACTTATTAAGTCACACGCACAGCGGGCACGAACATTATTATTACTGCACCCCTAGCAGCGGGCAGTATTTCATAGACATTCGCACACAGGTATATAATAACATTCGCAGGGACAACTTGTTGATCGAGATCCAGGTTATAAAAATGTCAGTATTTATGTTCGGTTTATTCTCTAGCCACATAAAAGGCCATCCCGTGTTTGTCAGGAAGCTCTATATCCGAGACAACTCTAGTAGGACCACCAAGGTGTTGGTCGTGAAGTCAATGGACCATACCAACATAAAACCTAAAGTTGTGCAATTATCTTCATTCTAACACTAGATTGAGTAGTCTTAGCTCGGATAAGGAGTTATGTATAATGACTATACTCGATACTGTTATCATTGTAATAGGACTATTAGACTTTCCTACAACTACCTGTTATGGGTTGAAACATTACTCCATACATATGAGTTTGTGCACCAAGAACAATAGGCTAAGGGTGGTGACCTCAGAATAGAGGCTAGTTAGGTATCTTATAATGTTAGACTATTCACTCCTCCATATACAAAAAAACAAAAAAATGAGAGCAAGTGGCCACAGTTAAAGATATAATCCATTGTAAGGACTGAGCCTACTTAAGTATTACGCCTATATATGATGGTAATAAATGAATGTGAATAGGAATAAAAGCTCTTGAAAAAAAAGAGAAGAGTTATGTTATATATATCTCGTACATTTTCATCGGTTCATGGTGTAATGTTGCGTTTCCACCTGCCGAAAAAAAGGCACCGATTTTATGCATCCTCTACAAAGGTCGATATGTGGTTCTATTTCAGAAATTATAATCAACAAAAATGCTATTTTCCGATGGAAAAAGTTCATTCCGCAAAAGGTGAATTCAACCTGGTTCGATTTTGTCGGTAGTAGAAAAAAACGGTCGGTGGTGCCATACTATGTATTGTTGGAGAAAAGAATCGTTGACCATATTTGTTTCTACCTGAAGATTTATGCACCAAAAGTGTCCAGAAAAAGTATGTCTATGAGATACTATTTCACAGTAAGATCTCGGACCGATAATTTAGCATCCCGGAAGCAATAATGAGGTGAAATATGAAATAAGAGCTCACATACACGCCATTTTGTGTTACGATTCTGGAAAGCGTCGTGTTTCGTGCTTGGTGTGTCTTCAGGTTAACATTTGCCTACCTATCTACCCGCCTACCCATCTACCTGTCTACCCATCTACCTGTCTACCCATCTACCTGCCTACCCATCTACCTGTTTACCCATCTACCTGCCTACCCATCTAGCTTCCCACCCATCTACCTGTTTACCCATCTACCTGTTTACCCATCAACCTGTTTACCCATCTACCTGTCTACCTAGCTACCCGCCTACCTATCTACCCGCATACCTATCTACCCGCCTACCTATCTACCTGTCTACCCATCTATCTGTCTACCCATCTACCTGCCTACCTATCTACCTGCCTACCCATCTACCTGTCTACCCATCTACCTGTCTACCTATCTACCTGCCTACCCATCTACCTGTCTACCCATCTACCTGTCTACCTATCTACCCGCCTACCTATCTACCTGTCTACCCATCTACCTGTCTACCCATCTACCTGTCTACCCATCTACCTGTCTACCCATCTACCTGTCTACCTGTCTACCTGTCTACCCATCTACCTGTCTACCCATCTACCTGTCTACCCATCTACCTGTCTACCCATCTACCTGTCTACCTATCTACCCGCCTACCCATCTCCGTGTCTACCCATCTACCTGTCTACCCATCTACCTGTCTACCCATCTACCTGTCTACCTATCTACCCGCCTACCTATCTACCCGCCTACCCATCTACCGGCCTACCCATCTACCTGTCTACCCATCTACCTGTCTACCTGTCTACCCATCCAACTGTCCACCCATCTACCTGTCTACCCATCTACCTGTCTACCCATCTACCTGTCTACCCATCTACCTGTCTACCCATCTACCTGTCTACCTATCTACCCGCCTACCCATCTCCGTGTCTACCCATCTACCCATCTACCTGTCTACCCATCTACCTGTCTACCTGTCTACCTGCCTACCCATCTACCTGTCTACCCATCCAACTGTCCACCCATCTACCTGTCTACCCATCTACCTGTCTACCCATCTACCTGTCTACCCATCTACCTGTCTACCCATCTATACCTGCCTACCCATCTACCTGCCCACCCGCTTATATGCCCACTCACTAACATGCTCACCTATCACTAACCTTGGAGTGTTGTTTTTATTGTCTTGTTGGTTGTTGATGTTTGTGATTATGATACATGGTAATAAAATCTACACAAAATAAAACTATCCTGTTATGGTTTTCTATTCAATATGATAGCTGCAAAATAATCTATAGGAAGAGCAGATAAAAATCTTTTAAACACTTCCTTCAGTTAAACGCTTTATATCAAAACACTTTATAATGGTATACACTTTATGTTTAAACACTTCCTAAAGGCAAACACTCTGTATTAAAACACTTCCTAATGTTAAACACTTCATACATGAACACTTCTGAATCCTAAACACTATAAAGATAAACGCTTACTAAACCTAAACACTATGAAACTAAACACTTGCTAATTAAACATTTTCAAAAACTTAACAATCTTTACCTAAACATATTTAAAATTCAATGTGTTTATCAAAAAAAGCGTTTAGAAAAGGGGGACAAAAAAGTGTTTAAACAAGTGTTTAGCTTCTAAACATTGGTGTGTGGATAGCAAACACCGTTTTTACAGTTTATCCTACCCCTAATATAAAATCCCATAGGCTTAACATTGACTGACATACGGTGTTTTATATGCCACTAGTGGCATACAGAACTGATATCACGTAATGTTTCAAAATCGAGGAGACGGGGTAGGATAAAATCAAAACCTGATTTGTTTTAATCTTGGCCACTGCATGCCACTCCTGGAGTTTTGGCTCCGGACTTCACTCGGCTTCGCCTCGTAAAATCACTATGCCAAACTCCAGTCGTGGCATACGGTGGCCAGGAATAAAACTCATCCGGTTTTACAATAGTATGCAACGTTTCTGAGCGTGTGGTCCACGCTCAATTACAAGGGCATTCATAATTCATTCATACAACCTTGAAAGAAGTGGTCTCACTCAAGATCTTCCAAATATTAAGAAGGAAATTGTTGAGTGATAGGTCTGTGTCCTCGTTCGCCACCGAGGTTGGAGTGCGCAGTAATATGAACGACGTAAGATATTATTCCATAGAAATATCTCCTACACATAGTTTAGTATCTCAGAAGCAATAATCAGATGAAATATGAAATAATAGGTCACATATAGGCCATTTTGTGTTGGCGATTCCTTAAAATTGCTGCGTTTCTCGCTTGGCGTGTCTCCAGCTTTAGCCTGGAAATATTCGTCTGTTTATCACCAGTTGAGTATGAGTTACCGTTCTCGCAAGCCTGTTGAGTACGAGTTCCGAATGTTAATCCATGGACGTTTATACCAGGCTAAGATATAAAAACACTCCTCACATTAACTTTAACTGATATCCAGAATCGTATGTTTCGCTTGTAAACATGGATCTTAATCCCTGATGCATGGGAGTTAAATTGCCTTTTAAACTTTTTTTTTTCTGTCATAAGCAGGAAACTACTTTTGATGGTTGACATCTGCCAATTGCGTCTGTCATTTAGTAAGTACAAAGAGGTGTAATCTCTCCGGCGAGATGCTTCCGGTGGTCTGACACGGCGTTTACACGAGACGACTGAAATGTTTACACTAGACGACTATAGATCGTTAAACCAATAGTCGTCAGGTGGTGCTCTAACCCGGCGTTTACTAAAAATGACTGTAGATCGTTAAGCCAGTAGTTGTCAGGTGGTGCTCTAACCCGGCGTTTACTAAAGACGGCTGTAGATCGTTAAACCAGTAGTCGTCAGGTGGTGCTCTAACCTGGCGTTTACACTAGACAACTGTAGATCGTTAAACAAATAGTCGTCAGGTGGTGCTCTAACCTGGCATTTACTAAAGACGGCTGTAGATCGTTAAACCAGTAGTCGTCAGGTGGTGCTCTAACCTGGCATTTATACTAGACAACTGTAGATCGTTAAACAAATAGTCGTCAGGTGGTGCTCTAACCTGGCATTTACTGAAGACGACTGTAGAGCATTAAGCCAGTAGTTGTCAGGTGGTGCTCTAACCCAGCGTTTACTAAAAATGACTGTAGATCGTTAAACCAGTAGTTGTCAGGTGGTGCTCTAACCCGGCGTTTACTAAAAATGACTGTAGATCGTTAAGCCAGTAATTGTCAGGTGGTGCTCTAACCCGGCGTTTACTAAAGACGGCTGTAGATCGTTAAACCAGTAGTCGTCAGGTGGTGCTCTAACCTGGCGTTTACACTAGACAACTGTAGATCGTTAAACCAATAGTCGTCAGGTGGTGCTCTAACCCGGCGTTTACTAAAGACGGCTGTAGATTGTTAAACCAGTAGTTGTCAGGTGGTGCTCTAACCCGGCGTTTACTAAAGACGGCTGTAGATCGTTAAACCAGTAGTCGTCAGGTGGTGCTCTAACCTGGCATTTACACTAGACAACTGTAGATCGTTAAACAAATAGTCGTCAGGTGGTGCTCTAACCTGGCATTTACTGAAGACGACTGTAGAGCATTAAGCCAGTAGTCGTCAGGTGGTGCTCTAACCCGGCGTTTACACTAGACAACTGTAGATCATTAAACCAATAGTCGTCAGTTGGTGCTCAAACCCGGCGTTTACACTCGACAACTGTAGATCGTTAAACCAATAGTCGTCAGGTGGTGCTCTAACCCGGCGTTTACACTAGACAACTGTAGATCGTTAAGCCAGTAGTCGTCACTCGTTTTGGTGTTTACAATAAACGATTTCTAGCCATTGAAGGCTGAAATTATCAGGTGGTGCTAAACTCAGGAATCGTCGCCAATAATTGTCGACTGTAAACACAGGGTAAGTTGTCAGGTGGTGCTAAATTCAAGGATCGTCACCAATAATAATCTAGTGTAAAGACCAGTTTAGTCATCAGGTTTTGCTAAATTCCTGCCTGCGACAAGTTCACCGACTCCTATACGATTTGGGAACTAATCGTTCAACCCTGAATCGGTAGATGTGTATTGGGCTTAAACACCGGGTGAGGGCCGCATGCTGGGTCCCTGCGCCCTCGGCGGGGGATGGGAGTGCATCTTTTGAGCAACAGGAACCATGCTTAATAAGTCTGCTCCTCAAGTGTGAGGCGTCGTACCTCCTACACAGTCCCATGCACAGCAAACCACCAAAAAGCCCCACACACTGACACTAAACATGTCCCCCTGATGTCATAATTGAGGCTTTCCTTTATTTTAAGACACACTGCCAAAGAAAGAAGATGACAAACAAATTAAGATTTGAATTTCCGGCAGTTTGTAAGACTAAAATAGAATGACTGAGCTCAGAGTGGTAATTATCATCACAATGGAGTCTTAAATAGATATCCAGGGACTTGTGACTCTCAAAGCAATCAGAATTTAAATGACAGGCGAGTTGGAACAAACGCAATTTCGTAGCAGCCATTATCTCACCGCAGTATTTTTCTCCATAGACTTAAAGTGTTGTCACACACACATCTAACTTAAAAATTAGGGGTCACCATGCTAGTATTTGATTTAGAGATCAATATGATGATAATTCTATATAAGAATATATAGAAATTCTAAAAAGTATTTTGTCACATAGTTAAACCCATGTCATTTCCCTCAAATTTTCACATGATATAGTACATATATAGTACTACATGTACTTATTTATGTCTTAGAAATCATAGGTCACCGTCCTTGTTTTTGAAAGAATTGAAGAAAACCATATTTTTCAGAACACTTCCTATGTAAATCAAGCAAATGAAAATTAACCTACTTTACTTTATTTTATTAATATCGAATAAACTGGACAAAACGTTAAATTTACTCATGAAGAATTAGAATGAACCCCAGTAAACCAGTTTTGACTAATAATTGACATTATCTATAAATCTGTGAATTGTCCGATATGCTTTTAAAGGCATATCCTACAATTCACAGTGGTGCCACCTCGTGATCTTTCAATATTGTTAATTATTAGTCAAAACTGTTATAACAACTTTTTTTTAAAGATTCATTCTAATTCTAAATGAGTAGATTTGATGTTTTGTCCAGTTTCTCCAATTTGAACAGGTATGATAGGCTAATTTACATTTGCTTGAATTACATAGGACATTTACTGAGAAATATGGATTTCTTCGATTCTTTCAAAAACAAGAACGGTGACCTATAGTTTTTAAAACTAAGATGTGTAGTACTATACATCAACTATATTCTCTGAAAAATTGAGGAAAATGACATGGGTTTTACTATGTGAAAAGCAACATCTTAGAATTTCTATATATTCTTTTATAAAATTGTCATAGTATTGAGCTCTAAAGGGAAAAACTTTCGCTCGGAGTTTTACTTCGCGTCAACAACGCGGAGAATACGACCACTCAGATCGAAACCATGGTAATATTGTGTATCAACACGATAAGGTGCGACACCATCCAGTGGAAAAAGGCCTATTGGGATTGATATATACGCACAGGTTAATACCAATAATTGCCTACCAGCATAAATGACAAGGAAGTTCATAATGACACAGCATGTCCTGATTATGTACATTAGGGCGTTATCATCGTTGTACGAGGTAACCTATGAGGGTAAGGGCATACCCTAATGTCCCTCCCAACACAGGCAGAGTTAATCTATACAAGCCCCTCTCCTACCCCATCCGCCATCTAACCAATAGCCTCCACCCTACAATTAACCTATTCCATGGATTTATGAGAATCAATTACAAGTTATCATCATTATGTCACGAGGGGATAGATCTAGTCATTTCCTCCCCTTACACCCTGCGAATCGTCCACAGGTGCCCGACGCTGCACCTTGTGATCTACACCAGGGACATATTTCTCACCTGCCTAAGACGGAGAATTAAAGAGGGATTCACACTAAATCAACATTCAAAACACGTCTTAGAAATCTAGATAAACTCTAATAATCTGCAATGTTAGAAATGGAATGTAACATAAACATGTGTGTGATAACTTTTCTGCCTGTTAATGTAGACAAGTGAAGTATTTTGACCTTATATGGATTATCCTATTTCATTCATGAAAACCTCATCTCATTCTCATACCTATGTTATATTGCCATGTTGGTGGTGGGGCATCATTGATTCAATGAGCTTTCTATTTCTACTTGCTGTTTCAATCAATTAACACAGTCCATGTTGGACAGTATAAAGTATGAGGTGAGCTTGTATGTCAACGGAAGATCCCTGTATATCACTTGAATTGCCACAAAGGAAGACCATCCTTGTGATGATCTGTGGAAAATAAACCAAAAATAAAAACACAAAAAAAAACCGGTTGGATTCACGTACCTCACAGGCCGTTTGTCTGAGACAAATCCTGCTGAGATTCACGTACCTCACAGGCCGTTTGTCTGAGACAAATCCCGTTGAGATTCATGTACCTCACAGGACGTTTGTCTGAGACAAATCCTGCTGAGATTCTGTACCCTGTAAAGTGGGATTCACACGGTGGGATTCACGTACCTCACAGGCCGTTTGTCTGAGACAAATCCCGTTGAGATTCGGTATTGGAACACAATCTCCTCGTGTGAATGACAGGGTTCCTTTTTGCTGAGACAATTTTTCCCCCTTGGATGTTAATACTGGGGGCTGTTGAATAAAGTTCGAAAAGACCATAAAGTTCCTGGTGCTGGTCTCCAAGCAGTCTTTATGACAAGTTTAAATGTTAGTTATTTCAGTCACTTGTGTGTTTTTTTCCAACACTCGAATATATCACTTTTCACACCAGAAAAAATAATATATCTGCTCTGTTGTTTGATGCCAAAACCAAGTGCATTGGATAAGAAGGAAATAGTAACAACCTGTTTTAATTTGGGTGTGAAAACCCCATAGAAACCTATTGTTCCGGTCTATAGGGTACCAGCTCAGTACATTCCCACAATGCACCAGAAAAAAACGGTGGTAATAACCCGGCCTAATGTGCCTGTGAGTGCACGCGGACCAAGCTTCCAGGCTACCTTTCCCGGTGAAGTTCAGCCACCATGTTTGACATGCGCAGAAGTCACCGGGCGAGCAATTGCATCATGGGAGCTGTGCCGGACGTGATAAAGTGACGATTGTACCTGTGCGTGAGGTGGTGACGTCACGAACCACGTGACCTGAGGCCGCTGCTCTTTTTGCCACAATCAGTCAGCTGGTTTTGGGCGTGTGAGAGTCGCTGTATACAGCTACAGGCCGCAGGGCACCCCATTTATCGCCCACCCCCTAATATCGTCCAACCCCCCTATTATCGTCCGTTGACGTGCGGCTCGGCGTTCCCACACTATTCCGTCACTTCCGGCCAGCGGGTCACGTGACTAATTGGCGGCCATGACAGTTCATCGAAGCGTGCATGGTGCGGGTAATAGGCATGACACAACCCCCTAAGACCACCACCCCACCCCCGTGCACCCCTCTCATAAGATCACACACTCTCTAAATTCGTATTCTGTACTCTCACTATGCTCTATAGGAGAACAAATCTTAACGAACTAGGCTTAGAGCCTTGAGAATCCACTGGCCTGCCTCCCCTGTTAAAGACCTACATCAATGCAACCCAAAGATTCTTATAATCTCAATGATGCCACCTAGCGGGAATACTGTGTGACAGTGGATTCTCAAGTCTTTAAGCCTAGTTCGTTAAGAATTCTTTTCCCACAGAGCTTAGTGAGAACCTTGTACAGAATACCACTTAGAGAGTGTGAGATCTTATGAGAGGGGTGCGTAGTGAGAACCTTGTACAGAATACCATTTAGAGAGTGTAAGATCTTATGAGAGGGGTGCGTAGTGAGAACCTTGTACAGAATACCACTTAGAGAGTGTGAGTTCTTATGAGAGGGGTGCGTATTGAGAACCTTGTACAGAATACCACTTAGAGAGTGTGAGATCTTATGAGAGGGGTGCGTAGTGAGAACCTTGTACAGAATACCACTTAGAGAGTGTAAGTTCTTATGAAAGGGGTGCGTAGTGAGAACCTTGTACAGAATACCACTTAGAGAGTGTAAGTTCTTATGAGAGGGGTGCATAGTGAGAACCTTGTACAGAATACCACTTAGAGAGTGTAAGTTCTTATGAAAGGGGTGCGTAGTGAGAACCTTGTACAGAATACCACTTAGAGAGTGTAAGTTCTTATGAGAGGGGTGCGTAGTGAGAACCTTGTACAGAATACCCCTTAGAGAGTGTCAGATCTTATGAGAGGGGTGCGTAGTGAGAACCTTGTACAGAATACCACTTAGAGAGTGTGAGATCTTATGAGAGGGGTGCGTAGTGAGAACCTTGTACAGAATAGCACTTAGAGAGAGTGAGATCTTATGAGAGGGGTGCGTAGTGAGAACCTTGTACAGAATACCACTTAGAGAGTGTGAGATCTTATGAGAGGGGTGCGTAGTGAGAACCTTGTACAGAATACCCCTTAGAGAGTGTGAGATCTTATGAGAGGGGTGCGTAGTGAGAACCTTGTACAGAATACCACTTAGAGAGTGTGAGATCTTATGAGAGGGGTGCGTAGTGAGAACCTTGTACAGAATACCACTTAGAGAGTGTGAGATCTTATGAGAGGGGTGCGTAGTGAGAACCTTGTACAGAATACCACTTAGAGAGTGTAAGATCCTATGAGAGGGGTGCGTAGTGAGAACCTTGTACAGAATACCGCTTAGAGAGTGTGAGATCTTATGAGAGGGGTGCGTAGTGAGAACCGTGTACAGAATACCGCTTAGAGAGTGTGATATCTTATGAGAGGGGTGCGTAGTGAGAACCTTGTACAGAATACCACTTAGAGAGTGTAAGATCTTATTTCCCCTCATCTTATTAACCCTTTCATTATCGGACGTGATCTCAGGTGCAAGTCTTTAAATGTAGAGGACCCCCTCTGTAGTCCTATGTTAAAATTGTTGAGAAAAGGGATCCTTTTTCACTGTATTTGAAGTTTTCTGTCAATATTTCCATGGAGATAACTCTACGAATGTTTATTAATCATCACTACAAAAGCGTTTTACATAATCACTGGAAAAAATATCCAATTAAAAAGAGATCCATGTTGAAATAGCTGAGATAAATGACATTTTAACAAAAAAATGGAAAATGATGCCTTGAGGCATCATTTGCACCAGCTATGGGAGTGCCCTGAGGCATCATTTGCTCTAGGCACTGAAGTGCCTTGAGGCATAATCAGTAAGGAAAGGGTTAAGTGGGTCGTTGCTCATAGAAATGTGGGAAAAGCATTGCTCATGTAATATCCGATTGTGTCGTGTAGTATTGTGATTTCCATGTTGAATGGCTACTTTTTACAACACTGCATTTTCAGTGACATAGGTGAAAGGTTCATTAGGTTTTTAATTGAATATAGATGGCGACATAGTTATGATGCGATCCGCAAACAATCTGGCGCAACGGTTTTGACCTCAGTCCCTATTTTGCGATCTGTAAAACGTGGAACAACGCCCCACCTGGTGGGCGGGCAGGGTAAACGGGGCTGACACCAGGGGGCAGTGCGTCAGCGGGCTGAAGTGACTTGAATTCAGTCACGGTGACGAGAGAGGGTTGGTGGAATTAAACTGCGAGGTGCATGCATGCCATGTTCAGGTGTCAGTGGGTGCAAGAAAAGAGCAAAATAACCAAGAAAAAGATATACACTTAAAAACCGCATACACAGAAATAAAATGACCAGTATCAAACCTATCGTTTGTACGCGCATTTAATGCTACCCCTAATAAAAAAAAATTGCTTAGGCTTAACATTGGCTGACTGTATTCGGGAGAGCATGCAGTAAGGTGTTATTTATTGCATGAGACAAAAGTGGCTTATTATCATTCTAAAGTGGTGGAGATGGGATAGGACAAAAACTAACCTGAACTCAGTTTAGAAGTGTGAGTAATTATCACTCTCCGGTAGGGTCGGCTAGTCACTACGCTCAGCTAACGCCTCGCGCAGTTAACGCGACCTGCCCGTCGTGCAATAAACAGTAGCACTACTAACTCTGTCCAGCTTCTACTAAAGTATTTTCTTGCATACCTGCCCAATGACTATTGTTCTCAGCCCACTGCCCTCAGCCCCTTGCCCTCAGCTCTCATCCCATTGCTCTCAGCCCATTGCCCTCAACCCATTGCCCTCATCTCACTGCCCTCAGCCCATTGCCCTCAGCCCATTGCCCTCAGCCCATTGCCCTCAGCCCACTGCCCTCAGCCCACTGCCCTCAGCCCTCTGCCCTCAGCCCACTGCCCTCAGCCCACTGCCCTCAGCCAACTGCCCTCAGCACACTGCCCTCACCCCACTGCCCTCAGCCAACTGCCCTCAGCCCACTGCCCTCACTACACTGCCCTCAGCCCGCTGCCCTCAGCACACTGCCCTCAGCCCACTGCCCTCAGTCCGCTGCCCTCAGCCCACTGCCCTCATACTGCCGCCCTCAGCCCACTGCCCTCAGCCCACTACCCTCAGTCCGCTGCCCTCAGCCCACTGCCCTCAGCCAACTGCCCTCAGCTCACAGCCCTCAGCCAACTGCCCTCAGCCCGCTGCCCTCACTACACTACCCTCAGCACGCTGCCCTTAGCCCACTGCCCTCAGTCCGCTGCCCTCAGCCCACTGCCCTCAGCCAACTGCCCTCAGCTCACAGCCCTCAGCCAACTGCCCTCAGCCAACTGCCCTCAGCCCGCTGCCCTCACTACACTACCCTCAGCCTGCTGCCCTCAGCCCACTGCCCTCAGCCCACTGCCCTCAGCCCACTGCCCTCAGCCCCCTGCCCTCAGCCCACTGCCCTCAGCCTGCTGCCCTCACTACACTGCCCTCAGCCAACTGCCCTCAGCTCACAGCCCTCAGCCCGCTGCCCTTAGCCAACTGTCCTCAGCCCACTGCCCTCACTACACTGCCCTCAGCTCACTGCCCTCAGCCCACTGCCCTCACTACACTACCCTCAGCCCGCTACCCTAGTGCCCTCTGCTCTCCACCTTCCTACTTTCTGCCTGCCCCTCGTCCCCCTCACCTGTAGATCCCCTGCTGGTATCACCCCATCCCGGGCCCTGGCTGTGTAATTATGAGGCGCACCCTACGACGTGATAAATGACCGAGCAGTGTGGTAAGTGTAGGTTTTATACAACACCAGCTTATTACTGACTAGATCAATGGTCAGTACACCTCCTCTGTACACATATCACCTTACATAGCCGACTCTGCAGAAGTCACATGACTGTCCCCACTAACAGGATGCCAGTCATCAACCAATCAGATCTGGGCTATTAGAAATCAATAATCATTAATCATCAATCAATAATCCATGATAAATAATCCTTAATCGGTAATCCTTAATCGGTAATCATTAATCTGTAATCATTAATCTGTAATCATTAATCGGTAATCATTAATCGGTAATCATTAATCGGTAATCATTAATCGGTAATCATTAATCGGTAATCATTGATCGGTAATCATTAATCGGTTATCATTAATCGGTAATCATTAATCTGTAATCATCAATCAGTAATCATCAATCAGTAATCATCAATCGGTACTCATTAATCGGTATTCATTAATCGGTACTCATTAATCGGTACTCATTAATCGGTACTCATTAATCGGTAATCATTGATCGGTAATCATTGATCGGTAATCATTGATCGGTAATCATTGATCGGTAATCAATTATCGGTAATCATTAATCGGTAATCACGGTCAGAGTTGGAGTTTACTACACGCAGATGGTGTGTGTGATTTTAGTGGGATTCACACCGTGGGATACATGGACCTTAGAGAGTGTTTGTCTGAGACAAATCCTGTTGAGATTTGGTACTCGAACACAATCTTCTCGTCTGAATTATTGGGTTCCATCTTGCTGAAGTGGGATTCACACAATGGGACAAATGGACCTGAGACCGGTGTATTTCACACCTTTGCACCAGTCGGCTACTATTTCTAGCTGGGTAAAAAGTTCCACAGATTGGGTTGTTCTACAGTCTCAGGGTAACATGGCGGATTCAATTCACATGGGAAGACTTAACAGGTACATAGTCTCACCCCTACACCCCTACACAGGGTACACAGGGTACACAGTCACCGACTCAGGGTACTTCCCGTGTGAATAGGTGTACAGGACGTTGGCATACCTCCTCAAAGCCATTGTAACGGGAAAATAGTCCCTTTGTGCTATATAGCAAGAAAATAGTCGCTAGTGATCCACCATCTAATATGGCAATACCTGGGTTTGATTTGCTGGAGAAGATGCATAATAAATACAAGAAAGGCTGGTTTTGTGGAGAGGGCCTCAGCAAGAGGTGGATGCGTAGTAATATGTGAAACCATGGTTATGGTGACAATACGGTGACAATACGGGGTGAGAGGCCGTATTCTCCTTGAAGTTGACGCTACGTGATACTCCTCGTAGGCTTGCTCAAGTCTTTGATTATGAACATTTATTAAATTATTAAACACAATCAGACTAAAGTTCATTAAAGTATGTATCCTTCTCTGACTGGCCCATGAATCATGTATCAAGCGGGGTGTAGGGATAGGGGCGGCGGTGGTGCGGTGGCGCGATAGCGGTAAGATACAGGGACTGAGGCCAGTCTATACTCCTCGCTATCGCTCGAAGCTTTACCACGCGTCAACTACGCGGAGAATACGGCCACTCAGATCGAAATCATGGTAATATTGTGTATTTATTCTTATTCTTATAAAATTGCACGCTCATTCATCAGTGATGCACACACTATTTGCTGCTAGCTGTATATTTACATCGTACGTGGGGCTGAGTGGGTGAGACTGCGCCCGCTGTTGTGCTCTTAACAAGGACGGCCAAGTCGGTTATAACCCGCGTGTATAGTTGAGATTTGTATCACCCTCACCTATATGTGTGTATTGTGGATTTGTTAAAAAAAGAGAAAAATTTCCCAGAGGGGCCTCTCCCCTCCCCCCTCCTCCCCCCTATTCACACACGGACCCAAATGGGGACATTGGGATGTGTATCACCCGCACCTATATATGTGTATTGTGGATTTGTTTAAAAAAAGAGAAATTCCCGGAGGCCCCCCCTTCCTCCCCCCTATATGAGGGTGGTTGTGGCCCATTAGATTGTAGGTCAACTCTCGACTGAAGAGCCGTCCCAAGGCGCTAGAAAATATCATGTAAGGAGGTCAGGGTCACGGTCGGTCGGGGTTTGCTGCGAATGCAGTCATTGGCTACTCGGTCTACTCTATTCCTTATATGGACTTAGTGTAATGGGACAACACCATGCAGGTACACAGGCGGACCCAAATGGGGACGTAGGGATCATTATCTCTAGGGAGTGTTTACCTTATATATAAGGGCACAGAGTGATTGCTAGTTCTGCCATCAACCGCCAGGAAATTGTAAGATATCACCGCTCTAGTTGAGGGACAATGACTATTATCTGCTGTCATGATATATAGATAATCGTGAGACGAGTATAAAACCCTTTTATGGAAAGACCAAGAAAAATATTTTCTATAAAATCCTTTGATAACTTGACCGGCCACCTGGTATTTTGTTTAGCTTTGCGGGCAAGATGGCCGCTTCCATAACAAAATAGCTGTATACCCTGATGTGTATATATATGTAAAACCCCCTTAAGGGGGCACCCGCCGTTCCGAGCAAAGTGTCCCCTTAAGCGAGGTGGGCCCCCTAAGTGGGGCTAAAATAAACTAAATAAAGATTTCTGTTCCGAAAAAAAACCTGACCCCTTAAGCGGGGTGTTCCATTAAGCGAGGTGTCCCGTAAGCAGGGTTTTAGTGTATATATGTAAAGAAGAACCCTGCTTCAGGGGACACCCTTTGTTGTGAAGAAATTGTCGGCTTATGCGGGGTGTTTCCATGCACGTGGTTTTCAGTCTGTGTATAGGCAATGTATATCATACCTTGTGTTGATGTATATGGTTATGTTCTCAATGTGTATACAGGTAGCACTATGGTATAGGGGTGGAATCAATTGGATAAGGAGATACAAGATTGTGATACAATGAGAACATTTAAAAGATTGCTAAGTGAAAAAGACTGACGGTCAAAGCATAACAAAACATTTGAAACACTACCAAGAACTCTCATCATTACCTCATCGTAACTAACAATTTACTGTATAACCTGTACCTTCTCCTCCATTGTATTACCTGACGTATATACGTGAACCATACTAAATGTAAATGCTTGGATTGTTACTGAAAAACTCATGAATATGAGAGTAACAATAAATAAAAAAAATGAAAAAATAGAGACACTGTTATAACCACACAGACACCCCACATACGTCTAAACCTGACGCCTAAACAGATTGTTGGTTGGATTTTTTTCCTACCCGCCAATCATAAACACCATAAAGGAACAATCGAGACAATCTGGAATGTCATTCCACATTTGATAAGATGTCGCCCCAGAGTGTTCCCTTACACGGGGTTGAGAAGCATTCCGTACTGAAATAACTGCCCGTTAACGCAGGGTCACCACTTACATGGGGTGACCTTACGCAAGGCTGAACTAAACACTTAATGGCGCGAAACATTTCTGTTCTGAGCAATTTAACACAAAGTGTTCCCTAACACGGGGTGTCCCTTGCGCTCGGATATTACTCGCGCGATAATACGGGCATCCAAATCAAAATCATTGTAATATAGACACAATATTTACTGTCTTCAGATACAAGCGTTGGTATACTACAGGGATCCGACAGTAGCATGCGAAGGTATTGGCAGAGGCAACTCCGAGGAGCATACAAACGCTTTTATCTGAAACCAGTCTACATTGTATTTATCATCCACGTTTTTCTGACAAGTGGCGTACTGATATTAGTTCATCGAGGTGCGCACTATATTTTTCATACGCACTATTTTTCCTTTTGCAATCTGGAGCATACAACATGTCCGTATGGTCTGGGTATGTAGATACATAATCCCCATGTGTTTACCATGGACACTTTGTATTAGGTGGATAATAGATAGATACACGCTCCACATATGTTTTTCATAAACAAAATGTATTAGGTGGATAATATACTCACACATATATGTATACATACACACCAATACAAATACATACACACACATATATATATACCTATATGTATGTATACATGTATATCTATATACAAATATCAATATATATATGTTATATATATATATAGATAATTAGATAGATAGATAGATAGATAGATAGATAGATTGAAAGATAGATATACACAATATTGACTGGTTTCAGATACAAGCGACCATATTCTCCGAGGAGTTGACGCGTAGTAATATACAAGCGTATGCGAGGATATTGCGGAGAGTCAACTCCGATGAGCATACCACCGCTTTTATCTGAAACCAGTCTATATTGTATTTATTATCCACCTTTTCTGGGCAAGTGGCATGTCTAAATCAGTTCGTTTTAAATATGCACTATGTTTCCGTACGCACTATTTTCCGTATGCGCCACCCGGAGCATACAACATATCCTTATGCTCTGGGTATGTCCATACAAACTCCCTATTTATTATCCACTTACGGAAAAATAGTGCAATGGGGAAATTTTGCATAATTAAAACAGACTGATATCGACATGCCACTTGTCCAGAAAAGGTGGTGTAAATACACAATATAGACTGGTTTCAGATACGAGCGGCCGTATGCTCCTCGGAGATGACTCTACCAATGTCCTCGCATATGCTCGGATATTACCACGCGTCAACTCCTCGGAGCATACAGCCGCTTGTATCTGAAACCAGTCAATATTGTGTATGTGTTTTCTATGGACACTTTGTATTAGGTGGATAATACATACATGTATATATACAAGATGACAGCTCAGGTGTTGTAATGTATGAGGTTGAGAGTTCTGTCAGAGCCTACACAGCGGGGGGAGAGACACTGGCCGCGGGCTGTGTACAGAGCGGAGGAGTGGAGACGGGGTCCGGGGTACGGGGGACCGGGGTACGGGGGACCGGGGTACGGGGGACCGGGGGACCGGGGGACCGGGGGACCGTGGTACGGGGGTCCGGGGTACGGGGAGACCGGGTTCAGGGGAATGGAGGATGGCGGGACCAGGGTATGGGGGACCGGAGTACAGGGGACCGGGGGGACCGGGGAGACCAGGGGACTGGGGTATGGGGGACCGGGGTATGGGGTACGGGGAGAGGGGGTGCAGGGGAATGGAGGATGGTGGGACCAGGGTATGGGGGACCGGAGTACAGGGGACCAGGGGGACCGGGAGACCGGGGTACGGGGGACCAGGGTACCGGGGTACGGGGAGACCGGGGTACGGGGGACCTGGGGACGGGAGACTGGGGCACGGGGGACTGGGGTACAAGGGTGCGGGTGACCGGGGTACCGGGGGACTGGGGATAGGGGGGGGGACTGGGGAGACGGGGGTACCGGGGGACCGGGGGACCGGGGGACGGGGGACCGGGGTACCGGGGGACCGTGGTACGGGGGTCCGGGGTACGGGGAGACCGGGTTCAGGGGAATGGAGGATGGCGGGACCAGGGTATGGGGGACCGGAGTACAGGGGACCGGGGGGACTGGAGAGACCAGGGGACCGGGGTACGGGGGACCGGGGTATGGGGTACGGGGAGAGGGGGTGCAGGGGAATGGAGGATGGTGGGACCAGGGTATGGGGGACCGGAGTACAGGGGACCAGGGGGACCGGGAGACCGGGGTACGGGGGACCAGGGTACCGGGGTACGGGGAGACCGGGGTACGGGGGACCTGGGGACGGGAGACTGGGGCACGGGGGACTGGGGTACAAGGGTGCGGGTGACCGGGGAGACCGGGGGACGGGGGATGGGGGACCGGGGAGACCAGGATACAGGCGACTGGGGAGATGGGGGTACGGGGACCGGGGGACCGGGGTACAGGGGACGGGGAGACAGGGGGACTGGGGACACTGGGAGACCGGGAGAGCGGGGTATGGGAAGACCGAGGGAGCGGGGTACAGGGGACGGAGAGACGGGGAGACGGGGAGATGGGGAGACCGGGGGACCGGCATACAGGGGACGGAGAGACGGGGAGACGGGGAGATGGGGAGACCGGGGGACCGGGATACAGGGGACGCAGAGACGGGGAGACGGGGAGACCGGGGGACGGGCCGCGTGCCCCGGGGCTGTGTGCCACCACCCGCCGTCACGTGGAGGTCTTAACAGCTCCTACATGCGTAATGACGGGTTATCACCTTACCGTGTCAGCCACACGGCCCGCCCAACCCGCCCTGCCCGCCGGCGGTACACGCTCAGATGTACGCCCACCCGCCGCTACCCGCCCGCCGCCCGCCGTACACCGCCCGCTACCCGCCCACCGTAACGTGCACGCCCTGCCCAACTTGCCCGCCGGCGATACGGTAAGGTGAAGTGTATGGCCGTCCGCCGCTACCCACCCGGCACCCGCCGCACACCGCCCTCCGTACACCGCCCGCCGTACACCGCCCGCCCTACACCGCCCGCCCTACACCGCCCGCCGTACACCATACACTGTACACCGTACACCGTACACCGTACACCGCCCGCCGTACACCGCCCGCCGCCCACCGCTCCTCGCTGAGGCTGACAGGAAGTCCCTACCCGCTCGCCGTATCCCGCCCGCCGCCCGCCCTGCCCGCCGGCGGTACGGAGTGGTGTACGCCTGCCCGCCGCCACCCGCTCGCCGTACCCTGCCCGCCGTACGCCGCCCGCCCGGATCGCAGTGCTGGGACGGCCGTCTGGCCGCTGCTCTTTTCCCGTCGCACTCGGCTCCCGCAGGTGTCGTTCCTCGGCGCTCTCACTGAGTTCTCACTCTGCAGTCCCACGACACATGCACGTCACCCGTAACGCTGTGACACGTGTATCAGCAGCTGAAAGGGTTATCAGCACCCTCAGCTCTCACCTTACTGTCCTCAGCCCGCTTCCCTCAGCCCCCTGCCCTCAGCCCGCTGCCCTCAGCCCACTGCCCTCAGTCCACTGCCCTCAGCCCGCTGCCCTCAGCCCGCTGCCCTCAGCCCACCGCCCTCAGCCCACTGCCCTCAGCCCCCTGCCCTCAGCCCGCTGCCCTCAGCCCCCTGCCCTCAGCCCACTGCCCTCAGCCCCCTGCCCTCAGCCCCCTGCCCTCGGCCTGCTGCCCTCAGCCCGCTGCCCTCAGCCCGCTGTCAGCCCGCTGCCCTCAGCCCGCTGCCCTCAGCCTGCTGCCCTCAGCCTGCTGCCCTCAGCCTGCTGCCCTCAGCCCGCTGAGCCGAGCCGGGGTGAGCCACGGGCCACTGGTGTGTATCCATAGAAAATAATTAAAAGTTTGATAACTTCAGATCTAATTTAGATATCAGGAAACGGTTTCCAGATTCATTATCACCTCTGTCTCCGTTACACACCTATATATAACGCTTGTGAATCGAACTGGGGGATAGATAGCATTGCTAATCAAATGGCCTTCTCAGAATAGGGAACAGTCGGTGAAGTGCCTACAGCGACACAATTGAGGTTTGGCACAATTGGTCATAACCCCTACGCTAGTAATGCCCGACCCGATTATAATTGGGTCTGTGAAGTGCGTACGGTGACATAAAGTTCACCGATTCTGACCGACCCGACGGATCCGTCTGGTAAAGGTGAGATCGGGAAGAATCAACTGTCACTGTCTTAGAGGGGGCGTCCACTAACCAGACAGGGCTGCGACACGCGCCGACAAGAAAGTTCCAATCGGTGCCTTGTCGCAGTATTGTCGTGAGGAGGGGAGCTGTCGTGACCCCTTGTCGCAGACTGTCGGGAAGTGCACGCTCCACCTAAATATTCTATCGTAGACCTCTGCGACAACCTCACGACATGCCACGACACGCCACGACACGGCTCCAAAATCAAACATGTTCGATTTTGTGGTAACCTTGTCGGAAGCCCCCGACAGACCCCCGACAAGCTTCATGTCGCAGCCTGTCGTGGCCTTGTCTTAGCCTCTTGTCGGGAACTGTGGTCCACCAACCACGACAAGGCTATGACAAGGCTTCGAATCATAGAGCTGTCGTGGACCTTGTCGGAAAGCCGTTGTCGCAGCCTTGTCGTGATTGGTGGACGCCCCCTCTTAAGGGCCTCTTCCAACAAAACACACAAGATATAGCGAGATCTGTCGCGATTTGGTTATCTTGCTAGGTTTTGAATAATCAGTGCATATTTGCCATGAAGCATATTGGTCCGGTTAAGGGCCGATTCCACCAACAGGTTGGATTTGCCTGGTATATCTTGGTATGTCTTGTAGTGTCTTACTGTGTCGCAAAGTGCCGTACCTCACTTGTCTCAAAACGTAGGCGAGTGGTGTCGGGTGTATATTTTGGTGCTCCACCACTGCGACACCTCAAGACACATCGGTGACAGATAGGCAAGCGATGATTCAATCCTAGCCCGATTTAGCAAGAAAACCAAATCGGGACTAGTCTTGCTACATCGTGTGTGTTGGTGGAATCGGCCCTTTAACTGGCCGTTGAAGCCACGAGGACAGGGATACGGACTGGGTGTCGGTTACATCTCGGTGTACGGTCCTCCCTCCTCCTGTCCGCCCTCACGGCACGCCTCACAACACCCGCTTTGAGCCGTCAGCCGCCCACAGAAGCCGTCAGTCCGGCCTTTGTACGGCCCGACTCTGATGTTCATATCCCACACCTCGGCGGGCGACAGGCGGCCCCAGCCCTACCTCACACAACAACCAGACAAAAACTAAGGAGGAGTGAAGGGGAAGGATATATATATATATATATATATATATATATATATATATATATATATATATATACACTCAATATTGACTGGTTTCTGATACCAGCCGCCGTATGCTCCGAGGAGTTGACGCGTAGTAATATCCGAGCACATGCGAGGATAAAGCCCAGAGGCAACTCTGAGGAGCATACAACAGCTTTAATTTGAAAAAAAGTCTATATTGTATTTATCATCCACCTTTTCCTGAAAAGTGGGGTATTGTTTTTAATTCAGTTAGGTACGCAATATTTTTTTATACGCACTATTTTTCCGTATGCAACCCGGATCATACAACATGTCCGTATACTCCTGGTATGTAGATACACACTGCCCATATTTTTTCTATGGACACTATATACTAAATACAGGATGCTATTCCATGTATAATAAATACTGTGAATCCATACGGAGTGAACCAAGGACGGACCAATGGTGGGATGTTCTTAAAGGGAGTACGTGGTCTCAGGGGGTAGGGTAGCGGGTACAATGTATAGACGGTAACAGATGCTTGATAGGTAAAGTATCCACCTCGATTATTGTCGAAAAGTTCATCAGATCAGTCACTCTTTCCGACAGCCATCAGTCATTGCTCACATGTGGGAAATGAGTGACTCTGGACAGGAGGGGTCGGGTCGGGGGTGGGGGGGCCAGGGCCGGAGAGGGAAACCCCTGACACCAGAACACCATCATGGGAGCTTGGAAGAAATCCTCACATCTATACACCCTCATGTTTATGAAAGCTGCCTCACATCTTTAAAAACTGCATCACATCTTTGAAAACTGCCTTATGTCTTTATAAACTGCCTCACGTCTTTGAAAACTGCCTCACGTTTTGGATAACCGCCTCACGTCTTTCAAAACAGCCTCACATCTTTAAAAACCGCCTCACGTCTTTGAAAACCGCCTCACGTCTTTGAAAACCGCCTCATGTCTTTGAAAACCGCCTCACGTCTTTGAAAACTGCCTCACGCATTTGAAAACTGCCTCACATCTTTGAAAACTGCCTCACGTCTTTGAAAACTGCCTCAAGCCTTTGAAAACTGCCTCACGTCTTTAAAAACTGCCTCACGTCTTTGAAAACTGCCTCACGTCATTGAAAACTGCCTCACGTCATTGAAAACCGCCTCACGTCATTGAAAACTGCCTCACGTCTTTGAAAACCGCCTCACGTCTTTAAAAACTGCCTTACGTCTTTAAAAACTGCCTCACATCTTTAAAAACTGCCTCAAGCCTTTAAAAACTGCCTCACGTCTTTAAAAACTGCCTCACGTCTTTAAAAACTGCCTCACGTCTTTAAAAACTGCCTCACCTCTTTAAAAACTGCCTCACCTCTTTAAAAACTGCCTCACGTCATTGAAAACTGCCCTACGGCCTCAAAAACTGCCTCTCGTCTTTGAAAACTGCCTCACGTCTTTAAAAACTGCCTCATGTCTTTAAAAACTGCCTTACGTCTTTAAAAACTGCCTCACATCTTTAAAAGCTGTCTCACGTCTTTGAAAACTGCCTCGCGTCTTTAAAAACCGCCTCACGTCTTTGAAAACTGCCTTACGTCTTTCAAAACTGCCTCAGGTCTTTCAAAACTGCCTCACATCTTTAAAAAATGCCTCACATCTTTAAAAAATGCCTCACGTCTTTCAAAACAGCCTCACATCTTTAAAAACTGCCTCACATCTTTAAAAACTGCCTCACATCTTTAAAGACTGCCTCACGTCTTTATAGAGACTCTCACGTCTTTGAAAGCCTCCCCCAGTCTCCGGCTGAAGACTCACGTGCTGGGCGTGTGCCAGGCGGCCTTGTGCTGATGTCTAATTGTGAGTGAGGCCATTAGGCAGTGAGTGTGTGAGAGCGGCCACGTCCACCGTAACGTCCAAACACACGCAGTCAACGTGAGGCGTCGTTGGCGCTCCTACTGACTCCCACTCCCACTGATGATGGTGGTGACAGGCACAAGTCATCGCCACTCAACCGCAAGGAGAAGTCTGTGTATACAGTGTATGAGCCGGGAAGATATATCTGTGTGTTCATTAATGATGTATATGTAGTATAATATGTGGATCGTAGCTCAAGTCAAAGTCTGTGTATATACAGTGTATGAGCCGGGAAGATATATCTATGTGTTCATTAATGATGTATATGTAGTATATAATATGTGGATCGCAGCTCAAGTCAAAGTCTGTGTGTATACAGTGTATGAGCCGGGAAGATATATCTGTATATCTATGTGTTCATTAATGATGTATGTGTAGTATATAATATGTGGATCGTAGCTCAAGTCAAAGTCTGTATATATACAGTGTATGAGCCGGGAAGATATATCTGTGTGTTCATTAATGATGTATGTGTAGTATATATAATGTGGATCGTAGCTCAAGTCAAAGTCTGTGTGTACAGTGTATGAGCCGGGAAGATATATCTGTATATCTATCTATGTGTTCATTAATGATGTATGTGTAGTATATAATATGTGGATCGTAGCTCAAGTCAAAGTCTGTGTGTACAGTGTATGAGCTGGGAAGATATATCTGTGTGTTCATTAATGATGTATGTGTAGTATAATATGTGGATCGTAGCTCATGGGAAGGTCTGTGTATATACAGTGTATGAGCCGGGAAGATATATCTGTGTGTTCATTAATGATGTATGTGTAGTATATAATATGTGGATCGCAGCTCAAGTCAAAGTCTGTGTGTACAGTGTATGAGCCGGGAAGATATATCTGTGTGTTCATTAATGATGTATATGTAGTATATAATATGTGGATCGTAGCTCAAGTCAAAGTCTGTGTATATACAGTGTATGAGCCGGGAAGATATATCTATGTGTTCATTAATGATGTATGTGTAGTATAATATGTGGATCGTAGCTCAAGTCAAAGTCTGTGTGTATACAGTGTATGAGCCGGGAAGATATATCTGTGTGTTCATTAATGATGTATATGTAGTATAATATGTGGATCGTAGCTCAAGTCAAAGTCTGTGTATACAGTGTATGAGCCGGGAAGATATATCTATGTGTTCATTAATGATGTATGTGTAGTATATATAATGTGGATCACAGCTCAAGTCAAAGTCTGTGTATATACAGTGTATGAGCCGGGAAGATATATCTGTGTGTTCATTAATGATGTATGTGTAGTATATAATATGTAGATCGTAGCTCAAGTCAAAGTCTGTGTATACAGTGTATGAGCCGGGAAGATATATCTGTGTGTTCATTAATGATGTATGTGTAGTATAATATGTGGATCGCAACTCAAGGGAAGGTCTGTGTATACAGCGTATGAG
Organism: Alentia gelatinosa; assembly: GCA_950022655.1. Classification (NCBI taxonomy): domain Eukaryota; kingdom Metazoa; phylum Annelida; class Polychaeta; order Phyllodocida; family Polynoidae; genus Alentia; species Alentia gelatinosa. The sequence continues at coordinate 4,234,285 of OX465581.1, read as the reverse complement.
CCGGGAAGATATATCTGTGTGTTCATTAATGATGTATATGTAGTATATAATATGTGGATCGTAGCTCAAGGCAAGGTCTGTGTATATACAGTGTATGAGCCGGGAAGATATATCTGTGTGTTTATTAATGATGTATATGTAGTATATAATATGTGGATCGCAGCTCAAGTCAAAGTCTGTGTATACAGTGTATGAGCCGGGAAGATATATCTGTGTGTTTATTAATGATGTATATGTAGTATATAATATGTAGATCGTAGCTCAAGTCAAAGTCTGTGTATATACAGTGTATGAGCCGGGAAGATATATCTGTATATCTGTGTGTTCATTAATGATGTATGTGTAGTATAATATGTGGATCGCAGCTCGAGTCAAAGTCTGTGTATACAGTGTATGAGGCGGGAAGATATATCTGTGTGTTCATTGATGATGTATGTGTAGTATGATATGTGGATCGTAGCTCAAGTCAAAGTCTGTGTATACAGTGTATGAGCCGGGAAGATGTATCTGTGTGTTCATTGATGATGTATGTGTAGTATGATATGTGGATCGTAGCTCAAGTCAAAGTCTGTGTATACAGTGTATGAGCCGGGAAGATGTATCTGTGTGTTCATTGATGATGTATGTGTAGTATAATATGTGGATCGTAGCTCAAGGCAAAGTCTGTGTATATATACAGTGTATGAGCCGGAAAGATATATCTATGTGGTTATTAATGATGTATGTGTAGTATATATAATGTGGATCGCAGCCCAAGTCAAAGTCTGTGTATACAGTGTATGAGCCGGGAAGATATATCTATGTATCTGTGTGTTCATTAATGATGTATATGTAGTATATAATATGTGGATCGCAGCCCAAGTCAAAGTCTGTGTATACAGTGTATGAGACAGTAAATTATATCTATGTGTTCAATGATAATATATATGTAGTATACATGATGTGGATCGTAGCTCATGGGAAGATTTGTGTATACAGTGTATGAGACAGTAAATTATATCTATGTGTTCATTGATAATATATATGTAGTATACATGATGTGGATCGTAGCTCATGGGAAGATCTGTGTATACAGTGTATGAGACAGTAAATTATATCTATGTGTTCATTGATAATATATATGTAGTATACATGATGTGGATCGTAGCTCATGGGAAGATCTGTGTATACAGTGTATGAGACAGTAAATTATATCTATGTGTTTATAGATGATATATATGTTGTATACATGATGTGGATCGTAGCTCATGGGAAGATCTGTGTATACAGTGTATGAGACAGTAAATTATATCTATGTGTTTATAGATGATATATATGTTGTATACATGATGTGGATCGTAGCTCATGGGAAGATCTGTGTATACAGTGTATGAGACAGTAAATTATATCTATGTGTTTATAGATGATATATATGTTGTATACATGATGTGGATCGTAGCTCATGGGAAGATCTGTGTATACAGTGTATGAGACAGTAAATTATATCTATGTGTTTATAGATGATATATATGTAGTATACATGATGTGGATCGTAGCTCATGGGAAGGTCTGTGTATACAGTGTATGAGACAGTAAATTATATCTATGTGTTTATAGATGATATATATGTTGTATACATGATGTGGATCGTAGCTCATGGGAAGATCTGTGTATACAGTGTATGAGACAGTAAATTATATCTATGTGTTTATAGATGATATATATGTATCATATAAACTGCTCATCACTGCTGCTTCAGGGGACTCATATGTTCATTTATATGCATAGATATATATACGTATGAGTATATAAATGTGTTCATGAATATATATAATATGTACATATACATATAATATGTATATGTATATATTTATATATATATATTTACATAGATTTTTATATATAATTATATCTATCCTATTCTGTAAGAGAGGTCCTAGGGTCCTCCACATACCCAAAAGGGTCCTAGATGGGGGACACCTATGATGATTCAAATTCACAACGAAAACCTTGTTTAACCCAGTTTAAGTAGAGGAAATATGTATCAAATTGGCAGTATATATAAAAATGGTAGTGTTAGAGGGGAAATATCTTAAATATTCAGTTAGATTACAAATTATGAAATTAGTTACCACAACCCATACTATGTGGTACTACCTGCAGTTCTTAGGATTCACCTCCATAGGGATCCCACAGCTGTCTTACAGCCTGTTTTTGTCCTAGCCTGGGACCAAATTCAGTCCCAGGAGACTAATTATGCATGATTTTCCCTTCTATGGGGGACACCATTCGTTAAACTGGCCTCCGGAAATAGTGTTTTGAGCAGCGGGTTCACTTTGACTCCCTGTAGGGAAGATACTGATAATAATGGCGTTTTTTCAAGGTCTTTCATCCTAAGACATGTCTTAGATTGCTAGTCTGATCCTAGGAGGATTCTTCTGCTAGGACCAGAACTTGTTAAACGGTGCAGACCCTTTTCTTTATGCCTTAGAGACCACATATGGCCCCGTTTAATAATCTAGGATTTTGTGTACGCCAAGGAGACCCAAGGACGATGTGGGCTAACACTTATTGACGACCTTATGGACGGCTAAGACTATTCTAGCGAACAAACTTAGATATTATCAAACAATAACCCTTGTACGAGGTACAGAAAAGAGTCTTCATGAACGATCCTAGATGATTAAACAGCACAACTACCTGCAGGCATTTCAAACGATCAAGACTGGATAAGTAATCTCTATTTCTTGTCTGAGGTCATGAAAAGAAAACAGTTGAGATATTGGTCCAGACCAGACTATCACATCAAAACGGATAAGAGGTTTGACGAAAATGACGTTTTCAGTGTTGTTGTTTGGTGTGATTTGTGTACTGGCCTGCCTTTTATGGGCCAACCTTCCCTCTATCACCCCAGGGCAGCACTTGCACCATTTATGTTGTGTTACCTTGAAAGGTGTTTTCTCCTCCTCTACGACAGAAAGTTTATGTAGATACAAACATAACGTAGCGAGCATGGGCCCTGTTTTATTTTTGGCCCGACGAAACTTTACATACCCAAGGAGAAGTTGTACGAGGGTTTGGGCTAGATAATTCAATGTATTGTCGGGAAGGAGAGTTGTAGCCGACGATGTACGACCTAGCGTCCATTTGCGTTTTATTATTTATCGTCAGGCTAGGAGACATCGTCCAGAGTCTCCTTCAGCTCTCCTGGAAGGCGACACCTCTAGGGGTATCGTGGGTGATTCAAAATAATTCAAACTGGAGTTGTTTGATAGGGAATTACTGTGCTATTTAATTAGATTCACAGATGTCTATAAATGATGAAATTAGTTCCCAAAAATTCCACTATGTGTCACCACAGGGCTGACTAAAGAAAAGAGTCATTAGTAACCAATAAAAGACCAGTAAACACGTGAATCTGGCCAATAGGAAGAGAGTGATTAAGAGACCTCGTTCAAGTCTCCCCCAAACTGTCTAACAGGCCTATTTTGTCCTGGGATTCTATCAAAGGACTAGGATTTCTCTCCCTACGGACGACAGGGTAAATCAAACGCCATTGACGAGCTCTCGTCCAATAACTCGCCCGTGGAGGTCTCATTCGTGGGGACTCTCCTGGCCAACGAGAGTTGAAAAAAAACAGGGCCCATGGGTTTAGGGGGTGGACTTCAAGCTTTTGAGGCCGCTGAATATGGGAGTGTTTACATCATTTTATCAGCTGAAAACACAGTGGAAGTCAACTGGGTTCTAAAAGATAATCTGGGATATGGTCCAATGTTAGGGTACCTGATGATATTTGTACAGCTGATAAATACACACATCTCAGAGTACGCTCATCACCTGCCTGTACTATCGTAAAACTAGACGAGTTTTAATCCTGGTCACTGTGTGCCACGACTGGAGTTTGGCATAGTGACTTTATGAGGCGAAGCCGAGTGAAGTCCGGAGCTAAAACTCCAAGAGTGGCATGCGGTAAGCCACGAACCATTGTATAAAACCTGTCAAATACCATAACTGTGGTATTCGGATTCTAACCTGTGGTATACGGCTTCAAAACCATGGTATACGGGAAAAATAGTCCCTATTGTTATACCCTTTAATATATCAATTACTGGATTTGATTTGTTCGAAAAGATGGATAATAAATGCAACAAACGATGATTTTGTAGACAGGCGGCTCTGTAAACCACTCGAGGTTGAGGTCGTAATACACCCGCTAGCGCTTGTGTATTACTACGCGTCAATCCCTCGTGGTTTACGGCCGCCTGTCCACAAAACCATCGATTATTGTCTATGTATACGCAGACAGCAGAGTAAAACTCATACCTCACCAATAGCAATCAGACTAATTAAAGGTGACCCTATCAGAGCTAATTAACATCATGTGGCAATGTCACCACTCCATCTTCATGATCTATATGACAGGAGAAAACATGGAATTCACAGCTGACAGCCAGTGTGCTCCAGAGATGAAGATATCCCTCCATGTAGGAGAAAAACAAACCAGAATGATTTATTCCGAGAATTAAAAACGTGCAATTAGGCTGAGTGGAGATACTTTGCTTTCTGATAGAATGCCCAACAGTGAGAGAATTTTGGAGGTATTTAGGGAAATTTATTGCTGCATGTTTAGGAAGGGATATCTTGTCTGTGAGGAAAAAAGAAATAATATTTGGTAGATATGGTACTCTGGTGACAAACATCAACAGACTTGTTAACTTTCTTCTCTTACATGCTAAGGTGTTAATTCAAAGACAGAGATTGTTTCACCAAAATTATTTAGATGTTACTCAATTTCTATACAAACTAAGAAGGAAAATAAGGATAGAAAAAGCGGATAGAAAAGTATGAATCTTGGCCAGATGTATAAGTTTTGTTCTTTGAAAGACTTGGAAAAAGGTCTGCGAATGAAAATATACTTAGTAGAAACCGAACGAGAGTTGGACTTGACAATGTTTATGCCACGACGGGAAGGTCGTGAATTACAACACGAGGCGCAGCGGAGTATAGTGAGGAGCAGACCTGACCAGAGTGGCATAGACATTGACGAGTCTAACTTGAGTTCGGTTTCGTATTTATCCTACCCCGTCTATGCTTTTGTATTATTAAAAGATGAATATTGAGTCAAGGACTAACAGAACTTTTTTTTCATAGTAGCTGACATCCTGCTCTCTGATTGGTCAATATTGTTATTACTCTAGTGGCATAAAAAACACTTTATGTCACGGCTTGCCACACAAAATTTCCCTATGTTAAGTCTATGGCGGTTTTTTTTATTGGGGGTAGGATAAATGACGATATGCACTGGAGAGTAGCATGGGACAACTCAGATGGATCTCCCTTTTCCATATTTTTGTTAAATGTCCTGTCTGGTTACTGTCAATGTCCTTATTAATTTCTCTTCCTTTTCTGCACCCAGAAGTTAATGATGATGAAGAAAGTTGCCCTGTAATGCAGATACATGAATGGGAGGCTAAACCACTCCTGCCATATTCAAACAGGAAAAACCGGAGATGTGTGGCTGTATTGTGGCTGTAATAGGGACAATCTGTTCCTCACTATTCTCCTTTTATGGAGGCCTGTTATTAGATCATCATATTCATCTGGATAAAGACTGGTGGGGAAGCTGAGATGAAAGATGGAAAGCGCCGGAGAAATTATTTGATGGTTTGCCAGGTGGGCCAGGGAGTACAAGTGTCAACTCTGCACGCGATAGACAGGAGTGGGAGAGAGAGAGAGAGAGAGAGAGAGAGAGAGAGAGAGAGAGAGAGAGAGAGGGTGTGTAGGGGGAGGGCAGGCAGGAGAGGAAGGAGATAGAGAGGTATAGTGGGAGACATAGACAATAATCGATGGTTTTGTGGACAGGCGGCCGTAAACCACGAGGGATTGACGCGTAGTAATACACGAGCGCTAGCAAGTGTATTACGAGGTCAACCGCGAGTGGTTTACAGAGCTGCCTGTCCACAAAATCATCGTTTGTTGCATTTATTATCCATCTTTTCGAATAAATTAAACCCAGTTGCTCTATAGCAAAAGGGACTGTTTTTCCCGTATACCATGGTTTTGAGGCCGTATACCACAGGTTAGAATCCATATACCACAGTTATGGTATCTGGCAGGTTTAATATAATGGGTCTTGGTTTACTGAGTCCCCATACATTTTCAATGGGGACTTTGTATACGATGGATAATAAAGAGGGAGAAAGAAGCGGAAGAGGAGGGGAGGAAGGGAAGGAGCAGGAGAGGATGAGGGGGGGGGGGGAGGCGGGAGAGAGGAGGAGGGGAGGAGGAGGGAGAGGGAGAAAGGAAGGGAGGCAAGAGAGAGAAGGAGCTAGCCCCGGTTCACAAGCAAAGTCTAGGTTAATTAGAATTGACTTACAGCCTAATTGACTTCAAGTCCAAGTCGATTCCGCTGAGTTTGGGTTCACAAGCGAAGTCAATTACAAGTCAAGGTTAAAAAACGTTCCAAATCTCAAGTCTGATAGACAGATGACTTGAGAAGTCAAGTCAATTAATTCCAAAGTGAATATGGATTGTGGATTTCGAATCTGACAAGGACGCTTGTTGTTATCCAAACCGGATGTGGAAATCAGACGTAATATACACGTTAAATAGGCGGTATTTTCACCTCCAATGGTGAAGAGCTCCAGATTTATTTGACTTGAACTTTGTTTGTGAATCCAAACCAAGGCAATTTCGGAAATTGACTTGGCGAAGTCTATTATATTTGACTTGATTTCTAATTGACTAGACTTCGCTAGTGAACCGGGCCCAGGAGGGGGAGAGGGGGAAGAGACGAGGTTTGAGAGAGAGGCAGAGAGGAGGGATTAGAAAGGAGAGAGGATCAGGAGGGGGAGAGGAGGGGGGAGGGAAGAGAATGGGAGAGAGATGGGTAAAGAGTAGATACAGGGAGGAGGGGAGTGATGGGGATAGAGGAAGAGAGAGAGAGAAAAGAAAAGACGTTAGGGGGAGAGAGGGAAGGGCAGAGAGGGGAGGAATTGAGATAGATGGGAGAATGGGCAGAGAGGGAGAGGGGAGGGGAGAGAGGGGAGAGGAGAGGAAGAAGAGAGAGAAGGGGAAGAGAGTAGGTAGAGGGAGAGAGGAGGGGAGGGGAGAGAGAATGCGATAGAGAGGGAAGGGGGTGCTACTTCCTCTGAGATGCCCCTCACTGGAGAAGGAGACAGAGAGAGAGACAGAAAGCGAGAGGGGGTATTTATATAGAACTGCATCGAGAATCGTATAAATGGACAATACTCCACGAGTTTGGAGGGCCGCAATAGTCATCGAGGCAAAGCCGAGTGACGATTCAAATGAGTGGAGTTTTGTGTATTTACGATTCGAGTGCGGTTCTGGATTTATCTTACCCCTTTTTATGACATTAAATATCATCAAAACTTCACAATAATTAGAATAGACTTGGCAAATCTATATGACATCATCTCAAATTCACTACACCACCGCGTAGTATTGTCACTTTACGGGTGTGATCGTTGAGTAATGTTTTCTAATGTTATTCCTATGGCTAAACTTGTACCAGGGGTGAGATAAATAGAGAGAGATACACAGGAGTGAGTATTACAGGAAGTTGCCCCATACTGTGTAAGGGGACAGAGGGGGATATAGACAGAGATCAAGAGAGATCAAGAGAGATCAAGAGAGAGAGGGATATAGAGGGAGAAAGAGGCTCACACTGAATCAAGAAACAGAAGGGGAGAGAGTACTTACAGGGAGTTGCCCCACACTGTATCAGGAGAGGGAAAGAGGGAGAGACAGGGAGAGAGAGAGAGAAAGGAGGTTGAACTTACACTAAGTTGCCCCACACTAGATCAGAGAACAGAGGGTGATAGATAGAGACACACAGGACAGAGAGGTTGTACGTACAGGAAGACGCAGCATTAGATGAGGTGGAAGAGAGAGAGAGAGAGAGAGAGAGAGGGAAATAGAGATAGACAGAGAGAGGAGGTTGTGCTTACACTCAGTTGCCCCACACTAGATCAGGGGACAGGGAGAGAGAGAAAGAGAGAGAGAGAGAGAGAGAGAGAGAGAGAGAGAGAGGGATGGAGACACAGAGAGATAGGAGTTTGTACTAACACTAAGTTTCCCCACACTGGATCAGGGGACAGAGAGAGAAGGGAGTTTGTACTTACAGGAAGTTGCCCCACACTATATCAGGGGACAGAGGGTGATACATAGAGTTACAGAGGACAGGGAGTTTGTACTTACAGGAAGTTGCCCCACACTATATCAGGGGACAGAGGGTGATACATAGAGTTACAGAGGACAGGGAGTTTGTACTTACAGGAAGTTGCCCCACACTATATCAGGGGACAGAGGGTGATACATAGAGTTACAGAGGACAGGGAGTTTGTACTTACAGGAAGTTGCCCCACACTATATCAGGGGACAGAGGGTGATACATAGAGTTACAGAGGACAGGGAGTTTGTACTTACAGGAAGTTGCCCCACACTATATCAGGGGACAGAGGGTGATACATAGAGTTACAGAGGACAGGGAGTTTGTACTTACAGGAAGTTGCCCCACACTATATCAGGGGACAGAGGGTGATACATAGAGTTACAGAGGACAGGGAGTTTGTACTTACAGGAAGTTGCCCCACACTATATCAGGGGACAGAGGGTGATACATAGAGTTACAGAGGACAGGGAGTTTGTACTTACAAGAAGTTGCCCCAGACTATATCAGGGGACAGAGGGTGATACATAGAGTTACAGAGGACAGGGAGTTTGTACTTACAGGAAGTTGCCCCAGACTATATCAGGGGACAGAGGGTGATACATAGAGTTACAGAGGACAGGGAGTTTGTACTTACAGGAAGTTGCCCCACACTATATCAGGGGACAGAGGGTGATACATAGAGTTACAGAGGACAGGGAGTTTGTACTTACAGGAAGTTGCCCCAGACTATATCAGGGGACAGAGGGTGATACATAGAGTTACAGAGAACAGGGAGTTTGTACTTACAGGAAGTTGCCCCAGACGCAGCACTGGAGGAGGTGGAAGAGAACTCCCAGCACGTATATGGGGAGACGCGCGGCCACCATTGTCTACAAACATATTCCCGAGTGGAGCCGGTCCCCGCCGCCCACAGTGCAACAACCACCGCCGCCTCGCGCCGCCGACCGCCGCCTCACGGCTAGTCACGGCTACTCACGGCTAGTCACGGCTAGTCACGGCTAGTCACGCCGGAAGACGTCCTGCGGCTCTTAATTGCCTGGCGCCTGTTTATTGCCTGGTGTCTGTTTATTGCCTGGCGCCTGTAGATTGCCTGACGCCTGTAGGTTGCCTGACGCCTGTGTAATTGCCTGGCGCCTGTGGATTGCCTGACGCAAGGCACCTGTGAAGCCTGGCGCCTATAGCTTGCCTGACGCCTGCCTAATTGCTGCCGATTGCTTATTGCCTTATGCCTGGCGCCTACTCCTTGTCTTATGTCTGCTCCTTGCCTGGCGCAAATGTATTGCTCGATGCCCAGTGACACCTGGCGCCTATAGATTGCCTGACGCCTAATGACGCCTCTTAATTCCTTGACGCCTGACTCCTTCTCGTTGCCTGCTGATTTCCCACGCCTGCTATTTGCCTGACGCCTTCTGACGCCTTCTGACGCGTGTAGATTGCCTGGTGCCTGCTGACGCCTACTGCCTGGCACCTACTTAATGCCTGGCGCCTGTAAATTGCCTGGCGCCTACTGACGCCTTTAAATTGCCTTGCGTCTACTGACGCCTGTAAATTGCCTGGCGCCTCCTGACGCCTATTGCCTGGCACCTACTTATTGCCTGACGCCTACTGACGCCTGTAAATTGCCTGGCGCCTGCTGACGCCTACAGGGAGGTGGTATAAGTCCGGGTCCCGCACACATAAACTCCTCCTGCGAGCTGTGACTGAACCTCCAGGTGAAAACCCACCTCCAGGCAGCTCCCTCCTCCTCCTCCTCCTCCTCCTGCAGTGTTCACAGTGACACCTGTATGCGAACACCTCTACAGGATCTACACCCCCACTCCTCCTGCAGCTCCCAGCAGGCAGTAACCACACGCACGGCCACACATGGGGAGATGGGCAAATGACTGGGGCTGGCTGTGCCCGTACGACGACTGGCGGGGCTACCGGGAGGCGGGTCTATATACAGGTGAGGGGGCAGGGGAGGAGGGGGGGTGGTATACAGGTGAGGGGGAGGGGAGGGGGGAGGGGGGAGGAGACGATCTCCCACGACGAGGAGGAGGCACAAGTCTGCAGCGCGTCGACCTGCGGATCAAAAGCTAGCAGAACGTATTAAAGTCAGCGGCGCGGAACGGTGCGGGGCGGCAATCAACGGGCAGTGACGTGGGCCGCTCGTCCCCCGCGCTCCCCCACTCCTACACCAGCCTCTACCACCCTCATACAGTCCTCCTATAGCCCCCTACAGCCTCTACCACCCTCATACAGTCCTCCTATAGCCCCCTACAGTGTCTACCACCCTCATACAGTCCTCCTATAGCCCCCTACAGCCTCTACCACCCTCATACTGCCCTCCTATAGCCCCCTACAGCCTCTACCACCCTCATACTGCCCTCCTATAGCCCCCGACAGCCTCTACCACCCTCATACTGCCCTCCTGTAGCCCCCTACAGCCTCTACCACCCTCATACTGCCCTCCTATAGTACCCTACAGCCTCTACCACCCTCATACTACCCTCCTATAGCCCGCTACAGCCTCTACCACCCTCATACTTCCCTCCTATAGCCCCCTACAGCCTCTACCATCCTCATACTGCCCTCCTATAGCCCCCTACAGCCTCTACCACCCTCATACTGCCCTCCTATAGCCCGCTACAGCCTCTACCACCCCCATACTGCCCTCCTGTAGCCCCCTACAGCCTGTACCACCCTCATACTGCCCTCCTATAGCCCCCTACAGCCTCTACCACCCTCATACTGCCCTCCTGTAGCCCCCTACAGCCTCTACCACCCTCATACTGCCCTCCTATAGCCCCCTACACCCTCTACCACCCTCATACTGCCCTCCTATAGCCCCCTACAGCCTCTACCACCCTCATACTGCCCTCCTATAGCCCCCTACAGCCTCTACCACCCTCATACTGCCCTCCTATAGCCCCCTACAGCCTCTACCACCCTCATACTGCCCTCCTATAGTACCCTACAGCCTCTACCACCCTCATACTGCCCTCCTATAGCCCCCTACAGCCTCTACCACCCTCATACTGCCCTCTTATAGCCCCCTACAGCCTCTACTACCCTCATACTGCCCTCCTGTAGCCCCCGACAGCCTCTACCACCCTCATACTGCCCTCCTAAAGCCCCCTACAGCCTCTACCACCCTCATACTGCCCTCCTGTAGCCCCCTACAGCCCCCTACAGCCCCCCTACAGTCCCCTTCAGCCCCCTACAGCCCCCTACACCATCCTACAGCCCCCTACACCCCCTACTCCCCCCTACAGCCCCCTACACCCCCTACAGCCCCCTACACCCCCCTACACCCCCCTACAGCCCCCCTACAGTCCCCTACACCCCCTACAGTCCCCTACACCCCCTACAGCCCCCTACACCCCCCTACAGCCCCCTACAGCCCCCTACACCCCTTACAGCCCCCTACACCCCCCTACACCCCCTACAGCCCCCCCTACAGTCCCCTACACCCCCTACAGCCCCCTACAGTCCCCTACACCCCCTACAGCCCCCTACAGCCCCCTACACCCCCTACACCCCCTACAGCCCCCTACAGTCCCCTACACCCCCTACAGCCCCCTACAGCCCCCTACACCCCTTACAGCCCCCTACAGCCCCCTACAGCCCCCTACACCCCCTACAGCCCCCTACAGTCCCCTACACCCCCTACAGCCCCCTACACCATCCTACAGCCCCCTACAGCCCCCTACAGTCCCCTTCAGCCCCCTACATCCCCTACAGCCCCCTACAGCCCCCTACAGTCCCCTTCAGCCCCCTACAGCCCCCCTACAGCCCCCTACAGCCCCCTACAGCCCTCTATAGGCCCCCTACAGCCCCTACACCCCCTACACCCCCTACAGCCCCCCTACACCCCCTACACCCCCCTACAGCCCTCTATAGGCCCCTACAGCCCCCTACAGCCCCCTACAGCCCCCTACAGCCCCTACACCCCCCTACAGCCCCCTACAGCCCCCTACAGCCCCCTACAGCCCCCTATAGTCCCCTACAGCCCCCCTACACCCCCCTACACCCCCTACAACCCCCTACACCCCCTACACCCCCCTACAGTCCCCTACAGCCCCCTACAGCCCCCTACACCATCCTACACCCTCCCCGACCCTCCTACACCCTCCTCCACCCTAATCTGCCCTCCTCCACCCTCCTCCACCCCCTCCGCCCTCATCCATCATCTTCTATCCTCATCTGCCCTGCTCTGCCCTTCTCTGCCCTCCTCTGCCCTCCTCCCCCTCCTCCATCCTTCACCACCCTCCTCTGCCCTCCTCTGCCCTCCTCCACTTCCCCTGCCCTCCTCCACCCCCCTCTGCCCTCCTCCACCCTCCTCCACCTCCCCTGCCCTCCTCCACCCTTCTCCACCCTCCTCCGCCCTCATCCATCATCTTCTATCCTCATCTGCCCTGCTCTGCCCTGCTGTGCCCTCCTCCCCCTCCTCCCCCTCCTCCATCCTTCACCACCCTTCACCACCCTCCCCCATCATCCTCCACCTCCCTACCCAATCCTCCATCCTCCAATATCCTCCACCACCCTCCCTCACTACCCACCTGCTGCTACAAGCAGAGGGACCAAGGGGCGGGGCCAGCACATGCTCAGCCACATCACCTTGGACAGGGGGAGTGTTTGATTGACACCTGTCACCGAGGCCACGCCCACCTTCTTGGCTGATTTCCGGTCGAGTGGACAGACACGGCGACGCGGGCGAATGTGCGAGGAAAGAAAATTGAAAGCAAACATTGTGACAATGGCGGGCGACTTGGCACAACACGGAGCGGGGGTAGCATGAGTGGGGGCGGCGCCTGTGAAGCGGGCCGCCGGGGGCACATGGGGGGGGGGGGAGGTACATGGGGGGTACGTCAAGGGGTCCGTAGGGGGGGCACGGGGGTGTGTGGAGGGGTACGGGGGGGTATGTCGGGGGGTGGGCATGTGGTGGGGTACGTCGGGGGTATGTCGGGGGGTATGTCGGGGGTTTGTCGGGGGGGGCATGTTGGGGGGCATGTCAGCGGGGTATGTTGGAGGTACGTTTGGGGGTACGTCGGGGGGTACGTCAGGGGGGTATGTCAGGGGGGTACGTCAGGGGAGTTCATCGAGGGGGGTATGTCAGGGGGTATGTCAGTGGGGTACGTTGGGGGGAACGCTGGGGGGAAGTCGAGGGTACATCAGGGGGTTCATTGGGGGTACATCGATTTATGTCGGGGGGTACGTCGGGGGGCATGTTGGTGGGTACGTCGGGGGGCAGAGAGGGTACAGTACGACACCATTATGAGGGGGCAGAGAGGGTACAGTACAACACCGTTATGAGGGGGCAGAGAGGGTACAGTACGACACAGTTATGAGGGGGCAGAGAGGGTACAGTATGACACCGTTATGAGGGGGCAGAGAGGGTACAGTACGACACCGTTATGAGGGGGCAGAGAGGGTACAGTACGACACCGTTATGAGGGGGCAGAGAGGGTACAGTACGACACCGTTATGAGGGGGCAGAGAGAGTACAGTATAACTCCGTTATGAGGGAATCAAGAGGGTATAGAATAACCTCATTAAAAGGGAATCAATAGTACAGTACCACCCTGTTGAAAGGGGATCAAGAGGGAACACTACAACCCCATTAAAGGGGATCAAAAAGGCTCAAAAGAGTACAGAACTACTGTGTAAGAAGGTCACAGTTAAGAGGGTACAGTACAAAGAGGGAATCAAGAGCTTACTGTGCAACCCCCATATGTGGGGATCAGGAGGCTACAGTATAACCCCTTTAGGAAGGGCACAGAGAGTACAGTACTTAAGGGAAACTAGTTATCCTAATTGGGACGGCTTATCGTACCACGTTACTATCGGCAAAATTATAGCATGAGCTCGCAGAGCGAATGCGATAATTTTACCGATAGTAACAAGGTACGATATGCCGTCCCAATTAGGTTAACAAGTTTCACTTGTACTATACACCTCTAAATACATGTAAATACTTAAAAACTCACCAAAATATGTTGATGTCGAAGTGATAAACAAAGTCGCCTGGGTGGGCGGAAGTCACTTTCTGCTATGAATGTGTACCGCAATATTCATAGCCGCAATTTTGTAGATAAAATTCAAACTCTTAGAAAAAAAATTTTCTTTTCAAATATTAGTCTCATAATATTATTTATCAATTTTCTGTCTATTTTTTGTATTCGGATATTGATTATTTATGATTTTTTTTACATATTTTACGAGATTGAGTTTTCGAAGTATGGTGGTATGGCGCCATACCGGCACAGTATGGTAGTACGGCTCAACTACCACTTGGACAGCAGAGGTTGGTATTTGGAGTATTTTAAGGCACAGGTGTATAGTACAACTGTTATAAGAAAGGCCTAGAGGATACAGTACAGCTCCTTTAAGAAGTAAAAGAGTACTACACAGATTAGTCTACAATCACGTCTCCAGAAACATGAGGTTTTTTTCTTCGTTGGATGTTATGGAAACCGCTTATTTAATGCTCTCTCAGATCCTCAATAAACTTTATGAAAAAGAGGTTTGAGACATGCAATGGGATCCAAATGGTGCACTTAAGTTGTTCCGGTCCCCTGGTCGGTGGTCTGTGTGTGGGCGGGCAGCAGCATTCACCGAGGTATTATCTCACCCCAGTACTTTGTCTCCATAGGCTAAACATTAGGAACTCGTACTCCAAGGCCGTGAGGTTCGTGTACCCAATACTCAATGGCTAATTGGATGATTCATTTCATCAATAGTTAATGTTATACGGGGTGAGATAAATACACAATATTGACTGGTTTCAGATATAAGCTCCGAGGAGTTGACGCGTAGTAATATCCGAGCGTACGCGAGGATATTGCGGAGTGAATTACTCTGTGGTCAAACGAGGTGGAGTACAGACCAAGTTATTTTCATCGAGTTGTAACGCAGTGAAACAAATTGTAACACAGTGAAACAAATACCATACATAGCGTACAATAAAACATGCATCTACAGATCTTACTACAATTTTATTCATCTTTGTAATATGAATGAAACTCACGATGACTGATAATCGATGTCAGAAAAACATTGGGCCAATGTTTAATTAGTAATTTGTTTACTCTGTTTTTCAAGCTTAGCACCATCTTTAAATCACTCATTTAGTTGTCATACTTTCAGTTTCACTTCAGGCTGATCACGTTATCAGCAAACTACGTCTGTACAAAATCTGTGTTAACCGGTGACAAAGATAATCCTGTTTTGGGGCTGATAAGACATGAACATAATGCTCTAGTACTACACAGTTCTCTAGTACAAGTTGAAGACAGCCGGGTGATACCGAACAAACGTTTCTTATAAAACATTTCATCTTATCACACAGAATGATGTGTTATCGTTGGAAGCCCTTACTATAAAAGTTCGTGAGATATTACGCCATGGACCTTAGAGAACTAGTCACATAGTTATGTGGTATATATTTCTCTCTCTATTTGTATGGTTCATACACCTCACTTTCCCTTGGGGATTTATTGGTGTGGATAACATTTTCTGAGTGAAAAAAATTAGTTATATCCACCCGGTGATGTATATGTATTATAAAGCAGAAACAGGTCCACGGATAGATGCATGAAAACTACCAAAGATATCATATACATGTAAAGTAAAGTATGAACAGATTAATGGATATATAGGGGACAGAGCCATTGTTAGTTTACGAAGCAGTCACCAGGTGGTCGGGGGACAAACCTGTATTCTGGCTCTTTGTTCTTACAAAATTCAACTGCCTTTCAATATTTCACTATGTTTCCCTTGACTCTCTACACCCATCCCAAAGCAGGATGACATAATGATTAAACCCAAGACACGATATTTTCCATATGGAACACTTTATATAAATATGTGAGCAAGGCTAAAGTTGTGACATTTCCCAATTATCACTCACTTCTTTTCCACCTCCATTAGTGAAGAAAACCTACTTTTTCACCTTCAATAGTGAAGAACACCTACTCGGGGGGCGTCATGGCGGCCCCCATGGATCATAGGCTATATGCCATATACAGCACAAACCCGCCATGATGTGACAAATGTTCCATAGGACATGAACAGATCCATGGATACAAGCAGGTTTTGTGGGGCGGTTCTGCACACGGTAGCATCGCACCCCTCTCATAAGATCTCACACTCTCTAAGTGATATTCTGTACAAGGTTCTCACTTCGCACCCCTCTCATAAGATCTCACTCTCTCTAAGTGGTATTCTGTACAAGGTTCTCACTACGCACCCCTCTCATAAGATCTCACACTCTCTAAATCGTAATCTGTACAAGGTTCTCACTACGCACCCCTCTCATAAGATCTCACACTCTCTAAGTGGTATTCTGTACAAGGTTCTCACTATGCACCCCTCTCATAAGATCTCACACTCTCTAAGTGGTATTCTGTACAAGGTTCTCACTATGCACCCCTCTCATAAGATCTCACACTCTCTAAGTGGTATTCTGTACAAGGTTCTCACTACGCACCCCTCTCATAAGATCTCACACTCTCTAAGTGGTATTCTGTACAAGGTTCTCACTACGCACCCCTCTCATAAGATCTCACACTCTCTAAATCGTAATCTGTACAAGGTCCTCACTGCGCTCTATGGGAGAATAATTCTTAACAAACTAGGCTTAGAGCCTTGAGAATCCACTGGCACACAGTATTCCCGCTAGGTGGCATCATTGAGATTATAGGAATCTTTAGGTTGCATTTATGTACGTCTTTAGCACAGGAGGCAGGCCAGTGGATTCTCAGGGCTCTAAGCCTAGTTCGTTAAGAATTCTTCTCCGTAGAGCGTAGTGAGAGTACAGAATACGGCTTAGAGAGTGTGAGATCTTATGAGAGGAGTGCGTAGCAGAATGCTAGGAGCAATTGATATGTTCATCATTGATGAATGAGCGTGGAATTATAAATGAATAAAAAGTAAAAACATTTGAATATGTTCAGTCTATTCCTGTAACCCAGTTGCACACAGTAAACTTGCCAGTTCTGCAACTGCCTGGAATTTAGGATCCAAACATATCAAGCCCCAGTTGGTCTTGAGATATTTCAGTCTCTAGTGATTGGTCATGGTCAGCTGGGCACACCTCTAAGACCCTGCGACACTGGCACTCTACTCTTCTCCCTAAACCACAGTCCATAGTACGCAGATAGTGAAGGGATAGTTTTTTGCAGCATGCTGGGAGTCTATGTAACCACTTTAACCTTTAGGCACCGTATATAGCGCATGCCAGCATATAATTGTTTACGTGGCGTTTATTGTCTTCCGCTACAGATATCACTCAGCTCCACTTCTTGATATCATTTTGCGAAGACAACTCATGCCATATAAAAAAAATCATATGAAATTTTTTGACGTTTCTTTATAATATTTGATGAAATAAGGATGTTACGTAAGTATATATTTTTTCCAACCAAGGATAAAAATTATCCAGGAACGACAAAAATTAAACACAAGGATGTTACGTTAGATTGGTGATTAGTGGCACAAATTAATAGCGGAGTCTTTCAGTCTTTATTGGTATATGTGGCCATGAGATTTTACCATACCTTCCTCGATCCTACACACAGTATGCTTTCACACATTGGAAATAGATAATTATCCTACCCCTGATAAAAACCGCCATAGATTTAACATAGGGAAATTTTATGTTGCAGGCGGTGACATAAAGTGTTTTTTATGCCACTAGAGTAATAACAATATTGACCAATCAGAGAGCAGGATGTCAGCTACTATGAACAAAGTTCTGTTGGTCGTTGACTCAATATTTATCTTTTTAACAGTAATACAAAAGCATAGATGGGGTAGGATTAATATGAAACCGAACTCGAGTTAGACTCTGGTCAGGTCTGCTCCTCACTACACTCGGCTACGCCTCGTGTAGTAATACACAACCTTCCCGTCGTGGCATAAACATTGTCAAGTCTAACTCTTGTTCGGTTTCTACTAAATACCTATGAATCTTCGTATAGCAATTCCACATCATATGAATCTATTAAAATCTAAATGGTGTGGGGAAGATCAACTCAAATAATAGTTGAGTTCACTCATTGGATATCTCTTGTTAATTAACTAAGACATCTTAATTAAAGAAAAAAATAAATTTCATAATGTCTATTTGATTATGCGTTTCTTTTAAGCGGTTCTGAATTGTTTTTTTTCTGAGTATAGTTTATAATCAGTGCTGGTAGTTTGAACTAAACAGGAAATCCTCATTATCTGTTTTTGGGGTTATTTTTAAGTGAGCATCGGTCTCTTTATTTTGTTAAATCTCTTAAGTAGAATCACTTTTCCCTCATTGTTCTTGCATACATCACACAACATATGGTCGTTGCATTCACTGCTTTCATTACGTTGACTCTTACAATCATAAATCTAATCTTTTATTACCCATGGAATACAAAGTGCCCAGTTAGAGGGGGGAGGGCTTCCTACTGAGGACACCTGTACTTCTACCAACACAAACGGGCGGGAGGCGGTGGGGGGAGAGGATGTTTTCTCTCATATACGCCGGGTGTGAAATACAGCCAAGACACGTCTGTCGTATATAAGGCCTGGGCGTATATAAATGAAAACAAATCAATATTCAGCCAATACATGCACTTCCGTAATGGTGTATATATGAATAAAACGGTGGTTTTCGTGCAGTGTATGATTTCGATCTGAGTGGCCGTATTCTCCTTGTAGTTGACACTACGTAATTCTCCTCTCTATCGCTCAGATCGAAATCATGGTAATATTGTGTATATATTCTATACAAATATGGGTATTTACCTGCCTGATATTGAGAGAAGATCATAATGTAGCAGAAAATGTATATCATTAGGGTTTCTTTCCCACACCTTAGGGTTTGGAGTAATTGAAACCTGTAACTGGACTTTTGAGCCAGAGCTTCGATTGGTACTGTACATGTTTGGTGCTATATGTAGTAACATATTATTACAGTAATAATGTAAGTTTAAGATATATATGATATTGTTTACATAGACAATAATCGATGGTTTTGTGGACAGGCAGCCGTAAACCACGAGAGGTTGACGCGTAGTAATACACCTCGAGTGGTTTACAGAGCTGCCTGTCCACAAAATCATCGTTTGTTGCATTTATTATCCATCTTTTCGAATAAATTTAACCCAGTTATTGCCATATTACAGGGTATAACAATAGAGACTATTTCTTTGCTCTGTAGCAGAAGGGACTATTTTCCCCGTATACCATGGTTTTGAGGCCGTATACCACAGGTTTGAATCCGTATACCACAGTTATGGTATCTGACAGGTTTTATACAATGGGTCGTGGTTTACTGAGACTCCATACATTTTCAATGGGGGCTTTGTATACGATGGATAATAAAGTAATAATGATGATAACAATTACCCCTGGTAAAACCTATGCCAGTAACAGGACTGAGGCGACTGGTTCAACAAGTGAACATAAGCCGATGACTCTAATTCCCACTTCATTATCCCCTCTAAAAACGGAGTCACCCATGCATCACCCTCCTCATTATCGCCCAGCTGTGGACAGATAAATCATCAGAGTTGGTGGCATTTTCAGAGGCTGCCAACTTCCAAGGACCCCCTAGGGTCGTTGCTCCCCGTTTTGTGGATCGCAGAATAGCGATTCGAGGTCGAAAGCGTTGCACCGTTTTTTTTTGCGGATTGCATCATAACTATATGTCGCCATCTATATCAAATTTAAAAATCTAATGAACCTTTCACCTATGTCACTGAAAACATGGTGTTGTGAAAAGTAGCGGTACAACGTGAAAATAACAATACCACACGACACGATCCAATATATTACTGGAGCAACACTTTTCCTACATTTCTAGGAGCAACTTACCCTGGTTCCTTAGCAGGTACCAGGGTCATTGTGCTCGAGTACTGGCTGCATGGAGTTGTCCCTCTCCCTTCACTGCCATATAAGGAATATAGAAGGCATGGATTGACCCAGCAGCCAATGACTGCATTCACAGCAAACCACAACCTTCACCCTGACCTCCTTACATAGTGTTAATAGCGCCTTGGGATGGTTCTATAATCGATAATTGACCTGAATTTCTTAGGCCAAAACCACCCCCTGGAGGATTTGGCCCGAAATGAAGTTGCATCAGGGGTTTTTATTGAACCAAAACAACCTGACCCTGTTTAATTTTCGTTGTGGGTTGTATAAATGGCAGTTTGTCTTCGTCACAATGGGGCGAGTTCTCCTTTGAGAAACCAAGCTCGGTGGCTAAGTGGTAGGGGTGTTCGCTTTGAGCACCGGAGATCGTGGGTTCAAACCCCGGTCGGGTCATGCCAAAGACTTACACAAAAATGGTACGCACTGCCCATTCGGCTTAACACCCGCCATTAGAATGAGGAGTAGGGGTCTATCGCCTGAGTGGAACAACGGTTGTCCATCGAATTCAGTGATTGTGTACACACTATATTCTCTTGATAAAAATTGCTTGATTACAGGGCGACTTTGTTTTGGGGCGACTTCTTCAGTATCCTCTGCCTATGATCTGGCACTTGGTAATCTAATTAAACTAATAATACGTCCGGTCAACTGCCTAGTCGCTCCGCTTCCTGATTGTGCATTGGCTTTCAGCCAGTTTCAAAGCTAATGCATCCTACTTTAGTTTAATTGCAAGGCAATTCTCCAAGCATCAAGTATTAATGGGATTTCCGGATTACTGCCATGATATCTAATTAACTATCAGATATTGTTTATTTTTCTTTTCGGATGTGTGTTTTTATTTTCCAGCCTCACATTCTCATGGAGATTTATTGGTAGGATAAACTATAAATGGTATATTTCAAAGATTGTTTTCTTTAGATATTGTCATTGGGAATCTAATACGACGACTCCTGATTTATCTCACCCCTGGTACAAGTTAAGCCATAGGAATAACAATACTACGCCACGGTAGCATAGTGAATTTGCATAGCGCCTCAAGAGCATAGTGAATTTGCTAAGTATATTCTGATTATTCTGAAGTTGTGACGATATGGCTGTGCCATAATCGTCACTCGGCTTCGCCTCGATGAGGATTGCGGCCCAGCCAAACTCGTGGAGTATTGTCTATTTATACGATTCTTGATGTAGTTCTATATGAGTATTGACAATCATATTGATTATGGCATACACATCATTGTGACGAACGTGTGAGTGGTAATGGCAGGCACGCGGGAGGCTTCCTCGGAGTCGCCACCTGGTGGCAGTTTCTCCCGACTCTCACCCCATCTGACGGCTCAGGAGAGCTTCGTGACGTCACTGCGCCCTCATCGCGACATGACTCTTCATTTTTTTACCTCCCGTCCACCCCAAAAAAAAAATAAATAAAAAATTCCAGGGTGGCATTTTTTTTTATCTCACCTACTGTTCACAACAGTCGTTCACCATCTCCAGAATGACTGAATAAATGTCTCTCAAATTTTTCAGCCACTCCCGCGTGGTGTAAGTCATTGATACTGTCAGCTCATGTTGGTTTCATCACCTCATAACTCATCATCTCCATAACTTACAAAGACAATAATCGATGGTTTTGTGGACAGGCGGCCGTAAACCATGAGGGGTTCACGCGTAGTAATACACGAGCGCTAGCGAGTGTATTACGACGTCAACCTCGAGTGGTTTACAGAGCGGCCTTTCCACATAACCATCGTTTGTTGCATTTATTATCTATATTTTCGAAAAGATCAAACCAACTAATTGCCATATAAAAGGGTTTAACAATAGGGTCCCGATTGGCCTTACGACGGCCTTCCTGACACCATACCGATTGTAGCATGAGGTCTGGCAAAATCGTGGTAGGTGGAACAGGTTTCTGCGATTCCCTCTACGACAGCTCACGATAGGCTGCGATGAAAACGTCAATCGTAGAGGTCCCGATAATTTCCAACATGTTGGAAATTTCGTAGCCTGTCATAGGGTATGGTAGCCTATCGGGAAGATATCGTGGTCAGCGTTTATGTTATTGGTCCTCCCAAGGCGTTGCCACGCTCTACGATTTCAAACTGTTGGACCTATCGGGGACCTCCCGATAGGTCACAATTTCCCCATTTCAAATCGTAGCGATCGGGAAGCATGTCGTGGCCTATCGTGGTAGGTGGGGGTCCCCTCTTACTCTAGAACACACAGGGGGTATTTTCCCCGTATTCCATAGCTTTGAGGCCGTATAACACAGATATGAATCCGTATACCACAGTTATGGCATCTGACAGGTTTGATACAAAGGGTTGTGGTTTACTGAGTCCCCATTCATTTACAAACGGGTCTTTGTATACGATGGATAATAAAAGACCTCTCACATAAAGCCTTTTTTCTATTGGCCGACAAAAACGTCACCAAGTTCTCCTAAAGGCCTGTTTCCATTGGCCGATTTCCCGTCACCGATCTACAGTCAGGTACCGCTGACAGACGTTTGGCACTGCTGACCTAAAATCGGTCAATGGAAACGACCCAGCTCGTGAAATGACCCATAACTTTTTCTGCTTAGATTATGCAATGTGGCACCATCTACCATTATGTAAAAGCTCGGTCACTGAGTGAAATCTACTATCCTCAGTGATTTTTCGATACCAACACACAGTCGGTGGCACCGCCGACAGACTTTCTGGGTAACTCAAAAAATCTCTGCCGTTTTTGTCGGCCAATGGAAATGGGTCTATTAAGTCAGTCAGTTGTGGCTGACGACTGCATATTGGTATCTAAAGTCTGTGAGGGTACTGTGTATGCCTTGTTTCTAGCCCATTTATCAGGTCCATACTGACAGAATTGTCCTCCAAACAAAGAGAGTATACCCAATTTTTAATCAGCTAGTAACCGACTTTACTGCCCCTTTTTTGACTGGTATCGCTTTTACCTTCTTTGTTATGACTTGGTTGAATTGATGTACATAGGAATACGATATTGATGTTATTTCTCTTTTCACCAATAACTTTTGAACAAGTGTATATAACTGACCCCACACGATGTGTAGTACTTGGTGATGAAATCGTAACCTCTCTGAAATTAGTGATGGAGTAAATTAGCCTCTACTATCGGATGACTGATGGCTCCTGATTAAAACCAGCAAAAGGATATAAAGTCCATGCTGACAGGTAGCCACTTTATTGGTTTATCTAGTATATATGTAAACATTGAAAACGTAATCTGTAAAGAAATCTTGATGCCAATAAAGAAATCTGAAAAAAAAACCCAGAATGACCATCTCCAACGATTTCAAACCCCTTTGATTCTGTCGGTCATTGACCAAGTCAGTTGGTGGTGACCTTAAGGCCCGGCGTCCACCTACTACGATAGAATCGTAGACCTCCCGATATGGCACCGATACAAAATGTCAAAATCGGTGCCATATCGGGAAGGTGCATAATCGTAGACATATGTCTAGACAAGCCAATCCACCATGCGTTGTATGGGGTTTTTATCGGTGTCTAATCGCAGAAACGTGGTCAACTGCCCCAAATCAGGGAACCTTCCGACGCGATTTTAATTTTTTATCGGGAGGTGCATCGTAGACCATATCGGAGCCATATCGTAGTAGGTGGACGCCGGGCCTTATGCATAATCTATAAATAATTAACCATGACCACTTCTCTGCATGTCTGTTTCCATTTACCGATCTAGTGTCGGAGGTTCCTGACTGCAGATCGGTGGTGAACAATCGGCCGGTGGAAAAGGGCTTAGAGACACCAGAGTCAGTTATTTTTATACCAGCTTCCAGACTTCTAGTTTACAGCTCATCACATATCATCAATATGCGTTTGTCATATTTAGAAGGAAACTCACGAGATTGGAAATATTTTGTCCGTATGGCCATCGACTATGTGTTCTTGATCGTAAGCCTATTGGAGAAAATTACCGGGGTGAGGGAATAGAGGAATAGAGGGAAACTATGTTCCGGTGAGAGAAAGTCAAAGTTACTCGGTGAGGACAGGAAAAAAGTAATTTTTCCGGTCCTCGTCTCCTAACTTTGCTTTTGATTACTGGTACTTGGTTTCCCTATTCCTATATACCTTCAAATATCGATAAAAAGCTATTTCTTTACCTGCAAAGGCCCCAAGAAAAATTGCCACCCTTATCGAGTAACTGCAACAGCTATGTTTTTGTCCTGGCGCTCTTTATATCATGTGGTCAGCCCAGGACGAAAACGTCAGCCCGGGACGAAAACATCAGCCTCGCTACATAACTCATAAATACTGCACCCCCAGCAGCGGTATGTAACTATAGAGTGTTCGGAAATGGGTATATAGGAATATATTTTCCTGGTGTTCTGCCATACCTCTTGTCAGGTTGATATTAATAGTGAGATGCTATCTTTGAGATGAGACAATTATCATCGGGTGACAAACATAGCAAGGAAGAAGGTGGAAGCCAAAGAAGTTATACATTTATCTCACCCTGGTATTTTTCTCCATTGGCTTCACGTAAGGAAGGTATTTACCCAATATTAATGCCTTATTAGATGAGTTATCTCAATAATTGATAATGTTTCTGATCATGTATACGGGTTGAGCATGATTTTGGCCCATCAGATTCAGGTCAACTATAGACCGTAGAACCATCCTGAGGCGCTATCAACACTATGTAAGGAGGTCAGGGTGAAGGTCGTGGTTTGCTGAGAATGCAGTCATTGGCTGCTGGGTCAATCCACGCCTTCTATATTCCGTATATGGCAGTGAAGGGAGAGGGACAACTCCATGCTGGGTTAGATAAAATCAGAAACCCACTGAATGAAAAAACTTTCATCTCATGAGTTTCCTTCTTAAAATATATGTAGAATATGCTGCAAATGCAGTTCTTGTATATAAGATTACTAGTTGGGCCTGGCGTTCACCTACTATGATATGGCTCCGATATGGTCTACGACGCACCTCTCGATAAAAAGTCAAAATTGTGTCTGAATGTCACCTAATATCGGGGCAGTTGACCACATTTCTGCGATTAGACACCGATATAAACCCCATACAATGCGTGGTGGATTGGTCCAAACATATGTCTACGATTTTGCATCTTCCCGATATGTCTCCGATATTTGCTTTTTTTATCGGTGCCATATCGGTAGGTCTCAATTTTCTAGCTGGCGTCCACCTACTACTACGATAGACATTTAGACCTACCGATATGGCACCGATACAAAAAGTAAATATCGGAGGCATATCAGGAGGGTTCAAATTCGCTGGTGGACGCTGGGCCTTACAAGAGAAGTCAATAAAAGCCTAAAACCAAACAAACGTAACGAACAGTCTCCTATGTCAATCTTCCATACATATGCAAAATAATTTTGAGATTCTCAAATATCTTTCTTTAGATTAATCATGAACAATGTCAAGGTGGCCTTACAACTTCGGAAACTCACTCTTCCATCCTCCCCAGTCATTTCAGCACCTTTCCTAGAATTCCGACAAAGTTGACCAATTTGCCATTTGATTGATTGCTACGTATCTTCACCTGGTTTCACCTCATGCAATCTTTATTGACATACAAATTCAACCCTAACCAGTCTAATTGTTTCCTTGTAGAGTGTATAGACTTGGACTGCTGGAACAATCTAGGGTGTTGTATTTATGAGTCTGGGCCAAGTTCCTCCACTTTTTGTGGTATCGCTAGCTATAATCCGATCGCAATTTTATTTTCAACATTACTTCAACGATCCGACTAAAAAAGCGTTGCTCCCGTAATATCGGATCGTATCCCTATATTCACGTGGTGTCGCTAATTTTTACGATGCGATAGCGATACAACAATTCAGGGACACATATTGAATGAGACAGGGGAAGATTCATTAGACTTTTTCAATTAAATAAAGATGGCATCACAGTTAAAACTGATCTGACACCTGGTGATGTGGATCGCTCTGTAGAAGAACAAGGGGCAGGGCATGGTAGCGCCACCATGGATCAATATTGAGAATATGATACAAGGCCATTTCTAACCAAAGTATTGCGATCCGCAGACGATCCGTTCTGGTGTGAGGGTATCGCTAAAAGCAGTATTTTTAGGCCCTCGGGTCGCTATTCTGCGATCCGCAGCTCTGTCGTAAACGTGGAGCAACGGGGCCCTGGGCTGTCTAAGTTTCATAGTTGATAATAGTCTTGGATAATTAACTTGGATAATGATAAGCATGCTATAGCTAGGCCTGCTCATGTTCAGTTTCCGTGATCAGTTGTTATCTAAAGGTATACGTATTCCTATATACCTATGAGCGAACAACCTATGATTACTTAACGCTGCTGGAATAACTTTTGTTTACTGCCCAGGTTGGAGTTACTGCCCAGGTTGACGTTTACTGCCCAGGTTGACGTTCAGATACATTTGGTTTTTATCGATATTAGCCGACAATTGAAGGTATATATATATGGGAATAGGGAATCCACATACCAGTGGAAATAAATCAAAGTTACTCGGTAAGGGTTGGAAAAATTACTGCCCGCGGCTACGCCTTGGGCAGTAATTTTTCAAACCCTTACCTCGTATCTTTGACTTATTCCCACCGGAACATAGTTTCCCTCTATTCTTGAGGGGAGATGTATGTATGACACACAATATTGTAGCTGGAATACCCTAGAATACGATGCAATCACGGTTGATTCTATGGAAATGATATACATGGGTATTACTCTTCTTCGTTAATCTTTTGTTTTGACCCGTCTCTCTTCTTCGTTAATCTTCCCCTTGTTTTGACCCTTTTCTCTTCTTCGTTAACGTTCCCCTTGTTTTTAACCCCCCCTTCATCCTCGTTAATTTTCCCTTTGTTTTTGACCCTTTTCTCTTCTTCGTTAATCTTCCCCTTGTTTTTGACCCTTTTCTCTTCTTCGTTAATTTTGCACTTGTTTTGACCCTTTTCTCTTCTTCGTTAATCCCCACCTTGTTTTGACCCCTCTCTCTTCTTCGTTAATCTTCACCTTGTTTTGGACCCTTTTCTCTTCTTTGTTAATCTTCTCCTTGTTTTGGCCCCTCTCTCTTCTTCGTTAATCTTCACCTTGTTTGACCCTTTTCTCTTCTTCGTTAATCCTCCCCTTGTTTTTAACCCCCCTTCATCTTCGTTAATCTTCCCCTTGTTTTGACCCCCCTGTCTTCTTTCTTAATCCCCATATAGTAATTATCTCCTTTCACAGATAACATCTCAATGTTGATATCAGACTGACAGCGAGTACAAAGAAAAAAACAAAAATATATACTTTGTTATATAAAGTCAGTCAGAGTGGTAAATCACAAAAAAAACAGACACAGTAAGTTTTTGTAGATGGTGTTATTATTAAAACCAAGGTGTACAATGGTTGTTACATACGGGGTATCAAAAAGTTTTCACGACGTTTCGCATGGTGTTGAACCAGCTTCTTCAGGTGATTAAATCTACAAAATACGGGACTTTATGTAGTCAAATAGTGATTCACTCAGGAACTGTCTCACTCTAGAGTACATGTCGATGTTTCATTCATTCAGAAAATCATTCAAGATTAACACACAAATGTCTTAGATTTACACATATATAGATCTATTACTTAAATGTATAAAACAAAATTTTATTATCCGCCTGATACATAGTGTCTATAGAAAACACATGGCAGCGTGTATCTACATACTGGACCATACAGATATGCTGTATGCTCTGGGCTGCGACACCAGGCGCATACCAAAAAATAGTGCCTGCAAAATAAATGAACTGACATCAGTACGCCACTTGTCAGAAAAAGTTGGATGATAAATACAATATAGACTGGTTACCTACTATATCTAAAACGGTAGAATTTCGTCGAATCCGCTTGAAGTTGTCTTGCAATTGTCGGCGACAATCACCCCTAACAAGGAACAGAATCTCATGAGATTTTGACTTTAAACAGGTTTAAAATTTAGAGGGACATTTTGGTGAGACAAATGTACTTCACACATTCTCCCCCAGTCTGTGAGTCTCAGTGGTCCCAAATAACACCTATTCACAGGGGAAGGTACCCTGAGTCGTTGACTGTGTACCCTGTGCACCCTGTATACCCTGTGTAATCCCATTTAACCAATTCACAGTTAGGTGGCATTGAACGAAAAAAACCTGTATTGAGACACTCTTAAAACAATTCCAGACACTTCTCTTTTGACACTACAGAAAGGTTTAATGATCACAAATTACCCACAGAGTATTTCATCGACCTTCTAGTGATATGTGTTTTTATCTTGTCTTGCTGGAAGCTCACAAAACGTACACTCTAACCATGAGAACGCAGCAAAGCATGACGGGTAGCCACCAGATCATCAACGCGCATGACTGGGCACCACTGACGTCACTTCCGGGTAACTCACTGCGCACGCTCACCAGGCTACCTCACTCCCCTCCCAACTCAATTATCTCAACCTCTCCTTCCCCAAACACTCCTTTAAGACTGAAATAGGATATCCTACTGTTTTGTATTTTGTTCAGAAACCTACACATTCAAGTCAAGCTAACAAAGGAGGGAAATACTTTAGAAATACCTGAGAAATACCTGTGTGACTTGAGTTCTGAGGTCATCTTTTGGCACGGTAATCGTACCGGACCTCCGCATACCCCCGCATTATCAGGAGTTCATTTCCCAGAAGAAGTAAATTGAATCGTTGGACATTTCACACGGATTGATTGATGTTAGGGGGAGGTACGGAATCACCTGGGGATGCCTTTGGTCATAGTGTAAAGGTGAACACAAGGGAGACTCTTTCACTGCACGAAAACCACTATTTTATTCATATATACGCCATCGCGAAAGTGCATGTTTTCATATAAATACGCCCAGGGTTTATATACGGACACGTCTTGGCTGTATTTCACACCCGGCGTATATGAGAGGAAATATCCTATCCCCCCGTTTGTGTTGGTAGAAGTACAGGTGTCCTCAGTAGGAAGCCCTCCCCCTGCCCCCCTGCCCCCGACCCCCTCCCCCACCTCCCCCCACCCGCTCTCAGTGAAGTCCTCTTCACTAGATGCTTATATGAGCCCACAGATGAGGTGTATACATACGGGGAATTCGACGACCTTGTATACGCAAAATACCTACTTATATACGCCGGGCGCATCCATATGTAAAATAATGATGTTCGTGCAGTGTTTGGTGTGGACTTGAGGCCATTCCTAGCAGGTTTTTAATATCCATCTATTACGAAGTCACTGTATGGAGCACGTATGGAGTATCAACAATCCCCACCGGCCTACCTTCTTCCCACGTAGTGATATATCTTTTTCCTTTAAAAAAAAAAGGGTCTTTATTTCACTTTAAAGGCATATCGGACAATTTGGTTTGAAAATTAAAACCCATGTCAATTCCCTGAAAATTTAATAAGATGATCTCCAAGTGTTGGCGAACACATATCTAACGTAAAATTCGGGGGTCACCGTGCTAGTTTTTGATTTCTAGATCAATATTATGATACTTTCATATTAGAATATGTAGAAATTCTAAAAAGTTATTTTTCACATAGTGAAACCCATGCCATTTTCATCAAACTTTCATAGAATGTAGTACATATATAGTACTTTAAAAATCATGGGTCACCTCCTTATTTTTGAAAGAATTGAAGACAACCATATTTTTCAGTACATTTCCTATGTAAATTGGCCTATTTTATCTATCAAGATTTGATAAACTGGACAAAATATTAAATTTACTCATATAGAATAAGTCCACCTACTACGATATGGCACCGATATGGTCTACGATGCACCTCCCGATAAAAAAATCAAAATCGCGTCGGAAGGTTACCTAATATCGGGACAGTTGACCACGTTTCTGCGATTAGACACTGATAAAAACTCCATACAACACATGGTGGATTGGTATGTCTAGACATATGTCTACGATTTTGCACCTTCCCGATATGGCACCGATTTTGACATTTTGTATCGGTGCCATATCGGGAGGTCTACGATTCTATCATAGTAGGTGAACGCCGGGCCTTAGAGGGGACCCCCACCTACCACGATAGGCCACGACATGCTTCCCGATCGCTACGATTTGAAATGGCGAAATCGTGACCTATCGGGAGGTCCCCGAATCGTAGACCTCTGTCGTGATCCAATCGGTGAATCATACGCGCTGACCAAGATATCTTCCCGATATGCTACGATACCCAATGACAGGCTACGAAATTTCCAACATGTTGGAAATTATCGGGACCTCTACGATTGGCGTTTTCATCGCAGCCTATCGTGAGCTGTCGTAAACGGAATCGCAGAAACCTGTTCCACCTACCACGATTTTGCCAGACCTCACGCTAGAATCGGAATGGTGTCGGGAAGGCCGTCGTAAGGCCAATCGGGACCAGAATCGTGGTAGGTGGACGCCGGGCCTTAGAATGAATCTCAACAAACCAGTTTTGACTAATAATTGATGTTATTTTGAAATCGCCACTGTGAATTGTAGGACATGCCTTTAATAGTACTGGAAGAAAAATACAAGTGATACAGTTCACTCTTTGTGGGCCATCAGTACAAAATATTATTTTTCCTTGGCGATTTACTTACTGCTCATTATGGGTTTTTTTTATATAAACAACTAACTTTTTTTAGCACACCCTTTCATTTTCCCCTTTTGTTACATAGGTTTCTAATACTTCGCATTACTTCAATATAGTTATTCAAGTTCATTTCCACTACATACACATTCAATCATGCATGGTGCTTGTGGTTGGTCTCCATTTTCTTTATTATTTTTTATAATTTTTATGAAATCTAATACTCATCCTTATCTAAATATCCTGATTCATCATTTGTGATAAAAACCTGGTATATGAAGGTTAGGTAGGAAGGAGCCCTGGTGTTGACTATTAAAACTGACTTCTGTGAATCAGTGTATAGGTGTAATTGTCAGAATGGTTCCCGGATGTCTCGGCCCCTTTGGCATCTCGGACCCCCTACGGCACCTCGGACCCATCGGCACCTCGGCCCCTCGCTTTCACAGCTTTCACGCCTTCATGCGCGAAAACGGGAAATGTCATCCAATGTGATGACTTACCCAAAATACGGATTACCAGCTTTGCTGTATTATATTATTTGTCTATTTTCCACAATAAAGAATCTTACAAAACAAAAGCATATGTTACAAAACATGTGTGATAACCCTATCCCAAACCTCAACCCTAAACCTAACCCTATCCCTAACCCTATCCCAAACCTCAACCCTAAACCTAACCCTATCCCTAACCCTATCCCAAACCATAACCCTATCCCTATCCCTAACCCTATCCCTAACCCTAACCCTATCCCTAACCCTATCCCTAACCCTATCCCTAGCCCTATCCCTAACCCTAACCCTATCCCTAACCCTATCCCTAACCCTATCCCTAACCCTAACCCTATCCCTAACCCTATCCCTAACCCTAATCCTATCCCTAACCCTAACCCTTTCCCTGACATTAACCCTATCCTTAACCCGCGAAAGCGGGAGTGCGAAACGCGGCCGCGAGGGGGCCGAGATGACCGCACAAAAAGGGGTCCGAGATGCCGATGGGGCCGAGATGACCGTGTACCGTCAGAATAGGAGGAAGCTCTGGACTTCCGTGCCCTGAATCTCCCGAAGACCTGCTGACAACCACCGAGTGACGTGAGAGAGGATGCCTAGAGGGGGCGGAAGGGAAACCGGTGAGACCGGTGACGGAAATCACAAGAGACTAGAGAGAATGGTCACAGATAAAGACAGAGAGGGGGACAGATAAGCCGGGCTCGGGGGAAATTATTACCATCCTATATCTATGATAAGCCGGGCTTGGTGTAAATATTACCATCCTATATGTTCAATAAGTCAGGCTCGGCGTAAATTATTACCATCCTATATCTATGATAAGCGGGGCTCGGTGTAAATATTACCATCCTATATCTATGATTAGTCGGGCTCCGGGTAAATATTACCATCCTATATGTACAATAAGTCAGGCTCTGGGTAAATATTACCGTCCTTTATCTATGATAAGCCAGGCTTGTGGTAAATATTACCATCCTATATCTATGATTAGTCGGGCTCCGGGTAAATATTACCATCCTATATGTACAATAAGTCAGGCTCTGGGTAAATATTACCATCCTATATCTATGATTAGCTGGGCTCGGGGTAAATTTTACCATCCTATCTCTTCAAGATGCCGGGTTCGGGGTAAATTTTAACCATCCTATATCTTCAACAAGTCAGGCTCGGGGTAAATTATTACTGTCCTACTTAACTATAATAAGCCGGGCCCAGGGTAAATGTAACAATCCTATATTTACAAGAAGCTGGGCTAGTAGTAAATGATTACCTTCCTATAACTACAATAAGCCAGGCACGGGTTAAATCATTAAAATCCTATAACTATGATAAGTTGGGCTCAGAGTAAATTATTACCACCACACAACTCCAAGATGCCAGGCTCATGCTAAATTATTACCTGAATCTATGATAAGCCGGGCTTTCGGTAAGTATTACGATCTTACATCTACAAGAAGCTGGGCCTGGGGTAATTTATTTCCATCCTACAACTACAAGTTTCCAGGCTCACATTAAATTATTAACACCCTATACCTACAATACGCTGGGCTCCGGGTAAATATTACCATCCTACAACTACAATAAGCCAGGCTCCAGGTAAATATTACCATCCTATATCTAAAATAAGTCAGGCTTGGGTTAAATTATTACCATCCTATAAGTTCAAGATGCTGGGCTCGGGGTAAATATTACCATCCTATTTCTTCAATAAGCCAGGCTCGGCGTAAATTATTACCATCCTATATCTATGATTAACCGGGCTCAGGTAAATATTACCATCCTATATCTATGATAAGCCGGGCTCGGTGTAAATATTACCATCCTATATCTATGATAATATTACCATCCTATATGTTCAAGATGCCACGCTCTGGGTAAATATTACCATCGTACATCTACAATACGCTGGGCTCCGGGTAAGTATTATCACCCTATATCTACAATAAGTCAGGCTCAGCGTAAAATATTACCATCCTATATCTATGATTAGTCGGGCTCCGGGTAAACATTACCATCCTATATTTACAATAAGCCAGGCTCGGGTTAAATAGTACCATCCTATATATCTACAATAAGCCAGGCTCGGGGTAAATTATGATCACCCCGTAACTGGTCCCCGCACCCTGTCGACCTGCCCCCTGGCGACATGCGCGGGGCGGTGTGCGCAGTGAGCTGGGTGTTATTGATGCGCGATAGCGGCCTCGGTACTTAACTCTATAAAAACGTGAGGATATCCCCCAACCTCACCCCACCCCACACTCACTACGGGGGTGGAGGTGTGCGTGGGCGAGGGGTGGCGTGGTGTAGGGTGATTATGTCTCTACTAGTGAATCCCTGTACTCCATTGAGCACCTAGTTTGCCAGAGATTGATAATCTCACTAATCGAGCAGGGGCTGTTACATAATTAACCATATATCCACAATCTATTGATCAACATGATAGCTGCAGTGTCAAGCGAAAAAGGAGTTCCGTACTTGTTCATCCTATTACAGAAACTATTGAGGAATAAACTATACTGTAGAGTGATGGTAATGTATAATATAATACAAATAAGATACAACAACCCAGGATATAATATTGCCATAAAATATAAAGGATTGTATGATGTATGTTAAATACTATAAGCTTTTATTATCCACCTAATACAAAGTGTCCATAGAAACCACATAGGGAGTTTGTATGGACATACCCGCAGCATACAGATATGCTGTATGCTCCGGGTGGCGCATATGGAAAAATAGTGCATGCGAAAACATAGTGCATAATTAAAATGAACTGATTTCGACATGCCACTTGCCCAGAAAAGGTGAATAATATATACAATATAGACTGGTTTCAGATAAAAGCGGTCGTATGCTCCTCGGAGTTGACTCTGCGCAGTATCCTTGCATACGCTCGGATATTACTACGCGTCAACTCCTCGGAGCATACGGCCCCTTGTATCTGAAACCAGTCAATATTGTGTATTTATCTTAGCCCGGTACAAACGTCCACATTAGGAACTCGTACTCAACGGGCTTGCGAGTATGGTAACTCATATTCAATGCTCGATACATAGATAAATATTTCCAGGCTAAGATAAAACCAGAAACATACTCATGTTTAGTTCTGAGTTCCCATTCGCAATCTCATTTGGAGTGCTCCGGAATATTCACCCGATTATGCCTCACTCATATTATCGTAAAACTGGATGAGGTTTAATCTTGGCCACCGCATTCCACGACTGGAGTTTGGCAAAGTGACTTCATGAGGCGAAGCCGAGTGAAGTCCGGAGCCAAAACTTCAGGAGTGGAATGTGGTGGCCAAGATTAAAACGAATCAGGTTTTGATTTTATCCTACCCTATCTCCTCTATTCTGGAATATTACGTGATAACAATGCTGTATGCCACTAGTGGCATATAAAACTCTGTATGCCAGTCAGCATGGCATACAGAAACCCAATGTTAAGCCTATAGGATTTTATATTAGGGGTAGGATAATATCATATTCCTGTGTGCCAATGTCTATTGAATGATGCCCGCTGCTAGGGGTGCAGTAATAACAATGCTCATGCCCGCTCTGACTGTGACTTAATACGTCATTAAAAGGATGTTTTTTCATCGATTTGAGGTATATGATAATAAGCAAATAAACGTCCTTACTGTGGACGAAATGGTTCTCATTTTCGGTCAGGTTTCATACGGCCTTCCACCTATCGTGTCAGGCAGTATGAAATCGACTACTGACCTCAAACAGTAACCATTTCGTCCACAGTAAGGATGTTTGCTATTATTATTATTATATACCTGTGGTAGTATATCCTACACATACTGCCCGCTCTTACCCATGGCGTAATTATACCCGTACGCCACACTGTGACGTACGGGGTATGTGATCACGTGACCAGGTAAATTTTCGCCATTTTTAGGTATATAATAATACGAAAACAGGCTGACTGTCTTCGTACGTCAAAATACTTGGTAAAACTGTTGATCACATACATCCCTCTGCCTACGGCATCGGGATGTATGTGATCAACAGTTTCACCGCGTATTTTTGACGTACGAAGACAGTAAGCCAGTTTCCGTATATTATATAACTATTCACAAACTCAGTGTGAATATGTACTGTTCCTAGGGGTATAGTGACTTGTTACATATTGCGTGATATGCCATGCACTTTTGTACTGACTTACATATTGCATGCTTTGACTGTCATATTGCATGCTCTGCAAAAAAAACGCATTCTGATTGGCTGAGACGCCGACAACATGGTTCTGGGCGGAGGATTTAAAGATGGCGGTCACCAACGCTTTGTGTGTTTTCGAGGCGTCTAGCAACCGCCATGGAATGAGTTCTTTTGCGTATTTAGCAAATATCAAGGTATTTAATGTGAAGCCTGCACACGATACCGTTTAAACAGCTGAAATATGCAAGATCGAACATAACAACACTCGCCACCAAGTCATAGAGGCTCCAGAGGTTACTAAACTCCCGATTATCGCTCCGGGTAAAGCAAAGTTCCGCTCCCGATAGACTTGGCACACTACGACAAAATGAACCACAGTTTTCTGATTTATAATTGGAGAAACTGAATATAATTTCGGATTCCCATGTAGAAATAGCTGAAATTTCCATTTCTGACATCAGAATTTCAATTTGAGGATGTTGGGAAACCGTTAAACTGCATTATTTCTGGGTTACGAGCAAGGGGTCCATCACTATACTACGTCGGTAACCAGCGAAACCCGGAACATGGTCAACAGACTGAATTACGGGATACCTCAATAGGGTCTATGCCGACTAGAACAAACAGGCGGCATTTGTGTGACGTCATTATCGGGCTTTCCCTACACTCTGGGAAATCCCGATAATGACGTCAGATGCTAAATCTATCAATATCAACAAGGCGAGTGTTGTTTTCGATCGGATACACATATGAAAGCTATTTAAACGATAATCTGTGCATGCCTCACGTTTGCTACCTCGATATTTGCTAAATATGCACGATATCTCAGACGCTTTACAACTTGTGAAAAGAGACGCGGCGAAACTCAGCGCCTTGGTAACAACAGGGCCGGATATGGCTCATTGCGCATGTGCAAAAATATGTAAATGACCATCACTCTCTGTACCTAGCGTTTTTTATTTTTATTTATTTTTTTATTGCTTAATAGACGGTTCTTACCGAGGTAAGATCTTCCACCGCTAAGGCATATATATACATAGGTAACATACAAGTAACATACAGTAATACAGCCATTACATAATATAATAATAAGGAAGTATAAAAAATGAGTAAAGTATGAGGGATAAAAAGTAAGATCAATTTCCTCCCGCCTGTCACTAGTTAACTTCTCCAATCGTAGTTTGAGTATTTTTGCTCAACATGTTTTTTTAAATTCCTTTATTGTAGGGACAGCCTGAGCGAATCTAACCTCAGCTTGGAGAGTGTATTTGACCTCTGATTAGTCTCGTCTTGTACTTACTGCGCTGGGAGAGAGTGACAGTGGCAATGGAGTCAAGTTACCGTCAGTTTCGGCGGATTATAACCAATCTAAGGCATATAATAATAATAAAAAAAACATAGTAAAGATGCCAATACGATGATACTTATTCTAGGTGAGGAGAGAATTCCTTCAGAACGAATTCAGAGAATGATTTCTGAAGGACTTCTGTCCTACACCTCAAATAAGTATCATCGTTTAGGTATTTATAGAGAACGTCCTGACGATGCCGTACATGCTACAAAACGAGATGAACATTGACGGTAAATACGGAACGAGGCGTTTCCGTATTTACCGTCAATGTTCGTCAATGTTCATCTCGTTTTGTAGCATGTACGAGCATGGTGGGGCGTTCTATATTTATTATATACCCGTAAATGTGGAAATTTAACCAGAACATACTGTAAAAAAAAAACAATTACGTCGAGTTTGTAAATCCACCGATAGCGCAACGTCGTCAGTACACTCTCATACGGGTTTGATCCTATACATAGCAACACATAGTCAACATGTTCGATTCACATAGCAACGTGCATCAACGTGTTCAATTCACATAGCAACGTGCGTCAACGTGTTCAGTATACATAGCAACGTGCGTTGAACGTGTTCAGTATATATAGCAACGTGCGTCAACGTGTTCAGTATACATAGCAACGTGCGTCAACGTGTTCAGTATACATAGCAACGTGCGTCAACGTGTTCAGTATACATAGCAACGTGCGTCAACGTGTTCAGTATACATAGCAACGTGCGTCAACGTGTTCAGTATACATAGCAACGTGCGTCAACGTGTTCAATTCACATAGCAACGTGCGTCAACGTGTTCAGTATACATAGCAACGTGCGTCAACGTGTTCAGTAGACATAGCAACGTGCGTCTACGTGTTCAATTCACATAGAAACGTGCGTCAACGTGTTCAGTACACATAGCAACGTGCGTCAACGTGTTCAGTACACATAGCAACGTGCGTCAACGTGTTCAGTATACATAGCAACGTGCGTCAACGTGTTCAGTATACATAGCAACGTGCGTCAACGTGTTCAGTATACATAGCAACGTGCGTTGAACGTGTTCAGTATACATAGCAACGTGCGTCAACGTGTTCAGTATACATAGCAACGTGCGTTCAACGTGTTCAGTATACATAGCAACGTGCGTTCAACGTGTTCAGTACACTGCTATAGGGAAACCTGTGCAGTATATTATTTTTACTTTTTACTGCAGAACGGTGCGTACTTACTATATATACGTCATGGGTATATAATAAATGACTATGTTTTTACTTAATATTGCTGTACGCTCCCAACTTGACTGCAATCATGAACACAGACCAAACACTCATCAATCTTTTTATTTGTCTTCTCACCATGGCTGCCACCACGAAAAAATATCCCCAAACATCTGCATTTGATATTGCACACTACGGGGATGTCCCTTGGCATACACTTCATAATGATAGAAAGATGAAAAAAGACGATGTTGAAGCCCCACCACTTTACCGATACACTTCACAGACCACCAACACTGGAAATGGAGCAGGAAGTAGATCATAATGACTCAAAATTCTATTACAACATCCTCGAGGTATGTGAGGATTGATTTGAGATCTCCTCCTTGTGGTTTGTGGTGTGGTGTTCGAGATACAGAGACCATTAATCAGCTTGGAGAGTGACAGCTGGTGATATCAAGGAGAGGAGGTTTACAAGTGTACGCACCCATTGCATTATAGGGCACAGAGTCATTGCTAGTTCCACCATCATCCGCCAGGATCTTCTTGTTTGATTTGTCTGTTTAGTTTGGTTCAACGCCCAGTTTACCATTGCAGGTTCTTACCAGACTTTCTTAAGTTTCATTTACACCACAAGGGTGGTGATTGAATCTATGTGATGAATTTAAGTAGAAATCTCACCCCTACACATTTACTGAGGTGAACGTCCTGACATGGTATGAGAAGGACTGGTCTTTGATATAGCAGTAAATCTATCACTGCTGGGGGTGGGACTCGAACCCACAAAGTCCTACAACCTTTAGGTTACAAGTCCAGTTCCCTGCTGTTATAATCTATAGATAATCGTGAGATGAGACTCAAACCCTTTATGGCGAAAAACCCAAAATATTTTTGGATCAAATTCATTTGGACCTGCCACCTGGTATTTTGTTCAGTGTCGGGGGGCAAGATGGCTGCCTCCATTACACAATAGTTACACTACAACTCATACATGTGAGACTTAGACTGCTTGTTGATATCTGTGATATCCCCGTGGGACGGTCATGAAGTGCTATAAAGCCCAATACACATCTACCGATTTCGGAACATTGATGTGGCTTTGTCTGCAACAAAGGTACGGTAATTTGTCTCAGGCGAGGCATCCTAACGGAGTAGGCCCCAGTCGGTAGATGTAGAACAGCTAGGCAAGGGTCAGCCAATGATTAGTGAAACTCCCTTGTTGAGATGTTCTTGTGTCGCAGAAGAGTTGTCGTTTGATGTTCCTATATCGCTCACTAAAAGCTTATCAACATGTTGATAACTCCAGTCGCAAACGTTGATTAAAAGCCCTGATTGGGTGGTTGACACAGGCCGAGGGGTTACGTAAGTTGTCTGCGACAAGTCCACCTACACGATTTGGGAACTAATCGTTCAACCCTGAATCCGTAGATGCGTATCGGGCTAGTTGGCCAGTGGAAAATGGCATACTATCGGCCAGTGGAAAATAGCTTATAATCAGCCAGTGGATGATAGCTTAAAGTAGGCCAGTAGAAAATGGCTCATAATCGGCCAGTGGAAAATAGCTCATAGCTGGCCACTGGAAAAAGGCTAGTATTCATTCAATGGAAAATGGCTTAAAGTCGGTCAGTGGAAAATAGCTTATAATCGGCCGATGGAAAATGGCATATAGGCGGCCACTACAAAATAGCTCACAATTGGCCAATGGAAAATGGCTTATAGCCGACCCGTGGAAAATGGCTTATGGTCGGTCAGAGGAAAATGGCTTATAATCGGCCAGTGGAAAACAGCTTATAATCAGCCAGTGGAAAATGACTTATAATCGGCCAGTTGAAAACAGCTTATAATCGGCCAGTGGAAAATAGCTCATAGCTGGCCACTGGAAAAAGACTAATAGTCATTCAGTGGAAAATGGCTTATAGTTGGCCAGTGGAAAATAGCTTATAATCGGCCAGTGGAAAATGGCTTATAGTCCGTCAGTGGAAAATAGCTTATAGTCGGTCAGTGGAAAATGGCTTATAATCTGCCAGTGGAAAACAGCTTATAATCAGCCAGTGGAAAATGACTTATAATCGGCCAGTGGAAAACAGCTTATAATCAGCCAGTGGAAAATGACTTATAATCGGCCAGTGGAAAACAGCTTATAATCGGCCAGTGGAAAATAGCTCATAGCTGGCCACTGGAAAAAGACTAATAGTCATTCAGTGGAAAATGGCTTATAGTCGGCCAGTGGAAAACAGCTTATAATCGGCCAGTGGAAAATGGCTTATAGTCGCCCAGTGGAGAATGGCTTATAATCGACCAGTAGAAAACAGCTTATAATCGGCCAGTGGAAAAAGGCTTAAAATCGGCCAGTGGAAAATGGCTTATAGTTGGCCAGTGGAAAATGGCTTATAATCGGCCAGTGGATAAAGGCTTATAGTCGGCCAGTGGAGGATGGCTTATATTCGGCCAGTGGAAAATGGCTTATAGTCGGCCAGTAGAAAAAGGCTTAAAATCGGCCAGTGGAAAATGGCTTATAGTTGGCCAGTGGAAAATGGCTTATAATCGGCCAGTGGAAAATGGCTTATAATCGGCCAGTGGAGGATAGCTTATAGTCGGCCAGTGGAAGACAGCTTATATACAGTGCGTCCTACCTGTGAGACTGAGGGCCCGCATGTTAATATCGGGGATACTCCCTGAAGTGCGATCTCTCACCCTTCCCATAAAGCATGTCGAGAGGCAGGGATATGACCCAGATAGTTCGTGTGTGGCATCCTAGGTGGCGTCTTGATCTGTCTACTCAGTACTTGTCAGGCTCGCGGCTGAACCACTGGACCAGGTACATAGATCATCCAACCCACAACAGAGGGGAAATGCAACATGAACCGTCATCATTATACGTTTTTATTCTCAGAAATCTCGAGTGGAAGAAACTAGATCAATAAACACCACATGGACATTTCACTTATGCTCTTACGTTCCCCTCCAACTGTCAGGGATGTTTAGATTTATGGTCCTCAAAACACTTGAGTGTCTGTATTGGAGAGAAAAATGGAGTATATTCTATATTGAGGTCTGTGCATCCAAGCAGCATCAGTATGACTGTGTGTAGACAGAGGGTGCTTATGGAGTTAACTCGACAACTTGCGGTGAGTCTGTGTTTCTCTAAGGCCTTTCTCTACTGTGCGATTGGGGAGGCTTGCGATCCTGCACCTCTGGAGGTACAGGGCCCTGTTTTTCAGTCACGACATAATCGGCCAACGATATGCTGAGACATCTCTGCGATTGGAAGACAATTTGCAAGACACAAAATGGCGGCTGTGCTATAGACACGGTCTCAGTGCGGCGCGCTCGATCGCCGCTAAAAGTGTCTCAAGTATAGAACTGTCTCAGGTTCTATGAAACCTCTCTGTGCGCATATAGAGAATTTCCCGTGCTTTCCATACGAATTTAGCAATGAAATTTTAACACGAGTAAGGGATACACATGGCTTATAATCGTGCCAAATATGAAGAAGATCGGCCAGACCGTTCAACCGTTATTCACGTTTGAATTTCATCATAGCAAACGTCTGCTCTCTTGTCCAGTGTACTCTTGTGTCAAGGTCGCCGCATAAATTAGCGGAGGCGTGCCCTGATGGTCTGGGATATGGGAGATAGATCTTCTTCATATTTGGTACGATTATAGGGTATATGTATCCCTTACTCGTGTTAAAATTTCATTACTTAATTCTTACGGGAAGTGAAGTTGCGCATTCTGTACGACATGCCCATAAATGTCTTAGGTCTAAGACACTTTGGAAGACATTTGGAACCACGTGACCCTAAAGATGTCTTATCTATAGCACACCTGGCTGCAGCCTAAGTGCTCTTGAGGGACAATCGTTGGCCGATCCCCAAAGATGTCTTATCTATAGTACACTGACAGCTGTAAGATGTCTTTCAAAGAGGATATCGTGACTAAAAAACAAGGCCCAGGGGTCTGTTTAACATCGGACGAGCGAGAATTGACCTGGACGATGCGAGATACAAGGCGAGGGACGAGCTTCTGGGCGATTGTCGTCCAATGTGGTTTAATAAGGCATGTCGTCCAGGGCAGGGCCTATCGCTCGTACACAATCTCTTACGTTTGACCTATATGAGTCCAGACGAGAGATCGTCCGCTGGAGGTGACCGTGTCAGGCAGGGGACCAGTG
Source organism: Alentia gelatinosa (assembly GCA_950022655.1). Lineage (NCBI taxonomy): Eukaryota > Metazoa > Annelida > Polychaeta > Phyllodocida > Polynoidae > Alentia > Alentia gelatinosa. The sequence goes on along the minus strand of OX465581.1, from coordinate 4,192,261 downwards.
AGGGACGCATCCCGCACCAAATATCAACTTCCGGGACCGTTTCGAAAGGCAAAACAGACTGCAAAGCAGTGACTCCCCCATTCTGACAAACCTCTTCCAGTGTAGTTATTTCTACGTTGCTGAATACATGACAATTGCTTCTCAGAATTCGCAATTGATGATTTTTTTTTTTTTTTAAACAGATTTATATATCAGAGTGACACAACTAACAATTGTCTTTTTTTTTCAAGAGAGACAAAGGTGAAGATGACTTACGTGGAGAGGGTGTGTTGAGGTTGCAATAGTCTTCACTCAATTGGATGTAGTGATGTAGAATGTAGTGATGTAGTGATGTAGGATGTAGGGATGTAGGGATGTGGGTTTAGGGATGTAGGATGTAGGATGTAGGGATATAGGATGTAGGGATGTAGGATGTAGGATGTAGGATGTAGTGATGTAGGATGTAGTGATGTAGGATGTAGTGATGTAGTGATGTAGGATGTAGTGATGTAGGGATGTAGTGATGTAGTGATGTAGTGATGTAGTGATGTAGGATGTAGTGATGTAGTGATGTAGGATGTAGTGATGTAGTGATGTAGGATGTAGTGATGTAGGGATGTAGTGATGTAGTGATGTAGTGATGTAGGATGTAGTGATGTAGTGATGTAGTGATTTAGGATGTAGTGATGTAGTGATTTAGGATGTAGTGATGTAGTGATGTAGGATTTAGTCATGTAGTGATGTAGGATGTAGGATGTAGGATGTAGGATGTAGGATGTAGGGATGTGGAGATGTAGGGTTGTAGGGATGTAGGGATGTAGGATGTAGGATGTAGTGATGTAGGATGTAGTGATGTAGGATATAGTGATGTAGTGATGTAGGGATGTAGGATGTAGTGATGTAGTGATTTAGGATGTAGTGATGTAGTGATGTAGGATTTAGTCATGTAGTGATGTAGTGATGTAGGGATGTAGGATGTAGGGATGTGGAGATGTAGGGTTGTAGGGATGTAGGGATGTAGGATGTAGGATGTAGTGATGTAGGGATGTAGTGATGTAGTGATGTAGGATGTTGGGATGTAGTGATGTAGTGATGTAGTGATTTAGGATGTAGTGATGTAGTGATGTAGGATTTAGTGATGTAGTGATGTAGGATGTAGGATGTAGGATGTAGGATGTAGGATGTAGGGATGTGGAGATGTAGGGATGTGGAGATGTAGGGATGTGGGATATAGGATGCAGGGATGTATGGATGTATGTATGTAGGATGTAGGGATGTAGTGATGTAGGATGTAGTGATGTAGTGATGTAGGATGTAGTGATGTAGGGATGTAGTGATGTAGTGATGTAGGATGTAGTGATGTAGTGATGTAGGATGTTGGGATGTAGTGATGTAGTGATTTAGGATGTAGTGATGTAGTGATGTAGGATTTAGTCATGTAGTGATGTAGGATGTAGGGATGTAGGATGTAGGGATGTGGAGATGTAGGGTTGTAGGGATGTAGGGATGTAGGGATGTAGGATGTAGGATGTAGTGATGTAGGGATGTAGTGATGTAGTGATGTAGGATGTTGGGATGTAGTGATGTAGTGATGTAGTGATTTAGGATGTAGTGATGTAGTGATGTAGGATTTAGTGATGTAGTGATGTAGGATGTAGGATGTAGGATGTAGGGATGTGGAGATGTAGGGATGTGGAGATGTAGGGATGTGGGATATAGGATGCAGGGATGTATGGATGTATGTATGTAGGATGTAGGGATGTAGGATGTTGGGATGTAGGATATATGCTCACGGCTTTCGTAACGTTTCCGCAAACTTTCCGTTACATTACCCGTCTGTTAGTCTTCCGTAACTCTTCCGCAATTATACGCTACACCTCTGCAACACATAGATTTTTTACTGTGCTACAATTATCATGTTACCTTTCTAACCCCATTACCTTGATAATGTTCTTACTACATTACAATTCTAACCCCGCCATCATGTTATTAGCGTTACCATTACCATAATATTGTACCGCATAACTGTTCTAACACCAATACCACATTACCATTCCAATCGCATTACCATTCTAACCCCATTACCCAATTTGCTATATAACCAGGTTACCGCGTTACCATTCTACCCCCTACATTATATTACCTTTACTACTTAAACCCCTTTGCCATGTTACATCCTAGAAGGTATTGGTAAGTACTGGTAATTGAGTGCTGGTGAGTGAGAACTGGTGAGTACTATTAAATGAAGTCTGTGGGTGAGGACTGTTGAGTGCACATTGTTGAGTGAGAACTGTTGAGTGAGGACTGATGAGGGCGAACTAGTGATTGAGGACTGGTGAGTGCAGACTGGTGAGTGAAGACTGTTAAGTGTGGACTGGTGAGAGACCACTGGTGGATACTGGTGAGTGAGTACTGTTAGATAAGAAGTCGAGTTATGACTGTTGAGTGAGGACTGTTGAGTGAGCACTGGTGGATACTGGTGGATACTGGTGAGTACTGTTGAATAAAGACTGTTTCGTGTGATCTGGTCAGTAAGGACTGCTGAGTGGGGACTTGTTAGTGAGAACTGGTGGGTACTGGTGAGTGAATAGTGTTAAGTGAGGACTGTTGATTGTAGACTGGTGAGTGAGTACTGGTGAGTGAGGACTGTTGAGTGAGGACTGGTGAGTGAGGACTGATAAGTGCATACTGGTGAGTGAGGACTGGTTAGTGAGGACTGGTGAATGAGGACTGGTGAGTAAGGACTGGTTAGTGAGGACTGGAAAGTGAGGACTGGTGAGCGAGGACTGGTGAGTGAGGACTGGTGAGTGTGGACTGGTGAGTGTGGACTGGTGAGTGAGGGCTGGTGAGTGTGGACTGGTAAGTAAGGACTGGTGAGTGAGGACTGGTGAGTGTGGACTGTTGAGTGAGGACTGGTGGGTGAGGACTGGTGAGTGAGGACTGGTGGGTGAGGACTGGTGAGTGAGGACTGGTAAGTGAAGACTGGTGAGTGAGGACTGGTGAGTGAGGACTGGTGAGTGTGGACTGGTAAGTGAGGACTGGTGAGTGAGGACTGGTGAGTGTGGACTTCTGAGGGAGGACTGGTGAGTGAGGACTGTTGAGTGAGGACTGGTGAGTGAGTACTGGTGAGTGAGGACTGGTGAGTGAGGACTTGCGGGTGAGGACTGGTGAGTGTGGACTGGTCAGTCAGGACTGGTCAGTCAGGACTGGTGAGTGAGGGGGGTATTGAAATACTAAAACTATCTTATCTACATTCTGTAAAAAATTCATGAACATTGCTCTATTATTACTTTCTTAAAACATTTTTGTAAATATTTGCTTCACAATAAATAAACTATAGTGTGGTAATGCCTCCAGGCCATGTTGGGGCGTGTCAGAGTGTGTCAGACCGTATCGCAGTCCCTGGCAAAGTCCACTATCACATGCTTCAGTTTCAGCTAAGACACCCCTTTGGGGTGTCGTCCGTTTGCGAGCCTTTGAGACGATGTAGGAGAGTGTGGACGAGATTTCTCCTTTGGACGAGGTTGTTGTTGAACGAGACTTTCTCATGGCAGCTCCCTCGTATCGTACGGGGCTCGCCCCTGGACTAGCGAGAGACTTGTTGAACGAGACTGGCTGGACGACCACCGTACGAGCTTTCAAACTCTCGTCCGTCCGATGTTAAACAGACCCCAGGATCGCAAGCGCGACGTTCCATATAGCTCGGGATCCTGGGTACCGCATGTACCTTGGATCACAAGGTAACATCGATTCTATGTGGAGACTGCCCCACTTGCGACTGGAGCACTTGCGATTCTAGGTACATAGGTACGCCCAGTCTCAGACTGGGCGTACCAAAAATCAAACATGTTTGATATTTATAAACGTTTGCGATCCGGGGTACATGCGGTACCTCCAGTCTGAGACTGGGTGTACCGGTACGTACCGACTGAAGTCATTCAGTGATGGCCTGATTGTATATCCCATGCACAATTAATCAGTGAAAACTTCTCTGCATGCCTATTTCCATTCACCGATCTGTCTTCGGTGGTTCCCAACTGCTACAACTAGTTCTAAATTTAAAGCAACATTCCTAGATTCTTGCTAAGATATCGATAGGGTTCAAGCTGCTTGAAAAACAGCACCTACAGAGACCGGAAACAGATACCCGTTTACAAAACAGTACTTCCGGAGAGCGGAAACAGGTACCCGTTCACAAAACAGTACTTCCGGAGAGCGGAAACAGGTACCCGTTCACAAAACAGTACTTCCATAGACCGGAAACTGGTACCCATTGACAAAACTGCACTTCTGAAGACCGGAAACAGGTACCCGTTCACAAAACAGAACTTCCGGAGACCAGAAACAGGTACCCATTCACAGAACAACACTTCCGGAGACCGGAAACAGATACCCGTTCACAAAACAGCACTTCTAGAGATGGAAACAGATACCCGTTCACAAAACAGTACTTCCGGAGACCGAAAACAGGTACCCGTTTACAAAACAGTACTTCCGGAGCCCCTTGACTTGGCGTTGATAATCATCGAAATTCGCATAGTTATATTGAGAGACTATCAAAGCAAAGTTTACTTCTGTGATAGTGATGAAGTCATTAATCCAAGTTTAGCTAATGATCTTCATATTTTACGTCAAATTAAATGTTTGGTCATGATAATCATGCTTAGACCACATCAATTACATTTCAACGTTTGGCTTTCCCCAAGCGAGTAATATTGTAAAAAGGCGAGTTATTAGTAAATCAGATACATTAAGATAACGAGCTAATACCCTGAAAGGGAAGTAAAATGAAACCAGGAAACAACTGGTCTTAAAGTCACATCCGACATTTCACAAAGGTATCAATAAAGATTGTCTACCTCAGATCTGGGGCATGTTTCATGACATGTCTATGACACCATACAGACATTGGGGTTGTCTAGTTTCGTGACAACACAAGTAGCTGCCCTTAGGAAAAGACAGACCTCAAACATAAGAATAGACAAATCTACACAACATGGACCTATTTCACTAGTTTCGTGACATGTCTGTGACACCATACAGACATTGGGGTTGTCTAGTTTCGTGACAACACAAGTAGCTGCTCTCAGGTAAAGACAGAACCTCAACATAAGAATTATACAAATCTACACATCAAGGACCAGTTTCACTAGTTTCGTGACAAAAGTATTAGACATATATGAAAAGCGGCACCAACAGTGCAAACAAGAACGGACAAAACGAAGTCTAATATCGAGTTCTTATGAAACCGGACACACCATCTAGACGCCATCTAGACATGTCACGAAACTAGTGAAACAGGTCGCTGGAGTTTGGTTTTGTGTTGACTGGGATCTGCAGAAGTCATCTGAAGACTATGAACAGGGGGGCATCCGTACCGACCTATTTATTACCCACCTATTACGGAGTCTCAATAGGAAATGTATAGGGCACCTGGAAAAAGCTACCCAGAGATTCTGACATGTCAGAATCTCCTGCAGGAGATTCCGGAAAAATAGTCCTGAGGTTGAAGCATCATGTACTTCGATATAAGTTTCTCGCCAAGTACAAACTTTGCTTAATTTGATCGGAAACGGAAATATTGTCCAAAATGAATAAATTGATCTGAAAAAATAATTAAAAATTTGAAACAAAAAAAAGAAATACTGATAAGCCTGCGTCATGACTATACGATACTAATGTCAATCTTTATCGAAGTGGGAGATACGGAGGATATTGTGTGTATTACTGTAACTGACAGTAATTCAGGATATCCTGATGGATTAATGAGGAGATTAGAGAATTAGATCTGCATCCTGTTAATCCCTCCCCCCATGTGGAGAGTCTGTGATCTCCGCTCATCTAAACATGATAAGGATCATTAAATCAAATAGAAGAAACCTATGAAAGTTTAGGGTCAGACCTCGTATCCCATCGAGTTTGAATCGCAACATTTGAATTGAATACAAAATCATGTATATGAATTGTATGTGTATATAAATACACAATATTGACTGGTTTCAGATATAAGCGGCCGTATGCTCCGAGGAGTTGACGCGTAGTAATATCGGAGCGTGAGCGAGGATATTGCGCAGAGTCAACTCCTAGGAGCATACAACCGCTTTTAACTGAAGCCAGTCTATATTGTATTTATTATCCACCTTTTCTGGACGAGTGGCATGTCGATATCAGTTCATTTAAGTTATGCACTATTTCCACTATGTATGATGATGATAAATATATATATATATCTTCCACTCACTCCATAGTCTAGTCTAAATCATAATATTTATAAAGTGTATATTATAGAGGAAACCGATGAAAGTTTAGGGTCTGAGTTCGTATCCCATCGAGTTTGAATCGCGAAGTAATTCACAAGGAAAAGGCGCATGATTTACGTAGCAATTCAATCGAGGTGGGATCAAACTCTGACCCTAAACTTGAACAGGTTTCTGAATTTATCTCACCCTTCACATTGACTAATGGGCTAACATTTGTGATATAATCCCCCATTGGGTATTTTTTCTAAATACTCAATGGGCGTTCGATACGAGATCCGAATGTTAAGTCTATGGATAAAAGTACCAGGGATGAGGTAAAAGACCAATCTGTCTGATTATATTTCTTGGATGTGAGACGTTTTGTGAGGTATACTTATATCAATGTCATCATTAGGATATTCTATGAGAATCAAACCTGGGAGCTGTTTCAAAAGTCTCGCCAGCGGCACGTCACATTTCAAAGCGAGAGGCCGCAACAGCGAGCGGCACTTTGAATCAAAGCGGCAGCAAAACGGCTACCAATACCCAATAGCGAGCGGCACCTCCACCTCGACAGCGACGCTTCAAGTGCAATTGTTAGCTCTCGCTTTGGCGGTGAGTACTCTCTTTTAGCACCCTCCCGACTTTTGAAACAGCTCCCAATTCTATCTCTCATGTATGGTAAGAGGGTGCGTCCACCAACCACGACAGGGCTGCGACAACGGCTTTCCGACAAGGTCCACGACAGCTCTACGATTGGAAGGCGTGTCGTACCCTTGTCGTGGTTGGTGGACCCTAGTTCCCGACAAGAGGCTACGACAAGGCCCCGACAGGCTGCGACACAAAGCTTGTCGGGAGGTTGCGGGAGGCCCTCCGACAAGGCCACGACAATATCGAACATGCTCGATTTTTGCTACGGCTGGACCTTTGTCGTGGAGTGTTGTGGTTTCCTCGATATCACTGTCGTAGTGTCTCGGAACCATGGGCGTCTTTTTTACGGAAACCGGCAACGTCTACGACACGCCCCGACACCGCTGTCCCGACATTGCTCTCCTCACGACAAGGCTGCGACAAGGCTACGATTGGAACTTTCATGTCGGCACTTGTCGTAGCCTTGTCGTGGTTGGTGGACGCACCCTCTAAGGGTTACACACACCCAAAAACTATGCAGCTCCTTCATCATGCTCCATTCATCATACTCTAAATATTGTAATGAATGTACATGTCATTAGTCACTGAGTTATGATCTTCAGAACTAGCTCTCTGTATATGTTGAGATTGGACAATGCATGGGAATCTAAGAATCCTCAATCAAGATTTTAATTTTAAAATTTGACAATCCCTCTTTGAGTTTGTGACACCTTGTAGATATAATATAGGATTGCAATTGGGCATATTCTGCGCTTATTTTATTAGAACTCTGCTATAAAACATTACAAAATATAAGCCTGTATCTATATGGAAAATACAAAGCGACTTAAAATACTGTAATACAACAGTACAGACATCAATAAGCTTATTTCCACCTGCCGATAAAATAATCCTAATCTTTAGGGGGTACTCGTTCTGTTATGCCTCAAAATTGTTTCCTGTCGGGAAGTCAATTGTAAGGCCTATCGGGAACCCTAAAGCCTTAAAGATCATGTTTCCACTTGCCGTTTTATAAAATGTTCTGAGAAATGTCTTGGATTTAATGGCTCTTTCCTTACAGTTCCTGTTCAGCCTTGTAAAACATAGTGACACGTCAAAGGGTGCAATAAAACTGCCAGTCATCAATCAGTATCAGATGGGAGCAGACAGAGTTAACGACCGTCTTCCTGATGGATCACATGATCTTACGTCAATTAATCAACGATCCTTTCTTAATGAGTTAAGCCCACGGTTAAAGGCTCACACCTCACTGCAGGAGGTACAATAAGGCCTGGCGTCCACCTACTACCATATGGCTCCGATATGGTCTACGATGCACCTCCCGATAGAAAATAAAAATCGCGTCGGAAGGTCACCTAATATCGGGGCAGTTGACCACGTTTCTGTGATTAGACACCGATAAAAAGCCATTAAGATGCATGGTGGATTTGCATGTCTAGACATATGTCTACGATTTTGCACCTTCCCGATATGTCTCCGATTTTGACATTTTGTATCGGTGCCATATCGGGAGGTCTACAATTCTATCATAGTAGGTGGACGCCGGGCCTTAGAGGGGACCCCCACCTACCACGATAGGCCACGACATGCTTCCCAATCGCTACGATTTGGAATGGCGAAATCGTGACCTATCGGGAGGTCCCCAAATCGTAGACCTCTGTCGTGATCCAATCGGTGAATCATACGCGCTGACCACGATATCTTCCCAATAGGCTACGATACCCAATGACAGGCTACGAAATTTCCAACATGTTGGAAATTATCGGGACCTCTACGATTGGCGTTTTCATTGCAGCCTATCGTGAGCTGTCGTAAACGGAATCGCAGAAACCTGTTCCACCTTCCACGATTTCGCCAGACCTCACGCTAGAATCGGAATGGTGTCGGGAAGACACCGATAAAAAGCCATTAAGATGCGTGGTGGATTGGCATGTCTAGACATATGTCTACGATTTTGCACCTTCCCGATATGTCTCCGATATTTGCTTTTTGTATCGGTGCCATATCGGGAGGTTTAAATTTCTATCGTAGTAGGTGGACGCCAGGCCTTAAGCGCCAGATCCACTAAAGCAATTTTCCATGCGAATTTGGGTTCGCAGACGTTCGCATGGATAGGCGAACGCCTTGCGACAATATTCAATATATTGAATATCATCACATGGGATTCGCACAGTCGCATGGATCGCAGACGCATTCGCTTGGTCGCCCTAGTGGATTCAAGTCACAATTCAAGTGTGGCAACTAATTTAAAGGTGAAAAGAAGAAACATATCTCTGAGAAAAGATATATATAGGTTATACTGTAGTTGGAATACCTAAAAAAGAACGGAGCAATATTATGACCACATCATTACAAATTTTGGAATTGTTTACTGTGGTTTTTTATAATGTTGTGGAGATTTAGGATTGTATAAGGACCAAACACTGGAACAAAGGATGAAAACAAAAGAAAAAGAAAAACTGATTGCAAAAAAAAAAGACAAAAAAGGCATTATAATTATACAGGCATTATGACTTAAGCATCTATTTGGAGTTCCCTGAAGTAACAGTTCCCACAGTATCACTTGTCACACACATCCCCAGTGTACAAATGGAGCCCTTGTCTTTGTGAGAAATAGAAAAAATATATAATTGCCAAACAGCCAAATAATACTTAGTTAAAACACACAAGGATATTTGGTAAAATGGAGCATTTAATTGGCTGATTATAACATATCAATTACATTTAACTAACTCTCTGCTGGTAGTCATAGTCTTTGGCTGACAAACAATATTAGTTTCTGGCACGGGATAAAACGTGTTTACCACAAGTACTGGGCTTCCTACAACGTAGCTACAATCAAGCCTGATTAATGAACTACAAATGTATGTTTTAACTGACTGTTTATGTTATCATAACTACCAATCTCGAGTACATTCTCGCTTAATGAACTATTCCAGGGGACAAATTACTTGATAATTACAGATGCTTTAAGATATGGCCTAGTAAACGCGGCCGATGACGTCCCGACACCACATGAAGTGAATATGGATTTATGATGAAGGCGCCAGTTGGGTCTCTAAGAAGTAATTGCCCACACCTGGAGGCGCCGCTAGCTTTCCGGGGCGTTAGGTTTGTAATTACTTTGGTGTTTCCTGATATAAAGGCCATTTAATTGTAATATTGCTTCCTCATCTCATTTTATTATTAAACAGGTACACACCTGAGTCTAAATATCAAAACATAAACCTTAGTGTTCATCATTTTGTTTTTTAAGCTAAAAAAAAAAAAAATCATTTCTCACGGGATTAAGTTGAAGTTAGGATTCGAATCAAAACAATAGATTTATATTCTTCATCTAAACGTGGCTTTCTATACTTTGTGTTTAGAATGTAAGTAAGCATTACAGTATTAAGAAAGAAATTGATGAGTGTTTGGTCTGTGTCCTCGTTCGCCACCGAGTTTGGAATGCACAGTAATATAGAAAGACATGGTTAGTGTGTCTGAATGGAATCTGTTCAGAGATATTTTGGTCAGAAATACTCACCGAATTCGAAGGATGAGGTGAGTATTTCTGACCAAAATATCGAGGAACAGATGGAATTCAGACACACTCACTATGTCTTTTTATTATTATATACCTAGAAATCATTAAGAATACCATTCTACAACTCACTAAATAGGAGATTGAGTGGTCACGTGGCACAGTGGGTAGTATTATATATATTACGCCATAGTGTGGACGAATGAAATCATTACTACTGGGGAATAAACCTGAGACATTCGGGCACCGGTATATAATAATATGAACGAGGCAATAGCCGAGTGAATAGTCTGAAGCACTCCAAACGAGATGGTGAATGGGGACTCAGACGAAACACGAAAATTTTCCTGATTTTATCTTAGCCTGGAAATATTTATCTGTTTATCACCCGTTGAGAAGGAGTTACCTTACTCGGAAGCCTGTTGAGAACGAGTTCCTATTGTTAAGCCTACGTACGTTTATTCCAGGCTAAGATGATAATTAAATAGAACTGCATCGAGAATCGTAGAAATACACAATACTCTACGAGGTTGGATGTGCCCAAATCGTCATCAAGGCGAAGCCGAGTGATGATTATGGCACATCCAAATGAGTGGAATAGTGGTTGTTTTACGATTCGAGTGTGGTTCTGGATTTATCTTACCCCTTTCTATGACATTAAATCAATATAACGTCATCTGACATTCACGACGCCACGGCCATTGTCACTTTATGGGGGTGATCGTTGAGTATTTTTTCCCAATGTTATTTCTATGGCAAAGCTTATACCAGGGGTGAGATAATGGATACTATGCAACTTATATCAAATGTCCTTACTCTAAAGCCCTACTTCCACCACCTCTTCCTTATGAATTCCTACTCAGCCAATGACCTGCTGGTTTCATTGTTTTATATGGAGAATGTCATGATCAGATCATGATCAGAAAACTAATGCTGATTGGTTGGAAATGGGAACTCTTTTTTGTGTCACATGATCGCTAGGTTGTTTCTGATTGGTTGGAAACAATAACTCATTTTGTGTCACATGATCAGAAGGCTGTTGCTGATTGGTTAGAACTAGGTACTCATTTTGTGTCACATGAACAGATGGTTGTTTTTGATTGATTCGAGAAAGTAACTCATTTTGTGTCACATGATCGCTAGGTTGTTGCTGATTGGTCCAATTACTGGTACCTCTCTCCATCTGTGTTCTGGTTAGATAAAATACACTGTTGATGTGACAATAAACATAACATAAACAGTGGGCAAACGGCGATCAGTAGCGGCTACACTTGCCGCCAGAGCTACACTACCTTAGCTGTGGTTGGGTAAAGGGGGGCGTCCACCAACCACGACAAGGCTACGACAATGGCTTTCCGTCAAGGTCCACGACAGGCCTACGATTAGAAAGCGTGTCGCAGCCTTGTCGTGGTTGGTGGACCCTAGTTCCCGACAAGAGTCTACGACAAGGCCACAACAGACTGTGACTGGAAGCTTGTCGGGGGCTTGTCGGGGGCCTGTCGGGGCCTTCCGACAAGGCTATAACAATATGGAACATGTTCAATTTTTCCCACGACTGGACCTTTGTCGTGGAGTGTTGTGGTTTCCTCGATATCACTGTCATAGTGTGTCGGTACCATGGACGCCTTTTTTACGGCATCCACCGAAGTCTACACACGCCCCGACAAGGCTGTCGCAGAGCTGCCCTTCTCACGACAAGGCTGCGACAAGGCTGCGAGTCATGGAGTGTCATGGCGTGTCGGGAGTGTGTCGCAGAGGCCTGCGATAGGAAATTTTGATGGAGTGTGCACTTCCCAATACACCCCGATAACGCTGTCGCTGGGCCCCTCTTCTCATGACAATACTGCGACAAGGCCGCGATTGGAACTTTCATGTCGGCACTTGTCGTAGCCTTGTCGTGGTTGGTGGACGCCCGCCTTTAAATACACGGCCACCTTCACCCACTACCACTAAGTGTCTGTTACTCTCCCAGCAGATGTTTCATGTGACCTGGACCTATGATTGGAGAGTGCAATATTTCTCACTCTTGAAATCATTTTTATATATCCTTATTTCCTTTTGTGTGTGTTTTTGAATCGAATAACCATCAAGGTAGAATTAATTATCAATTGGTGAGCTGTGAATATTTATTGATAAGTATTCCTGCTTTCAGAACCTACGTATGAAAAATAAACTTGGTCTGACAGTTAGAATTCATGGACACGACCTGGGTTTAACCTTATCAGCCTATTAGTATAGACATTGAAGATAACGGATGGTTTTGTGGGCAGGCGTCCGTATACCATCGTGTAGTAATACACGAGCATCGGTGAGTGTATTACTACGTCAACCTCGAATGTTTTACAGAGCCACCTGTCCACAAAACCATCGTTTGTTGCATTTATCATCCTTTAATTTTTTCGAATAAATTGAACCCAGCAGTTGTTATATTAAAGGATATAACAATAGAAACTATTTATGTTGCTCTATACCATAAAAGCACTATTTTCCAGTATATCATGGTTTTGAGGCTGTATACCACAGATTTGAATCCGTATACAACAGTTAAGATCTGACAGGTTTTATATAATGGGTTTTCCATACATTTCCAATGGATTCTGTGTACACATGGATAGATGAGGAGGTAACCAATCTAAGTCGGTTCTTGGTGTCGCAAAACTACCCATGTTTCTTCAAAACTCACGCAGGGGAAAATGCTGACTCGGGAACCTCCCGCCACATCTCACCCCTTGGCTACCTCTCATTTGTAGGCCTGGCCGCCATATGTTGTGGGGAGATATACGAGGGCCAAGTCAAAGTGGAGTTTTTGGAGTAAATTAGTGTTGTAGCCTGTGGGTGTTTCCTGTTCCGCTCTCTGACTGAGTGTGAGCAGAGGCTGCGGGTGGCGTCGCCTAGCGGGTATCACGTGCAGACACGTGGTGAGGGGTGAGGAGGGAGGGGGGAGGGGGTGTGTCTAAAGTGACCAGGTGAGGGTGTCTGTAGACGCCATTATTTGAGTTCCACACAGCATCACAACCGCTCCCTGTATACGTGCCCGCCCCTGATTGGCTGTCAGCTGAGGCCGTCTGTGTTCTCGTTTCTGATTGGTGGAGACTGCTGAAGGTGTCTGTGTCCTTGTTTCTGATTGGTGGAGACTGATGAGGCTGTGTTCCTGTTTGTGATTGGTGTAGACCGCCAATTAAAGACTCCCAGTCCCAAAGGTATATTATGTAGTTGTAAACAAGTATTCCAATATCCATAAAAATAAGTTTTAAAATGGTTTTATTCATGATTAACAACAGTATAGTAATACAGGGGAGGAAATACAGTAAAACCCTGCGTAATACATAGACAATTATCGATGGTTTTGTGTCCTGGCGGCCGTAAACCACGAGAGGTTGACGCGTAGTAATACACGAGCGCTAGCGAGTGTATTACGAGGTCAACCGCGAGTGGTTTACAGAGCTGCCTGTCCACAAAATCATCGCTTGTTGTATTTATAATCCACATTTTCGAATAAAATAAACCCAGTAATTGCTATATTAACGGGTATAACAATTTCTTTACTCTATAGCACAAAGGGACTATTTCCCGCATATACCATGGTTTTGAGGCCGTATACCACAGATGTGAATCCGTATACCACAGTTATGGTATCTGACAGGTTGTATACAATGGGTTGTGGTTTACTGAGTCCCCATACATTTTCAATGGGGGCTTTGTATACGATGGATAATAAAGTAAAACACCCTCCGTTCCGGGCCAAACGAGGTGTACGCTTACGCGGAGTTCAATTAAAGATCTAATAGAGGGGACAATTTCCGTTCCGAGCAAAAGTGCCGCTTACACGGGGTGTCCGGTAACGCGGGGTGTCCATTAGACGGGGTTCTACTGTATTGAGTGAATTGATATGAACCAGCGCCAAAACGGAATTATATATTGAGTTTGAATGGTAGACTTGACCTTCTAAAAAGTAGAAACAAACAAAAGAACGTATTCGGGTTTTTGTTCGTATTATTCTTATGTACATTGTCCAGGCAGGTGTCGGTACCTGACAGATATATTGACCAATTAAATCAACGAACCGACTGTTACGATAGGTTTTGATTGTAATAACAGGCTCTAATATCAGTGCAGACCATTTTCTATATGCCATAGAAATCCAGGGATGTGGGTCAACTTTATTCAACATTTATGGACGACCTTATGGACGGCTACGACTGTCTCAGTGAACAGACTTGAATGCTATCAAACGATAACCCTTGTATGAGGTACATGTATGATCCTAGATTATTAAACAGGCCCAAGATATGTTTCTTTCATCTGCCAATTCCATGGAGCTTCAGAGTAGCTCCGTCAAAGTCTGAGTCAGATGTAAGGTAAGGAAAAGGAAACTCTTCAAATTACATCGACTGAGCAACCTGCCCCTCAGCATTCGGAACGGAGAGGTACATCTACTGAGCAACTCAATACCCGCCCCTCAGTATTCAGTATAGAGAAGTACATCCACTGAGCAACTCAATACCCGCCCCTCAGTATTCAGTATAGAGAGGTACATCTACAGAGCAACTCAATACCCGCCCCTCAGTATTCAGAACGGAGAGGTACATCTACTGAGCAACTCAATACCCGCCCCTCAGTATTCAGTATAGAGAGGTACATCTACTGAGCAACTCAATACCTGCCCCTCAGTATTAAGTATAGAGAGGTACATCTACAGAGCAACTCAATACCCGCCCCTCAGTATTCAGTATAGAGAGGTACATCTACTGAGCAACTCAATACCCGCCCCTCAGTATTCAGTATAGAGAGGTACATCTACTGAGCAACTCAATACCTGCCCCTCAGTATTAGGTATAGAGAGGTACATCTACTGAGCAACTCAATACCTGCCCCTCAGTATTCAGTATAGAGAGGTTCATCCACTGAGCAACTCCATACCCGCCCCTCATTATTCAGTATAGAGAGGTACATCTACTGGGCAACTCAATACCCGCCCCTCAGCATTTAGTATAGAGAGGTACATCTACTGAGCAACTCAATACCCGCCCCTCAGCATTCAGAACGGAGAGGTACATCTACTGAGCAACTCAATACCTGCCCCTCAGTATTCAGTATAGAGAGGGTCACCTACTGAGCAACTCAATACCCGCCCCTCATTATTCAGTATAGAGAGGTACATCCACTGGGCAACTCAATACCCGCCCCTCAGTATTCAGTATAGAGAGGTACATCTACTGGGCAACTCAATACCCGCCCCTCAGTATTCAGTATAGAGAGGTACATCCACTGGGCAACTCAATACCCGCCCCTCAATATTCAGTATAGAGAGGTACATCTACTGAGCAACTCAATACCCGCCCCTCATTATTCAGTATAGAGAGGTACATCTACTGAGCAACTCAATACCCGCCCCTCAGTATTCAGAAAAGAGAGGTACGTCTACTGAGCAACTCAATACCTGCCCCTCAGTATTCAGTATAGAGAGGTACATCTACTGGGCAACTCACAACCTGCCCCTCAGTATTCAGAATGGAGAGGGTCACCTACTGAGCAACTCAATACCCGCCCCTCAGTATTCAGAATGGAGAGGGTCACCTACTGAGCAACTCAATACCCGCCCCTCAGTATTCAGTATAGAGAGGTACATCTACAGAGCAACTCAATACCCGCCCCTCAGTATTCTGTATAGAGAGGTACATCTACAGAGCAACTCAATACCCGCCCCTCAGTATTCAGAATGGAGAGTGACAACCACTTGGCCCCATTGCTCCACTTTTCGTGGTATCGCTAGCTATAATCGGATCGCAATTTTATATTTACGATTACTATAACGATCTGACTACTCCAGTAATATCGGATCGTATCGCTATATTTCCGCAGTATCGCTAATTTTTACGATGTGATTACAATACAACAATTCAGGGTACACCACACCACATAGACATGGTATGAGAAGGACTGGGCTTTGATATAGCAGTAAGTCTACCACTGCTGGGGATGAAGGAGAAAGGTGGCTGTTCACCACACCACAAAGACATGGTATGAGAAGGACTGGGCTTTGATATAGCAGTAAGTCTACCACTGCTGGGGATGAAGGAGAAAGGTGGCTGTTCACCACACCATATAGACATTGTATGAGAAGGACTGGTCTTTGATATAGCAGTAAATCTACCACTGCTGGGGATGAAGACGAAAAATGGCTGTACACCACACCATATAGACATTGTATGAGAAGGACTGGTCTTTGATATAGCAGTAAATCTACCACTGCTGGGGATGAAGGAGAAAGGTGGCTGTACACCACAACACATGGACATGGTATGAGAAGGACTGGCCTTTGATATAGCAGTAAATCTACCACTGCTGGGGATGAAGACGAAAAATGGCTGCAGTGGGATTCAAAGAGAACACTTCCTTAATGTGACGCCTCCTGTAACCAGAGTAAGTGCATAGTGTTCCCTTTGTGACATCTCTCTAAATACAGATCAGAAAGCAATCTTCAAACTGTTCAGGAACTAGTATACGAAATATTAAAATATCGAAATACTTGCCCCAAACAGGTAACTTGGTATAGACATACGAGTAGAGTGCAGGATCTATGTTTTGAGAGTGTTACACAACCATTCTTCACAAACTAGCCTCTGTTCCTTTAGTTTTCTAGAATCTTTCATGTTGTTGCAGCTTGCCTTCTCTCTTTGAGTTTTTCTTGTGATTTAAGTTTTGTCTAGCTGCCTTCAGGAGAAGGATTTATCTGCTTTCAGAGAAAGATTAAAAACAAGTTTTGGTCAAAGTTGTCATTCTCCACGAGTTTGGCCCAGGGCCATATGAACAAGACGAAGCCGAGTGAATATCGTGTTGCGTTCAAACGAGTTGGAGTATTATGGCTTTGACCAAAATGAGTCGCTTTCTGTATTTTCTCACCCCTGGACACAATGGGTATATGATATCATAGACCATAAAGAATGGACTGTAATACTTAAGCAGAACTGTCTTTAGAAACGTATTTTGAATGACTATGCCACGAGTTTGGATGCGTAGTAATCGTCACGAGGCGTCACGTCTTTAGCACAGGAGGCAGGCCAGTGGATTCTCAAGGCTCTAAGCCTGGTTACTTAAGAATTCTTAGTGCGTAGTGAGAGTACAGAATACGACTTAGAGAGTGTGAGATCTTATGAGAGGGGTGCACCGGTGGGCCATCCTTAAGCCCAAGGCCCATCTACCGATCAAGGATTAGTTCGCAAATCGTATAGGAGTCAGTGAACTTGTCTCAGGCAAATTACGTAATACCTCGGCCTGTGTCGGCCATCCAATCAAAGGCCATTTACCAACGTTCCATTATCGGCGACTAGATTTATCAACATATTGATAAACATTTCACCACCGATTTTGGAACATAGAAACCACAACTTTCCGGCGACAGAAGGACATCTAAAGCCTGATGCCCATCTACCGATTCAGGGTTGAGCGATTCGTTTGCAAATCGTATAGGAGTCGGTGAACTTGTCGCAGGCAAATTATGTAACTCTTCGCTCGATCTGCGGACATTGAGGAGATGGGGTGCTGGATATTAGGGTCTATTTTTCAAAACCTGCATTTTTGATAAAAATCTAATTTACAGGGCTACCGCTCTTAATATTCAACTTACAGTCATAATTCTCATATCAATAGATGTATCTTATCGAGTTCTTTCATTCCAATATAGGTTTTTGCTATGTACAAATGGGTTTTGTTGATGAAAATTGAGAAAAACTGTTTTTCCCCCCTAGTTTTCCCATTTTTTATTGTTATTGCTGATGAACAAAGCATTGACATATCTTTATAAAGAAATGTAGTAGAAAAACTGATTTACCAAAATATCCTATAGCATCAAGGTTTTGGGAAATATTATAAAAGAAGGAAAAATAGATACATTTCTGAGAGTCTTATGGTTGGAAAATTTTCCAAATGAAAAGTGTTACGTCCATGACCCCTTTGTTGAAATATCTGAAACAATAATAATTAAACAATCTAATACATCTTGTTTGCCTTTAAATTGTGTGGAAACATGTTTCTTTACAATGACTAAAGTTTAAACTTGATTGCATCAAATTAAGTGTGTGATATCCACAATTTGATTATTCAAACTGAAATTCCAAAAAAGAGGGGTCATGGACGTAACAGTCACATAAAACATAATTATGGTTCCTGTAACTATTTCTTCAAAAGCAAACCTCAGCTATTTGTTACTTATATATGTGGGCTTAAAGGCACAATAACATTTTTTCAAAAATCTTTTGATCTACACCTCTGAGGACACAAAAATTCATTTGTTACGTCCGACACCCCCTGTTACGTCCGACACCCCATTATATGATAGAAAGCAAAGAAAATGCTTATGGCAGGTCATATTGTTTATTTAAGATGTCAGTACGTTGACTATTAGAAATAGCTATATATACAAGCTTTTTCTAAGTGTTTTTGATGGAATTCTTTCCCTATGTGGTTACAAAGTGTTACGTCCATGACCCTTATATCAGATATATGAGTATGATATAATTGTTCCATAGTTATTGATTTGTTATTGAAGTAACATATTTCATATGCCTAGTCCCTTCAAATAATGCACTCTTGTTAACATCATGGTCCAACTCCTTTATACATTGATATTTTCATTTCATCTTAAAAAGTGTTACGTCCGATACCCCTTGAGGAATCAACTGTTCAGAGATCCTAGACTTGACTAGATCCATTGATAGTATAATTCTTTTCCTAAACTATTTCATATGTACCTAATTCTTTCAAATGCTGTTATTTCTATTGGCATCTATTAGTTTAGTCCCACTATAAGTTTCCTTTTCAATTTTCTTAAAAGTGTTACGTCAGATACCCCTCTAAGGAATCACCAGCACTCATAAATAAGACATGGGAATGTGGTTACTTTTATTCATGTAGGTTTCATTATGTTTAAAATAGTTCTTCTTGGTTTTTTTAAAGCAGATGATATCAATTATTATGTCTACAAGCTGTTTTTTGTAGTGCTGTCATTAAGGAAATAATGTTACGTCCGACACCCCTGTTTTATAACTCAGAAATATAGATATAGATACAGCAAGAGTAGTTAAGCCTTTTCTATATTTTCCAGGAAATTCAAAAAGATATACAGGTGCTTAGCTTTGATCATTTCATCTTTATACAGGCAACATATGTATGTGTGTTTTCTTGAACTACTGGGTCAAATGAAGAAAGAAAATGATAATTTGATACTATTATGACTAACATATCATAACCATATTTTTCTTGAGGAAATTATGTTTGTATCATAGGGTAGTGATACTGAAAGGATCTATTGACTTATTATGATTAAAAATCCCTTATTTTCCATATTTCATGTAATTTGAGTACTGATATGGTAAATATGTTACGTCCGACACCCCTAAAGAAGCATGTCTTCTCCTGACAGATAAACATATTATAAAGGTTGTACATGAATATTTTTATCAGTTTTTCTCAAGCATTGCATAAGGTTAGCAAAATACCATATTTGTGTGTTTCTGAAGCTATCAAGTAGAATGAAAGGCTATATGTATAATAAGTTCTATGAAAGTACACAAAACAGCTAGGCATTTTACTTACTTGGATAAAAATCAAGCCCTTGTCATAAATTTTCTATCATATCTACATTTGTGGTTTGTGGTTGTTACATAGATGAATTTATGAACTTCCTTGTTTTAAATTTTGGTATCAGTTTGACCAGTTAGTGCTGCTAACTAAGTAATTCCAAAAACCTCTGACTTCTAAGGGGTAGCGGACGTAACACATAAAGCATGGTTCTACTATATTTAGCATAAAATCACGACATGTAATCAGAAGTTATTGGAATAAATTGCCTGTGATAGGTAGATATCTATAGTTAATAGAAATATATGAATTTAGGATTTATTAGCAAATTTTTATTTTGGTGTAATTTTCTCCCCTTGGGTAGGGAAAATGCAGGTTTTGAAAAATAGACCCATTAGTCCTAATCAAATCAGTCTACTAATCGGTGGCTCACCCTTGCCTAGCTGTCCTACATCTACCGACTACGGCCGACTCCACTATGACGGCTTTGCTGAGACAAATTACCGTCCGTTTGTCGCCGACAAAGGTACATAAATGTTCCGATATCGGTAGATGGGCATTGGCCTATAAAGGACATTTAGTGTCAGGAACTAGATGCATCACTAGCTGATCCTGGCCAGCAAAATGAAGATTGAATGGCACTGAATGTATAATAGTGATTAGTCACGCCTGCTGGGTTCGGCAGGAAGGTGGATATTACAAATAGGTAGCCCATGGCCGTAGGGTCAGGGGCGGTCATTGCTCCACCTAGCGCACTCCCTCTGCACTCGCGCTCCCTGCGCGCCCCCTCGTGCGAATCACGTGAACCATTAGGTCACGTGGTGAAGCACGCTCTCACACTCTCTCTCACTCTCTTCTCGCGCTTCACTACGTTCAGACGCACACCAATTTTCTCCGCTATTTTTGGCCTACATCGCTCGCGGCACCGGATACTCCACGAGTATCGGCCCGAGGTCGTTAAGGTTTCAAAGTACGGTTAATTGTTTGCCAGAACAACGTGAGGATGCCGAAGACACGAGCAGGCCCCAGCACATCGCACGCCGATGCGGAGGCCGAAGTAACGTCGGAATCCACCCAACGGCCGTCGGAGGAGCACGTGGACTCGGCCTCCGAGGTAGGCAGTGTTAAGACGGTTAGGCTCGTGGCCGTGGAGAAAGGCCTCGCCGACTTCAAAACGGACATGAAAGATCAGATCGGGGGAGTCCTGGCCGCCATCAACCGGCTGGCGGAACAAAGGAACAACGACCGGGCCTCACGGCCACCTTCCGTCCAGTCGGCCGTGGACCGACGCACCAACGAGTGGGCCGAGGACCAGGCCGCACGGGTCCTGCCCCCGCCACGCCAGTTGAGGGAGCGGTATGCGGCCGACTCCTACATCCAACGCGAGCTGGACCGTGAGGCCATCAGACACGACAGGACTACGGGTAAGCTCCACTCGGACTTAAATATCTCTCGCTTGACCTCGAAGCCATTTATGTTTGTGGACCGCGAGGGCGTATTTACACTGTCTCAGAAGCTGGAGGTGCGGGGGTCCCTAGGGCCGATGGAATACGTTAGCGCGTTCCTCGGTCTGCTGGGGGACGACCGAGCCGTGGAGCCCGCGGACCGGGACCATATGTTTAAACATCTCCACCAGGTGTCCATCGACGCCCAATCCCGACCGTGGGCCGGGGTGAGGCGATGGAGCCAATTTGTGTTCGACCAAATCGAGGCCGGCAGGCTTAGCTGGTCCGACTACGGTCTGATACAGGAGGAGCGGGTCCGGCTCGCCATGACGACCTCGACCCGGTCGGCCGGCCCGGAGAACACAGGGAAGGACAAAGCCAGGGAGCTGCCGTGCCGGCAGTTTAATTCGGAGAGAGGGTGCAGGCATCGGAGCGGGCACGAGGACGGGCCCGTGAAATGGGTTCACATTTGCTCGTTCTGCGATTCGGTGGGGAAACAGTGCGGGCACTCGCTCCATGCCTGCAACCGCAAACTGGGGTACACCATGGGTTACGAGTCCCAGCCGGTAGCCCCTCAACCAACACGCCGCGGGCACCAGGGCGGATACACCCCGCAGGCCGGATACACGATGAGGGCGGCCGACCCCGGACCGGATGCCCTCTACCAACATGGACTTCCGCAGCCGGCAAAAAACGGGCACGGTGCGCCCCGCGAGTAACCGGAGCGCACCCGATCACAGGATGCTCACGTGCACCCCCCACCCGGGCTCCCGGGGTCAGAGGGTACGCGGCACGTGAGATCACAGAGACGTCCAGTGCTGAAACAACACGGGACAGGAAATCGCCAACGGCCACGTGGGCACAGGTGGTCAGCGGCCGCCTCCCGGTCGGCACCCTCCCACGTGAGGCCACCCCGACACGTGACGTCACACACGGGGTAAGGATTCCCCCACGTGACGGGGAGGCAATACACAACAAGAATAACAACACGACTCCGCAGGTCCACGTGGCCGTGCCGGTGGGCGTCCCCCACCCGGGTGCGACCGACCACGGGGCCGAGGACGGACCCCCTCCGTGCGCGCCCCCGGACTTCGCTAAGCTCGAGGAAGTGTGTCGGACCGGGATCATTGCCGCCGGGACTCGTACGGACCCGGGGGCGTTCACGGCACATCGGCGCGCGGAATGGCCGCGGATGCAGGACGGCGCCCCGCCGGCGCACGGCCACATCTACGAGGCGGTGCGGGCCTCGGGCCTGCCCAACGCGATGTGTACCAAGATTACTCTCCCCACGGACCTACGGTTGCGGGCGTGGGAGAAATACCTCACGGGCATGCGGGGGAAGCAGGAGCTGCTGGGCTTCATACGATACGGCTTCCCCCTAGGATACCTCGGTCCCGCGACGGATACCAGAGGGGTGCCTAACCACCCCAGTGCCACCGGGTACCCGACCGAGGTAGGGCAGTTTGTGAAAAAGGAACTGTCGTTCTCCAATCTGCTCGGCCCGTTCTCCGACGCCCCGTTCAGCCCGTGGTGCCACGTGTCTCCCCTGATGTCGCGGGAGAAGCGGGACTCCGAGGCCCGGAGAGTAATAACGGACATGACGTTCCCGCGGCAACAGAGCGTCAATGCCTTCGTGATGAAGAACTCGGTCTACGGGGAGGAAAGGGAGCACAGCCTCCCTACCATCGACGGGTTCGTGTCCCGCCTCCTGAGATCGGGCCCCGGGGCCTACATGGCCTCGATCGACATCGCGAGGGCATACAAGAACTTTCGATGCGACCCCCTGGACTGGCCCCTCCTATGCTTCATGTGGGACGGCGGGTACTATTGTGATACGGCCATGCCGTTCGGTGCCCGCGCGTCCTCGTACCACATGCAGTGCGTAGCGGATACCATAGTGGAGATTCTGGCCGGCAAGGGGGTCGAGGGAGCGATGTATCTCGACGATCTGATCATCATATCGCCGTCGAAGGAGAAAGCCGCGGCGGACTTCGCGACCGCCCGGGAGCTCTTCCGCGAGCTGGGTCTCCCCGAGGCCCGGGACAAAGCCCAGGAACCGTCGCAGGTGGTCCGGTGGCTAGGGATCGACATCGATGCCGCGAACATGACGCTATCGATCCCGGCAGACAAACTGCAGGATGTGCGGCAACACGTGGCGGCCGTCTCCCGGAAGCGGTCCCTCACGAAGCGGCAGCTCCAGTCGATACTGGGAAAAATACTACACGTCGCAAAGTGCATCCGGCCGGCAAGGGCATTCGTCAGCAAGCTCCTCGAGGCCCTGCGAGGCATGTCCGGATTCTACATCAACATCTCGTCGGACATGCGGCAGGACCTCGACTGGTTCTCGAGATTCGCTGACGGGTGGAACGGACGTGCCTTGATCCCCAGGGGCCCCCCGACGAAGTGTATCACGGTAGACGCCTGCCTCACCGGCGTGGGTGGGACGGACGGCCGCCTAGCGTACTCCGGTCAGGTCTGCCCGGTCGGGGACCCGGTGGAGTGTATCTCGGAGCTCGAGGCCCTAAATACCATATACGCCCTCAACACGTTCCTCACTGACCGGGACCGAGGCACGAGGGTGGAGGTGTTCTGCGACAATATGGGGACTGTCCAGGCCCTCACGTCGGGGCGGGCACGCAACCGGGTCCTCGCCGAGTGCGCGCGCCAGGCCTGGATGGTACAGGCGAAATTACAGGTGGACCTCCTGTACACACACATCCCGGGGGTGCTCAACTCGGTCGCGGACGCCCTCAGCCGGTCGCACCTCACCTCCAGAGACAATGCTAGAGCTGAACGTTACATGTCATTTCATAATCTAATGCCTGTTGTGCCTTGTAACCACGCCTCATTTGTGCCTGTCCTCCGGCTCTCCTGCAGATCCGGCGCTACGTTGTCTCCAGCAGAGGGCATCTGCGCGGCAAGCCGCGGCGCGTGCCCCCGGCACGGTCGCGAACCAGCGAAGCGCCGTATCAACCTACATCGCATTCTGCCGGAGGACGGGCACGGACCCGCAGCAGCCGTCAGTCAGCCTCGTCACGTCGTATCTGGAGTACGTCCGGGACCACGCCCCCTCGCCCGCGACCGTGGCCAACCACTTGTCGCACCTACGGTCGCACCTGCGCCTGTCCGGGGGCAACGTCGCGGCGACCGAGGACGCGAGAGTAAAGAGGGCCATCGACGCAATGAAGAGGGACAAGTCCTACACGCCGAACATCAAGCCGCCCATCCCGATGCAGGCCCTCAGGAGCGTCCTCGGTGGACTAACGGCCACGCCCCTCGACCGGTCCACCAGAGCGGCCTGCCTGCTGATGTTCTTCGCGGCCCTGCGGCAGAGCGAGGTCGCCCCACCATCCGTCCGAGGATTCGATCCGGACAGGCACCTAACTCGCGGGGACGTGAAAGTCACGTCAACTCACGTCACGGTCAGGGTAAAAGCGGCGAAAAACCTCCAGTGTGTTGGAGAGGAGAAGCACGTGGCTCTCCAGCCCTCTCCCGACCGGAGGTCGTGCCCTATGCAAGCCGTGCGGGAGATGATCGCGGCCGTTCCCACGTCTAGCGACCGAGACCCGTTCCTGATGAACGCTGATCGGTCACCGATAACGACCAGGTCGCTGACGAGGGAATGGGACAGACTTACGGCTCTGGCGGGGATCCCGGCGAAAACCTACACGTTGCACAGCCTGAGAAAGGCCGCGGCCACTCAGGCCTTCCAGGCCGGGGTCCCCGAACTCTCCATCCAGAGATACGGGGGGTGGCGCTCGAACGCTCATAGGAGCTACATCCGAGTGTCGAGTGCCACTCAGGTTAACGACTCTCTGATAAAGTCAATTAACAAGTGACTCCAACCATGTGCTGCTCCCATTAACCCTTTTCCTACGCTGTATAGTACCAAATATTCACCCTGAAATACGCTGCTGCAGTACCATTTTCACCCCTGTAGTACGCTGGTGCTACACGATATCCAGAATGATGCCATTATATCACCACTCCATGATACTCCAAATTAATCAGGATTTTACATGATAGTCATGATATTAACTATAATGTAGTTTTACATAGGTAGGGAAAATATCATCATAACATTCGCATTAATTCATCAACAAAAATAGCAAGAACTTCAATTTAGGAAATGATGCCTCAATGCATCATAGCGTACTACGCCCGGGAATGCCTCCAGGCATCATGGCGTAGTTAAAGGTTTCATCATAATCCTTTATCTCACCCCCAGTATTTTTGTCCCATTGGCTTAGCATTGGGAACCCATTCTCCATGCCTCTACGAGTATTGCAATCCGTTCTCCATGGTCTATATCCTGTGCAATGCATCGCGGCAAATATGCATGAGATTACACGAAACCTAGCAAGATTTAGTGAGTTATCCAAATCGTGACAAATCTTGCTATAGCTTGTGTGCTGTTGGAAGATCCCAGTTATACATAGAATCAGGCCTGGTAGGCTTTCAGCAACGAAGGGAATCAATAATTATATAGAACTGCATCGAGACTCGTGGAGTATTGTCTATTTATAGAATCGTATAAATAGACAACACTCCAAACGAGTGGAGTATTGTCTATTTTACGATTCGAGTGCGGTTCTGGATTTATCTCACCCCTTTCTATGATGTTAGATAGTATCAGAATATCAGAATAGCTCGAATATACCTAGCGAATCCATATGACGTCATCTCACATTCACTACGCCACGGCCGTGGTGTAGTATTGTCACTTTACGGGGGTGATCGTTGAGTATTTTTTCCTAATGTTATGTCTATGACGAAGCTTGTACCAGGGGTGAGATAAAGGTAATTAAGATATAGATAATAGATCTAACATGGGAAGGGTGATACTTAGGCTTATATGTAGCAGTAAGCCTGATAGGCTTTGTGTAATGAAGGGAATTAATTAATGTAATTCAAATGTAATTAAGATCCTGCATGGGAAGGCTGGTCCCAAGGGATACATGTATATATAGAGTGGTAGGTTTAAAAGGCTAACAGATAGCAGTAAGCCTGATAGACTTTGTGTAATGAAGGGAATCAATGAAGGTAATTGAAATATGATAAAAAGATCTTACATCGGAAGGCTGATCCCAAGTGATATATATATATATATATATATATATATATATATATATATATACATACATATACACAATATTGACTGGTTTCAGATACAAGCGGCCGTGTGCTCCGAGGAGTTGACGCGTAGTAATATCCAAGCGTATGCCAGGATATTACTATGCGTCAACTCCGAGGAGCATACAAACGCTTTTATCTGAAACCAGTCTATATTGTATTTATTATCCACCTTTTCTGGACAAGTGGCATGTCGATATCAGTTCGTTTTAGTTATGCACTATTTTTCCGCATGAACTATTTTTCCGTATGCGCCACCCGGAGCATACAACATATCCGTATGCACCAGGGTAACAGTAAATCATGACACCAGACCCCGACACCCCCCATTCGGGTGCGTACGATACCTGCATACAACATATCCGTATGCACCGGGTATGTCCATACAAACTCCCTATGTGTTTTCTATGGACTCTTTGTATTAGGTGGATAATAAATAAATATATATATATATATATATATATATTTATTACATGAGAAGGCTGATCCCAAGTGATATATATATATGTATATATATGTATATAATGGGCTTTCAGATAGCAGTAAGCCTGATAGGCTTTGTATGTAACGTCAGGACTCAATGAATGTAATTAATGTATAATTAAAGTGTCTTACAGGAGAAGGCTGATCCTCAG
Organism: Alentia gelatinosa; assembly: GCA_950022655.1. Classification (NCBI taxonomy): domain Eukaryota; kingdom Metazoa; phylum Annelida; class Polychaeta; order Phyllodocida; family Polynoidae; genus Alentia; species Alentia gelatinosa. The sequence goes on along the minus strand of OX465581.1, from coordinate 4,165,077 downwards.
GGCCATGCATCCAGGCCGGGTCCGTCCTCCTATCAGTGTAGATTAGCGGTCATCGGCTTATCTCAGATGATCCTCGAGTGTAGGAGATTAACCCTCTCCGTGCCAGCTATCTCCGCTCGCAGACTATTTGCCGCCTAATCCTCCCTCCTCACTCCGCCATCTTAAAGCTCTTATCTTCTCCACAACAAATGGAGCGTGTCGCACGCCGCCAAAACACACACAGTTCCCGCCACCCGCGACTCCTGGTGCGACGATCACACAGATATAGATACAGTTCTCCTTCCGGTGTCGCACTGAAAATATCGTCTGCTTCTTTTTTAAAACAGGGGAACTCCTGCCGGCGACACCGCCCAGGACAACTTCCGGTCGTCAAAAAGATAACCCAGGGAGATGAAACGGAACGGGATGATGATTATTGTTGCTCCGGGTGCTGGTGTAAGTTAGTGTTTTATCTGGTTCCTCTGGTGGTGGTTGTGGTGTTGTGGAGTTGAGGTGCCGCCGCTTACACCGTTCATATCGCAGTGTGGCTGGGTGGCTGGCAGTCCGGGGCACACCCCGGTGGCTGGGCGGGGCTGGCGGCGGGCGGGGCCCGGGTCCCGGCCCGGTTATGACACGTTCTTATCGGTCTTCTCCCTGCTAGCCGTCTCCCCCACTTTCATGTGCTTTGCCACAGGTAGATTACCACTAGACGGAGCCACCACTGCGCTAGAGACCCGTATGTTACTGTGACCATCTCCCATGATGCACCCCGGCAGCGGCGGCGCACGGCGCAGGCGCACCGGAAGTGGAGCGCCCCCTGGAGGGTATCCTGCTGGTACCTGGCGTTATTAGCTTGGTGGAGTGTGATCTGAGTGAATGTCGCACCTACCTGTATGTTACTCACAGCGCTACTTCTTAACACCCAGCCAGACCCCAGTATATAGAAAGAGTGCAGCGGGTATAGTGGAACCTCGTTAAAATACTACATCTTAACAACCAGCTAGACCCCAGTATATAAAGATTGCAGCGGGTATAGTGGAACCTCGTTAAAATACTACATCTTAACAACCAGCTAGACCCCAGTATATAAAGAGTGCAGCGGGTATAGTGGAACCTCGTTATCTTAAAACCGGTCAGACCCAGTCTATAAAGAGTGCAGCGAGTATAGTGGAGCCTCGTTAAGTACTACTATTTAACACCCAGCTAGACCCCGGTATATAAAGAGTAAAGTGCGTATAGTGGAACCTCGTTATCTTAACACCCAGCTAGACCCCGGTCTATAAACAGTGCAGCGGGTATAGTGGAACCTCGTTATAAGGTACATTGTAACCCCAGTCTATAAAGAGTGCAGTGTGTATCGTGGAACCTCGTTATACGCTACTTCTTAACACCCAGCCAAACCCCAGTCTATAAAGAGTGCAGCGGGTAAACCTCGTTAAAATACTACATCTTAATAACCAGCTAGACCCCAGTATATAAAGAGTGCAGCGGGTATAGTAAAACCTCGTTATCTGAACAACCAGTTAGACCCAGTATATAAAGAGTGCAGCAGGTATAGTGAAACCTCATTAAAATACTACATCTTAACATCCAGCTAGACCCCGGTCTATAAAGAGTGCAGCGTGTATAGTGGAACCTCGTTAAAATACTACATCTTAACACCCAGCCAGACGCAGTATATAAAGAGTGCAGCGGGTATAGTGGAACCCCGTTATCTTAACACCCAGCTAGACCCCGGTCTATAAAGAGCTCATTTGAATATGATGATTTGAATGTGATATCCTCTCGGCTGTCGCCTAGTTCATATCACACCGCATCAAACTCGTGGAGAACGACCACTTTGACTGAAACTTGTTGGTTTCTTCTTTAACCTGGTCTGTAAAGAGTACTGCATGTATAATGCAACCTCAATAAATGGGCACTTAACTTGTTGGGTAAACCACTAGATTCTTTCAAAGAAATCCGGGGCTCCGATTTCTTTAAGGGAGTTCCCACATGACAGGTCAGAATAAACAAGAATAGGAACAAAAAGGTATGCTAATCATTGATGAATAAGCGTGGAATTAATTAGAAATAACAATCAAAATGTATGGCTTTTATTCAGTGTATGGATCTTTTTGTGTAACCTTCTTGCACCCAGTCAACTTGCCCTTTCTACAACTGCCTTTCTAGGATCCAAATGTATCAAGTACGAGTAGGTATATGAGGATTTACGATCTGTTGTAACTGTTCATGATCAGCAGATTAGCGAAAGAAACAAGGTACGAGGACCCGTCCCTATTAGGTTAACAAGTTTCACTCGTACTATACACCTATAGGTTTCTGTAAATAGTCAATAACTTACCCAAAATAACACGACTTTGAGGCAAAAATCAAACACGCTTGGGAGGGCGGAAGTTGTTTTCTGCTCCACACCACGCGCGATGTTAATAGCCGCGATTTCGTAAATGAAAACTTTTTGAAAATTGTTTTCTTTGGTAACAATATTCTAATGATATTATTTATTAATTTCCTGTTTGATTTCTTTGTCCGAATTTCGGTTGTTTATTCTTTAGTTACATATTTCTGTCTTAACCAAAAAGATCAAGCTTTCAAAGTATGATGGTACGGCGCCATACCAGCACAGTATGGTGGTACGGCTCAACTACCAGTTGCATAGCAGAGGTTGGTATTTGAAGTATTTTGAGGCATAGGTGTATAGTACACTGACCTCCTGCACCTTTTACAATGTCATAGAATTGGCACGCAGATAGTGAAGGGTTGGCGTTAGCAGAAAGTTTATCTTCTCCCTAACTAAGGCAACGTATGAGCAAATGGCCCTCAATAAAAAGGGAGGGTTCTGTTCCAAAGCCAATGTGCCTTGGTCATCGGATGCCCTTCTTGAAAAGGTGCAACAAACAGGATAGAGAGGATTTCATTCTCAGCAGATTTGTACAAGCTAGGTTAGACGGTCTCCGTTAACGGGGTTCTACTGTAATCGTGTGAAGTGAATGAGAGGGGGAGGAGTAGGAGAGGGGGAGAGCTTAGAAGTCGCAGATCAGAAGTTGACTTGTACAGCCCCAGGGTAACAGTAAATCATGACAGCAGGCCCCGACACCCCCCATTCAGGTGCGTACGATACCTGCAGGGGTTTTATTATCCATCGTATACAAAGCCCCCATTGAAAATGTATGGGGACTCAGTAAACCACGACCCATTGTATAAAACCTGTCAGATACCATAACTGTGGTATACGGATTCAAACCTGTGGTATACGGCCTCAAAACCATGATATACGGGAAAAATAGTCCCTTTTGCTATAGAGCAAAGAAATAGTTCCTAATGTTATACCCGTTAATATGGCAATTACTGGGTTTAATTTATTCGAAAAGATGGATAATAAATGCAACAAACGATGGTTTTGTGGACAGGCAGCTCTGTAAACCACTCGTGGTTGACCTCGTAATACACTCGCTAGCGCTCGTGTATTACTACGCGTCAACCTCTCGTGGTTTACGGCCACCTGTCCACAAAACCATCGATTATTGTCTATGTATAGACCCCCATACCTCTAATTCTCAAGGCAGGCTTCCACCAACCACGGCAAAGACAATGGCTTTCTGACAAGGTCCACGACAGCTCTACGATTTGAAGGCTTGTCGTAGCCTTGTTGTGGTTGGTGGACCCCAGTTCCTGACAAGAGTCTACAATAAGGCCACGACAGGCTGTGACTGGAAGCTTGTCAGGAGCCTTCCGACAAGGTTATGTCAAAATCGAACTTGTTCGATTTTTCCTACGACTGGACTTTTCACAGAACGAGATGGTAATTTACGATTTGTATGGAACGAGGCATTTATGCAGAGTTGGACGTTATATATTTACTATATACCCAAAATTTAAAAAAAAATCATTAATTTAATTTTTAACAACCGCTATGTTAAGAAACATGTATGGCAAGGTGGTTTGTATTTTAGTGTACGGACCAGTGGTCCGTACAGTATTTTTTACGTTATATGTCAAAATGGTACATATTTACAGTAAATACGGCATGGGTATATAGTAAAGACCCCGACACCCACCATTAAGGCCTGTACGATGCTCGTACCGCCCTCCGAGCTAGTATAGACTCAGACACCCACCATTCAGGCCCGTATGATGCCCGTGTTGCCATCCGAACTAGTATAGACCCCACACCCACCATTCAGGTCCGTACGATGCACACACCGCCCTCCGAGCTAGTATAGACCCGACACCCACCATTCAGGTCCGTACGATGCTCGTACCGCCCTCCGAGCTAGTATAGACCCGACACCCACCATTCAGGTCCGTACGATGCTCGTACCGCCCTCCGAGCTAGTATAGACCCCGACACCCACCATTCAGGTCCGTACGATGCCCGTGTTGCCATACGAGCTAGTATAGACCCCGACACCCACCATTCAGGCCCGTACGATGCTCATACTGCCTTCCGAGCTAGTATAGACCCAGACACCCACCATTAGGGCCCGTACAATACTCGTACCGCCCTCCGGGCTAGTATACACCCACCATTAAGGCCCGTACGATGCTCGTACCGCCCTCCGGGATCGTACAGATCCTCAGATCAACCTGCCGTATAATGGTAGCCATACAACCCATGGACGATCCGCATCTTTTTCTCTTTACAAACCCTCCCTCCCTGCTCCTGGCCAGCTCTGTGGCGTTGTTTATTTTCCCCGGTGCAGAGAACCAGTTGCCTTCAAACCCAGCTTCAATTGCCTCCATCCTCTAACCGCTCCCCGTGCTCGCCGATCTGTTGTGAATCCTGCAGACAGATTGTGCTGATTCTAGGGAGTGAGACCTTGTGTTATGATTCTTACACATACATACAAGAGACAAGGAGGCCGATGCTACTCCCGAACCGAGCCTGTAGCGGCGGGCCCCGGGAACCCCCGACGGGAGGCCGGTATCCATTGAGATGAAAGGCACGGGGCTTGGGTAAAATCCTCCACCAGGCTTGTCGGAGGTAAAGGAGAGGGAAACGGCGAAAGAAAAGGACAATCGACATCACATCAAAGCTGGGCAAGTAGTAGGAGCACGGGAGGCTATAGAGCATGGCGTGGTGAGGCTGGAGAATCCGCCATTTTGAATATGGGGAGATATATGGATCTTTAATCAAGTTAAAGATAATTTTAAATATGAATTGAAGAAAACGTCATAAATGGCCGATATTTATATAGAACCTCCAACATTGACCTTGAGTTTGAGGCTTAGAACCTCTTGATTTCAAGACATGATTTTCATGCCATCTTTTTGGTCCATCGTAGAATATTTACAAGATGGCGCACAATTCATGTACCCGTGTCAACCAAACCATCTTTTTTCATTACACATTTACTAAAACCCCTGAAACCAAAACTTATGACGGAAAACCACCAGTACTACTCAGCCTTTGGCATTTTTATATACAGCAAAACCCCGCTTAAGGGGACACTCTCCGTTCCGAGCAAAGGGTCCAAGCGAGGTGGCCCCTAAAGTGGGGTCAAAATAAACTAAATAAAGATATCTGTTCCGAGAAAGCTGGCCCCTTAAGCGGGGTGACCCCTTAAGCGAGGTGTTCCGTAAGTTGGGTTTTACTGTATGTCAGCCATTTTGGATTCCAAGATGGCTGCAAATGATCAATGTTAAAGCACCAGCATCATAGTGGTGCTACTAAATACCTCGATACATTTTATTTATTGATGATTTCAACAGTAATATTGATCCAAAATACTAGTGAATATAGCGGTACTGTGCAGGACTGCATAGTGGATGAGTAATTATTATCTCACTCCTGGGACCTGTTTCAGTAGTTTCGTGACATGTCTAGATGGCGTCTGTGACACCATATGGACAGATCACAAGATTGCAGTCGATGACACACGAAGTTTCACTCACTTCTCGTATGAATTAAGCAATGACACTTAAACACGAGTAGGGGATACATATAACCTATAATCGTTTCAAATATGAAGAAGATTGGCCACTTCGATCTTCGGATATTTGCTAGTCTTTTTCCGCTGGTGCTTGCACTGTTGGTGTAGATGTTGATGTCTGTCTAGGCCTAATGTCACGAGACTACTGAAACAGGTCCCTGGTATTTTTTCCCCATAGACTTAACATTGGTAACCTGTATCCAAAGCCCATTGAATATCAGGGACCTGTTTCATTAGTTTTGTGACATGTCTATGACACCATACAGACATTGGGGTTGTCTATTTTAGTGGCAACACAAGTAGCTGCCCTTAGGAAAAGACAGACACCAAACATAAGAATTAGACAAAACTAGACATCATGGACCTGTTTCACTAGTTTCGTGACAAAAGTGTTAGACAGATATGAAAAGCGGCACCAACAGTGCAAGCAAGAAGGGACAAAACGAAGTCTAATGTCTAGTTTTTATGAAACCGGACACACCATCTAGACGCCATCTAGACATGTCACGAAACTAGTGAAACAGGTCCCTGGAAAAATACTCAATGGGGGATTATGTCACAAAGGTTAGCCCATTAGTCAATGTGAAGGGTGAGATAAATTGAGAAACCTATTCAAGTTTACGGTCAGAGCTTGATCCCATCTTATTTGAATCACTACATAATTCACGCTGCTTCTCATTGGGATTGCTGTAATTCACGCGGCTTCGCCCTCAGCTCGATGGGATACGAGCTATGACCCTAAATTTTCATAGCGTACCTCTATAGCATTCTATCTATCACCCGTAATAAATAGCATATGTGAATGGTGCAATTATATGGCTTATGTGCAGGAGTTCAAAGACGACTGGTAAGAATTCTTTCACCCAGAACAAAAGGGATCTATCATTGGCGAGATTGGTGCAATTAGATGAGCATTGCCCTCTGAGAATCGAGATTCATCTCTCATCATCATTAGTGGGATAATGTTGATGTCACCAGATTTCCAGGAACTGATATATATATATATATATATATATATATATATATATATATATATATATATATATATATATTTATTATCCATCGTATACAAAGCCCCCATTGAAAATGTATGGAGACTCAGTAAACTACTACCCATTATATAAAACCTTTTGTGGACAGGCGGCTCTGTATCTGGTATCTGACAGGTTTTATATAATGGGTAGTGGTTTACTGAGTCCCTATGCATTTTCAATGGGGGCTTTGTATACGATGGATAATAAATGGCATGAGTTGTCTTCGCGGCATGATATCACAAAGCGGAGCTGAGTGATATCTGTAGCGGAAGACAATGAATGCCATGTAAACAACTATATGAAATTGAGTGATGTTTAGATTTTATCTTACCCTGTTACATGTTTTTAATTTCATATGCCACCAGTGGCATATAAATATTTTATGCCATAACCGTGGCATACAGTCACACCATGTTAAGTCTATGGAGATTTATATGAGGGGTAGGACAAACAGTATAACCCAGCGTAAGCAGTCACCCTCCATTCCGGGCCAAAGTGGCTGCTTACGCGTGGTGTGGCCGCTTACACGGGGTTAAAATAAACATCCAATAGAGGGAACCGTTCCGAGCAAAGTTGTCTATAGATCTATCTACCTCTGTATATGTATGTATGTGTGTAAATATATATGATATATACACACATATATACATGTGCATATAAGAATATACATATTTATCCTACCCCTAATATAAAATCCCATAGGCTTAACATTGAGTTTCCGTATGCCACGCTGACTGGCATACAGAGTTTTATATGCCACTAGTGGCATACAGAATTGTTATCACGTAATATTCCAAAATCGAAGAGACGGGGTAGGATAAAATCAAAACCTGATTCGTTTTAATCGTGGCAACTGCATGCCACTCCTGGAGTTTTGGCTCCGGACTTCACTTGGCTTCACCTCGTGAAATCACTATACCAATCTCCAGTCGTGGCATACGGTGGCCAAGATTAAAACTCATCCAGTTTTACGATAATATGTTTCACATATGGATTATTCTCCTGGGCTTTATAAAACTGGGAGCATTCATTGCCATCTTAAACTCCTTTGATGTGGATGAGGGTACTCCTCTTCACGATAGAGCCTCACTATGGGACCAGTGGAGCGATATGAAGGAAACCCTTGAGAAAAAAATAAATACAATCTCCAGGCAGAGGTAAAGTCATCCACGTGCTAGCCCCTGTCAGGTGCCCTTAGTGACTGACATCTCCAGTGGGGGGAGAGTGGTTTACTTCACACGTCAAGGTGAAATGAACTTGTAGAGACACGCCTGCTGGTACTCGGCGATCGAGAGGTCTGACATTCACGATACCAGCGCCTTGAGTGTGGGCCGCCATTTTGTTATCTCCCAACAGAGGTTCAGAGGACAGAGGCGACACCTGACGGGCGTCATTTATCTGTCATATACACCGGAATTCATCTATTATCGCTCAACTGTCATAGATGCGGGGATTCTTGTATTATTGCTCATCTCTCCTACTCCTGGAACTTCAACTATTATCGCTCATTTCTCATAGACCTAGGTCTTCATCTATTATCGCCCATCTCCCATACACACAGGAATTCATCTATTATCGGTGATATTTGATATAGACACACAGGACTTCATCTATTATCGCCCATCTCTCATACTCCTGGGTCTTCATCTATTATCGCTCAGGTCTGAGATAGATTATTTCTCATATAGAAAAACTTGATATAAGAAAGAAGTTTAGGCCTATTTGTTGGTATACATATCAAAAACATATATTGAATTGTATAGTGCGTTGTCCAATCACATCATAGCTTTTAGTCACGTGTCAACCTAGGTAAGAATACGTCAACCTTAAGAAAACGCAAGTTACTGCACTCCCAGCAGCGGTATATAATAAGATACAAATAAAGCCCCTAAGGCCCGGCGTCCACCTACTCCGATATGGCACCGATATGGTCTACGAGGCACCTCCCGATAAAAAATCAAAATCGCGTTGGAAGGTTACCTAATATCGGGGCAGTTGACCACGTTTCTGCGATTAGACACCGATAAAAACCCCATACAACGCGTGGTGGATTGGCATGTCTAGACATATGTCTACGATTTTGCACCTTCCCAATATGGCACCGATTTTGACATTTTGTATCGGTGCCATATCGGGAGGTCTACGATTCTATCGTAGTAGGGAGACGCCAGGCCTAAGACAGCGACATCCACCACCGATTGAAGATTTTAGTCGGGAACATAAATGTCACTGTCTTATACCCTCAAATATTCCTCCTGATCACACCTCCTCCCTTTATAGCCTCATAAAACTGTCCAATTGAGATCACAGAGAGCAGCTGGGTGCCAGGTCCGGCCGGGCCCCATGCCGGGTAATAGGCCTTAATAGACTAAGGCCTGGTGTCCACCTACCACGATAGAAAGTTAGACCCACCGATATGGCACCGATACAAAAAGAAAATATCGGAGACATATCGGGAAGGTGCAAAATCGTAGACATATGTCTAGACATGCCACTCCACCATGCATTGTATGGGGTTTTTATCGGTGCGTAATCACAGAAACTTGGTCAACTGCCCCGATATTAGGGGACCTTCCCACGCGATTTTGATTTTTTATCGGGAGGTGCATCGTAGAGCATATCGGAGCTATATCGTAGTAGGTGGACGCTGGGCCTAAAATACAAAGTTTAAAAACTTCTGTCCTATTCATGATATCAGGAAACAGATCCCAGATCTATAATCGTCTCACTCTCCCCTACAAATCAGTGTATAAAACTCGTAGATCTAACAAACAGATACATATTAACGCTAATGAAGCAGCCTTCAGATAATCGGGAACAGTCAGTGAAGTGCATACAGCGACAAGATTATGGTCGGGCAGAGTCGGTCATTACCCCCATGCTAGTAATGCCGGACCTGACTATAATCGGGTCTGTGAAGTGCGTACATGTATATTCATAAGGCCTGGCATCCACATACTATGATATGGTTCCGATATGGTCTACGATGCACCTCCCGATAAAAACTCAAAATCCCAACCTAATATCGGGGCAGTTGACCACGTTTCTGCGATGAGGCACCGAAGAAAAACCCTTATTATGCATGGAGGATTGGCACGTCTGGACATTTGTCTACGATTTTGCACCTTCCCGAGATGTCTCCGATATTTGCCGTTTGTATCGGTGCCATATCGGTTGGTCTAAATTTCTATCGTAGTAGGTGGACGCCAGGCCTATTATTACATACCTATGGCTGAACGTCTATGAAATACTACCCGCTGCTATGGGGACAGTATAGATTATGTTCGGGTGCACTCCGCCCGTAGTGAATATTCGGGCGCACTGTGACAATCGGGTGTATTGGTAGATATGATAAGTATTTAAAATGGCGTTTTTTTGTATTTAGGTATGTAATGATAAGAAAACTTAGGGACTGAGCCCGTAGGGATGCCATTCTCGGCCTTTTTATGCAATAAACACGTCCTTCCGCCTGCGGCGTCGGGACGTATTTATGGCATAAAAAGACCTCGAACGGCCATCCCTTCGGACTCAGTAACCACGTTTTCTCTTAAGACTAGAGGATTCTGGTTGGCTGACAGAGCTTTGATCATGAGTTGTGGGTGTCACAGGGACTTAAGGGTACTCCAAAACTAAGGCTCTACAAGATGCACCATCATAAGGCTAAAGTCAAAAGAACTCTCCGGGAAGGAATGTTTGGGAAGTGTTTTTCTTTCCTATTAAAATGATAAAACGGAAGTAGCTGTCAGGGGTGTTGGAGGTAAGAAAGTGGGCTGAAATAAATCACCTCTGGTGTAAAGTCTAGAGAGTTCCCGGTTCATGCTACCACAGAAAATCCCGCTGTTAAATCAAAGTAGTCTTCTTGAGCATAACTGTTTATTATGTACCTAATGCAATGTGTCCGCGTGATCGCTCAAAAAATCGCGGTTTCGAGAAAAAAAAAATCGCGGTTTCGAGAAAAAAAAATCGCGGTTTCGAGAGAATAAAAATCGCGGTTTCGAGAGAAAAAAATTGCCCTTTTTTCAAAAAAAAATTTGGAGTACGTATCTACATACCCGGTGCATACTATCGTAAAACTGGATGAGGTTTAATCTTGGCCACCGTATTCCACGACTGAAGTTTGGCAGAGTGACTTAATGAGGCGAAGCCGAGTGAAGTCCGGAGCCAAAATTTCAGTCGTGGAATGCTAGGGCCAAGATTAAAACGAATCAGGTTTTGATTTTATCCTACCCTATCTCCTCGATTTTGGAATATTACGTGATAACAATGCTGTATGCCACTAGTGGCATATAAAACTCTGTATGCCAGTCAGCGTGGCATACGGAAACCCAATGTTAAGCCTATGGGATTTTATATTCGGCGTAGGATAAAGATGCGTCGTATACTCTGGGTTGCTATGAAGTGCGTATACAGAAAAATAGTGCGGACTGAAAAATAGTAAAAAACAACTAAAACAAACAGATCTAAGCACGCCGCCTATCTGGAAAAAGGTGGTTGATAAATGAAATATAGGCTGGTTTAGGAAAAAAAGTGGTTATATGCTCCTCGGAGCTGACTCTATGCTATATCCTAGCGTAAGTATGTTCGGATATTACAACGCTTCAACTCCTCGGAGCATACGGCCACTTGTATCTGAAACCAGTCAGTACTGTGCATATATATATCTTTCTGAGGTCACACCAGAAATATAATAGAGTAAGGCCCGGCGTCCACCTACTACATATGGCTCCGATATGGTCTACGATGCACCTCCCGATAAAAAATAAAAATCGCGTCAGAAGGTTACCTGATATCGGGCCAGTTGACCACGTTACTGCGATTAGACACCGATAAAAACCCCATACAAAGCGTGGTGGATTGGCTTGTCTAGACATATGTCTACGATTTTGCAACTTCCCGATATGGCACCGATTTTGACATTTTGTATCGGTGCCATATTGTGAGGTCTACGATTCTATTGTAGTAGGTGGACGCCGGGCCTTAACCTATGAAAGTTTAGGGTCACAGCCCGTATCCCATCAAGTGTGAATCGCATAGTAATTTACAAGACGAAACTTTGAAAAGCTTTCTGAATTCATCTCACTCTTCACTCTGACTACTTAGCTAACCTTTGTGAAGTAATCTCCTGTTGAGTATTGTTCCTAAATACTGAATAGGCAGTTGGATACGAGTTCCTATTGTTAAGTCTATGGGGAAAATATACCAGGGGTGAGATAATTATATAGAACTGCATCGAGAATCATATAAATAGACAATACTCATCGAGGCGAAGCTGAGTGACGATTATGGCACAGCCAATTGAGTGGAGTATTGTCTAATTTACGATTCGAGTGCAGTTCTGGATTTATCTTACCCCTTTCTATGACATCAAATATCATCATTACTTCAGAATAATCAGAATATACTTAGCAAATTCACTACGCGACGGCCGTGGCGTAGTATTGTCACTTTACCAGGGTGATCTTGAGTATATTTTTCTAATGTTATTCCTATGGCTAAACTCGTACCAGGGGTGAGATAAAGTAGAAAAACAAGTGAGACCCACAGGGCGTAGTAGTAAGACACTTATCCCAACTAACTCATCCCATTCCACTTGCCTCTAATTAGGATTTATGCGAGTGTTTGGAAATGAAGGCAGCTTTGACCAGGCACAGATGTGCTGTCACTGGAACCTATTCCCTACGTCTCCCCAGCAGAGCTCTGACCGGATGAGAACCATCTGCCTCCATGACCACCTGAAAGGTTGGCCAGTTCGTTCAGATCATCTCCAATGTAAAATCCAGTGTCCTTCAATTGCTGAGTGTCCGACGTGATAACCGGCCCCGACTTTTACCCATAACTCAACTTCCGCCTCCGCAGCCTTCTCTGACGTCATAGCCAGGAACGCCGCGTCTTTGATGGCTGCTACTTCCGGTTGGGCATGCGCAGACCGACCCGGGGGCCCGGCCATCTTTCAAACTCAGCCATCAGAAGCAAGGGTCACGAATTTGACCCGGAATGAGTTGTAGGCGTCTCGTCTAATAGAGGAGGGCGCTTCTGTAGTTCCCCCTCAGGCCGCTAGGTGTGGTGGCTTCACCTGGCGGGCGTGCCGGGAACTGACGGGGACTGCCCCGCCCCTGGCGGTAGATTAAGATGGGGAATGTGGCCCCCAGCCCTGACTTTCGCGCGGAAATTGAAACCAGTGCGGGTGATTATTGTATGGGGCGCCGATCTGGTCATTCCCATTTTGTTTATATTCCGTGGTACATTATCAAGAGACGTCACGAGTTTGAGTCTGAGTTTATTTATGCCACGCATTTTGTTGGCCCCATAATTTCACGAGTCGAAGACGAGTGACATTACGGAGCCAACAAAATAAGTGGCATGAGTAAGCTCAAACTCAAACGAGTGGCGCCTAGATTTTATCCTACACCGTTTCCATATGTTTTCAGTATCAGAAAGTAGTGGCATAAACAACACTTTATGTCACACCCGTGACATAAACAAATCCCATGTTAAGCCTATGGCATTTTTTATTAGGGGTAGGATGAAAGACACTCCGTGGCACGGAACAACATATACATATAAATACTTTATTTTCATCATACAAAATTACTTCTTTCCAAGAAATGACTTACACAAAATAATATCTTCACAAAATCACTTTCACGAAATGACTTTTCAACAAAATTACTTTCATAAAATGACTTTGTCCTAAAATAATGACTTATGCAACGAAAGGACTTTCACAAAATGATTTTTTCGTGAAATGTCTTCCACGAAATGACTTTTTTTTCCGTAAAATGACTTTCATGAAATGATATTTTCATAAAATGACGTTCACGAAATGATATTTTCCCGAAATGACATACATGAAATAACTTTGTCCACGAAATGACCTTGTCCATGAAATGACTTGTCCACAAAATGACTTTCACAAAATGATATTTTTACAAAATGACTTTCACAAAATGATATTTTCATAAAATGACTTTCACAAAATTACTTCGTCCACAAAATGACTCGAAAAAAAAACAAACTTTGTCCACGAAATGACTTTCATGAAATGACTTTCACAAAATAACTTTGTCCACAAAATGACTTTCATGAATTGATATTTTCATGAAATGATTGATTCCATGGACGGAATATAGACGAACTGACCATGTCGAGAACGGCGCCCCATATGATTGCGGGTAGGCGGGTGTGACCCCCGTTCTGACAGACGGATGAGTGGCTTACGTTACGATGTGTAGTTATCAACGGACATGCGCAGAACGATCACGTGATCCACAGACAAATATTCAGAAAATACGTCAGAACTGCCAGTCTGGTTTTATTGGCCCTTTTTGTTTCTATTATTAGATTAAGCCCGATGGAAAACATATTCTCCCGGTGTGTAAGTCTATCATCACTTCCCTTGTTTATCCCGCCATGGATTGGGAGGATATGTGTATCACAGTTTCTTAGGTCCGGCATCCACCTACTACGATATGGCTCCGATATGGTCTACGATGCACCTCCCGATAAAAAATCTAAATCGCGTCGGAAGGTCACCTAATATCGGGGCAGTTGACCACGTTTCTGCGATTAGACTCCGAAAAAAACCCCATACAATGCGTGGTGGATTGGTATGTCTCGACATATATATGTCTACGATTTTGCACCTTCCCGATATGTCTTCGATATTTGCTTTTTCTATCAGTGCCATATCGGTAGGCAAAATACCGAATACAAAATGGTAAAATCTGTGCCATATCGGGAGGTCTACGATTCTATCATAGTAGGTGGACGCCGGGCCTTAGTAATCATACTACCTCACACTCAATTATTATTTTTATCATAAATCCGTATAGGGCACAGAGTGCTTGCTAGTTCTGCCATGATCCGCCAGGACATTGTAAGATAGCGTAACTGTAGTCAGGGGGCAACCACTGTTATCAGTTATTATAATCTATAGATAATAAGACGAGGCTTAAATTCCCCCATGACAAACCCCCCCAGAAATATTTTTATTAAATTCTGTTGATAATATGTCCCGCCACCTGGTGTTTTAGATTGCGTCGGGGGGCAAGATGGCCACCTCCATAGCACAATAGCTATGTTCCCTTTATTTAGCCTGACATATACTGCGACTCTCTATAGGTGCCCTCCTCTCATAAGATCTCACACCCTCTATATCGTATTCTGTACTCTCATTACGCTATATGGAGAAGAATTCTTAACAAACTAGGCTTGGAGTCTTGAGAATCCACTGGCCTCCCTCCCATGATAAAGATGTACATCAATGCAACCAACGATTCCTATAACCTCAATGATGCCAACTAGCAGGAATACTGTGTTATCTTATGCTAGGTTTACACCATCACCCTGACAGTCCCGGCAGCCCCAACATGCCGACGGGTACATTGTAGTTGGTCTTATGTCGTCGGCATTGCGAATCGTAAGTCGACTTGACTGCAGGGGCGTTGCCGGGGAAAGTTTCTGACTGTCAACAAATCTGCCATGGCAGTCCCTGCAATGCCTCGTGGTTTATGACCGTTTGACTTAAGTGGACAGGGCTTCTGGCACAGGGCACAACTGGACTAAAGTCGATGGGCTTGGTGGTCGTAAGTCGCCGGGGTCCGGTCGCGGACTTCGCACAGAGGCCGTTGACTTGAGTCCAGTCCCGGCGGGAAGCTAGAAGTCTTAGACCCGGCGTCCACCTACTACGATATGGCACTGATATGGTCTACGATGCACCTCCCGATAAAAAATCTAAATCGCGTCGGAAGGTTACCTGATATCGGGGCAGTTGACAACATTTCTGCTATAAGACACCGATAAAAACCCCATACAATGCATGGTGGATTGGCATGTCTAGACATATGTCTACGATTGTGCACCTTTCCGATATGTCTCCGGTTTTGACATTTTGTATCGTCGCATATCGGGAGGTCTACGATTCTATCGTAATAGGTGGACGCCAGGCCTTACCCTTAGAGGGTGCGTCCACCAACCACGACAAGGCTACGACAAGTGCCGACATGAAAGTTCCAATCGCAGCCTTGTCGCAGCCTTGTCGTGAGAAGAGCATTGTCGGGACAGTGGTGTCGGGGCGTGTCGTAGACATTGCCGGTTTCCGTAAAAAAGGCGCCCATGGTTCCGACACACTACGACAGTGATATCGAGGAAACCACAACACTCCACGACAAAGGTCCTGTCGTAGCAAAAATCGAACATGTTCGATATTGTCATGGCCTTGTCGGAGGGCCTCCGACAGGCCCCCGACAAGCTTCGTGTCGCAGCCTGTCGGGGCCTTGTCGTAGCCTCTTGTCGGGAACTATGTTCCACCAACCACGACAAGGCTACGACAGGCCTTCCAATCGTAGAGCTGTCATGGACCTTGTCGGAAAGCCGTTGTCGCAGCCTTGTCATGGTTGGTGGACGCACCCTCTTACCTAACGTTGTGCCATAGTTCATCGCGGCCAATGCGCGTGCCAGGGGGTAATGAAGCCTGACGACTTAAAGCGACTTAACGCGACTTTCGTCTGATGTTCACATCCACCTAAGACCCAATAGGTCGACTTGTGTCCGCTATCGGTATATATAAGACAGCATGGCCTTTGTTCCACCTTGAGCAGCCTTCAACTACATACCACTTAAACAGGTGTTTTGGTAACAGTTTCGTTTTCGGTTTCAGATAGAAGATAAGAGAAACCTATACTTTTCTTTTCTTTTTTTCAGTTTCTTTATTAGGTCTAGAGTTTACATACAATACTTGGTATGATTCATGTTCAGAGCAATGATTTTTGCCACTAGACCCTCAAAAGGGGCAATTGCCTCAGTTGTCACAGCAACTGGTTTTCATGGCAGTGCCTTATTCCCAAATAAACCATTTCTTAGAAGTAAGTATGATAATATTGCAATCGTGCATTATGACAAGGTTACATAATAAAATAAGTCTATAAAGCTTCACTCTATCACAAAACAAAATAGATTAGGTAGTATAATATACAAAGTAGCACTATCATGATGCAGTCAAGAGCTGTAAATAGGCCCTTTTCCATAGGCCGGTGTCGCACCTTATCTGGTTGGTTACTCAATGTCTGCAGCCAAACAACCCCCTGGCAACATATTATTTAGCATTGGAGCACTGGTTGTAGGAGTATCAAACGTTTATAATACCCATGCACATTATTTCAATAGAAATAAAAGCGATCGCATCAAATTTTATGGTATTTCAACTCCAATTTGATGTATGATCCATGCATATCACCTCAATGATGCCTTAGATATACCTCAGATAACACAGGGACCCCGAAACTGCATACACACTAATACATTGGCAGGCCTAGCTATAATATGCTTATCTTTTTCCAAGTTAAAACCAAGATAATTATCAACTATAAAGTTTAGACAGTTCAGACCCATTAAGACAATACCCTAGTTTGTTCCATCAATTTAATCTGTCAAAAAACAACACTCCTGCAATCACACCGACCGTTCACACTCCAGGTGTGATTGCTATATGTCTCTATATACAAGCCGCCTGACTCGGCCGTGTTTGTCCGAGCAGCCGCGTAACTAGACAGTGGGCCGTTGGGTGGCGTTGAAAGGCAACTCCTGTATAGCATGAGAACTATGTAGGTAGTTATTACAGAGGAAATCTATGAAAGTTTAGGGTCAGAGCTCCCATCGAGTTTGAATTGTGTAGTAATTCACAAGGCGAAGCTGCATGGATTACATAGCGATTCTAAGAAGATGAGCACAGTGGATTTCAGTCAATAAGTTTGAACTGTCTTGTCTCTTGAGGACGCCTCGTGGAGTGATGATCAGGCCTTTGGAAAAGCTCCATAGAATTTAAGAAAAACTCAAAAGGACTGAATTTGCTCAAAATAAGAGAAGTGACTTACTCCAGGAAGAGGTAGTCCCTCTCAGTTTTAATGCACTAGAAGGGGCATCGTGCTTCCCCCACCAAAAAAAAAAAGGAAGAGCAAGCAGTACTTAAGAAAATGGATCTGATCAACGGACGTTGGGCAATGTTTTTTTTAGGCTAAAATACTCTGTACCTGTTGTAATCGATTCCTGAACGCATATATTAATGTACCAATGCTGAGGTAGAACTAAAGCTGGTTGTACAAAAAAAAAAAAGAAAAAAAAAAAAAAAAAAAAAAAGATGAGCACAAGCTCTGACCTTCACATTGACTATGTGCGAACCTTTGTGACATTATCCCCCGTTGAGTATTTTTTCTGAATACTTCATAGGCGTTGGGTACGATTTCCCAATATTAAGTCTATAGGGGACAGAGCCATTGTTAGTTCACGAAGCAGTCACCAGGTGGTCGGGGGACAAACCTGTATTCTGGCTCTTTGTTCTTACAAAATTCAACTGCCTTTCAATATTTTACCATGGTTCCCTTGACTCCCTACACCTATCTCAGAGCAGGATGACATAATGATTAAACCCAAGACATGATATTTTCCATATGGAACACTTTATATAAATATGTGAGCAAGGCTAAAGTTGTGACATTTCCCAATTATCACTCACTACTTTTTCACCTCCTTTAGTGAAGAACACCTACTTTTTCACCTCCATTAGTGAAGAACACCTACTCGGGGGGCGTCATGGCGGCGCCCATGGAACATAGGCTATATGCCGTATAGGGAAAAATATACCAGGGGTCAGATAAATATGGAAAATAATGTAGCTGCAGTTTGTATAGAGATATATCCGAAAGAAATACCTGAAATATGATATATCTGAAACATGCTACATATTGGAGAGATAATGAGTCCCCAATAGTCTTTGGGTGAAAAATACCAGGTGTGATATAAATACCAAGAAAGGAGGAGTGCTAAGTCTAAAAAAGTAACTTCAAATACACCATTAGCATTGCTTGCACGGTGTTGCCGATTTAGTTGTCCTCAGTTGTGCTAAACATGCTGCATTCCTTCATTGATTAACGACTTTAGATTGGAGTAGAAGGAAGTGCCTGTTTATCTGTGAGTATGATTTACAGGCCGGTGTTGTTTGTATACACAGGGGAATGTAAACAATGTCTGAGACAGGTGACTGCCTCAGGGGCACTTCACCATGTTTGTCTGCGGCGACCCTCGCACAACAATGACTTATCAGTCTACCATGATGCAGGTCAGTAGGTGCAGACCACCCATTATTAGAGCATGCTTGCATGCGCTATATACATCATCTAGAGGTTAGAGTGGTCACATTGAACTTTCAGTGTGCTATCCCTTTACTATCTGCATGCTGCTCACTGAGATATTGAGAACAGAGCAGGGAGCCAGTGTTTCAGGGTCTTAGAGGTGTGCCCAGCTGACCATGACCAATCACTCAAGCCCGAAATACCTCATTGACCTACTGGTTTTTGATACTTTGGACCCTATAGATAGACTCAGGCAGTTACAGAAATGACAAGTTTACTGGGTGCAAGTGGGTTACAGAAAACTATCAATAGACTGAATCTAACCCAAACCTTTTAATCGTTATTCATTTAAAATTGCATGCTCATTCATCTATGATGAACATCCTATTTACTCCTAGTTATATACCTGTGGTAGTATTTCCTACACATACGGCCCGCTCCTACCCATGTTGTATTTATATCCATACGACACCTAGGTGACGTACGCGGTATGTATATGGCATACGGGGCACGGAACGGCGGGGAAATCCAAAAACTCGCCCAGAAGCAAAGGTAAAAATTGGATATTTGAAGGTATATAATAATACGAAAACAGGTATACTGTGTCTGTACGTGATAAATACTTATTAAAATTGACTATTAGATGAACCTCTGCCCTTTGCATTGGTTCATCTGATCGTCAATTTGACCGCGTATTTATCACATACATCCACAATAACCCTGTTTCTGTATATTATCTCACCCCTGATACAAGTTTAGCCATAGAAATAACATTAGGGAAATATTCAACGATCACCCCCGTAAAGTGACAATACCACGCCACGGCCGTGGCGTAGTGAATGTGAGGTGACGTCATATGGATTTTCTAAGTATATTCTAATTATCCTTATGCTATTATGTTATATCGTAAAACTGGATGCGTTTGAATCTTGACCACCGTATGCCATGACTGGAGTTTGACATAGTGACTTCATGAGGCAAAGCAGAGTGAAGTCCAGAGCCAGAACTCCAGGAGTGGAATGCGGTAGCCAAAATTAAAACGAATCAGGTTTTGATTTTATCCTACCCTGTCTCCTCGATTTTGGAATATTACGTGATAACAATTCTGTATGCCACTAGTGGCATATAAAACTCTGTATGCCAGTCAGCGTGGCATACGGAAACTCAATGTTAAGCCTATGGGATTTTATATTAGGGGTAGGATAATAGAAAAGAGACAATATCCGGCATAAAATACACAATATTCCAATCGTTTGGATGTGCGATAATCTTCACTCAGCTTCGCCTTGATGACGATTGGGGACCGTCCAAACTTGTGGCGTACTGTGTATTTATATGATTCACGTTGCAGTTCTATATGAGTACACCACACAGCTTCCTTAAGCCCAATGCCCATCTACCGATTTCGGAATATTTATGTACCTTTGTCAGCGACAAACGGACAGTAATTTGTACCACCCAAGGCATCCTAACGGAGTCGGCCGTAGTCGGTAGATGTAGGACAGCTAGGCAAGGGTGAGCCACCGATTAGTAGACTGATTTGCTTAGGACTAATACCCACCAACCCCTCTCCTCAATGTCTGCCGATCGAGCAAAGGATTACGTAATTTGCCTGCGACAAGTTCATCGACTCTTTTACGATTTGCGAGCTAATCATTCAACCCTTAATCGGTAGATGGGCATTCGGCTTTAACGAAGAGATAGAGCAGAAAATAGCAGGAAATGGTATTGGAAGTCAGTAACCCCTTGTTACCCTTTGATTACTGTATAAAATGTCAAAGTATTCCAAGAGGCCTCTTTCCATTTGCCGACAAACACGGTGTAGATTTTTCGTGTTCTCCTGATAGCCTATTTCCATTGGCAATCACCGATACACAGTCAGGAACCACCGACGGACATTAGCACTGGTGACGCTAAATGTAAAGTTTTACCGCGTATTTACAGCCGCAGTAACCCTGTTTCCGTATAATACTCGTAGGGGCATGGAGAATGAGTTGCCAATTCTAAGCCTCTGTGACAAAAACCCCCTGGGCGAGGTAGATGTGCGGTTTGTGCAAATGAATGGCCAAGCCTCATGATAAATGTGGTCTCTTTTTACAGAAGTGGATCGTTATGGTGGTGCGGTTTGAGAAGAGTTGGGATCACAAAATGCATGTTATGAACATGTCGGTGTTTTGATGACAGGTTTCTATGAGTGTTCATAATGATGTTCCTCTGCCAACCTGTATAAGAAACACCAGCTGAGATAAACAGGGGAAGGTAATTTCACTTTGCTGTGGGTGTGACTCATTTAGGGGGTGCGTCCACCAACCACGACAGGGCTTCGACACGTGCCGACAAGAAAGTTCCAATCGCAGCCTTGTCGCAGCCTTGTCGTGAGAAGGGGGGCTGTCGTGACCCCTTGTCGCAGCCTGTCGGGAAGTGCACACTCCACCTAAATATTCTATCGTAGACCTCTGCGACAACCTCCCGACAAGCCACGACACGCCACGACATGGCTCCGAAATCGAACATGTTCGATTTTGTCGTAACCTTGTCGGAAGGCCCCCGACAGGCCCCCGACAAGCTTCATGTCGCAGCCTGTCGTGGCCTTGTCGTAGCCTCTTGTCGGGAATTGTGGTCCACCAACCACGACAAGGCTACGACAAGGCTTCCAATCGTAGAGCTGTCGTGGACCTTGTCAGAAAGCCGTTGTCGCAGCCCTGACGTGGTTGGTGGACGCACCCCCTTAGAGTCGTGGTGTTATTGAAGTGAGCTAAGTACCTACTGCACTGTCATATCCGTGTTCTTATAACTGTAGGACCCTCTAATTATATCATTGATAAAAATGAGAGGCAGAGATGAAGATTTATTAAAATTTGGAAAAAAAACACTTGTAGCTAGGCCACATCATGATTAGGAAAACATAATTATGAATTTGTCTGCTGATTGCAAACGTTTGTCTGCCTCTCCACACTGGTGGCACTTGCCTGTCCTACTTATGAACGTCAACTTAGGCCCGGCGTGATTTTGATTTTTGATTGGGCGGTGCATCGTAGACCATATCGGAGCCATATTGTAGTAGGTGGACACCGGACCTTACCCTCGTACGAGGTCTTCTTGTACTTTGTACTTTTATAGGCATAAGTTATGAAACAGGCCCCTGACTGGAGAACTCTTCCCAAAACAGCGCCTATGGACGACGTTATGGACAGCTAACCCAGCGTTTACACTAGACGATTATAGACGGCGATTCTTGATTCTGACCACTTTCAGCTCTAAAAGTCTAGAAATCGTCTAATATAAACGCCAAGAACATGGCGACTGCAGATCGTCTGATTACATCTGATTAAGAAATAAAGCACCACTTCACGACTATGGGGCACACTCTGACGCCGGCGACTATCTCAAGCCGCCTTGAATAAGGCAATTCTGTGAAAACTCATAGTCATCAATGTAAACGCTCATGTGTATTCTAAGGTCGACGACTTTTGTGGTGGACATTGCCACTGCCTAACGACTATTGGCTGACGATCTACTGTCGCCACATATTTAGTCGTCTAGTGTAAACGCCGGGTAAGGCTGTCTTTGCGAATCAACCAAACTACTACTAAACGATAACCCTCGTGCAAGGTTCAGTAAAGGGTCTTCATGGATGACCCTGAACTATTCAACAGGTTCCTAAACCATTCAACAGGCCTCAGTAACACTCACGAATGATGATACTACATTTAGCATTGCAATTTGATCCTTAAAAGATATTTAACTAGCGTTACAGATACTGCCACTAGCGCCCTGGTTTAGTACAAAAAAGAGATAAACAGCTTGATAATCTTCGCCTGAAGTTTGTAGTGTTGAACTTGATGACTGTCTCCGGGGCCTCACAAAACTCCCACAGACATCTTGACAGCGACCTCATGCTACCTCCGGGGCCTCACGAAACTCCCACAGACATCCTGACAGCGACCTCATGCTACCTCCGGGGCCCCACGAAACTCCCACAGACATCCTGACAGCGACCTCATGCTACCTCCGGGGCCTCACGAAACTCCCACAGACATCCTGACAGCGACCTCATGCTACCTCCGGGGCCTCACGAAACTCCCACAGACATCCTGACAGCGACCTCATGCTGCCTCCGGGGCCTCACGAAACTCCCACAGACATCCTAGATAGACAAGTTAGATATTGAAACTATAATTAACTAGACAAAGCTAAGCTATCAGTTTTACATAGAGGGTATAATGCCTTTTCTGGCATAACCACATGCCATATGTAGAACCATGTTAGAAGAGCAACCTGACACAGATTATAATGATATCTATTGCATTCTGAACAAAACTATGCAACTTGTCTAAATGCTTACCTAATCTGACCATAAGATCAGAATTATAAAAGTAATAAAATGATCATAAGATCTTCACCGGTTGTTATTAAGTGGCATTGAAATTTACTAAAGAGTGGGAATTATACTGGAATGATGTTTGTCATGGAGTGTGTCACTGTGATCTGTTATTGTGTTGTTTTCTGTGTTTAATTGTGGCTGCTGTAAAGAAGAACGCCTCCCGGCGAATACTGTACGCTGTTATTGTATGTTTTTCACTGAATAAAAAAAAAAAAAAAAAAAATCCTGACAGCTACCTCATGCTACCTCCGGGGCCTCACGAAACTCCCCTCAGTACCCAGAGATGTAGTCCGTTCACGCACCGCGCCGTTTCCGGGTTACGTTACGTGGAGGTCTAACAGAGCATGGCTCTGACTGGCCAGCCACCTTAAGTCAGAGGAATTGCAGGGTTGGCTTTTCTATTTATAGCATCAGTTTGACAAGCAGGAATCCTAGACTGTGCTGTTGTCGCCAGTTACTATTTTCTTTTGTGTATCTTTGAATAAAATAATCATTATCAATATGTTTGATAATGAATGTTTTGTATCAAGTTTCTCTGCATTATAAAGGCAGACTGAAAAACGCCCTGATAGAGCCTAGCGCCATTCTGGGAATCATTGTAACTCTCCAAGCTGATTTATTTGGTACATGCCCAGTAAAAGCTACTCTAGGACCTCTGCTTGAAGAGTAACATACTGGTTACTGGCAAATCAATCAGGACAGGTTAGTACTAGCGAAGGTAGGAATTCCTGCCTTAAAATGGCAGCGCATAACAGTCTGAGTTTGAGCCTGTGTGCCCTGGCCCTGGCGACAACAGACTGTACTAGAGTCTACCAGAGATGATGAACTTGATTAGACTCTAGTACAGCCCGTTGTCGCCAGGGCCAGGGCGCACAGGCTCTCATACTGGGACTGTTTTGCGCTGCCATTTTAAGGTGGGAATTCCTACCTTCTTCCCAACATGCACCTGGAAAATGGCGGATCGCTGGTTCTAACCTGTGTGTCTTGCGATCCAGTAACCAGCAATATGATACAGTATCCTTCTTGTCAAACTGATCCTATAAATAGAACAGCCAACCCTACAATTCCTCTCACTAAAAGTGGCTGGCCAGTCAGAGCCATGCTCTGTTAGACTTTCACGTACCGTAACCCGGAGGCGGCGCGGTGCGTGAACGGACTAGAACTTGATGACTGCCTCTGGGGCCTCACGAAACTGCCCTCACGTACCCTGAGGCAAGCTCACATCCACTTACATCACAGCTGGGCCTAACTAGGCGCTATCACTAAGATTAATGAAGTTACCTCCAATTAAGAACTTAGAGTAAAATCCATTAACGTTTTCTCAGAATAGCGCTGGTTACAATTGAAGTGACAGTTTAATTCTGGTAATTTAGCAGTAAGTATACGGTACAGAGTGGGGCTGAGTGGGAATGGGGTGTGACCATTAGAACGTGGGATTTATTTACGAGGCAGGGGCCCGTTTAATAATCTAGGATCGTACATGGAGGCCCTTTTCTGTATGTCATAGAGACCCAGGGGCCTGTTTAATAATCCAGGATCGTACATGGAGGCCCTTTTCTGTATGTCATAGAGACCCAGGGGCCCGTTTAATGATCTAGGATCGTACATGTAGACCCTTTACTGTATGTCATAGAGACCCAGGGGCCTGTTTAATAATCTAGGATCTTACATGTAGACCCTTTTCTGTATGTCATAGAGACCCAGGGGCCCAATTGATAATCTAGGATCGTACATACATGTAGGCTCTTTTCTGAGTCCCCTTAAGCGGGGTGTCTTTTGATGGTCTTATTATTTAGTATACCTATAACGATGGAAACAGCGGCAATTAGATGAAAGCTTGATTAAAATACCAATTCTAAGCAAATATATGGAAAATAAATTTTTTATACAAAATGGATGAAAAATAAACAGAAATAGAATCATATGAAATATATTTATCGCAGCATACATACAAATATATATACACACACACACACACATCTCACTGTTACTGTCAAGGAGTACAGAGTCTGTTCGTCACTAAGTGACAAAAAAATATTCATACGTCCCTCCGTACCACTTGACAACTTTCATTCTCTAAAAACGTGAGTTGTAAGATTGTGTTCCCTGAGTTGCATAATTCCGCTGTTGCAATCTCAAAACAGCAAAATTGCCCCCGTCTTGAAGAATGGGATTTTAAAGACAAATGCGGGTAGGTATCGCAGCGCCCCCTTTATCTATAATCAGAACTAAATTTTAATCTGGTGCTACCATCTGATTTCATAAGATATTGTAGTTTCCCATACTTTAGCACTTAGCTTCTCCAGATGGCCTTCCCATACAAGTAAGCATGGTGACATAGTATTTTTTTTAGCATTTCTCATTCGTATATGTTCCCAACTATCTGAATCCAAAATTATCTGAAGATAGCAATGGGACATCAGTGTCATCTAGCCACAAAGTCAAAATATTGCATTTTCCTATGGACACAAATGGTTAAGCACTTATCCTTTCAGATGGCCTTCCCATAGAAGTAAGCATGGCGACATGCCTTTTTCCCATTTTCTATTTGCTGATATATAAAACTTATATATATATTTTTTTTTGGATAATGTTTATTCTGGAGGTTCTGTAGGCTCAAAAGAGTGCCTATTTCCACAGTGCTCCAGGCTGGAATGTACATGCAATACTTTTGAGCCCAGTTCCTGTCCAACAACAAATGGAACAGGAATCTGAGATAAACATTTAACAATCTGGCGTAGAAACAAAAAATCACTTATTTTACCATAATTTGAGATGTGGTCGGTCGTATCACCGAGTCACAGAATTATTTTCGGCTTAAGGCAGGTCACAGTTGTTGTATGAGACAGTATCTGTTCGGTTGTATCACCGTTTAGATTACAGAAGTATACAGTTTGACATAGTGGTGTATTATACAACACAGTAAGTAAGGAACACATGACTATAGAAAGACCTATCTTAAATTACAAGTAAACCTTTGGTGGTATAAAATTACAAATTCTTACTTTGGCTAGAAATTTAGGAAGTATTGTGCTTTGTGTCTAAAATTAACACTATAATTTTACTAACTACGGCATGGGTATTATCCAGAGTTATTTACAAAGATCAAGAGAATTTAAAAGTCACCAAACTACCAGCATTTGTCTTTAAGCATGCTGAGCTCGCTATGGGTTTCTTACCCAATGCAGTTAGTAAGGAATTAGAAAATTACGGAAACAATTGTACGACGTATGCATATGTATATCTTCATATATAATTTTTCATATAGTATTTTTCTTCATATACACTTTGCAGCAAATACAGCCATCACGCTGACGTATAGAAGAGGAAACGTATCAATATACAGCCGATATATATGCACTTACGCGATGACGTATATATATAAATAAACTGGTGGTTTTCGTGCAGTGTATATATATATATATATATATATATATATATGGACAGGTATAACTTGATATATAAGTGTACCCATATAGATATTATTACAAAAGGCCTAATTATCCAGGGTCTAACTGCCATACAAGGTACTGGAGGGTGGAAGGTGGAGGGGTAGACCATGTCTTGTGGATCATCCTATTATCAGCTATTAGCCGATTAACCGCTCTCTGTAGCGACGTGTGAAAAGGTGTAATTGAATAGCAGGTGAATTTTAAACGTAGCTCACAGACCTGATTAACTCCAGGTTGTCAGCAGACAGGGGGGTTAGCTGTACAGATGAGGACGAGACAATGAAGGGGAGTAATCATGATTATCACGTCATCATCATTAAAGTCGCACTCAGACCCGATAGGAGGGTGATGCTACAGGGCAACACTGAATGCTTATGTGTGGGAATTCTCCTGCACAAAATCGGCACCCCGATTTTCGTAAATCGGGCCCCGATTTGATCCAAACTTTAAAAAAAACCCACTTTTATAAAACTGAATCAAGACTTGTATAAATACACAATACTCCACAAGTTTGGATGGGTCTTAATCGTCACTCAGCTTTGCCTCTATTTATTATCATTAAAGTTGCACTCAGACCCGATAGGACGGTGATGCTACAGGGCAACACTGAATGCTTATGTGTGGGAATTCTCCTGCACAAAATCAGCACCCCGATTTTCGTAAATCGGGCCCCGATTTGATCCAAACTTAAAAAAAAACCCACTTTTATAAAACTGAATCAAGACTTGTATAAATACACAATACTCCACAAGTTTGGATGGGTCTTAATTGTCACTCTGCTGTGCCTCTATTTATTATCATTAAAGTTGCACTGAGACCTGATTGGACGGTGATGCTACAGGCCCACACTGAATACTTATGTGTGGGAATTCACCTGGACAAAATCGGCACCCAATTTTCGTAAATCGGGCCCCAATTTTTATCCAGATTTTGTTTTTAAAATACTTAAATAGAACTGAATCGAGACTGAATCGTCACTCTGCTTTGGCTCTATTTATTATTATTAAAGTTGCACTCAGACCCGATAGGAGGGTGATGCTACAGGGCAACACTGAATGCTTATGTGTGGGAATTCACCTGGACAAAATCGGCACCCTGATTTTCGTAAAGCGGGCCCCAATTTTATCCCGATTTTGTTTTTTGAATACTTATATAGAACTGCATCGAGGCTCGTATAGATACATAATATGGTTCTGCACCAATACTTCCCCGAGGGAAAATGAGGTACATGAGCCATAAAGAGCAAAAAAATACACTAACTCTTTGGGTTTGGATTGGTCTTAATCGTCACTCGGCTTTGCCTCTATTCATCATCATTAAAGTCGCATACAACAGGCGCACACTTAATATCTATATATTATTAGAGCGTGCTTGCAGTATCAAATCAGTATCAAATCAATGACTGACCTCAAACAGAACCGTTTCATCCACGGTAAAGACGTTTCCTAATAGAACTGCATTTGAAAATCGTATAAATCTGAGGGCCCCGATTTTATCCAAAGCTGACTGAGATTATGGCCCATCCAAACTTGTGGAGTGTTGTGTTTTTTTGTTTTTTTTAGGGTTTTTATTTATACTGGAGTCAGGGTTTAGCTCCAGTCTTTCAGATTCTGGGCAAGGACACAGAATCTTAAAGACTGGAGGGGGTGGAGGATAAGCAAACCCTTTGCTAAACCCTGACTCCAGTATTAATAAAAACCCTAAAAAAATATAAAAATAATACACAACACTCCACAAGTTTGGATGGGCCATAATCTCACTCGGCTTCGCCTTTATGACGATTCCATTATGTATTTTATGATTCAAGTGCAGTTCTGGATTTATCTCACTCCTATCACTGACATTCAATAGCATCACAATATCTGAGTAATTAAAAATACCTCGTAAGTCTAGTTGGTTAACAGCGCATGACGTCATCTCATATTCACTCCGCCATGACCGTGGCGTAGTATTGTCACATTACCGGGGTGATCATTGAGTATCTTTTTTCTGATGCTATTCCTATGACTTAACTTGAACCAGGGGTGAGATAAATAAGCACTTCACTAACTTCATTAGGCCACTAAAAAAAAAATTGTTTCTCATCACCAAGCCATGAAAAATATGACGAGGGCGCTTTTTTTTTTTTTTTTTTGCTATATCTAAGATGGCAGACACATACAGTAAAACCCTGCATAAGTGGACACCCTCCGATCCGGGCCAAAGTGGCTGCTTACGCAGGGTGTCTGCTTACGCGGGATTTCCAGATTTTTACTGGCTATACATTTAATGCATCCCTGACATCAGGAGCTTTAATTTGATACTAAATACACATACCTTTCATAATTTCTATCAAGGTTCATCTATTTAAAAAAAAAAAAAAAAAAAAAAAATCTTCTTAAATCGTTTTTTCTGATGCGCCCGCTGATGAGAAACAAGTGGTTTTTTTTAGTGGCCTTATCTTGCTCTTGGTATAAACTCAGCTCCACTTAGTGAAGTCATTCCTAGAAGCAATCCATATAAACTATCAGTCGAATTCGGCTCTATAGCCAAATTTGGTGATTGTGAAACACAAATATTCCATGATAAAAATTGCCCCCCAAAAAAAGTTTACTACAATGTCGCTATCTTACAATTTCCAGGTAGACGATGGTGGAACTAGCAATCACTCTGTGCCTTTACAGAGAAAATATATGAAAGTCTACTGCCAGCATTGATGTCCCACAGTTTTTATTTATTTATTTATTCTTTTTAGCAATTTTTAAGGGGATATTGTGTTACAACACAATCACCGAATTCGTCTATATAGCCGTTCTTCCACTCGGGCCCTAGACCCCTACTGCTCATTCTAATGGCGGGTGTTAGCCAAATGGGAAGTGGGTACCATTTTTGTGTAAGTTTTTGGTATGACCCGACCGGGGTTTGAACCCACGACCTCCCATGCTCGAGGCAAACATCCCTACCACTTGGCCACCGAGCTTGGTTTTACTAGTGATTCAAAAGAGATGGGATCAAACTCTGACCTTAAACTTGAATAGGTTTCTGAATTTATCTCACCTTTCACATTGACTAATTGGCTAACATTTGTGAGATAATCCCCCATTGAGTATTTTATTCTTAATACTCAATGGACATTGAGTACGAGTTCCTAGTGTTAAGTCTATATGGAAAAAAATACCAGGGTTGAGATATAGCGGGGGTGTATATATGGTAAAGTACAGGGATGAGATAAAGAGATGAAACCATTGAGAGTGGTTAGGGTTGGCTAATACGCTATGAGTTTGACCGCGTAGTAATTTCACAAGGTGCAGCCAAATCATATAATATGGCGATCGAACGAACATCATATTAGCCAGCCCAAAACACTCCAATTGATTTCAAATTTGATGTCATCCTAGATTTCTAGTATAGTATGTCTTTGAAATGAATGGAACAATGAAAGAGAGCCGGTTTTGTGACATCACCGTATCCCACGCCGATTGGGTATTCTAATCAGCATAATATTTGCACAAGTAATCGGTGAACATTTCTCTACATGCCTGTTTCCATTCACTGATCTGGCGTCCGTATACCCTAAGAGGATGCGTCCACCAACCACGAGAAGGCTGCGACAACGGCTTTCCGACAAGGTCCACGACAGCTCTACGATTGGAAGCCTTGTCGTAGCCTTGTCGTGGTTGGTGGACCACAGTTCCCGACAAGAGGCTACGACAAGGCCACGACAGGCTGAGACATGAAGCTTGTCGGGGGCCTTCCGACAAGGTTACGACAAAATCGAACATGTTCGATTTTGGAGCCGTGTCGTGGCATGTTGTGGCGTTTCGCAGAGGTCTACAATAGATTATTTAGGTGGAGCGTGCACTTCCCGACAGGCTGCAACAAGGGCTCACGACAGCTCCCCTCCTCACGACAAGGCAGCGACAAGGCACCGATTGGAAATTTCTTGTTGGCGTGTGTCGCAGCCCTGTCGTGGTTGGTGGACGCACCCTCTTAAAATCGACCATGGGTTCCCGACTGCAGATGGGTGGTAAATAGTCGGTCGGTGGAAAATGGCCGACTTTATCTCAAAGAACGCACCCAGAGGCTATGTAGACGTTAGGACCCACCACCCAAAAGTCGGGACGTTAGGGCCTACTCATCGGGACGGTAGGGCCCATCTATCATAAGAACATCGACACATATGATTGAAATATGTCAAAACATTACTATTTTTTTTTTTTTAAAGTTTTTATTTATACTGGAGTCAGGGTTTAGCAAAGGTTTGCTTATCTTCCACCCCCTCCAGTTGTTTCAGATCCTTGTCCGTGTCCGTCTAGCGACGTACATGACAGGTTGTAATACAATATTGTGCATTTGATAATAATATGTATGTGCGAAAAATGTTTCGGATACACCACCAATGTACATAGTTTTATCTAACATATTTACAAATCGAACCGTTATGCTAAAAACTAGTTAGCATAAACGGTTTACAATGTGACAGGAAAGTATATAAGGAAAGGGCAATATATAAGTGTATGGTCATAGGCTTTCGTCAGCCCCTCACCTATATAGGTAGGTCTTCAACCGCTGCCTTGTATATTCTTTGAATGCTTCTGGGGTTCGAATGTTTCGCGTTTCTGCTGGAAAGTCATTCCATAGATTTGCGGTTTTGTATTCCACAGATTTAAAGTAGCTACTGCTAGTTATGATATTTGCTACGTTTAGAATCGGGCCTTCATCTTGTCTCGTGGGTCTCAGTGGTGTCTGTGCATAATCGGTCGGTGGAAAATGGCCGACTTTATCTCAAAGAACGCACCCAGAGGCTATGTAGACGTTAGGACCCACCACCCAAAAGTCGGGACGTTAGGGCCTACTCATCGGGACGGTAGGGCCCACCTATCATAAGAACATCGACACGTATGATTGAAATATGTCAAAACATTACTATATACCCATGCCATATTAATACTGTAGATACGCACCGTTTTGGCATATGACGTAAAAATACTGTACGGACCACTGGTCCGTTCACTAAAATACGGACCACCTAGCCATACACATTTATTAAAATTTTGGCAGTTAAGAAAAATTTAATTGATTTAAAAAAAAAAATTCGGGTATATAGTAAATATATAACGTCCAACCATGCTTGTACCATTCACAGAACTCGATGCTAATTTACCGTTTGTACGGAACTCGGCGTAAACGCCTCGGTCCGTACACACTGTAAATTATCATCTCGTTCTGTGAACTGTACAGCATGGTCAGGACGTTCTATATAAATACTTCACCATGTTTGCAGAAGCTGCGCCGTTTGTGCCGTTTTTAGTGAAAAAAAAGCGGAGGGCCGTACTTTTCCATCAAATGAGCGAGGACGGCCAGTGACGGTCTCAGTCACTACGTTTTCTTATTACTATACACCTCCTACTCGATTGAAACGCTGATTAGTTCCCAAATCGCAGTCGTATAGGAGTCATTGAACTTGTTAGGCCCGGCGTCCACCTACTACGATAGAATCGTAGACCTCCCGATATGGCACCGATACAAAATGTCAAAATCGGTGCCATATCGGGAAGGTGCAAAATCGTAGGCACATGTCTAGACAAGCCAATCCACCATGCGTTGTATGGGGTTTTTATCGGTGTCTAATCGCAGAAACGTGGTCAACTGCCCCGATATCAGGTAACCTTCCGACACGTTTTTGATTTTTTATTGGGAGGTGCATCGTAGACCATATCGGTGCCATATCGTAGTAGGTGGACGCCGGGCCTTAGAGGCGAATTACGTAATCCCTCGGCCCGTGTCGGCCACCCAATCAAAGGCCATTTACCAGCGTTCTCTTGTTGGCGACTGGATTTATCAACATTTTGATAAGCTTCTGGCGAGTAACGGGAACATCGAACGACAAATCATCGGTGGCAAAAAAACTAACTCAAGGATGGGGTTCACTAATCGTTGGCTTAAGCCCAATGCCCATCTACCGATTCCGGAACATTCATGTACCTTTGTCGGCGACAAACGGACGGTAATTTGTCTCAGCCAAGGCATCCTAACGGAGTCGGCCGTAGTCGGTAGATGTAGGACAGCTAGGCAAGGGTGAGCCACCGATTAGTAGACCGATTTGATTAGGACTAATATCCAGCACCCCATCTCCTCAATGTCCGCCGGTCGAGCGAAGGGTTACGTAATTTGCCTGCGACAAGTCGACCGACTCCTATACGATTTGGTAACTAATCGCTCAACCCTGAATCGGTAGATGGGCATCAGGCTTTATAATAAAAACCAGAACCTTATGCTGGGAATTGAATGTGATATCTGTGAGCAAGTCGCCACTTAACGATTAAGTACTAACGAGAGATTATGACGTGGAGTTGTTTTTTTTAATTTTTGCTGAATAGATATAACTGGGTAGTCTCACGTATGACAAGCCAGATCCAATTGCAGGACCATTTACTAGACTAGATAATGTACGTAAATTGAGGTATTAGTATCACATAAAGACAAATTTTCAAGAAAACCATCTTATTGCTTTCACTCTTTAACTCACTAATCTGTACTTAATACGAGGTTATATATAATTACTGTACATATTAGTACTTTTATGGGCTCAAATTCAGCGAGAAACATTTATAATGATGTTCCGTATATGTAACCAAGTAAATTTCTTTTATATTTTCTTTCTCTTTGCTAATAGGGTATCTATATGAAATCAATGATATGAAATATAATGGTTTTACACTTGCAAATCGGGCAACCATTGTAGAAACTTTGGATTTTAGCTTTCCCATGGTATTTTGGCGGCCATCTTGGAATCCAAAATGGCCGACATTTGACAAAATGCTAATGGTTGACTACTTCCGATAGTTTTCAGTCATATATTTAGATTTCATGTGGTTTTAGGAAATATTTAATGGAAAAAGAAATACAGGTAAAAACTGTCGGCCATCTTGGATTTTTCCAAGATGGCCGCAATAAAAATGGCGTGAAAATGGCGTGAAAAGTTTTTTTAAATTTTTTTTATCTACCAAAATGCATCTCTCGCCAGAGTTTTTCATATGCATCAATCTTTGAAATCTATAGTCGTTTAAAAATTCCCACAAAAAATTCCCACCATAAACACCCTGGGAGTTTCTATAGCATTCCATAGAAAGTACCACTAGACGAATTGAGGATAAAAAAGGGAAATATCTCGCATGTGATCAGTGTAAATCTGACTGATAATTAGAGAGAGCCTTCTGCCTATTAAGTGTGCAGATACATGTCTTTGATGATGAACGTTCCCACTTAGCACCCATTTTCCTCCTGCTCCGCTGGCCTTGCCATCTAATTATATGACACATCCAGCGATCATAACTTAAAAATCATTGGCTATCATCAACATTATGTCAGAGCTGTGGTTGTGGGGAGGGTATTAGCTGCCGATCTTCTATCTCACTCTTTGATAAATAGCAGCCGACATTTGGAAATCCCAGATCCGTGCCAACATACGGCCGTCCTTCGTCTTTGTACCTATCATAAATCCTCCCCACACAAGGCAGGGCACCTCGTATTCGCCTCCAAACAACATTACAAGAATTCTTTACTAATCTGCAGGATGATTATGTTCGTGATCGTTTTGCTATTTCTGAAGGTAGAACGAGATATTCACCTTTATTACCCACCTGATACGGAGTCTCCATACTAAGCCTATGGAAATTACAGATCGCTACTGAGGAGGATACGGAGCTCCGTACCCTCCTAGGAGGATACGGATTTTTGAGATGAAAGTAGTCCCAAACATAACTTCTTAATTACGTTGAAAAGTTTTCTAACGATCATATTTAATGCTTAAATCTAAAAATAAGTGAGTAATAAATACAACATTACCATGATTTCGATCTGTGTGGCCGTATTCTCCGCGTAGTTGACGGTACGCAATACTCCGCGTCAACTACGCGGAGAATACGGCCACTCAGATCGAAATCATGGTAATGTTGTGTATTTCTCATCAACATCAGTTCGGTTAAGTGTGGATTCCACCGGGGCGATGTTATTTTGGGCTAGGGGAGTCGAATCCACCGACTACTACGATGCAGGGCATATCTGAGTGCATCAGGAAGTCATCTTCAGCCCTTGAGATCAAGATCATATACACTGGCATACACGTATGAATTATCATAAACGGTCTTTCTTGATAATTCCATGTCTTAGAAGACTTCCTTCTAAGTCTATCCATATTTTTTTGTCAAACCTAAATATTTTTAGCAAATATGGAAAGATATGTGTGGAAGCCAATATAGTATTTGAGAAAATTGTGGCAATGATAAGATTCTATTGGTCATGAGGGGAAGTCTAAGGCCTGGTGTCCACCTACTACGATAAAAATTTAGACCTACCGATATGGCTCTGAGACAAAAATGTTGAAATCGTAGGCTAATCGGGGAGGTCCATATTGTAGAAAATGTCTAGATATGACACTTTGCTACGCATCTTTCATTGAAGAGAGAGTGTGTAGAGAAGTGTATCGCCGGGCATATCGGAGTGGATCAAGATGTCATCCTCGGCCCTTGAGAACAAGATCCGGCATTTTGGAGGTTGATCTTGTATGCTTATTGTTTTTCACATTTTCTCCATTAGGCCCAGCGTCCACCTACTATGATATGGCTCCAATATGGTCTACGATGCACCTCCTGATAAAAAAATCGAAATCGCGTCGGAAGGTCACCTAATATCGGGGCAGTTGACCATGTTTCTGTGATTAGGCACCGAAAAAAACCCTTACAATGCGTAGTAGATTGGCATGTGTAGACATTTGTCTACGATTTTGCACCTTCCCGATATGTCTCCGATATTTGCTTTTTGTATCGGTGCTATATCGGTAGGTCTAAATTTCTATCGTAGTAGGTAGACGCCAGGGAGTTGGATCATGTCTAAGGCCCGGCGTCCACCTACTACGATATGGCACCGATATGGTCTACGAGGCACCTCCCGATAAAAAATCAAAATCGCGTCGGAAGGTCACCTAATATCGGGGCAGTTGACCACGTTTCTGCGATTAGACAACGATAAAACTCCTATACATTGCGTGGTGGATTGGCATGTCTAGACCTATGTCTACGATTTTGCACCTTCCCGATATGGCACCGATTTTGACATTTTGTATCGGTGCCATATCGGGAGGTCTACGATTCTATCGTAGTAGGTGGACGCCTGGCCTTACAGTACCAGGGCCCCGTTGCTCCTGTTTTTGTGGTATCACTAGCTATAATCGGATCGCAATTTTATTTTTACGATTACTTTAACGATCCAACTGAAAAAGCATTGCTCCAGTAATATCAGATCGTATCGCTATATTTCCGCGGTATCACACATTTTTACGATGCGATTACAATACAACACTTCAGGGGCACATATTGAATGAGACAGGGGAAGATTCATTAGTTCTTTGATTAAATACAGATGGCACCATAGTTAAAACTGATCTGACACCTGGTGGTTTGGATCGCCACTTCCTATAGGTAAAAGAACAAGGGGCAGGGGTTGGTTGTGCCCCCATGGATCGTTATTTGAAATATCAGACAAGGCTGGTTTTAACCTAGAGCGATACCATCCGCAGTGCTGTGAAGGTCCGCGTAAAAAGTATCGCCGCGTAAAATATGGCATTTGACGATACAATGCGATTGCGACACGATCCGCAAAGTTTCAGGAGCAACGTTTAGGCCCTCGGATCGCTATTCTGCGATCTGCAACTCTGTCCTAAATGTGGAGCAACGGGGCCCAGGTGAATCCCCAGTGAGAGCGGAATAGCTCCCTCTACCGACCCCGAGTGAGGAGGTATTTACCCCAATTAACGGGCTGATTTACCATGACGTCACGCGGCAGGATGCCTCATTGTGCAGGGAAGGTATCCACATGATACCGCTGAGATGACCTCAATCAAGACGGGCACTAACTCTCTCTCTCCCTCTCTCCCTCTCTCTCTCTGTCTGTCTGTCTCTCTCTGTCTCTCTGTCTCTCTGTCTCTCTCTCTCCCTCTCTCCCTCTCTCTCTGTTTCTCTGTCTCTCTCCTCTCTCTCTGTCTCTCTCTCTATCTATCTATCTATCTATCTGTATATATCTCTCTCTCTCTCTATCTATCTATCTATCTATCTATCTATTTATCTATCTATATGTATATCTATCTATCTATTTATCTGTATATCTATCTATCTTTCTATCTATCTATCTATCTAACTATCTGTATATCTATCTATATATCTATCTATCTATCTACCCATCTATCTATCTATTTATCTGTATATCTATCTATCTGTATATCTATCTATCCTTTTATCTATCTATCTATCTATTTATCCATCTATCTATCTATCTGTATATCTATCTATCTATTTATCTGTTTATCTATCTATCTTTCTATCTATCTAACTATCTGTCTATCTATCTATCTATCTATCCATCTATCTATCTACCCATCTATCGATCTATATATTTATCTGTATATCTATCTATCTGTATATCTATCTATCTTTGTATCTATCTTTCTATTTATCTATCTATCTATCTATCTATTTATCTATCTGCCTCTCCTTCTCTCCCTCTCTGCCCCTTCCTTTCCCACTTTCTCTCTCTATCCCTTTCACAGTCTCTATGTATATATGTCTCCCTATCTCTCTCCCTCTCTCTGTCTCTCTCTGTCTCCTTCACCCCTCTAAACACCCCTTACATGCTGTGACTGTAAAGCCTGTAGGAGATCCCCAACATCTAGTAATGTAAAGACTCTAAGATATCAATACTGTATCGCTGATTCTCGCAGTAACGATCTTTGGTTACAATGACTATAATCAATAGATACTTTTTCAGCCTGTTTCAATATATCTATTCATGTATCTACATTATGCTACTGAAATGACCTGAATCAAGACAGGCTTTCTCTTTCTCTCCCCTTCTCCGTGTCTCCCGATGCATCACTCGCTCTCCTCTCTTTCTATCTATCTACCTATCTCCCTCTCCTTCTCCCTCTCCATCTCTCCGCCTTTCTCTCTCACCTTCTCTCTCTATCCCTTTCATATTCTCTCTGTCTCCCTATTTCTTTCCCTCTCTCTGTCTCTGCCGTCCTCGCCCTGCCTCACCCCTTTCTCTGTCTCCTTCTCTCTGCCTTTCTCTGTCTCCTTCACTCTATCTTACCCCTCTCTCTCTGTGTTTCCCTCTGTCTGTCTGTCTCTGTGGCCCTCTCCCTGTCCCTCTCTCTGTCCGTCTCGTTCCTCTTTCCCCCTCCCTCTCCCTGCTGACTTTCTCTCTCCCACTGTCTGTCTCTGTCTTCCTTTTTTCTGTCTCTCTCTCTGTCTCCTTCTCTGTCTCTCTCTGTCTGTCTCTGTCTCTGTCTCTCTCCCTCTCTGTATTTCCTTTTCGCTCTCTGTCTCTCTTCCCTCCTTCTCCCTCTCTCTGTCTCCCTTCTCTCCTTCTCCCTCTCTCTATCATTTCTCTTTCTCCTTCTCTCTCCCTGTCTGTATTTCCTTTTCACTCTCTGGGTCTCTCTTTCTCCTTGTCTCACCCCTCTCTATGTCTCTCTTCTCCTCTTCTCCCTCTCTCTCTATCTTCTCTCTTTCTCCTTGTCTCTCCCTGTCTATCTCTCTCTCGCTTTCTCTCCCAGTCTCACCCCTCTCTCTGTCTCCCTCTCTCTGTCTCCCTCTCTCTGTATGTTTTCTCGTTCTCCTTGTCTCTCCCTGTCTATCTCTCTCTCTCCCTTTCTCTCCCTGTCTCATCCCTCTCTCTGTCTCCCTCTCTCTGTCTCCGTCTCTCTGTATGTTTTCTCGTTCTCCTTCTCTCCCAGTCTCACCCCTCTCTCTGTCTCCCTCTCTCTGTATGTTTTCTCGTTCTCCTTCTCTCTCCCTGTCTATCTCTGCCTGTCCACCTCTCTGTTCTGCTTCATCCCTCCCCCGCTATATGCATCATAGATATTTACATCCAGGTAGTACGACTGTTGATTTATCCTACCCCTAATATAAAATCCCATAGGCTTAACATTGAGTCTCTGTATGCCACGCTGGCTGGCATACGGAATTTTATATGACACTAGTGGCATAAAAAATTGTTATCACGTAATATTCCAAAATTGAGGAGACAGGGTAGGATAAAATCAAAACCTGATTCGCTTTAATCTTGAACACTGCATGCCACTGCATGAGTTTTGGCTCCGACTTCACTCGGCTTCGTCTCATAAAGTCGCTATGCCAAAGTCCAGTCGTGGCATACGGTGGCCAAGATTAAAACTCATCCAGTTTTATGATAGTATTTTCCGGTTGGTATGTGGTTATAACCCGGAGCTACAGAGATAACGTTACTGTCCACAAAGGAGTTCTGTGTTGCCAGGTTCGCTAAAGTCCAATGCCCATCTACCGATATCGGAACATGTATGTACGTTTGTCAGAGAGAACAGAGAGAAACGGAGGGTAATTTGTGTCAGCCAAGCTATCTTAACAGAGTCGGTAGATGTAGGACAGCTAGGCAAGACTACCCAGCGATTAGTGAACACTCGGTTTCCTTGGTTTTTGCCCTCCCCCAGTGATTAGTGGACCATACACTGATTTTACCATTGTGCGGGTCGAGCGAGGGGTTACGTAATTTGCCTGCGACAAAGTGACCAACTCCTATACGATTTGGGAACTAATCGTTCAACCCTAAATCGGTAGATGGACATTTGGCTTAAGAACATGGCTGATGTTTTATTAAACAATCAACCAATCCAACCTCCCCCCGTGTGAATCGTGATTTCCATATCTACTAAGGCCCGTTTCCATTGGCTGACGAAAACGGTTTGGATTTTTTATGTTCTCCTAAAAGCCTATTTCCATTGGCCATCACTGATAAGGCCTATTTCCATAGGCCGACGAAAAGGGTGTACATTTTTTGAGTTATTGTAATCTACGGTGAGGAACCACCGACAGACTTTTGGCACTGCTGACCCAAAATCGGTCAATGGAAACGACCAAACTCGTGAAATGACCCACAACTTTTTCTGCTTAGATTATGCAATGTGGCACCACTCACTGCTGAGTGAAAGCTTGGTCACTGAGTGAAATCTAATACCTTCTCCAATTTTTCATTACCGACGCACAGTCGGTGGCACCACTGCCAGACTTTCTGGGTAGAGCACGTTAGGGCCGGACAATGACCATGTGTAGGAATTGTGGACGTCAGCCGCTCAAATCGCTCATCGGCTCAGATCGGCTGGGACAATCTGCCTGGTGGATCAGCTGGAATCGACCAGCCCATTGAAAATCCTGTCGCCTGAAACTGTGCGGTCGTTGCCTCTAGCCGGCCGGCCCTATAAAAACCAGCCGGCCGGCCGCCTCTGGCCGTCTCTGAGCGTCGATTTGGTGGATCACATGCTTGACTCAAAGAATCTACGCCATTTTCCTCAGCCAATGTAAACTGGCCTATTTCCGTACGGCATAATACGTAACGCTGTATATAAATATTAATAGATAATTCAAACTCAGTTGTTTTCCTAATTTGTTCTATGAAAAAGAAGAAAATCATACAGAACAAATGTCCACTCAAAAAATCCCGTCTTTTTTTTCCCTAAAATAAACTCAATTTTATCTTTGAGTCAAATTACTCATGTGATTTTTCTAAAATAAACTCAGGCTCTTCTCAAGGTAAGCTTTTATCTCGTCCCTGGTATTTTTCTACAGAGACATAACATTGGGAACTTGTATCCAATGCCCATGAGAAATTTTGGAAATGTGAAGGGTGAGATAACTTCAGAAACCCATTCAAGTTTAGGTTCAGAGCTTGATCCCATCTCATTTGAATCGCTATGTAACTCATGCGGCTTTACCTTGTGAATTACTACGTTATTCAAACTCGATGGCATACGAGTTCTGACCCTAAGGCCCGGCGTCCACCTACTTCGATATGGCTCCGATATGGTCTATGATGCACCTCCCGATAGAAAATCAAAATTGCGTCGGAAGGTCACCTAATATCTGGGCAGTTGACCACGTTTCTGTGATTAGGCACCGAAAAAAACCCATTGAGATGCATGGTGGATTGGCATGTCTAGACATAAGTCTACGATTTTGCACCTTCCCGATATGTCTCCGATATTTGCCTTTCTGTATCAGTGCCATATCGGTAGGTCTAAATTTTTATTATAATAGGTGGACGCCAGGCCTATTATTATATACCTGTGGTAGTATATCCTACACATATGGCCTGCTCCTACCCATGTCGTATTTATATCCGTACGACACCTAGGTGACGTACGGGGTATATATGTGTGGCGTACGGTGGCGAAATCCAAAAACTCCCCCAGAAGCAAGGTTAAAAATTGGATATATCAAGGTATATAATGATAGAAAAACAGGCTCACTGTCTCCGTACGGATAAAATACTTGGTAAAATCGGCGATCCGATGAACCGATGCCGAAGGTTTCCTCTATAGTATCCAGTCTTCTGGATTTACTGCACAGTATTGAGGTAACTGGGGAGTCTAGCTGGACTGTCACCGTAGGAGGTGTGATAAAGGTGAGTCTAGAGGCGCCAGGAGGGGGACTTCTCCAGGGTTAGATTCCCCCTTCTCCATACCACAGAAATGTGGGGATTCCCCCTAATATCACCTCTGACGTCACAGCCAGGATTCCCCCTGTTCCCAGATAAGCAATGTATGATATTTGATGAAAGAAATTTACCAGATAACCAAAATGATGGAAAGAGAATTCGGGTATGCCAAGCACCACCTGGCCCTATTAACTGTTAGTGAATGTCAGAGAGATTTATTATGATGCCTGGCTAGAGGAGGGGTGAAATTGGCAGTTGGTGTCTACGATGTATTGATGTGCATGCTGCTGGGGACACGGCACGATAAGGATGTGTGCTGTTTCCACTTGCCGATTATGGCCACCGATTCTTGCTTTTGGTGGTGTTTCCACTTGCCGATTATGACCACCGATTCTTGCTTTTGGTGGTGTTTCCACTTGCCGATTATTGCCACCGATTCTTGCTTTTGGTGGTGTTTCGACTTGCCGATTATGGCCACCGATTCTTGCTTTTTGTGGTGTTTCCACTTGCCGATTATGACCACCGATTCTTGCTTTTGGTGGTGTTTCCACTTGCCGATTATTGCCACCGATTCTTGCTTTTGGTGGTGTTTCCACTTGCCGATTATGGCCACCGATTCTTGCTTTTTGTGGTGTTTCCACTTGCCGATTATGGCCACCGATTCTTGCTTTTTGTGGTGTTTCCACTTGCCGATTATGGCCACCGATTCTTGCTTTTTGTGGTGTTTCCACTTGCCGATTATGGCCACCGATTCTTGCTTTTTGTGGTGTTTCCACTTGCCGATTATGGCCACCGAGTCTATTTTTTGTGGCGTTTCTATGCACCTGACGATTATGACCACCGATTCTTGCTATTTTGTGGCGTTTCCACCTGACGATTATGACCACCGATTCTTGCTTTTTTGTGGCGTTTCCACCTGCTGATTATGACCACCGATTCTTGCTTTTTGTTGTGTTTCCACCTGACGATTCTCACCACAGATTCTTGCAGTGGCATACAATCACACCATGTTAAGTCTATGGAGATTTATATGAGGGGTAGGATAGTAACCGTGGCATACAGGCCCACCATGTTAAGTCTACGGAGATTTATGTGAGGGGTAGGATAGTACCCGTTGCATACAGGCCCACCATGTTAAGTCTATGGAGATTTATATGAGGGGTAGGATAGTAACCGTGGTATACAGTCACACCATGTTAAGTCTACGGAGATTTATATGAGGGGTAGGGTAATAACCGTGGCATACAGGCCCACCATGTTAAGTCTACGGAGATTTATATGAGGGGTAGGGTAATAACCGTGGCATACAGTCACACCATGTTAAGTCTATGGAGATTTATATGAGGGCTAGGGTAATAACCGTGGCATACAGGCCCACCATGTTAAGTCTACGGAGATTTATGTGAGGGGTAGGATAATAACCGTGGCATACAGGCCCACCATGTTATGTCTACGGAGATTTATGTGAGGGGTAGGATAGTAACCGTGGCATACAGGCCCACCATGTTAAGTCTATGGAGATTTATACGAGGGGTAGGATAATAACCTAGCATACAGTCACA
The DNA here is from genome assembly GCA_950022655.1 of Alentia gelatinosa. Taxonomy (NCBI): domain Eukaryota; kingdom Metazoa; phylum Annelida; class Polychaeta; order Phyllodocida; family Polynoidae; genus Alentia; species Alentia gelatinosa. Next base: position 4,122,106 of record OX465581.1, on the reverse strand, counting down.
CCATGTTAAGTCTATGGAGATTTATATGAGGGCTAGGATAATGACTCACCGTCACCCATCACGAGATCGCAAACCAGAGTGACAACAGCAGATAGGTTTACAAACGTGTGGCGGTGGGCTGGGGTGGATAGAAGGGGGCACCTCCCCGCTCCCCGTCAGCGCTCATGGGGAGTACCCCCCCGCCGGGTGAGATATGGGGTAAGGAGTCATGTAGAGGAGAGTTTATTGGACGAGTTTTGCGTCTGGATCATCAGGGATGCCGTCAGTCAAAACTCGGTGAGAATTGTCAGAGGATCAAAGATAGCTTCACTAGGCAACGCTGAAATGTGGACTCTCAGGAAGAGGAGAGTTATTGGTTATAGAGTGGAATTTACATGTACCTCACAGGGTTCCAAATCTCATGAGATTCTGGTCCTTTTTAGGGGTAAATGTCGCCATCAATCGCAGGGGAGGAGCATGTCTCATATCAATGGAACCTAAAGTGGGATTCACACGTTGGGATTCATGTACCTCACAGTGTTCAAAATCTCATGCGACTCTGTTCCTTTTTAGGTTGAAATGTCTTTTACGATTACAGGGGGGGAAACATATATCAGGGAAATGGAACCCTATAATTTAGACGAAGAAATTGTGTTCGAGTACAGAATCTCAGCAGGATTTGTCTCGGAAAAGCACCCTGTGAGGTACATGATTCCCATCGTGTGAATCCCACTTTACAATTTAGACGAAGAGGTTGTGTTCGAGTACAGAATCGCAGCAGGATTTGTCTCAGTCAAACATCCTGTGAGCTACATGAATCCCATCGTGTGAATCCCACTTTACAGGGTACAGAATCGCAGCAGGATTTGTCTCAAACAAACACCCTGTGAGGTACATGAATCCCATCAGGATTTGTCTCAGACAAACACCCTGTGAGGTACATGAATCTCAGCAGTTCCATTATGCGGTAAGGGGGATTCACATGATGGGACAAATGTTCCTGAGACTGGTGTACATCACACCTTTGCACCAGTCGGCAAACTATTTCTAGCTGGGTACAAAGTTTCACAGATTAGGGTTTATCCTACCCCTAATATAAAATCCCATAACTTAACATTGGGTTTTCGTATGCCACGCTGACTGGCATACGGAGTTTCATATGCCACTAGTGGCATACAGCATTGTTATCACGTAATATTCCAAAATCGAGGAGATAGGGTAGGATAAAATCAAAACCTGATTCGTTTTAATCTTGGCCATCGCATTCCACTTCTGAAGTTTTGGCTCCGGACTTCACTCGGCTTCGCCTCATGAAGTCACTTTGCCAAACTCCAGTTGTGGAATACGGTGGACAAGATTAAACCTCATCCAGTTTTACGATAGTACTACAGTTCCAGGGTAACATGGCGGATTCAATTCACATGTGAAAACTTAACAGGTACATCAGGGATGCCCAGTCAAACGAATACTGGAGAACTCGACCCGTAACGAAGTCGACCCGTAAAAAAACTTGACCCATTTTAAGAACTCGACCCGTTTTAAGAACTCGACCCGAAACGAACTCGACCCGTTTTAAATCTCCCCTACTCAAGTATCTCAACTGTGATTATATAAACTATATTTAGTGGTAAGTATATTATCTTGACCTCAAATTTGGTCTTCTCTGGGGAAGAAAGCAGACAGAACACCCTACCCTTTATCCTACCCGTAATACAAAACGCCATAGGTTTAACATTGACTCAATGTATTTGACATAGCGTTGGATAAAGTGTTATTTATGCACCGAGATGAATAAAAAAACGGACCAATCAGGGACGAGATAACGAAAGTAGATCCTGCAGCATTGATAACTACTAACATGGATAATAACAAATATTCTCTGTATATCGGTGAGATGTGGTAGGATAAATACGAAACCGAACTCGAGTTAGCCTTGTCAATGTTTATACCACTCTGGTCAGGTCTGCTACTCACTAAACTCGGCTAACGCCTCGTGTAGTAATACACAACCTGCCCATCGTGGCATAAACATTGACAAGGCTAACTCTCGTTTGGTTTCTACTAAATCCTATACCCTTACCTTAACCCTAACCCTATCCTATCCCTAACCCTATCCCTAACCCTAACCCTAACCCTAACACTACCCCCAACCCTATCCCTAACCCTAAACCTAGCTGGACTTATTTTCTATATGTGCTGGTTTATTAGTCTAAAAGCTAACTAATCACTAAACTAATTTACTTGTTCATGAAAATGTTATATTCATGAGTATCTAGAACGGGTCGAGTTCTCCAATCGATTTCTCCAAAATGGGTCGAGTTCTCCTGATAACTACGGGTCGAGTTCGTTTCGGGACGAGTTCTCCAGTAACCAGTCAAACTCGGTGAGAATTGTCAGCGAGGATCAAAGATAGCTTCACTAGGCAACGCTGAAATGTGGACTCTCAGGAAGAGGAGATTTATTGGTTGAGTGGGATTCACATGATGGGATAAATGGACCTGAGACTGGTGTACTTCACACCTTTGCACCAGTCGGCTACTATTTCCAGCTGGGTACAAAGTTTCACAGATTGGGGTGTACTACAGTGTCAGGGTAACATGGCGGATTCAATTCACATGAGAAGATTTAACAGGTACATAGTCTCACCCCTACACCCTTACACATGGTACACAGGGTACACAGTCGCTGACTCAGGGTACTTCGTGTATAGGTGTTATTTGGGACCACTGAGACTCACATATTGGGGGGGGGGGGGGAACTGTGAAGTACGTTTGTCTCACCAAAATGCCCTCTAAATTTTGAAGCTTTTTAAAGTCGAAATCTCATGAGATTCTGTTCCTTGCTAGGGGTGATTGTCACCGACAATTGCAAGGGAAAGAAGTTGTCTTAAACGGGATTCACACGGTGGGATTCATGTACCTCACAGGCCGTTTGTCTGAGACAAATCCTGTTGAGATTCGGTACTGGAACACAATCTCCTCGTGTGAATGACAGGCTTTCATTTTGCTGAGACATTTTTCTCTTGCAATTGTCGGCGACAGTCGCCCCTAACAAGGAACAGAATCTCATGAGATTTTGACTTTAAACAGGTTTAAAATTTAGAGGGACATTTTGTTGAGACAAATGTATTTCACACGTTCTCCCCCAATCTGTGGGTCTCAGCGGTCTCAAATAACACCTATTCACACGGGGAAGTACCCTGAGTCGGCGACTGTGTACCCTGTGTACCCTGTGTACCCTGTGTACCCTGTGTACCCTGTGTAGGGGTGTAGGGGTGAGACTATGTACCTGTTAAATCTTCTCATGTGAATTGAATCCGCCATGTTCCCCTGAGACTGTAGAACACCCCAATCTGTGAAACTTTGTTCCCAGTTGGAAATAGTAGCCGACTGGCGCAAAGGTGTGAAGTACACTAGTCTCAGGTCCATTTGTCCCACCGTGTGAATCCCATTTTAGCAAAACGGAACCCTGTTATTCACAGGAGGAGATTATGTTCCAGTACCGGATCTCAACGGGATTTGTCTCAGACAAACGGCCTGTGAGGTATGTGAATCCCACCATGTGAATCCCACTTTCTAGAGTGGAATTCACATTTACCACACAGGGTTCAAAATCTCATGAGATTCTGTTCCTTGTTAAGTGGAATTCACACGGTGGGATTCAAGTACCTCACAGGGTTCAAAATCTCATGAGATTCTGGTCCTTGTTAAGTGGAATTCACACGGTGGGATTCAAGTACCTCACAGGGTTCAAAATCTCATGAGATTCATGAATCTCAGCAGTTCCATTGTGGATTGGGTAGCCAAAGTGCGATGATTCTAGTGCACTTGTTTTCTGCTAGGCTTCTTTTACTTGTGGTGTCCCCTTGTGTCTAATGCCTACACTGCACGAAAACCACCATTTTATATATGTATACGCCTGGCGGATATAGGTATGCTTTTGCGTATACAAGGTTGACCTTTTTCCGTTGTGTATACGCCTTATCTATTGGCGTATATGTTGTCCATGTAGCAGTCATATATTTATATACGTCATATATACACAATAATTCCGATCTCCCCAAACTAGTTTTTTATTTCATTTGCCATCAGTTATCAAAGTCTATGGTATATAAAACAGAAACGGGCGGGAGGTTGGGGGGGGGGCGAACCTTTTTTATTATCTATCGGTACACATATACACCCAGCGTATATATGTCGCGCAGAGGATATTTCCTCTCGTTTACGCCAGGTGTGAAATACAGCCAAGACGCATCTGTATATAAGAGGAAACAGTCTTGTATACGCCACATACGCTGGGGCGAAATATGGGGGGTATACATATGAAAACAGTTCAATATTCAGCAAATGCACGCACTTCAGTGGTGGCGTTTATAAATATGAATAAAATGGTGGTTTTCGCACAGTGATAGATTTAAGAGCTGTGACCTTGACCCCTGGAAGGTATACTCGGAGTGGTACACCCTTCACTGTACGCCATAGAAACCCAGGGATGGTGTGGGTCAACTTTATTCAACACTTATGGATAACCTTATGTACGGCTAATACTGTTTTAGCGAACAGACTTGAAAATTATTAGCTCTTTCTGTCCGAGCCTGAGTGGGGAACACTGCACTTTAGGACAAGGCATAATACCTCTATAACCCCCAAGGGGACAAGACTATTGCCGCAATGGCTTCTGTTTGTCGTATGGGCGTCACTTAGTAAACTCTAGATATAAGTTACTATAGTTACTTATCGAATGCCCACAGAGTATAATGATGAACATAGTATTTTCTATTTATTGTGAAAAAATGGTGTAAATCATTTCATTATTTCTCATAAAACATAACGTTTGTGATGATGACACATAAACATGAATATATTTATAAACAATGCCCGGAGGCATTCCTTGTCCCCTGGGTGGGAATGCCTCCAGGCATTCCTCGTCCCCTGGGTGGGAATGCCTCCAGGCATTGCTAGGACTGAAAGAGTTAAACAATAACCCTTGTAGAGGTACAGAAAAAGGACTTCATGTTCTTCTTGTCAGAGCTCCTGACTCATACAGTGTCTTTTTCTCACTTTTTCCTCTGCAGCATATGTATCACTTCCACATTCTACTAAATTTAATTTAATTTACACATATCCTACTGAGTCTCCTTACCCTGAGAGGTGCATCAAACTAGTTAAGAGTAAATTACACCCTTCCTCATCTCTCAAATCAGTGTAATCTCCACTAAGTGACTCCTTTTTAGCGTTAAATCGGTGATAATTCCCCTCTCAGTTACCAGTCAAAACATCATGTAGGAAGTAGAGTGTTTTTTTTATTCCCGGCGTTCCACTGACCTGTCACTCACGAGACTTCCGCCACAACGCGAGATCTCGTGACGAGACTTGGCTGGTTACTGGCGATATGCTACAGGAAGAAGCCAATCCCACCAGGGATGGACTGCATTACATTTACACCACATACAAACGACCCTTTCACATGCAACCTCCGCCCACCTCCCACTCCATTATTCTATAAACATACAGTTTATTCATAACCCTCACTCGGGGTGACTCAAGATGGTGGCTTTGAAGGTGATTTGTGTTTAAGCGACCACCGTGCGAGTCCACCCACGCACCTACGTGTTTATAGGATTAATTCGGGGGAGGGGGGGGGTGGCTTGTTGGCAAGTGTGAGCTACCTGTGTTTAATTGGTGACAAACTATCTCCCGTGCGGGGGACAATTTGAGGTTGGTGGGGGGGGGGGGGGTAGTTGCGGTTGTGTTCTCTATGCCCACGTGTACATGACAGCCTAAATCCAGGTCAATGACTTCTTGTTGTTGCCTTCTTCATCGGTGTGAATTAAGGTCAGAGCCTAACTGATGTGAGTAGACTAAGGTCAGAGCCTGACTGATGTGAGTAGACTAAGGTCAGAGCCTGACTGATGTGAGTAGAATAAGGTCAGAGCCTAACTGATGTGAGTAGACTAAGGTCAGAACCTAACTGATGTGAGTAGACTAAGGTCAGAGCCTAACTGATGTGAGTAGACTAAGGTCAGAGCCTAACTGATGTGAATAGACTAAGGTCAGAGCCTAACTGATGTGAGTAGACTAAGGTCAGAGCCTAACTGATGTGAGTAGACTAAGGTCAGAGCCTAACTGATGTGAATAGACTAAGGTCAGAGCCTAACTGATGTGAGTAGACTAAGGTCAGAGCCTAACTGATGTGAGTAGACTAAGGTCAGAGCCTAACTGATGTGAGTAGACTAAGGTCAGAGCGTGACTGATGTGAGTAGACTAAGGTCAGAACCTAACTGATGTGAGTAGAATAAGGTCAGAGCCTAACTGATGTGAGTAGACTAAGGTCAGAGCCTAACTGATGTGAGTAGACTAAGGTCAGAGCCTAACTGATGTGGGTAGAATAAGGTCAGAGCCTAACTGATGTGGGTAGAATAAGGTCAGAGCCTAACTGATGTGAGTAGACTCAGGTCAGAGCCTAACTGATGTGAACATATTTAGGCCTTGGACTAAATGATTTAAAAGATTGAGGCCTGGGCATAAATGATATGAGTAGACTAAGGTCAGAGCCTAATTGTGGTGAACATATTGAGACCTGGGCCTACATCACATGAGGGCCTAAATGATGTAGAAATATTTAGGCCTGGGCCTAACTGATTTAAAACGATTAATGCCTGGGCATAATTTTTAAATCTTTTTTATTTAGTAATTGCAAACTATATTATATGAGTAGATTAAGGTCAGAGCCTCAATGATCTGAATACATTAAGGTGAGGGCCTAAAGCAGATGGAACTTATGATGTGTGCATTGGTGTGCATCCTCAAAATGGTGTCTTTAAATATGACATTAATTACACTGCTAGTGTAATGGTTACGACTCTTATAATCCTAGTATCAATAACTTGTTACCCATGTTGGTTTTGTAAATTAGTTATTATACTCAACCATAAATGTGTAATTATCATTCTCGGGTTAGGGCAAAGCCATGAAAATCAACTTTTATAGTTGAGGCAATGCCCCCTTCATTGTCACCAAGTTGTTTGTTCTGAAATTAACCTACAAAGGAAATCAAATGTTGTACTCAATGGATTCAATAAAGAAAGTTGCAAAAAAAAAAAAAACAGCTATGGATTAAAACTGATTTTCCAACTCTACATCGATCTCGTGCCTGGAGATGCATCATAAGGCCTATCGTAGTGTATCAGGGGCTCAGTGGATGCAGGGCCCAAATGATGTGAGTGAAAGCCTTAATGATTTACAAAGATTAAGGTCAGGGCCAAAATGTATGCCAACATGAGAGCTTACTACATTTAGATGTGGCCCAAATAATAAGATAACATGAAGGTGAGGGTCGAAATGGTTTTCTAACATCACAAACTGAATTATTTGACTAAATCAAGGTAGTGCCGAGACTTGCTCAAGTCTTTGATTATGAACATTCATAAAATGATGAAACACAATCAGAATAAAGTTCATTATAGTATGTATCCTTCTCTGACTGGCCCATAAATCAAAGACGTGTCAACTATGAACATAATCTCCTGTTTATGACCCCAAGCTGTTCTAATAAAGGGAGGAGGTGTGATCAGGAGACTGTATAAGGGTATAGGACAGCGACATTATCGTTCCCGATTATTACCGTCGATCGGATCGGTGAGAATCGGTGAGAATCGGTGGTAGATGTTGCTGTCTTATGGGCTTTACCATCCTAGGATGACTTTAGCCTTAGTCCTATCCCCACCTCTCCACCTACATCACCTCGTACAATTCTCGTAGAAAACTGGCCTGTCATGTCTTGAAAGAAAGTTACATATCTCCATATCAGTCTCATTTATTGATATGATCAAAGATTGTGATCCAAGCCGGGCCCCCACCTACTGCGACAGTCTATGACATACTTCCCGATGGCTACCATTTGAAATGCCAAAATAGCAACCTGTCGGGAGGTCCCTGATAGCTCCAAATCGTAGACATGGTTTGAAATCGGAGAGCTGTGAATCATACTCGCTGACCACGATATCTTCCCTATAGGCTACGATAGCCTACGACAGGCTACAAAATTTCCAACATGTTGGAAGTTATCGGGACCTCTACGATTGGCGTTTTCAATCGCAGCCTATTGTGAGCTGTCGTAGATGAAATCACAGAAACCTGTTCCACCTACCACGATTTTGGCTGACCTCACGATAGAATCGGAATGGTGTCGGAAAGGCCGTTGTGAGGCCAATTGGGACCAGAATTGTGGTAGGTGGGGGCCCGGCTTCGAACTAGTAAATCATCTTTTCCTGGTACTGTACCCCTCCCCTCCTCTCCCAGGTCATCTCCAAGATCTTTAAACTTATCATGTATCATTATTCCTGTTCATGTTGTTTGTATTTGTATTTGTAAACTTTATTGCATTGAAGAACGACTTGTATTTGTCGAATGTCAATGAATAAATAAAAAAATAAAAAATAAATAAAAAACAATTAAAAGGTATATGTATGGGTTACATCCAGTCTATTGACAGTTTTCTGTAACCAACTTGCACCCAGTTAACTTTTCCTTTCTACAACTGCCTAAGTCCAGGATCCAAAAATATCAAGCATCAGTGGGTTTTGAGGTATTTCCTTCTGAGTGATTGGTCATGGTCAGCTGGGCATGCCTCTAAGGCCCTGAGACACTGGCACCCTGCTCCTTTCACAATATCACAGTGAATAGCATGCATAAAGGGACAACACTCGGAAACAAAGTTCCATTTTATGGAGCGTAAACAGACTAATAGGATCTAGATAGGATAAACAACACGACTAACTAAAGTTTTGTTTAGAATTTATCCTTCCCCGTAACCAGTGGAAGATCTGTCACAAACTACAGAACTGGTCGTAATAAACAAAAAAATATATATAAGAAATAACATAAAAATCATCGATGATCAGTGATAATCATTGGTCGCTTTTCAAATGATGTCATTTGACAACTGTATCCCACTAGAGCGATAAATTTCACTTTCCTGCACTGTAGACCAAATACAGTCCGCTAATGTTAAGCCTATGGCGTTTTTTATTAGGGGTAGGATAAAAGGTGTGCAAGCACGCTCTAATAAAGCCCTGTAAACTCCAACCCCCTTGATATATTTTATGATTCTGCATCTGTCTTCTGCTTATTAAGTGTTTGTCTCAAGTGAACGCGTCAGACCATGACATTCAGTTATATGAGAACGACATCCCTCCGTCATAAATCAATTAAAAGCAGTATTTATACGCCAAACAAAGTAGTCCCATTACAAGACATTATGGTTAGACTCGATACGGCCTACAGATTAGTGAGACTTCAAATGATCTATTCTATAAGTACCACTGAGATAGGGCAACTCATTATTTGTATTCGGTGTATAACGGAGAGGATAATCTAGAACTAGGAGTGTGTCATAACTGCTGAGTAATATAGAAAGACATGGTTAGTGTGGCCGAATGGAATCTGTTCAGAGATATTTTGGTCAGAAATATTCACCGAAGTCGAAGACTGAGGTGAATATTTCCGACCAAAATATCGAGGAACAGATGGAATTTAGACACACTCACTATGTCTTTTTATTATTATATACCGATATTCGATTTAAATGTCATTTTTGTACTTACATTATCAACCTATTTCAACCTCCGAATGCTAGTCTCTCTGCTTGTCAACAAGTCACGTGGTACGGTGTGGCGTAAAAATATTTTACGCCACGGTGTGGCCGAACAGAATCTTTTCTGCTATCGCGTAAAAGTGAGACATTCGTGTACCGGTATATAATAATAGAACAGATTGAGTCCGGGTAGAGGAGGTGACCCATAGTAATATCCGAGCACATGCGATGATATTGCGTGAGGGCAATTCCTAGGAGCATGACACCGGTTTTATCTGAAATCAGTCTATATTAGATATTTAATATCCATCTTTATCCTACCTTCATATAAATCTCCATAGACCTAACATGGTGTGGCTGTATGCCATGGTTATGCCATGAAATATTTATATGCCACACGTGACATATTAAGTTGAAAACACCTGATGGGATAAAATAAAATGTAAACGTCACTCAATTTCATATATTTGTTTACATGGTGTTCGTTGTCTCCCGCTACAGATATCACTCAGCTCCACTTCGTGATATCATTCCGCGAAGACAACTCAAACAATATAAGCAATCATATGGAATTTCATGACGCGTCTTGATATCATCCAATCTGTAGGCAGGCCAATATCAGTGTCATTAATTTTTCCATATGCACGATTTTTCACAAGCCATGCACCATATACAGAATTCCTATAGATTTACGTTGGACACCTTGAATATTTGCTTGGAAGACCAATGGATCACCATTGATTGCAAATAAACACCTCAAAAAAAGGTGGATAATGAATGCAGATTGACTTTCCCTTTCTCTCCATTATCTAAAACTTCCCTAGCTCTGAAATTAAGCAGTGTTTACTTCGATGTTAGTCTGGACACAGTTACCATTGGAAGATCTGTAATGAAAAAAATGGCGAATAAACATTTATCTCACCCCTGGTATCTTTATCCCATAGGCTTAACATTGGGAACTCGTTCTCCATGCCCCTACGAGTATTGCAGTCCGTTCTCCATGGTCCATATCCTTTGTGTTGTCTTTTAGTGTATAAAGGGGTGAGATGATACAAAAAGCAACTCATTTTGATCAAAGAAGTCTCCAACTCACTTGAATGCTACGTAATATTTACTCGGCTGTCGCCTCGTTCATATCATCCCGCATCAAACCCGTGGAGAACGACGACTTTGACTAAAACTTGTTGGTTTCTTCTTTAATATCAAACAAATTCAATATATTGGAAGACGAAGAAAGTAGCTTGAGTTTTTTCGATGGAATCGGATCCCGATTTACCCAAAAATCGGGGCCCCGATTTTCCACACGAGAGAATTCCCACAATCAAACAAATTGAAGGTAGATGTATACCCTACACTCTCCAACCACCAGGTTAGGACTGTTTACAGTGATTAAAGTGGACACTTACTGCGTTTTGTTGTCTATGTACGGAGAGCTGGCTGTTCCCTTTTCCTCCCCCGACTTGACGGCGTGATGCCACTTCCGGTGCACGTGCACCGGATGTCGGACGCCGATGGGAGCGCCCTCTGCGTGCAGCATCAGAAGGGTTGCTATGACGACGAGGAGGACGGAGGGGGGGACGCGGCGGCGGGGCCTATTTGACGTGGCGGAGGCTGTAAATAGTGCGGGCATATCCCTACGCCGGGTGCGACGCGGCTCGGCGACGGGTCCCGGCGAGCGACCGGTCAAGGCGGTCAACAGGACGGCACCAGCGAAACGACCACTATGGAGATTATCATCAGATTATCATCAGATTATCATCGGATTATCACAGGGTTATCACAGGGTTATCAGGGTATTATCTAGGTCTGTTTATAAGTGCACGTCTGAGTGTGTGTGGTATGTTCACATGGGTACTCCACGAGTCAGCGGTGTGTGTGGTATGTTCACACGGGAACTCCACGAATCAGCGGTGTGTTTGGTATGTTCACACGGGAACTCCACGAGTCAGCGGTGTGTGTGGTATGTTCACACGGGAACTCCACGAGACCGAGTGTGTGCGGTATGTTTACATGGGAACTCCACGAGTCAGCGGTGTGTGTGGTATGTTCACACGGGAACTCCACGAGTCAGCGGTGTGTGTGGTATGTTCACACGGGAACTCCACGAGTCAGCGGTGTGTGTGGTATGTTCACACGGGAACTCCACGAGACCGCAGTGTGTGTGGTATGTTCACACGGGAACTCCACGAGTCAGCGGTGTGTGTGGTATGTTCACACGAGGACTCCACGAGTCAGCGGTGTGTGTGGTATATTCACACGAGGAACTCCACGAGTCAGCGGTGTGTGTGGTATGCTCACATGGGTACTCCACGACTCAGCAGTGTTTCGGGATTATTCTCTCAGTTCATCTGCTCACTACGACACTTGAGCTAATATCTTCACAGAAACACATGAGAATTCATCTACTTTGTTTATAAACTGCTCTTGTTGCATCTCCACACATATGATAAGTATTCTGGTCAGAGATATATTGCATCTTCCCATATATTACAAAAAATAGTCCGGTCATCTATTTTATTTATATTGTGTTCTTGTTGCCTCTCCACATATATTATAAATAATCTTCTCGCAGCAGCTGGCTCCTCTAGTTTGTTTACATCTGTATCTAACAGTTCCTTTGAGCTGTTCTCAGTTATATGTTGCATCTGGTTTGTTTATATCTCTACTCAACAGCTCCTTTGACTTATTTACAGACTCCTCAGGTAACTTTATGTCCACGAGTATTTCAGAGATTCCTGCCTGTCTACTGATAAACACAGGTAATGATTCACCTGGTTCATTCCTAGAAGTACAATGACCATACCTGTTCAAAGACAGTTAATCAATGAATTCACACGACTGTTCCCTAGGTCTATTCATAAAAAAACAAAAATCATCTTCTTGTATCAGAGATCTACAAGCTCACCCCTGGTATTTTTGTCCCATATAATTAACATTGGAAACTCGTTCTCCATGCCCTTACGAGTATTACAGTCCATTCTCCATGGTCTATAACCTGTGTGTCGTCCATTCTCTTAGTGTGTACAGGGGGTAGGATAAAAACAGAAAGCTACCCATTTTGGTGAAGGTCGTTGTTCTCCAACTTGTTTTAACGCTATGTGATATTCACTCGCCTCGTTCATATCACTTTGCATCCAATTCATGGAGAACGATGACTCTGACTAAAACTTGTTTGTTTCTTCTTTATTCTTCTACTATAACAGTCCAGATGTTCCTTCATTTTCCAGGGAGTAGTTGGTCTCGTTTATCCTTAGTTACGACACCTGTTGGATGGTTATCAAATCTTGTCGTGCATTCAATACCTGTTAGATGGCTGCCTACATGTGTCGTAGATATAATTCCCGTTGGATGGCAGCCGTGACTTGTTGTCCATATAATCCCAAGATAATGGCTTCTAAGACTTATCATACATATGTTTTGTAGATGGCAGCCAAGATGAGTAGTAGATACAATTGTGATAAGACTGCAATGGAAACTTGTTGTCGTAGATAAAATACTTGCTAGATGGCAGATTATTTTTGTTGTCATTAATATAATACCTGTAAGATGGTAGCTGAGAATTGTCGTAGATGTAATACTGCTGAGGTGGAGACTTGCCGTTGTAGATATAATATCCTTAGGATTGCAGCCAAATCTTTGACATGTACACAGATGAGGTTTGTCGTGGACACAATACATGCACAAAGGACCCGAAACTTGTCGTAGATATAATATGTTGACATATAAAATGGTAGCCGAGAATCGCCATACCTACTATATGTGTACTTATGAAATGGCAACTCAAGACTTGCCGTAGACTCATGTAAAATGGCAGTTGACACTTGTCGTAGACACAATATCTACAAAATGCCAGCTGCATTTGTTATAGATATAATATATGTGAAATGGGGGCCGAGGCTTGTCATAGATTCAATACATGTCAAATGCCAGCTGCAATTAGTCGTAGGCACAATGCACATAGAATGGCAGCTGCAATTTGTCGTGGACTTAATGCACGTTAAATGGCAGTTGACACTTGTCGTAGACACAATATATGTGAAATGGGAGCCGAGACTTGTCATAGACTCAATACATGTAAAATGCCGCCTGAAATCTGTCGTAGGCACAATCCACATAAAATGGCAGTTGACACTTGTCGTAGATTCAATACATGTAAAATGCCATCTGAATTTGTCATAGGCACAATCCACATAAAATGGCAGTTGAGACTTGTCGTAGACTCAATACATATAAAATGCCATCTGAAATCTGTCTTAGCCACAATGCACATAAAATACCAGCTGCAATTTGTCGTAGGTACAATCCACATAAAATGGCAGTTGACACTTGTCGTAGATTCAATACATGTAAAATGCCATCTGAAATCTGTCGTAGCCACAATGCACATAAAATACCAGCTGCAATATGTCGTAGGTACTATCCACATAAAATGGCAGTTGAGACTTGTCGTAGACTCAATACATGTAAAATGCCAGCTACTAGTGAGCGGTCAGATCAATCAGAAAACCTCCTCCGCCTCTCCCTGGAGCTCTGCCGGTCTCTCCCTGGAGCTCTGCCGGTCTCTCCCTGGAGCTCTGCCGGTCTCTGCCTGGAGCTCTGCCGGTCTCTCCCTGGAGCTCTGCCGGTCTCTGCCTGGAGCTCTGCCGGTCTCTCCCTGGAGCTCTGCCGGTCTCTCCCTGGAGCTCTGCCGGTCTCTCCCTGGAGCTCTGCCGGTCTCTCCCTGGAGCTCTGCCGGTCTCGGCCGGTCCCGCCCGTCTCCTACTGGAGGAGCGGGCCTCCTGACGGGCTCCGGGGCTCCTCGCGCCGGGCGCCGGGCCGGGAGGAGGCGGGGTCCCGCCCGGAGTCACACGGCCCTGTGTCGGTCTCCTCCTTGGGATCTGCCATGCCCGTAATCTCACCCCGTCACCATCACTGGACCGCTAACGGCGCGACAGGCGCCCCTACTGCGTATATCCCAGTAAAACCTGTGTATTTAGGTCCCCAGTGATTGTAAGAGTCCCACTTTTATGGATTTATAAGGATCCAGTGCCCACATCCCAGTGCTGCTTGTTTTACAGGTAACCCAGGGTCCAATGCTTTGCATATATATAAGTTTCCTATGCCATGTGTATATGTAAGTGTCCAGTTCCTATAAGCCAGTATCCTTGTGTTTATTGCTTGTTTGTAAAGGAATCCAGTTCTTTGTCCTAGAAACACTTGTATAAACTGATGTTCATTGCATATAAAGCCAGTACCACTAATATTTAGGTACACACTGGTCATATCCTCTCGTATTTATACATATATATATATATCTAGGTATCCAGTACAGCACCAATTGTATATCATATATAAATATCCAGTGTGTATGAATCACACACTTACATAAACAGGTACACTGTGGTAATATCCTAGTATCACTTGTATTCATATATATCTAGATATCAAGTACGGCACCACTTGTATATCATATATAGATATCCAGTGCATATAAGTCACACACTTACATAAACAGGAACACTGTGGTAATATCCTAGTATCACTTGTATTCATATATATCTAGATATCAAGTACGGCACCACTTGTATATCATATATAAATATCCAGTGTGTATGAATCACACACTCACATAAACAGGTACACTGTGGTAATATCCTAGTATCACTTGTATTCATATATATCTAGATATCAAGTACGGCACCACTTGTATATCATATATAGATATCCAGTGCATATAAGTCACACATTTGACTACACCGGCCTCCAGTGCGTAAATCCCGTTATCTGGAGGTCCAGCGTTCCTCGGATATCACCACACGTGCATTCCTCACCACGCACGCGCACTGAGTACCACGTGACCACCGGCGCATGCGTAATGATCACCGTCCAGGGTTCCCCACGTGTGGGGGTTGTTTAATAAGAGGCAGGTGGTCGATCCGCCGTCTGCAGTGATCAAGGTGCGACTAGAACAATGCCGGGTTGATCACCAGCCCCCTGAGCTACGTGTATGTATAGGTGTGTGTCTGTGTGTTGGTGTGGAGTCAGTCGCTTGTAACGTGGGGCATCCAACATGCCTTCCTCCTATGCGACCCCCTCCCCCGTAGTACACGGCGGGCATCCCCGCACGGCCTCCGGGCGCCTCCTGCTGCCGTGTCCGCGCGGACAGGTCCCGGGAGCAGCGTGTGCGGCCACGTCGGGTAGGTGCCCCTCAACTCCCGCCAACCACCGCTAAGCAGTCGTCGCCGTCCCGTACAGGCAACAAGGTGCATCACAACATGCCGGGTGGGGCGTGCGGGAGGGGGGGGGGGCTCCCTCCTTCTACTCCTCCTCCTCCTCCTCCTACTCACACTCCCTCCTCCCAGGCCCCTGTGTCGCAGTACCATGTCCCCCCGCACACCCCCACCTGCCGGCACACACACCCCCCCCCCCCCGCCCCCCGCTGCCGCACACCCCCGCGTGCGAGCCCTCGGCGGTGACGGGACCTCCTCGGGTGGCTTCCGTTGACGATTCGACGTTCCGGACGGTCTCCCTACCACCCCCCTGATACGTCACATTGATTAAGTACGAGGGGGTGTAGGGGATGGGGGGTAGTGGGTGTGCATGGGGTGTAGGGATGGTGGGGGTGTGTGTATGGGGTGTAGGGATGGTGTGGGGGTGTGTACGGGGTGGGGTGTAGGGATGGTGTGGGGGTGTAGTAAGGGATGTAGGGATGGTGTGGAGGTCTGTAAGGGGTGTGGTATAGAGATGGTGTGGGTGTCTGTACGGGGTGTGGTGTAGGGATGGTGTGTGGGTCTGTACGGGGTGGGGTGTAGGGATGGTGTGGGGGTGTGTACGGGGTGGGGTGTAGGGATGGTGTGGGGGTGTGTACGGGGTGTGGTGTAGGGATGGTGTGGGGGTCTGTACGGGGTGTGGTGTAGGGATGGTGTGGAGGTCTGTACGGGGTGGGGTGTAGCGATGGTGTGGGGGTCTGTACGGGGTGGGGTGTAGGGATGGTGTGGGGGTCTGTACGGGGTGGGGTGTAGCGATGGTGTGGGGGTCTGTACGGGGTGGGGTGTAGGGATGGTGTGGGGGTCTGTACGGGGTGGGGTGTAGCGATGGTGTGGGGGTCTGTACGGGGTGGGGTGTAGGGATGGTGTGGGGGTCTGTACGGGGTGGGGTGTAGCGATGGTGTGGAGGTGTGTACGGTGTGTGGTGTAGGGATGGTGTGTGGGTCTGTGTGGGGTGTTGTATAGGGATGGTGTGGAGGCCTGTATGGGGTGTTGTGTAGGGATGGTGTGTGGGTCTGTGTGGGGTGTGGTGTAGGGATGGTGTGGAGGTCTGTATGGGGTGTTGTGTAGGGATGGTGTGTGGGTCTGTGTGGGGTGTTGTATAGGGATGATGTGGAGGCCTGTATGGGGTGTTGTGTAGGGATGGTGTGTGGGTCTGTGTGGGGTGTTGTGTAGGGATGGTGTGGAGGTCTGTATGGGGTGTTGTGTAGGGATGGTGTGTGGGTCTGTGTGGGGTGTTGTATAGGGATGGTGTGGAGGTCTGTATGGGGTGTTGTGTAGGGATGGTGTGTGGGTCTGTGTGGGGTGTTGTATAGGGATGGGGGGGGGTCTGTACGGGGTGTGGTGTAGGGATGGTGTGGGGGTCTGTACGGGGTGGGGTGTAGGGATGGTGTGGGGGTCTGTACGGGGTGGGGTGTAGCGATGGTGTGGGGGTGTGTACGGGGTGTGGTGTAGGGATGGTGTGGGGGTGTGTACGGGGTGGGGTGTAGGGATGGTGTGGGGGTCTGTACGGGGTGGGGTGTAGGGATGGTGTGGGGGTGTGTACTGGGTGTGGTGTAGTGATGGTGTGGGGGTGTGTACGGGGTGTTGTATAGGGATGGGGGGGTGTGTACGGGGTGGGGTATAGGGATGGTGTGGGGGTCTGTACGGGGTGTGGTGTAGGGATGGTGTGGGGGTCTGTACGGGGTGTTGTGTAGGGATGGTGTGGGGGTGTGTACGGGGTGTGGTGTAGAGATGGTGTGGGGGTGTGTATGGGGTGGGGTGTAGTGATGGTGTGGGGGTCTGTACGGGGTGTGGTGTAGAGATGGTGTGGGGGTGTGTACGGGGTGGGGTGTAGGGATGGTGTGGGGGTCTGTACGGGGTGGGGTGTAGGGATGGTGTGGGGGTCTGTATGGGGTGTGGTGTAGGGATGGTGTGTGGGTCTGTACGGGGTGTGGTGTAGTGATGGTGTGGGGGTGTGTACGGGGTGTTGTATAGGGATGGGGGGTGTGTACGGGGTGGGGTGTAGGGATGGTGTGGGGGTCTGTACGGGGTGTGGTGTAGTGATGGTGTGGGGGTGTGTACGGGGTGTTGTATAGGGATGGGGGGTGTGTACGGGGTGGGGTGTAGGGATGGTGTGGGGGTCTGTACGGGTTGGGGTGTAGTGATGGTGTGGGGGTCTGTACGGGGTGTGGTGTAGTGATGGTGTGGGGGTGTGTACGGGGTGTTGTATAGGGATGGGGGGTGTGTACGGGGTGGGGTGTAGGGATGGTGTGGGGGTCTGTACGGGTTGGGGTGTAGTGATGGTGTGGGGGTGTGTACGGGGTGGGGTGTAGGGATGGTGTGTGGGTCTGTACGGGGTGGGGTGTAGAGATGGTGTTTGGGGGTGTACTCCAGCACCTCGCCTCTCAGGTGAGAGGTGGAGCAGGAGGAGGTGAGGGTGGGAGGGGGTGGTTACATGGATATACGCCTTCACCTGGTGTGCAGCGAGCCGTGACCATGACGCCGGCTTAACACCCCCCCCCCCCCCCCACACACACACACACCTGATAGCGCTGATACCTGCCGGTCTCACGCTGATGAGTTTAATACGTATACAGCACCGTATAATCCGTTATTCTCCCTCACTCTCCGTCATTCTCCCTCACTCTCCGTCATTCTCCCTCACTCTCCGTCATTCTCCCTCACTCTCCGTCATTCTCCCTCACTCTCCCTCCCTCTCCTCACTCTCCCCGACTCTCCCTAACTTTCCCTCACTCTCCCTCCTTCTCCTCACTCTCTCCGACTCTCCCTAACTTTCCCTCACTCTCCCTCCCTCTCCTCACTCTCCCCGACTCTCCCTAACTTTCCCTAACTCTCCCTAACTTTCCCTCACTCTCCCTTATTTTCCAGTCACTCTCCATTATTCTCCCGTCACTCTCGCTTACTCTCCTCACTCTCCCCAACTCTCCCCACTATCCTCACTCTCCCTCACTCTCCTAACTCTCCCTCACTCTCTCTTATTCTCCCGTCAATCACCTCATTCTCCTTCACTCTCCTTCACTCTCCTTCACTCTCCTTCACTCTCCCTCACTCTCCTTCACTCTCCCTCACTCTCCCGTTCTACCTCACTCTCCTTCACTCTCCCTCACTCTCCCTCACTCTCCATCACTCTCCCTCACTCTCCCTCACTCTCCTCTCTCTCTAACACTCTCCATCACTCTCCGTCACAGCTGTCAGGTCTCGCTGTAAACACCAGCCATGCTCGTAGACCACCGAGCAGCTCTTCGGAGCAGCTCAAATAAAGTACGCGTCGGCCGCGCCTGGAAAACAACTCCGAAAACAACTCCGAATGTAGAAGAAGAACAAGTACCTGGGGGTCAGGTGTGTGAGGGAGGGGGAGGGGTATGAAAGAAGAAGAAGAAGAAGAAGAAGAAGAAGAAGAAGAAGAAGAAGAAGAAGAAAAAGTAGTAGAAGGAGAAGAAGGAGGAAGAGGACAGGGAAAAGGGGATGAGGTGAGGTCTTTGGAGGGAGAGGGAGGAGTAGTTTGGAAGAAGAAGGTGGAGGAGAAGAAGGTGGAGGAAAAGTAGAAGGGTGTGAGGTCAGGTGTAGGAGAGGTTGGAAGGAGTATGTAGCTAATGAGTTATTGTGTGACGAACAATATGGCTATAGTAAAACACGCAGCACTAATGACGCTATTTATGAGTTTGTCTCCAATCTTCATTTGGCACGCGACTTAAAGCAATATACTTGCTCAGTGTTTATCGATTTGAAGAAGGCCTTCGACAGTGTGCACCACCAGTTACTTCTTACTAAACTGGAACGTTTAGACTTATCCGCTAATTACTTATTATGGCTTCAGTCGTATCTAGAGGCGAGACAGCAATGGACGCGTTTTGGGGACACTGTTTCTTCTTGGCATGAGGTAGGTTTTGGTGTGCCACAAGGGTCTATTCTGGGTCCACTTCTTTTTATTTATTATATAAATGATGTGGTTGATGTGCTAACTGATGTTAGATACTTGTCATACGCGGACGACCTTGTCATCTGGGCATCTGACGCGGACCCAGACCAGACCTTGGGAAGATTACAGGGTGCGCTAGATAACTTTGTGATTTGGGCTACAGAAAACAAGCTAACACTAGATGTTAATAAGACAAAGCATTGTTGGTATATCACAGCAAATAGAGTTAGAGCAACATATATAAGTCAATCATAAAGAAGGCAAATTATAGACTTATTAATTTCAGTAAATGCAGACATATGATGACCAGAGACATAGCCTGTAAAGTCTATAAACAGACTGTTGCCCCGCTATTTGAATATTGTTCAATCATTTTAGAGGGAGCTGCAGTAGCAATATTGAAGAAACTGCAGAGATTGCAAAATCGTGGCCTCCGTATACGTTTGGCCGATGGGGAAGGTGTGCACACTGTCGAGGAACTTGAAGGATATGTCAAGGTTTGTCTAGTCCCTATGTGTGCTAGAGAGTTTATTTATATTTCATCTCATTATCATCTCATAATCATAATTACTTGTATGTATAACATAACTCTCATGCAGACTTGGTACTTCAAAATATTCATTGGTGGTCCCAAATGGAAGACCACCAATCATGGTGAATTTTGTGTTAAATAAAAAAAATAATAAATAAAAAAAATGAAAGGAGAAGACGAAGAAGAAGGAGAAGAAGAAGAAGAAGAAAAAAAAGAAAAAGACGAAGAAGAAGAAGAAGAAGAATATTAAAAAGAAGAGGGAGTAGATGAAGAAGAATGAAGGAGATCCAATATGGCATCGGGATTAAGTCCAAGGAGGAGCATGGTAACAACTGCAGCCCAGGGGCAGAGTGGGCAGAGGGGGTACGTTAGACCAGGAGGGACAGTACAAGGGGCAGAGGGGGTACGTTAGATCAGGAGGGACAGTACAAGGGGCAGAGGGGGTACGTTAGACCAGGAGGGACAGTACAAGGGGCAGAGGGGGTACGTTAGACCAGGAGGGACAGTACAAGGGGCAGAGGGGGTACGTTAGACCAGGAGGGACAGTACAAGGGGCAGAGGGGGTACGTTAGACCAGGAGGGACAGTACAAGGGGCAGAGGGGGTACGTTAGACCAGGAGGGACAGTACAAGGGGCAGAGGGGGTACGTTAGACCAGGAGGGACAGTACAAGGGGCAGAGGGGGTACGATAGACGAGGAGGGTGTGTAGAGGGGTCAGAGGGGGTACGCTAGACGAGGAGGGTGTGTAGAGGGGTCAGAGGGGGTACGCTAGACCAAGAGGTCTGTACAGGGGGCAGAGGGGGTACGCTAGATCAGGAGGGTGTGTAGAGTGGGCAGAGGGGGTACGTTAGACCAAGAGGTCTGTACAGGGGGCAGAGGGGGTACGCTAGACCAGGAGGGTGTGCAGAGGGGGCAGGGGGGGTACAATAGACGAGGAGGGTGTGTAGAGGGGGCAGAGGGGGTACGATAGACGAGGAGGGTGTGTAGAGGGGGCAGAGGGGGTACGTTAGACTAGGAGGGTGTGTAGAGGGGGCAGAGGGGGTACGATAGACGAGGAGGGTGTGTAGAGGGAGCAGAGGGGGTACAATAGACGAGGAGGGTGGGCAGAGGGGGCAGAGGGGGTACAATAGACGAGGAGGGTGTGTAGAGGGGACAGAGGGGGTACGATACACCACGAGGGACAGTACAGGGGGCAGAGGGGGTACAATAGACTAGGAGGGTGGGCAGAGGGGGCAGAGGGGGTACGTTAGACCAGGAGGGTGTGTAGAGGGGGCAGAGGGGGTACAATAGACGAGGAGGGTGTGTAGAGGGGGCAGAGGGGGTACAATAGACGAGGAGGGTGTGTAGAGGGGGCAGAGGGGGTACGCTAGACTAGGAGGGTGTGTAGAGGGAGCAGAGGGGGTACGCTAGACTAGGAGGGTGTGTAGAGGGAGGAGAGGGGGTACAATAGACGAGGAGGGTGTGTACAGGGGGCAGAGGGGGTACAATAGACGAGGAGGGTGTGTAGAGGGGACAGAGGGGGTACAATAGACGAGGAGGGTGTGTAGAGGGGGCAGAGGGGGTACGTTAGACCAGGAGGGTGTGTAGAGGGGGCAGAGGGGGTACGCTAGACGAGGAGGGTGTGTAGAGGGGGCAGAGGGGGTACGTTAGACTAGGAGGGTGTGTAGAGGGGTCAGAGGGGGTACAATAGACTAGGAGGGTGTGTAGAGGGGGCAGAAGGGGTACGTTAGACTAGGAGGGTGTGTATAGGGGGCAGAGGGGGTACGCTAGACGAGGAGGGTGTGTATAGGGGCAGAAGGGGTACGCTAGACTAGGAAGTCGGTACAGGGGGCTGGTGGGCGCCATGGCTCGAATCAATTACCGTCAGAGGGAGCTGTGCTCAAGGGGGGTCCAGATAGCGCGGGCAATGGCGGGATATTAACTGGGATTACCCTGTGGTGTCCGGCAACACAGGAACGTATACATCACGAAGAACCCCGGCAGCGAGATGGCGGGGTGGTGCAGGGAGGGGCTTCTCCTGACCGGGGGTAAGATACCGTAATAAACCTGCCCCCGAGCCCCCTTCAAGGTGTGCCAGACTGTACGACCCGTGCGTGCCCCGAGGACCGGGTATTATCTCACCCCTGGTATTTTTGCGAATAGGTTCAACATGGGGAACTCGTTCTCCATGCCCCTATGAGTATTTATATAGAACGTCCCGACCATGCTGTACAAGTCACAGAATGAGCTGACATTTCACGGTTTGTACGGAACGACGCGTTTACGCCGGGTTCTGTACAAACCGTAAATTGTTGGACGTTAGCATGGTTGAGAAGGTAATCAGTATTTCCCTGTACGGACTAGTGGTCTGTACAGTATTTTCACGTTATATGGCTAACCAGCGCATATTTAGAATATATACTGCATGGGTATAAAGTAAAAGGGGAAACACACTGTACAATTTCGTTCCCACCGATTAACTCCCTAAATCGGAAGAGCATTTTAACTTGTTTAGGCGAATTTGCGCTGGGCATCGACCATCACAGCAGGATTTATAGGTAGGGGTGGAGGTCATTGGTGGGAATTCATCTTAAGCAAATTCTGTTCACACTGGACGACTGACTTCCGATTTTCTCGGAGATTCGAGGCCACTGATAAAGAAAAAAGTAATAAATCTTAGTATATGGGAGCTAAATCGGTGAGCTGGCCTCTGTCTGTGTGTGGCAGGGGCATTTCTGCTCAACCAGCAATTAATTATGGGTCAAAGTTGGTAGGCACCACAGGGGGTATTTCTTAAACTCCGTTGTCGGCGACAACGGGAAGGAACACGTTCCTTAATTTATCGCTTCCGATTTCGGAACATTGGACTGCAATTTGTTGGCGACAAAGGTACATCACCACGGGTGGGATTTCCAAATCTTAGGCAAATTACTGTAGGGGGGTGCCACACTGGCCGACACATTTTCTAGCCCTCGCCTGAGCTTTCGATTGTTCTTTTGTCGCCGAGAAAGGAACATTCATGTTCCGAAATCGTACAGTGTGTATGGGCTTTAATGCCTACATTCTGTATAGTCTACATCCTGTGCATTGTCCATTCTTTTAGAGTGTACAGGGGTGAGATAAATACAGAAATAGAGAATAATCAATGGTTTTGTGGACAGGCGGTCGTAAACCACGAAAGGTTGACGTGTAGTAATACATGAGTGCTAGCGAGTGTATTATGACGTCAACCTCGAGCGGTTTACAGAGCCGCCTGTCCACAAAACCATCGTTTGTTGTATTTATTATCCATCTTTTTGAATAAATTATTCCCAACAATTGCTATATTAAAGTGCATAGCGAAAGGGACTATTTCTTTGTTCCGTATACCATGGGTTTGAGACCGTATACCACAGATAAGAATCTGTATACCACAGTTATGGTATCTGACAGGTTTTATATAATGGGTCGTGGTTTACCGAGTCTCCATACATTTTCAGTGGTGTCTGTATTGAGGTTTATTATCTGGCAGTTCATTAGATTAACTCTAAAATTCAACAGTTGATTGAGCTACCCTTTACTGGGCAGTTTTATCTTTTGGCAGTCCTTTCCGCCCTTCACATTTAAGTTGCAAGTTGTTACTGTCTGTGTGACTAGTAAACTAAATGAGTGACTCCAAGGCTTCGTCCCGTTACAAGCTTTATTGCAGATGGTGTTACAATGCGCTCTCTGACCGGACTGACTCGAGTACATCGAGATCAGGATTATATGCTCCGTCTCAGCCGCGTGGGGGCAACCCGTATTGATCGTAACCAAGGGGGATTACCTCACGCGGCGTGACACGCAGCAGGCTTGATCCATAAGGCTGAGGGATATAATTTGTATGTTTAACATACCGATATTTTGGATCGTGACAAAGTATGCATTTAAGTCCCTAAATGGGTATTGGTCTTCAGGCATCCTGTGAAGTAGATTCCTAGTTCTCAATCTGTTTTTTCACACAATTTTCCCTTCAACTGTCCTCATTGCATCTCCTCGGCAATGTTCTGCTCAAAAGTATCCTTGCGGTTTCTGCTCCTACACTCAAGGTGAATGGGCTCGAGTCTTCCAATTCCGTAGTTTCCTCGTGGGTGTGATTAACTTGGACTCCTACTTTGAACAGAAAATACCATGAAAAAAAGATCAAAGTGGTTTCAAGGAGGTCAAGCATGAGTATGTGTTTCGCTCTGTGAGGTCTAGGCTTTATCTAGCTTTCGATACAAGCTATCCTTAGGAATAAGTTAAAGAAATTATACACAACAGCCACCCATGTCAGGAGACTATACTACACCATGATCGTGGCAGAGTGACGCGAGATGACGTCATAATCACCTGGCCAATCAGCGGCCAGGATTTCAGAGAACAGACAAAACATCAACATAGAGATTTACACGTTTCTAACTGGACATAAGAAGTAATTTCAATTATTCTGGTATTGGGATGTTATTCTAATGTCCGTGAAAGGGGTGAGATACATCCAGGACCAAATTGTAAAAATACACAATACTCCACTTGTTTGGATGCGCCATAATCATCACTTGGCTTTGGAGCGCTTCAGAATATTGAGCTTGCTATCGCCTCGTTTATATACACAATAATAATCTCCTCGTAGTTGACGCTTAGTAATATCTAAGTGACTAGGGAGGATATCACGTCGTCAACTACGAGGAGATAACGGTCACTCACATACAAAACCAGTTGTTATTGTATTTATTACCCATCTACAAGATCAATAACAAGTCTATGGCAATTAAAATGTTTCTGCAAGACATTTGGTTCTGGACACCACAGCACTGTAAGGCATGGCAGTAATTCGGTGTAGACTTACACCAGTGATATAGTTTGCCATTTATCTGTACTTTTAGCATGCAAAGTATGTTATGAAAGTGATTTCTGATGGTAAATGAGATTGTTATGATTGATTCTAACTAATTGATATTGAATGAACATTCAAGAAACTTATTTCGAAGTACATGATGATTCGACCTCATTATGGACAGGACTATTTTTCCAGAATCTCCTGCACGAGATTCTGACATGCCAGAATCTCTGGGTAGCGAATTTCAGTTGCTCTATACATTTCCTATGGAGACTCCGTAATATGTGGATAATAGACTACTGTGCGCTCCATACTTGATAGAGAACCGGGACACAGACCAAACACTCATAAGTTTCTGTCTTATTCTCCGTGTACCCGTGCCTGGATCTGTGCACTTCTCCTGTCAACTGGTCCCTGGACGAATCCCGGTAATTATCCCGACGAGTGACCAGGTGGAACGAAGCGCCACCTATTATCCCCACTCAGAACCAGCAACACGAATCTCGCCATCTCCCACTTCCTGTTCTCGTCTGGACGAGATCTCACTGAGTGGCGTTTTTATGGACGACGGGGATTGAGTTTTAATTGTGGTTAATTTGTGAAGAGAGTTGAGGCAGTAATGGGGATGAAGTGGTTTACACCGGGGAGTGCTGCTTTTTGTGGTTTTTTTGTTGAGAGTGCGTGCGGAGAAAGTACGCGTGAGGACATCTCTGTGAGTACCGGAACAGGATTAATTTGTCAAGATGAAAGGGAGCGTAGATCCAGGTGTCATGCTGTCACAACTAAATTATCACTTGGAGATCCAAGTGTCATGCTGTCACAACTAAATTATCACTTGGAGATGCAAGTGTCATGCTGTCACAAGTAAATCTATCACTTGGATCTCCAAGTGACATGCTGTCACAACTAAATCTATCACTTGTAGATCCAAGTGTCATGCTGTCACAACTAAATCTATCACTTGGAGATGCAAGTGTCATGCTGTCACATCTAAATCTATCACTTGGAGATGCAAGTGTCATGCTGTCACATCTAAATCTATCACTTGGAGATGCAAGTGTCATGCTGTCACAACTAAATCTATCACTTGGAGATGCAAGTGTCATGCTGTCACAACTAAATTATCACTTGTAGATCCAAGTGTCATGCTGTCACAACTAAATTATCACTTGGAGATGCAAGTGTCATGCTGTCACAACTAAAATTATCACTTGGAGATGCAAGTGTCATGCTGTCACAACTAAAATTATCACTTGGAGATGCAAGTGTCATGCTGTCACAACTAAATCTATCACTTGGAGATGCAAGTGTCATGCTGTCACAACTAAATCTATCACTTGGAGATGCAAGTGTCATGCTGTCACAACTAAAATTATCACTTGGAGATCCAAGTGTCATGCTGTCACAACTAAATCTATCACTTGGAGATCCAAGTGACATGCTGTCACAACTAAATCTATCACTTGGAGATCCAAGTGTCATGCTGTCACAACTAAATCTATCACTTGGAGATCCAAGTGTCATGCTGTCACAACTAAATCTATCACTTGGAGATCCAAGTGACATGCTGTCACAACTAAATTTATCACTTGTAGATCCAAGTGTCATGCTGTCACAACTAAAATTATCACTTGGAGATGCAAGTGTCATGCTGTCACAAGTAAATTATCACTTGGAGATGCAAGTGTCATGCTGTCACATCTAAATCTATCACTTGGAGATCCAAGTGACATGCTGTCACAACTAAATCTATCACTTGGAGATCCAAGTGTCATGCTGTCACAACTAAATCTATCACTTGGAGATCCAAGTGTCATGCTGTCACAACTAAATCTATCACTTGGAGATCCAAGTGACATGCTGTCACAACTAAATTTATCACTTGTAGATCCAAGTGTCATGCTGTCACAACTAAAATTATCACTTGGAGATGCAAGTGTCATGCTGTCACAAGTAAATTTATCACTTGGAGATCCAAGTGACATGCTGTCACAACTAAATCTATCACTTGTAGATCCAAGTGTCATGCTGTCACAACTAAATTATCACTTGGAGATCCAAGTGTCATGCTGTCACAACTAAAATTATCACTTGGAGATCCAAGTGTCATGCTGTCACAACTAAAATTATCACTTGGAGATTCAAGTGTCATGCTGTCACAACTAAAATTATCACTTGGAGATGCAAGTGTCATGCTGTCACAACTAAATCTATCACTTGGAGATCCAAGTGTCATGCTGTCACAACTAAATCTATCACTTGGAGATCCAAGTGTCATGCTGTCACAACTAAAATTATCACTTGTAGATCCAAGTGTCATGCTGTCACAACTAGATCTATCACTTGTAGATCCAAGTGTCATGCTGTCACAACTAAATTATCACTTGGAGATCCAAGTGTCATGCTGTCACAACTAAATTATCACTTGTAGTTCCAAGTGTCATGCTGTCACAACTAAATCTATCACTTGGAGATCCAAGTGTCATGCTGTCACAACTAAAATTATCACTTGGAGATTCAAGTGTCATGCTGTCACAACTAAAATTATCACTTGGAGATGCAAGTGTCATGCTGTCACAACTAAATCTATCACTTGGAGATCCAAGTGTCATGCTGTCACAACTAAATCTATCACAGGTAGATTCAAGTGTCACACTTTCACAACTAAATCTATCACAGACAAATCCATGTATTACACTGTAACAGCTAAATCTATCACAGACAAATCCAGGTGTCATGCTGTCACAACTCTATCATACTTAAATCTATCATAGTTAGAACCAGCAAAGTCTATCACTTTTAAATCTAGGTGTCATACTCTCACAGGCAAATCTGTCACGGGTATACAAAAGTGTCACACTGTCATAGGCTCACCTGTCATTTATAAACCCTGGTGTAAAATATTGACAGATAAATCAATCACACATAGATAAGGTACATTCGCAATTTCTAATATTCTTTATTCACACTGCCAGGATACCAGCAATGATGCCAGCGTGGTCTGTCCCTGAGTATCCTCAATGGTTCATAATCTTTATCCTACCCCTAATATAAAATCCCATAGGCTTAACATGGAGTTTCCGTATGCCACGCTGACTGGCATATGGAGTTTTATATGCCACTAGTGGCATACAGAATTGTGATCATGTAATATTCCAAAATCGAGGAGATGAAGAAGGATAAAATCAAAACCTGAATCGTTTTAAACTTGGCCACCGCATGCCACTCCTGGAGTTTTGGCTCCGGACTTCACTCGGCTTCACCTCATGAAGTAACTCTGCCAAACTCCAGTCGTGGCATATAGCGGCCAATATTAAAACTCATCCAGTTTTACGATATTGTTGTAGCGCAGGGCAGCACTCTAATGCCTGATTCCCACTAGGCGATTTTAGGGCAAGGCTCTAAGCCTAGTTCGTTAAGAATTATTCCCGCATAGAGCACAGTGATTACAACTTAGAGAGTGTGAAATCTTATGAGAGGGGTGCCCCGAAAAGCAAAATTTTACCTCGTCACGTGCTCACACTGTGACGTATGGGTATAAATACGCCATGCTTAGAAGTGTATACGTTGTAGATACAGCCATAGATATATAATAAATTTTTGTTAAATTTATAGCAGGAGGGAAGTTATGAAAGGAGTATCCATAGTTTCTAGCAGGATCTATGGGGTATGTCTTTATCATTAAGATTCTCACCCTCTTTAAGCTGTGAGAAAGCAGGTGACACCAGGAACCAATAGCAGCAGAGCAGAGGAGTTAGAGGAGTTTTAAGTATGAAGGGTGATGATAAACAGTGGGTAATGATTGTGTAATTATGGTGTGAGTGGGCTGACACAGTGACAGGGTCACTGAGTGTAAGGATGCATGATACACACAGACCTCAAGGTGTATATTATAGCCAAATAAAATCTGACACCGATCTCAGCTGGTATAAAAAACCACATGTAAGATGGCAGGCGATAGTGGAGAAACCTGCATGTGACTCACGGACATATCACAGCAACAGGTAAAGAGTGTCTTATATAGGAGTCTGAGCACTCTCCCCCAAGATCTCTCACGGCGCTAGTGCTGCCTTAGGGGGTGCTTCCACCAACCACGCAGCCTGTCGGGACTTCCACGCTCCGACTAAATATTCTATCGTAGACCTCTGCGACAACCTCCCGACACGCCACGACACGCCATGACATGGCTCCAAAATCGAACATGTTCGATTTTGTCGTAACCCTGTCGGAAGGCCCCCGACAGGCCCCCGACAAGCTTCATGTCGCAGCCTGTCGTGGCCTTGTCGTAGCCTCTTGTCGGGAACTGTGGTCCACCAACCACGACAAGGCTATGACAAGGCTTCCAATCGTAGAGCTGTCGTGGACCCTGTCGGAAAGCCGGTGTCGCAGCCTTGTCGTGGTTGGTGGACGCACCCCCTTAGTCTCTGCCCCAACCCAAAGCCTGTTCCCTGGGTATCCACTAAAGACAGGGGAGACCAGCGAATATCTCAGATTCAAAAGTTATACAAGTCAAACAACTCACATATCATGAGTATGGAAATATAGGAATTGTTAAATGAGGTTAATGCCGGATGTCCATCTACTGATTTCGGTATGAACGATTAGTTCCCAAATCGTATACGAGTCGGTCACCTTGTCGCAGGCAAATTACGTAACCCCTTGCTCGACCTGCACACTGATGAAATCGGTGTAAGGTCCACTAATCGCTAGGGGAGGGCAAAAACCAAAGAAACCGAGTGTGGCATCCCCTACAAGCCTCACCAAGCGATTACTGTATTTACTGCGTCGGTCAACCTATCAACCCTCCTTTCCCAACGTTCCGTTGTCGCTGACTACATTTATCAACATGTTGATAAACTGATCCCCACCGATTTTGGAACATTGAAACCACAACTTGTCGGTGACAAAAGGATGCCTGAAGGCGGTGGTTCACTAATCGGTGGGAAGCCTTGCCTAGCTATGCTACATCTACCGACTCCGTTGTGATGGGTTGCCTGAGACAGATTACCTCCTTTTGTCACCGACAAACGTACATAAATGTTCCAAAATCGGTAGATGGGCATTGGCTTTAATAGACAATCTGTTTCTTTTTCAACTCTAAACCACTTTATGATGTGAATCTACAGTTGATTAGACTGCCCCTTCAAGATCTCTGCTGGGAGAGTGGTGTCTGGGGATGGGGAGTTAGCTCAGTGGTTAAGATACTGGACTTTTAAACCCAAGGTTGAGGGTTCGAGTCCCACTGCAGCCATTCTTCTCTTATTCCTAAACTTGATCAACTCTTTAATTATGAATATTCATTAACTGATTAAAAACAATCAGAATACACTTTATTATAGCACGTATCCTTCTCTGACTGGCTCATGAATCACAGAGTGGAGGGGTGAGGTAGGTGTAAAGGTAGCCAGAGGATGCAGGGACTGGAGCCATTCTATTTCATCCCAGCAGTGGTAGATTTACTGCTACATCAATGGCCAGTCCGTCTCATACCATGTCTATGTGGTGTGGTATACAGCCACCTTTCTCCTTCATCCCCAGCAGTGGTAGAATTACTGCTATATCAAAGACCAGCCCTTCTCATACCCTGTCTATGTGGTGTGGTGTACAGCCACCTTTCTCCTTTATCCCAAGCAGTGGTAGGCTTACTGCTATATCAAAGGTCAGTCCTTCTCATACCCTGTCTATGTGGTGTGGTGTACAGCCACCTTTCTTCTTCACCCCCAGCAGTGGCAGATTTACTGCTATATCAAAGGCCAGTCCTTCTCATACCATGTCTATGTGGTGTGGTGTACAGCCACCTTTCTCCTTCACCCCCAGCAGTGGTAGATTTACTGCTATATCAAAGGCCAGTCCTTCTCATACCATGTCTATGTGGTGTGGTGTTCAGCCACCTTTCTCCTTCACCCCCAGCAGTGGTGGATTTACTGCTATATCAAAGATCAGTCCTTCTCATACCATGTCTATGTGGTGTGGTGTGCAGCCACCTTTCTCCTACATCCCCAGCAGTGGTAGATTTACTGCTACCTCAAAGGCCAATCCTTCTCATACCATGTCTATGTGGTGCGGGAAGTAAAAGAACTCTCACCTTGGTAAATGTGTAGGGGTGAGATATACCTGAATTCATCACATAGATTCGATCACCTTGAGAACCATGAGAAAGTTTAGTGAGAAAGTTTAATGGTCAACTCCGACCAACATAGGTTTTTATGTTTATTTTAGAAAGCAGTATATTGATCTTTGGATCACACTCCACCAGTTTATAAATGTATACACCCTGCGTATAAAGGTATGATTTTGCGAATACAAGGTAGTCCTTTTTTCCCGTTGTGTATACGCCTCATCTATAGAAATGTAAAATGTATAAAACCCACGTATACATGTCCTGGACACGATCTTTCTTTTAATGTACGCTTTGCGGTAAATACAGACATTACGCTGACGTTTAGAAGAGGAAACGTGTCAATATACAGCCAATGCATGCTCTTAAGCGATGGCGTATATATGAATAAACTGGTGATTTTCGCGCAGTGTCAGTGAATCGTGTATTATTATATACCTGTGGTAGTATATCCTACACATACTGCCCGCTCCTACCCATGTCGTATTTATACCCGTACGACACCTAGGTGACGTACGGGGTATGTATGTGGCGTACGGGGCATGTGCGGCGGCAAAATCCAAATATTCCCCAAGTAGCAAAGTTAAAAATTGGATATTTTAAGGTATATAATAATAGAGAAACAGGCTGACTGTCTCCGTATGGATAAGATACTTGGTAAAATCGGCGATCAGATGAACCTCTGCCTCCGGCATCGGTTCATATGATCACCGATTTTACCGCGTATTTTATCCGTACGGAGACAGTAAGCCTGTTTCTCTATAGTGTTTAAACGACGACTTTGACCAAGACAGGTCAACTTCCGTATTTATGTCACACCTGTACACACTAAAAGCTTGGTGGTCAAGTGGTAGGGGTGTTCGCCTCGAGCCTGCGAGGTCGTGAGTTCAAACCCCGGTCGGGTCATACTAAACACTTACACAAAAATGGTACCCACTGCCCATTCGGCTTAACACCTGCAATTAGAATGAGGATTAGGGGACTAGGGCCCGAGTGGAAGAATGGTTGTAAAGCCAAATTCCGTGATTGTTTGACAAAATATCTCCTTAAAAATTGCTAAAAATAAAAATGAAAAAGAATATGAGTGACACACTTGATATATGTTGCATGCATCATGGAGAACAGACTGCAATATTCATAGGGGCATGGAGAATGAGTTACCAATGTTAACCCTATGGGACAAAAGTACCAGGGGTAAACCCTATAAGACAGCGACACAAAATTTAGGGTTAATTTAGATGTCGTTAGTTTCGTGTGACTGATCATTTCTTTGTTATTATTTTATTGAAACAGGCGACTTAATGCCGAAACGTTGTAAATATGTTCTACAAATAAAACCTACCACAAATCGAATTTGGACAGCAGTTGAGGTGTACTTGATAACCTACCAGTCTATCTAATTAACTGTCAATTAGACAGAGAGGATCTAGCAAGAAAAACAGTCAAGGTAGGTGAAATAGATGATGAAAATATATTAAAGATATTTAATTAATTCCTGGAAACCATGGCTAAGCTGTGTGTATTACGAAGTCAGGTTTTATATGATGGGTCGTGGTTTACTGAGTCCCTATACATTTTCAATGGCGGCTTTGTATACGATGGATAATAAATACTTTTATCATCCATCATATAGAAAGACACCATAGAAATGTATGGGCACTAAGTAAACCACGACCCATTATATAAAACCTTTTTGTAAAAAAACTCTTCCGTCGGGCCCGATTTTCGCCGATTGCACCATTATGTAAAACCTGTCAGATGCCATAACTGTGGTATACGGATTCATATCTGTGGTACACGTCCTCAAAACCATGGTATATTGGAAAAATAGTCCCTTTGTGATATAGAGAAAAGAAATAGTCCCTATTAACATACCCTTTAATATGGCAATTAGTGGGTTTAATCTATTCAAAATGATGGATAATAAATGAAACAAATGATGGTTATGTGGACAGGTGGCTCCGTAAACCACTCGAGGTTGTTGTTGTAATATACTCTCTAGCACTCGTGTATTACTACGCGTCAACCTCTCGTGGTTTACGGACGCCTCTCCACAAAAAATTCCAGGTGAGAAGTGACGCGCACCTGTGTGTGAGAGAGGTTGCCAATAGTGGTACCTGATTTGTTGGTAGGTGGCGCCTTGGTATTTATATTGAAATACACTTGTCATTGTATTTGTCACATATATATATATATATGATTATATAACTTTGATTATGTAGATATAAATTAACAACCAATACTTTTCCCAGATTTATTCACTGCGGTATTTCATTTGTTGTTTGGCGTCACTCATACTTTCCAGGTTACCCGGTTACCTGATGCGGTAACCGGAGTTTGCTTGGTGACGCTTTTATGGTTTAAATTCGAGCAGTCGATTTTTAATCTTTAATTTATTAATCTAATTAATTAATTAATTAAATTAATCTTTAATTCTAAAGATTCACGCTTTCGTCTCAATTATTCTTATCATAGTATTTTCTATCTTAACTTATATTCATTGTTGTATTAATATTATATATATATATATATATATATATATATATATATATATATATATATATATATACATAAACTATATACATAAACTACATCCGGTAGCTGTGTGTGGCCTTACGCATGCGTGTCGCGCTGGTACCCGCATGTGGGTGGCAGTCACTGCTAAAAACACTCAGAAGACCAGCAGGGCACAGCCACATGAGATTTTGTTTCATGACCTTGCTTCATGATATCCACTATAGACAAGGAAATTATAAAAAGAAACACAAAAAAAACAAGAAAACGTAGAAAGTATCCAACATAGACAAAGAAAAAATCAAGACTATAAAATATAGACAAACACAAAGAATTTCAATATTTAAACAAAGAAAAGGGGAATACAAGTCAAGGTGTTGTAAAACATACCTGAAGTAAAAGTTGGGTTCTTTTTACCCAGAGATTAAAATAATGATAACATTACAATAGAATACATGTTTTTCACATAGTAAAGTCTATCTCACTTTTACAGAATGCAGCAAATGTGGAGTACATATTTTAGCACTGCAGGCCACTGGTCTTTCTCTTTCAAAGAATATTTTTCCTTTATAGTTCAGTCAAATGTATCGGCTTAACTATTTATTTGGTTAGGCCAAAGTCCATTATACTAAATATTTCACTTATTTGGTATTAGAATAAGTCAAACGAATCGGTTTCACTTCACTCTCCTAGCAGAGATCCTGCGCTCTATTTTCTGTGGCCGCTTGTGTCTCTGCCCCGACCTGCCTGTTTGGGACAAAATCTGGCCCATACTGTATGTCTGTCATACAGAGAACTTGGAAGGACAGTCTATCTACAGTGACCCCACATGATAAGTGTGAAAATGCAATGCTTGTTTACAGGTGGTCAGAGCAAC
Organism: Alentia gelatinosa; assembly: GCA_950022655.1. Lineage (NCBI taxonomy): Eukaryota > Metazoa > Annelida > Polychaeta > Phyllodocida > Polynoidae > Alentia > Alentia gelatinosa. Next base: position 4,087,509 of record OX465581.1, on the reverse strand, counting down.
TACTATAGGTCAGGAAGGCATATTAGGGACTAAGGTGGTATCCGGTGTAGTGCTAAAAACGGTTACACACGCTCTTCCAGTCAGATTTTACGGACTATTGGACGTACTACTATTTTGATGTGATCTTAATTTAAATAAATGAAAAGAATAATATTTAGACATGACAATTACATGTCGTGATATGTCGTAATGTGCTTAATTTCGGCTAATTTTTCACTCTCCAATCGTGGACTTCATCACTGCGCATGTTCGCGCATGCTCACAAGATACTAGTGGGCGATAATTACCATTTTTGGCAGGGTAACCGTTTTTGGCGCTACACCGGATTCAAATAGTGTTTTGCTAAGGCCCGGCATCCACCTACTACGATATGGCTCCGATATAGTCTACGATCCACCTCCCGATGAAAAATTAAAACCGCGTGGGAAGGTAACCTAATATCGGGGCAGTTGACCACGTCTCTACGATTAGACACCGATAAAACCCCCATACAATGCTTGGTTGATTGGTATGTCTAGACATATATATGTCTACGATATTGCACCTTCCCAAAATGTCTACGATATTTGCTTTTTGTATCGGTGCCATATCGGTAGGTCTAAATTTCAATCGTAGTAGGTGGACGCCAAGACTTAAAATTCTTATAGATTGACTTGTGTTGCATATCTAATTAGTTTAAAGAAGAATTTGCTTGTGAATAACAACTAAAGGAATAATTATAATATAAAATATTGCATCATTTCCAACCAAGCCTTACTTCTTCATTTTCTGCCTACCACGACAATGCTTTAACATATGGCACATATCACTAAAAGGGGCTTTTTGCTACTTTTCTATTTTGATAACAAAACAGTCCATTTTGGCTTCTGCTATGAGTACAATAAAAGTTAAGGCATTTGGTTTCAGTCTACAGTGATTTGACACCTGGACCATATTACCAGTGTGATAGCTGATAAAATGTGGGGCTTACATGTACCTACGATCTCCTAGTTCTCTCCTGATCCAAATTTTAAAAAAGAAGAAAAGAAGAAAAGCTGTCTCAACATGACCTAATTAGATGGCGGGTCGGCCATATTCAATGTGTTGCTGCCATGAATCAGGGGAGACAAGGTCGCGAGGATCTATCTGCCATTAAGTTCTCATCGGCCACTTAATGAGGCTTTACACAGGCTTGTCTAATATCACGAAACATCACAAAATTTCATATGATTGTTTATATGGCATGAGTTGTCTTCGCGGCATGATATTACGAAACGGAGCTGAGTGATATCTGTAGTGGAAGACAATGAATGGCATATAAACAATTATATGAAGTTGAGTGATGTTTGGATTTTATATTTCCAATTTTTCTGGGGTGGAGGCCACCTATTTTGTTTTGTTTCTCCACCTCAATTTTATCCTACCCTGTCAGATATTTTCAACTTCATATGTCAGCAGTGGCATATACATATTTTATGCCATAACCGTGGCATACAGTCACACTATGTTAAGTCTATGGAGATTTATATGAGAGGTAGGATAAAGGGTGGTGTCCACCGACCACAACAAGGCTACGACAAGCGCTGACAAGAAGGTTCCAATCAGCGCTTGTCGCAGCCTTGTCGTAAGAAGGGGGGCTTTACAACTGCGGTGTCGGGGAGTGTCGAGAAGTGCACGCTCCACCAAGATTTCCTATCATAGACCTCTGTGACACGCTCCCGACACACCATGACACTCCACGAAAAAAAGGTTCACTCGTAGTCTAAGGGGGTGCGTCCACCAACCACGACAAGGCTACGACAATGGCTTTCCGACAAGGTCCACGACAGCTCTACGATTGGAAGCCTTGTCGTGGTTGGTGGACCACAGTTCCCGACAAGAGGCTACGACAAGGCCACGACAGGCTGCTACATGCAGCTTGTCGGGGGCCTGTCGGGGGCCTACCGACAAGGTTACGACAATATTGAACATGTTCGATTTTGTAGCCGTGTCGTGGCGTGTCGTGGCGTGTCGGGAGGTTGTCGCAGAGGTCTACGATAGAATATTTAGGTGGAGCGTGCACTTCCCGACAGGCTGCGACAAGGGGTCACGACAGTCCCCCTTCTCACGACAAGGCTGCGACAAGGCTGCGATTGGAACTTTCTTGTCGGGGCGTGTCGCAGCCCTGTCGTGGTTGGTTGACGCACCCCCTAAATCGAACATGTCCGATTTTGTTGTAACCTTGTCGGAAGGCTCCCGACAAGCTTCCAGTCGCAGCCTGTCATGGCCTTGTCGTAGACTCTTGTCGGGAACTGGGGTCCACCAATCACGACAAGGCACGACAAGTCCTTCAATCGTAGGCCTGTCGTGGACCTTGTCGAAAAGCCATTGTCGTAGCCTTGTCATGGTTGATGGACGCCCGCCTTTAGAGACAATGCGCCTCTGAATGGTTACTGGAGAATTCGCCCTGTAATTGAAAGAGAATCTGCCCTGAGATTTTCTCACCCCTGGTATTTTTGTTTCATAGGGTTAACATTGGAAACTTGTTCTCCATGCCTCTGCAAGTATGGCAGTTTGTTCTCTATGGCCTATATATATTCTCTGTGTCGTCAATTCTTTTAGTGTGCAGGTGTGAGATAAATACAGAAAGTGACTCGTTTTGGTTAAAGTTCTCCAACTAGTGTCCCTGAAATGCAGCGATTTTATTTCAGGGGGAGATTCTCCCAGGGCAACTTCGTTTCGGTGAGAGAAAATCCCAGGGCAACTTCGTTCATGGGCAAGAAAATCCTAGCTCGACTTTGTTTTGGTAAAAGAAAATCGCAGTGGGACTTCGTTTCAGTGTGAGAAAGTCCAAGGATGACTTCATTTTTAGGTGAGAAAATCCAAGGGCAACTTCGTTTACGGGCAAGAAAATCCTAGCTCGACTTTGTTTCGGTAAAAGAAAATCGCAGGGGGACTTCGTTTCAGTGTGAGAAAGTCCAAGGATGACTTCATTTTTGGGTGAGAAAATCCGAGGGCGACTTCGTTTCAGTGAAAGAGAATCCCAAGTTGATTTCGTTTCGGTGAGAGGAAATACCAGGTTGATTCCTTTTTGGGGCAAAAAAATCCCAGGGCGACTTCGTTTCAGTGAGAAAAAATCCCAGGGCAACTTCGTTTCGGTGAGAAAAAATCCAAGGGCAACCTCATTTCGGTGATTTCTGGGGTGATTTAATTTTGGTACGAATTCTCCAGCATTCCCCTCATTGACAATAAAACTGATAGGTGTATAGCAAGAGGAGGGGTATGAAGGAGTTGATGTGCTTTGTGTAAAAACTGGAGACGACACGCCAATTTACTGAGAGTGAGACGCCTAAAAAGCCGCGATGGGAGGGTGGTGCCCCCTATGGGAAGTTACACTTAGAAGGGCTACAGGGCAGACGCTCACGCAACAAGCAGGGACAGCCACTCTCCCCCCCGACCCTCTGCGCTCTGTATTACTCCACACAGTACTCTCCCCCCGATCCTCTGTGTTTTACTACACACAGTCCATAAAATAAACCCACACCACTCATATTCGTGTCCCTGCCACCAGAGGTCACCCCGAATCACGTGACACTCACTTCCGGTCCGGAAGTCATATTGGCGCATGCTCCGGAAATCCGGTTTGACCCCGTTTTTTCTTTTTAATTCATTTTTTAATGTTTTTCTTTTATTTCGTTACGCTTGTAAATAATGCTTCGCTAATATTCAGATTAGAAGTGATTTATTGGGTAATTTACCGCTAAGTGTTGTAATATAGTGCATGTTGATTTATTCGTTCCTACATGGGGTTTGTGATTTAAGGATCAGAGTTTGAAGTAGATGGTTGAATACAGAGTAAATTACATGTTTTTATTGGTTTTTATTTTGTTTTACGGTGCATATCACCTGTAGGTACGAGGACGTCTTCAGCCCCCTAGCTAGACTTGCTCAAGTCTTTGATTATGAACATTCATTAAATGATTAAACACAACCAGAATAAAGTTCATTATAGTATGTGTCCTTCTCTGACTGGCCGATGAATCAAAGACTTGTCCAGTTTGAGTAGAATCTCCTGTTTATGACCCCAAGCCGCTCCCTGTAACCCTATACTTCCTCCTACCCCTCCACCTCCCCTCCCGCAGTTCCCTGGCCGCTTGTGTTGTCATAGCAAATAGAAATTTCCTGCTCCTGACTGTGACATGATCGAGATCAAAGTGAGAGGGTATCAAACTCACATCAGATACCCTGACCAGTGGCCAGGATATCTGTATGGAGAGTGTTGGGAATACTGGTGCTAAACTGGAACCAGTATCCCAGCGAGGAGGGTAGCCATAGGATGCAGGGACTAGAGCCTGTATCCCAGCGAGGAGGGTAGCCATAGGATGCAGCGACTGGAACCAGTATCCCAGCGAAAAGGGTAGCCATAGGATGCAGGGACTAGAGCCTGTATCCCAGCGAGGAGGGTAGCCATAGGATGCATGGACTGGAACCAGTATTACAGCGAGGAGGGAAGCCATAGGATGCAGGGACTGTAGCCTGCATCCCAGCGAGGAGGGTAGCCATAGGATGCAGGGACTGGAGCCAGTCTCCTGTATCCCAGTGAGGAGGGTAGCCATAGGATGCGGGGACTGTAGCCAGTATCCCAGTGAGGAGGGTAGCCATAGGATGCAGGGACTGGAGCCAGTGTTACAGCGAGGATGGTAGCTATAGGATGCAGGGACTGGAGCCAGTATCCCAGTGAGGAGGGTAGCCATAGGATGCAGGGACTGTCGCCAGTATCCTAGTGAGGAGGGTAACTATAGGATGCAGGGACTGGAGCCAGTATCCCAGTGAGGAGGGTAGCTATAGGATGCAGGGACTGGAGCCAGTATCCCACTGAGGAGGGTAGCCATAGGATGCAGGGACTATAGCCTGTATCCCAGTGAGGAGGGTAGCCATAAGATGCAGGGACTGTATCCCAGTGAGGAGGGTAGCCATAGGATGCAGGGACTGTAGCCTGTATCCAAGCGAGGAGGGTAACCGTTGGATGCAGGGACTGGAGCCAGTATCACAGTGAGGAGGGCAGCCATAGGATGCAGGGACTGGAGCCAGTATCCCAGTGAGGAGGGTAGCCGTAGGATGCAGGGACTGGAGTCAGTATCACAGTGCGGAGGGCAGCCATAGGATGCAGGGACTGGAGCCAGTATCCCAGTGAGGAGGGTAGCCGTAGGATGCAGGGACTGAAGCCAGTATCACTGTGAGGAGGGTAGCCATAGGATGCAGGGACTAGAGCCTGTATCCCAGCGAGGAGGGTAGCCATAGGATGCAGGGACTGGAGCCTGTATCCCAGCGAGGAGGGTAGCCATAGGATGCAGGGACTGGAGCCTGTATCCCAGCGAGGAGGGTAGCCATAGGATGCAGGGACTGGAGCCAGTATTACAGCGAGGAGGGTAGCCATAGGATGCAGGGACTGGAGCTAGTATTACAGCGAGGAGGGTAACCATAGGATGCAGGGACTGGAGCCAGTCTCCTGTATCCCAGTGAGGAGGGTAGCCATAGGATGCAGGGACTGTAGCCTGTATCCAAGCGAGGAGGGTAACCGTTGGATGCAGGGACTGGAGCCAGTATCACAGTGAGGAGGGCAGCCATAGGATGCAGGGACTGGAGCCAGTATCCCAGTGAGGAGGGTAGCCGTAGGATGCAGGGACTGGAGTCAGTATCACAGTGCGGAGGGCAGCCATAGGATGCAGGGACTGGAGCCAGTATCCCAGTGAGGAGGGTAGCCATAGGAGACAAGGACTGGAGCCAGTATCCCAGCGAAAAGGGTAGCCATAGGATGCAGGGACTAGAGCCTGTATCCCAGCGAGGAGGGTAGCCATAGGATGCAGGGACTGGAGCCTGTATCCCAGCGAGGAGGGTAGCCATAGGATGCAGGGACTGGAGCCTGTATCCCAGCGAGGAGGGTAGCCATAGGATGCAGGGACTGGAGCCAGTATTACAGCGAGGAGGGTAGCCATAGGATGCAGGGACTGGAGCTAGTATTACAGCGAGGAGGATAGCCATAGGATGCAGGGACTGGAGCCAGTCTCCTGTATCCCAGTGAGGAGGGTAGCCATAGGATGCAGGGACTGGAGCCTGTATCCCAGTGAGGAGGGTAGCCATAGGATGCAGGGACTGGAGCCAGTATTACAGCGAGGAGGGTAGCCATAGGATGCAGGGACTGGAGCTAGTATTACAGCGAGGAGGGTAACCATAGGATGCAGGGACTGGAGCCAGTCTCCTGTACCCAGTGAGGAGGGTAGCCATAGGATGCAGGGACTGTAGCCAGTATCCCAGTGAGGAGGGTAGCCATAGGATGCAGGGACTGGAGCCAGTATCCCAGTGAGGAGGGTAGCTATAGGATGCAGGGACTGGAGCCCGTCTACCCGCTGTCCTACTTCCACATCACCTCAGAAGAGTCTTCATCTCCACTGACAAATGTGATGAATCACGTGACCTAATTACAACTATCTAGTGCAGTGCAGATTGGTCTAACCACAGATCCCTCACTCTATAGGGCACATAGCTATCGTTTTATTTATCATGGAGGCGGCCATCCTACTACACTGGCAACCAGAGCTACACAAAGTTGGCTCTGATGGGGTTCGATAAGTGGCCACCTTGAACCAGAAGCGGGACCAGTTTGTTACTCTCCTACCAGATCTTTCGTACTGCTTGGAGAGAGTGTTATGTCATTACCTCAAAGCGAAAAGTTTTCTTTCCTGTGTATTTCTTTTTAAATATAATGAACATAAATCCTTGATTCTTTATCTATGTTTTAGCTATGAATATTTCACATTAGGTATATCTGCCTTGAGAGTATAGCTAGGACAGAACTACAGTAGAACCCCTCTTCTGGGACACCCCGCTTAAGGGGTCACCCCGCTTAAGGGGACAACTTACTCGGAACGGAAATTATCCCCTCTATTAAGAGTTTATTTTAACCCCGCTTAAGGGGGCCACCCTGCTTAAGGGGACACCCCGCTTTAGGGGACAGTTTTTCGGTGCAGAAATGCCTCAAAACTCCCCTAAAGGGGACAGCTTCGGGGGACACCTTCTCAAAAACACTCACAATCCATGTTTATGGTGCCCGTTTCTACGGGACAGACAGTTGTCGCAACCAGAACAATAGACTAAGCATTCCCGGGCGGGCCCGGGCGGCTGGATTGTGTTGTTTCAACAGTAATCCCTACATCTCTAGAGGCTCTGGGCGGCCCTCAGTGAGTGGGTATATCACAAGTGATTTTTGCACCCGTTGAAGTTAGCGTGTAAGAGGCCCGCTTACAGGTGTTTCCCGGATGTCTCGGCCCCTTTGCCATCTCGGCCCCCCTACAACACTTCGGCCCCATCGGCACCTCGGCCCCCTGCTTTCACAGCTTTTCTCTGGGGAAGAAAACCCCCCCAGAAAACCATTCCCCTATCCCTATCCACCTGAGACCTGTTTTATATTTATTTTTCATTTATTTGCTTATTAATGTGTTATTAATAAATCTTTTAACCTAATGACCAGCATTCTCTATTGTATAACCATTGGCAGACTGAAAACCTCGCTTAAGGGGACACCCCGCTTTAGGGGACACTTAGCCCGGAACGGATGGTGGCCCCTTAAGAGGGGTTTTACTGTACTTGGATCGAGGGGCACCCCCAGTGATCCCGACCTACCCCTATATCGCCACCCCTCTCATAAGATCTCACACTCTCTAAGTCGTATTCTGTACAAGATTCTCACTGCGCTCTATGGGAGAAGAATTCTTAACGAACAAGGCTTAGAGCCTTGAGAATCCACTGGCACATCTCAGCTTTTATTATATCTAGTGCTCTTACAGTCCCTTGGTGCTGCAGGGCACCAAGTAATGCTTGGAAGAGATTCTCGTTTCTTCATCGTTTACGGGGAAACCTAACCAACACCGAGGCTCCAGGCGTTCACTCTACAGGGAGGCACCACGAGAAGACCTGTCGACCTGCTGCGGACTCAGCCTATATACTGACTGAGTTACGTAATGCGGGCGACCCCGAAGTATTTGCATATATGGGTCCGCCAGCCTTACCGCACAGCGGGGATCGGCACTCGTGCCACCTAGCGTGAAGTTAAACAAACACAACCCTGACCCCTACACATATATACGCCATCGTGTAAGTGCATATATCAGCTGTATATTGACATGCTTCCTCTTCTATACATCAGCGTAATGGCTGTATTTGCATATATGAAGAGAGATATCATGTGTGGGACATGTATATGAAGGTCGTATACATTTTACACGTCTATAGATGAAGCGTATACACAACGGAAAATAAGACTACCTTGTCGGAACCAAGCCTTACAATGACACTACAGTGCCAGTAACAAGGCAATGTCTAATTCTTATGAAACGGAGACACCATGTTTGGGGTCTGTCTTGTCCTAAGGGCAGCTACTTGTGTTGTCACGAAACTAGTCAACCCCGATCTGTCTGTATGGTGTTATGGACGCCATCTAGACATGTCACTAAACTAGTGAAACAGTTTTGCTAAATACTGAGATTTTCCAGTATAAATAAAAGCCTTAAAAAATAAACCCTTCCTGAAGGGGTGTAGCTCAACTACAGGTAGCTGTTCTTTAAAGGCATATCCTACAATTCACGGTGGTGCCACCTTGTGATTTTCAAATAATGTCAATTATCAGTCGAAACTTGTTACTTGGGATTCTTAAAGAGTAAATTTAATGTTTTGTCCAGTTTATTAAATCTTAATTGGAAATATAGGCAAATTTACTTTTGCTCAATTTACATAGTAAATGTACTGAAAAATATGTTTTAAAAACAAGGGCGGTGACCTATAATTTTTAAAACCTAAATAAGTAGTGCTATATACGAACTTTATATTCTGTGAATGTTTGAGGAAAATGACATGGGTTTTACTATGTGAAAAAATTATTTTTAGAATTTCTCTTTATTCTAATGTAAAATGATCATAATATTGATCTATAAATCAAAAACTAGCATGGTGACCCCTGATTTCTAAGTTAGATATGTGTTCCAAAACACGTGGATATCATCATATTAAATTTTCAGGGAATTGACATGGGTTTTAATTTTCAAGCCAAATTGTCCGATATGTCTTTAAAGAGTTAAGTCCAGTCAGAGCGGAGCTAACACAGCGTAAAGAGGGCGCAGGGAGCCAGCATCGCCTGTAGGGCCATTTGAGCAGCAGCCCGTAGTCTGGGAGTAATTGGTTATTAGCAATAATCAACTCAACAGCGCGTTGTCTCGGATCAGTGCTAATGACGGCGGTACACAACCATAGATCACATGTGGAGAGTGCTGGCACGGTGCACCGGACCGCGACTAGGACAGTGTTTACATAGACAATAATCGATGGTTTTGTGGACAGGTGGCCGTAAACCACGAGAGGTTGACGTGTAGTAATACAAGTTGTACGGTGTGGCGTAAAAATATTTTACGCCACGGTGCGGCCGAACGGAATCTTTTCTGCTATCACGTAAAAGTGAGACATTCGTGCACCGGTATATAATAATACATGAGGGTTAGCGAGTGTATTACGACGTCAACCTCGAGTGGTTTACAAAGCCGCCTGTCCACATAACCATCGTTTGTTGTATTTATTATCCATCTTTTCGTATGAATTAAACCCATTAATTACCATATAAACGGGTATAACAACAGGGACTATTTCTTTGCTCTACAGCACAAAGGGGCTATTTTCCCCGTATACCATGGTTTGGAGGCCGTATACCACAGATGTGAATCCGTATACCACAGTTATGGTATCTGACAGGTTTTATACAATGGGTCGTGGTTTACTGAGTCCCCATACATTTTCAACGGGGGCTTTGTATACGATGGATAATAAATTAGATGACTGCAAATGTGACGATTGTAGATTGTCGAGGGTGGTTGTGGCCAACTAGATTCTAGGTCAACTCTCGACTGTAGAACTGTCCCAAGGCGCTATAAATATCATGTAAGGAGGTCAGGGTGAAGGTCGGGGTTTGTAGTCATTGGCTACTGGGTCTACTCCATTCCTTATATGGCAGTGAGTGTAATGGGACAGCTCTATGCAGTGTCTGGCCAATAGTCGTCAGTTGTTTACATTAGACGAATGAAAACGTGAAGATTGTAGATTGTCTGGCCCATAGTCTTCAGGTCTTCTAGCCCAGAGTTTACACTAGACGACTGAAAATGTGACGACTGTAGAGCATTTAGTCAATATTCATCAGGTGGTGCTCGATTTCTCAGCATTTAAACTCAATGACTAAAACAGTGATGACTGTAGATCGTCAAGTCAATTGCAATAGTCGTCATATGGTGTTCGATTACCTCGTGTTTACATCAGACGACTGAAAAGGTGATCACTGAAGATCATCCAGCCAATAGTCATCAGGTGGTGCTCAATTACCCACCGTTTGAATGCGATGACTAAAACAGTGACGACTTTAGATAGTCAACTCAATTGCAATAAACGTCAGGTGGTGCTCGATTACATGGTGTTTACACTAGACGACTAAAACCGAGACGACTGTAGATTGTTAAGCCAATAGTTGTCATGTGTTGCTCTAACTCTGTGTTTACACTAGACCACTGAAAACGTGATGACTGTAGATAGTCTAGCAAATAGTCATCAGGTGGTGCTCTAACCCGGCGTTTACACTAGACAACTAAAAACGTGATGACTGTAGCTTTTCAGGGAAATAGTCGTCAGGTGGTCCTCGATTACCCGGCGTTGAAACTTGATGACTAAAATAGTGACAACTGTAGATCGTCAAGTTAATTGCAATAGTCTTCAGACGGTGTGCGTTTACACTGGACGACTAAAACATAAAGATTGTTGATCATTGAGTCAATAGTCGTCAGGAGGTGATCTAACCTGGCCTTTACACTAGACAACCGAAAACATGCTGACTGTAGATAGTCTAGCAAATAGTCATCAGGTGGTGCTCTAACCTGGCATTTACACTAGACGACTGAAGACGTGACGATTGTAGAGCGTCAAGCCAATATTCGTCATGTGGGGCTTGCTTACACTGCATTTACAGTAGATGACTAAATGTGACGACTGTAGATTGTATTACTACGCGTCAACTACAAGGAGAATACAACCGCGCAGATCAAAATCATGGTAATGTTGTATTTATTACTCACTTTTTGACTAATCGTTAGAAAAAAAATCACATTTAGTTACCGCAACAATTGTGGCGTTTTCATATTATTTTCTTGCCAAAAAAGCTGTATCCTATCTAGGAGAATACGGCTTTCCATATTCTACTAAGGCCCGGCATCCACTTACTACGATAGAAATTTAGACCTATACCGATATGGTACCGATACAAAATGCAAATATCGGAGACATATCGGGAAGGTGCAAAATGGTAGACATATATCTAGACACGCCAATTCACCATGCATCATAGTGGGCTCTCTTATGAAAAAATTACTGACGCCTTGGGCAGTAAATTTCCCGGTCCTCATCTCATAACTTTAACTTACCGGTACTTGGTTTCCTTATTCCTAAATACCCTCAAATATCCATAAAAATGGTTATTTCTTTACCTGTGATAGCCCCAAGAAGAATGACCACTCTTATCAAGTAACTGCAACAGCTATGTTTTCCCGGCGCTCTTTATATCACGTGGTCAGCCCGGGATGGAAACATCAGCCTGGGACAAAAACATCACCCTCGCTACTTAACTCATAATTACTGTACCCCCAGCAGCGGTATGTATGTGTAGGGACCCGTGCAAGTCAACTATGACTTGGGCACGTCTACTACGCCTTTCTAAGTATAGCCGCGGCCGGGACAGCCGACCAAGCTGTGGGACAGGTTGTACAACTTGTTTTCCCACGGTTTTGGAATAGGCCATCCGCTGCTGGCTATTACAGACACCGTGTTGGGACCAGTCTAGACTGGTTTCTCACCTGTCAGGTTGAGAACCAGCAGTGAGGATTGATCCTGAGGAGTTGGCCAGGCAACTAGCGGGAACCACTGGTTTGCTGGTGACCAGGCTGACTAAGAATACCCCTTTGGAGAATCAGCGGGATTCTTGCACATGCTCAGTGGGGACATGGGCTGTATATAAGCAGCCTGCTGTGGCTTACTGAGACACACTGGGGTGTGGAGAGACTATGTGCGGTCTCTCTGCAGGGCTCTGTCTCTGTACTCCACCGACGGGAGCTAGTTCTCAGGACTAGCTGTTGACCGGTTCTGGTCCCCTAGGGGGTGGAGTCAGAGTATCTCGCATCTCTAGGAGGAGAGGGTCGGACCCGTGTGTCCCTTCTCCGGATAGAGTTCTGGGATCCCGAGAGATGTGATCAGTGTTGTGTCCACCAACCAGAGAGGTTTTTCGTTGTGTACCTGCTCTGTGAAGGTGTTTGACCTCCCTGTGATCCTCGAGGGCAGAGCCACGGTGCTGGGTGGTTGTGGTAAAACACAGCTGCGGGTTAGCGGGTGGGACCAGCACCGAGATTGCATCTTGGACCAAATACTGTAGTGGTGCTCGGGAGGAGCTTCGGCTGGACCCGTCACCCAACCATTACATAACTATAGAGTGTTCGGAAATGGGTATATAGGAATAAGTTTTCATATCCACTCACAGGTCAATTTAGAAACTATTTTATGAATAAATGCACAGCACTTACGTCAAGTTTCTAATAATTTAAAGATACTTTTCTAATAATAAGTCGATATGAGAGTTATAAATACAACATAATCATGATTTCGATCTGTGTGGCCATATTCTCCTTGTACTTAACATTACACAATACTCCTCCCTATTGCTTAAAGTTTTACTTCCTTCAACTGCGCAGAGAATACGGCCACTCAGATCAAAATCATGGTAATATTGTGTGTGTATATATATATATATATATATATATATATATATAAATTTATTAGAAAAAGGGTAAAGAAAACCAACATAATGCAGGGTTTATTATGTGTAATTAATCAATTATATATATATATATATATATATAAAGACTCTGAATTAGGTGGCAAATGTTTAAAAAACACATCCAGGGTGAGGTCTGATCAATCATGTAACTATGTATCAATATAAATGACGGGAGAAGGAGATTTAGAAGGGCGTAGGGAAAGGAGAAAGAACAAAAATAAACAAATGAAAAAGGAGCTTCCTCTGAAATTGAATTATGACATAGAATCAGTTTTAGGACTACCCAATAGAACCAACCAGCGACTGTCGAGTCGAACAACTCGCACGCCGCACGGTTATATTCACCGACGTGAGACCTGAAAACAGGCTCAGAACTCTCAACCAATCAGAAACGCTGATATCGGGATATGCAGATGCGACAGCGGTGTCGTCCGCTGATCCATTTCCCGCTTCTCTCTATTCCGTGGTCGCAAAGCGTTGGGTAAGGAAGTGTTTTCAACTTGTTACGCCTCGTCTGTCTACTATTAGTTTTAGGACTAGTTTGGGTTGCAATTTTTATTTTGCAATGTTTATTAAGGACTCTGTATCAAATACGGTGTCGGTTATATGGCCCATGGCCTGAAGAAGTTCTATTGAAGTGTAGGGGTTGGGTCATTTTAGCGGTGGTTCATTTGCTCTTTGATAGAGGGCGCGGGATGTCAGCCCCTGCTGTGTAGTGATTCGGGTGAACACGTGCACGCAAGTAAATGGGGTTGCCCGGATTACATAACCAGCCGGAATAGGCTGGGGTAAGATGATTTTAGGAGTCAACTTTAAGCTTGAACATAGCCATTATATACTGGACCTAGACTGACCACACATAGAAATGGTGTTTTAAAGTAAAATTTATTAGAAAAAGGATAAAAAAACCCAACATAATGCAGGGTTTATTGTGTGTAATTAATCAATTTATACTCAATCTGGATTTATAAAGGTAGCTGTGTTTGCAGTAGGTCAGCAGGCATTCCTTGTGTGTCCTCTCTGAGAAGAGTGGATCCTTTGAACCTCATTTGCTGGGTTTCTCCAAAGTGGTTGGGTGAGTCTAGTACTCCAGTATCTAGATAAGCCTCCCCAGCTTTACTTGGCATATCTGTGTCAAAGTACTGTACTTTGGTTGTGATCCAACCGGGATCACTTTTGGAAGTGGCTTAATAAACATCCATTGTTTATTAAATTTTAGGAGTCTGGTGTTGTGTGAATAGGTTTGTCTCCATACATACCGAAAATACCGAACCGACCTATGTAATTGTACATAGGGTGGCATATTGCTGGGAAGGGGTAGACAATCTTTCCAAGGATAGGCTATCCTCAATGAGGCCAAAGCCGGCGACCGCTACAGAAGGGTAATTTAGATATATAACTAGACACTTCGTCGATTTGTACTTGGCTATACCTACCCACCCCCCCCCCCCCAATCCCATTTGACAGCTTGTGATAGGATCCACACTGCACCGCTCCGCGACTTTTTCATGTGTTGCTCGAGTGCTGCAGTGTGGATAGGGTCAGGGCTTAGTGGTGCCCCCTACTACTAATACCTGGAACTATCAATTAGTTCCCCACCATCATTTCTTGTGACACCGATTCTACTGACTACCAGCGAAATGCGATCTCATTGCATTCTCTCAAGGAAAGGAGATCGGAAAACTACAGTTTAAAATTATGTTTTCAGTACAGCTAAATGCAAATCATAAGAATAGAAGTACATCTGTGGAGAGAAAAACAAAACAAAATAGCAGGATTCAGTTAGGTACTGTACGAGAATCCCACTCTCGTGGCTCTTCAGTCTCCAAGCCTAAGTTTGGTTCACTTTGTCTCTATGTGCGGGACCATCCCCAAGCGGATGTTATCAGAATTTACACGTTTTATAATAGGTAGGTAATCATAATTATCCCCGCTGGAAAGTCACATATTGCCACGTGGATATATATGTGGGAAGGGCACATGTATTTATCTCAGAACTGTATGGTAAATGAAAAGAAACAGGGAGGAGCAAAAGTTTTTTGTTTTTTTTAAATACAAAAAACTGCAAAACATTCCTGGCTGGGGGACGAAAATCCATCATATTGAGACTCGTGGACATTTTTTATCTATGAGATCATCCTACGCAATATTTACACCGCTATTTTCCTAAATAAGGTGAGACATTACTTACAACCTGTATAGTTCGAAGGTCAAATTGATTGCATCCCATACATTCCTCATTAGGCCTAATACCAGTCTATTTACGAGTCATATCTTATAAACAAATAAATCTTTCCTGGACAAGTATTCGTCCTTCATACGTATGTTTGTTACCTCTGAACACTGCATGAACAGCACCATTTTACATATGAATGCGCCCAGCGTATATAGGTATGCTTTTGCATATACAAGGTCGTCCTATTCCCCATGTGTATACGCCTCATCTGTAGGCGTCTGATTCATATATACGCCTGATTTATGTATACACCTGATTCTGTTGTCTTTACACCTCTATCCAATAGTGTGTTTTTTTACAATTTTTACAATTTTTCGATTTTACTTTAAAACAACCATTTCTATGTGTGGTCAGTCTAGGTCCAGTATATAATGGCTATGTTCAAGTTTATTGTTAACTCCTAAAATTATCTTACCTCAGCCTCACCCCGGCCTCACTCCCGCCTCACCCACTCCTTTATGTTATATATGCCAAATGTATATAACATGTATACGACCGGCGTATACATGTTGCGCAGAGGATACTTCCTCTCATATACGCCTGGTGTGAAATACAGTCAAGACGCGTCCATATTTAAAAAGAAACAGTCTTGTATACACCTCATACGCTGGCGTGAAATATGGGTGTATATATATGAAAACAACAAGTAGTCTTACAGCACTTCCGCGTTGGCGTATATAGGAATAAACTAGTTAGTTTCGTGCAGTGGAAGAACAAATGACTGGGGAACCAGTCTATCGGAGACATATTGTAATAGTAGCGCCATCTGTAGTTCCAACTGTGTACCAGGATTATATGATTTTATAAAACAGATTTTGTAGCTTTTGCCTTTTGGCTAAAGCAGGTTCTAAAATGTGCCTATTCGCAGGATGTATACGAAACAGATCAAGCAACAATAGGTCAATAGGCTTGTTTCCATTGGCCGACAAACACGGTGTAGATTTTTGACACAGTGACGTCAGAGGGTCTATTCCCAGAAGCGGTGTTCCCCAGAGGCTAGCTAGTAGTATTTATAAGGAAAATCGCTTCTGTCATGGCTATCTACTCTGAAGTATAACCAGCCTATAACGTGGCTTAGTAGATAACCATGATTAACACCTTAACATGTAGTGTCAAATACTAACACTAAATACCGATGTATGTTGTTTAACACCAATACTCAATGCCAATACTAACACCCAAAAGCAGCACTCAACAGTGAGTGCATAATGATAACACCAACACTCAACACCAAGTGCGTAATGGCAATACTTCTAATGTCAACACTCATTAAATGCTAATACCTAACGATAACACTTGATACCATACAAAACACTTGTCAGTATAGTTTCCTTCCTCTTGGTACTTATACATGATACGTTACATTTCTATACTTATACATATTAGATTCTATTTTTAATACCTAATAAAACGACATTTTAATATACTTTCATTTTCATAATTATACATTCTTTTGTGCTTAGCTTTGGTTACAGAACAATACTGAGGACACCTATACTTCTACAAACACAAAGGGGCGGGAGGGGGCGGGGGCAGAGGGTATTTTCTCTCATATATGCTGGGTGTGAAATACAGCCAAGACGCGTCTGTCGTATATAAGGTCTGGCCATATATAAACGAAAATAAGTCAATATTCAGCCAATACATGCACTTCCGTGATGGCGTATATATGAATAAAACGATGGTTTTCGTGCAGTGGTATATATGATAATATTCATAGTTCTTCAAACTGAGACGGATATAATCCATACCACCGATATGTTAGTGTGAGACCTTTGTATATGTCTACCTTACACCAGAGGGGAGTAAGGTCATATATTACATGTTAGAACCACTCACCAGGTGTCACCACCCGTTTTGTATCCCTGGTCTCTCACCTGACCAGGTAAATCTGTCACTTCCGTCCTCACCTTTGACTCCAAATGACGCCATTGATCCTGTTCACCTTCGCGCTTTTCAAAATCCATGTCCTTTGAAATGTTGATTTTCTCTTCTGTATCGCTTTGTTCAGAGTTATATGAAAATGGTAGTGACATAAGTGCTTATCTGAAACATATCCGTTATCTAGCCGAAAAGGCAGAAAATCGAACGTATACTACTCTTGCCTTATGTAAATATGATGAAGCCTGTAGAAAAAAGATGGCGACAGACCAAGATAAGTTCCCAGGTGTAGACCCAGAATTATCTACCCGCTTTTTGGGAGTTGATGGAACAAGAGGTGTAGAGAAACAAAAACTCCGAGGTTCTAGTAAACAGGTCTTGAAAGTACAAAAGGGAAAGGGCGATCGCACTAGAAATCGTTTTTGTATTACCTACCAAGACAACAACTGCAACCTATCAAGTTGTAGATTCGACCACAAATGCATAGTATGTGAAGGGGACCACCCCAGGTCCGATTGCGAGGTCATTCGGAAGTTAAAGACTTCTAAATAGGATG
Organism: Alentia gelatinosa; assembly: GCA_950022655.1. NCBI lineage: Eukaryota > Metazoa > Annelida > Polychaeta > Phyllodocida > Polynoidae > Alentia > Alentia gelatinosa. The sequence continues at coordinate 4,069,971 of OX465581.1, read as the reverse complement.
AGGCCCCGGTTATGAGTATCCCTATACTTCCCAGAAATGCTATTATTTCCTCTGATGATGTTGTTGTTGTTGTTCCTGAAATTATTGATCCCGATGTAAGTCACTGCGCCGAGTCTATTGTAGTAGATACGACTAGGCCCACCGGCAAGGGTAAACACAATGGTACAAGCGATCAAGTCTTTGAACTGTCTTCTGGAAAGGAAGATGTAGTAGTTAATCGTATTGAAGAAAAGACTCAGGATTCTACAAAATGCCTCATTGTAAAAGAGGGAAACGGTATTAAAGTACAAATATATGTTCCAGAAAACCCAGAATATTCGTTTAGAAACGAGTTTGTAAAATTGGTTCATGACTGTACTGATATCAATTGTGAAAAACAACTTCTAGGGAATCGCTATCGTTTCTGTATCTGTGTAGATGTAGGTACTCATATACCGGTCTCTGTTGACTGTGGATCAAACTGTAATTGTTCTTATTCGTTGAATGACGCTGCCATCCAACTAAAACCCTGTGCTTGGGCATCCGCCATCGTTGCGATGGACACATATGTGTATCAAGATATATACTGTCTAACAGGAATTTGTCGCGGTTTTTCTATTGCCGATGATGGTTTTTTGAACTCTTACGATTGTGGAAATTACAGCTCTATTTATGTTGACCCGAACCAAAAGAAAATGAGTAGTAATGTAAAAGAGGAGTTAGCATCTGGTAAGATTTCTAAGTCAGAAATCACCCCACAGTGTATCCACTCTATGGGGGCAGTAGCCAAGAAGGATGGGAGCCTACGCCCCATCACGGATTGTCGGAGGCCACTTGGCTCAAGCATAAATACACATATGCATAGTACCGCACAGAAGTTTCATTTCAATAGTGTGGATACTGCCACAGACGTCATTACCCATGATGGCTATGGCGCTGTTACGGATATCAAATCCGCGTATAGGTCCGTTCATATTACTCCCTCCCAACGAACCTTACAGGGGCTTCGTTGGACCCTACCTGGTGAAGAAACCAGTATTTATTTGGATCATCGTTTATGTTTTGGTGGACGTTCTAGTCCTTACATTTTCAATTGTCTCTCTGATTTTGTGGTACGTTTTCTGACTATCTTCTCTATATTCACTTGTGTGAACTACTTGGATGATTTTTTCATCTGTGCTAAGGAGTATATTCAATGTGAAAGATATCAATTGAAACTTATCTCAACCCTAGAATTTTTAGGATTTGTAGTCAATAAGGAAAAAACCACCAAACCAACCCAAAAGGTTAGATTTCTTGGTGTATTCATTGATTTCTGTCGTTTCGAAATTTCATTACCAGAAGATAAAATTGAGGCAGCAAAGACCTTAATTGCAGACATATCTTCAAAGAATTGGGTTCAATTCAAACGGTTCGAAAGCCTAGTTGGATATTTAGCGCATTGTGCAGTTGTAGTCCACGGAGGTAGAACCTTTATGCGCAGACTTTATCAATCGTTGAGAGAACATCAGGGTAAACGAAGACTAAATATCACTGATTCCATCAGAGCTGACTTGAAATGGTGGGAATGCTTTATTTCCATATTTAATGGACGTTCTTTTATTCCTGATGTATTGAAAGATCATTGTGTCTGTTACACAGATTCATCAATGACTGGATGCGGCGCTCATACTGAAAATGATTTTTTATTTGGGACTTGGAATAACCCCTGTACAACATGTACTCATACAGATATATCCCCTGTGTTTGATAATTATGCTCAGAACATAAATATAATGGAATTATGGCCGGTAGTTAGGGCCATAACACGTTGGTGTGAGTTGTTCAAAAATAAGGTTTTACATCTTTATATTGATAATACCCAAGTCATCAGTATGCTTCGAACGGGTAGGAGTTCAAGTAACTCTGCCATGACATGGATACGGGAATTATTTTGGATAATTGCTCTAAATAATATACATGTACGTACTCACTATATTAGGTCGGAGGATAATACCTTAGCCGACGCGTTATCCAGGGTATCTGACCCGCATTACCACTCCATTTTGGATCGCTTGATTGACGACAGTATTCTTTGTTGTTCTTTCAGAGAACATAGAAGACATCAGAGCGGATTGCTTTGAATATCAGGTCCAAGGCTGGTCTGTTAATACCTGGTTAGCCAGGAAATCGCAATGGAAGCGATTTATTCATTTTTGTGATTATTATGGATTCGACCCCTTACCTGCAAGTATAGATACCATATGTTTGTACTTATCTTATCTGGCGAAAACATTAAAATATGTTTCAATTATAAATTATCTCAGTTCAGTCTGGGCCCTTCATAATTACTTCGATGTACCTCACGTTGACAAAACATGTTTTAAAGTCAAGATGACTCTATTGGGTATAAAAAGAGTTCTGGGTAATACTCAACACCCAGCAACACCCTTTTATCCAGATCAATTGTTGGATTTCTTTAGAATCCTAGATATGTCAAAAATTGATGATTTAATTTTCTGGGGGGCAGTGACCTTATCTTTTAGGGCACTACTAAGGAAATCACACGTTACTATGTCTCCTCATATGTTGTTAAGGAAGTCGGTTATCTTTACATCTTATGGTATTTTGTTGTCCATAGAGTCATCAAAAACTATCCAATTCAAAGATAGGACATTACAGTTACCTATCAATCGTTCAAACACACCTTTGTGTCCTGTATATTGGTTGTCCAAAATTTTCGAAAGGTTTTCTCTATCGCCTGAAGATCCTGTATTTCCAGATCCTAGGTCTAAATTGGTCAAACCATACCCTTATCATGTTTTTTATCGAAGGCTGAAAGATATGTCTATCAGGACCGGACTCAAAGGAAGGTATAGTCCTCACAGCCTACGTAGAGGTGGAGCAACCTTCCTAGTATCTATAGGTATACCTATCCATGAGGTAAAACGGATCGGGGACTGGAAATCCTGGGCGGTTTTGTTATATTTGTCGGAATCTACAGAAAGCAAGTTATTGAAGGATCGCAGAATTTCTCGTAAATTGAGTTTGTTTGTTTAACTTGGGCTTGGACTCTTTCCGAGCTTCCTGGATCCTCCAAAACACGCTTAGTTGCTTCATCATTAATATGTCTACCTTACACCAGAGGGGAGTAAGGTCATATATTACATGTTAGAACCACTCACCAGGTGTCACCACCCGTTTTGTATCCCTGGTCTCTCACCTGACCAGGTAAATCTGTCACTTCCGTCCTCACCTTTGACTCCAAATGACGCCATTGATCCTGTTCACCTTCGCGCTTTTTTTTTTTTCAATTGTTATGTAATAAACACTCCGGACTCTTTCCGAGCTTCCTGGATCCTCCAAAACACGCTTAGTTGCTTCATCATTAATATAATAATATAGAGGATACATTTAGGGTTAGAGCCTATTAACCACCTAATACGGAGTCTCCATGGGAATAGCATTGGGTGCGAGTATTTAGCTACCAGGAGATTACTGAAGCCCGCAGGAGATTACTGGAAATAGTCCCCCAAACGACATCGGGCCCCTAGCGAGCGAAACACAAACTAATACATGCACTGATGCAGTGACAGCAGTAGTCTGAGAGACTCTGACTGCCTGCGGACAGTTAGAGAGCACAACAGCTTATTCCTATAGTACAAAAACGCACCCCCTTGGTTCTGAGTATTCCTGTCATTGTCAGTGCATGTTCATGCACCCTTACCTTCAGAGGTGTCTAATAAATCCGCTTTGATGATGATCATTTGTCCTTTGTTGTTTTGTGTCACTTTTTTTAGCCTTTATTTACAACTCATCTCACCACTTGTTACCCATGTCGGCCATATTGGCCATTTTCCCGCCTGTACAATGGGTAGCTCATGGCCCGTAGGGTCAGGAGCAGTCATTGCACCACTTGGCGCACTCCCTCCCTACTAGCGCACCCTGCGCGCCCCCGCGTGCGAGTCACGTGAACTAATAGGTCACGTGGCGAAGCACGCCCCCACGCTCTCTCTCATTCTGTTCCTGCGCTTCACTCCGCTCACACCTACAACCTTTTTTCTCCTTGGCTCTACGCTGTTCGCGGCACCGCATACTCCACGGGTATCGGTCCGAGGCCGTAAGGGCAAGAGTTTAAAAGTACGGGTTAGCAGGAAGACAGGTTCACGTGAAATGCCGAAAACGCGTGCTGGACCGAGCACGTCTCAGGCTCAGGAGGAATCTTCGGATTCGACCATGCGGCCTTCTGAGGACCACGTGGAATCGGCCTCGGAGGTCGGGAGCGTGAAGACCACCCGCCTCGTGGCCGTTGAGGTCGGCCTCGCGGCTATGAAAGAGGACGTGAAGACCCAGATCAGCGGTGTCCTGGCCGCCATCAACCGCCTAGCCGAGCAGAGGGCACCGGAGGCAGCGTCTCGACCGCCGACCGCTCAATCTGCCGCTGAGAGACGGACACAGGACTGGGCCGAGGACCAGGCGGCACGTGTTTTGCCCGCGCCGAGACAACTACGGGAGAGGTACGGGGCGGACTCGTATATCCAGCGCGAGCTCGACCGGGAGGCGATAAAACACGATAGGACGGCGGGTAAGCTGCATTCTGACTTAAATATCGCAAGGCTTACCAGCAAGCCGTACATGTTTATTGACCGTGAGGGGGTCTATACCCTTGCGCAGAAACTGGAGCTGAGGGGGTCCCTGGGACCCATGGAATACGTGAGCGCGTTCCTGGGACTACTGGGAGACCACAGAGCCGTAGAGCCCGAAGACAGGGACCACATGAGTAAACATCTTCATCAGGTCTCCATCGATGCGCAGTCCCGGCCGTGGGCCGGCGTGAGGCGATGGAGCCAATTCATCTTCGATCAGGTCGAGACCGGGAGGATGAGCTGGTCGGATTACGCGCTCATACAGGAAGAGCGGGTCCGACTCGCAATGACGACCGGGACACAGACCGGGGGAGCGGATAGCGGAAGCAAGTCACGCTCGCGGGAATTGCCGTGTAGGCAATTCAATTCGGACCGGGGGTGTCGCCACAGGAGCGGGCACGAGGACGGGCCTATCAAATGGGTCCATATATGCTCGTATTGCGATTCGGTGGGAAAGCAGTGCGGGCATTCGCTCCATGCCTGTAACCGCAAGTTGGGTTACACCATGGGGTACGACAGTCAGCAAGCCCCCCAACCCCCAGCAGCACGGCGGGCGGGCCAGGTGGCGTACACCCCACAGGCCGGATACACGTTGAGGGCGGCCGACCCCGGACCGGATGCCCTGTACCAACATGGCGGTCAGCCGGCGGCAAAAAACGGGCACGGTGCGCCCCGCGAGTGATCGGAGCGCACCCCACTACAGGATGCTCACGTGTAGGCAAGCCCCGGACCCCTGCGGACACCGGATGCGGCACACGTGAGATCACACAACCGGTAACCCGTGTAACAACACCGGACAGGAAACGGCCGCCGGCCACGTGGGGCGAGGTGGTCAGTCGCTCCTGCCCGGATACACCCCCCTCTGGAGCACCCGCAACACGTGGGGTGGACGGGGGGCGGGCGACACGTGACGCCATAGTGACTGCGGCCGCCCCACCACGTGAGGAGGGGGCGGTCGGCAATAACAACAACAACAACAACACGGTACCCCACGTGGCCGGCCCGGTGGGCGTCGCCCACCCGGGTCCACCCTCCGACAGCGTGGCCGCCCCCAGCGGCCTGGCAGACCCCAGCACGTTAGACTTCAAGGCACTGGGGGAGGTCTGCCGCACGGGGATCGCGACCGCCGGGACTCGTACGGACCCGGAGGCCTTTATGTTACATCGCCGCAAGCAGTGGCCGGAGATGGACGACAACGCACCACCGGCGCACGGCCATATATACCGGGCCGTGCAGGCAACCGGGCTCCCAAACGCCATGTGTAGCAAGATAACTCTACCCACGGACTTACGGCTACGGGCGTGGGAGAAGTACCTAACGGCGATGGAGGGGAAGCGGGAGCTGCTGGGGTTCATACGTTATGGATTCCCCCTCGGATACCTGGGACCCGCGACCGATACCCAGGGGGTCCCAAATCATCCCAGCGCGACGGCTTTTCCCACGGAGGTAGGCAAGTTTATCACTAAGGAGCTCTCCTTCTCAAATCTGCTCGGGCCGTTCGCCGAGGCCCCGTTCACTCCGTGGTGCCACGTCTCTCCGTTGATGTCGCGGGAGAAACGGGACTCCGATGCCCGGCGGGTGATAACGGATATGACCTTCCCCCGGGATCGGAGCGTCAACGCCTACGTGAGGAAGAACTCTGTGTACGGGGAGGAGAGGGAGCACACTCTCCCCACCATCGACGGTTTCGTCTCCCGTCTCCTGCGATCGGGTCCCTCGAGCTACATGGCCTCCATCGACATCGCGAGGGCATATAAAAATTTCCGGTGTGACCCCCTCGACTGGCCCCTCCTGTGTTTCGCGTGGGACGGCGGGTACTACTGCGATACGGCGATGCCGTTCGGTGCCCACGCGTCCTCGTATCACATGCAGTGTGTTGCAGATACGATAGTGGAGATCCTCGCCGGAAAGGGGGTGGAGGCGGCCATGTACCTCGACGACCTGATCCTGCTATCGCCGTCAAAGGAGAAAGCCGCCGCCGACTTCGCGACCGCTAGGGAGCTCTTCCGCGAGCTAGGGCTGCCCGAGGCCCGGGAGAAAGCACAAGAACCGTCGCAGGTCGTCCGTTGGCTGGGCATCAACATCGACGCACGAAACATGACTCTGTCGGTGCCCGAGGACAAACTCCAGGACGTCCGCCAGCACGTCGCGGCCGTCGCACGGAAGCGCTTGCTCACCAAGCGGCAACTCCAGTCGGTGCTGGGAAAACTCCTCCACGTGGCAAAGTGCATCCGCCCGGCAAGACCCTTCGTAAGCAAGCTGCTGGAGGCACTGCGTGGAATGTCCGGGTTTTACCTCAACATCTCCTCGGACATGCGGCAGGACCTCGACTGGTTCTCTAGGTTTGCGGAGGGTTGGAACGGGCGTGCCTTGATTCCCAGGGGCCCCCCGACGAAATGCATCACTGTTGACGCCTGCCTCACCGGGGTCGGGGGCACCGACGGCCGCCTGGCCTACTCCGCCCAGGTGTGCCCGGTTGCCGACCCGGTGAATTGCATATCGGAACTGGAAGCCCTCAACACGATATACGCCCTCAACACGTTCCTGACCGACCGGGACCGGGGGACGCGGGTTGAGGTCTTCTGCGACAACATGGGAACCGTCCAGGCACTAACATCGGGGCGGGCACGGAACAAGGTGCTGGCGGAGTGTGCCCGCCAAGCCTGGATGGTACAAGCGAGGCTCCAGGTCGAGCTGGTATACACGCACATCCCGGGGATCCTCAACTCGGTCGCGGATGCCCTCAGCCGGTCGCACCTCACCTCCAGTGACTATTCTAAAGCTGCTTTTTACATGTCCTCTCTTAACCTCAGAGCTGTCGCTCCATGTAACCACACCTCATTTGTGCCTATCCTCCGGCTTTACTGCAGATCCGGCGCTACGCTGTCTCCAACAGAGGGCATCTGCGTGGCAGGCCGCGGCGCATGCCCCCGGCATGGTCGCCAACCAGCGAAGCGCAGTAACTACATACCTAGCGTTCTGCCGGAGGATGGGCGTGGACCCCCAGCAGCCGACCGTCAGCCTACTCACCGCGTACCTGGAGTACGTCCGAGACCACGCCCCCTCACCAGCGACCGTAGCCAACCATCTGTCTCACCTACGGTCGCACCTACGGCTGTCAGGAGGGAACATCGCGGCAACGGAGGACGCCTGCGTCAAGCGGGCACTGGACGCAATGAAGAGGGACAAGGCCTACCAGCCAAACGTGAAGCCTCCTATACCTATGGAGGCCCTCAGAGGCGTCCTCGGCGGTCTCACGGCCACGCCCCTCGACCGGTCGACCAGAGCGGCGTGCCTCCTCATGTTCTTCGCGGCCCTGCGGCAGAGCGAAGTCGCGCCGCCAACCGTCAAGAGCTTCGATCCGGTCCGGCATCTCACACGAGGAGACGTGAGGGTCACTTCTACTCACGTCGACGTGAGGATCAAGGCTGCAAAGAACCTCCAGTGTGTTGGAGAAGAGAAACGCGTATCTCTGCAGCCCTCCCCGGACCGGATGTCGTGCCCGCTGCGGGCAGTGAGAGCGATGATCGCGGCCGTTCCTACGACCAACGACCGCGAGCCCTTCCTCATGAACGAGGATCGCTCCCCCATCACGACTCGATGTCTCGCTAAAGAGTGGGACCGTCTCATCGCGCTGGCAGGGATACCATTAAGGACATATACCCTGCACAGCCTGCGAAAGGCCGCGGCGACGCAGGCCTTCCAGGCCGGAGTCCCCGAACTGGATATACAGAGGTATGGGGGGTGGCGCTCCAACGCCCACAGAAGCTACATCCGCACCTCGGATGCCAATCGGGTGAATGATTCCCTCCTCAAGTCAATTAACGAGTGAGCATCATTTTCTCCCACCCTCCTCTCCACAAACTCTTCATGGACATTTTTGGCGTTTTATACACATTGTATAACCATATATACGTATTACATAATACTATTATACATTATACACATGTACTCCTGTAATACATACCACATATGTAATACCTTTTATACAGGCATCACATCTGCCTTATGTATATCTTATACATATCTTCAAAATATGTACTCATCATATTTACAAATATGTCTTCTTCATATATCATATCTACATATGTATATCCTCTTCCATAAGATATTGTATCATATTTAATATCTTACTTTATATGGACCTTATAAAATTCAAATAAATTTTATTCGCCCATATCTGTCTTCCACTTATGTGTTGCGGGTAAGGGGTAATGGGTAGCTCATGGCCCGTAGGGTCAGGAGCGGTCATTGCACCACCTAGCGCACTCCCTCCCTACTAGCGCACCCTGCGCGCCCCCGCGTGCGAGTCACTTGAACTAATAGGTCAATTGGCGAAGCACGCCCCCACGCTCTCTCTCATTCTGTTCCTGCGCTTCACTCCGCTCACACCTACAACCTTTTTTCTCCCACCCACCCTCACCTTTCTCTTCCTACTCCCGTAGGGCGTTTTATACACATTGTATAACCATATATACGTATTACATAATACTATTATACATTATACACATGTACTCCTGTAATACATACCACATATGTAATACCTTTTATACAGGCATCACATCTGCCTTATGTATATCTTATACATATCTTCAAAATATGTACTCATCATATTTACAAATATGTCTTCTTCATATATCATATCTACATATGTATATCCTCTTCCATAAGATATTGTATCATATTTAATATCTTACTTTATATGGACCTTATAAAATTCAAATAAATTTTATTCGCCCATATCTGTCTTCCACTTATGTGTTGCGGGTAAGGGGTAATGTGTTCACATGGATTTACTAACACTGGCTGTTCTATTATTTAGAACAAATACAAAGGTAGGGAACTACTGTCATTTTATTGCATTTTGTCTCAGAAAGCTGTCCCCCACACAATTAGAAACATCCAACATCTATTTATATGCAAAATGCCTGCTGGTCTGAGAAGTGCCAATCTGGTCGACCTGTTAACCTAGAGCTCTATGGGTGTGCTCTCTGACTGTCCGCAGGACCGCTAAACAGTCAGAGCCTCTCGGACTATGACAGCAGCAGACAATCACACAACGTAACAATCAATGCGAACTACAGTTCAAGTTTAGTAAATTCATCTGTGGCAGTGTCTCATAAACTCCATAATCTGTCAGATTACAGTCGTTAATGAGTTCTTACCTTGTTTTGTTCTGTATTTTAGTGTATAAGCCATACTCCGATGACAGAGTGACATTTCGTAACTGGCGATAGATCGGAACACACTGCACCGCTAGAGCCACCTACGGAAACTCGTTTTGCGGCACAATAAACCGGAGCGACGCAGTGTGTGATCCGAAATCGACAGAGCTGCCGACTCACGGACAATATGGGAACTACATTTTCATTAACGATAGGAGGTGCATCGATCAAGTTTCAAATCGTTTGTATTGAAGAGCACCGAAATTATCAGCGAGGAAAGGTGGTTAATAAATACAATATAAACTGATTTCAGATAAAAGCGACCGCAATCTCCTCGGACTAGACTCTACCTAATCATCTCGCTATCGCTCGGAGATCACTACGCGTCTTGTCCTCGGAGATTACTGCCGCTTGTATCTGAAACCAGTTAATATTGTGTATCTATCCTACCCCTAATAAAACACGCCATAGGCTTAACATTTGCTTAACATTTGCTGATTGTATAACGCCTCGCGCAGTAATACACGACCTGCCCATCGTGCAATTAACATTAACCCTACTAACTCTCTTGCAGTTTCTTCTAAGTATACCATCGAGTTTTAATTGCGAAGTAATTCACAAGGTGAAGCCACGTGATCTACGTAGCGATTCAAATGAGAGGGGATTGAATTCTAACCGCGTTTGTACAGGTTGACTCAGTGGGAAACCCTCCCCCACCCCCGCAGCCCGCCGGTGCCCGCCGGTGCCCGCTGGTGCCCGCCACCCATTCTTAGGGACTCCATCTCTATAGTGTTAACTTGTTAAAGGCTTATATATGGGAATACCCAGAATACAACAGAAGAATGGTGTTTTCAAGGAAAAATCTATTGGAAAAACGGTAAAAATCCCAAAGAATGCAGGGTTTATTATATGTAATTAATCAATTTATATTCAATAAGGTTTTATAAAGGTTTTATAAAATAAATTGGTAATTTAAGATTGCAATTTTCATATAATACAGACTTGGATGCTACCAGTAGTGTCCCCAAGTTGCAAAGATCGGAACCTTAGGATGGTAGTGTATATACAACGGAATCAGGCGTATATATGACGTATATAAGACCGCACCATGGACATGTATATACGCCACTAGATAAGGCGTCTACGAGACGGATAATAGGTCAAACTTCTAGACGCAAAATCCTACTGTTAGACGTGTTTCGGATTCATATGTAAAGCATATATGTATATACCTCAAAAACACAAAGATATTTACCGTACTGCTGGGAGAGTGAGCAGTAGCAATGACATCACAGTAAAGCCTGGCGTCCACCTACTACGATAGAAATTTAGACCTACCGATATGGCACCGATACAAAAACCAACTCTCGGAGTCATATTGGGAAGGTGCAAAATCTTAGACATATGTCTAGACATGCCGATCCACCACGCATTGCATAGGGTTTTCATTGGTGTCTAATCGCAGAAACGTGGTCAACTGGCCTGATATAAGGTGACCTTCCAATGCGATTTTGATTTTTTATCGGGAGGTGCATCGCAGACCATATCTGAGCCATATCGTAGTAGATGGACGCCGGAACTAACTTTCTCCGAATTCAAGCTGCTATCGGCCGTTGGGTGGAGGGTAGTATTATAACGTCAAGGTGGGTGCTGATAATACCTATGCTATGTCAATGTTTACTTACGGTTTATTCGTGCTTATTCTATGTATTTACGTATTTCGGTAGGATCTAATGTGGTCAAGGACCTGTTTCACTAGTTATGTGACACCATTCAGACATTGGGGTTGTCTAGTTTCGTAACAACATAAGTAGCTGCCCTTGGGAAAAGACAGACCCCAAACATAATAATTAGACAAATCTAGACACATCATGGACCTGTTTCACTAGTTTCGTGACAAAAGTGTTAGACAGAAATGAAAAGCAGCACCAACGGTGCAAGCAAGAACGGACAAAACAAAGTCTAATGTCTAGTTCTCATGAAACCGGACACACCATCTAGACGCCATCTAGACATGTCACGAAACTAGTGAAACAGGTCCCATGTGTGTGCATTGCTTGTATTTGCCATATATCGTGATGACTATGATCAATTCGACGTGCCACTCACCTCTGTCCGCCATTGTGCAGTAATTGTAAATTACATATAATTTACTGCCGTGCTGCATCCTTTTACTCAGTCAAATAATCGAACAGAACCCAGGTGGTTAATCGAACACTTGTAATTCATGCCACTGGTCATGTGACCACCACAGGCATTCATTCCGTTCTTAGCACTCACAACTGGTGCATGGGATTTTTTGTTACCCCACCCACCCACACCCTTTTTCTTCATTTTTATCTTTTATCAGTCCCTCTCTAGGGCTCACAATGTGTAATTTGATATTTCTATCGTTTTATGAAATGTATTTATATCGCTTTTAACATACTATCATAAAACTGGATGAGTTTAATCTTGGCCACCGAATGCCACTCCTGGAGTTTTGGCTCCGGACTTCACTCAGCTTCGCCTCATGAAGTCACTATGCCAAACTCCAGTCGTGGCATACGGTGGCCAAGATTAAAGCGAATCAGGTTTTGATTTTATCCTACCCCATCTCCTCGATTTTGGAATATTACGTGATAACAATTCTGTATGCCACTAGTGGCATATAAAACTCCGTATGCCAGTCAGCGTGGCATACGGAAACCCAATGTTAAGCCTATGGGATTTTATATAAGGGGTAGGATAAAATGCTTTAATATTTGATGTGCAATAAATACATTTTATCTGCAGCATGGCGTTTCGTCAATTATCCATTCGCTAACACTGTGGGCGTAACGTATGTTTCTACACGGCAGTACGGAAAGTTATAGTTACCGCACATATAACGACGGTTAGTAATTACGTTAGTTATGACAGTAGGTGTATAGTAATAGACATTAATCATATATATGCATGTAAAAACGCTTTAGATAGAAACAATTATATCTCACTCAGCTCACAATTATATTTTTGGGGCAGTTTCCAGAAATCATTATGTGAAAATATATTACATTTATAAAACATTTATAGACCATATCGTTTTATTTACACAGTATCAGAAGAATGTATGTTTAAAAATTATATCATACTCCACTTGAATTCTTATCGATAGTAAAGGCTAATATACTATAACATTAACATTTGGCAAGAGTCCATAGGGTAAGAGGGCCCATTATTACCACTAAGATGCTTATAGTATTTCTTTTTATTGAAAAAAAATATAATTCAATACTCCCTAGACCATACAGTATATATAAATCACATTTAGAAATTCCATATGTTATACAATACATAAATTCCCAATTAAAAATTCTTTACATGATAGAATGTATGGAAATATATCATATTGATATAAATATATGGAAATAACAATAAAAAATTCTGACTCTAAATAACATCATTTTTGGGGAATGATTATCAAAATCCCAATTAATACTATTGGTTTTGGGAATTACACAGGCTTTCCACAACATCTGGAATATTACTAAATTCATTGATATGGTTTGTTGATACATAATTAACAGAATGTTTATTACAACATCCATCAATACATCTCATACACATTTAAATACACTGCACGAACACCATCAGTTTACATCTGAATGCACGTATATAAGTAGGTATTTTGCGTATACAAAGTCGTCTTATTCCCCATGTATACACCTCATCTGTAGCATATAAAAGTATGACTTTTGCGTATATAAGGTCGTCCTATTCCCCATGTATACACCTCATCTGTAGGCATATATAAGTATGACTTTTCCGTATACAAGGTCGTCCTATTCCCCATGTATACACCTCATCTGTAGGCGTATATAAGTATGACTTTTGCGTATATAAGGTCGTCCTATTCCCCATGTATACACCTCATCTGTAGGCGTATATAAGTATGACTTTTGCGTATATAAGGTCGTCCTATTCCCCATGTATACACCTCATCTGTAGGCGTATATAAGTATGACTTTTGCGTATACAAGGTCGTCCTATTCCCCATGTATACACCTCATCTGTAGGCATATATAAGTATGACTTTTCCGTATACATGGTCATCCTATTCCCCGTGTATATACACCTCATCTGTAGGCATATATAAGTATGACTTTTGCGTATACAAGGTCGTCCTATTCCCCATGTATACACCTCATCTGTAGGCGTATATAAGTATGACTTTTGCGTATATAAGGTCGTCCTATTCCCCATGTATACACCTCATCTGTAGGCGTATATAAGTATGACTTTTGCGTATACAAGGTCGTCCTATTCCCCATGTATACACCTCATCTGTAGGCATATATAAGTATGACTTTTGCGTATACATGGTCATCCTATTCCCCGTGTATATACACCTCATCTGTAGGCATATATAAGTATGACTTTTGCGTATACAAGGTCGTCCTATTCCCCATGTATACACCTCATCTGTAGGCGTATATAAGTATGACTTTTGCGTATACAAGGTCGTCCTATTCCCCGTGTATATACACCTCATCTGTAGGCGTATATATAAGTATGACTTTTGCGTATACAAGGTCGTCCTATTCCCCGTGTATACGCCTCATCTGTAGGCGTATATAAGTATGACTTTCGCGTATACAAGGTCGTGTATACGCCTCATCTGTAGGCGTATATAAGTGCCCAGTTAACAAGGCATCACTGAGAGTGGGCAGGGGAAGGAGGCAGGGCTTCCTACTGAGGACACCTGTACTTCTACCAACACAAAGGGGCGGGAGGCAGCGGGGCAGAGGGTATTTTCACTCATGTACAACCGGTGTGAAATACAGCCAAGACGCGTCTGTATATAAACCCTGGGCGTATATAAATGAAAACAAGTCAATATTCACCTAATACATGCACTTCCGCGATGGCGTATATATACATGAATAAATGGTGGTTTTCATGCAGTGATATCATCAATACAAACACAGATTACAATGGCAGGCATTATATTTTTAACAATACTGTTCCACCAGCAGTTGATCGTACTTTTTATTTTATTCTGAACTTATACTCAACATAAATATATGGATCATTCTGTAAAACATGACTGAAATATTTCCCTCAGATCAGTTAAGTAAGAAAATAATTAATTACATCTTTATATACCTTTGACTGTATCAACTGCGTATACTGCCCGATCCTACCCATGGCATATTTATACCCATACGTCACAGTGTGACGTACGGGGTTTGTGATCACGTGACTGGGTCAAATTTCGACATTTTAAGGTATTTAATACGAAACCAGGCTGACTGTCTTCGCACGTCAAAATACTTTGAAAATAACAGATTTAATACCCTGCCTATGGCATCGGGATGTATGTGATCAGTAATTTCACCCCGTATTTTCAAAGTACGAAGACAATAAGCCGCATAATAATATTTCCGTATAATATTCATATATATCAGGGTCTTTGACAGTTATGAATCCAATCAACTTTGTTATCAGTTTTCATCCAGTATGCATTTTAGTGATTTTAACAGATCTCTTTCCCATGCCCACAAGTCGTTGACTTTGATAAACCTATTTCGTATTCCTTTGAACGCATTTTTGTCAAAGACTCCAATTCATCTTTTGTTTTTACATATCTCGTTAAACTTGAAAGATTTTTTCTGTTCATGATCTACACAGCTTTTGTTTACCTACTATATCTAAAACGGTAGAATTTTGTGATATCCGCTTGGAGATGCTGCCGTACATAGAGACAAAGTGAACCAGACCTAGGCATGGAGATTGAAGAGCCACGAGAGTGAGAATCTCGTGCAGTTCTTAACTGAATCCTGCTACTCTTTTTTGTGTTTGTCTACACAGATGTACTTCTATCCTTAGGATTTGTTTCTAGCCATACTGAAAACATGATTTGTTAACTGTTAAAATCATCCTCGTGCCTTTATATTTGATTCCAAGTATATCCACTAGTCGGCGCCACTGCTGCAGTATAACCTCGACCACATATTTAGACCGAACACACTTGGTTACCAGTGTAATGCTCATTGTTAGAGACAGGTAGGCCCCTTCCAGCATGGTGATACAATCTCAGAATCCATTCACCTTTCATGATTAGTATTACCCATGGCAGTAATGTGTTGATCTTTAACAATTGTGGATGTAATACTTACACTGGGGCCAGTGCCTGAACGGTGGCGCCACCTGAAGTTGATTCACAGTATTCATCAAGACAGTTAGTATATTAAAACTGCTAATACTAGGGATCAATGGATATCTAGGTCTTCTAAATATACGTAAGTATTCACAAACAATAGATCTTCTTGAGAACCCTCGAACACGAACGCAGGAAAAGGTTTTAATTAAACTAAAAAGGCCAAGAACTAGTTTTTTCAAAAGGAGTCCCCGATACTCTGCCATGTCGTCTTGGAATGCCTTGCCAAAAGAGATACAACTAGGATCACTACCAGCTTTTAAAAAGCATATAAAGTTGAAACTATTTGATTGAGTGATATTTTCTGTGAACCATTACCATTACCATCATCATTAACTCACTGTGTAAATATCTGCACTTACTTAGAAGGAAATTGTTATAGTAACTGAATATATGTAGCCAGTCGTTGGACTGGCCATAAGAACTGCCCTGCAGAGGCCACGAATGTACAACCCTTTTCTTTGTGCAAATAAAAAAAATAAATTAAAAAAAATGGCTGTATATTGTAACGTCATATGACTTCATCACATGACTTCATCACATGACTTCATCACATGACTTCATCGCATGACTTTTCAAGTGACTTCATCACATGACCTCATTATGTGACTTAATCACATAAGTTCATCACATGACTTCATCACATGACTTCATATCATGACATCATATCATGACTTCATATCATGACTTCATGTGACTTCAACATGTGACTACATCATGTGACGAAGTCACATGACTTCATCACGTGGGCCCAGCATCTGGCTTCGTTGTGTGGCTAAGAGGGTGCGTCCATCAACCACGACAAGGCTGCGACACGTGCCGACAAGAAAGTTCTTATCGGCTCCTTGTCGCAGCCTTGTCGTGAGGAGGGGAGCTGTCATGAGCCCTTGTCGCAGCCTGTCGGGAAGTGCACGCTCCACCTAAATATTCTATCGTAGACCACTGCGACACGCCACGACACGCCACGACACGGCTCCAAAATCGAACATGTTCGATTTTGTCGTAACCTTATTGGAAGGCCCCCGACAGGCCCCCAACAAGGTTCATGTCGCAGCCTGTCGTGGCCTTGTCGTAGCCTCTTGTCGGGAACTGTGGTCCACCAAACACGACAAGGCTACGACAAGGCTTCCTATCGTAGAGCTGTCGTGGACCTTGTCGGAAAGCCGTTGTCGCAGCCTTGTCGTGGTTGGTGGACGCACCCTCTTACTGTACATTTAATCTTCTGTGAAACACATCAGTGGATGAAGGTACGCCGAGCAACAACAATAACACAACAGATTGTTGATAACCTACTTACTGAGACAAACGAGTTGGAGAATGACTACTTTGACCAAAACGATTTGCTTTCTGTATTTATCTCACCCTGTACACCAAAAAAGAATGGACAACACACAGGATATAGACCACGGAGAACGGACTTCGATACTTGTAGGGGCATGGAGAACGAGTTCCCAATGTTAAGCCTATGGACATTTATTCCAGGGGTGAGATAATAAATATCATTAACCGATAACCCCTGCACGAGGTACAAGGTCTTCATGTAGGATCTTAGATAATTCAACAGGCCCCAGAAGGGTAATGAAAATGCCCTTAACCCTTTAACTGCAGCATGATGCTTCCAGGCATTCCCCCAGCTACAGCAGCATGATGCCTCCAGGCATTCTCCTGGCTACCGCAGAATGATGCCTCCAGGCATCATAGAGGCATCATTGATGCTTATGTATACAAAATTCAATAAATAAAACAATAGTTGTTTGAATTTACAGAAATGTTCACATAGTATTTATGCCATATTGACCTTTGAATTGGTACCAAAAAATATCATTAGTTACGAAGGTAAATTGTTCAAAATCACATGACACCTATGTGCTATTTTCCCAAAGAGGTGCCTGCTGTAGCAGGGTCATTTATGCAGGCAATGCCTGCTTTGTAATGCTAAGTAGGGGAACTGGGTACTGCAGGGAAAGGGTTAAAATAGTCCGAGCCAGACATTGTTTGATAGAAGCTAGTGTCCTCCAGTTATGAACTAGGAGCTAATGATATTTCCATTTACAATGGATAAGCGCGATACGTCTGAAGCACAATAAACTCTCACATAATAACCACCTTGATAATACAACTATTTGCAAACATTATGGCTTAGTCCCAATCATTCTTCCTTTAATTGTTGTTACATGGTCAGTAAGAGCACAATGGTGAATAACCCACACGGCCCAAACTTTGGTCCGACATTGTTTCTATCAAACATAAATGATGTAGTTTCTGATTGCTAGTAGAAGTCAGTGAGTAGGTGTGGGGGTGGGGGTGGGAGTGGTCAGGGGAGGGGGTTGGTCTGTAGTCACTAAAAGCTCAAGGGTAAATAACTGGTCAAACAGGTTTGCTGGCGCTGTGCCATGTAGGGGAATCTGTCCCATCAGTTTCTGACTGTTAGTAGAAGACGTCAGTGAGTAGGTGTGGGGGTCGGGGTGGGAGTGGGCAGTGGAAGGGGTTGGTGTGTCCCATCAGATTTGAACATGTATATACATATTTAGTCATTATTATCATCTAATAGGTTCCTTTTTCTAGCAGCAGATGACAGTATCCATAACTAAGTGTCTGTTATCTAATGACAGGATTGATATAGTTAATATTTTGTCCCCAAAAAGACTATAAAATAAAAATTCTATTTTTAGGAACCAAGTCAGTAGTGGGGCATGGGTATGGTCAGACTGGGATACTGGACCCCTGCTCATTAACCCAGGCCTTTATAGTTGGGACATTAATAGCGAAGTGTTAGATTCTCTGCAGTAAGCTGAAAGCCTGTGTGAGCCTTCTAACCTCTCTAGATGACGTATATGAGCGCGATTTCCCGCGCTCAATAAATGGATGATTAGATTCCAGGTAAAGCAGCAGGTATCGTCAGCAGGTAGCAGGTGTGTGGGCGAGCAGGTCTGATGGTCAGGGGAAGTCAGTAGCCACAGTGTCTAGACAGGTGCGACAAGAGAACATCAATCAGAGCCGGGATACAGGTGTGGGAGAAGCATCTTCGCCTCGTCAGGTGTCTCGTGCTGCTTGGCGCCTGAGTGGGATTCACACGGTGAGATTCATGTACCTCACAGGGTGTTTGTCTGAGACAAATCCTGCTGAGATTCATGTACCTCACAGGGTGCTTGTCTGAGATAAATCCTGCTGAGATTCTGTACTCTGTAAAGAGGGATTCACACAGTGGGATTCATGTACCTCACAGGGTGTTTGTCTGAGACAAATCCTGCTGAGATTCATGTACCTCACAGGGTGTTTGTCTGAGACAAATCCTGCTGAGATTCATGTACCTCACAGGGTGTTTGTCTGAGACAAATCCTGCTGAGATTCTGTACTCTGTAAAGAGGGATTCACACAGTGGGATTCATATACCTCAGAGGGTGTTTGTCTGAGACAAATCCTGCTGAGATTCATGTACCTTACAGGGTGTTTGTCTGAGATAAATCCTGCTGAGATTCATGTACCTCACAGGGTATTTATCTGAGACATATCCTGCTGAGATTCATGTAGCTCACAGGGTGTTTGTCTGAGATAAATCCTGCTGAAATTCGTGTACCTCAGAGGGTGTTTGTCTGAGACAAATCCTGCTGAGATTCGTGTACCTACAGGGTGTTTGTCTGAGACAAATCCTGCTGAGATTCATGTACTTAACAGGGTGTTTGTCTGAGACAAATCCTGCTGAGATTCTGTACCTCACAGGGTGTTTGTCTGAGACAAATCCTGCTGAGATTCATGTACCTCACAGGGTGTTTGTCTGAGACAAATCCTGCTGAGATTCTGTACTTGAACACAATATCTTCACACCTAGATTATAGGGTTCAATTTCCCTCAGATATGGGTTTTCCTCTGCAATTGTAGGCGACATTCACACCTAAAAAGGAACAGAATCCCGTAAGATTCTGAACCCGGTGAGGTACATGTATCCCACCTGTGAATCCCACTTAACCAGTCTCTGCTTCAACCCAGTGACTTCACATAGAGGAATAAGAACTGAAACTACATTCAGACTCCAAAACAGTGGAACTGTCAAATTATATGAAACTCAATTAATTAGACTTTTTAAAGAGTTATGAGCCCAATACTAGATGAGCGTTTTATTAAACTCGACCCAGTCATGCTTTTACCGAATACTGGAGAACTCGACCAGTAACAAACACGAACTCGACCGGTTTTAGATCAAGAGATCATAATGGCCGAACCCACATATTGCATGTTCATTTTGTTATCTTCTCTACTGTGAATATCTGTACCCGTGTTTGTGTAACCAACTCTATCTGTTACTCTCACCGATGCAAAATCGGATGTCAACAAAAAGTTTATAAGTGGCTACTCTACCCCCTGAGGCTTATAGCCCAAGGCTAGCCCACTATTGGTGTCAAAACTACCCATGTAACACTAAAAGAACACTGGACATACTCGGCGACCCCACTGGAGAGCGAGGTCAAATACGCCCACAAAACTACAATAGCTTACATAAGCTGTGTCTAGACGAAGCCGATACAACCGCAATGAACTAAGGAATCAATTATTAGTCTCAATTAGAGGCTCCACTCCTTTCGTTCCTTGCTGTATGTCATTACACTGCACGAAAACCACTATTTTACATATATATACGCCATTGCGATAACGCACGTATCGGCTGTATCGTGCCTTGTTTATACTTGTATACACCTCTTATACGGGTCTATGTTTCGGGCGTCTACGAGACAGTTTCCATATGTAGACGCGCGCGACTTGGCTGTCTTTCACGCCTGGCGTATTTAGGATAAAATATACTCTGCGCAATATATATACGCCAGGCGTATATATATATATGATACAAAAAAAAAAAATTTGCGACCCGCGGCCCGCCCCGTCCTGTGGGTGTTGGTAGAGGTTGCACCAACACTGACCCACCACCCGCCACCTTCCAACCCCACCCGTTCCCCCCCCCCCGACACCCCACCAACCCACCACTCTACACTCACTCTACCCACAGTGAAGCCCTGGTACACGAGCCCTGGTACATGGAGGTCCTCTGTCTTCACACATTACCTGAGTTTTGTCTCTGGGCGGGCGGGAGCATATAGGTGTGAAAGCGGCGGGGGTCAGAGCGGCAGGTGTCAAAGCGGCATCGGCAGCAGATGTGTGGAATCACTTGGGGTGGTAGGTTGATATCTGACCAGACCTTGTGTTATATATACAGTACCCAAAGTATGACTTCAGAGTGTGATGTTTTGAAAAACTTTTAAAAAATGGTTTAAAAAACAAAAAATGATTGGTTTATTATATGTGTTTAATGAAGAGATAATAGATGGGATTTTAGAACAACTTTATAATCACAATTGATAATATAACATTGGATTGATACATATACCAAGGACTTAATAACTAATGGTAAATGAAATAGGCTACCACTGATGTCCCCAAGTGGCAGAGGTCGGAATTATTGGATAGTGGCGTAAATAAACAGAATCAGGCGTATATATGACGTATATAAGACCGCACCATGGACATGTATATACGCCACTAGATAAGGCGTCTACGAGACGGATAACAGGTCTATCTTCTAGACGCAAAATCCTACTGTTAGACGCGTTTCAGATACATATGTAAAGCGGTAAGTTTCGTGCAGTGTTACCTCTGTGTATGTAGACGTTTTTCCTGGACGGCCAGGAAATCATATATTTTATGTATGAACTTACCGTCAATAAAACCCTACCAAAAAATGAGTTTAAAGAACTTGACTCCCTACAAACTGTTTCAATCTTCCCATCTCAGGTAACTCATTACAACAGGGGATGAATATCATATTTAGTTTTATCCTACCCCTAATATAAAATCCCATAGGCTTAATATTGGGTTTCCGTATGCCACGCTGACTGGCATACGGAGTTTTATATGCCACTAGTGGCATACAGCATTGTTATCACGTAATATTCCAAAATCGAGGAGATAGGGTAGGATAAAATCAAAACCCGATTCGTTTTAATCTTGGCCACAGCATTCCACTCCTGAAGTTTTGGCTCCGGACTTCACTCGGCTTCGCCTCATGAAGTCACTATGCCAAACTCCAGTCGTGGAATACGGTGGCCAAGATTAAGCCTCATCCAGTTTTACGATAGTAAGTATGTAATCTTAGTCCAGAAGGCGCTGCCTGTCTAGAGGTGTCCGTCAGACGGTCAGAGTTTCTCGGACTGAAGTATGTTATTTTTGCTTCAAATTTGGTTTTCTTGTTTTTTGTCCTGTATGAAAATTTAAAAAAAATAAAAAAATCGGGAGAAGAAATAATATTCCATGGGTGAGATGTGACACATGTATTTCGAAAATCTGTAGAAACAGGGTACATTATTTTACCAGTGCATGACAACCCTATATTATTTAGAAATGTATCTGTTTCTTTATGGCTGCTAGAATAGTTGTGTGTATATATCCTGTACAATTCACATTGAAACATGATTTTCATGACTAGTTGACAATAAAATATTCTCCACAATAAAAAAAATAAATTTGGTTTTCTCTGGGGAAGAAAACAACAGAAAACCCTTCCCCTAAGCCTATCCCTATCCCTAATCCTATCCCTAATCCTATCCCTAATCCTATCCCTAATCCTATCCCTAACCCTTACCCTGACCCTAATTCTAACCCTAGCGGTATCCCTAACCCTACACCTACCCCTTCCCCTTGCCCTATCCCTATTCCTAACCCTAACCCTATAACCTCAACCCTTCACTTAAATATAACTTGACTTGTTCTCTAAATCCACTGATTCATTTGGCTAAAAGCTAACTAGTTAAGCTTATACTTCTATGTGAAAATGTATCTGAAACGGGTCGAGTTCTCCAATCACTTTCTCCAAAACGGGTCGAGTTCTCCTGACAACTACGGGTCGAGTTCGTTTCGGGTCGAGTTCTCCAGTAACCTGTTTACCTAAAACAATACTTGGCAAACGAGCATTTTAAGACCTTCCTTGAAATAGTCCATATAATATTCAACTGGGGTCTGTTGAATAACTCATGCCTACGAAGTGCAGGGAGCCCTGTATGAGGGTTATTGTTTAATAATATTCAAGGTCATTCGCTAAGACAGTCCTAGCCGACCCAAGGTCGTCCACAAGTTGCTGAATAACGTTTTATCTCACGCCTGGTATTTTTGTCCCATAGGCTTAACATTAGGAATTCGTTCTCCATGCCCATATGAGTATTGCAGTCTGTTCTACATGGTCTATATCCTATGTGTTGTCAATTATTTTAGTGTGTACAGCGACGAAATGAATACAGAAAGCAACTCGTTTTGGTCAAAGGTGTTGTTCTCCAACTCGTTTGAATGCTACGTGATATTCACTCCACAACAAATTCATGGAGAACAACAATTCTGACCAAAACTTGTTGGTTTCTTCTTTCTATCTTCCCATCGGCTTAATATTGGGAACTCATTCTCCATACCCTTATGAGTATTGCAGTCTATTATCCATGGTCTATACACCATATGTTGCCCATTCTTTTACCCTATAAAGGGGTGAGATAAATACACAATATTACCTTGATTTCGATCAGAGTGGCCGTATTCTCCGCATAGTTGACGCAAAGTAAAACTACGCGTTATTACGTATTACGTAGTGTCAAATACGGCCACACAGATCAAAATCACGGTAATGTTGTATTTATTACTCGCCATTCGAGTAATTATTAGAAGAAAAACCTTGTATATAATTAGAAATTAGACCCTGGCGCTTTGTTTGTATGAATTAGTTCCTATAATGCCCGTCAGGTGGCCGAAAAAGCGGTATTCTCCTAGGAGATTCCGGAGGTCCATATTCTACTCAGTTGCGATCTGTAGGCTCCATAGGCTTAGTATGGAAACTCTGTATTCGGTGGGTAATGAATACAGAAAGCAAAGAAAAAAGTCGTTCTCCCTCTAATTTGAATGCTATGTGATATTCACTCGGCTATCTCCTCGTTCAAATCACTCCGCATCACACTCATGGAGAACAAAAGCTGTGATCAAAACTTGTTGGTTTCTTCTTTAGACCTACATCATCCCATGAGACATGCGTAAAAGAAAAAAGGTGTTCATATACGACCCTATTTTATTCAACAGGCCCCAGGGTCAAGTATCCCGGAGGTATTCACTGCCCTGACACTTATAGTGCATATATAAGGACACTCACGAGCTGAAAATAACCTGAGACCTGTTTCACTAGTTTCGTGACATGTCTGTGACACCATACAGACATTGGGGTTGTCTAGTTTCGTGACAACACAAGTAGCTGCCCTTAGGAAAAGACAGACCCCAAAGATAAGAATTAGACAAATCTACATGTCATGGACAAGGGACTTGTTTCAGTAGTCTCATGACATTAGGTCTAGACAGACATCAACAGCGGCACCAACAGTGCAAGCAACAGCGGAAAAAGACTAGCAAATATCAGAAGATCGAAGTGGCCAATCTTCTTCATATTTGGAACGATTATAGATTATATGTATCCCCTACTCATGTTAAAGTGTCATTGCTTAATTCCTACGAGAAGTGAGTGAAACTTCGTGTGTCATCGACTGCAATCTTGTGATCTGTCCGTATGGTGTCACAGACGCCATCTAGACATGTCACGAAACTACTGAGACAGGTCCCTGTTTCACTAGTTTCGTGACACGTCTGTGACACCATACAGACATTGGATTTGTCTAGTTTTGTGACAACGCAAGTAGCTGCCCTTAGGAAAAAACAGACCCCAAACATAAGAATTAGACAAATCTAGACACGTCATGGACCTGTTTCCCTAGATTTGTGACACGTCTGTGACACCATACAGACATTGGGGTTGTCTAGTTTCGTGACAACACAAGTAGCTGCCCTTAGGTAAAGACAGACCCAAAACATAACAATTAGACAAATCTACGCATCATGGACATGTTTCACTAGTTTTGAGACAAAAGTGTTAGACAGACATGAAAAGCGGCACCAACAGTGCAAGCAAGAACAGACAAAACGAAGTCTAATGTGTAGTTCTTATGAAACCGGACACACCATCTAGAGGCCATCTAGACATGTCACGAAACAGTTATTCTGTTATTCACAAAGCTGGGTGAATAGGCCTTTTTCCACAGGCGGGTGTCAGACCTTATCTGCTTAGTTACGCCATACCTGAAGCCAAACATAGCCCTGGCAACGTATGCTTTAGCATTGGATCACTGAGTGTATAAGCGCATTATGTTTATAATACCCATGTACATCGTTTCTATAGAAATAGCAGCGATTGCATCGTATTGTATGGTATTGCTGTGTGTCTCAATGGGCATGTTGCCGGACTCGGCTGTGTTTGTCCGAGTGGCCACGTATCTAAACACACCGTTAGGCGGCGCTGAACGGCAACACCTGGGACCTGTTTCACTAGTCTCGTGACATGTCTATGACACCATACAGACATTGGGTTTGTCTAGTTTCGTGACACCACAAGTAGCTGCCCTTAGGAAATACAGACCCCAAACATAAGAATTAGACAAATCTAGACACATCATGGACCTGTTTCACTAGTTCTGTGACAAAAGTGTTAGGCAGATATGAAAAGCGGCACCAACAGTGCAAGCAAGAACGGACAAAACGAAGTCTAATGTCCAGTTCTTATGAAACCGGACACACCATCTAGACGCCATCTAGACATGTCACTGTCTAGTGAAACAGGTCCCAGTATTATGTACCATTCAAACGAGTTGGAAAGCGGAACAAGTTGTTTTCATCGAGTGGGTTTCTGATTTAATCTCAACCAGTATACATATTCAGGAACATCAGTAATTCATAAAATACTCACCCAATTAGCCATTGTGTATTGAGTACACTACTTTCACAGCCATGGAGTATGAGTTCCTAATGTTAAGGCTATTGAAAAAAATATAGGGGTGAGATAAAGAGTTACTCACTAGAGTTCTTAAACCACGGTGATGCAGATTCATCAAATATATTCATGCAGATTTGAAAAATATATTTATTCGTATTTCATTCTTCTCTTTATGATGTAGGTTCTCAAAACCAAATCGCTGCTTCACAGATTATCTTTCACCCACACTCTTTGACCATTGTATTTCTGTTGATTTACAAAGTTATACTGAAGTTTCACAATTTCCAACATTACCAGAGGTAAAACTGAGTTTGCTGAATACAGCATTCAGACATTTTATTACCCACCAATTACGGAGTCCCCATAGGAAATGTATAGGGCACCTGGAAACAGATACCTGGAGATTCTGGCATGTCAGAATCTCCTGCAGGAGATTCTGGAAAAATAGTCCTGTCCATAAAGAGGTTGAATCATTGTGTACTTCAAAATAAGTTTCTTGAATGTTCATTCAATGCTAATTATCTAGAATCAATCATAATAACATCATTTACCATCAGAAATCATTGTAATAACACACGTTGCATGCTAAAAGTACAAGTTCATGGTGAACTATATCATTGGTGTAAGTCTACACCGAATTACTGCCACACTTGCCTTTGCTGTTATGTCTTGCAGAAACATTATTATTGCAATAGATTTGTTATTCATCTTGTAGGTGGGTAATAAATACAATAATGACTGGTTTGTAAACAAGTGACCGTAATCTCCTCATAGTTGATGACGTAATATCCTCGTTAATCGCTCGGATATTACTACGCGTCAACTACTCGGAGATTACGGCCACTTGTACACAAAGCCAGTCATTATTGTGTATGTATTCGGAAAGGCAAAGGTAGTTTGTTCAGACAGTCAGCACAAAGTCTATTTTCAGCAAACTGTATTCACTTTTCTAAACAGAAATCTTGGCACATTCACAAACAGGGAATCCATTGACAATCTTTTCTACTGAGTATAATCAACGACTGATGTTCTATTATCCTTATACTCGGCAACAATCGAAGGACATAAAAAAATCACATCTTATATGTATATAAGATATAGTGTTTATCCAACTGTCATCCGGGCCAGCCAGTGGTAACAAATCTACCTGTGGACAATGAAGCTCACAGGTTAAAGATGGGCTAGTCACATGACAGAAACTGCCCAATCAGGGATTGTCTTTGATATATGTGGCTAGTCACGTGACAGAAACTGCCCAATCAGGGATTGTCTTTGATATAAATTGCTAGTCACATGACAGAAACTGCCCAATCAGGGATCGTCTTTTATATAAGTTGCTAGTCACATCACACAAACTGTTCAATCAGGGATCGTCTTTGATATAAGTTGCTAGACACATGACACAAACTGTCTAATCAGGGATCCTCTTTGAACGAGTGGCTAGTCACATGACACAAACTGCCCAATCAGGGATAGTCTTAGATATAAGTTGCTAGTCACATGACAGAAACTGCTCAATCAGGGATCGTCTTTGATATAAGTCGATAGTCACATGACAGACACTGTCCAATCAGGGATTGTCTTTGATATAAGTTGCTAGTCACATGACAGAAACTGCCCAATCAGGGATCATCTTTGATATAAGTCGATAGTCACATGACAGACACTGTCCAATCAGGGATAGTCTTTGAACGAGTGGCTAGTCACATGACAGAAACTGTCCAATCAGGGATCATCTTTGAACGAGTGGCTAGTCACATGACAGAAACTGCCCAATTAGGGATTGTCTTTTGATGAGTATCTGGTCATTATATAGGATTTGATCAAGAATCATATAAAAATACTCCATGAGTTTGGATGCGTCGCAATTGTCATCGAGGCAAAGCCAAGTGATGATTACAGCACATCCAAACAAGTGGGATATTGTTGATTCTTGGTGTCGTATTGCCACTTTACATTTGTAATAGTTGCATATAATTTCTTGATGTCATTTGTAAGGCTAAACTTGTACCAGGGGTGAGATAATCTAACAGAAACGACTCAATCAGTAATTGTCTTAGGACAAGGTACTGCTAAGATTATTTTTCTTTTTGGAACGTATCTGGTCAAGTTTGGTTTTTAGATGGGTGTCACAGACACTGTCCAATCAGGTATTGTCAACAGATGAGCACCTAATCATGTGACAGATATTGTCCCATCAGGTATAGTCTTTGGTTGATTGTCTCGTCATATGCGAGAAACTATCTAATCAGGTATTGTCTTCAGACAAGCATCTAGTCACATGACAGACACTGTCCAATCAGGTATTATCTTTGGATGAGTGTCTAGTCACATGACAGACACTGTCCAATCAGGTGTTATCTTTGGACGAGTGTCTAGTCACATGACAGACACTGTCCAATTAGGTGTTATCTTTGGACGAGCGTCTAGTCACATGACAGACACTGTCCAATCAGGTGTTTTCTTTAGACGAGCGTCTAGTCACATGACAGGCACTGTCCAATCAGGTGTTATCTTTGGACGAGTGTCTAGTCACATGACAGACACTGTCCAATTAGGTGTTATCTTTGGACGAGCGTCTAGTCACTTGACAGACACTGTCCAATCAGGTGTTTTCTTTAGACGAGCGTCTAGTCACATGACAGGCACTGTCCAATCAGGTGTTTTCTTTAGACGAGCATCTAGTCACATGACAGACACTGTATAATCAGGTGTTATCTTTGAACAAGCATCTAGTCACATGACTGTCCAACCAGGTGTTATCTTTGGACGAGCGTCTAGTCACATGACAGACATTGTCCAATCAGGTGTTATCTTTAGACGAGCGTCTAGATGTTTGTGATTTGATGGATAACTGTGAGGAGCGCCGTCTATCGAGTGGACGGTGAGGTACAGATGCCCGACGTCCGTCAACGTTAGGATTCTCCTTGTCCTGGAAATAGACAAAAATATATCTTTTAATATACTCCTAAAGAGTATCAGAAAACTCCTAGCAGAACATCAAAATATTCCTAGGGGACAGCCATAGAGTATGGAGTGAGGGGTGGTCAACAATTCTGGGAATATATTCTATTGCATACAGGATTGATAGTGGGGTGGGGTGGGGGGGGATTAATGTTTTCAGAAATTTTACAAACATGCGGATGGCCCCTTTAGAGCTCTAAGGAGGTGGACCCTCCAAGTATGACATGTTCAATGTATAACACTTATGAGAGATCTCACGCCAGTATTTCCTCCATAGGCATAACGTTAGAAACTTGTGCTCCACGGCCGTGAAGGTAGTGAACCCAATACTCAAAGGATAGTAGGCTATTGAGCGCGGGAAATCGCACTCATATACGTCATCTAGAGGTTAGAATGCTCACACAGGGTTTCAGATTACTGCAGAGAATCTAACACTTCGCTATCAATGTTCCAACTATAAAGGCCTGGTTAAATGAGCAGGGGTCCAGTATCAAGTCTTGCTATTCCCCCTGCCCCCCTACTGACTTGGTTCCTTTTAATAGAACTTTCATGGCTGACTGACCTTGGGATAGTGTGTGCACTGCAGTGTAGCAAATCAACAGAAATCACATATCTACAAGGTATAATATACTCAAAATGAAAACCAGGATTCTATAAAAAGTTCAAGAGCACAGATAAAGGACAATTGAGGTATTTTGAGTGTGATGTTAGTAAGAGGACTACCAAGAACACTAGTTGTTCTCCAAATGAAGTACCATCAAGCCAAACAAACATTAGTGCATCAAGCGCTAAGGGGCTATCAGAGAGCAAAGTGAGTGGCATAGTTGACCTATTAGCCAGAGAAATAGGGCAGTTGACCAAGACCCTCAATGAAAAATTCAGTCACAACAGTGACTAGTCAGGGTGACAGTTGAATGGGATGTGTGGTGTGCTAGACCAGGCACAAGTCAAAATAAAAAACGTTAGGAACATATGACACACACCTCAAAAGAAATATGCCAACAAATTTATAAAATAAAAAGTTCACATGATATACTTAAAAAGAGACTTAATGATATCCAGCAGTAGTCTAAAAAAACACAAAACTATTCATAACACTCTAGTCCTGATGCCACATTGATTTTAATGTCACATGTGCCATGATACAAATGGCTTACCAATCATTAATTTCCTATAATATCTCTTACTTTTATTTGATGAAATGATTTAGGTATACCGCGCTCTACCATTATAAATGGATATAACGTTTGCTCCTAGTTATCGTTATATGTCATTATTAGAGCTATTCATGGCCACCGTGTAAGCCCACAACCTGGGCATTGGGCTTCTAGGAACTTTGCGACTGGAGACGGTGGAAGATCACTCCTAACCGAAAACTCCAGTATAAATAAAAATCCTAAAAAAAAGTTTGTTTGACGTTTACTGCCCAGGTTGACGTTTACTGCCCAGGTTGACGTTTACTGCCCAAGTTGACGTTTACTGCCCAGGTTGACGTTTACTGCCCAGGTTGACGTTCAGAGACGTTCGGTTTTTATCGATATTAGCCGACTATTGAAGGTATATAGGAATAGGGAATCCACCTACTGGTGGAAATAAGTAAAAGTTACACCTTAAAACTACTGCCTGCGGCTACGCCTTGAGCAGTAATTTTTCCAAGCCTTACTTCGTAACTGTGACTTATTCCCACCCGAACATAGTTTCCCTCTAAAAGCGGGCGTCCACCAACTACGATAAGGCTACGACAATGGGTTCCTGACAAGGTCCACGACAGGCCTACGATTGGAAGGCCTGTCATAGCCTTGTCATGGTTGGTGGACCCTAGTTCCCGACAAGAGGCTACGACAAGGCCACAACAGGCTGCGACATGAAGCTTGTCTGGGGCCTGTCGGGGGCCTACCGACAAGGTTATGACAAAATCGAACATGTTTAATTTTTGTCACGACTGGAGCCTTGTCGTGGAGTGTTGTGGTTTCCTCGATATCACTGTCGTAGTGTGTCAGTACCATGGACGCCTTTTTTACGGGAACCAGCAATGTCTACGACACGCCCGGGACTGCTGTCGTAAAGCCCCTTGTCCCAGGACAAGGCTGCGACAAGGCGCAGAGAGGAACGTTCTTGTCGGCTATTGTCGTAGCCTTGTCATGGTTGGTGGACACCCGCCTTTAGGGGGTGCGTCCACCAACCACGACAAGGCTGCGACACGCGCCGACAAGAAAGTTCCTATCGGCACCTTGTCGCAGCCTTGTCGTGAGAAGAGCAGTGTCGGGACAGCGCTATCGGGCCGTGTCTTAGACGCCGGTGGTTGCCGAAAAAAAGGCGTCCATGGTCCCGACACACTACGACAGTGATATCGAGGAAACCACAACACTCCACGACAAAGGTCTAGTCGTAGCAAAAATCGAACATGTTCGATATTGTCGTAGCCTTGTCGGAAGTCCCCCGACAGGCCCCCGACAGGCCCCGAATAAGCTTTCAGTCGCAGCCTGTCGTGGCCTTGTCGTAGACTCTTGTCGGGAACTAGGGTCCACCAACCACAACAAGGCTACGATACGCTTTCCAATCGTAGAGCTGTCTTGGACCTTGTCGGAAAGCCATTGTCGTAGCCTTGTCGTGGTTGGTGGACACCCGCCTTAATACTACTTATTCTTGTTCAGTTTCTACTCAATATTTCATCGTCAGGTAAACCTTGCCTCACCTGAAGAAGGGCCTGGATGGTGTGACGGCGTGACTTCCGGTAGGCAGACATGGCCTCCATGTCATCAGTCTCCGTGAACTTGAAGCATGTCGCCAGAAACGAACCCATCCTCACGCCACAAACACCTACAGATAAAACAGGTATCGTCAAAACAAAGTGAAATCAGCAAAAAAACAGGTATCGTCAAAACAAAGTGAAATCAGCAGTCCATCCTCACGCCACAAACACCTACAAAAAAAAACAGGTATCGTCAAAACAAAGTGAAATCAGCAAAAAAACAGGTATCGTCAAAACAAAGTGAAGTCAGCAGTCCATCCTCACGCCATAACACCTACAAAAAAACAGGTATCGTCAAAACAAAGTGAAGTCAGCAGTCCATCCTCACGCCATAACACCTACAAAAAAATAGGTATTGTCAAAACAAAGTGAAATCAGCAGTCCATCCTAATGCCATAAACACCTACAGAAAATAACAGGTATTGTCCAAACAAAGCAAAAATAACAGTCCAATCTCACACCATAAACACCTACTAAAAATAGCAGGTATTGTCCAAACAAAGTGAAATTAGCAGTACATCCTCTCGCTATAAACACCGACAGAAAAAAACAGGTATCATCAAAACAAAGTGAAATCAGCAGTCCATCCTAATGCCACAAACACCTACAGAAAAAACAGGTATCGTCAAAACAAAGTGAAATCAGCAAAAAAACAGGTATCATCAAAACAAAGTGAAAACAGCAGTCCATCCCAATGCCATAAACACCTACAAAAAAAACAGGTATCGTCAAAACAAATTGAAATTTTATAAAAAATAACAATGTATGGCGCTTCCGCCAAATTTCTAATCATTTAAAGCTGAAAGGTGAGTAATAAATACAAAATTACCTTGATTTTGATCTGTGTGGCTGTATTCATCTTGTAGTTGACGCCACGTAATACTCCAAGAGACAGCGAGGAGTATTACGACGCATCAACTATGACCACACAGATCTAAAGTCGAATTTCTGATTATTTACAAGATTTTTTACTAACAATTACCTGAAAGTTGAGTAATAAATACAACATTTAAAAAAAAAAAATTTAAAAATTAAAAAAAATTCATTTTTCCAAATATTTGTCCCCGGACAAATGGAGGAATTGAATAGTTTTTCCCATACAATAAATACAACATTACCATGATTTCGATCTGTTTGGCCGTATTCATCTTGTAGTTGACGCTACACAATACTCCTCGATATCGCTCAGAGTTTTACTTCGCGTCAACTATGCGGAGAATACAGCCACTCAGATCCAAAACATGGTAATATTGTGTATGATTTCAACTAGAACCCAATACCAAGTGAAACTCTAAACGATTAAATCAAGAGGAGAACAGCTGAGTCAACAATAAAACTGAGATCAGATGCCCATAATTAAAGGTGCTCTGCTGGATGGAAGCAATATTATCTATGTCTGAAGAAGTATCCAAGGGTATAACATGATGGTAATCATGGCCATTCTTTACCCTTTTCAGTCCCTGTAATTGTTAGGTTCTTTATAGCTTATATCGCGTAGTAATATAGAAAGACATGGTTAGTGTGTCTGAATGGAATCTGTTCAGAGACATTTTGGTCAGAAATACTCACCAAATTCGAAGAATGAGGTGAGTATTTCTGACCAAAATATTGAGTAACAGATGGAATTCAGACACACTCACTATGTCTTTTTATTATTATATACCTAGAAATCATTAAGAATGCCATTCTACAACTCACTAAATAGAAGAATGAGTGGTCAAGTGGTACAGAGGGTAGTATTATATATATTACGCCACAGTGTGGACGAATGAAATCATTAATACTGGGGCATAAACATGAGACATTCGTGCACCGGAATATAATAATAATCTATAACTTTCAAGGTAACCTAAATCCTATCTCATTTATCCCACTTTGAAATCCAAATACGTCCCATATTGTAATCCAATACGTCCCATGTTGGGATCCAATACTGGCCCAGATTGGCCCTGTGACTGAATGAAGTAATTGGATTTGATTTGCCAGAAAAACACGGGCTTATTTGTGACCTTTCGCAATAGGAAGTCGTTAGAAGTATTTATATTATGAAAAAACATGGTCTCGGAGTCGACGATAAATCGTTCTGAACGAGGTCCAAGAAGAACGATTTATCGTCGACACCTAGAATAAGTATCACCGTATTGGCGTCATAACCATGTTTTTCATAATATATATCTATGGCCCAACGTCTATGAAATATTACTAAATTAGCATATTCATGAGCCATCTTCCATTGGCCGACTATCCGCCACTAATCTGCAGTTGGGATCCACCAATGCCAGATCGGTGAATGGAAACAGAGAAGTGTTCACCGATTGTTCATAGATTATACAATGAGGCCACCACAGAACGACTTCTGTCGGTATGGACCTGTCAAATACAGTAGCAACAAAGCATGCTCAGCACCCCCACCTAACTCTAGACCCTGACTGCAGTAGTTAGCCACCACTGACCAACTAAAGGATAACTCAATTAATTGGTACCATATTCGTCGGCCAGCGGAAAACGGCTTTTACCTATTGTGATTGGATAAACTGGACAAAACACTAATTTGCTCATTTGGCATTAGAATGAAACGTAAGGAACCAGTTTTGGATGATAATTGACAATACTAGAAAAAATCACCAGGTGTCGCCACTGTGTATAGTCAGATATGCCTTTAATCACTATGACACAGGTGTTGTTCTGTGTGGCAGTGGAGGGGCACACACGGTGACCTCCTGACCTTTCACGTCTATACCTCCGTGCGCATGCGTCCTGACGGATCTAGCAGGCACTCTCCCAGCAGAGATCCTGTGCTCTTCTTCCTGTGGCCGCTTATATCTCTGCCCCAACCTGCCTGTTTGGGCTCAAATCTGGCCCCTACGCCAGTTTTTGAGATATCCTAAATTCTGAGGGCTTTTGGGGGTATTTTGTGTCCTACTTGTAAATAGAGATGAACATATCTATATGGTAAATAAAATACTCTCATTTCTGTTATCATTTATTTCAAACCAGACACATTCTCCGGGATTACTTTCTACAGTGGAAAGCACCTCATGTGTTGCAAGGGTTTGTTTTGTCAACAATGCCATGTGCTCCTCTTGAAGGGGCAGTTTAATCAACTGTGGATTCCCATTATAAAATGGTTTAAGTATGAAAATGAAACAACCGGATTGTCTGTGAAGCTTCTTTAACAATTCCTATATTTCCATATTTCATGATATGTGAGTTGTTTGACTTGTATAACTTTTGACAGTTGCCTTGTTTTGAATCTGAAATGTTCGCTGGTCTCCCCTGTCTCTAGTGGATACCCAGGGAACTAGCTTTGGGTTTGGGCAGAGATTTTGCTGGACTGGTTCCCTGCCCTAATGAAATAAGGGACAGGTAACGGGTTCCTACGTCCTTCACAGGCACGACCTTAAACTTTGGCTGGTGCCCGCCTGTGACTAGCGGATACCCCGCGAACCAGCCTATTGGTTTGGCTGGTATCCGCTTGTCATACACCTAATTCCGCCAAGCCCTCTAGCGGGTGACTAGGGAACCAGGAAGCGTTACCAATAATGCACCACGAAACTTGAACCCGTTACCTGGCCTATAATCTAACTAGGCCAGGCTTCCAGGCTAAGATTAAGCCACCGCTAGTACCGCGGAAGATCTGGGGGGAGAGTGTCTTGCAGACTGTCAGACCCGGCTAGGATCGATACGTGTCTTTAAGCGGAAAAACACACTCTATGATTCTGTGGTTTGTTAGATAATCCCGGATGTATCGTAGGGCTGGACGATAAGATCTAACTCAAGGTGGAGGAGGTCTGGGACGATCCACATCAAATGTCGTTTCATAAATGGAATCCCTGGTGTACAGTAAAATCCCTCTTGGAAATTGTCCTAAGTGTACAGCAGAAGTCTCTTAAGGATAAGTCCCTCAAACCTAAGTCTGAGGCCCCATAGACGTGGGACAATTTCTCGAATATATCCTGGATTATTCAAAGGGCCACATGTCCGAGGAAGTGCTGAATAAACTTACAATTATCCAGCTCCTCCAGAGCCTCTTTTCTTCATTTAAATGATGCATTTTCCTTTCTTTTCTACAATGACCAGCCATTTTGTTAAAAAACACTGAATAAAATTAAAATTACAACTTATCATACTGTATTTTAAAAACAAGCTAAACGTACGACAGCCCTATAGGTGTCCTTGGTGTAGGAGCATTTTAGACGACTTAGGACAATTTGGAGGACAAAGGAGAGTTGTACGATACATTTATACAACAACATTTCATGAAAGTACCTAGATTAAAATAATCAATGATATGCAGTAGGTATAGTTCTCCTAGCTCTAAGACAAAATGGCTTACACAACGACATTGGCCCAAGGACGATCAGAGTGTAAAGTCTCACAGCCTACTTGTGTAAGGAGTAGACCTTAAGAAGAGAGAGAAGAACTCAAACACAGAGGTACTATGTACTACTATGAGTCAAGAACTTAACTAACTGTTTATTAACAAGAAGGGATCCTTGTTTTATACCCTTAGCAGGGGGTTGACATGACAGGTTTGGCATCTGTGAGCTCTGCGCTCTCATTGGCTGTTGTACCGACAGCCAATAGAGGAAGACCAAATCCGTTCCGGTTGAGCGCCCGTTCCGGTCTGTCGCACATGTCAGGAGGCTCCTCATGACGCTGAACAACTTCAAGTGTCATTGGTAGAGCGACCTGCCCTCATGTGGGCAGACTGGGAACTAGAGCTGAGCGACAATAGGGGTATTATATGCAATTCAAAGCAGGGCAGCCGTACTGTAAACATCAGGGAGGAGGTCACTAACCAAAATGGTGACTGTTCCAATTCAGTCAATTTGTTCCTCAATAATTAGGGGTAATTTAGATGATTAATTTCTTCTCATAGAAACCAATATTATATGGCCACGATAGGGATGTATAGACCAGAACTTTACAGGAGGACAATTTCTATGATTTATCCTGGATTATTAAATGGCCCACAGGGGCCCGTTTAATAATCAAGGTTCATACTTGAGGAACCCTTTTTCTGTAGTCGTAAAGAGTGATCGTATAATGATATTTAAGTTCGTTCGCAAATACAGTCTTAGGCGTGCAGTTAAACTTATTGCCTGAATGAAAATGTTGTAATCCGCCCCTTTTTTATATTTCATTTTCATTTTCTTTTTTACACAAGTGTTTACACTCCCCCCCTTGCCCCTTTTCACCCCTCCCCTATTGTCTCCTGTATGTCTTGTCCCCCCCCCCCCCTGTGTCAGTCCTATTATATATCCTTAAGATTAATATCTGAAATTAAGTAGTTCTGTAGCACCTGTGTTTATACTGTATTTTGTTGGTTGAATGATCTAACTGTCCATAAAAAATAAGCAGCAATATATAATTTCATCAGTGTATTACTCTTTATTGTTTGAACTGGTATATGGTAGGTATTATTAACTGTTTTTCCTTTAATATCTTGCTGAAATGTTATCATGATATCTCATTGTACTTCGATTTCCTTGATGTCAATAAATGCTGCTATTTGATATTAGGAAACGTCCTTACTGTGGCCGAAACGGTTCCTGTTCGAGGTCAGTCTTTGATTCCATACTGCCTGACGCCATAAGCGGAAGGCAGTATGGAATCGACGACTGACCGAGAACGAGAACTGTTTCATCCACAGTGTGGACGTTTGCTTATTATTATATACCTCAAATCGATGAAAAGAATGCCATTTTGATGACTTATTAAGTCCCACTCACAGCGGGCACGAACATTATTATTACTGCACCCCTAGCGGCGGGCAGTATTTCATAGACATTCGCACACAAGTATATAATAAAAAAAAATATTATTTTTTATTATTTTATGCATGTGTTCAGCTCTACTACTCAAAGCACATGCTGCAGCCTCTGACAAAGAAGAAACAAACCACAACTCCACACCCAAGTTCCCTACATCAAAGTTTTATCATCCACCTAATACAGCATACAGATATATCCACCTAGTACAAAGTGTCCATAGAGAATACATAAGGAGTGTGTATCGACATACCCAGAATATACCGATATATCCACCTAGTACAAAGTGTCCATATAAAACACATAGGGAGTTTGTATCACCATACCCTGAGCATACAGATATATCCACCTAATACAAAGTGTCCATAGAAAACACATAGGGAGTGTCTATCACCATACCTGGAGCATACAGATATATCCACCTTATACAAAGTGTCCATAGAAAACACATAGGTAGTGTGTATCACCATACCCGGAGCATACAGATATATCCACCTAATACAAAGTGTCCATAGAAAACACATAGGGAGTTTGTATCACCATACCCTGAGCATACAGATATATCCACCTAATACAGAGTGTCCATAGAAAACACATAGGGAGTGTCTATCACCATACCCGGAGCATACAGATATATCCACCTTATACAAAGTGTCCATAGAAAACACATAGGACGTGTGTATCACCATACCCGGAGCATACAGATATATCCACCTAATACAAAGTGTCCATAGAAAACACATAGGGAGTGTGTATCATCATACCCGGAGCATACATACACAATATTGACTAGTTTCAGATACAAGCGGCCGTATGCTCCGAGGAGTTGATGCGTAGTAATATCCGAGCGTATGCGAGGATATTGCGCAGAGTCAACTCCGAGGAGCATACAACCGCTTTTATCTGAAACTAGTCTATATTGTATTTATTATCCACTTTTTCTGGGCAAGTGGCATGTCGAAATCAGTTCATTTTAATTATGCATTATGTTTTCGTACGGACTGTTTTTCCGTATGCGCCACCCGGAGCATACAACATATCTGTATGCTCCGGGTATGTCCATACAAACTCCCTATGTGTTTTCTATGGACACTTTGTATTAGGTGGATAATAAAGATATATCCACCTAATACAAAGTGTCCATAGAAAACACACAGGGAGTGTGTATCACTATACCCAGAGCATAAAGATATATCCACCTGATACAAAGTGTCCATAGAAAACACATAGGGAGTGTGTATCACCATACCTGGAGCATACAGATATATCCACCTTATACAAAGTGTCCATAGAAATAACATAGGGAGTGTGTATCACCAAACCCGGAGCATACAGATATATCCACCTAATACAAAATCTCTATAAAAAACACATAGGGAGTGTGTATCACCATACCCGGAGCATACAGGTATATCCACCTAATACAAAGTGTCCATAGAAAACACAAAGGTAGTGTGTATCACCATACCCGGAGCATACAGATATATCCACCTAATACAAAGTGTCCAAAAAAAACACAAAGGGAGTGTGTATCACCATATCCTTGAGCATACAGATATATCCACCTAATACAAAGTGTCCATAGAAAACACATAGGGAGTGTGTATCACCATACCCGGAGCATACAGATATATCCAACTTATACAAAGTGTCCATAGAGAACACATAGGGAGTGTGTATCACCATACCCGGAGAATACAGATATATCCACCTAATACAAAGTGTCCATAGAAAACACATAGGGAGTGTGTATCACCATACCCGGAGCATACAGATATATCCACCTAATACAAAGTGTCTATAGAAAACACATAGGGAGTGTGTATCCCCATACCCGGAGCATACAGATATATCCACCTAATACAAAGTGTCTATAGAAAACACATAGGGAGTGTGTATCACCATACCCGGAGCATACAGATATATCCATCTAATACACAGTGTCTATAGAGAACACATAGGGAGTCTGTATGGACATACCCGGTGCATACGGGTATCTTGTATGCTCTGGGTGGCGCATATGGAAAAATAGTGTCTACGGAAAAATAGTGCATAGCTAAAACGAACTGATATCAACATGCCACTTGCCCAGAAAAGGTGGATAATGAATACAATACAGACTGGTTTCAGATAAAAGCAGTTGTATGCTCCTCGGAGTTGACTCTGCGCAATACCTCGCATACTCTCGGATATTACTACGCGTCAACTCCTCAGAGCACACCGCCGCTTGTATCTGAAACCAGTCAACATTGTGTATATCTACAACTCATTCCTGGTAAATTTTGTTACCTACCACATATAAAGCGTGTAATTTTCTGTGATATCCGCTTGGAGACTCTCCCGCACATAGAGCCATAGTGAACCAAACTTAGGCTTGGAGACTGAAGGGCCACGAGAGTGAGATTCTTATGCAGTACTTAACTGAATCCTGTTACTATTTTTTGTGTTTCTCTACACAGATGTAATTTTATCCTTAGGATTTGTTTCTATCCATACCGAAATTATAATTTAAAACTGTAGTTTTCAAATTGCCTTGCTCCGTGATCAGGCACGAGAATAATTGCGCTGGTTCCTGGCAATAATCCTGTGTAACGTGAAATAATAGGAGTCGTAATTTTCTAAAGTTGAGAACGGCAGCCGAGAGAGGGCACCACTTTCAGAAACATCTTAATCTCCGACTCGACGAAGTCGCTAGTATATGTATATTTCTTTCTTTTATAACGATGATGAAATGCAATTGTGTATCCCTGATTGAAAATGATTCTGTATGTTTGTATCAGAGTAACTCGCTTGATGTGAGACATGCAAAAAAAGATAATTTAAAAAAAAAAACCAAAAAAAAAACCGAGGATGTTTCTAAAACTCTGCCGTCTGCAACAACAGAAAGGAACATCCTGATTACTATCGTAAAACCGGATGAGTTTTAATCTGGGCTCCCGTATGCGACGACTGTAGTTTGGCGTAGTGATATCACGAGGCGGAGCCGAGTGATATCCGGAGCCAAAACTCCAGGACTCGCATATGGGAGCCCAGATTAAAACGAATAAGGTTTTGATTTTATCCTACCCCCTGTGAACAATATTTTTACGTAAGGATAATAACAAAAAAACACGATAGAAACTCTCTGAAGTCCTCCATATAGCTCTCCTTGCTGCTCTGAAGGCGCTTGGAACTACTTTCAGCTACTGATCTCTGATTGGTCCATTTTTTGTACGCTCCTAGGAGCGATTTTTTATCCGTATGCGAGATACGGGCGCATACGGAACTTCAATGTTAAGCCTATGGGATTTTAAATTAGGGGTAGGATAATTTGTCTGAGCCAATTTCGGAATATCGGCCTGTACTTTGTGTGAGACAAAAGAACATCTCCACAGGAGCACTGCACGAACACCACCATTTTACATATAAATGCGCCCGCCGTATATAAGTAAGCTTTCAGGTATACAAGGTCGTCCAATTCTCTGTGTGTATACACCTCATCTGTAGGCATATATAAGCATCCAGTGAAGAGGGCTTCACTGAGAGCGTTCGGGGGAGGTGGGGGAGGGGGCGGGGGGGAGGGCTTCCTACTCAGGACACCTGGGGGTCGTTTTATTTTCAACTCTCGTTGGTGAGGAGAGCTCTCACGAGGGATACCTCCACGGGCGACCTATTGGACGAGAGGTCGTCAATCGCGTTCGATTTACCCTGTCGTCCGTAGGGAGAGAAATCCTCGTCATTGGAGAGAACCCCAGGACAAAATATGCCTGTAGGAGAGTTTGGAGGAGACTTGAACGAGGTCTCGTAACCAGTCTCTTCCTATTGGCCAGTTTCACTTGTTTACTGGTCTCTTA
This sequence comes from Alentia gelatinosa, assembly GCA_950022655.1. Lineage (NCBI taxonomy): Eukaryota > Metazoa > Annelida > Polychaeta > Phyllodocida > Polynoidae > Alentia > Alentia gelatinosa. The sequence goes on along the minus strand of OX465581.1, from coordinate 4,028,863 downwards.
TTGGTCGCTAACGACTCTCTCTTTAGTCAGTGCTGTGGTGACATATAGTGGTATTTTTGGGAACTAAATTCATCATTTATGAATGTTTGTAAATCTAAGTAAATCGCACAGTAATTCTCCATCTGATACCTCCAGTTTTTATTAAAATCATAATAAATATATTTCCGATAGTTTAAATGAATTGAATTGAGCTTTTATTAGTTATTTTGAATCACCCACGATACCCCTAGAGGTGTCTTGCACTAAGACACTTTGGAGAGGCCCCAGGACAGTTCTCACGAGGTCTCCCCGCCCGACGATCAAAAATAAAACGGAAATGGACGAGAGGTCGTACATCGTCAGCTACAACTCTCCTTCCCCAGGATACTTTGAATTATCGAACACAAACCCTCGTACGACCTCTCCTTGGGCATTTCAAGTCTCCTCAGGCTGAAAATAAAACGACCCCCCTGTACTTCTACCAACACAAACGGTCGGGAGGCAGCTGGAGCAGAGGATATTTCCTCTCATATACGCCGGGTGTGAAATACAGCCAAGACATGTCCGTATATAAACCCTGGGCGTATATACATGAAAACAAGTCAATATTCAGCCAGTACATGCACTTCCGCGATGGCGTATATATGAAAAAAATGGTGGTTTTCGTGCAGTGAGGCATTCAGTATAGTCTTAGGCAAGTTGTTCCAGGGTCTATGCCACACTGGCCGACTCTGTTAGGATGGCTCGCCTGAGACTAAGGACTGTTCCTTCGTCTCAGATAAAGATTCATCTATGCTCTAAAATCGTACAGTGTGTAGTGGCCTATATCTCCTGAAGGACAGTGAGAAAAAAACAAATGACTGGGGAAGCCCACTCCAGGAGCCTCAGAAAATACCAAACACCTTGGGAGTTGACAGCCTATAGGTCATATCCATCGTGGACATCAGGCTATGTTCCCACAGATGTGACATCGATGAGTTTTTATTCTAGCGTGTAACACCATACCCGGAGCATACAGATAAATCCACCTAATACAAAGTGTCTATAGAAAACACATAGAGAGTGTGTATCACCATACCCGGAGCATAAAGATATATTCACCTAATACAAAGTGTCCATAGAAAACAAATAGGGAGTGTGTATCACCATACCCAGAGCATACAGATATATTCACCTAATACAAAGTGTCCATAGAAAACACATAGGGAGTGTGTATCACCATACCCGGAGCATACAGATATATCCACCTAATACAAAGTGTACATAGAAAACACATAGGGAGTGTTTATCACCATACCCGGAGCATACAGATATATCCACCTAATACAAAGTGTCCATAGAAAACACATAGGGAGTGTATATCACCATACCCGGAGTATACAGATATATCCTCCTACTACAAAGTGTCCATAGAAAACACATAGGGAGTGTGTATCACCATACCCAGAGCATACAGATATATCCACCTAATACAAAGTGTCCATAGAAAACACATAGGGAGTGTGTATTGCCATACCCGGAGCATACAGATATATCCACCTAATACAAAGTGTCCATAGAAAACACATAGGGAGTGTTTATCACCATACCCGGAGCATACAGATATATACACCTAATACACTGTGCCTATAGAAAACACATAGGGAGTGTGTATTGCCATACCCGGAGCATACAGATATATCCACCTAATACAAAGTGTCCATAGAAAACACATAGGGAGTGTGTATCACCATACCCGGAGCATACAGATATATCCACCTAATACAAAATGTCCATAGAAAACACATAGGGAGTGAGTATCACCATACCAGGAGCATACAGATATATCCACCTAATACAAAGTGTCCATGAAAACATATAGGGAGTGTGTATCACCATACCAAGAGCATACAGATATATCCACCTAATACAAAGTGTCCATAGAAAACACATAGGGAGTGTGTATTACCATACCCGGAGCATACAGATATATCCAACTTATACAAAGTGTACATAGAAAACACATAGGGAGTGTTTATCACCATACCCGGAGCATACAGATATATCCACCTAATACAAAGTGTCCATAGAAAACACATAGGGAGTGTGTATCACCATACCCGGAGCATACAGATATATCCACCTAATACAAAGTGTCCATAAAAAACACATAGGGAGTGTGTATCACCATACCCAGAGCATACAGATATATCCACCTTATACAAAGTGTCCATAGAAAACACATAGGGAGTGTGTATCACCATACCCGGAGCATACAGATATATCCACCTAATACAAAGTGTCCGTAGAAAACACATAGGGAGTGTGTATCACCATACACTTTCTGTAAGGTGGATGATAAATCCCTTGAGGAGGGTGATTCAGTGAATCAGGACGCCTATCACAATATCACAGAGAAGGTGCAGGTGCACAAGCTTCAGAAGTCTTTCTCGTCACTGAGAAAAATGATAATTCTCTCACCAACAAATTACCGTTGTATGATTTTTTCCAGTTTTTTTTATTAGTCCTGTTTATTAGTATATCCTACATATACCACACTCTCCTACCCAGGTCCTATTTATATCCGTACGCAATGTAGGTGGCATACAGGGTTCGTAAAATCAGGGATCCGGGAAGTGTTTCACTAGTTATACACTCAGTTATCCAATGCTAAAGCATACGTTGCCAGGCATCTGTTTGGCTGCAGGTATGGTGTAACTAAGCAGATAAGGTCCGATACCCGCCTGTGGAAAAAGGCCTATTCACCCAGCTTTGTGAATAACAGAATAACTGTTTTGTGACATGTCTAGATGGCGTCTAGATGGTGTGTCCGGTTTCATAAGAACTAGACATTAGACTTCGTTTTGTCTGTTCTTGCTTGCACTGTTGGTGCCGATTTTCATATTTTTTCTAACACTTTTGTCACGAAACTAGTGAAACAGGTCCATGATGTGTAGATTTGTCTAATTCTTATGTTTGGGGTCTGTCTTTTCCTAAGGGCAGCTACTTGTGTTGTCACGAAAATAGACAACCCCAATGTCTGCATGGTGTCACAGACATGTCACGAAACTAGTGAAACAGGTACATGATGTGTAGATTTGTCTAATTCTTATGTTTGGGGTCTGTCTTTTCCCAAGGGCAGCTACTTGTGGTGTCACGAAACTAGACAACCCCAATGTCTGTGTATGGTGTCACAGACATGTCACGAAACGAGTGAAACAGGTCCCAGTTTCTATACATGTCATATTTATAACCCTGACCCTAAACTTGAATGGGTTTCTGAATTTATCTTACCCTTCACATTGACTAATGGGCTAACATTATTGACATTATCCCCCATTGGATATATCTCTATATATGCAGTATATCTCGTATATAGATGGTCTTAATCTAATGGTAAAGGCTGAACCTCATTTTAAGGATAGAAAGAACCCTTTAAAGGATCTGGATGATCGTAGATTCATGCAAAGATTCTGACTAGATCCTGGGACATGTCCCGGACTTGTCGAGGAACAGAATATTGCTTAACTCTGTCTACCTCAAGGGGTGGCTTGTCTGCTAGAATCGTTCTGGAATTGTCCTGAAAAATTATCGTTTCAGAAGTAGGACAATTTGTAGGAGGGATTTCATTGTCCACCAGACTGACTTCGATTTATTGCCTCTAATCCATCCTGACTCAAGGGACAGTGTCTGAGTAATGTTCTGGGACATGTCCTGATGCATGATTTGTGTCAAATCTCTAAAGAATGGCCCCGAGTTTCTCTAAAAAAAGGCACCCAGTTTCTCTAAAAATACGGCACCCAGTTTCTCTAAAAAGCGGCACACAGTTTCTTTAAAAAACGGCACCCTTTATCTCTAAAAAAAACGGCACCTAGTTTCTCTATTAAACGGCACCCAGTTTCTCTACAAAACGGCACCCAGTTTCTTTATTATATCACAATCAATAGTGATAACAATAAGTAAACACCTCCGATAACGGCCAGGGGCCTCTTTTTAAAACTAAGAACGACGAAAGAATTGACCCTATCGTGGTCCTTGATGCATTCTCATTACCTAAAGTGATCCGTCTTAATGGAGGACATTCCTACACAACGATCAAGAAAATATCCTTATTTTGAGTGTTTAAAAAAATCTTAATCATGATCCACATCGTCCATAGGCCTGTCCTACCTCCATTATCGGTATTATTGGAAGGCAACTCCAAAGGGTGTCGAACCAGTACTTGGGTTACCAGAATTAAGCTATGCTTGGCTATTCTCAGCTCAAAATGGCCGCTTAAAGTGTACTTTGATTACATTATCATATTTCCCTATGCATGAATCTATTGTAAAGGTACAAAGAATGGATATTTGTAAAATGGTACCCCATTGTCCTCCACCAAGATATACCTTCACGAGGATTATCTTTGATCATTGACTAAAGACAATCCTAGTGGAGCACAAGTCTTAGTCATGTGACTTTAAAACTCAATCTGATTGGTTGTCCAATAGGACATGTCTTCAACTACGACCAGAAAGGCTTGAACGATGAAGATTTAATCATTTCTGTAGGACCACGTTTAAAATACAGACTGACATTGATATCCTAGTCAGTATTGCTGTAGTGAGTCTAGACTGGCTTCAGTCCTTGTATCCTACCCCTCCACCCCTTCTGAGTGACATTGATTGGGCCAGTCAGAGAAGGACACATACTATAATGAATTGTATTATCCACCTAATACAAAGTGTCCATTGAAAACACATAGGGAGTGTGTATGGACATACCCGGGCATACGGATATGTTGTATGCTCCGGGTGGCGCATACGGAAAAATAGTCCGTGAGGGAAAATAGTGCATAACTAAAACGAACTGATATCGACATGCGACTTGTCCAGAAAAGGTGGATAATAAATACAATATAGACTGGTTTCAGATACAAGCGAATGTATGCTCCTCAGAGTTGACTCTACTCAATATCCTCACATACGCTCGGATATTACTACGCGTCAACTCCTCGGAGCATACAGCCGCTTGTATCTGAAACCAGTCAATATTGTGTATGTATTCCGATTTTCTTTAATCATTTAATGAATGTTCATAATCAAAGACTTGAGCAAGTCTATAGTGAATCCTTAGAGGGTGCGTCCACCAACCACGACAAGGCTACGACAATGGCTTTCCGACAAGGTCCACGACAGGCCTACGATTGGAAAGCGTATCGTAGCCTTGTCGTGGTTGGTGGACCCTAGTTCCCGACAAGAGGCTACGACACGGCCACGACAGGCTGCGACTGGAAGCTTGTCGGGGGCCTGTCGGGGGCCTGTCGGGGGCCTTCCGACAAGGCTACGACAATATCAAACATGTTCGATTTTTGCTACGACTAGACCTTTGTCATGGAGTGTTGTGGTTTCCTCGATATCACTGTCGTAGTGTGTCGGGACCATGGACGCCTTTTTTTCGGCAACCACCGACCTCTACGACACGGCCCGATAGCGCTGTCCCGACACTGCTCTTCTCACGACAAGGCTGCGACAAGGTGCCGATAGGAACTTTCTTGTCTGCTCTTGTTGTAGCCTTGTCGTGGTTGGTGGACGCACCCTCTAATCCTAGTCGTGCAGTTAATATCATTCTCAGTTTTAAAAACACCTCCCAGATGTCTGCAAGATATCCACTGCATGAAAACCACCGTTTTATTCATATATACGCCATCACGCAAGTGCATGTATTGGCTGAATATTGACTTGTTTTCATTTATATACGCCCAGGCCTTATATACGACAGATGTGTCTTGGCTGTATTTCACACCTGGCGTATATGAGAGAAAATACCCTCTGCCCCTGCCCCCTCCCGCCCCTTTATGTTGGTAGAAGTACAGGTGTCCTCAGTAGAAAACCCTCCCCCCCCCCCCCACCCCCCGCCATCTCCCCCCGCCCGCTCTCAGTGAAGCCCTGTTCACTGGACGCTTATATATACGCCCACAGATGAGGTGTATACACACGGGGATTAAGACAACCTTGTAGACGCAAAATACTTACTTATATATGCCCGGCGCATTCATATGTAAAATGATGGTTTTCGTGCAGTGCTGAGACTGGATATCTGTCATCCATGATGGAAGACACCGGATGATGAGACAGATGGTAAGATGTCAAGCGGAGAGTGTGGTTGGATATTTTATCACCGCATCTTTCATGTTGAATTATCTTCAGAAAACCAGACTCACTTTGATTTATTGCATCTCATTACTGGAGTCAGTCTTCTATGCTGTAATTATATAGAACTGCATCGAGAATCGTATAAATAGACAATACTCCAAGAGTTTGGATGGGCCGCAGTAGTCATCGAGGTGAAGCCGAGTGACGATTATGGCCCATTCAAACGAGTGGAGTTTTGTGTATCTTACGATTCGAGTGCGGTTCTGGATTTATCTCACCCCTTTATATGACATTAAATATCATCAAAACTTCACAATAATTAGAAAAGACTTGCAAAATCCATATGACGTCATCTCAAATTCACTTCGCCACAGCCGTGGCGTAGTGTTGTCACTTTACGGGGGTGATCGTTGAGTATTTCCTTCTAATGTTATTCCTATAGCTAAACTTGTACTAGGGGCGAGATAATACAGAAATAACGAATCAATCCAGAGAGAAACATTGGAATTATACTTCCCTGAATCAATGGAATTGTTAAATTGAAATTCCTTCCTTGCAAGCTGTATTAATTCCAATTGACTTTTTAGTGCCTCCTTGTTAGCTAGAGTAATACAAATGTAAATTACTAATTAGTGAAAGTAGGAAATCAATATGATCAAACGGCTTTCTGAGTTTGATGTAGGCTTTATTCTACCTCTAATAAAAATACCACAGGCTGAGCATTAAATTACTGTATTCGATGGGGCTTGGCATAAAATGTTTTATTACATCGTATTAGGTAAAGAACTCCTTTCTTATATTTATTATCAAATTGACTGCCTATGAAGGTAATTGGACCGATGGCATCACGGACCAATGGCACCTGGAGTGATGGCACCTCTTTTCAGTTTCACCTGGACTGATGGCACGGGTCCTGGACTGATGGCACCACTTGCCTAGACTGATGGCACCACCTCACTTTTTACCTGAACATGGGAGCTATTAGATGTATATAGTATGTAATATGCGATACTAATGAAATAACAGTGTTGCCAGTTGTTTTTGTTCCGATTTCGGAATCTCTTAATGCTAAAGGTCAGGGGTAAGTCAGGGCTTGCCCGCCGTGTGGCCGGCCGGGGCCGCGGGTGGCCGGCCTGGACCCCCGGCTGCCGGTGCCGAGGGGCCTGAGCATTTTGTTTTTGTTTTAAATCATCACGTAAATTCTTCTATATGTGAATATGATATACCTGGTAGTTGAAAAGTGGTGTACCCAGTATAATCTGGCAATAATCATTAGTCTAAGTGAGTGGTGCCATCAGTCTAAGTGAGTGGTGCCATCAGTCTAGGTAGTGGTGCCATCAGTCCAGGTGCCATCGGTCCGTGGTGCCATCGGTCTAGTAATCCCTATGAAATGTGCCTGGTACAAGCAAAACATGCAAGATTTTTTTATATGATACCTATCATGATACCTATTATAATAAGACTATTAGTATCTACGTATATATGATATGTTGAAACTGGAAATAATAACTATAAATGTGAATATGATTATTCAATGATCTGCAAGGATAAAGGGAACTTACATGATTTATCAGGGATATTGCGGGATGTTGAAGAACACCAGCCACCAAGGACACTGCACAAAAAGCACTATTTTACATATGTACATGCGAAACGCGTCTAACAGTAGGATTTTGCGTCTAGAAGTTAGACCTGTTATCCGTCTCGTAGACGCCTTATCTAGTGGCGTATATACATGTCCATGGTGCGGTCTTATATACGTCATATATACGCCTGATTCCGTTCTATATACACCAATCTCAAAAAGTTCCATTCTCTGCCACTTGGGGACACTACTGGTAGCATATTTCATTTGCCATTAGCCATCCAAGTCTGTATTATATGAAAATTGCAATCTTATATTACGGTAGGGGGTGGGGTTGGGAGGTCGCGGGTGGCGGGTCAGTGTTGGTGTATCCTCTACCCACAGGCCCAGGTGGGCCGCGGGTCGCATTTTTTGTTTTTTTGGTATCATATATACGCCTGGCGTATAAATATGTTGCGCAGAGTATATTTTATCTTAAATACGCCAGGCGTCAAAGACAGCCAAGTCGCGCGCGTCTACATATGGAAACTGTCTTGTAGACGCCCGAAACGTAGACGCGTATAAGAGGTGTATACAAGTATAAACATGCCACGATACAGCCGATACGTGCGTTATTGCAATGGCGTATATATATGTAAAATAGTGCTTTTCGTGCAGTGGGACTGAAGACATCACTGCGCGAAAACCACCAGTTTATTAATATATACATACGCCATCGCGTAAGTGCATGTATCGGCTGTATATTGACACGTTTCCTCTTCTATACATCAGCGTAATGGCTGTATTTGCCGCAAAGTATATATGAAGAGAAATATTGTGTGCGGGACATGTATACGCGGGTCATCTACATTTTACATGTCTATAGAAACGGAAAATAGGAGTACCTTGTATACGCAAAATCATACCTATATACGCCGGGTGTAAACATATATAAACTGGTGGTTTTGGCACAGTGCATGCTGTTTTTATTGGCTAGTTATATGTATGATAAACCAAAGAAACTATATGTATGTTATTAATGGATCAATAAAAAATGTGAAAAAAAAAACCCCAAAAATAATCGCTCTAAAATCGTGGCAACGGAGTAGGATAAATACTAACGAGTGTGGGTGGGAATCAATTTGGATTTACGCAACTCTGCTTTTACTATTTACCCATGCCGTATTTACTGTAAATACGTACAGTTTTGACATATAATGTAAAAATACTGTACGGACCACTGGTCAGTGCAATAAAATACGGACCACCTTGGCAAACATGTTTATTAACATATTGGTTGTTAAAAATTAAATCAATGATTTTTTTTTTAATTTGGGGTATATATAGTAAATATATAACGTCCAACCATGCTTTTACAAGTCACAGAACTCGATGATAATTAACCGTTTGTACGGAACTCGGGATAAATGCCTCGTTCCGTACAAACCGTAAATTACCATCTCGTTCTGTGACTTGTACAGCATGGTCAGGACGTTCTAAATAAGTCTGCCTCTGTCTTCACTCGGTTACCGCCTCGTGAGGATCACTACGTGCATCGGCCTTGTTGCATAAATCCTAATTGACTCTCAACTAGGGCCATTTCCACTAATTATTTTGAACAAAAATAAAGACAAAAAAGGAGCAAGCTGGTGTGACGAATTAGAATCGTATTTTTTTAAACTAATCCACTGACTTTTAGGTTTTGTACAAAAGGGAAATAGGTGCTTGGCATACTGTGGTGTCACTAAATGATATCTTGAAATATTGGTTTACCATGTGGATTGAATATCTTTCTCATGAATGAAAATACGCATGTACACTATGGAAAGATTCTATGTTGAAATATGAGATTCAAAGTGAAATAAGGAAAGAAATTTGAATAAATATTAAAAAAACAGATGCCGGAGTTGTTGGCTTGTAATTGCTGAGGAACATTTCCAATTGTCCAAATTACGGTAGCTGTCATTAAAATGACTTTCTCGCTATCCGGAAAGTCCCTCGAGGCATGTGTAAAAATTTCTACACCTTTCCTGACAACATTGCACGTTCAGTGGTAATACAAGCTGGAGGCCGAATAGAGACTGCAGTCTGGGGGTTTTGCAGGCTGTAATATAGACTCTAGTACAGCCCGTTGTCGCCAGGGCCAGGGCGCACAGGCTCTCATACTGGGACTGTTTTGTGCTGCCATTTTAAGGTGGGAATTCCTACCTGCTTCCCAACATGCATCTGGAAAATGGTGGATCGCTGGTTCTAACCTTGTGTGTATTGCGATCCAGTAACCAGCAATATGATACAGTATCCCTCTTGTCAAACTGATCCTATAAATAGAACAGCCAACCACAAAATTCCTCTCACTAAAGGTGGCTGGCCAGTCAGAGCCATGCTCTGTTAGACCTTCACGTACCGTAACCCGGAGGCGGCGCGGTGCGTGAACAGACTAACTGTAATATGGAGATAACTTGCGTATAGACGTAGCAAAGGTAGCTCACGACCACAGTGAAGTAAAGGCTGTCCCATGCTGGTTTATATACCAGTGGTTTTTCCCGCCCTCATTAAAGGTTGGGTTCTCATTGTTTCTCATATTGACAAGGTTGTTTCGGCCTTGATTGCGCCTGAGAGGTGTTTTCTCAGCTTACTCACAGTTAAGAGAGCCTCCCCTGTGTGTGTACAGGGGTAGGTAGTTGAGTGGTTGGGGGTGGGAGGGTGGGACATGGTGGGGGAGGGTGGGTCCAGTGCTGTGCGCTTGGGTGACTGGTGTTTTTTTGTTTTTTTTATAATTTTTTTATTCAGGAATTTGCATTCGACAATATTATTGTCGTTCTTCCACGCAAACTAACAAGGTGCGTTTGGAAACGTGATACATGTGTCATGATATTATACAAAGTTCTTCAAGTCCTTAGAAATATTAACAGTGATTCCTCAGTACGTATTCGGCAAAACGATTAGCCAACGCCAAACCAATTATATACATTTTGGTGCTTCTTCAAGTTACTGCCCAGGTGAGTTCGCTTGATTTCACTGATGAAGCTTCTGGGATTAGTTGTGACACTTAACCAGTAAAGCTCTTAGTTTAGATTTATTTGCCCTAATCTTCATCTGTGTCAATACCGAGATATTCTTTTAAAGATTAGGGCAAATAAATCTAAACTAAGAGCTTTACTGGTGTTAGGCGTTCTGGTATGGAAAGCCTATGTTTTCTAAATTTCCGATTGGAAACTGATCAAAGAATCAGAACCAAACAGTGAAAAATTACACACCTGTAATATGGAGATAACTCGTATTTTCACTGCAGACTAAAGCCGAGTTTACACCTACCGATTTGTAACCACAGAATCAGAATCTGACACCGCCGATTTCTGATAATATAAAGAGACGTCACGAGTTTGAGTCTGAGTTTATTTATGCCACGCATTTTGTTGTCTCCATAATTTCTCGAGTCAAAGACGAGTGACAATACGGAGCCAACAAAATAAGTGGCATAAATAAGCTCAAACTCAAACGAGTGGCGTCTAGATTTTATCCTACCCAATTTTCATATTTTTTCAGTATCAGAAAATAGTGGCATAAACAACACTTTATGTCACACCCGTGACATAAACGAATCCCATGTTAAGCCTATGGCGTTTTTTTTATTAGGGGTAGGATAAATATCGGTAGTGTAAACAGATGAATCAAAACCTGGTCAACGATTTCTCATGTTCAATATTCCTATTTACCCATTATTGAACTAACTAGAGTTACATACCGCTGCTGTGGGGTGCATTAAAAATAAGTTATGTGTCAAGGTTGACGTTTTCGTCCCGCTCTGACGTTTTCGTCCCGCTCTGATCACATGATACAATACAGCAGCAGGACGAAACAATAGCTGTTGTGGTTACTCGATAAGGGTGGCCATTTGCTTTGGAAGTGTTTCAGGTAAAGAATTAAGCATTTTTAGCATTTGAAGGTATATAGGAATAGGGAAACCAAGTACCAGTAAGCAAAAGTCAAAGTTACTCGGTAAGGCTTGGAAAAATTACTGCCTTAACTAAACCTTAATTGCAATAGATTTGTTATTAATCTTGTAAGTGGGTAATAGATACATACACAATATTGACTGGTTTCAGATACAAGCGGCCGTATGCTCTGAGGAGTTGACGCCTAGTAATATCCGAGCATATGCGAGGATATTGCGCAGAGTCAACTCCAAGGAGCATACAACCGCTTTTATCTGAAACCAGTCTATTTTGTATTTATTATCCACCTTTTCTGGGCAAGTGGCATGTCGATATCAGTTCATTTTAGTTATGCACTATGTTTCTGTACGCACTATTTTTCCGTATGCGCCACCCGGAGCATACAATATATCCGTATGCTCCGGGTATGTCCATACAAATTCCCTATGTGTTTTCTTTGGCGATTTATTAGGTGGATAATAAAATAACGACTTGTTTTGTATACGATTGATCGTAATCTCCTCGTAGTTGACGACGTAATATCCTCGCTGATCTTACTACGTGTCAACCACGTGGTAAGATTACGGTCACTCGTCCACAAATCCAGTCATTTTTGTATATATTTATTCTGATGACTCTGAAAGCTCTCATAACACAGATACAAACAGACATAATAAAAACACGATGCTATGATATCTCCACGTGGATTGTGTTACACTCAAATCCCCCCCTCCCCCCAACCACACCACCCACTCAATAATCTCACAGACCTCACCATTACCACCCCCGAGCTCAGATTCCATTTTCCTTGTCATTAGCGGCCCTGCAGGTCCTACAGTCAAGGGGCCTCACGGTGTGGGGGGGGGGGGCAGATATCTTCCTCATAAACAGTAAAATGTCTGATGATAATAGCCTCGATGGCGTGTCGCACTCGCACCACTGAGGCGTCGAGGGTATAGTGTTTTAGCACTCTCCAAGCAGATGTCTGGCGATAGTGGGAAGAACGTATACCGTCCGGGCACACTTAGGTTCCCACGCAAGGCATTGTGGGAAGGAATCGAGGCGACAGCGAGGCTGGCGAAGGGCAAGTCGCGCACAGTTTCTTCTGACAGCATCTAATGGCCAGGAAGTGTCGGGCGACAATGTGGCTGGAGATGGGGGAGAAGGAAACAAGGATTTATCTCACCCCAGATATTTTTTCTCCATAGGCTTAATATTGGGAACTCGTATCTAACGCCCATAAGATATTTAGGAAAAATATCCAATGGGGGATTAAGTCACAAATGTTAGCCCATTAGTCAATGTAAAAGGTGAGATAAATTCAGAAACCTATTTAAGTTTAGGGTCAGAGCTCAATCCCATCTGGTTTGAATCGCTACATAATTCACGCGGCTTCGCCTTGTGAATTACTATGAGAACCGAGTGAACGAGAAACCATCGTAAACTCGTGGTTATTATTTCGCGTGACACAGGTATTTTGCCGGCAACCAGCGTAGTGGTCTCATTGCTTTCTCTCGAGATTAGCAGATTAAAAAAACTACATTACTAAACTTTGATTTCGGCATGGCTCGAAATCATAAGAGAAAAGGTATATCTGCCAATAGATCTACAAAAAAGAAGAACAGTTTCTAGTTTTTCCCTGCACGAGATCCTCTCCCTCGTGGCTCCTCAGTCTCCAGGCCTAGGTCTGGTTCACTATGTCTCTATGTGCGGGAGCAACTTCAAGCGGAATTCCAACGTTTTATATGTGGAAGGTCTGTGGTTAAGCCCTGTCTCCACTGTGCGATCCTAGGTACATAGGTACGCCCAGTCTCAGGATCGCAACGTGGCAAAACGCACAGTGGAGACAGCAAGTTTCCCGCTAGTCTGAGACTGGGCGTACCGGTACACCCAGTCTCAGACTGGAGGTACTGCATGTACCCGGGATCGCAAGCATTTTTAGATATCAAACATGTTTGATATTTGGTTGGCCCAGTCAGTCCCTTACACGAGGTGTCCCTTTACACGGACGGTCCCTTACACGGGTCCCCTTACATGGGTTACATGGGGCTACCCTTACACAGTGACCCCTTACACGGGGTTCCCTTAAACGGGGTGTCCTGAGAACAAACTTCATGTATGAATGATGAACTAGGTGTCTGTTTATAGGTAGGTGTCGGATCAGATACTAGAGAGCATGGTTAACGAAATATAAACACACAAATTGGCCAGTGAATACATCAGGTGCCATTGCCATTGCTCATAGATTTAAGAATCTAATATTTTTTTATGGCGAAGCGACTTAGATAATCTCTAGTTGAAGGGCAGTAAGTCCTCTGATTAAAGAATAGTTGAGAATCAAAAGATTCTTCTAAAGTTAAAACTAAACAAGGATCTGTTGCTTATTGAAGCCAATGATTGAGCACATGTAAGCAAACTGCTTCAACATAATGTGACATTACACTGACGGAAGACAGGCCTGTGAGCCTATGATGCTACAGTAAAGATAAAGGAATGCAAATAAAATGGAAGGGTTTTACTGTACTAGAGGGAAACTATGTTCCGGTGAAAGGAAGTCAAAGTTACGAGGTAAGGCTTGGAAAAATTACTGCCCAAGGCCCTGGCCGCGGGCAGTAATTTTTCCAAGCCTTACCGAGTAATTTTGACTTCCTTTCACTGGTACTTGGTTTCCCTATTCCCATATACCTTCAAATGTGGTTTATTTAGAGACAATCTGATTGGTCTAAATGTCAACCTTGGGTAGTATACGGCAACCTTGGGTAGTATACCAACCTTGGGTAGTATCAGATAGTTACTCCACCCCCCAGAGCGTGGTGTAAGCATAGAGTGTACAGCCAGAGTGTACAGGTATATAGGAATACCCTTTACTGTCCATGTTGTATACTTCCACCTAAATCAAATATGGCCCGCTAGCTGAATCGACATTTTCAAAGTTTAGATAAAAACGAAGAAACATAATGCTGTTATTAATGTTTTTGTCTAAAAAAGAAAGTAAAATTACGTCAACATAGCCTGACCGGATGTCTACATAATATGTTGACTTTTTTCTCAGTTGGAACATCTGCATTAGTGAGAGCTGATGGTTATCCTAATCCTATCTAATCCATCACCATCTCTGTATCTAGGCATGACAAGTTTGACCTTCACCCGACCTCCCTCTCCGCCAGTGAGGAGCACATCAACCTGCTAGGACACGCCCACAGCTACAGAAGTGGGCGGTGCTTACAGAACGGGCTCCACCCACAGAGCGAGTACGGCACGCAGGATGGTCATGCCCACAGATGGGGCATGGCCAGGGGCGTGGCCAGGGACGAGGAGGGGGCAGAGCTATCGCCAGGCGTGTCCCTCCCCCTGCCGAACATCCCGTCAGTCACCTTCCACACGCCACGCCCACACAGGGCTGACCACAGCGCCGCCGACAGTCAGTACACAAACTAAGTACATGTATTTTGACCTTATCCTACCCCTAATAAAAAACGCCATAGGTTTAACATTGACTTAATGTATTTGACGGAGCGTTGAATAAAGTGTTATTTATGCACTGAGGTGAACAAAAATCAGGGACAAGGTAACAGAAGTAGATCCGGCAGCATTGATAAAGGTGGCCATCCTCCGATGAGTGTCAACATGCTACTAACATGGATGATTACAAAGTTTTCTCTGAATATCGGTGAGATGGGGTATAGGATAAATACAAAACCGAACTCGAGTTAGCCTTCTCAATGTTTATACCACTTTCGTCAGGTCTGCTCCTCACTACACTCGGCTAATGCCCATCGTAGCATAAACATTGACAAGGCTAACTCTCGTTTGGTTTCTGCTAATTATGCTGTAGTTTCGGAAAGAGTTTTCCATCGCCATGTATCATCTAATGTCTAGATAATTAGTAGAAACCAAACGAGAGTCAGCCTTGTCAATGTTTATGCCACGATGGGCAGGTTGTGTATTACTACACGAGGCGTTAGCCGAGTATAGTGAGTAGCAGACCTGACCAGAGTAGCATAAACATTGAGAAGGCTAACTCGAGTTTGGTTTTGTATTTATCCTACCCCATCTCACCGATATACAGAGAAAATTGTGTAATTATCCATGATAGTAGCGTGTTGACACTGCCGGATCTACTTTCGTTATCTGGTCCCTGATTGGTCAGTTTATTTATTCACCTCGGTGCATAAATAGCACTTTATCCAACGCTCCTTCAAATACATTGAGTCAATGTTAAACCTATGGCGTTTTTTATTAGGGGTAGGATAATGTTTTACGCCTAGGTGTCTGTTTATTGGTAGGTGTTGGGTATCAGATACCAGAGAGCATGGTTAGTACAGGACAGCAACACGCAATGGCTATGGAGGGGATTTTAGTGTACTACCCTCTACTCTCCATGTTGTAAAAAAGCAATACTTCCTTCTCAAAGAAATATGGCTCGCTTAGATAAAAACTGCTGTTACTAATATTTTTGTCGTTAATAAAAAGGAAAAAAAGAAAGGAAAATTACATCAACATAGCCTGGACTGATGTCTACATGATGTGTTTACTTTTTTCAGAGTTGGAACATCTGTATTAAGCGCCGATTCCACCAAGCAACCAAAACTTGCCAAAATGGAAATCGAGAAATATCGTATAAGCATAGCTGGCGGTGGAAGCGCACCTTTTTTTTGTTGGTAATTTCGGACGCTTGTACTATTTATCGTGCGAGAGATATTCACCATATAAGATATTCTTTGATACGTTCCAAGGACTTCAGAAACTTTCCTTTAAAGCCTCTGGTTTGGTGGAATCAGCACTTTAGTGGGAGCTGATGGTTAGGCCACTCTAAAAAAAACCTTGTTTCTCATCACCGCGCGCATCTGCAAAAACGATTTTAGAAGATTTTTTTTTTGGTTAAAATAAGATGAACCTCGATAGAAATTATGAAAAGTATGTGTATTTGGTGTCAAATCAAATTAAAGCTCCTCATGCCAGGGATGCTTTCAATGTATAAGCAGTATAAATCTGAAAACCCTGCGTACGCAGACACCCTGCATAAGCAGACATTTTGGCCTGGAACGGAGGGTCACCGCTTACGCAGGGTTTTACCATATGTCTAAAGCCCATTTTATGACACTTTTAAGCCATCTTTGATCCAGCAAAAAACAAAAAAAAAGCGCCCTCATCATATTTTTCATGGCTTGGTGATGAGAAACAAGTTTCTTTTGCTGAGTGGCCTTATGCTGTAGTTTCGGAAAAGGTTTTCCCTTGCCATGTATCATCTAATATCTAGATCTATAATGTTCTACGCCTAAGGCATATGCCTGTAGCTATCAATGTTCTGCCCTCATTAGAGAGGTAAAACTGAGTTGGCGTTCTGCAGATCGTGCTTCCCGCCTTTTACCTGTAACACGATGGTTAATGCTTAAAGCGCATGCGTACGTCTAATTACTTCCGGTCTGTGTACGGAAGTGGATCTTGTTTATTGAACGCATGCCATTCGCCGCTACAAACCCCAGACTCTAAACTAGGAGTAAATAGTATGTTCAACATTGATCAGTAAGCGCGATATTATAAATGAATAACAATTAAAAGGTTTGGGTTACATTCAGTCTATGTATAGTATTCTTTATCTCATCCCTAGTATTTTCTCTCCATAGACTTAACATCGGAAACTCGTATCTAACGCCCATGAGATATTTAGGAAAACTATCCAATGGGGGATTATATCTCAAATAATAGCCTATTAGTCAATATTAAGGGTGAGATAAATTCAGAAACCCTTGCAAGTTTATTGCCAGAGCTCGATCCCATCTCGTTTGAATCACTGCGTAATTCACGCGGCTTCGCCTTGTGAATTACTCTGTAATTCAAACTCGATGGGATATGACCTCAGACCCTAAACGCTCATAGGTTTCCTCTATAGTAACCCACTTGCAGCCATTTTTGCAACTACCTAATGGATTGGACCCAAACATATCAAGCACCAGTCGGTCAATGGGGTATTTTGGTCATGAGTGATTTGTCATGGTCAGCTGGGCATGCCTCTAAGACCCTGAGACACTGGCTCCCTGCTCTGTTCTCACTATCACAGTGAATAGCTCGCAGTTAGTGACGGGATATCTTTTTATAAGCACGCTGGAAGTTCAATGTGACCACTCTAACATCTAGGCGATGTATATTGGTCAGATTTTCTCAGAATATATAGCGGTGCAAGCACGCGCAAAAATCATTCCTTGGTGCTATTGAATTCCTTAATAAAAAAAACCAACCTCAGTAATGATGATATTAACAATTTAAAGATATTATAAAAGATATAAAGAATATAGCTAAGAATATAATACAAAAACTATCATGCAAAATAATAGAGAAAAACAATAATATTAGTTATAGTTTATAATGATGTATTGTT
The DNA here is from genome assembly GCA_950022655.1 of Alentia gelatinosa. Taxonomy (NCBI): domain Eukaryota; kingdom Metazoa; phylum Annelida; class Polychaeta; order Phyllodocida; family Polynoidae; genus Alentia; species Alentia gelatinosa. The sequence goes on along the minus strand of OX465581.1, from coordinate 4,010,893 downwards.
GATAACATAATTTTTCAACTAGTGTAATTGTCTGATATAACACATGTAGGGTGTTTTAACAATGGACAAAGTAGGTAATGCAACGGCATGGAAGTATTTTTTTTCATCTGTACGTTATAGCATAAATTTTTGTTGTTGATAATTTTATCGTTCCTTTGAATTCGTAGAATTCCTGGTTAAAGTTTCTTTGATAAATCCCACTTTTTAGTAAGATAAATTAAAAGGTAAACTCTTGTAATCAGGTTCTGAGACAGTTATTCAATTGATTTTCTCATACATATATGAACAGGTATCCAAATTAAAGTGGAAGTGGCATAGATGTCTGTAGATGCCTGGTTCAAAGTGACATGTTCGGGTACTACTTAGGCCTGGCGTCCACCTACTACGATATAAATTTAGACCTCCCGATATGGCTCCGATACAAAAAGTCAAAATCGTAGACACCCGACGATACAGGTCATTCATCGGGACCAAATCGTAGTCGCCCTTTTACAATAGAATCGTAGAGACGTGGTCAACTGCCCCAATATTAGGTGACCTTGGGAGGTGCATCGTAGACCATATCGGAGCCATATTATGGTAGGTGGACGCCGGGCCTAACAATGAGTTATTTCTGTCATCTAGGATGATTACCTTATAAGGCCTGGCGTCCAGCTACTACGATAAAAATTTAGTCCTGCGATATGATAAAAAAAAAAATATCGGAGACATATCGAGAAGGTGCAAAATCGTAGACATATGTCTAGACATGCCAATCCACCATGCATTGTATGGGTTTTTTATCGGTGTCTAATCGCAGAAATGTGGTCAACTGCCTTGATTTTAGGTGACCTACCGACGCGATTTTGATTTTTTATCGGAAGGTGCATCGTAGACCATATCTGAGCCATATCGTAGTAGGTGGACGCCGGGCCTAACAGTTCAGTTCTAGAGAAACAGCAGATCTAGCCTGGAAGCCTGGAGGGCACATAGGCCAGGTAACGCCCGCCATTTCTTGGTGCATTATGGGTAATGCCTCCATTTTCTGTTGCATTATGGGATTGCGCCACCTTGGCACTCTCCTAGCAGAGACCCTGCGATCTACTTCTGTGAAAGATCTGCTGGGAGAGTGGCACCTTGGCAGTCCTAGACTGTAGTCAAGCAAAGAACCAAGTAAGCTGGCATGACATACAGTTCAAGGTCGTTCACTAACTAGGCGTTACCTGTCCCATATTTCATTGGGGCAGGGAATCAGTCTACAGTAGATCCTGCCAACGAGTATGGAGATAAAGAGGGACATCTGAAGGTTTCTCTCATCCTTATCAGCAGTTAGTACCCCCACCACCCCCACCACTACAGAGAGAAGTGCACCAGGGCCCCCTGGTTGTATAAGCACCCCCTATACGGCGCATAGCCTATGATCCATGGGGGCTGCCATGACGCCCCCGAGTAGGAGTTCTTTACTAATGGAGGTGAAAAAGCAAGAGACATCTAACGGACGTTTTAAGAACTCATACTGTCGTGACGTGTCTGATCACGTGTCACCCACCCCACATGTCTTGGGTGGTTTTCCATTTATGAACTTTTACTGTTGACAAATTTCGTATACCTTTGTAAACTGTATACCTTGTATACTTTATATTTGTCCTTTTCACGTGAAAAATATATTAAACATTTTTCGTCCACAGCTTGGCCTCGTATTAGTCATTATGTCATCTTGCTCTGGGATGGGTGTAGACAGTCAAGGTAACCACGATAGAATATTGAAAGGCAGTTGAATTTTGTAAGAACAAAGAGCAGAATGCAGCTTCTGTCCTCACAAAGGTCCACCATACTGCTGGCCACCTAGTGACTGCTTCATGAACTAACAATGGCTCTGTCCCCTATAGCGCGGCACCCTCTTTTGACACCATGCAGGATACTTTGAAGGTCACATTTTCCGGGGAAATTAATATATGACACATTTCAAGCAGACTTCAATGGGGATAGATATAAGCTGTAGGTAGGTTTTGAATTTTGAAAATTGGTCAAAGTGTTGGAAGTGACACTTTATTTATATCAGAAAAGTACTGAATATCTTGCATTTCTCAAAGCATTTCTTTTTAGTATTAACTGTTTCAAAAATTGGATAACCTTAAGATTGGTGAGAAAGAATAGAACTATAATTTTCTTTTCAAATTAATGCAGAAATAAAGCGTCCCCCCTCCCAAATTTGTCAGAACATGAATATAAGGTTTGATATAATTCTGTTCAAAGAGTTCCTCTCTCTTACCCTACCCACCTCCCCTAACCCTAATTACATGTGGTCATTAGGAGTGGAGGGTGACAACCCACTGAGTGTGACTAAGTGAAAATAAGCAGGTGACAGGAAGTGTAATTTGGAATGGATTACCAAACAAGCTTACAAGTATTAATCATAGTGATCATTTCAAAAATGTAATCAAAGAAGAAATTGTCAAAGGAGGTGTAAAACTGGTATGAGAAATTAATGCTAGCCTTGTAAAATGTATTTTTATAGAGTTTGAAATGTTTAGTGATGAGGAACACCCAGTCAATTTTGTGTTGTGTTTGTATTTTGATTGTTCGTTCGAACCCTGACAAAATAGGGTATACAATGTTGAGCAACCTATTATGGAAAATGATAGCTGTATATGGCCTAGTTCAAAAATTGCGGGAGGTGGGTAGGGTAAGACAGGGGAACTCATTGAACACAATTATATCAAACCATGTATTCATGTTCTGACAAATTTGGGAGGGGGTACGCTTTTTCTTCTGCTTTCATTTGAAGAGAAAATTATAGCTTTATTCATTATTTAATAGGATCTACGAGTATAGAGTATAGAATGTCGATTATATTTATATTAATGTTAATGTTGATATAAATATAATCGACGTGTAAGGAACTCATCTAACTCAAATGTTTAAAACAAAATATACGCAGATGTATATATGTTTATTTAATTATTTGTAATATATTCGTACGACTATCTCTTTGTAAAACACCCATTAGTGGGTGAAAGTGATTGTCTAAAATGAAATTAAAAAAAACACCAAAACATCAACCCCCAACAGTGATAGCCCTCTCTATACTCCATTCTTTATACTCGTAGATCCTATTAAAAAGGATCATGTGCGGCTATGGATTAGTCGCATATGCACTGTTAGATTCCCACATGTGAACGAGATTCATTGAAATCCTGTACAAAAATCAATAGAGCAACGTCCGTAGTGTAAAACCGGAGTGATAAAAGGCTGCAGGTCAGCTTTGGCAGTAAAACTCTCGTAAATTGTTTTCATTCCATGTTTTGATGTGTACATGTTGATCTGGTCAGTGAGCCAGCACCCCTCTCATAAAATCTCACACTCTCTAAGTCGTAATCTGTACAAGGTTCGCAAGACAAGAATTCTTATGGAGCCTTGAGAATCCACTGGCACACAGTATTCCCGCTAGGTGGCATCATTGAAATTATAGGACTCTTTGGGTTGCATTGATGGATTTTTTTTATCAGGGAGGCAGGCTGGTGGATTCTCAAAGCTCTAGGCCTAGTTTCTCAAGAATTCTTTTCAATAGAGCGTAGTGAGAGTACAGAACACAACTAAGAGAATGTGAGATCTTATGAGAGGGGTGCACCTGCGGCTATGGATTGGTCGCATGTACTTTATATTATCCTACCCCTAATATAAATCCCATAGGCTTAACATTGACTTTCCGTATGTGCCCGTATGTCGCATACGGATAGAAAATCGCTCCTAGGAGCGTACAAAAAATGGTCCAATCAGAGATCAGCAGCTGAAGGTAGTTCAAAGCGCCTTCAGAGCAGCAAGGAGAGCTATATGGAGCACTTCAGAAAGTTTTTATCGTGTTTTTTGTTATTATCCTCACATAAAAACATCGTTCACAGGGGGTGAGTTTTGGCTCCGGATATCACTTGGCTCTGCCTCGTGATATCACTACACCAAACTCCAGTCGTCGCATACGGGAGCCCAGATTAAAACTCATCCAGTTTTACGATAGGATTCCCACATGTAAACAAGATTCATTGAAATCCTGTACAAAAATCAATAGAGCAACGTCCGTAGTGTAAAACCAGAGTGATAAAAGGCTGGAGGTCAGCTTTGGCAGTAAAACTCTCGTAAATTGTTTTCATTTCATGTTTTGTTAATCTGGTCGGTGAGCCTGGCCATTGAACGTCCATTAGGGACCGAATCACAGCTGGTGTTCCCGTTAAATACCTTTACTAAACACCTGATCAGGGCCCCTTGAGGCCCCATCACCGATGTAGAAACCCCCATAGGGGCCTCCCCTGAAAGGTGGACTGGGTGTGTGGGTATCACAGTGTCACAACTCGCCCCATTTTTATTTTCTGTTTTTTTAATGAGATATCGGACAATTTACTTTCAAAATGAAACCCATTTCATTTTTCTAGAATGTAGTAAATGTGTGTTATCTTAGCCTGGTCTAAACGTCCATTAGGAACTCGTACTCAACAGGCATGTAAATACGGTAACTCATATTCTATGGGAGATGAACAGATGACTATTTTTATCCTACCCCTTATAAAAAAGCCCATAGGGTTAACATTGTGAATCCGTATTCAACTATGAACTGGATACGGAGTTTCGTAACACACTAGTGTATTACAGTATTTTAATCACGTGAGTAAAATATGGACCAATCATAGAGCAGCACCCCAGCATCTGCGAAAGTAGTTCCAGCAGTTTCGTGGGGCCCTCGATGACATTGCAGAATTACCCTGGAATGCTTACTTGTTAGAGTTTAATTTGATAATTTTTACATTCAGTGGGGGGTAGGATAAAATCAAAACCTTATTCGTTTTGATATTGGCTCCCGTATTCGACTCATGGAGTTTTGGCTCCGGATTTCACTCGGCGCCGCCTCGTGAAATCACTACGCCAAACTCCAGTCGTCGAATATGGGAGCCAATATCAAAACTCATCCAGTTTTACGATAGTATGCTAATGCACTGGACCACACCCATGCACAAATAATGAAAAATATGAGAAATTTATAAGTAAGACTATGAGCTGGTGTATAGCAGAAGTATAGGCATATCCCATATGAAACGTCCTGGTAACAAGAAAGCTGTATCTACGCGAGTGTGTCAGCACAGGCACCCAAGGTGAAGGCCAGTAGGATGGAGAATTTGGGCCAGAGGGTCAGTGCCAGAACACCTACTGTCCCACTTAGCAGGGATGGATCATTTGGGCCAGTAGGTCAGTGCCTTCACACCTACTGGCCCACTTAGCTTGGGTCGGTAGGACAGGTAATTTGGGTTAGTAGGAAAGAGTGACGAGAGTGAGCATTTGGGACAACAACCTTGACACTGTGATGCATGCAACCTCAATACTGGTACCAGCTATATAAGCCAGCTGTACCCATCATTCTGAGTACTTAGTCTGGTGTGTGAGGAACCTGTACTTCCTTGTGGATTACTAATAAAGAAACATTTGAAGTACCTCTCTGAGCAGATCTTATGTGTGAAGGGCTGACACAGCAAAGAAGAAGTTACTCCAGTCATAACTTACTTCAGTGTTTGTGACATATTTTAGGACTATACCAACTACAGTCCATAGATCCCACATCTCTACTCCCCTTGCATACTATACAGTATCCTCATCAGTGCTGCATGCTGGTCTACAGTCCAGCCCACTAAGATTAATGTATTCTCATTTGGAGTGCTCCGAAATATTCACTTCCAAGATATTCACAGATAAGGCGTATACACACGGGGAATAGGACGACCTTGTATACGCAAAAGCATGCCTATATACGTCTGGCACATTCATATGTAAAATGGTGGTTTTCATGCAGTGGAAGGACCACGTACGATCTTCGTTATCTCCATATGATACTAGAGGAAAATTTTGTTCCGGTGAGCAAAAGTTCAAAGTTTTGAGGTAAAGCTCGTAAAAATTACTGGCTTTGGCCACGGGCAGTAATATTTCCAAGCTTTACCGACTAACTTTGACTTTTGATTCCCGGTACTTGGTTTCGCTATTCCTATATACCTTGAAATATCGATAAAAATGTTTATTTCTTTTCCTGCGATAGCCCCAGAAAAAGGGCCACCGCTGCTCTTTATGTCACGTGGTCAGGCCGGGACAAAAACGTCAGCCCGGGACGAAAACGTCAACCTGGGACGAAAACGTCAGCATCGCTACATAACTTATAATTACTGCACCCCCAGCAGCGGTATGTAACTATAGAGGTTTCGGAAATTGGTATATAGTAATGATGATTATTCAACAAATAGCGTCAGGTAATCGATGGGTCGTGGTAAATGCCATAATCAGTAGTAATGATAGCCAGATGGAAAGCCTGCATCTGAGTATTGCATTAGGCATCGGTGACAAAGCCAGTGCTCACTGGCTCCTTGCACCTTTACCGCATTAACTAATGACACTCCTAGACAACTGGGACCTGTTTCACTAGATTCGTGACATGTCTAGATGGCGTCTTGATGGTGTGTCCAATTTCATAGGAACTCAACATTAGACTTTATTTTGTCCGTTCTTGCTTGCACTGTTGGTGCCGCTTTTCATATCTGTCTAACACTTTTGTCACGAAACCAGTGAAACAGGTCCATGATGTGTAGATTTGTCTAATTCTTATGTTTGGTGTCTGTCTTTTCCTAAGGGCAGCTACTTGTGTTGTCACAAAACTAGACAACCCCAATGTCTGTATGGTGTCACAGACATGTCACAAAACTAGTGAAACAGGTCCATGATGCGTAGATTTGTCTAATTCTTATGTTTGGGGTCTGTCTTTTCCTAAGGGCAGCTACTTGTGTTGTCACGAAACTAGACAACCCCAATGTCTGTATGGTGTCACAGACATGTCACAAAACTAGTGAAACAGGTCCATGATATGTAAATTTGTCTAATTCTTATGTTTGGGGTCTGTCTTTTCCTAAGGGCAGCTACTTGTCTTGTCACAAAACCAGACAACAACAATGTCTGTATGGTGTCACAGACATGTCACGAAACTAGTGAAACAGGTCCATGATGTGCAGATTTGTCTAATTCTTATGTTTGGGGTCTGTCTTTTCCTAAGGGCAGCTACTTGTCTTGTCACAAAACCAGACAACCACAATGTCTGTATGGTGTCACAGACATGTCACAAAACTAGTGAAACAGGTCCATGATATGTAAATTTGTCTAATTCTTATGTTTGGGGTCTGTCTTTTCCTAAGGGCAGCTACTTGTGTTGTCACTAAAATAGTCAACCCCAATGTCTGTACGGTGTCACAGACATGTCACAAAACTAGTGAAACAGGTCCAAGGACCTGGTTCAGACCGTCCTAGGCAAAGGAGATCAGAAAGTTATGGTACAAAATTGGCGTTAGATTAGTAAGAAAAAAGAGTTCCCGCGAAACAGAAAAGCAAGTTTCAGTTTTTTCTCTACAGGAGATACTCACTCTTGAGACATTCCAGTCTCCTTGCACAGCACTGGTTCTGTCTGTCTCTATGTGAATCTTTGTAATTCAAATCAAGATTTCCATTCTGTTTAATTATTTTTTTAATAGCAGCATTTTTTGACGTCAAAAAGATACAATTGGTTCGGCAGAGGTTTGTGGCTTCTGGCGGGTCATTGAGCTCCGCAGTACGAAATACTCACAAACGAACATACACTGCACCCCTCTCCGCTTATACACGCCCCGCAGTGACACCCCTCACTCTCGCATCGCTGCTCCTACAACGCACACTGCACATATTTATTTTCCCACCATCCCACATCCTTTCACTCACATTCGCTTTTGCTCATCGCATTTTATTACAAATATCTATTCTTATCAATCATTTTATCAATATCTACCATTCTAATAATCTCATACATTTATGATTATTAAAATGTATCTCATAAAATTTTATGCACAAAAATAAAATTTTATTTTCCAAACAATTGCCACATACAAACAATAGAGAGTTATTGCTGCTTATTTTTTTGTGGATACTTAGATCCTTCACCAAATAAAATACAGTAATGAGCATAGGTGCTACAGAACTAAATCATTTCAGGTGTTTATAAGAGGAAGTGTACATTCCCAGTGTGGTTATAAAAGATTCAGAAGTATCAATCTTAAGGATGTAAAAGTATGGGAAAAGCTACCAACCTACGTTCAATCAGAAACTGCGATAAGTAACTTTAAACAACATATAAAAGTCTTTTTGGACGAAATTCCAGATTTTTGGTTATAATTTATTGGAACATTTCTACTACCAACCACCACCACTTTTTCTCTTTTCTTTTCTTTTTTGTCCTTGTTTCCGTCTCGTATGTTTTGTACTTAATGAACTGTATTGTTCTGTATGTCCTGTATTGTACTGTACTGTCTTGTTATGTGATAAACACTATTCTAGACCGTGAGGCCCGGCGTCCACCTACTACGATAGAATCGTAGACCTCCCGATATGGCACCGATACAAAATGTCAAAATCGGTGCCATATCGGGATGGTGCAAAATCGTAGACATATGTCTAGACATGCCAATCCACCACGCATTGTATGGGGGTTTTTTCGGCGCTAATCGCAGAAACGTGGTCAACTGCCCCGATATTAGATAACTTTTCGACGCGATTTTGATTTTTTATCGGGAGGTGCATCGTAGGGCATATCGGAGCCATTTCGTAGTAGGTGGACGCCGGGCCTAAATCAAATGGTAAACATTGACCTGGACCAAGGTCCTACAGCACTTGTATAAGGAGAATGCTCATTTGTTGTCTGCTTGTATAGACATACATTTAAAAACGCCTATCTAAGGTGAACTGTATCGTCTACCTTTTTTTCCTGAATAAAAAAAAAGAACAAAAAAAAAGGATGACTATCTTAAGGAGGACAGACACAGGGGGGCGGGAGACAAGATATACAGGAGACAATAGGAGAGAAATAAAATGAAACACTTGTGCAAAGAAAAGGGGAGAGCAACCAATCTAAATTACATCCGTTTCAACAGTTTATCCCACTCTCTGAATTTCTCAGGTTTCATTCTGTTTAAAATTAGTTTTTTTCCTTCAACACATGAAGAGTCCATTATTTGTAGTGTCAATGAACTATAACTTCCGTACCATGATCACCCAGCTTTCCTTTAGGAAATTGGATATGCATTCAAATTCTAATTTGTAGTACTTCTCTGGTGTGTTATTTCACAAAACCAGTGAATTAAATTGAGGTCAATAGATGTTTTATTGTTAACTTGAGTTGGTGTACTGGGACCTGTTTCACTAGTTTCGTGACATGTCTGTGACACCATACAGACATGGGGGCTGTCTAGTTTCCTGACAACACAAGTAGCTGCCCTTAGGACAAGACATACCCCAAACATAAGAATGAGACAAATCTACACATCATGGACCTGTTTCACTAGTTTCGTGACAAAAGTGTCAGACAGATATGAAAAGCGGCACCAACAGTGTAAGCAAGAACGGACAAAACAAAGTCTAATGTCTAGTTCTTATGAAACCGGACAAACCATCTAGACGCCATCTAGACATGTCATGAAATTAGTGAAACAGGTCCCAGGTTAGTTTGTAGTGTTGACACAGCGTTTCAGCCAGTGGCAGCCTTCAGCAGGGATATCTAATGTGGTAAAATTTAGTACTTTGCTGAAGTAGTGATTTTGAGTATTTTTTCTAAAGTTGGAAAATTGATTACTTTTCTCATTTTTTTATATTTTATATATGTTTATTTCGCATACATTTCAACACACTTGTTACATTCTTGTACTTTATAATAAAACAATCATGTTATTCTTCGGATTTCAAGTGAGTTACAAAAACTTTTTGTATCTTTTATACAACTTGTTAATCAAACATCATAATTACTTATAACTTACTAACTTTTGTTTTAGCTAACTGTGTATACTCATCTTCCCTCGATGGACAACATGAGGAGATTAATAACCCTACGGTAATAATCATCTCAGAGAAGCCACCCTTAATTCGTGCCTCCATTCATACCTTAATCATCATTTCTGGCTGAAGCACACCTGATGGTAAAAATCATTAACCCCCGGAGCACCATGGCCCCCAAGGCTGGAGCAGGTAAGAATTGACAATTAAAAACCGTTAATTGGACGAACTGATTAAGACATGGGGGATGACACACATGGGCCGAAGTACTAAGGTTTCTCAGATGGGCGATAATGGGGAGTTTCCCGGCTTCCTGCTTGAGGCGCGTGGACATGTATCAAAGATGGCAGGGGGACATCACTCTCCAAGCAGATTCTACGTGCCGATTAGGCTTAGAGTTGTCCCAGGATCTCTGCTAGGAGAGTGGGTGATACGACCGGCATTGCAGGATCTCTGCTGGGAAACAGTCTTATAATTAATGACCCAGAGTTCAGGATCTCTGCTGGGAGAGTGGGTAACATGACCCACGGTGCAGGATCTCTGCTGGGAAACAGTCTTATAATTAATGACCCAGAGTGCAGGATCTCTGCTTGGAGAGTGGGTGATATGACCCTATTGCAGGATCTCTGCTTGGAGAGTGGCTGATATGATGCACATTGCAAGATCTCTGCTGGGAGATTGGGTGATATGACCCGCATTGCAGGATCTCTGCTGGGAGAGTGGCTGATATGACCCGCATTGCAGGATCTCTGCTGGGAGAGTGGGTGATTTGACCTGCATTGCAGGATCTCTGCTGGGAGAGTGGGTGAATTTATCCTCATTGTAGGATCTCTGCTGGGAGAGTGGGTGATTTGACCCGCATTGTAGGATCTCTGCTGGGAGAGTGAGTGGGAATGAGACTGGAGCTCCCTGTGTGCCCTGATACAGCCTACAGTGTCTTGTGGCTTCGTTATTTCAGTTTGCTTCGCATTCTTGCTAGCAGATCGGTCTACCTGTACTTCAGAGAGTGTTACGTTTATTACCGAGAAGACACGTGACATACACCATCATCAAATGCCCAGAGCGGACCTGACAGAAACTCACACCTGTATCCACAGCGCATCGCGTGGCAGAGTATTCAGCAATCATCCAAATGACCAACAAATGTACCGGTACACCTAGACTTCCTCAAGTCTTTGATTATGAACATTCATTAAATGATGAAACACTATAAGAATAAGGTTCATTAAAGTATGTAACCTTCTTTGCCTGGACCATGAATCAAAGACTTGTCCACTATGAACCAAATCTCCTGTTTATGGCCAAAGCCACTCCCTGTATCCCTATACCTCCTCCTACCCCATCCCCCTCCCCTCCTCCCTGGCCACCTATGTTGTCATAGCCATAAATTTATCACTGTATCCCAGTGAGGAGGGTAGCCATAGGATGCAGGGACTGGAGCCTGTATCCCAGTGAGGAGGGTAGCCATAGGATGCTGGGACTGGAGCCTGTATCCCAGCGAGGAGGGTAACCATAGGATGCAGGGACTGGAGCCAGTATCCCAGTGAGGAGGGTAGCCATAGGATGCAGGGACTGGAGCCTGTATCCCAGTGAGGAGGGTAGCCATAGGATGCTGGGACTGGAGCCTGTATCCCAGTGAGGAGGGTAGCCATAGGATGCAGGGACTGGAGCCTGTATCCCAGCGAGGAGGGTAACCATAGGATGCTGGGACTGGAGCCAGTATCCCAGTGAGGAGGGTAGCCATAGGATGCTGGGACTGGAGCCTGTATCCCAGTGAGGAGGGTAGCCATAGGATGCAGGGACTGGAGCCTGTATCCCAGTGAGGAGGGTAGCCATAGGATGCTGGGACTGGAGCCTGTATCCCAGTGAGGAGGGTAGCCATAGGATGCAGGGACTGGAGCCAGTATCCCAGTGAGGAGGGTAGCCATAGGATGCTGGGACTGGAGCCTGTATCCCAGTGAGGAGGGTAGCCATAGGATGCAGGGACTGGAGCCTGTATCCCAGCGAGGAGGGTAACCATAGGATGCAGGGACTGGAGCCAGTATCCCAGTGAGGAGGGTAGCCATAGGATGCAGGGACTGGAGCCTGTATCCCAGTGAGGAGGGTAGACATAGGATGCAGGGACTGGAGCCTGTATCCCAGTGAGGAGGGTAGCCATAGGATGCAGGGACTGGAGCCGGTATCTCAGTGAGGAAGGTAGCTATAGGATGCAGGGACTAGAGCCGGTATCTCAGTGAGGAGGGTAGCTATAGGATGCAGGGACTAGAGCCAGTATCCCAGCGAGGAGGGTAGACATAGGATGCAGGGACTGGAGCCTGTATCCCAGTGAGGAGGGTAGCTCTAGGATGCAGGGACTAGAGCCGGTATCTCAGTGAGGAGGGTAGCTATTGGATGCAGGGACTAGAGCCGGTATCTCAGTGAGGAAGGTAGCTATAGGATGCAGGGACTAGAGCCGGTATCTCAGTGAGGAGGGTAGCTATAGGATGCAGGGACTAGAGCCTGTATCCCAGCGAGGAGGTCAGCCATAGGATAGATTCTTTAAGTAAACGTTGCGCATGGCATCTTGGTTTTGTGAAAAATTCTGACAAATTAATTGAGTTTTTTGTGGGAAAATTCGATTAATTGAGTTTAACTTAACTATGATTTTCTAAATTTTCAGATTCTTTAAGATAACGTTGCGCGTGGCATCCTGATTTAGTGAGAAATGAGAAATGATTATTTGAGTTGATGTTGGTAAATTAGATTAATTGAGTTGAACTGTAGAATAAAGGCCGTTAAACACAATATGGTATTGATTGGATAACATTTGTTACATCATTGTCTATTGAATATATCTTACAATACTCCATGGGCATTGAGTACGAACTCCCAACGTGAACCCTATGGGAAAAATCACCAGGGGTATTTAATTACAATTATTTCCCCTTATTTTTGTCCCACAGGATTCACATTGGTAAGAAAGAAATTGATGAGTTTTCAACATCGAGTTTGGAGTGCTCAGTAATATGAACGAGGCGATATTCTGAATCGTTCCAAACGAGATGGCTAATAGGGAGTAAGACGAAGCACGAATATGTTTCTGATTTGATCTTAGCCTGGAAATATCTGTCTGTTTATCACCCGTTGAGAATGAGTTACCATTCTCACAAGCCTGTTTAGAACTGCTTCCTAACGCTAAGCCTGGAGACATTTTTTCCAGATTAAGATAATAACTCGTTCTCCATGCTCCTACGAGTATTGCAGTCCGTTCTCCATGGTCTATATCCTGTGTATCGTACATTCTTTTAGTGTGTACAGGGGTGAGATAAATACAGAAAACAACTTGTTTCGGTCAAAGTCGTTGTTCTCCAACTCGTTTGAATGCTACGTGATATTCACTCGGCTGTCGCCTCGTTCATATCACTCCGCATCAAACTTGTGGAGAACGACAACTTTGACCAAAACTTGTTGTTTTATTCTTCAAAGGCATATCAGACAATTTGGCTTAAAAATCAAAACCCATGTCATTTTCCTGAAACTTCAATATGATGATCTTGAAGAATTATGGAACACATATATCTAACTTGCTCGTTTTTGATCAATGTTATGACAATTTTATAAAAGAATATATAGATATTTTAAAAAGTGTTTGTTCACGTAGTAAAACCCATGTCATCTTCCTCAAACTTTCACGGACTATATTGGAGGTCACCATGCTTGTTTTGGAAAGAATTAAAGAAAACCATAATATTCCGCACATGTCCTATGTCATTCAAGTAATTGTTAATTGGCTTATTTTCCATAGAATATACTCATTTAGAATTAAAAATAATCACAAAGAACCAGTTTTGACTAATAATTGACAATATTCAAAAATCGCTAGGTGGCGCCACCGTGGAATGTAGGATATGCCTTTAATGTATAGCATACAGCATCAAGGCGTACGTATACTAGGAGCAAAAAGTATGTTCATTATTGATGAATGAGCGGGCAGTATACATGAATAACAATTAGAAGGTTTGATTACATTCAATCCTAGGATAGTTTTCTATGGCCCACTTGCACCCAGTCAACTTGCCATTTATCCAACTGCTTGAGTCTAGGATCCAAACACATCAAGCACCAGTGGGTCTTGAAGTATTTCGGTCTTGAGTGATTGGTCATGGTCAGCTGGGCACACCTCTAAGACACTGAGACACTGGCTCCCTGCTCTGTTCTCAATACCACAGTGAAAAGCACACAGATAGTGAAGGGATAGTTTCTATGCGGTAACCTGAAAGTCTATATGGGCCACTCTAACCTCTAGATAATGTATATAGTGCGTGCATCCACGCTCTAAAAACTAGAATGGAGGCGCCAAAAAAAAGAGGTATGGGGCTACTCTCACCTCTAGATGATGTATAAATAGACAATAATCGATGATTTTGTGGACAGGCGGCCGTAAACCACGAGGGGTTGACGCGTTGTAATACACGAGCGCTAGCGAGTGTGTTACGAGGTCAACCGCGAGTGGTTTACAGAGTCGCCTGTCCAAAAGATCATCGTTTATTGTATTTATTATCCATCTTTTCGAATACATTAAACCCAGTAGTTGTCATATTAACGGGTATAACAATAGGAACTATTTCTCTGCTCTATAGCAAAAGGGACTATTTTTCACGTATACCACGGTTTTGAAGCCGTATACCACAGGTTTGAATCCGCATACCACAGTTATGGTATCTGACAGGTTGTATACAATGGGTAGTGGTTTACTGAGTCCCTATACATTTTCAATGGGGGCTTTGTATACGATGGATAATAAAGAGGGAGAAAGAAGAGTATTGTCCATTTATACGATTCTCGATGCAGTTCTCTCTCGCTTTCTGTCTCTCTCTCTGTCTCCTAATCCAGTGAGGGGCATCTTCGAGGAAGTAACACCCCCTTCCCTCTCTATCATATTCCCTCTCTCTCCCCTCCTCTCTCCCTCTACCTACTCTCTTCCCCTTCTCTCTCTTCTTCCTCTCCTCTCCCCTCTCTCCCCTCCTCTCTCCCTCTCTGCCCATTCTCCCATCTAGCTCAATTCCTCCCATCTCTGCCCTCCCCTCTTTCCCCCTAACGTCTTTTCTTTTCTCTCTCTCTTCCTCTATCCCCATCACTCCCATCCCCTCCACCCTGTATCAACTTTTTACCCATCTCTCTCCCATTCTCTTCCCTCCCCCCTCCTCTCCCCCTCCAGATCCTTTCTCCTTTCTAATCCATCCTCTCTGCCTCTCTCTCAAACCTCATCCACGCTCTAAAAACTAGAATGGAGGCGCCAAAAACAAGAGGTATGTGGATTTCTTCTCCCAGTCATGGTCTTGGTCTTGCTCCTCCTCAGGGCCCCGTTGCTCCACTTTTTGTGGTATCGCTATAATCGGATCGCAATTTGAATATTACGAATACTTTAACGATCTGACTGAAAAAGCGTTGCTCCCGTAATATCGGATCGTATCTGTATATTCCTGCGGTAAATATACTTTTTACGATGCGATAGCGATACAACAATTCAGGGGCACATATTGAATGAGACAGGGGGAGATTAATTAGTTCTTTAATTAAATACAGATGGCACCATAGTTAAAACTGATCTGACACCTGGTGGTGTGGATCGCTAGGTAGAAGTCGTTTCTTACGCGGCGATGTGCCTTTGCGATTACAACGCGATCCGCAAAATTTCAGGAGCAACGTTTAGGCCCTGGGCCCCATTGCTCCACTTTTTGTGGTATCGCTAGCTATAATCGGATCGTAATTATATTTTTACGAATACTTTAACGATCTGACTGAAAAAGTGTTGCTCCCTTAATATCGGTTCGTATCTGTATATTCCTGCGGTATCGCTACTTTTTACGATGCGATAGCGATGCAACAATTCAGGGGCACATATTGAATGAGACAGGGGGAGATTAATTAGTTCTTTAATTAAATACAGATGGCACCATAGTTAAAACTGATCTGACACCTGGTGGTGTGGATCGCTAGGTAGAAGTCGTTTCTTAAAGCGCCAGATCCAATAAGGCGACCAAACGAATGCGTCTGCGATCTATGCGACTGTGCGAATCCCATGCGATGATATTCAATATATTGAATATTGTCGCGAGGCATTCGCATATCCATGTGAACGTTTGCGAACGTCTGCAAACATCTGTCCACGTACAAATTTCTGCGAACGTCTGCGAACGCAAACTCGCATGGAAAATCGCCTTAGTGGATCTAGCGCTGAAATTCCGCGGCGATGCGCCTTTGCGATTACAACGCGATCCACAAAATTTCAGGAGCAACGTTTAGGCCCTGGGATCGCTATTCTGCGATCGCTATTCTGCGATCTGCAACTCTGTCATAAACGTGGAGCAACGGGGCCCTAAGGAGTACAGAGCCTACAAGGGATGACCTTTCTATTGTGCGGATTTCGTGCGTTCCTCGGCACGACTTGTTCACGGATTTATGTTGACGGCTTGTTACCGATATAGACCCAGAGAGAAGGGCGACTGTCGGAATGAGACGGAGAGCAGGCGCCATCATTAGACAGCTCTTTTGTGATTCATCCCCTACTTATACAGCTAGAGCCTAAAAAGCAAAAGCTAAACAAAATCAAGAAGCAATTGAAAATGATTAGGAATGAGAAAATCCCGTGATTATTTCTGGGAATGGTAATTTTCTTGAAGTTCTAATCTATAAGCCTAACAATCATTTTCTTAATCTAAATTAATCTTAATAAATGATTTAACCATGAATATTATTATCTGTCGAATAGTGATAGATTCTCTAAAAATAGCTGTTTGTTTATGAGCTCACATTGTATTGTTTATAATGTGTATATTGATATTGTTTTTCTTTGTTTACTATATTATTTTGTTGTTGCAAGAAAACTACATGGCATAGGGAAAGGAGAAAATGAACTGGATAGCAAAAATGTAAGCCTAAATGGGGGCACATGGAAACCAGCAATTGTATTTGTTGAGTGCCGTCAGGATAAATAAATGTCTTTAAAAAAATTTAAAAAAAGTCAGTAGCTTTATCATCCATCTATTTATAGCACAGATTCCATCGGCCGACGAAATCGGTGGAGATTTTTGAGTACCCCGAAAGTCTGTCGGTGGTGGTACCGGCTGGACTGGGCTTCAGTATAGAAAAATCGGTGAGGGTAGAAGACCAAGCCTTCACTCAGTGGTGGGTGGTGCCACATTACATAATCTAAGCAGAAAAAGTCGTGGGTCATTTTGGGTCAGCAGTGCAAAAAGTCGGTCGGTGACAGGATGTAGATCGGTGACGGGAAATTGACCAATGGAAACGGGCCTTATGTATTGAAAATGTATGGGGCCACAGTGAACCACTTCCCTTTGTTTCTAAAACATCAGAACTCGTAATCATTGCTTACGGATCTCAAATCCATTTATCATAGGCCCCAAAGCCATTCATAACTGGACAATAAACTCCTAAGCAGATTCCAGGGACCTGTTTCAGTAGTTTCGTGACATGTCTAGATGGCGGCTGTGACACCATACGGACAGATCACAAGACTGCAATCGATGACACACAGAGTTTCACTCACTTGTCGTAGGAATTAAGCAATGACACTTTAAAATGAGTAGGGGATACATATAACCTATAATCGTTCAAAATATGACTCTCTGATATTGGCTAGACTTTTTCCGCTGTTGCTTGCACTGTTGGTGCCGCTGTTGATGTCTGTCTAGGCCTAATGTCACAAAACTACTGAAACAGCTCCCTGGTCTCTTTGTTCAAGGAGGGCAATGGTAATCTCTACTAATATACCCTATAATGTGGCTATTCCTGATATTAATTCATTTACGGATGTTGTATGCTCCGGGTGGTGCATACGGAAAAATAGTGCGTACGGAAAAATAGTGCATAACTAAAATGAACTGATATCGATATGCCACTTGCCCAGAAAAGGTGGATAATAAATACAATATAGACTGGTTTCAGATAAAAGAGGTTGTATGCTCCTCAGAGTTGACTCTGCGCAATATCCTCGCATACGCTTGGATATTACTATGCGTCGACTCCTCAGAGCATACGGCCGCTTGTATCTGAAACCAGTCAATATTGCGTAGATGTGCTTCTGAACAGATTTGTAGTCTCTTTGTGCAAGGAGAGTAAATCACCCCTCTCATAAGATCTCACGCTCTCTAAGTGGTATTCTGTACTCTCACTATGCTCTTTGGGAGAAGAACTAGGCTTGGCGCCTTGAGAATCCACTGTCACACACTCCCTTGCAAAAGACGCACAGCAATGCAACCCAAAGATTCCTATAATCTCAATCATGCCAATTAGTGGGAATACTGTGTGCCAGTGGATTCTCAAGGCTCTAAGTCTAGTTTGTTGTAAATTGTTCTCCCATAGAGCGTAGTGAGAACCTTGTACAGAATACCACTTAGAGAGTGTGAGATCTTATGAGAGGGGTTGGGGAGGCAGGCCAGTGGATTCTCAAGGCTCTAAACCTAGTTCATTAAGAATTCTACTCCCATAGAGCGTAGTGAGAGTACAGAATACCACTTAGAGAGTGTGAGATCTTATGAGAGGTGGTGGGGAGGCAGGCCAGTGGATTCTCAAGGCTCTAAGCCTAGTTCATTAAGAATTCTACTCCCATAGAGCGTAGTGAGGGTACAGAATACCACTCAGAGAGTGTGAGATCTTATGAGAGGGGGTGGGGAGGCAGGCCAGTGGATTCTCAAGGCTCTAAACCTAGTTCATTAAGAATTCTACTCCCATAGAGCGTAGTGAGAGTACAGAATACCACTTAGAGAGTGTGAGATCTTATGACAGGGGGTGGGGAGGAAGGCCAGTGGATTCTCAAGGCTGTAAGCCTAGTTCATTAAGAATTCTACTCCCATAGAGCGTAGTGAGGGTACAGAATACCACTTAGAGAGTGTGAGATCTTATGAGAGGGGGTGGGGAGGCAGGCCAGTGGATTCTCAAGGCTCTAAACCTAGTTCACTAAGAATTCTACTCCCATAGAGCGTAGTGAGGGTACAGAATACCACTCAGAGAGTGTGAGATCTTATGCACCGTATGTCTCGTTTTCCCCTGTGTCTGTCCTGCTAGTTATCATAAAGACAGATACTTCTGAATCTTTTCTAACCACACTAAGAGGGGGCGTCCACCAACCACAACAGGGCTGCGACACGCGCCGACAAGAAAGTTCCAATCGGTGCCTTGTCGCAGTATTGTCGTGAGGAGGGGAGCTGTCGTGACCCCTTGTCGCAGCCTGTCGGGAAGTGCATGCTCCACCTAAATATTCTATCGTAGACCTCTGCGACAACCTCCAGACATGCTAGACACGCCACGACACGACATGGCTTCAAAATCGAACATGCTGTCGTAACCTTGTCGGAAGGCCCCCGGCAGGCCCCCGACAAGCTTCATGTCGCAGCCTGTCGTCCACCAACCTCGACAAGGCTACGACAAGGCTTCCAATCGTAGAGCTGTCGTGGACCTTGTCGGAAAGCCGTTGTCACAGCCTGGTCGTGGTTGGTGGACGCCCCCTCTTAAGATGCACGCTACCTCTTATAAATACCTGAAATGAAGTTGCCCTGTAGCACCTAGGTTCATAGTACAGTAGCTGTAACTAACGGACACCCTCCCCTGAAAGCGGACACCCCGCGTTAACGGACACCTTTGCTCGGAACGGTTCCCTCTATAAGATGTTTATTCCAACCTCGCGTAAGGGGACACCCCACGTAAGCGGACACTTTGGTCTGGAACGGAGGGTGTCCGCTTACAGGGGGTTCTACTGTATTTCATTGAGTGAAGGATGGAAGTGTCCATCTAAAGATACGCAGCAATAATTCTTTTTTTCTTTTTTTTTTAATAGCGGCGTTTATTGATATAAAAAATACAATTACAATGAGATATTTCGACATAATTTCTACAAAATGTCAAAGGAAGAACAGATTATACCACATTCAAATTCAAACAATAAAGAATTATGATGAAATCATTGTTGCTTATTTTTTATGGATATTTAGATCCTTCACCAAACAAAATACAGTATTTGTTTGAACTGATATTGGTTATCAACTGTTCTTCTTTTAACATCTTGCTGAAACAATATCATGGATATCTCATTCGATTTTAATCTTATTGTTGTCAACAAACGCTACTATATGAAAAATAAAATATATATACTCCAAAAACTGTATCTTCATCTAGAACTTCCAAACATCCTAAACTAACCCCGAGCCAGATAGACACCTTCACAAAGAAATTCGATATCATCAAGATGATCCTTTTTGTCTGTAGATGAGAGCCACTTATCACTGTGTGAAAACTACCAGTTTATATATTTATTATCCATCGTATACAAAGCCCCCATTGAGAATTCAAAACCACGGGAAAAATAGTCCCTTTTCCTATAGAGCAAAGAAATAGTTCCTGTTGTTATACCCGTCAATATGGCAATTAATGGGTTTATTTTATTCGAATAGATGGATAATAAATGCAACAAACGATGATTTGGTGTATTACTACGCGTCAACCTCTCGTGGTTTACAGCCGTCTGTCCACAAAACCATCGATTATTGTCTATGTATACACCCGGCGTATATATAGGTATGATTTTGGGTATACAAGGTATTCCTATTTTCCGTTGTGTATACACCTCATCTATAGACGTGTAAAACGTATATGACCTTCATATACATGTCCCGCACACAATATTCCTCTTCATTTAAACTTTGCGGTAAATACAGCCATTAGAAGAGGAAACGTGTCAATATACAGCCGATATGTGCACTTAGTGGATGTGATTTTAATTCTACGGTATCTTATTAGTGGGATCATATTTTATCTTTCTTTTAACCTCTATAGCCCCCTGTAGCCCTCTTTTTAGCCTCTGTAACTAGACCCATCATGGATAGTTTTTGATGATTATTGGATGACTGTGATGTAAGGTTCTCCTTTATTCATCAAAGGTCGAATACGCCAGGAGTAGCGGTGAGAAAAAAACTGCCTCCCAATAAAAGAGAATTCCTGATGCAGGGAGCTTCTCCTCAGACTTAGGTGTTTTTTTTTCTTTTTGTATCATTCATTCTTTTAGTGTGTGCAGGGGTGAAATAAATACAGAAAACAACTCGTTTCGGTCAAGGCATATTGGACAATTTGGCTTGAAAATAAAAACCCATGTAAAATTCCTGAAAATATAATAAGATGATCTCCAAGTGTTGTGGAACACATATCTAACTAAAAGATTGGGGTTACCATGCTGGTTTTGATTTGTGAATCAATATTATGATAATTTCATATCAGAATATAGAGATATTCTAAAACGTGTTTTTTTACATAGTAACCCATTTTCCTCAAACTTTACAGAATAAAGTCTATATAGTACTAGTTATTTAAGTTTTAAAAACCATAGGTCAACATCCTTGTTTTTGAAGGAATCGATGAAATCCATATTTTTTCAGTATATTTCCTATGAAAATCAAGCAAATGTAATTTGGCCTCTTATACCTATTAAGATTGGATAAACTGGACAAAATATCAAATTTACTCATATAGAATTAGAAGGAATCCCAAGAAACCAATTTTGAATAATTATTGACATCATTTAAAAATCCCCAAGTGACGCCACTGTGAATTGTAGGATATGCCTTTAAGGCCCAGATTCACTGCTGTTAAAGTGTCATATGTGGTGTGATATTGGAAAAGGAGACGCATGTGGAGCGGCTGGGAAACCCTTCTGACAAGCCTTGAGAATCCACTGGCACACAGTATCCCCGCTAGGTGGCATCATTGAGATTATAGGAATCTTGGTTGCATTGATGTACGTCTTTAGCACGGAAGGCAGGCCAGGGGATTCTCAATGCTCTAAGCCTAGTTCTTTCAGAATTCCTCTCCATAGAGCGCAGTGAGAGAACAGAATACCACTTGGAGAGTGTGAGATCTTATGAGAGGAGTGCGTAGCAGAATGCTAGGAGCAATTGATATGTTCATCATTGATGAATGAGCGTGGAATTATAAATGAATAAAAAGTAAAAGAACGTGCAAATAAGTCAAGATGCGTAGAGAAGCGTACAGCAGCGTACAAGAAACGTAGGAATCTTTGGTTGCATTGATGTACGTCTTTAGCACGGAAGGCAGGTCAGTGGATTCTCAATGCTCTAAGCCTAGTTCTTTCAGAATTCCTCTGCATAAAGCGCAGTGAGAGAACAGAATACCTCTTGGAGAGTGTGAGATCTAATGAGAGGGGTGCCAGCCTTACAGGTGGGACAAGCACTGGGAAGGCAAACAAGTGGTACTCGGGTTAGCTTCGACTTTCCTGAAACCTGGGGGCCATTGAAAAATAATTCTGTGATACAAAAAAGTATTGTACAAGTCTCGTTGGTGCCAAAACCTAGCATAAAAAAGTAGGTCGTAGGCATAGAGCCTTTGACAATACGAGAACCTTAAATGTTGTAGGCAATGTAGCATAAGAAATCGTTAATTTTGAAAATGTCATCCATTTTGTCGTCCATTTATTGTCCCGAAAGAAAGCTCTAGAGGTGTTGTAGATGATGTCAAACTCGTTTTACATCCACTAAATCTCATTCAAATTATATTTTGAAATAAGAATTATATATGTATGTAATACGTGTGTACCAAATTTCATCATTTATAAGAATCAGCACGAGTTATTCCAAGGAGGTCCGATGTGCTCCGAACCTCCCCAAGCAGCTCCGAGAAGCTCCGATGTATTCTGAACCTCACCGGGGCAATCCGAGCAGCTCCGATGTGCTGCAAACCTCTCCGAGCAGTTCCGAGCAGCTCCGAATAGCTCCGAACCTCCCCGAGCCACTCCGAGCAGCTCCGATGTGCTCCGAACCTCCCCGAGCAGTTCCGAGCAGTTCCGAGTAGCTCTGAACCTCCCTGAGCCACTCCGAGCAGCCCCGATGTGCTCCGAACCTCTCCGAGCAGCTCCGAGTGACTCCGAGCAGCTCCGAGTTGCTGCGAGCTTTTCCGAAACACCCCAAATAACTCCGAGCAGTTCCGATGTGCTCGGAACCTCACCGAGCAGTTCCGAGCAGCTCCGAGTAGCTCTGAACCTCCCCAAGCCACTCCGAGCAGCTCCGAGTAGCTCCAAACCTCCTCGAGCCATTCCGAGCAGCTCCGATGTGCTCCGAACCTACCCGAGCAGCTCCGAGTAGCTCTGACATGTTCCGTGTCACTCCGAGCAGCTCCGAGTTGCTGCGAGCTTTTCCGAATTGCTCTCAACTGCTCCCGAGCTGCTCATGACTTGTCAAAGACTCAGGATGAGCATCTCAGTAAAGAGACCAGCCTCAGGCAGCTGTCCAGCTAAGATGAATACCGTATGAGTCTACAGCCTTGTAGGAGCATCATCCCCCACAGGGACAACGATTAAAAATAAAAATACACAAGCAAGTGCACAGCGTGGGCAATAGGGTGTGGTGCTAGTAGACAGTTTACAGAGGAATTCTTTTATCCAGGCCTCAAGCCATGTATATGAAATAACTCTTTTTATTTAACATAAAGAAGCATAAAGTGCCACAGGAAAAACACAAAAAAGGGCTCTCCTAGAAACTGGAATGTTACCAGGGCAACAATTCTTCCATGAGAATGGAAAAAGGCATATTTTCATAGTGTATACTTTTGACAAAAGAATCAATGATTTTCTTTCACAGAAAAATGCATTTCTTTACCTTTTTATATCAAAGTATTTAATATACATCAGTATTTATTAAGATATGTTTTTATCGGTGTCTAATCGCAGAAATGTGGTCAACTGCCCCGAAATTAGGTGACCTTCCGACGCGGTTTTAGTTTTGTATCGGGAGGTGCATCTAGACCATATAGGAGCCATATCGTAGTAGGTGGACACCGATAAAAACCCCATACAATGCGTGGTGGATTGGCATGTCTAGACATATGTCTACGATTTTGCACCTTCCCGATATGGTTCCGATATTAGCTTTTTGTATCGGTGCCATATCGGCAGGTCTGAATTTCTATCGTAGTAGGTGGACGCCGGGCCTTAGCCACTTTAAGCCCCAGCTAGAGATGGGGAGATGGAATCGTCGCATATCAATATAATTAATAGACAATAATCTATGGTTTTGTGGACAGGCGGGCGTAAACCACGAGAGGTTGACGCATAGTGATACACGAGCGCTAGTGAGTGCATTCTGACGTCAACCTCTCGTGGTTTATGTCACCCTCGAGTGTATAGGACACAAAGTGATTGCTAGTTCTGCTATATCCCCTCCAGGAATCTTCTTTTTTTGGTGGGGGGGGGATGAATTTTCCTTATTGAGCCAAGGTAGTTATACAGTCATGACATACCTCACATTTTGCAAATATGCTCAAATTGTAAGATAGCGCCATTGTATAGTTGGGGTTGAAACCGCTGTTACCAGTTGTTATGATCTATAGTCAAATTGAGGGAATTCCTCCATGGCAAGCCCCCAAACAAATCTTTGATAGAATTCATTGATAATTGGTCCCGCCACCTGGTGTTTTGGATGGCGTTGGGGGAGGGGGGCAAGATGGCCGCGTCCATAGCACAATAGCTATGTGGCCGATACACGACTCAGGGCCCCGTTGAATAAAAAAATGAACGATAAAAAAAGTATCTTACAAGTCTCGTCGGTGGCAAAATGTAGTATAAAAAACTATCGTGGAGGTGGACGAGCATTGGACGAGAGGATAAAATGAACGATCGTGAGTGGTGTTGAATAAAAAATCGTTCATTTTGAAAATATCGTTTATTTATCGTTCAAGTCTCCTCGCGGTCGACCACGTTTTCGGCGTCGTAGTCGATGTCAAACTCGTTTTTCATGCACTAAATCCATTCCAAATTAAAAGATATTTTCAACAGAGATTTATATTTATATTTGATACATGTATACTAAATTTCAACATTTATTAAGGATTGAATCATTCTTTTGTGAAATGTTTGAAAATTACTGGAAATTTTATTTTGCCTTGGGTGGGGTTAGAACTCCCAACCTTCAGGTTGAGAGACTAACGCCTAACCTCTTTGCCAACAGAATTTTACATGTTTAGTGGTCCTCGTGGATATAGGTCAATCATACGATCATTCTACGATAATTGAACGATATTATCACGGACGACAGTGCTCACATGGACGAGCAGTTTTATGCTACACTGAAAATAAATTATCGCTTATTTCTCGTCCATCCTTCACTATGTCTTATCGTCCAGCCTCACGGACGACAATTATTTATTTAACGGGGCCCTGGTCCTCACCTTACCTGTACAGGTGTGTCCTCGTATACCGTCTATCGAGCTCCCAGACTGTCTGGCAACTGTTTTTGTTGTTGTTTTTTTTTATTGAACTCGACTCGACCCGTAATGAACTTGACCCGCTTTAAATCTTCCCTACTCAAGCATCTCAACTGTGAATAAATACTATATTTAGCAGTAACTTTGAGTAAGTAACCCTATCCTTAACCCTATCCCTAACCCTATCCCTAACCCTATCCCTAACCCTTACCCTAACCCTTACCCTATCCCTAACCCTTACCCTATCCCTAACCCTAACCCTAACCTGAGGTTGGCTCTAACGTCTACATACCTCTGTGAATTCATTATCATCACCATTATTCCAACCATCATCAATATCATTATCACTTATTTACGTACTTTGCTCTATATGAGAATTGCAAACTTGTGATAAGTCATTCTATACACAGAATTTGAATGGATATAGAAATAAGCTTTTTATCGATAAGTCCCTTTATACACAAAATATGAGCGGATACAGAAAAAAAACTTTCTATTGATAAGTCCCTCTATACATAGAATTTGAGCAGATACAGAAAGAAACTTTTATCGATAAGTCCCTCCATACACAGAATTTGAGGGGATACAGAAATGAGCTTTCTATCGATAAGTTCCTCTATACACAGAATTTGAGCAGATACAGAAATAAGCTTTTTATTGATAAGTCCCTTTATACACAGAATTTGAGCAGATACAGAAAAAATCTTTTATCGATAAGTCCCTCTATACACAGAATTTGAGCAGATACAGAAATGAGCTTTCTATCGATAAGTCCCTTTATACACAGAATTTGAGCAGATACAGAAATAAGCTTTTTATCGATAAGTCCCTTTATACACAGAATTTGAGCAGGTACAGTAATAAACTTTCTATCTATAAGTCCTTTTATATACAGAATTTGAGTGGATACAGAAATAAGCTTTCTATCGATAAGTCCCTTTATACAGAGAATTTGAGCAGATACAGAAATAAGCTTTTTATCGATAAGTCCCTTTATACACAGAATTTGAGCAAGTTCAGTAATAGGCTTTCTATCTATAAGTCCCTTTATACACAAAATTTGAGCGGATACAGAAAAAAAAATTTCTATCAATATGTCCCTTTATACACAGAATTTGAGCGGAAACAGAAACAAGCTTTCTATCGATAAGTCCCTCTATACACAGAATTTGAGCGGAAACAGAATTAAGCTTTTTCTCGATAAGTACCTTTATACACAGAATTTGAGCGGAAACAGAAATAAGCATGAATTGTTCTATACACAAAGTGTAAACAGATGTCAAACCTTTCAATTGTTTACAAATTGTGAACAAATGCTGAGTTTTTCTATCAGTGAGTTGATCTAAAGGGCACAGAGTGATTGTCTTGCCTTTCCATGAATTGCTCTATCATCGAATGATAACTCAGGCAGAAATTGACTATATATGAGTTGCTCCGAATATGCCAAGCCTTTCTATTGGTTGCATTGTACATAAACTAAAAGTGCACAAAGTGAAAGGAGAATTCTATCCCTTCTATCAGTGAATTACTTAAAACACAAACTGTAAAGGGATTCCTATCCTTTCTATCGGTGAATTACTCTAGATTGACAAACTCTATCGATGAACTGCTCTTTACACAAAAGGTAGCATTTCTATCATTGAGCTGCTCTATACGCAAACTCTAAGTAGATCCCAATCATTTCTATCTGTGAGTTGCTCTATACGCAAACTCTAAGTAGATCCCAATCATTTCTATCTGTGAGTTGCTCTATACGCAAACTCTAAGTAGATCCCAATCATTTCTATCTGTGAGCTGCTCTATACGCAAACTCTAAGTGGATCCCAATCATTTCTATCTGTGAGCTGCTCTATACACAAACTCTGAGAAAATTCCAATTTGTTTTTCTTTTTGTATTGATATAGTTTGCCAATGAAATACATTCAGCGGTCTACCATAATAACGTATTGCCATTCGTTCTATCAGTGAGTTGCTGTATACACAAACAGTAAGGAGATTCCTATCCTTTCTATCATCGAGCTGCTCTTTACGGAGACTGAGCTGCTGCCGAGCCCTTCCCTGGGGAGGTCAGCTGAGAACTCGTAGATAATTAGGTACTTACTTGTCAGACCACCAAGGTGAAACCACAGTACGACGCCCAATGGATCCTTATTGCTTTTTTATGACTCACACAGACAGGAGACTGTTACTTGTCTGTCTCTTATTTCATGAGTGATTAAACGGGAGTGCAGGAAACTTGCTTCAGATTCGGACACGTTTCGGTTTCCATGTACCACTTAGACTTGAAATTACAGATCATAGTCACGTGAAATCCCAATTTTTTCCGCATATACTTTTTTTTATTAAAGAAAAAAGACAAGATATGATGTTTACCCAGGGATGTTTTTCCATACTTTAACTCACCTTCGGCATGGGTTCGTTTTTATCGTCAATTTTACCGCGTATGTATCACGTTCAGCCACAGTAGCCCTGTTTCCGTATAATGCAATACACCACAGACTATTCACCATAAATATATACCAGACAAAAACTGTGCTATTTCATTAACCATTTCATGGTCGATAATTATAATATCAATTACTGCTTTCTTGGTATAACAACTACAAGTGAATTCACCATAGACAGACTTTCTGAAACAGCAGGTTTATATCCAGCTTACACCCACTTGAATTAAAGTATGCAAAACGACCAAAATCTCCCAAAAACACAATATCTCAATCTGAATTGCATTAAGAAATCTTCAACTAATGGAAATATCATCACAGAGAAATGTGAAGATGTTACCAAAAAAGCTATACCCTACTTGTTTCAAAACCCAATGAAGATAAGGTTAATATACTAGCTAGATTGCGTTGCAACTAACAGCACAATTGATAGTTTGGTTAATGAAAATACGTACAGTGTACTGCTACTATAAGGGCAGGTTGCGATGCGACTGTCCATGGTATGGCCACTCAAAAAAAAAACTTGTTTCTCATCACCGCGCGCATCAGAACATTTTTTTTAAGAAGAATTTTTTTTTTTCGTTTTTTGTTAAATATATGAACCTTGATAGAAATTATGAAAGGTATGTGTATTTAGTATCAAATTAAAGCTCCTGATGTTAGGGATCCATTAAATGTATAGCCAGTAAAAATCTGGAAACCCTGTGTAAGCAGACACCCCGCGTAAGCAGCCACTTTGTTCTGGATCGGAGGGTGTCCGCTTATGCGGGGTTTTACTGTATATCTGCCATCTTTGATATAGCAAAAAAAAAAAAAAAGAAGAAGCGCCCTCGTCATATTTTTCATGGCTTGGTGATGAGAAACAAGTTGGTTTTTTTTAGTGGCCTATTGGTGTCTTTTTCAAGATAAAGAATCCCCTCAGTAATGGCTAGGAACCTATAAATCTGACAGAATAATCTACTTGTACACATATATGGTATACCCGCTACCATGAGGACTCATTGAAAGATGTATAAGAAAGCCTGTGATATCGTAGAAATATGCTAAGTTGATACCTGACGCATTGCCCAGAAAAATCAACGCGATTGATGTATGAAAACTGGAGAATTAGTAGAAACCGAACGAGAGTTAGACTTGACAATGTTTATGCCACGACGGGAAGGTCGCGTATTACTACACGAGGCGTAGCCGAGTGTAGTGAGGAGCAGACCTGACCAGAGTGGCACAGACATTGACAAGTCTAATTCGAGTTCGGTTTCGTATTTATCCTACCTCGTCTATGCTTTTGCCTTTTACTAAAAGATAAATATTGACTCAACGACCAACAGAACCTTTTCCATAGTAGCTGACATCCTGCTCTCTGATTGATCAATATTGTTATTACTCTAGTGGCATAAAAAACACTTTATGTCACGGCCTGCCACATAAAATTTGCCTATGTTAAGTCTATGGCGGTTTTTTATTAGGGGTAGGATAAGACTAGAAACTGCTTAGGAACCCAAGGCCACCGCTACTTGTTAGTAATATACAGAATAAGACCAACATTACTAGACTATGGGTGATTCACAGAAAATAGAAAAGACTGTGTAACTTGTACAACTGAAGAGTCATACAACTTGATAAAATTCATCTCATCTCATTACATCTCATATTATGGCACTGCTGTTACTGTTGATATTGTCTGAAGATGTTACCTGTAATCTTGGGATATTGTTCTGTACCCACCTACTCTGTTAGAATAAGTGAACGAAGAATACGTATTGTTTAACCGTCGGAAGGACCAGGTGGAAGATCGGCCGTTTGCCGAACCAGGATATGCTTGTAGCTCGACCCTAATGAAAATCAATAAAAAAAATAAATTAAAAAAAATGACTGAGCGCTTAACTGCTTTACGATGGTTGTTCAATGTAAATGTAGGCAACTTAGGATCATTAATCTATAGTGCACCACTTTGTAAAGTTCTGGTCTATATATTTCTTTCATATTGGTTTTATTGGTTTCTATGTGAAGGAAGTAATCATCAAAATGATCCTTATTTATTAGTGAACAAATTGGCTGGACTGGAACAGTCGCCATCTTGGTTAATCTCCTCCTCCCTGATGTTTACAGTTCATCGCCCATGCTTTGAATGGCCTATTTTCTCCTATTATCGCTCAGCTTCAGTTCCTACACCGTCCAAATTGGGGCAGGGCGCTCTACCAATGACACTCTAAGTTGTTAAGTGTCATGAGCGGCCTCCTGACATGTGCGACAGATGGGAATGGGCGCTCAACTGGAATGATTTGGTCTTCTTCTGAAGGATGTTGTCAGAACAGCCGATGAGAGCGCAGAGCTCACAGATGTCAAGCCCGTCATGTCAACCCCTTGATGTGAGTATAAAAGAAAACCCATCTTGTCAATAAATCAGTTAGGTTTCTTGATTCATAGTAGAACCTGTTTGCAAAATTTGGGAACTAACACATAGAATATTCTTTTTAAAACCTACACCAGGGACCTGTTTCAGTAGTTTCGTGAATGTCTAGATGAAGCACCAGTGGGTCGATGAGGTATTTCGGTCTTGAGTAAATTTGTCATGGTCGGTTTGGCACACTTCTAATATACTGAGACACTGGCACCCTGCTCCTTTGCAAGTGACACAGCAAATAGCACACAGATAGTGAAGGGATAGTATTTTTGCAATACGCTGGGAGCATATATGTGACCACTCTAACCTTTAGGCAACGTGTATAGCACGTGCAAGCACTGTCTTTTATTTGTGTTCTGTGCCTTTTCTTTCTTTTTTTTTCTCTTCTTTATATATATATATATATATATATATATATATATATATATATATATATATATATATATATATATGGATATCTACTGATTATATGAACGCCTATTTCAGGCACAAACATTGTATACCTTGTTACCATTCAACATCTGAAAAACTCTAAATAAAAAAAATTAAAAAAGCACACTCTAATAAAATCAGAAACGCCCACGCAGAACCGACCACTATGAACTCGTTGCGAACATAGATCGCTCATATCCATCTAATCCTGTTGTCATTAGTTCATCTATCTATTGCTGCTATCAGTAATATCTATAGATTGACCCTCTCAACCTCTGAGTATGTATGGATTCCTCCTGTTCGAAATGATTTACTTCTAAACGGACAATAATCATTAAAACATACTCCTGTGTTTATTGGAAACAGTCCTGCCCTATACATGCTACTGTAGGTCAGATGTACTGCTTGTCAATTCAATAATTCATCGGTAGTGGAATAAAAACACAAGCTTTAACGGTAATTTGGCTACTGTCCATATGTACTCATATTTTTTGAGGTGTTGTCGAGGGAGAACCTGGGGCCTGTTTAACAATCTTGTGTCGTACATATAGATCCAATTCTTTATTACCCACCTAAAACGGAGTCTCCATACAAAGCCTATCGAGCTTACAGATCGCTACTGAGTAGAATACGGCAATATATGAACTATTTTATGTATACAATACACGACACTTGCGTCGAGTTTTTAGATTATTTACAAGATTCTTTCCTGATAATTAGTCAAAATGTATATCCGTATTCTCCTTATCGCTCGGAATATTATCACGCATCAACTACGCGGAGAATACAACCACGCAGATCCAAATCATGGTAATGTTGTGTACGTATGCCATAGATACCCAGGAACGATGTAGGTCAACTTTATACACTTATGGACGACTTTATGGACGGCGTGTAACTGTTTTAGCGAACGGACTTAAATATTATTAAACGATAAATTTTGTACAAGGTACAGAAAAGGGCCTTCATGTAAGATCCTAGATTATTAAACAGGCCCCTGGGCGGGAAACTCAATCATTCCAACTCTCGTGCCGTGGTCACGTGGTGCGCGATACTCACGTCCAGCTGTGACGTCAGCGCGTCTCTCTGACCTTCTTTGAAGATTTACGAGACTTGACATTTTGGCAGTCGTTCAATGTGAAGCTGGTGAAATGTAATCATTTATTCGATATGCTTAAGGGGCAGCAATCTGGACCATTGTCGACTTATAACATAAGGGGCCATCCATAAAGTAAGTACGCAGCAAGGGGGGGTGGGGGGGTTAGACAAAATGTGTACAAAAGCGTAAATGGGGGGGAGGGGGGGTTGGAGGTTTGATTTTCCATACGCATGCATACGCAATTTTAAGGGGGCAGGGGACCTATTTTGGTAACTCGGGAGGGGGGGGGCTAAATTTTTTCATGGGGGGAATTTAACAAAAGTGTTAAATATTTCTTCCGGGGGGGGGGGGGTATTTTTGAAGGGGGAAGGGGGTGCAGGGAAATCATTTTTCTGTTGCTTCTGTGTAGAGAGGGGGATGGTTATGGTGGGGGTAAACAGTTTTTACAGTGTATGCCCATGTGAACTACAGGGGAAAATTTCGAGGGGGGCAGGTACCCCTATGTCCCCCCTCCCGGGTACCCCCCTGATGAATGGCCATATACACAGGTACACCAAGTTTAACTCAATTAATCGCCGATGTCCCTTCTACTGAAAGTCGTCAGTGTAAACGCTCGGGTACATTCTGAGGTCGACGACTTTTGCGGTGGACATTGCCACCACCTAAAGACTATTGCTTGACGATCTACAGTCGCCACATTTTTAGTCGTCTAGTGTAAACGCCGGGTAAAGGTCAGAGCTCGTATCTCATCTTGTTTGAATTGCTAGATAATAATTCACGCGGCTTTGCCTTGTGAATTTCTAAGTGATTCAAACTCGATGAGATACGAGCTCTGACCCTAGACTTTCATAGGTTTTCTCAATAGTAATATGGATTTATTATTTCTACCTTACACACATACCCCGTACGCCACCTACATGTTGTATGACCATAAATACGACATGGGTAGGAGCGGGGGGCATACGTATAGGACATATGTCCACAGGTATATAATGATAAATATGACATAGGTAGGAGAGGGCGGTATGCGTAGGAGATACGGCCACAGGTATATAATGATAAATATGACATGGGTAGGAGCGGGCGGTATACGTAGGAGATACGGCCACAGGTATATAATGATAAATAAGACATGGGTAGGAGGGGGCGGTATACGTAGGAGATACGGCCACTGGTATATGATGATAAATACGACATGGGTAGGAGCGGGCGGTATACGTAGGACATATGGTCACTGGTATATGATGATAAATACGACATGGGTAGGAGTGGGCAGTATACGTAGGAGATACGGCCACAGATATATGATGATAAATATGACATGGGTAGGAGCGGGGGGCATACGTAGGACATATGGTCACTGGTATATAATGATAAATATGACATGGGTGGTAGCGGCTGGTTTACGTAGGAGATACGGCCATAGGTATATAATGATAAATATGACATGGGTAGGAGGGGGTGGTGTACGTATAGGACATATGGCCACAGGTATATAATGATGAATATGACATGGGTAGGAGCAGGCAGTATACGTAGGAGATACGGCCACAGATATATGATTATAAATACGACATGGGTGGTAGCGGGCAGTTTACGTAGGACATATGGCCACAGGTATATAATGATAAATATGACATGGGTAGGAGCGGGCGGTATACATAGGACATATGGCCACAGGTATATAATGATAAATATGACATGGGTAGGAGCGGGCGGTATACGTAGGAGATAGGCCACTGGTATATGATGATAAATATGACATGGGTAGGAGTGGGCGGTATACGTAGGAGATACGGCCATAGGTATATAATGATAAATATGACATGGGTAGGAGCGGGTGGTGTACGTATAGGACATATGGCCACAGGTATATAATGATGAATATGACATGGGTGGTAGCGGCGGTTTACGTAGGACATATGGCCACAGGTATATAATGATGAATATGACATGGGTAGGAGCGGGCGGTATACTTAAGACATATGGCCACAGGTATATAATGATAAATATGACATGGGTAGGAGCAGGTGGCATACGTATAGGACATATGGCCACAGGTATATAATGATAAATATGACATGGGTAGGAGCAGGCGGCATACGTATAGGACATATGGCCACAGGTATATAATGATAAATATGACATCGGTAGGAGCGGGGGGCATACGTAGGACATATGGTCACTGGTATATGATGATAAATATGACATGGGTAGGAGTGGGCGGTATACGTAGGAGATACGGCCACAGATATATGATGATAAATAAGACATGGGTAGGAGAGGGCGGTATAGGTAGGAGATACGGCCACTGGTATATAATGATAAATATGACATGGGTAGGAGCAGGCGGTATACGTAGGAGATAGGCCACTGGTATATAATGATAAATACGACATGGGTAGGAGTGGGCGGTATACGTAGGAGATACGGCCACAGATATATGATGATAAATACGACATGGGTAGGAGCAGGCAGTATACGTAGGAGATACGGCCACAGATATATGATGATAAATACGACATGGGTGGTAGCGGGCGGTTTACGTAGGACATATGGCCACAGGTATATAATGATGAATATGACATGGGTAGGAGCGGGCGGTATACTTAAGACATATGGCCACAGGTATATAATGATGAATATGACATGGGTGGTAGCGGGCGGTATACGTAGGATATAAGGCCACAGGTATATGATGATGAATATGACATGGCTAGGAGCGGGCGGTATGCTTAAGACATACCGCCATAGGTATATAATGATAAATATGACATAGGTAGGAGCGGGCGGTATATGTAGGATATAAGGCCACAGGTATATGATGATGAATATGACATAGGTAGGAGCGGGCAGTATACTTAAGACATACGGCCATAGGTATATAATGATAAATATGACATGGGTAGGAGCGGGCGGTATACGTAGAAAATACGGCCACAGACCTGTTATAATGATAGTTAAAATGTAAAGATGGCAAGAAACTTCCCTTCCCTGACCATTAGGATATTCATAGCGTATCGGCAGCAAATGTGCAATGCCCAATTATGTCTGTAGGTTATATTTCAACCATAAAAGTGTGCTTGATGCAGCCATGATATATTTCCAGGCCACGATCACACAATTTCCCAGATGAAAGCTGAATACAGACTTTGTATGCGAACATAAAAGAGTCCCCAAGGAACCCGTGCGGGCTTTTTATAGGATGTAGATACGACCTTTAACGATGACTGAACATGCGGTCAGATTTCACATAGTTAATAATGAACTATACCTGTAAAGCCCAATGCCCATCTACCGATTTCGGAACATTTATGTACCTTTGTCGGCGACAAACGGAGGGTAATTTGTCTCAGCCAAGGCATCTTAACGGAGTCGGTAGATGTAGGACAGCTAGGCAAGGCTACCCAGCGATTAGTGAACCACCTCCTTCAGACGTCCTTTTGTCGCAGACAAGTTGTGGTTTCAATGTTCAAAAATCGGTGGGGATCAGTTTATCAATATTCTGATAAATGTAGACAGCGAGGTGCATAATCGTATATATGTCGGTAAGTGTAGACTGATTTGCTTAGGACTAATACCCACCAGCCCCTCTTCTCGAGGGCTGCCGGTCGAGGAGGGGTTATGTAATTTGCCTGCGACAAGGTGACCGACTCCTGTACGATTTGGCAACTAATCGTTCAACCCTAAATCGGTAGATGGGCATCCGGCTTAAGGAAAGCTAAAACCATCCCTACCCCATATCGTATACGTTTTCAGTTTGGTCCTTAAAGGGTTAAGAAAAACTGTGAATGTATGTATATATGTTGTGTATGTGACTTTTTGTACATAGTTTCGACTGCTGTACGGAAGAGCCCCGACTGCGTGGCGAGTAACGTAAGTCTTAAAGGTTTCAATTAAAGAAAAAGATCGGACTCAATCACACGCCCTTTCCGAAATGAACATAAGCTTTTTATCAGTTGTGTGTAGTTGTATCGTGTCACGAATATACTGTTCACCTTTACAAGTGCATGGTAGGCTTTTGAATCTATAAACGCTGCTATTTGACAAATAAAGAGATACGATCGTGATCTAATCCCGTGATAGATCTAATAAAAAGACATTGAAGGTGAGTCTCACCTCGGCTGAACGCTGAGAAGCACCTCGCCGTCTGGTAAAGATCCGCGATACAAACAGACTCAGCGAGTCCCAGTCCGGGTGTGCAGGCAGCTCACCTGGTGCTGCTGGGCAGGTCCCAGTCGCTCATAGCGCACTTAACGCCGGGTCTTCATGCCTCGTGTCCTATCGCTGTGATCTGTATACATACACTGAGCAGGTCCCAGTCGCTCATAGCGCACTTAACGCCGGGTCTCTATGACTCGTGTCCTATCGCTGTGAGCTGTATACATACACTGAGCAGGTCCCAGTCGCTCATAGCGCACTTAACGCCGGGTCTTCATGCCTGGTGTCCTATCGCTGTTTGCTGTATACACACACTGAGCAGGTCCCAGTCGCTCATAGCGCACTTAACGCCTGGTCTCCATGCCTCGTGTCCTATCGCTGTGAGCTGTATACATACACTGAGCAGGTCAGAGTCACTCATAGCGCACTTAACGCCGGGTCTCCATGCCTCGTGTCCTATCGCTGTGAGCTGTATACATACATTGAGCAGGTCCCAGTCGCTCATAGCGCACTTAACGCCGGTCTCCATGCCTGGTGTCCTATAACCATGAGCTGTAAATACACACACTGAGCAGGTCCCAGTCACTCATAGCGCACTTAACGCCGGGTCTCCATGCCTCGTGTCCTATCGCTGTTTGCTGTATACATACACTGAGCAGGTCCCAGTCACTCATAGCACACTTAACGCCGGGTCTCCATGCCTCGTGTCCTATCGCTGTGAGCTGTATACATACTGAGCAGGTCCCAGTCGCTCATAGCACACTTAACGCTGGGTCTCCATGCCTCGTGTCCTATCGCTGTGAGCTGTATACATACTGAGCAGGTCCCAGTCGCTCATAGCGCACTTAACGCCGGGTCTCCATGCCTTGTGTCCTATCGCTGTGAGCTGTATACATACACTGAGCAGGTCCCAGTCGCTCATAGCGCACTTAACGCCGGGTCTCTATGACTCGTGTCCTATCGCTGTGAGCTGTACACATACACTGAGCAGGTCCCAGTCGCTCATAGCGCACTTAACGCCGGGTCTCTATGACTCGTGTCCTATCGCTGTGAGCTGTATACATACTGAGCAGGTCCCAGTCGCTCATAGCGCACTTAACGCCAAGTCTCCATGCCTCGTGTCCTATCGCTGTTTGCTGTATACATACACTGAGCAGGTCCCAGTCGCTCATAGCGCACTTAACGCCGGGTCTCTATGACTCGTGTCCTATCGCTGTGAGCTGTATACATACACTGACCAGGTCCCAGTCGCTCATAGCGCACTTAACGCCGGGTCTCTATGACTCGTGTCCTATCGCTGTGAGTTGTATACATACACTGACCAGGTCCCAGTCGCTCATACCGCACTTAACGCCGGGTCTCCATGACTCGTGCCCTATCGCTGTGAGCTGTATACATACAATGAGCAGGTCCCAGTCGCTCATAGCGCACTTAACGCCGGGTCTCCATGCCTCATGTCCTATCACTGTGAGCTGTTTACATACAATGAGCAGGTCCCAGTCGCTCATAGCGCACTTAACGCCGGGTCTCCATGACTCATGTCCTATCGCTGTGAGCTGTATATATACACTGAGCAGGTCTCAGTCGCTCATAGCGCACTTAACGCCGGGTCTCCATGACTCGTGTCCTATTGCTGTGTGCTGTATACACACACTGGCCAGGTCCCAGTCGCTCATAGCACACTTAACGCCAGGTCTCTATGACTCGTGTCCTATCGCTGTGAGCTGTATACACACACTGCGCAGGTCCCAGTCGCTCATAGCGCACTTAACGCCGGGTCTCCATGCCTCGTGCCTTATCGCTGTGAGCTGTATACATACACTGAGCAGGTCCCAGTCGCTCATAGCGCACTTAACGCCGGGTCTCTATGACTCGTGTCCTATCGCTGTGAGCTGTATACATACACTGACCAGGTCCCAGTCGCTCATAGCGCACTTAACGCCGGGTCTCTATGACTCGTGTCCTATCGCTGTGAGCTGTATACATACACTGACCAGGTCCCAGTCGCTCATACCGCACTTAACGCCGGGTCTCCATGACTCGTGCCCTATCGCTGTGAGCTGTATACATACAATGAGCAGGTCCCAGTCGCTCATAGCGCACTTAACGCCGGGTCTCCATGCCTCATGTCCTATCACTGTGAGCTGTTTACATACAATGAGCAGGTCCCAGTCGCTCATAGCGCACTTAACGCCGGGTCTCCATGACTCATGTCCTATCGCTGTGAGCTGTATATATACACTGAGCAGGTCTCAGTCGCTCATAGCGCACTTAACGCCGGGTCTCCATGACTCGTGTCCTATTGCTGTGTGCTGTATACACACACTGGCCAGGTCCCAGTCGCTCATAGCACACTTAACGCCAGGTCTCTATGACTCGTGTCCTATCGCTGTGAGCTGTATACACACACTGCGCAGGTCCCAGTCGCTCATAGCGCACTTAACGCCGGGTCTCTATGACTCGTGTCCTATCGCTGTGAGCTGTATACATACACTGAGCAGGTCCCAGTCGCTCATAGCGCACTTAACGCCGGGTCTCTATGACTCGTGTCCTATCGCTGTGAGCTGTATATATACAATGAACAGGTCCCAGTCGCTCATAGCGCACTAAACGCCGGGTCTCCATGCCTCGTGTCCTATCGCTGTGAGCTGTATATATACACTGAGCAGGTCCCAGTCGCTCATAGCGCACTTAACGCCGGGTCTCTATGACTCGTGTCCTATCGCTGTGAGCTGTATATATACACTGAGCAGGTCCCAGTCGCTCATAGCGCACTTAACGCCGGGTCTCCATGCCTGTGTCCTTTCACTGTGAGCTGTATATATACAATGAGCAGGTCCCAGTCGCTCATAGCGCACTTAACGCCGGGTCTCCATGACTCGTGTCCTATCACTGTGAGCTGTATACATACACTGACCAGGTCCCAGTCGCTCATAGCACACTTAACGCCGGGTCTCCATGCCTCGTGCCCTATCGCTGTGAGCTGTATATATACACTAAGCAGGTCTCAGTCGCTCATAGCGCACTTAACGCCAGGTCTTCATGCCTCTTGTCCTATCGCTGTGAGCTGTATACATACACACTGAGCAGGTCCCAGTCGCTCATAGCGCACTTAACGCTGGGTCTCTATGCCTCGTGTCCTATCGCTGTGAGCTGTATACACACACTGAGCAGGTCCCAGTCGCTCATAGCGCACTTAACGCCGGGTCTCCATTCCTCGTGTCCTATCACTGTGAGCTGTATACATACACTGAGCAGGTCCCAGTCGCTCATAGCGCACTAAACGCCGGGTCTCTATTCCTCGTGTCCTATCACTGTGAGCTGTATACATACACTGAGCAGGTCCCAGTCACTCATAGCACACTTAACGCCGGGTCTCCATGCCTCGTGTCCTATCGCTGTGAGCTGTATACATACACTGAGCAGGTCCCAGTCGCTCATAGCACACTTAACGCCGGGTCTCCATGCCTCGTGTCCTATCGCTGTGAGCTGTATACATACACTGAGCAGGTCCCAGTCGCTCATAGCACACTTAACGCCGGGTCTCCATGCCTCGTGTCCTATCGCTGTGAGCTGTATATATACAATGAGCAGGTCCCAGTCGCTCATAGCGCACTTAACGCCAGGTCTCCATGCCTCGTGTCCCATCGCTGTGAGCTGTATACATACAATGAGCAGGTCCCAGTCGCTCATAGCGCACTTATCGCCAGGTCTCCATGCCTCGT
Source organism: Alentia gelatinosa (assembly GCA_950022655.1). NCBI lineage: Eukaryota > Metazoa > Annelida > Polychaeta > Phyllodocida > Polynoidae > Alentia > Alentia gelatinosa. The sequence continues at coordinate 3,971,518 of OX465581.1, read as the reverse complement.
GTCCTATCACTGTGAGCTGTATACATACAATGAGCAGGTCCCAGTCGCTCATAGCGCACTTAACGCCAGGTCTCCATGCCCCGTGTCCTATCACTGTGAGCTGTATACATACAATGAGCAGGTCCCAGTCGCTCATAGCGCACTTAACGCCGGGTCTCCATGCCTCGTGTCCTATCGCTGTGAGCTGTATACATACAATGAGCAGGTCCCAGTCGCTCATAGCGCACTTAACGCCGGGTCTCCATGCCTCGTGCCCCATAACTGTGAGCTGTATACATACAATGAGCAGGTCCCAGTCGCTCATAGCGCACTTAACGCCGGGTCTCCATGCCTGTGTCCTATCGCTGTGAGCTGTATACACACATTGACCAGGTCCCAGTCGCTCATAGCGCACTTAACGCTGGGTCTCCATGCCTTGTGTCCTATCGCTGTGAGCTGTATACATACAATGAGCAGGTCCCAGTCGCTCATAGGGCACTTAAAGCCCGGTCTCCATGCCTCGCGTCCTATCGCTGTGAGCTGTATATATACACTGACCAGGTCTCAGTCGCTCATAGCGCACTTAACGCCGGGTCTCTATGCCTCGTGTCCTATCACCGTGAGCTGTATACATACAATGAGCAGGTCCCAGTCGCTAATAGCGCACTTAACGCCGGGTCTACATGCCTGTGTTCTATCACCTTGAGCTGTATACATACACTGACCAGGTTCCCGTCGCTCATAGCGCACTTAACGCCGGGTCTACATGCCTGTGTCCTATCGCTGTGAGCTGTATATATACAATGAGCAGGTCCCAGCCGCTCATAGCACACTTAACGCCGGGTCTCTATGACTCGTGTCCTATCGCTGTGAGCTGTATACACACACTGAGCAGGTCCCAGTCGCTCAAAGCGCACTTAACGCCGGGTCTACATGACTCACGTCCTATCGCTGTGAGCTGTATACACACACTGAGCAGGTCCCAGTCGCTCATAGCGCACTTAACGCCAGGTCTCCATGCCTCGTGTCCCATCGCTGTGAGCTGTATACATACAATGAGCAGGTCCCAGTCGCTCATAGCGCACTTATCGCCAGGTCTCCATGCCTCGTGTCCTATCACTGTGAGCTGTATACATACAATGAGCAGGTCCCAGTCGCTCATAGCGCACTTAACGCCAGGTCTCCATGCCCCGTGTCCTATCACTGTGAGCTGTATACATACAATGAGCAGGTCCCAGTCGCTCATAGCGCACTTAACGCCGGGTCTCCATGCCTCGTGTCCTATCGCTGTGAGCTGTATACATACAATGAGCAGGTCCCAGTCGCTCATAGCGCACTTAACGCCGGGTCTCCATGCCTCGTGCCCCATAACTGTGAGCTGTATACATACAATGAGCAGGTCCCAGTCGCTCATAGCGCACTTAACGCCGGGTCTCCATGCCTGTGTCCTATCGCTGTGAGCTGTATACACACATTGACCAGGTCCCAGTCGCTCATAGCGCACTTAACGCTGGGTCTCCATGCCTCGTGTCCTATCGCTGTGAGCTGTATACATACAATGAGCAGGTCCCAGTCGCTCATAGGGCACTTAAAGCCCGGTCTCCATGCCTCGCGTCCTATCGCTGTGAGCTGTATATATACACTGACCAGGTCTCAGTCGCTCATAGCGCACTTAACGCCGGGTCTCTATGCCTCGTGTCCTATCACCGTGAGCTGTATACATACAATGAGCAGGTCCCAGTCGCTAATAGCGCACTTAACGCCGGGTCTACATGCCTGTGTTCTATCACCGTGAGCTGTATACATACACTGACCAGGTTCCCGTCGCTCATAGCGCACTTAACGCCGGGTCTACATGCCTGTGTCCTATCGCTGTGAGCTGTATACACACACTGCGCAGGTCCCAGTCGCTCATAGCGCACTTAACGCCGGGTCTACATGCCTGTGTCCTATCGCTGTGAGCTGTATATATACAATGAGCAGGTCCCAGCCGCTCATAGCACACTTAACGCCGGGTCTCTATGACTCGTGTCCTATCGCTGTGAGCTGTATACACACACTGAGCAGGTCCCAGTCGCTCATAGCGCACTTAACGCCGGGTCTCCATGCCTGGTGTCCTATCGCTGTGATCTGTATATGGTCAATTCTCCCAGATCGTGATCGATGGCCCACGTACGGTGACCAATAATTCAAAGGGTCGTTTTCATATATATATAACATTTTATAATATCAGAAATGATATTAGTGTCTGTAGAAATGACAGATCTACCAGGGGAACCCCACTTTCATGTACCTATATCGATAAAAAAAATTGATAAACCCCTAAAATAGGCATTTTTTAGCTCAAATTCATAGATGAAACCTATATAACAAGATTTTGAAGACCTCTTATAAATTTGTAGCTATATATGTTTATCTATTCTGAATGTGGGATACCCACAAATGTGTTGCAGAACATATAAATAATAATAAATGTTGAGATGGGGAAATCTATATATAGTCTAGGTGTAAAAAATCAGTGGTGAAGGGTATGTCACCGTACATGGGCAAGCCACATTAAAAGGTAAAAAAATTATAGAAAAGTACCTTTTTGGGTACTTGTTAATCCTCCAAGTAAAAGAGGTACGTCAACAGGTTTAATAACATCTGTAGTGTATATATTAATTCTCCCATCAAATATACCACAGCCAAATGAACATGGGTGGTGAAATTTATTTGGTCACCGTACATGGGCAGAAATTATTCCTGTTGCTTATGTAAGGTAAAAGATTTACATTATTAGTGAATGATATTTTATATATAAATAGAGTATTATGGAACCATTAACATCTGCAATTTGCAAGGACTTCAGGCATGTTAATGCCAAGAAACATACATGTCTTTTTATTTATGTCACCGTACGTGGGTCGGTCACCGTACATGGGCATTATGTTCTAAATAATATTAATCAACTTTAATTTTCTCAATATGATTAGAGATTCATTTTCTGATAATGAAAATCTGATTCTGCTAAAAAGTAACAACCAATATTTACCCTAAGACCTCATTGGACCCACCTGACCACGTACGGTGACATATAGGCTATAAGGTTAAATCTATTCAGCTAAAAAAATAATTTTCAATAAAGATTAGTGTTCCCAACATTTACCCATGTAAGGTATTGTTTGCTACTATATAGTTCCACTTCTTTTATCAAGATATGACTAGTTTGAATTTTTGGTCACCGTACATGGGCATCGATCACGATCTGGGAGAATTGACCATATATACAATGAGCAGGTCCCAGTTGCTTATAGCGCACTTAACGCCGGGTCTCCATGCCTCGTGTCCTATCGCTGTGAGCTGTATACATACACTGAGCAGGTCCCAGTCGCTCATAGCGCACTTAACGCCGGGTCTCTATGCCTCGTGTCCTATCACCGTGAGCTGTATACATACAATGAGCAGGTCCCAGTCGCTCATAGCGCACTTAACGCCGGGTCTACATGCCTCGTGTCCTATCGCTGTGAGCTGTATATATACACTGAGCAGGTCCCAGTCGCTCATAGCGCACTTAACGCCGGGTCTCTATGCCTCGTGTCCTATCACCGTGAGCTGTATACACACACTGAGCAGGTCCCAGTCGCTCATAGCGCACTTAGCGCCGGGTCTCCATGCCTCGTGTCCTATCACTGTGAGCTGTATACATACACTGACCAGGTCCCAGTCGCTCATAGCGCACTTAACGCCGGGTCTCCATGACTCGTGTCCTATCGCTGTGAGCTGTATATATACACTGAACAGGTCCCAGTCGCTCATAGCACACTTAACGCCGGGTCTCCATGCCTGTGTCCTATCGCTGTGAGCTGTATACATACACTGAGCAGGTCCCAGTCGCTCATAGCATACTTAACGCCAGGTCTCTATGACTCGTGTCCTATCGCTGTGAGCTGTTTACATACACTGAGCAGGTCCCAGTCGCTCATAGCGCACTTAACGCCGGGTCTCTATGCCTTGTGTCCTATCACTGTGAGCTGTATACATACACTGAGCAGGTCCCAGTCGCTCATAGCGGGCTGATGAGTTGTTGAAATCTGTTACAGGTGACCGCTGACTGTCAAATTAATCGGTGAGTATTTCTCTACATGTTTCTTTCCTATTTACCAACTTTCCGATTATAAACAGCTGAATAAAAACTCTTAAAACAGTCCATTGATAACTGCACCCACCACCTGGTGTTTCTGTTGGTGTCGGGGGCAGGATGTGTAGTTCCATTGTATTTTTGAATAAACCCTGTTTATGCCATTCCCATAACACAATAGCTACCTGCCCTATCGCATGGCATGAATGTAATGTAGCATGACTGCAAACTGAAATGTATGTAAGTATGCAAATGTATATATATAAATGGATATATATATGGATATATGTATATGTATATATCCATATTTATATCCATATATATATCCATATATATATCCATATATACATATATATAATATTAATACAACAATAGTCAATAAGTAATACTATAATTATTGTGATAGAATAATTGAGAGGAAGACGTGAATGGCGGAAAATATCAAATAACAGGGTTTATTCAATAATACATTGGGACAAACCCCAGTCCTACACATCAAGGTATACAAGACTAAGATTAAAATAACTAATTATATATCGAACTAAGATTAAAAATGAACTGCTCGGTTGAGCAGATACGAGCGGAATGCCGTTTAAATAACCTGGCGTCACCAAGTCAACTCCGGTTACCGCATCAGGTAACCGGGTAACCTGGAAAATATTATGTGACGCTTAAACAACAAATGAGGTCCCGCAGTGAATAAACCTGTGAAGGACATTGGTTGATAATTTATATTTATATAAACGTAGTTATATAGTAATATATATATATATATATATATATCCTACTATAACAGTATGACCTATTTATTTAATCAGTAATAATGGTAGACCGCGTTGTATTTCTACAGGCGAATCATTTAAGAAAAAAACAAACAAAATGGCGGGTGTGTGCCGCTGAGCGTCTCTCATTGATCTCGCTGGATCTCGTCCGGCGCGAGGTAACGAGACCAGCAGCCTGCGGCTGGTTTTGAACTTCGTGACAGCGGAAATTAACGTGAAGCCGCGGGAGGAAACTCACTCAGCCACCACCAGGCGGCGCCCTGTGTGTACCTGCGCGCGCAACTCCGGAAGTGGCCGCAGCTAGCTCAGCCTGCGCGCGCATCACCGGAAGTGGGTGTCCTCGTAAAGCGTATACGACGCCTGCGTCGGTGTCAGGTAAAGGGTGAAGGTGTCAGGGGCGGGTTTTATAAGTACGAGCCAGGTCATGGTGATAAGACAAATTGGTTCACCAGGGGGCGTTGCTCCATGTTTACGACAGAGTTGCGTATCGCAGAATAGCGATCCGAGGGCCTAAACGTTGCTCCTGAAATTTTACGGATTGCGTCATAAACGCATAGGCACATCGCCGCGTAAAATACTGCTTTTTCAGCGATACTTTTTACGCGGACCTTCACAGTACTGCGGATCGTATCACTGTGGGTTAAGTACAGCCTTAGCTGATATTTCAAATAATGATTCATGGTGGCACCACTAACCCCCGCCACTTGTTCTTCTACCTATAGGAAATAGCGATCCACAACACAAGGTGTCAGGCCATTTTCAACTGTAATGCCATCTGTATTTAATTAAAGAACTAATGAATCTTCCCCTGTCTCATTCAATTTTTGTATTTTTTAATCATTTCTTTTATTTCTGTCTTTCTATGTTTTACAGTTTTAAGGGATTCAAAATCACATATTCAAACACAGTGACAGTAACAAAAGGGGCCCCTATGACGTCAGCTTGTTTATAGCTGGTTTTCTTCGCCTAGGCCTACCTAGTATCAATAATTTACACAACCATCCGTGTGACAATGTCAATAAAATAATTCATTGAATACATCCTTCAATCTTATTTGGAGAGCTTTCCATAACCTTCATACATAATCACTCTAAAGACGTAATGTGAGATGATGATTCCGAGTTTAGTAGTACAACAATGAGATAACCTGATTTGAGAAATAACCCTGTAATTTGATTCGCATTAACTTATTCACAAAACCACAATTTAGGTTTGTAATCTGACAAAATAACTCTCTGTGTGCCCATGAATCTATCACATCGTAAAAAATAGCGATGCCGGTGGAATATAGGGATATGATCCAATATTACAGAAGCAACGCTTTTTCAGTCGGATCGTTAAAGTAATCATAAAAATAAAATGCCGATCCGATTATAGCTAGCGATACCACAAAAACAGGAGCAACTGGGGCCCCTGGGGGGCGTTGTTCCACATTTTACGGATCGCAGAATGGTGACCTGAGGTCGAAACTGTTGCTCCAGATTTTTTGCAGATGGTATCATAATTATGTCGCCATCTTTGTCAAATTAAAAAATCTAATGAATCTTTCACCTATGTCACTGAATATGCAGTGTTGTAAAAGGTAGCGATACAACATGAAAATAACAATATTACACGACACGATCCGATATTACTGGAGCAACGCTTTTCCCACATTTCTAGGAGCAACGACCCCTAGTGCTTTTGTCCTCTGTTGGGTCATTCAGCATAGGGCATATAGCCATTGTGCTATGGAGGCGGCCATCTTGCCCCCTGACGCTATCTAAAACACCAGGTGGTAGGACCAATTATCAATGGATTTTATCAGAAATAGTATTTTGGGCTTGCCATGGAGGAATTTTAGCCTCGTCTCAATCTTATCTATAGATTATTACAACCGATAATAGGGGCTTCCCCCCCCCCCTCCTTCCTGACTACAGTGGCGCTATCTTACAATTTCCTGGTGGATGATGACAGAACTAGCAATCACTCCGTGCCTTGTCACACACTGCACCACTCAACTTAAGCACTAGATCCACTAAGGCGACCAAGTGAATGCTTCTGCGATCCATGCGACTGTGCGAATCCCATGCGATGATATTCAATATATTGAATATTGTCGCAAGGCATGTGCATGTCCGTGCTAATGTCTGCGAACGTCTGCGAACCCAAATTCGCATGGAAATCGCCTTAGTGGATCTGGCGCTTAATTACACACCACTACTGGCCTTCACCAGTCACCACACCTTAAGCGACAGGGGGTCGTTGCTCCACGTTTTGCGGATCGCAAAATAGCGATCCGAGGTCGAAAGTGTTGCTCCAGATATTTTGCGGATCGGATCATAACTATGTCGCTATCTATATCCAATTAAAACCCCAATGAACCTGTAATCTATGACACTGAAAATGCGGTGTTTTGAAATATAGCGATACAACGTGAAAATAGCGATACTACACGATACGATCCGATATTACTCGAGCAATGCTTTCCAGGAGCAACGACCCCCAGATCCTATAAGGCAACGGAACCCTGCCTAGCGGACACCCTGCATAAGTGGATACCTCGCGTTAACGGACAGTTTTTCATTGAAAGGAAACGTTCCCCTTTATTAGTTGCAAACTGTATTTTGACGTCAAGGACAGAAAACAGTTTCCGTATAAAACAGTTCATCCACACCCTATTATTCTCTAGAGACTTTTATGATATCAATGTAAATAAAAGATTTGTTTAAGAGTTTCCTATTCTTCTACCATAGCTGCTCTGTTTTGCAGTTTAGTTCATATGTCCCCCAACTGGGTTCGATTTCTAGACGAAACTTAGATAAAAAACAATGGAAGAAGAAAAAGAGGCGTTAGGGTCTACCTCTTTTTCTCACGACCATTCAAAAAAAAAATTTCAAATACGCGATTTTTTTTAGGATCAACGAATTAAAAATAATAAATTATAAGATGAAACACTTATAAAGAACTGCATCGAGAATCGTATAAATAGACAATACTCCACAAGTTTGAATGGGCCGCAATCGTCATCGAGGTGAAGCCGAGTGACGATTATGGCACAGCCAAACGAGTGGAGTATTGTCTATGTTACGATTAAAGTGTGGTTCTGGATTTATCTTACCCCTTTCTATGACATTAAATATCATCACAACTTCAGAATAATCAGAATATACTTAGCAAATTCACTATGCCATGGCCGTGGCGTAGTATTGTCACTCTACCAGGGTGATCGTTGGGTATATTTTTCTAATGTTATTCCTATGGCTAAACTTGTACCAGGGGTGAGATAAAGACTAGAATTTTATTGCAATGATGCATGGAGAAGGTAAATTCATGACATTCACTGGGGGCACAGACTAATGGTTTATCGTAAGTACCACCAATAGAAATTATGAAAGGTATGTGTATTTAGTATCAAATTAAAGCTCCTGATGTCAGGGATGCATTAAATGTAGAGCCAGTGAAAATCTGGAAACCCCGGGTAAGCAGACACCCCGCGTAAGCAGCCACTTTGGCCCGGATCGGAAGGTGTCCACTATGCAGGGTTTTACTGTATGTCTGCCCTCTTTGATATAGCAAACAAAAAAAAAAAAAAAAAAAGCGCCCTCGTCATATTTTTCATGGCTTTGTGATGAGAAACAAGTTTTTTTTTTTGAGTGGCCTTAATTGAGAGGGACGGAGAATTACCACAGGCGGAGGCGAGGCTGAGGTGCACTTAAGGCTTGTTTCCACTGGCCCACGAAGACGGTATAGATCTTTTCAGTTCTCCTAAAAGCCCATTTCCATTCTGTTTCAGCAGTCCATCGATCGGTGTTTCCAGGTTGTAGATCGGTGACGGCCAATGCATGGAAATGGGCTTTTATGAGAACTAAACTAGCGACTTCGTCGAATCATATATACAGGCGAAGAGTAGTGCATGTAAATTTCCAGCCTGGAGCACTGTGGAAATAGGCACTCTTTTGAGCCTACATGGCCTCAAGAATAAATATTAAAGCTAAAAAAAAAAAATATATTTTGCTACCACCTACTTCCTCCCCCCTGGCGACAACGGGAGTTACTGTAGTATAGCGCCCGTTGGGCCCTCTAGCGGGTGAACGGGAAACCATCATAAGCTCGTGGTTATCATTTCGGATGACACAGGTATTCTGCATTCACAAACAGATACGCCTAGAACCAGCATAAAGTCGTGGTCTCGGAGGCTGATCTGAGAGTAAAGGGATCGGAAAACTACAGTCCCGAATTATGTTTTCAATATGGCTATAGATATATTATAAGAGAAGAATGACATCCGAGTCGAGACCTACAAAAATAAAGAGCAGGTTCGAGTTTTTCTATCCACGAGATTCTCACTCTCGTGGGTCTCGTGGGTCTTCAGTCTCCAAGCCTAGATCTGGTTCACCCTCTGTCTCTATGTGCGGGAGAAACTCTAAGTGGATGCTACCAGAATCACATTTTTTTTAGATATGCCACTCAAAAAAACAAACTTGTTTCTCATCACCAAGCCATGAAAAATATGACGAGGGCGGTTTTTTTTTCCTTTGGTTTTTTTTGCTATATCAAAGAGGGCAGACATACAGTAAAACCCCGCATAAGTGGACACCTTCCGATCCGGGCCAAAGTGGCTGCTTACGCCGGGTGTCTGCTTACGCGGGGTTTCCAGATTTTCACTGGCTCTACATTTAATGCATCCCTGACATCAGGAGCTTTAAATTTGATACTAAATACACATACCTTTCATAATTTCTATCAAGATTCATCTATCTAGAAAAAAAAAAATCTTCTAAAATCGTTTTTTTTCTGATGCGCGCGGTGATGAGAAACAAGCTTTTTTTTTTGAGTGGCCATATAGTAGGTAACAAATCTACGCCGTTTTCGTCGGCCAATGGAAATGGGCTTTTATGAGAACTAAACGAATCGGCGCCGTTTTCGTCAGCCAATGGAAATGGGGCTTAAGAGAGATGGGGGTAGGGGTTGCTTCTGGTCAATTATAACCTCGCCATTACAGACTCTGTGGTCCCAGCTGTTCCTTGCCTCTGCTTCTGACAGCTACTTACCAGTCGCTCAATTGTCTCGGTGATATTTGTCGTGCCGCCTCTACGTCCGCCGCTCTGATTGGTCCTTCTTCAGCGTCTGCGTCCGCTGCTCTGATTGGTCCATCTTTAGGGGCCCACTTCCGGTGTAATGCTAAAGGTGGTTACCCTGCGAAAAACTTGTTTTATCGCCCACTCAATACCCGCATCAGTATGGACACGTTCTTCCGTTCAGATATCACGGAATATTGGATATACTGTTATTTTGATGTGATTTCAATGTAAACAACTGAAAAGAATAGTATATCACCATGATAATTACATGTCGTGATATGTTGCAATATGCTTAATTTCGGCAAATTTTTCACTCTCCAATCGTGGACTTCAACACTGCGCATGTTCGCGCATGCGCACCAGATACTAGTCAATGTTTATGCCACGACGGGAAGGTCGTGTATTACTACGCGAAGCGTTAGCTGAGCGTATTGAGGAACAGACCTGACCAGAGTGGCATAGACACTGGCAAGTCAAACTCGAGTTTGGTTTCGAATTTATCCTACCTCGTCTCCACGATTTTATGATATTAGGAAAGTCTGACTTGATTCCGTCCATATTTGTCAGCTGACAGAATTTCTGCTCTGCAGCTGGAACTATTTACACAGGTAAATAATTCCTGATCGCTGATTGGTCAATTTTTTTATTTCTCTAGGTACATGAATTTTACTTTATGTCATGGCATACCACATACAATTTGCCTATGTTAAATCAATGACAGTTTTTTTATTGGGGGTAGGATATAATTAATGTTGCCCGATCCTAGACTATTTAACGGGCCTCTAGCAAGATAATCGTAAAACTGTATGAGTTTTAATCCTGGCCACAATATGCCACGACTGGAGTTTGGCATAGTGACTTCATAAGGCGATTTTTTTTTAGGATCAAACGAATTAAAAAAAAGAATTATTAGATAAAACAATCGTGCTGGTGCAATCAACAGTTATCACTTTCTACCTCTTACCATTTTATCTAACATTTGCATCAAACAAATATATTCAAATAAAATAAAAGCAATAAGCAAAACTGTATTTTACCCAGGCAGAGTCTTCGACTTTTTCTTTTCACCAGAAGTAGTGATACATGACCCAAATTTATAATAATCGAACTTACGTCACACATCACAGAATTTTAGTTGGCTATTCCATGGTATAAAGAAGCTCAATACCTTTCCATAGAGCCCTTGTATGAAGTAATTCATTTCTTATTTCAAAGTTCAGAAAGCCCAGAGTACATAAACGTTCTCCATGGCCTTTGTTTTGCACAAAACAGCCTTAAAGGACTTGTTCAAATGCTGCATTAACACTGTAAGGAATTCTTGGGTTTGACACTCTGGATATGGCATAATAACATCCTAAAAGAAAAGTAATGCAGTTTCACATTTTACCATTTAGACCCCATTTCCTCACCTCACACCAGTTTGACATAGGATCTACTATGACAAATTGGGTCACATATAAGCCCCATATCCATTGGCCCATGATAACGGTGTAGATTCTTTTGTGTTCTCCTAAAAGCCTATTTCCATTGGCCATCACCGATCTACAGTCAGGAACCACCGACGGACCTTAGTACTGCTTACGCAAAATGTAAATAGGCTATTAGGAGAACACATAAAATCTACACCCTTTTTGTTGGCCAATGGAAAAGAACCTTGTATTTACCCAGATGGCCGCTTCAGCTTTTCATTTCACCAGCTTTAGTGATATATCCCCCCAAAAAAATTTGATCATAGTTTGTTTATTGTCAATCTTAGGCATAACATTGTTACAATGTACTTAGTAGAAACCGAACGAGAGTTAGACTTGACAATGTTTATGCCATGACGGGCAGGTCGTGTATTACTACACGAGGCATAGCCAAGTGTAGTGAGGAGCAAACCTGACCAGAGTGGCATAGACACTGACAAGTCTAACTCGAGTTCGGTTTTGTATTTATCCTACCCCGTCTCTGCTTTTGTATTACTAAAAGATAAATATTGACTCAACGACCAACAGAACTTTCTTCATAGTAGCTGACATCCTGCTCTCTGATTGGTCAATAATGTTATTACTCTAGTGGCATAAAAAACACTTTATGTCACGGCCTGCCACATAACATTTGCCTATGTTAAGTCTATGGCGGTTTTTTATTAGGGGTAGGATAAAGTAGATTCTTCTTGTTTTTCTTTCAATTGACAATAGGTACAGCATATCTATCAGCCATGAGGCTGGTTTTCATAGTAAATGCCGTTAAGAGCATTGATAACATTTTTGTTGCGAATTTTATACAATTTACGCATTCTGCTTAATTTTAACATATCCATGTTTTAGCATGTGGTTGTCATAGTTGAAATTGTAAAATCATATATTCAGGTAAAATAAATCAGACAGGATTTTGGTCTAGATCGACTTCCTCTTACATCAGAATCATTTCCTGATAAGTGGGTACAGAGTTCATCAGATTGTCCTTGTTTATTTTTTTGAATTGTTTATAGGTAGGTATCAGCCGCGTAATTGTTGGAGTCTCGTTCCACAGTTTGTGACCATAGTATTTTATCCTACCCCTAATAAAAAACGCCATAGGTTTAACATTGACTCAATTCATTTGACGGAGCGTTGGATAAAGTGTTATTTATGCACCGAGGTGAATAAAAAAACGGACCAATCAGGGACGAGATAACGAAAGTAGATCCGGCAGCATTGATAACTACTAACATGGATAATTACAAATATTCTCTGTATATCGGTGAGATGGGGTAGGATAAATACGAAACCGAACTCAAGTTAGCCTTGTCAATGTTTATACCACCCTGGTCAGGTCTGCTACTCACTACATTCGGCTAACGCCTCGTGTAGTAATACACGACTTGCCCATCGTGGCATAAACATTGACAAGGCTAACTCTCGTTTGGTTTCTACTAAGTATTCTCCATTAGAGGATGCTGAAAGCGGTATTGAATCCCAATAGGGAAATTAGGCGAATTAGTCAAGCAACAGGGGTGGCGAGTTAGCTCAGTGGTTAAGACACTGGACTTGTAACCCCGAGGTTGTAGGACCTTGTGGGTTTGAGCCCCTCTGCAGCCACTTTTCTCCTTCCCCCCCAGCAGTGGTAGATTTACTGCTATATCAAAGTCCAGTCCTTCTCATACCATGTCTATGTGGTGTGGGAACTAAAAGAACTCTCACTTCTATAAATGTGTAGGGATGTGATTTTTACCTATTTAAAATTCATCTCATACATTCAATCACCATAAAACCTAGTAAGTCTAATACAACATACTGGAAGTTAAACTACCCAAACAACCAACAACCAAACTCTCGTTTGGTTTCTACTAACTATGCTCCTGGTATACATTGCATTATTCGGAGTTTTAACATATAGGTCCGGTGCCGTATGTCCCCTGGTGGGCAGGTTTCTTTTGTCAAGATATTGATCTTTTGGGGCTTTTTGATACAGATGATTTAGTAGATGATTTAGTAGATGGTTTTTCCTTCTATTTCTATCCAAACACCCATGTATCTTCCACTTCACTGTGGAACAGCTTGCAAGCTACAATTCAGCCAATCGTAGAAATTGCGCCTTATTTTGCCTTTCTCAAGAATTCATGGGAGACGTGGCATGTAGTTTCGGATGCAGATGAACCGACCTAGCCACGTCAAATAAAAAATAAAAAAAAAATGTTGCCTTTCTCATTTTGATTTTATAGCAGACAGAGACCTCATCGAGGAGATGGCATTGAGAGGTGTGTCTGGGTCTTGGTTGGGAGGCTTTGGCTGCAGCTGAAACACGATCAGTAAGTTGATTGGTTCTCAGAGAGTCTCCAAATGAATGCTTGGGGTGAAGGGACACCTATTTCTCTACTGTGTGCCAGCCATTTAGTCTGTTGGAAAAGTAGTTGCCATCTCTTGCTTAAAGGCATATCCTACAATCCACAGGGGCGCCACCTAGGGATTTTTGAATAACTTCAAATATAAGTAAAAATGGTTTCTTGGGATTCATTCTAACTCCACATGAGTACATTTAACGATTTATCAAGTTTTTCCGATTCCAATAGGTAAAATAGGGCAAATATCATTCGCTTCATTTGCATAGGAGATGTACTGAAAAATGTGGTTTTCTTCAATTCTTTCAAAACCAAGGACGGTGACCTATGATTTTTAAAACCTAAATAAGTAGTACTATACATGTACTATTTTCTGTGAATGTTTGAGGGAAATAACATGGGTTTTACTATGTGAAAAAATACTCTTTAGAATTTCTGTATATTCTAATGTAAGAGACGTCTGCGCCATACTTAGGACAATTTCCAAGAGGGATGTCACTGTCCACCAGGGATCTCATTTATGAAACGATATTTGGTGTGGATCGTCCCAGACCTCCTCCATCTTGAGTTACATCTTATCGTCCAGCCCTACGATACATCCTGGATTATTAAACGACCCAGATATGTCGTAGCCTAGAGGTGATCGTATCCTTGAACCGTCCTAGCTCTAGGACAAAATAGATTTTACAACAACATTGATCCTAGGATGGTCGGAGGACAATTTCTACGATACACCCTGTGGCTCATTGAATAATCCAGGATATATCGTAGAAATCGTCCTCCGAAAGTCCTAGAGCATTGCCATTGTATAAGCATTTTGGTCTTAGAGCTAGGACAATTTAAATGGTTTCGTTATAAACCGGATGGTCATGTTACTGTCAACTACGACTGTCACTACGCTCTACAGAGGTATTATCATTCGGGACACCCTGCCGAGCGAGATACAACGAATAGAAACAATGCCAGAGTCAAGACGGCCGTTAACCCTTGGATGCCTGTGGCCAAGCTACCACCTGGAGGACGGGTGCTGGTGGCACTTTATATTGCTAGAGGACGGACACACAGTCGTTAAAACCCATAATTCAATTTTGTAACGATATGATATGATATAACATCATAAATAACTTATTTCTTTTGAACAAAAATACTAATAATGATATTTTGTATACATTCTGTGAAAATTTCATCGATGTTCCTCCATTATTTTTTTGTTAAAAACGATTTTGTAGATTTTTGAGAAATGATGCCTCAAGGCATCATTCGCCCTGGGCTGAATGATGCCTCGAGGCATCATTCGCCCTTAAAGTGTTAAAAGACACTTTAGACAACCACAACCTTATTACCGTGCTAGACGTGAGTCATATGACCACTGACAAAATGCTACTTCAAGCTACTTCATATCACAGTAGCCTCACATGTCGCTTTTTTTTGTTTTTCATTTTAGAGCGTGCTTTCACGGGCTATATACATCATCTATAGACCTACAGGTTAGACTGGTCACATATATATACACTTTCAGCGTGCTGCCAGAAAACTATCCCTTCACTATCTGCATGCTATTCACTGTGAAAGTGTGAAAGGAGCAGGGTGCCAGTGTCTCAGGGTCTTAGAAGCATGCTCAGTTGACCATGACCAATGACTAGAGACCGTAATACCTCATTGACCCACTGGTGCTTGACCTTGATATTGTTGGATCCTAGACTCAGGTGGTTGTAGACATAGCAGGTTGACTGGGTTACATTGTGTTACAGGAAACTATCCATAGACTGAATGTAACCCAAACCTTTTAATTGTTATTCATGTATAATTGCACGCTCATTCATCAATGATGAACATTCTATTTGCTCCTAGTTGTTTCAAATAGTGTACTGTTAAACACACTCGCTTGTCAAGGTCATCTTCTATAATAGGGAACTGTACTGTCCTTGTATTTTAACCGTACTGTCCTTTGCACTGAAGTTATGAACGTATTAAGAACAAGCTAAAATTGATTTCATTTGTAACTATAACCAACAAACAAAGTAAGCATTTCTAGATTATATCAAGAAACATATGACCTGAGATACAAATTGCACGGTCCATGTTCTATGTTATGTCGTGTTATGTTCTGGAGTAACAAGCAAGAACGCCTACATGCTGGCGATTGTACGCTTTATTTATTTTTATTTTTTTATTGTGGAGAATATTTTATTTTCAACTTGTACAGGATATATACACACAAATATTCTAGCAGCCATAAAGAAACAGATACATTTCTAAATGATATAGGGTTGTCATGCACTGGTAAATTAATCTACCCTGTTTCTACAGATTTTCGAAATACATGTGTCACATCTCACCCATGGATGTACACTTCATTTATTCTGAATTTAAAAAAAGAAAAAATAATAGATTACTTGTTTTGGAACAGCATTGTATTCAATGAATGCACAGTATACCAATAAATGAAGCGTATACCAATAAATGAAGCGTAAGATCGCCATCATGTAGGCGTTCTTCCTTGTTACTCCAGTACTGTTAACGAGATTTTAGGGTTGAACGAGGAGGTTTTTTTTATTCTAACGGTAACTGATGGCTATCGACACTCGGTGCATCCAAACTCATGGAGTATTGTTTACTTATATGATTGTTGATCCAGTTCTATATAAATATTTCTTTTATTAAATAAATGTCTTCATATCAAAGGTCTATGTATGTTTTTCTAAATAAGTATTTGAGTTACATGCTCGTGTCTTAGGAGAATCAGGCACTATTTAACTAAGGAAGCTGCTTTGAAATTGGTTAAACATATACTATTGCCAGGTATAGAGGGAAACTATGTGCTGGTGAGCAAAAGTTCAAAGATACGAGGTAAGGCTCCGAAAAATTACTGCCTAAGGCCTTGGCCGCGGGCAGTAATTTTTCCGAGCCTTTCCGAGTAACTTTGATCTCCTGGGTCTAGGTAATCTTTATTGTCTATCAGCCTGTGTTGCAACTGACAACTATATATTCAACTAAACCAATTTAGGTCACCGCCCGTTAGTCCCTAGATTCTAAACATATTGGTATACTGACTAAGTTAAATGAGGTAGCTTGTGTTTCAACTGCCTGACCATAGCATACTGCTATACAGCTATGAATTAATTTACTAGTGTATGTTGTCTGGACGAGAAGAACGGTATTAAAGAACCTGTGGTAAAGGATCATATGTTAAGATTACTTATATAGAACTGCGAGAATCGCATAAATAGACAATACTCCATGAGTTTGGATGGGCCGCAATCGTCATTGAGGCAAAGCCGAGTAACGATTTAGGCCCATTCAAACGAGTGGAGTTTTGTGTATTTTACGATTTGAGTGCAGTTCTGTATTTATTTCACCCCTTTTTATCAAATTAAATATCATCAAACTTTCACAATAATTAGAATAGACTTAGCAAAATCCATATGACGTCATCTCAAATTCACTACGCCACAGCCGTGGCATAGCATTGTCACTTTACGGGGGTGATCGTTGAGTATTTCTTTTAATGTTATTCCTATGGCTAAACTTGAACCAGGGGTGAGATAAAAATGGGTATGTCACTGTTATCTCTGTATGACAAAAACATTCGGTAGGAAGAAATATGTTGTTAGACACGTAACACAATGTTATCATTCCATCTCATCCCATCAATCAGCCTGTGTAATACCTGTTGTAAGGCTATTACAATACGTAATTGGATTATGGCGTGATATGTCATCATAATAATAACGGATTGGTAACATAACTGTATTATGGGAACTATACCCAGCAGTCAAATTGTTAAAACTGAAAACTATTGATTCACCACTGAGGGACCGAGCGGAAGAACGGGATGAACCCTAATAAACGTGATAATAAAATTTAAAAAAAAAAAAATATATCGGCCGGTGTAAACTGGGCTTTAATCACACCAGGGGGTCTTTTTCTTTTCAACTCTCCTGGGCGAGGAGAGTGCCCAGGAGGGATAGCTCCACTGAGGATAATTTTCAGGAGATCTCCTCAATCTCGTTCGATTTACCCTGTCCTCGGGAGGGAGAGAAATCCTCGGCCGAAGTCTACTTTGAGAGAGCCCCAGGAGAAAATAAACCTTTAGGAGACTTTTGAGGAGACTTGAAAGAGAGGCTGTGTATACTGCAGGTGGTGGCACATAGTGGTATTTTTGGGAACTAATTTCATCATTTATGAATGTATGTAAATCTAAGTAAATAGCAAAGTAATTCTCCATCTGAGACCTCCAGCTTTAATTAAAATCATAATAAATATATTTCCGATAGTTCAAATGAATTAAATAGCTTTTATTTGTTATTTTGAATCACCCACGACACCCCTAGACGTGTCCCCAGCCAGGAGAGCTGCAGGACACTTTTCAGGAGCTCTCCTGGCCCCAGGATTGAAAATAAAACGATATTTCAGGAGACCTCCTACAATCTGGCCCAAGACTCTCCTTCCCTGGGAGACTTTGAAATATCGAACCCAAACTGTCCTGGGACCTCTCCCCGGGCGCCCCAGGACTCATCGGGCAGAAAATAAAACACCCCCCAGGCCTCATCTCTTCAGTGAGTGAGGGAGGAGCGGCGAGCATTGACACCTTCCCTTCTCCTCACTGCTCACAGATGGCACAGACATTAACCTCAAACAGTGAACCCGGTCTGCGGGGATTCCTGCAACAGAGAACTCTCGTTCGTTATCCCTCAGTGTATTCAGTCTGCATGCTAAAGCCCAATGCCCATCTATACCGATTTCGGAACATTCATGTACCTTTGTCGGCAACAAACGGACGGTAATTTGTCTCACCGAAGGCATCCTAATTGAGTCGGCCGTAGTCGGTAGATGTAGGACAGCTAGGCAAGGGTCAGGCAACGATTAGTAGACTGATTTGCTTAGGACTAATATCCACCACCCCATCTCCTCAATGTCCGCCGGTCGAGAGAAGGTTACATAATTTGCCTGTGACAAGTTCACTGACTCCTATACGATTTGGGAACTAATCGCTCAACCCTGAATCGGTAGATGGGCATCAGGCTCTAGGTGTGCAACGCAGAGAAAGAATGGTCCCTATCTCCAAGTTAAATTCAAACCACCATCTACTCCAAAATAAGATTATTAAATGTTCATCTGTACACATTAATCTATCTATGAAGGCATGGTAGAGACCTTTTTAAGGGCCAATAAGTGAAAGAGGACCACCCCTGTGTAAGGGGTCACCCCTGTGTAAGGGGTCTCCCCTGTGTAAGGGGTCTCCCCTGTGTAAGGGGTCACCCCGTGTAAGGGGTCACCCCGTGTAAGGGGTCACCCCGTGTAAGGGGTCACCCCTGTGTAAGGGGTCTCCCCTGTGTAAGGGGTCACCCTGTGTAAGGGGTCACCCCTGTGTAAGGGGTCTCCCCTGTGTAAGGGGTCACCCCTGTGTAAGGGGTCTCCCCTGTGTAAGGGGTCACCCCTGTGTAAGGGGTCTCCCCTGTGTAAGGGGTCACCCCTGTGTAAGGGGTCACCCTGTGTAAGGGGTCACCCCTGTGTAAGGGGTCACCCCGTGTAAGGGGTCACCCGTGTAAGGGGTCACCCCTGTGTAAGGGGTCTCCCCTGTGTAAGGGGTCACCCCTGTGTAAGGGGTCTCCCCTGTGTAAGGGGTCACCCCTGTGTAAGGGGTCACCCTGTGTAAGGGGTCACCCCTGTGTAAGGGGTCACCCCGTGTAAGGGGTCACCCGTGTAAGGGGTCACCCCATGTAAGAGGTCACCCCGTATAAGGGGTCACCCCATGTAAGGGGGCCACCCTGTGTAAGGGGTCACACCTGTGTAAGGGGTCACCCTGTGTAAGGGGTCACCCCTGTGTTAGAGGTCACCCCGTGTAAGGGGTCACCCCGTGTAAGGGGTCACCCCGTGTAAGGGGTAACCCCTGTGTAAGGGGTCACCCCGTGTAAGGGGTCACCCCATGTAAGGGGTCACCCCATGTAAGGGGTCACCCCATGTAAGGGATCACTCCATGTAAGGGGTCACCCCGTGTAAGGGGTCACCCCTGTGTAAGGGGTCACCCCGTGTAAGGGGTCACCCCATGTAAGGGATCACTCCATGTAAGGGGTCACTCCATGTAAGGGATCACTCCATCTAAGGAGTCACCCCGCGTAAGAGGACACTCCATGTATGTATTAACTCCATGTTAGGGTTTACCGTGTGTAAGGGGTCACCCCTTGTAAGGAGTTACCCCGTGTAAGGGGTCACCCCGTGTAAGGGTATTACCCCGTGTAAAGGATCTCCCCGTGTAAGGGGTCACTCCATGTAAGAATCACCCCGTGTAAGGGTGGTCACTCCGTATGAAGAGTCACCCCATGTTAAGGGTCACCCCGTGTAAGGGGTCACCCCGTGTAAGGGTTCACCCCGTGTAAGGGGTCACTCCATGTTAGGATCACCCCGTGTAAGGGTGGTCACTCCGTATGAAGAGTCACCCCGTGTTAAGGGTCACCCCTTGTAAAGGGTTACCCGTGTTAAGGATCACATATTATCATACCCCTCACTTCAAGGGTACTCGAGTCTGTGGTTGAGAGTTCACACGACAATCTAACCTGCCTTAAGGGACTATGTCTGAGATTATCTACCAGATGTGTCTCTCCATGCGAATCTAATAGGACATTATTTCTTGAGACCTGGATAATCAAAAGATGGCACCTTGCTATGTGATAGTTTTACCACAGGAGAATTGTCTGAAACCAGGGAAAAGATGTGAAGTACATCTGTCTCGTGTATCATTACACGTATATTACTACGCGTCAACCCCTCGTGGTTTACGGCCACCTGACCACAAAAACATCGATTATTGCCATTTTGTCCTTTCTCCTTCTCATTAAGTTTTCCTTGGTTATTGGAGCGAGACTAATTGTTGTGATTACGTATTTATAAACGTGATCAAAATAGACACATACGAGATAAACATTTGAGTCGGAGATGGGGAACTTCATGAAACCTTTATGAGTTTCCTTCATTTAAACTACCGTGAACGAGGTCCTGGATGTGGGCGGGCTTGGAATTCCTTTTTTATTATCCACCTAATACAGAGTGTCCATATAAAACACATAGGGAGTGTGTATCACCATACGCGGAGCATACAGATATATCCACCTGATACAAAGTGTCCATGAAAAACACATAGAGAGTGTGTATGGACATACCCAGAGCATACAGATATATCCACCTAATACAAAGTGTTCATAGAAAACACATAGGGAGTGTGTCTCACCATACCCAGAGCATACAGATATATCCACCTAATACAAAGTGTTCATAGAAAACACGTAGGGAGTGTGTATCACCATACCCAGAGCATACAAATATATCCACCTAATACAAAGTGTCCATAGAAAACACATAGGGAATGTGTATCACCATACCCGGAGCATACTGATATATCCACCTAATACAAAGTGTCCATAGAAAACACATAGGGAGTGTGTATCACCATACCCGGAGGATACAGATATATCCACCTAATACAAAGTGTCCGTAGAAAACACATAGGGAGTGTGTTTTACCATACCCAGAGCATACAGATATATCCACCTAATACAAAGTGTCCGTAGAGAAAAACATAGGGAGCATGTATCATCATACCCGGAGGATACAGATATATCCACCTCATACAAAGTATCAATAGAAAACACATAGGGAGTATGTATCACCATCCTCAGAACATACAGATATATCCACCTAATACAAAGTATCCATAGAAAACACAGGGAATGTGTATCTCCATACCCGGAGCATACTGATATATCAACGATGAGATCCAAGATGGCTTCCAGTATGGGAATCTTGGCGACTGTTGAAAGGACCGTAAATATACCAAGTGGATGATGTGTATGGAGAGTGAACACTCGGAGTCAAGCCTCGATATGAGAGGCCCAATCAGAATCGATACTGAGGCTTAAAGTAGTGTATTAATAGCAGGGAGCTATCAGGTATATATATGTATATGCCAACACAATCAACACCAATTCAGTATCAATATGGGACTTAACCATAAACCCATGCCGGATATACTGTAAATACGCACCGTTTCGCCATATAACGTAAAAATACTGTACGGACCAAAATACGGACTACCTTCCCATACACGTTTATTAAAATATTGGTTTTTAAGTCTAATTGAATTAATGATTTCTTTTAAATTTCGGTTATAGAGTAAATATGGGACTGTGTGATCTTTCCCAAATGCCCAACTCAGTATCAATATGGGACTGTATGATCATTCCCCAGTCCCTCTACTCAGTATCAATATGGGACTGTATGATCATTCCCCAGTCCCACTAATAGGTGTTAATATGAGACTGTATGATCATTCCCTAATGCCCAACTTAGTATCAATATGGAACTGTATGATCATTCCCCAGTCCTCCCACTCAGTACCAATAGGGGACTGTATGACCGTTCCCCAGTCCCCCACTCAGTATCAATATGGGACTGTATGATCGTTCCCCAGTCCCCCCACTCAGTATTAATATGGGACTGTATGATCATTCCCCAGTCCCCCCACTCAGTATCAATACGGGACTGTATGACCGTTCCCCAGTCCCCCACTCAGTATTAATATGGGACTGTATGATCATTCCCCAGTCCCCCCACTCAGTATCAATACGGGACTGTATGACCGTTCCCCAGTCCCCCACTCAGTATTAATATGGGACTGTATGATCATTCCCCAGTCCCCCCACTCAGTATCAATACGGGACTGTATGACCGTTCCCCAGTCCCCCACTCAGTATTAATATGGGACTGTATGATCATTCCCCAGTCCCCCCACTCAGTATCAATACGGGACTGTATGACCGTTCCCCAGTCCCCCACTCAGTATTAATATGGAACTGTATGACCGTTCCCCAGCCCCCCCACTCAGTATCAATACGGGACTGTATGATCATTACCCAGTCCCCCCACTCAGTATCAATACGGGACTGTATGATCATTTCCCAGTCCCCCACTCAGTATCAATATGGGACTGAATGACCGTTCCCCAGTCCCCCCACTCAGTATCAATACGGGACTGTATGATCATTACACAGTCCACCAACTCAGTATCAATATTAGACTGTATGATCATTACCCAGTCCACCAACTCAGTATCAATATGGGACTGTATGATCATTACCCAGTGCCCCACTCAGTATCAATATGGGACTGTATGATCATTCCCCAGTCCCCCACTCAGTAACAATATGGGGCTGTATGATCATTACCCAGTCCCCCACTCAGTATCAATATGAGACTGTATGATCATTACCCAGTCCCCCCACTCAGTATCAATATGAGACTGTATGATCGTTCCCCAGCCACAGCCACTTATAAACAAAGGGTATAGTGGTTTATTGTGGCCCCCCCTATCCAAAAATATATATACATGTAGACAATAAACGGTGGTTTTGTGGACAGGTGGTTGTAAACCATGAGAGGCTGACTCTTATTAATACACGAGCACTAGCGAGTGTATCAACCTCGAGTGGTTTACAGAGCTACCTGTTCACAAAACCATCGTTTGTTGTATTTATTATCCATCTTTTCAAATAAATTAAACCAAGTAATTACCATATTAAAGGGTATAACAACAGGGACTATTCCTTTGGTCCATAGCAAAAGGGACTATTTTCCCGTATACCATGGCCTTGGGGCTGTATACCATAGATTCGAATCCGTATGCCACAGTTATGGTATCTGTCTGGTTATATATAATGGGTCGTGAGTCCCCATACATTTTCTATGGAGACTACGTATACGATGGGTAATATACGGAAACAGGGTTACTGTGGCTATACGTGATAAATATGCAGTAAAATTGACGATAAAACGAACCCATACCACAGGCAGAGGATCTTATGTTTGGGGTCTGTCTTTACTTAAGGGCTGCTACTTGTGGTGTCACGAAACTAGACAACCCAAATGTCTGTAGGTGTCATAGACATATCACGAAACTAGTAAAACAGGTCCCTGGTCTGAATTTGTTCTATATAAGACCGACAACATGTGTACAAACTCCGTCCGTTTCATCTAACATTGTTCTGGGATTGTCTGTGTCTGGAGCAACGTGGAATTAGGCTTTGCTTAGCCTACCGTCTACCTCCAGCTTAAATAAAAAAGTTTTTTTTTAAATGTGTAGGATACACTACTGCTGCACCTAGCTGTGGAAAGATAGGAAGTGTAAGGCGGTATGGGAAGATAAAATTTTATTTTTATAGACAAAATTGTATGTAGTAAGTATTGACAATTACTGTAAAATGTATTGTAGTAGAGTATGATACATTTAAAAGGGGTAAATATGGTTGAGGTGTAGAGAGTGTGATGGTGGCGATGAGAATGACGAAGACGGAAGTGGTGAATGCAAGGTATGTGTGGAGGTGTAGCAAGAATGATTTGGGGTATGATATTTTATTTAGTGTGTGTTGGTGTGGGGATACAACGCTAGGTGGCCGCAGTGAGCCAGCCTGGCCCAACCTACTACCCCAGGTATAATTAATGATAAAAACGTTACACCTACCTCTGACGCCTACAGATCTGTGCCCCCTCCGCGTGTATCTCAACTCCAGCTCTCTCCGGAGACGTGCCTCACTGAGTAGTACCTCCCCCGGCCGTCAGGCGGCGCCCCCGGTCATCACTGACTCAGATGACAGTCTTTATCTCCCACCTGGACGGTCCGGCCCCTCCCCGACTCGGCCCCGGCGCCGCTGAGCGTGTTCGGCTCGGTCAGAGCGGCCCCTGGTACTCCCGGCCCGCCGCGCGCCTAGAGCTGAAGTGAGCTGCTCGGAGGTGCTCGGAGGTGCTCGGAGGTGTTCGGAGGTACTCGGAGGTGCTCGGAGGTACTCGGAGGTGCTCGGAGCTACTCGGAGGTGCTCGGAGCTACTCGGAGGTGCTCGGAGGTGCTCGGAGGTGCTCGGAGCTACTCGGAGCTACTCGGAGCTGGTCAGAGATGCTCGGAGCTGATTGGAGCTGATTGGAGCTGGTCGGAGCTAGTCGGAACTGCTCGGAACTACTCGGAGCTGCTCGGAGCTACTCGGAACTGGTCAGAGATGCTCGGAGCTGATTGAAGGTGCTCGGAGCTGGTCGGAGCTGGTCGGAGCTGGTCGGAGCTGGTCGGAGCTGGTCGGAGCTGGTCGGAGCTGGTCGGAGCTGGTCGGAACTACTCGGAGCTGCTCGGAGCTGCTTCGTGGCGACCACCCAAGTCTCTCACAGCGCCTAACGACAGAGGCGTCAGTGAACAGGCGCCTTTAACCCTTTAAGGACGGCTGCCTGGGGCCTAGCTACTCCAATAAGGATGGGTGCTGGTGGCAGTCTGTTTGGCTAGAGGACGGCAACATAATAGTTAAAACTGATATCCAAGTTTGCAATCATGCAATATGATACATAATCATAAATATTTTATTTCTTTTCAATAGAAATACTAAATATGATGTTATATCTACATTTTTTAAAGATTTCATGAATATTGCTCTATTATTTCTTTGTTTAAACATTTTTGTTAATATTGGGACAATGATGCATCAAGGCATCGTGTGTCTTTAGTGTGGTGATGCCTCCAGGCATCATGCGTCTTTAGTGAGGTGATGCCTCCGGGCATCATGCGTCCTTAAAGGGTTAAAGGTGTATCCGACAGGTTACCTTGAAAAGTAAGAGCAATTCTCAATTTCCATGAAATCAAATTAGACACTGCATAAAATGTCGTTTTTTCAGTGAAAAACAAAACATATATTTATACACACATATATGTATTTATGTGTTTTGATTTTATCCTATCCAGTCTCCTCGATTTTGGAATATTACATGATGACAATTCTGTATGCCACTAGTGGCATATAAAAATCCGTATGCCAGTCAGCGTGGCATACGGATACTCAATGTTAAGCCTATAGGATTTTATATTAGAGGTAGGATAAAGAAGAGGAAACGTGTCAATATACAGCCGATACATGCACTTACTCGTATGAATAAACTGGTGGTTTTCGCGTAGTGACTGATATTAGCATGGCACAGATCTCCATGCTAATTTCTATGGGAAGGCCATCTGAAGAAGGTTAGTGGTAATCTATTGGTGTCTATGGGAAACTGCTATATTTTCATGAAACCAGATGGCAGCACCAGTGTCTACACAGAGGGCAGTGCGATACCTACACGCATTCGTCTTTAAGGCCAAGACCCCACCTACCACGATTCAACTATTCAACGCCCCCCAGGCCCCTTGATTGGCCTTACGACTGCCTTCCCGACACCATACCGATTCTATCGTGAGATCAGGCAAAATCGTGGTAGGTGGAACAGGCTTCTGGATTCATTCCACATACTCCTCGAAAGGCTGCGATTGAAAACGCCAATCGTAGAGGTCCCGATGAAATCCAACATGTTGGATTTTTCGTAGCTCATCGTAGGCTATTGTAGTAGATTTACTGGAAAAATATCTTTTGCAGGTAAAAAACTTTTGCAGGATAATTATGAAATTCTGGAATTAGGTAGAACGCATATGGATATGACCGGTGTTAATATGATGTAATTTGATTAAATTTAAAGGTCTGAAAATGATAGTTTGATATCGGAATCATAATTCTATTATAGTTTTATTTTTCAATTTGATTGTATTAGTATCTGAAAAATACAATAATAATATGTTGTAAATACCTCTAAAAGATTATTCAGATTCATTTCATATTTCCAAAATTGTAATATATTTCAATATTAAAATTTAGCCTGAGATCTACATTGATACATACAGATAGAATCGTGACCATAGTCTATGTCTTTGGTCCTCCCAAGGCGTGTCTCCACTCTACGATTTCAAACCATGTCCACGATTTTAAACTTTCGGGGACCTCCCGATAGGCCACGATTTGGGCATCTCAAATCGTAGCCATCGGTAAGTATGTTGTAGCCCATTGTGGTAGTTGGGGGCTGGCCTTAAGGCGGGCGTCCACCAACCACGACAAGGCTACGACAAGAGCAGACAAGAAAGATCCTATCGGTCCCTTGTCGCAGCCTTGTCATGAGAAGAGGGGCTTTAGAGGGGGCGTCCACCAACCACGACAAGGCTATGACAATGGCTTTCCGACAAGGTCCACGACAGCTCTACGATTGGAAGCCTTGTTGTAGCTTTGTCGTGGTTGGTGGACCACAGTTCCCGACAAGAGGCTACGACAAGGCCACGACAGGGGGCCTTCCGACAAGGTTACGACAAAATCGAACATGTTCGATTTTGGAGCCGTGTCATGGCGTGTCGTGGCGTGTCGGGAGGTTGTCGCAGAGGTCTATGATAGAATATTTAGGTGGAGCGTGCACTTCCCGACAGGCTGCGACAAGGGCTCACGACAACTCCCCTCCTCACGACAATGCTGCGACAAGGCACCAATTGGAACTTTCTTGTCTGCTCTTGTCGTAGCCTTGTCGTGGGTGGTGGACGCCCCCTCTAACGACAGTGGTGTCTGGGTGTGTCATAGACTTTGCTGGTTACCGTAAAAAAAGGCGTCCATGGTACCGACACACTACGACAGTGATATTAAGGAAACCACACCACTCCACGACAAAGCTCCAGACGTGGCAAGAATCGAACATGTTCGATATTGTCGTAACCTTGTCGGATGTCCCCGACAGGCACCCGCTAAGCTTCATGTCGGGAACTAGGGTCCACCAACCACGACAAGGCTACGACAAGGTATCCAATTGTAGACCTGTCGTGGACCTTGTCGGAAAGCCATTGTCGTACCCTTGTCATGGTTGGTGGACCCCCCCTTTAAGTTCCATTCGACGCATGTTGCAGCCTTGTCGTTAGAAAGGGAGCTCTACAACAGCGTTGTCGGGAAGTTTCGGGAAGTGCACGCTCCTCCAAACTTTCCTATCGTAGACCTCTGCGACAAGCCTCCGACAAGCTTCCAGTCGCAGCCTGTCGTGGCCTTGTCTTAGACTCTTGTCGGGAACTGGGGTCCACCAACCACGACAAGGCTACGACAAGCCTTCCAATCGTAGGCCTGTCGTGGACCTTGTCAGAAAGCCATTGTCGTAGCCTTGTCGTGGTTGGTGGACGCCCCCTTGAATCTGCTTTAATTTCACTGATTGACGATGTACAACCTAGATGTAATACTCCAATGATTCACTGAAAGAACTGTTAATTTGACAGAAACCAATAAAAAAAAAAATATAAAAAAAATTTGAAAATCACCAGGTGGTGCCACTAGGAATTGTAGGATATGCCTTTAAGGTTTCCTACGCACATTCTCCATCAAGTTGATGCATTGAATGAAATACCTGTCACCAGATGCTGCCAATCTACTTAAAATAGAGCCAGACTCTCTCAGACTTTCTCCCGGTTAATCATTTCTTCTCGGCAATTTAACCCTTTAAGGACGAATGATGCCTTGAGGCATCAACCAGCCCAGAGCTAATGATGCCTTGAGGCATCCACCTACCCGGGATGAATGATGCCTCAAGGCATCATTTTTCTAAAATCAATAAAATTGTTTGACATGGAAAAAATTTATCAATATACATGAAATCTTCAGGAAATGTAGCTATAACATCAAAATCAATATTAGTAAGCTAAAATAAGTGAAATATCATTGATTACCAATAATATCACAGGATGGAACATCAAATTATGACCTTATCAAAAATGTGTTCGTTCTCTAGAGATGTGCACTATCACTAGCACCTGTCCTTATGGTGACAGCTCTGCCAAAGGTGGCCGTCCTTAAAGGGTTAAGCTGCGGTCAGCAACAGTTCAGAATAAATGCATTTTAAAATGAATTATTGCAATCGTGTAAGGAGAGCTGTGCAGTGTGAAGGACTCTCAGTAATTAGGAGAATGATAAGACTGGATAAATCTGGAAAATTAGGATAATTAAAAGACAACTAGCGTGTTTCAGGCGCTGGGTCAAGAATGAAATCTGTAACATAAGATAAGGTATTTCACTATTTCCTTATGGAAATAAACAAAAAGCCAAAAATATTGCAGCTCTTCTGGGACGCCATGACACCCGCTCCGAGCGGCCCACCCCGGCACGCAGCCTACGACGGGAAACTCATCAAGTGGAGAGGCATCACACCGGGGATCAGGATATGCCCC
The DNA here is from genome assembly GCA_950022655.1 of Alentia gelatinosa. Lineage (NCBI taxonomy): Eukaryota > Metazoa > Annelida > Polychaeta > Phyllodocida > Polynoidae > Alentia > Alentia gelatinosa. The sequence goes on along the minus strand of OX465581.1, from coordinate 3,942,693 downwards.
CTCCACGTGAACTCCGACGACAACAAGATTATGACGGATACCTCGAGAGTGAATTCGCCAAAGAATACATGCGGCCCCTACGGTCCGAAGGTAAGGTCGCATTGTCTTCTGATATATTTATCGACCGCTATATCCCAAAGCCCTTCATGTACCTGGACCGGGAGGGGGTGGATAGTTTGAAACACAAGTTGGAGGCTCGCAAGGATATTACCATGTTGGAATACATATGGGCTCTGATTTGTCTCATCAGAGACGACCGACGCATGGACCTATACAACAACCCCCATATACTCGAACACCTTCAAGGCGTCGTAGATGATGCCATGGTACAGCCATGGCCCTCGGTCAGAAGGTTCTCGCAGCATATTTTTGACCAAGTCGAGAAAGGGAAATTATCGTGGTCAGACTGGCATGTAATACAACATGAGAGGGTACGGCTCTGTCTAATGGACCGGGCTCCGGCACCACAGCACACGGGGCGGCACACACCTGTCGTGCAATCCAGAGGCGCGACAAACAACACAAACTCAAGGACCGGGCAACATGGTCGTGAGGTTGCGTGTAGGGACTTCAACGCCACTAAGGGTTGTAGCTATCGGGGTGATCACGAGGAAGCAGGCACCACGTGCATGCACGCATGCTCGTATTGCTACGGGCGAACCAGGATCTTTTACAACGGCCACAACATGTCCGTCTGCGACAGACTTGACTGGTACAGAAGACAAGGGGACCAACACGGCCGCACGGCCTCAAAAAACGGCCAGTAGGCGTCTCTGGCAAGTCGTTGTCAGGGACACCTGCGGTCACAGAGTCGACGCGGGAAGGGATCGAAACATCGGGGAGGAGAGCGACAGTAGGACGCTCCACACTGAAACGCACAGGCCTGTGCAGGCAGACGGGTGAGTCCGAGGATACGCACGGAGAGCGAGAACAAGATGGCGGCACCCAGTGGGCAACCGGAACGGGTACCAGCCAGACGCATGCGTCGCAGGGTGCTGGGAACCAGCGACAGTGCTTCCAAGATGGCGGAACTTCCGGTCCGCTCGCTTCGAAGCCTGACTCTGATGGTTTTCGGGCTCCCACGAAGTACGTGGTGCCAGCCAGGTGCTATAATGGTGGGGAATGGGAGAGACAAGCTGGCCACACCAGAGAGTACACCATGGAAGCACCAAATTGGAGGAGGGAGCACACCAGCAGCGAAAATGCACGCACCACCGTGGCTCCGGTCAACAAGGAAGGGGGCGTGGCCCTCGACCAACACCAAACAACAACAGGTAACGACCCCGACTTTGCGGCTATACGCCACATATGTGAAAATAACATTGTTGATCATGATATTGATATGTCTCCACAGGCCTTTAAGGCTCACAGGGAAATTCACTGGCCGAACATGTCTGTGTCCGCCGATTCGAACGAGTCGATCGAGCTGTCACGCATCTATGACATTGTTCGATCAACTGGTCTCCCTAATAGCGTGGGTAGTAAGTTAGCACTTCCCACTGGTCTCAACTTGACCGCCTGGAGGAAAATACTATGCATTGAGGGGGTGGACCCAGAACTCTACGACCTCATAGCATATGGATTCCCCCTGGGATACATGGGGCTGGTGAGCAAGAGCAAGGGGACCCCTAACCATACTAGGCGGGCTGGGCCCCTACGACCATGCCCCCTTCGCCCCCTGGTGCCACGTCGCCCCACTTATGTCCAGGCCCAAGCGGGACTCGGAGGAGCGACGTGTCATCTCAGATCTCACCTTCCCTTACGACAAATCAGTCAATGCATATGATATAAAGAACTCCCTATTCGGCAATATCCAGAATCACGGTCTACCGTCAATCGATTCAATAGTGGACGACTTGGTCGGGATGGGCGAGGACGTTCACCTATTCTCGACCAACGTCAGCCGAGCTTGCAAAAATTTCAAGGCCGACCCCCTCGACTGGCCCCTTCAATGCCTCGAGTGGGGGGGAAAATTCTTCCTGGAAGCGAGTATGGTATTCGGGGCCCGATGCTCGAGCTGCCACATGCAGCGGGTCGCCGATGCCATAGTTGCGACACTCCGGGGTAGAGGCCTCAGGGTTTGGATGTACCTGGATGACATCATTGTTTTATCTCCCTCCAGGGCACAGTCAGAACGCGATGCAGACGAGGTCACAAAACTGCTGGAAGAACTAGGGCTCCCCGAGGCCCCCAAGAAGAGACAGGGTCCGGCCAGGAGCCTCACCTGGCTCGGCATCACGATCAACGCCGAGACGAAGACCCTAACTGTACCCCAGCAGAAACTGGATGATATACGCCAAACGGTCGCCGCCTTCCTCAAGCGACAGTCGGTCACCAGGAAGGAAATGGAGTCCCTGGTGGGTAAATTGGTACACATTTCTAAATGCATCCGCCCAACCCGCCTTTTTATTTCAAGGCTCCTGGGAACACTCCGAGGCCCCAGGAAAAGGTACATTAACATTAGTGCCGAGGTCAGGGCTGACCTCCGGTGGTTCGACGAGTTTTCAAACGTGTGGAACGGTGTGGCCCTGATCCTGGTCCCCACACTTACCCGTACCATTGGTGTAGACGCATGCCTCAGTGGTATAGGAGGGAACGACGAAACCTGGGCATACGCAGGTCAGGTGGCTCCGGTCGAGGACGGAGCCGCTAATATCACAGAACTGGAGGCAGCCAATGTAGTAATAGCACTCCAAACCTTCGTACGAAAATCAGACCGGGGGGGCCACATCTGCATCTTGTGTGACAACCTGCCGGCTGTACACATACTACAGAACGGCAGGGGCCATAATAAGGTTCTCCTGGACTGCGCAAGGGCGGCCTGGATGATCCAGGCACTTTTCCAATGTGAACTTTCCTTCGTACACGTCCCAGGCATTGATAATGTGGCACCTGATAATCTGAGTCGGGCTCACCTCAATAACAAATACTTTAACGATGCATGCAATGATGTACGCCGATGTAATCTCACCCTTGTTGACCCATGTACAGACTTTCTCAACAACGTACGGCTGTTTGTATTATCCAGATCAGGCGTACCTATCACTGCAGTGGACAGCTGCAGCATGACAACAGGCCTCTCGCGCCCCTGGGACAATGCGCGCTCACCGGACCTCAGTCAAAACATACATAGCTTTCTGCCGCCGCGTCGGAGACCATCACCTATGACCACGTCCCCAGACAATATGCGCATTCACGGAGTATCTGGCGCAGGGTGACCCATCCCCCGCTACGGTCAGGAACCACGTCGCAAGAGTCCGACAACATCTCAAACAGGTGGGCATGGCCCTATCTCCAGGGGCAGCAGCACGACTCTCCATGACCCTCGAGGGGATCGACAGTACCACAAAATACCGCCCTCGACAACGGCCGCCCATTCCGATAGATACCTTCAGAACCCTAGTGGAGGCGATACCCCGGGATCCAGACGGGCTAACGGCCAGGACGGCCGTGTTACTGCTCTTCTACGGGGCACTGCGGCGTTCCGAGGTGGCGCCCCCATCAATCGCAGCCTTCAACCTGAAGAAACATCTCACTCGGGGAGACGTGTCTTACAACGAGGGCACACTACGGCTATGGGTGAAACACGCGAAGAATGCCCAGCGGTCGCACGAAACCCGCAATGCACCAAAGACGACCCACTGCTAGTGTTCCATGCCTCCAGGTGTCCGATGCCCGCCACATACGTGGCGAAACAGTGGGCGGCGGCCGTGCGAGCCATGGGGGCCGATCCTACCCTGTTCCCACTACACTCCATAAGGAAAGCCACCGCCACGGAGGCTTACAGGGCAGGGCACTCCGAACTCGACGTCCAGAGGTTCGGGCACTGGGCATCAGACGCATACAAAGCGTACATTCAAACAGACACTGCGAGAGCCGTAGGAAAATCACTGGTACGGGCAATATCTAAATAATCGGCCCAACGGACTCAATACCTCATTACTACCTTATAATAACTTCTTTTATATTACCAATTCTCCTACATATTTTTATTATATCCACCACCACACTCCTTATCTCATTCCATTAATGGCATTCTTGGCGTTTTATATATTTTGCAAATATTACATGTATTAATATAATCATGTTTTATACAAATACTCATGTTATTAATTCACTATTATAAATACTCGTTGTATTTCAACTCAATTTATCATTTGTGTCTACCATACACTCAATGTATTGATTCAATCAACTCTTATATCTCACCTACTATTTATTATCACATTCAACTATTACCACATTATACAAACAATGTATTAATTATGTATTAATTCATTTATTTATTTATCAATCATTTATCATTTTATAATAATAATAAATCATTTATTCCCAAGTTTGCCTCATCATCTTCTCTGTCCCTAGCTCAGCAGTGGTATGGTCCCACCGGTTTGGTGGGACCGCTCACTGCTGACGTCTGGTGGACAGACCTCACACCAACCTCACCTCACACCTCATCTAGCGCACACACCTTACCTGCGCCCCATTCCTTCACCAACTCTCCTACCATACACATCGTTTTCATTTCCCACCCACCCACAACCTATTTATCAATACTCCTACTTCGTAGGCCGTTTTATATATTTTACAAATATTACATGTTTTAATATAATCATGTTTTATACAAATACTCATGTTATTAATTCACTATTATAAATACTCGTTGTATTTCAACTCAATTTATCATTTGTGTCTACCATACACTCAATGTATTAATTCAATCAACTCTTATATCTCACCTACTATTTATTATCACATTCAACTATTACCACATTATACAAACAATGTATTAATTATGTATTAATTCATTTATTTATTTATCAATCATTTATCATTTTATAATAATAATAAATTATTTATTCCCAAGTTTGCCTCGTCATCTTCTCTGTCCCTAGCTCAGCAGTGAGAACATGATTGAGAGACTTATTTCAACGTCACTAGCTATATCGGGCTATGATAACATTATTGTTGTATATCCGAGAAATAATCAAAATGGCGTTGAAAGGGTTGGTGGGCGGGAAACTTTCAGCAAAGTCAGAACAGTTATTGTAGAGAAGTGAGGCCTTATGGCTTGTTTCAATCCCTTATATAGAGGGCTGTCTAGTGTGCGTTCATCGGAACCAATCAGATCTTGTCAAACTGATGCTATGAATAGAACAACGAACCACATTATTCCTTTCACAACCCAGTGGCGCTGACCAATATCAGCTGTGCTCTCTTTGACCATCACAGACATATGTCTTTACTCTGTGCCGTACGAACCAGACTATTGTAAGCTGTACTGCGATTGGTTCAGACGAATATGCACTAGTCAGTGGAGGCAGTGCCATACCGGATATAAATGGAGGGCTGTTTCTGTTAATAGAAATAGGAAAATACATCATGTGTGGGTAAATGGGATTTGTGCAGATATATCATGGTTGACTAGAAATTACCTACAATTTTACAAGATCTGCGAGCTCATGCGATAATTTTACCGATAGTAACAAGGTACGATAAGCCATCCCAATTAGGTAAACAAGTTTCACTTGTACTATACACCTCTAGACATCTGTAGATATTCAAAAACTCATCAAAATAATATGACTTCGAAGCAAAAATCAAACTGGCTTGGGAGGGCGGAAGTTGTTTTCTGCTACACACCACGCACGATATTCATAGCCGCGATTTCGTAAACAAAATTTAAACTGTTTGAAAATTGTATCATTTGGTATTAATATTATCATAATATTATTTGTTAATTCTCTGTTTGATTTTTTTGTCCGAATTTTGGTTGTTTATTATTTATTTACATATTTCTGTCTTAACCAATGAGATCGAGCTTTCAAAGTATGGTGGTACGGCGCCATATCTGCACAGTATGGTGGTATGCCTCAACTACCAGTTGCATAGCAGAGGGTGGTATTCTGAGTATTTTGAGGCATAGGTGTATAGTACATGGTGGCAATCTAGAAGAGAAAGGCTAGAGGGTAGTAGTCCTGTTAGAGGCAGGATTTCTTTTTTATATAGCAGTCTTTATTTGTGTAGAAATTTATAAAATTCTCATCCTTTTTGGTTATACGCCGAAATATCATTTAATTCAGTCAGCACATTTAATGTATACTGCTTATCAATCATAGCAGTTGCATGATGATTCAATCAAATGGTCAGTAAACAGAAACAAAAAATGGGAGCAAGATGAAAAGTGGTATGTACAGTGCAGAAAGTGTATATAACATTGTAACTAGCCCAAGAGATAGAAAAACGAGGAAATGATCGCCAAAAAAATGATTTTCGATCTAAAATGTTGTTTGTCAGAAAATAAATGCTTTGCTCATTACATTTTTGTTCACAAATTACCTCAATCTAAACTAAATGACTGCAGTTTAAATTGACTAATTTCAAGGCGGGAGCAGACAGTGAACTGTGATAAGACATCTCAGGACTGGATTATGGACATAAAATGCCCTCCATGTGTTTTTAAAGTGCAGCTGTTACTTGAGCACTAAATGGTTTTTTTTTAAATTTGAGGTTAGCTCTCTTTATTTTCAGTATCCTAAAGATTGCGTTATATAAGTGACTATTCCTCGTAGTTTACATGTAACTACCCCTCATAGTTTATATGTGACTATCCCTCATTGTTTACATGTGACTATCCCTTGTAGTTTACATGTGACTATCCCTTGTAGTTTACATGTGACTATCCCTCGTAGTTTACATGTAACTATCCCTCGTAGTTTACATGTGACTATCCCTCGTAGTTTACATGTGACCATCCCTCATAGTGTACATGTGCCTATCCCTCATAGTTTACATGTGACTATCCCTCGTAGTTTACAAGTGACTATCCCTCGTAGTTTACAAGTGACTATCCCTCGTAGTTTACATGTGACTATCCCTCGTAGTTTACATGTGACTATCCCTCATAAGATATGTGTGTTAATTCCACATAGTTCAAATTTGAGATCATCAATTAAAGATTTCTTATAGTAATTCAGTTAAAAAAAGAAAGTCTGGGATTTCAATATGATTATAACCTAAGGTTGCATATTATCATTATATTGGTAATTAATCCTTTGACTGGTATTTAATATGAATTTCATGATTACCTTCTCTCATGATTACCTTTCTTTGTATGAGCTTGCTCTATTTTTGTATTTTTTCATTTTGATAACAACATCACAGTCACACTTATAGAGCATGATGATTGACAGGACAGGGTACATAGAGAATGGTGAACAAAAATAATACAGAGTACTTATTACATAGACGTGACATGACAATACATGTACAGATTACGTACTCTTTTACAAGTGGTTAATTTCCCTCCAAGACTCTATAAATTTATAAGTGTGTAAGAAACTCACAGTAGCACAGTCTTGATTTTCACTGCATGTAAACATATTAAAACATGTTAACATTTACCTAATTTACGATATTTATAGACATTTACATAATTTAATTTAACTTTATAAGACCATGTAGTATCATAACTTTAAAAGAAATAGTTATTTATTATTGTTAAATATGAAAATATCAATATAAACGATAGAGGAAGGAGCCGTTTGCTTTATTTTATTCTGCTTTTTAAAAAAAATTTTTTTATAGATTATTTATTGGACACATTTCGACAATGTAGTCGGTTTTAAAGTGTGACCACCACTATATCATAACAATGTTCTACATTTCGTTTTCACAATCCGTGGATTGGTTAGGAAATAGGAATATGAGATGTATATTATATAATAGATGATACATATGAGTCAAAAACAGGTTGTTGCTTCTTCTTTTCTTCATCAGCGTTTCCAATTAATGTTTTATTTATCAACAATTTCATACAAGTCTAATTTAACAAATTCGACGTTAAACTACCAAAACAAACAAACAATTTCAGACAATTATCAAATTGACTCAATTTGTGGTCTATTTATAAGCGGTGATCGATATAACCGACATGCACGCTGCCCATTACCTTAACGAGAATCCACATTACTGTATCCTCCTGGAATGTCAGCAGGGAGATGGAATATCTGAAGGCAGTATGTCAGTGAGGGGTGAGAATGCCTTAATAAGGAAGTATGTCAGTGAGGGGTGAAAATGCCTTAATAAGGAAGTATGTCACTGAGGGGTGAAAATGCCTTAAGGCAGTATGTCACTGAGGGGTGACAATGCCTTAACCCTTTAGGGATGGCACCCCCCGTCACCGGGTAACGTCCATAGGACGGCACTACGTTGCGATAAAGTACCGCTAGAGGACGGCAACCTCGCGAATTTTGACCGCTTGGTACCGCTGATCAGAGCAGTTTAGTTAAGAAATCGATTAAAATAAATATGTTCCCAGCAAGGAAAACATTAAAGTGTGGTATCACAATAACCGCCTTGTTATATAGATTAAGTGTACGGAATATGAGAAATTTCTATTGAACCAATAAAAAAATATCGCCATTTTAGTTCCTCCTTGTTCATAAGTTTAGGCAGGGAAGCAGTGGCGTTCCGCAAAATGGTGATTCTGGCCCTACAGTCGAATTGGATATTGCAAGGGGAAAAACTGCCACTACATTATCAATCATTTAAATATCAGTCTACCAACCAAGGACGAGCCTAATGTGGCGTGTGTGGGTGGTTATTATGGAGAAATAGCCTGCAAATCAACGTGTATGGCCTGGAACAAGTTGAGACATCGATCGCAAAATAAGTGTAACAGTGGTTTATATTGACAACGCCAGCCTGCGAAGTCCCGGTTCTGCAGTGATATAACTTTGCTGCTGTCATAACCATACAAAATGCATTGACATCATTAATCATCACCCTGGGAATATTCTACAAGTCTTCACGATTCTGGCAGTGTCTGGTTTATTCATGTAGATGCTAAATAACGGAGAAAATGGATATTTACCAAGGCGCCGAACCTATCGACATTCTACACAGTGCGGTGTGAATGAAACCAATACTACAAATGCCGAGTTGTTTAGCTATCACCTCGCTCAGGATTTGGTCGATTTACCCCTACAAGACGTTATGACATCGCTATTGGATTATACTAGAAGAAACAACAAAGCCTGCTGAACCTATCCCCAGTGATATTAATATGATTATATTCTTTGCTGGTTCTGTACGAGTCAATTTCACCAAGGAGTTGTATATGTGGCTTCGCCCCAGCATGGCGTGTTTGTGGTCGGCACTTTCAAATCCAGCAACTCCCTTCACCGCAGTGCAAAGACAACATGTATAAAATGATCTCGCACAAGGAAATTAATGGAGACATATATACAACAAATCACCACACTCTAAGGTTTGTTCCTATATCAATTTTGTAAAATTTAGATGGTTAGATAAATAGAAAATAAATAAAACATAACCCACATCGAACTACGCACTAAGCTGTGTGGGTGGGGAAACACTTGGCAATGAAGTTAGTTAGGAAATCATTTCGCACAAGGGTTTAACATTAAATATACGAATAATGACATATACGAGGATATTCCCCACACTCTGAGGTTTGTTCCCGTATGATATTTTACATTTTGATCGAGAATTAACTTGATGATCGAATTAAACCGTTGCGCCTTACGCGGTTCATATTTTGAGTTGCTTCAACATGGCGTCAACTGCAGAGAGCAGTTGACACGGCACTGACAGTAGAAGATGTCGATTTGAAAATCAATTCGTATGGACTTTTAACGTTAGATAATTGATCAGGGAGCTATATGGGAGCAAAGCCGAGACTCTGAGGTTTATTCCAGTATATATATTGTCAGGTTTGTACATGTGGAAGTAATAGTAAATGAATTAAAGATATTGACATCGAACCGGGCTGGCGATTCACTGGTGGGGCGGGTAGGGGGGAACGCTTGTCAAGTGACAGCGGATCTGGTAGAGTTTGCAAATCATTTCGCACAAGGATTTAACATTAAATATATGAAAAGTGACTTATACGAGGATATTCCCCACACTCTGAGGTTTGTTCCTGTATAATATTTTACATTTTGATCGAGAATTAACTTGATGATTGAATTTAACTGTTGCGCCTTACGCGGCTCATATTTTGACTTGCTTCAACATGGCGTCAACTGCGAAGGGGGGTTGACACAGCACTGACAGTGGAACATGTCGATTTGAAAATCAATTCGTACAGGCTTTTAACATTAGATAATCAATCAGGGAGCTATATATGGGAGCAAAGCCGAGACTCTGAGGTTTATTACAGTATATATATTGTCAGGTTTGAACCCAGTTCGATGTCAATATCTTTAATTCATTTACTATTACTTCCACACGTTCAAACCTGACAATATATTATTGGAATAAACCTCAGAGTCTCGGCTTTGCTCCTATATAGCTCCCTGATCATATATATAATGTTAAAAGTCATTGTCAGGTTTGAACGTGTGGAAGTAATAGTAAATGAATTAAAGATATTGACATCGAACTGGGTTCAAACCTGACAATATATATACTGTAATAAACCTCAGAGTCTCGGCTTTGCTCCCATATATAGCTCCCTGATTGATTATCTAATGTTAAAAGTCCATACAAATTGATTTTCAAATCGACCTATTTCCCTGTCCGTGCCGTGTCAACCACCCTCCGCAGTTGACACCATGTTGAAGCAAGTCAAAATATGAACCGCGTAAGGCGCAACGGTTAAATACGATCAACAAGTTAATTCTCGATCAAAATGTAAAATATTATACGGGAACAAACCTCAGAGTGTGGGGAATATCCTCGTATAAGTCACTTTTCATATATTTAATGTTAAATCCTTGTGCGAAATGATTTGCAAACTCTACCAGATCCGCTGTCACTTGACAAGCGTTCCCCCCTACCCGCCCCACCAGTGAATCGCCAGCCCGGTTCGATGTCAATATCTTTAATTCATTTACTATTACTTCCACACGTACAAACCTGACAATATATATACTGCAATAAACCTCAGAGTCTTGGCTTTGCTCCCATATAGCTCCCTGATCGATTATCTAACGTTAGAAGCCTGTACGAATTGATTTTCAAATTGACATATGCTACTGTCAGTGCCGTGTCAGTGCTCTCCGCAGTTGACGGCATGTTGAAGCAAGCCAAAATATGAACCGCGTAAGGCGCAACGGTTTAATTCGATCATCAAGTTAATTCTCCATCAATATGTAAAATATCATACGGGAACAAACCGCAGAGTGTGGGGAATATAGTCGTATAAGTCACTGTTCATATATTTAATGTTAAACCCTTGTGCGATATTATTTCCTAACTGGCCCAAACTCACCATAATCTTTTCAGGAACCTGTCACGCACCATCAGTCGCCCAAACGCCGGAGTCGCAAATGACATTATGTTTGTCCAGTACTGCTTGATATTTGGCTTTTTTATTAGGCCTTCAACATCTTTTTCCTTTTCTTGGGGTGGAGGGGCGGGTTGTCGGCCGCTTCGACACTTGTTGGCATAAGCATTAGTGTAGTCCACGATCTTTGCAACAAACTCCATGGTAAAAAACAACTGGAAAAAATCCAGGGCTGTCTTTGTTTCGGACAGATCTACTTCCTCGGATATACCAGGTTGGGGAATGTTATTCTCCAAGGGTTCAACTTTTTTTTTACCTGGCGGCACACAAACCGACTGTCTATCACCTTCTGTGACTTCGGCCCCCGCCAGGTATACAATCGGTTGGTCGTCTTCGTCATCCTCTTCGGCGTCATTATCGCTGGAATTGTCTTCATTGTCAGGTTCGGACATCGAAAAACTCTCTTCAAACTCATTTTCTAGTCCTTTCAACAATCTAAAAGTTTACATGGGGACATCTTCGTCCCAGCTCTCTGCATCTGAGTGGCCGACATCCGCCATTGCGGTGGCGGCAGGAGGATTTGCTCTTGATCGTCTGTTTCACTGCCATTATATAGCCCTGTGTACACGTTGTTATGGATACCAACATCTGTTTCTTTTATATACCTTATTATTACATTATTTTCAACAAATATTCCAAGTTTCGTTAAAATCGGACCATTATTCGCTATAAAAAATACCTTTATTGCGTAAGTCGAAAAAATGATGCCTGGAGGCATCATGCGTCATAAGAGCGGTGATGCCTGGAGGCATCATGCGTCCTTAAAGGGCTAATGAGGAAGTATGTCAGTGTGGGTGAGAATGCCTTAATAAGGCAGTATGTCAGTGAGGGGTGAGAATGCCTTGAAAAGGTAGTATGTCAGTGAGGGGTGAGAATGCCTTAAGGCAGTATGTCAGTGAGGGGTGAGAATGCCTTAATAAGGCAGTATGTCAGTGAGGGGTGAGAATGCCTTGAAAAGGTAGTATGTCAGTGAGGGGTGAGAATGCCTTAAGGCAGTATGTCAGTGAGGGGTGAGAATGCCTTAAGGCAGTATGTCAGTGAGGGGTGAGAATGCCTTAAGGCAGTATGTCATTGAGGGGCGAGAATGCCTTAAGGCAGTATGTCAGTGAGGGGTGAGAATGCCTTAAGGCAGTATGTCAGTGAGGGGTGAGAATGCCTTAAGGCAGTATGTCAGTGAGGGGTGAGAATGCCTCTAGGCAGTATGTCTGCGAGGGTGAGAATGCCTTAAGGCAGTATGTCAGCAGGGGTGAGAATGCCTGTCAAAGAGGAATGAGAATGTATTTATACATGTCTGACATATTACAAAATACACAGTTTTAGGGTAAACTATTTTCCTAATGGACTAATGCAATATATATATATAGGCCAATATTGGCCTAGATCTAATATATATATAGATCTAGGCCAAACATATATGACCATTTCACGAAACATATATGCAGAATACAACTGGCTTAGATATTATGCTAAACATATGGCTAATTTCCTGAACCATATTCAGGCATACCCTGTCCCATATCTATTAAACGTTATTCACTGTGGATCGTACATTGGGTGTCATGTCATCTTATTTTTTTTCTTCTTTTTTTTTTAAATGAGTTTTATTAGGGTCTAATTTATACATAAATCACCGAACTCGGCTTAGAGCCGATCTTCCGTTCGGGCCCTCTTAATAAGTAGTGAGTACAGACTGGATCATTTTGTTGTTATACAAGCGAGTTAAACATATAATATTTTTCATAGCCATTTGGCCTGGTGACAATGAGATGTTTGATGGTAATGGGAATGATAAGTTACACACTTCGATCTGTATAGGTAATCTGCCATTGTCAGCTACAGTCACAGTCTGGCGATTTTCAAAAACAATAACAGAGTACATTAGAGCATTGTACATCAGTGTTTAACAGGTGGCCCATCAGGATCTTGTGGGCAGATGCAGACAATCTCCTGCATTTTATTGCTATCATGTCAGCTAGTGCTTAGTTGAAGTCAATGATTCTACATACCATCTCAATCAATGCCTATTTGATTTGCACAATCATACAAGCATTTTGGATAATTCTTCTTAGTTATGAGTTTGAAATGTTTCCTTACAGGGATTAGTGTATAGTCTGGTTTTAGGTTATTCCATATTCTCAGCCCTTTCAAATAAAATGAGTTATAGTACACTGCATGTTGTGCCCTCGGGATATCTTAAAGCTTATATAAACCAAGTAAGCTCTGTTAATGAATCAACAAAAAATTAAGGCCCGCCCTCCACACAATTAAGCATGCGCAGAGCGGGGCTACCAAGTGCTCATATACCCTGGAGAACTTTGATGTCTCTGTATCTGTAGTCTCTGTATCTTTATCCTACCCCTAATAAAAAACTCCATAGGCTTAACATTGGGTCACTGTATTCGGTCTGGAGTTCAGAAAAATGAAAAATATCGCTCTAGTGGGATACACTTGACAAATGACGTCATTTGTTAATATAGAAGTAATTTAGACGGGCGGGGTAGGATAAATTCTAAACCAAACTCGAGTTAGTCGTGTTCTTGTTCATCGCACTCTGGCAAAATCGTGTATTACTGCTCTCGGCTTCGCCTCGCGCAGTAATACGCGATCTTGCCATCGTGCGATAAACAACAACACAACTAACTCTTGTTTGGTTTCTCCATAGTATCTACATGTTTTCTAATGAGTTTACAAGGCCAGGTAAGAGAAAGGTGTCAGGGCACTGAGGCAGGACAGGTGGGGGTCAAGGTTGTACTGGTGTGTGTATGGAGAGGAGGGGGGGGGGGTATGTATGAAACTCTGTAATATGTATCTATATACCTGTATATGTATCTCTGTATCATTGCCTGTCTGTCTATCTCAAATTCTGGTTTATGTCCCACCATTCCTCACACTAAATGAAAGACTCACAGGGAATCCATGTTCACTACCATCCCGTGGCCCAGCTCTCACTTGTTGTGATCCCTGCATATAAATGAGGTGTAGGCCACCCTCCCACCTGTCTTATATATTCACCCCTGACTGGTCCTGCCGACCTGACTGCACTGCACCAAAACCACCGTTTTATTCCTATATACGCCATCGTGGAAGTGCATGTATTGGCTGAATATTGACTTGTTTTCATAAATATACACCCAGGCCTTATATACGGATGGCCTTCTATTTCGTGACCTGGGGCCCGTTTCAATAGAATGGGTCACTAAACCACTTAGTGACATGTTTAGTGACTCAAATAGTGACAGGAATAGTGACAAAATTTAATTCTCGTTTCAAAAGGCATGTCACTATTGGGGTGGTGTGTCAGTTCACTGTTGGTGACATAGTGACATTGCTGCCTGGGCCTTACAATGGATGGTGTTAGTGCTCTCAGGAACAAGTGGTGTCAAGGTAAAAGTTGTTGCAGAAATTAGTGACAGGCTTGAGAAATCCTACACTGGCTATCAGAGCAGCATTTTCTATGACAAAATTCAAATGTGAATATCATTAGATTGCATGGACCGATATCCTTCATATTTGGCATGTTTATAAGTTGTATGTGTCCCTAACCGGGGTTAAAGTTTCATAGCGTTATCCCTATGGTAAGTAAAGTTATGTGTTTGTGACATCAAAAACGAGAGGGTATACCCTCTCGCTATTATAGACACTATAGTAACCCTTTTAGTGACCGGACAGCCACTTCTGAAATGGTACAAGCCACTATTTGCGGCTGTCTCTTACCCTATGTCCCACAAACAGTTATCCCTTAACTATTGCAACGCGAAGTACCGCTATTGTGTCACTAAACCCAATAACGGACGTCCTACAGACTATTGAAACGGGTCCCTGGCCTATATTCTAACTAGGCCAGGCTTCCAGGCTAAGCCCTATCGCTTTGGCTGGGTTCCGCCTGTGTACACCGCTGGCTGCAACGAGCCCTCTAGCGGATGACCGGGGAACCAGCGTTTACAGCGCCCTCTGCCAAGTCCCGTCATTATCTCTTTGCTGCATCCGTGGTGGCGTCATCTGGTTTGAATTTACCGAACTGTCTCCAATGAGAAAACTGCAGAGGTTGGCCACCACCTCTGTCTGTATTGTGTTCCAACCAAGAGGTTGGTATGGTTCTACTAAGGTCGTGTCCACGAATTCTCACTCTCAGACCAAGTTGTTTTCTTAATAGGTGGGTTCTGAGAAGAAATACTCACAGCTCAAGAAATTGATGACAAAGTCTACGATTTTTTTCTCACATAATAAGCCTTACGCTCCGATTGTCAAATATTTCATGTAAAAAAAATATTTTAAAAATGCAGTGTTCCGATAGAAGCATCTAAGATTTAAAGATGTCACTTTGAAAAATTGTAAAATTATGACCGAAATTATGCCAATATTATTTGATGATGCCGTCGCTAACTGATGTATATATGCCCGAAGAAATTTGAGTAAATACTGCAATTATAAAAAAGGAAAAAAAAAAGGGCCCTTAATCCAAGAGGGCAACCACATCTCCAAGAAGATGTTTTATGTGACCTGAATCTATGCCAGGGGTATCGGGCATGGTCGGACATGTCGGGAACGTGATTCCATTCCGAGAACCATCCCAATCCACCACGCCTCCAGAGGTCACTAAACTCCCTATTATCGCCCAGGGTAAGGCAAAGTTCCTCTCCCGATTGACTAGCCACACTACAACAACATGAACCACAGTTTTCTGATTTATGATTGGAGAAACTGAATACAATTTCGGATTTCCATGTAGAAATAGTTGAATTTCTGGTATCAGAATTTCAATTTGAAGATTTCTAAAAACTGCTAAACTGCATTAATTCTGGGTTACGGGTAAAGGGTCTATCACCATACAACGTCGGTAACCAGCGAAAACCGGAACTTGAGAATAGACTGAATTCTGGGATACCTCAATAGGGTCAAGTATGGGAAGACGTAGGCGTTGGTTCTTTCCCCTACCGTTATCACGACCACAATGTAGGGAGCTGTGCCATTATACCTCAATAGGGTCTATGGGATTTTTATCGGTGTCTAATCGCAGAAACGTGGTCACCTACCCTGATATTAGGTGAACTTCCGACGCGATTTAGATTTTTTTATCGGGAGGTGCATCATAGACCATATCGGAGCCATATCGTAGTAGGCGGAGGCCGGGTCTAATGAATCTGTGTGGGTTGAAGTGTGATTACTCTCACCAGGGACTTCCCCTAGATCAGCAATTCTGTCCTGTGTACATCAGTTAATGTGGTCTGTGATGAAAATGGGGAGAAAATTACTTCTGACGGTCACATAACTAACTGCTGGTTGGTCCCACTTTATATGGGATCGTTCATTTCCGTTCTGTGAAATTATTATATACCTAAAGGCCCGTTTCCATTAAGTCCCGCCGTACCTCATCTCAGAGAGTAGACTGAGTTCAGGCCGTCTACTGTCAGAGCCGTAAATAAGAGAAGTCCAACACAGATGTAGTCATTTCAGGTCCAGAGAGGATTCTGTTTTTAATCAGAGTTACCTTCATCTTATATACTGTTAGCCTCCCCCGCAGGGGAAACCCCTTTTCAACCCATGACACGCTCCACACCTGTCATAGCTCCGCTGGAACTTGACACTTCCCAAACGGCATCACGCCCAAGGGTCTTACTTGGTGGAGTGTACATTTATTGTCTGGGGGAGAACACCATACAGAAATAATACATAATAAGATAATATGGATAGATAAACAAATATAAAGACATTATGCAATATATAAGAGTACAAAAAGAGTAAATGATAATCATATAGTTATACAGGTCAAAAACATCAGTAAAATATACTTCATCAATACATCCCCCTATCCTAAGCTATCAAATAATCTTCCCTACTAACGGATGTCTCTCACTTCCTGTCACGATCAGGTCCTACTGGGAAAAGGGATGGGGCCAGTGACGTGCACCCTGGTTTGATAATGCTTATAATTTTACTGAAATAAATATTCATGGAGAAGGTAATCCTCTAGATTCACAAGATATTCATCTATAGAGATTCCTGAATTATAGCAGTCATGTAGATAGTAAATAGCAGAATGTGGCTTGAATATTGATACATAAATAATTTGTATCTGCAAACTAAAAATATTGTGACTCCAAAATATCAATCAATCCTGCCATAGTAGTCATTGAAAATAATTATTTACTATAAGTAAACCTCTAAAATATAACTACCTGATATGGGTATAGGTCATAATGATTTCTTATGGCTACATCAAGATAGTGCCCACTAGGCTAATGGAAAAATATAGTATGACTAATAATACTACAGCTAGCAATAATATAGATTATCTAGGAATATGAATTTAAAAGTCCACAAAAATATATCAGGTACAAGCACCCTCAGACCTAATCGAATAATTCTCTCCTTGTTTAACCCTGACTGTAAATTATCGATTGCACAACTATATAACCTGAGTGTGAGTAGGCTGAGATAACATAAATTGTCCAGCCCAATCCCCCCTGTGGTAGCCACGGGAACTGAGTCTTGACAGTTATGAACATGGTAAATCATGCTCACTGTCACAGTTTACTAAGTAATTATTATGTATGAGTAAGTTATATCCTGATACCTGATATCTCATGTATTCTCTGCTTTATCCTATAGGCAGAGCCGTACTCTGAACATCCAAGCATGCACCGCACAGCACATCACATGGTTAATTATGTTGATTCGCACTGCACACACTCCAGTTGCTATACTTCACTGGACCAAACCAAACCTGAAATGTTATCAACTGTACGATCGCCGGTACTGTAAGTTACTCTTTACTCTACTAGCTTAAGTATCTAGGGAGACTGTCGGGAGCAATACCAAACTGCTTCTATACTTACCTGGGGCAAGTTGATGGGGACCCAAATGCCTGTGCAAATGCTTAGCACAGCAGTATGTAACATGGGAGTGGTCTACCTAAGTTGCAACCTTAAACAGATCACAACATGGAATACAAGTTAGGGTCTCTGGGAAAGGGACTGCACCTGGCTCATGCCAATTTGCAGAGTTTGAAGAACAAACATGATTTAGTTAGTCTGAATATTGTTAAATCAGGTGCCCAAATATTCACTGTATCAGAAACTTGGCTCACCCCTCTACATGACTCAAACTTGTTTGCTATTAATGGATATCGATTACTCCAAAATGATCGAAATTGGTTGAACACTGACGGTAAGCTTAAAATCGGTGGAGGAGTAGGAATGTTTGTCAAAAATCAGCTGGAGGTTGAAATTCTAACAGACTTTAACACTAGCACAAAGGACAGCGAACTGCTTTGGGTGCACATAAAGATGGAACGACAGGCAAATCAACTAATTTGCGTAGTTTATAGGCCAAACCATGGCAATATAGAGGTTTTTGTTGACAACTTGATAGACCAAGCGAGAACACTTAAGGGTAAATACAGGGCAGAACTGACCATTCTAGGAGATTCTAATATCAATTATCTGGATACACAATGTGATGAAACTAAGAAACTCAAATCTATAGAGGCTTCTCTTGGCTTGAAGCAGTTAATGTCCGAACCAACTCCCTTTAGTAATATGATTGACCTTATATTTACTGACATAGGGCATGTTAAGTCATCAGGGCGACTTGACTTAAGCCTGAGTGACCACTTGGCCATTTTTGTTACCAAAAAGAAGGATAAGGATATATTCCATACCAAACAGTTTTTTGGCAGATCATATAGAAATTATTCAGAACAGGTTATGACTGAGCATCTCTCACAAGTTGACTGGGAGGCGGTTTACCACTTTGATGATCCGAATAATGCATGGCTCTTCATGAAAACTCAGATCGAGAAAATACTGGATATAGTGTGTCCCAAAAGAAACCATCAGATACGCCATCGTGACGAACCCTGGCTAAATGATGAAGTTATCGAAGCGATCAACACATAAAACAGAGCATGGAGACATGCGCAGACAACTTACTTAGATAAAGATTGGCGAGAGGCAAAGCAATTATGCAATAACACCAAAAATGTTATATTGAGATCTAAAAAGAACTTCATCCAGCAGCATAATAATGACGATATCAACAAATTCTGGAAGAAAATAAGTCAAATCTTACCGCAGAATAACGGGCCGAACAAAATTACTGTAGTAGACAACGAATCAGGCGAAGTAATAGGAGAATCTGATGTGGCTGATCATGTCAATACCTTCTTTACTGGTATAGGGAAGAAGCTAGCTAGTGGCTTCACTGATGAATGGGTGGACGAGGACTATGTTGTGCCCCACATAATGAATCAAATAACCATCACTAACGAGGAAGTAACTGAACTACTCAAAGCAATAGATATAACCAAGTCCTCTGCCATAGAAGGCATAACCACGAAAATACTTAAGCACTGTCTCCTATATCTATCGAATGAACTAACTTACATTTTTAATCTGACCTTATCAACTTCAACCTTCCCAACTGAATGGAAAAATGCAACAGTTATCCCTATACCCAAACCTAACTTCGATAAATCAGTAGGCAGTCTCAGTCCCATATCCTTACTCCCTTTACCAGGTAAAATCCTCGAGAAAATTATCCACTCACGTCTAATTACCCATCTAGAGCTAAATAACCTACTCTCAAACAATCAAGGAGGCTTCAGAAAAAACCACTCAACCATCCTTACCGCTGCAGACTTCACAGATAACATTTTAGATAATATTAACAATATAGTACCGACCCTAGCCGTCTTCATAGATATGTGCAAGGAGTTCGACACAGTTAACCATGCGATCCTACTAAAAAACCTAACAAACCTGGGAATAGACCTCAACACACTCAACTGGATAAAAAATTACCTGACCGACCGCAGCCAAATAACTAAAATAAACAACATGACTTCACAACCTCAAACCATAACCACGGGAGTGCCTCAGGGATCCATTATGGGCCCACTCCTCTTCCTGACCTACATCAATAGTTTAGAGAAAGCCATCCTCAACAGTCAACTAAAATTTTATGCTGACGACGCAGTGTTATATCTCTCAGATACCTCTATGGATGTAATGGAATCCCACATGCAACAAGATCTAACCAAACTGTTTGAATGGTGTAACAGAAATCGGCTAACATTAAATGCCAAAAAAAACAAAATTATGTTATTTGGAACCAAGAACAGTCTTTCAAAACTAAGAAACCCAAACTTAGTAGTCAACCAACAGAACCTAGAGATGGTATCTGCCTTTAATTACCTAGGAATATCCTTAGACCCAACACTTACCTACACCAAACATATCAACTCAATGATCAGTAAGGCCAATCACAAAACCTACTTGCTCTCGTACATTCGAAAATACCTCTCGAGACAACAAGCTGCTATAATTTTCAAAACCAAAGTGTTGCCCTTCCTAGAATACGGAGCTGCTTTGATCAATGGTACGCACTCAACACTAACAAATAAACTCCAAAAATGCCAAAATCGAGCTCTCTGAATATGTTACAAGTCCAACCATATGATACCATCCGCCATACTACATAAGAATTTCAACAAAAACTATCTATCTGACAGACGCGAAGTACAGCTCTTGAAACTGGCTTTCCTACGATCGAAGGTTGATCGATATCTAGAGGTGTAAACTAGAGAAACTAGACTGTTTACGGGCCCTGTCCTGTCAGTACCTAGACAAATCAACTGTTCCAAATACCAACACTCTGTTGAATACAAATCAGCTGACTTATGGAACAGACTAACATCCGAAACCAGGCTAACAAATAACCAAGAAGATTTTACCAAATTACTTAAAAACAAGTCAAAAATTCTGCTAAACACATATTGATCTACTGAGCTATTGAAATGTTACCAGACCTAGGCAGATGCCTTACTCTGTAGTCGCTGACCTGTAAAACCCATCAACTGATTGTACTGTTCGAGCATCGGTTATGCTTAATTATTTCCTACCTAAGAACTATTATTGTCTCTAAACTGCAGACGCTGACCAAGCAAGAAAGATCTGTATACTACCTGTGCTTTTCTGGAAACTCAGTAGGGGTGACCTCCCCACTTTTGTTGAATGTTCGTGGAACCGATACTTACCTTTAAGGTAACTAGTTTAAGTTTAAGCTCAAAAATCAAGCCTGACACCAATGTAAACCCACTCAGTGGGTACTTAAGGCACGGAATTTTCTCGCTGGAGCACCGGGAACATAGGCAAAGCATATTCCCTACGGTATCTACTCGAGGATAAATAAAAGTCTAAAAAAAAAAAAAAAAATGCACAGTAACTAGGGCTGAGTTTAGGGCTGAGTGGTCATGGGTAATAAAGTCATAGATGCCTAACCTTAATGGCAGGTGGGATGCGTTACTCACAAGTCACCCTGTGCACTCCTTCGTGACCATGATCCTACTTACCTTCTGACCTTACATAGTTGTAGTTCTTAAATTTAAATCTCATATTTTCTAAATAAGAGGAGCTGAAAACTAACACATAGAATAACGGCACAAATGGCAGACAAAAATGGTGTAGATTTTTTAAATTCTCCTCTAAGCCCCTTTCCATTGGCCGTCACCGATCTACAGTCAGAAACCACCGTCGGACCTTTAAGCCCAATGCCCATCTACCGATCAAGGGTTGAACAATTAGTTCGCAAATCGTATAGGAGTCGGTGAACTTGTCGCAGGCAAATTACATAATACCTCGGCCCATGTCGCCCATCCAATCAAAGGCTATTTACCAACATTCCATTGTCGGTGACTAGATTTATTAACATGTTGATAAAATTTTCGCCACCGATTCTGGAACATAGAAACTACAGGTTGTCAGGGACAAAAGGACACGCTTGGTACAAAATTCTTATTGCAAAGTGCTCTTATCAGTCTCAACGAAAAATGTAATTTTGAAAAATGTCTTTTGGGTAATTTCTGAGGAAATGTTCAGGAAACCAATAAATACCAGCAACTGTAATCTAAAAAAAATAGAAAACTGTTTTCCTGAAACCACTTCCACTCTTTCAGTTATCCAACTGTATAACAGACAACTATAGTGTTACCCGAAACACAAATGAAATAAGACTGAAAATAAAGGAACCAAATGGTAATAAGTACCTGAACTCACCATATATCAAGGTAATCGGCGATGAAATTCATTAAGTGTGGATACCAAGTTACTGCCAAGGGGTAATTTATTTAAAAGAAAGATTAAGGAGGAACTTGTAAACCAGAATATAAATTTGTAGGGGTCAGGGTTGTCGAGCAGCGTTGTTTCACTTCACGCTAGATGGCGCGAGTGCCGATCCCTGCTGTGCGGTAAGGCCGGTGGAGCCGTGGTATGCAAATGCTACGGGGTCAACCGCATTATGTAACTCAGTCACTATATAAGGCTGAGTCCACAGCGGGTTGACAGGACTTCTCGCGGTGCCTCTCTACAGAGTGAACGCCTGGAGCCTCACGTGTTGGTAAGGTTGCATTGAACACCTTTCAACGTTGAAGAGACCAGAATCTCTTGTCGCGCTAGTTAGTGCCCCGAAGCACCAGCATTTTGTAACTGTAGTACCGAAAAAAAGATTGGTACACTGAAACAGACCGGAGTCTGGTTTTGTCTTCCTAGTTAAGCGGTAGGTGGTAGATTCTGCATCTCCCTGCCCTTTCCAGTGGGTAAAGCCGAACCCACCTGTACTGGCACGGTAAGTACAGGGTAGCGACTGAGTTTCGGAACCCCTGGTCGGCTGTCGATCATGGAAAGTGGTGAGACACTTTCAGCGACTAGGGGATACGCTACAAATTGATTAAAAGATCATGGACTATATCACACCCAAAGCACCAGATATAGAGTCCATATACCCCTATTCATGATCAAAAGATCCTACTGTCACTCTCGCTATGGATATTTTGTGATGACTTGATTATAGAAATTTGTTACCCATATGGTATATGTTGGTAAAGCCGGATGCCCATCTACCGATTTAGGGTTGAACGATTAGTTCCCAAATCGTATAGGAATCGGTCACCTTGTCGTAGGCAAATTACGTAACCCCTCGCTTGACCCGCGGCCCTCGAGGAGAGGGGGTGGAGGGTATTAGTCCTAAGGAAATCAGTCTTCACCTACCTACATATATATGCACAATGATAAAATAGGTTTATGGTCCACTAATCACTGGGGTAGGGCCAAAAGGAGGTGACAAAAGGACATCTGAAGGAGGTGGTTCACTAATCGATGGGTCACCCTTGCTTAGCTGTCCTTCATCTACCGACTACGGCTGATTCCATCAGGATGCCTTGGCTGAGACAAATTACCATCCGTTTGTTACCGGCAAAGGTACATAAATGTTCTGAAATCGGTAGATAGGCATTGGCCTTTAGTACTGCTTGTCTCAGTGAACCGGAACCAAACAACTCAGAAGAGGAGATTGTGTTCCAGAAGAGAATCTAAAGTGGAATTCACACGGTGGGATTTATGTACCTCACAGGGTTCAAAATCTCATGCGATTCTGTTCCTTTTTAGGGGGAAATATCTTCAACAATTACAGGAGGGGAAACATGTCTCAGGGAAATGAAACCCTATAATTTAGACGAAGAAATTGTGTTCGAGTACAGAATCTCAGAAGGATTTATCTCAGAAAAACGCCCTGTAAGGTACATGATCCATCGTGTGAATCACATTTTAAGTGCGATTAACACGGTGAGAATCTTAGCAGGATTTGTCTCAGACAAACACCCTGTGAGTTACGTGAATCCCACCGTGTGAATCTTACTTGTACCTCACAGGGTTCAGAATCTCGTGAGATTCTGTTCCTTGTTTGAGGTAAATGTCGCCAACGATTGCAGGGGACAACATGTGTCAGGAAAGTGGAACCCAACAATTTAGAGGAAGAAATTGTGTTCCAGTACAGAATCTCAGCAGAACTTGCCTGAGACGGGTGTACTTCACACCTTTCCCCGAATCCCAGACACTTCTGGATTGGTACAAAATTCTCATGACAAAGTGCTTTTATCAGTCTCAAGGAAAAATGTATTTTTGATACAGTCTTTTGGGTAATTTCTGGGGAAAAGTTCAGGAAACCAACAACTACCAGCAACTATGATATAAGAAAAAAGAAAACAGTTTTCCTGAAATCACTTCCACTCTTTCAGTTATCCATATAATGTACAACTAACCACATCAAAATAAATATAAAAATTAGTAGAAACCGAACGAGAGTTAGACTTGACAATGTTTATGCCACGACGGGAAGGTCGCATATTACTACACGAGGCGTAGCCGAGTGTAGTGAGGAGCAGCCCTGACCAGAGTGGCATAGACACTGACAAGTCTAACTCGAGTTCGGTTTCGTATTTATCCTACCTCGTCTATGCTTTTGTATTACTAAAAGATAACTATTGAGTCAATGACCAACAGAACTTTTTTTCATAGTAGCTGACATCCTGCTCTCTGATTGGTCAATATTGTTATTACTCTAGTGGCATAAAAAACACTTTATGTCACGGCCTGTCACATAAAATTTCCCTATGTTAAGTCTATGGCGGTTTTTTATTAGGGGTAGGATAAAGATGATTATGATAAAATTAACCTGGAAGTACCGCTGCTAAATTAAACATGGTTCTGTCCTCCACGTGGCCTTTCCGTAATGGCAGGTTGATATGATACAGACACACATCTGAAGGTACATCTTGGCACTGTGACCAGCAATAAATCATGACCACAGGTGTGGTCTGCTGTCTTCAGTCTGGCAGCAGAGATTGTCAATGAGGGAGCCATGCCAAGCATTTGATCCCTATCAAAGGCTGGCCTTGTGCCTCCTCCCCAGGGCCTCATGTAGGTCTACGGCCAGCACCCGAAATCCCCCCGAAAATAGAAGATAAATATATGAAGAAAAAAAAAGAGAAAATAAATAAATAAATATATATATGAAAAAAAAACATGGAAATATACAAAAATAGAACCAACTTCCCCATGAATCATAAATAGCTGTTGTCGGTAGACAACACTCAGATATACATTTTTTTGTGGCGGAGAAAGTAGTTGTACGTTCACTGAAGCCTTTTATAAAGCTTTACTTTTATTTCACGGGAGTTATACAGGTAGACTGCTGTATTTGTATTACCTGGGACCTGTTTCAGTAGTCTTGTGACATTAGGTCTAGACAGACATCAACAGCGGCACCAACAGTGCAAGCAACAGTGGAAAAAGACTAGCAAATATCAGAAGATCGAAGTGGCCAATCTTCTTCATATTTGGAAAGTTATAGATTATATGTATCCCCTACTCATGTTAAAGTGTCATTGCTTAATTCCTACGAGAAATGAGTGAAACTTTGTGTGTCATCGACTGCAATCTTGTGATCTGTCCGTATGGTGTCACAGACGCCATCTAGACATGTCACGAAACTACTGAAACAGGTCCCAGGTTTTATAAGCCGCGAGAAGTTCAAATTATACATTTCATACAGCAACAGGTTTTCGCAGTAGGTACATTTGGGACTCTTTTTTACAGTCCAATTTCTGTGGGTTAATGAGATCTGGGACCTGTTTCACTAGTTTTGTGACATGTTTAGATGGCGTCTGTGACTCCATACGGACAGATTACGGTTGACTAGTTTCATGACAACATAAGTAGCTGCCCTTAGGACAAGACAGACCCCAAACACGGTGTGTCCGGTTTCATAAGAATTAGACATTGCCTTGTTACTGGCGCTGTAGTGTCACTGTTAGGCTTGGTTCCGCCTGTGTACTCCGTTCTTGCTTGCACTGTTGGTGCCGCTTTTCATGTCTGTCTAACACTTTTGTCACGAAACTAATGAAACAGGGACCTGTTTCAGTAGTTTCGTGACATGTCTAGATGGTGTCTGTGACACTATACGGACAGATCACAAGATTGCAATCGATGACACGCCGAGTTTCACTCACTTCTCGAAGGAATTAAGCAATGACACTTTAACATGAGTAGGGGATGCATATAACCTATAATCGTCCCAAATATGAAGAAGATTGACCACTCCGATCTTCTGATATTTGCTAGTTTTTTTCCGCTGTTGCTTGCACTGTTGGTGCCACTGTTGATGTCTGTCTCGGCCTAATGTCACGAGCCTACTGAAACAGGTCCCTGGTCCCTGATGAGATGAACCTTAAAGACCCGTACATTTACATTACCAAGCTTGCAGAATCAGGCACTGCATCATGTGTATTGTACTGCTTGTGAGTGGGGTGTATCCCAACTAGGTTAAGTAACTTCATATATTTCTCATAAACTGTCTCGTCAGCGCTTTATACGTGTGAGGCCAGGCAATGAAAACCAGCAGCCATGATAGCAGCTGATGCCATGGCCACTTTATTGGCACCAAATCCATATGGATACTACACAGATATCTTTGTACTTCTTTCATGTCAATAAAGAAATTCCTTTAAAAAAAAAAAAAAAAATGTGTAATAAAAACTGGACGTGTTTTGTTTGGTGGTTCCCTGTTTGATTTCATGTTTTTGTTATGATAAATAATTTTTTGGTTGATTTTGTGCTTTGATTTTTTTTTCTTTCTGTTAACATACTACTAATAGGCCATATAGATGTAATAATTTTCAAAACCGACGCTCATGTCTTTGCCCCCAGGCGACTATTGTAATACAGAAATTGTTAAAATGATGATGTACAACCGAATTGAAAATTGTAAGGGTCTATCCAATCCACATATACTGTTTTGGAAAGCTATAAGAGAACAACCAGTAGCAGGAAGCACGAACGGTCGTGAAGCCATTAAAATGGCATGATTGTAATAACTAAAGCAAAATGCCAAACAAACCTTTGTCACCACCTAAGTACCATTAAGAGTATTACTCCCCTGGACACAGACTATATTCAATTTGTACAACCAAAGAGACCAAGACATTGGACACTATCCAGCGGTTGTTGAAGACAAATTTAATTACTATTTATACTTGTTGTTATTATTTAAAATGTGTATAATAGTGTACCACGAAGCCTGGAAGAGCTGTCATACCGGCGTACTGCCGTTGCTTTGATTTAGATTGATAAAGATGTTAAAAAAAAAAAAAAATACTACATCTTATTTCCCCATGCTTGCGAGTGGGACATGCTCTGGAGTAATGAAAGTATTGTGGACCGCTCTGTACTATTACCTTTTATTTCCCATTGCAAGGTATCTAGTAATACAGGTGTTGCCGTTCAGCGCCGCCTAACGGCCCACTGTCTCGTTACGCGGCCGTTCGGACAAACACCGCGAGTCCGGCAGTATGCATATAGAGACACCCAGCAATCACACCTAGAGTGTGAACGGTGGGTGTGATTGCAGGACTGTTGTTTTTTGGCAGATTAAATTGCTGTAACAAAATAGGGTATTGTATCAACAAGTTTGAGCTGTCTAAACTTTGTAGTTGATAATTATCTTAGTTTTAACTTTGAGACAGATAAGCATATTATAGCTTGGCCTGCCAATGTATTATTGTGTATACAATTTGGGTATACCTGTGTTATCTAAGGTATATCTAAAGTATCATTGAGGTGATATCCATGTATGATACATCAAATTGGAGCTGGAATACCATAAAATACAGGGCAATCACTTTTATCTCTATGGGAATGATCTATGTGGGTATTATAAATGTATTACTTTCATACATTCAATGATCCAATGCTAAAGTATACAATGCCAAGGCTATGTTTGGCTGCATGCATTGTGTAACCACGCAGATAACGTGCGACACCGGCCTATGGAATAAGGCCTATTGTGGCTGTCATTTTCATGCTGAAGTAACACCCACTTATACTATTTCCCAGGTCAGGGACTTTTTGGCCATGTCTCATATGTTAGGCAAATGCTGGGTCAGTGGTTTCCTATGCTTTTTATGTGATCTGTGCACTGTTTTGTAATGTCTCTTGTATTAGATAAGTACCCTGTACTGTATTGTTTGTCCTCTCAATCATCATTCTGTATTAGTGTGATTGTGATGGGATTTTTTTTGTTTAAAGGAGATTTTATTCCGTTTTCATTGACATCTAGAATCTTCTGTCAGTGACCACAAATACATCTAGATTGGGTTTTGTTTTCCAACATTATGTTGTGTAACATTATTATTCTCCAACGGAGGTTTAGTACCTTATACACTATGTAGTAACATAATCCATCTCCTAGTTTAAATTTTTTCCAATTTTCAGAAAATAATGAGGACATAGAGGACAGGACATAAGGACTTAGACAGTGGTAGCTTGGCTTTCATAGTATCTTCTTCCATTATGTGATAAAGATACAGAGAATAGGTTACCTTACTAGATGTTCTCTATCATTTCTGGTATGTTGTTATTAAAACAAACAAATACAAAAGTAGAGCAAGCTCATACAGAAAGAGCAAGAAAATCAGGTAGTCCATATAAGATACCAGTCAAATTATTGATAACCATTACAATTATATTATGCAATCGTAGGTTACACTCATATTGAAAACTCAGTTAGACGTTTTATTCTACTGGAATACTAAAAATAAAATAGAAATTTTCAATGGATTATCTCAAATCTTTTTCTTCTTTTTTTAAACATTTCTTTATTGTATCTTATTTCTTTCCAGCATAATGATAAACATGAGTGTCATATCAATTACCTTGATACAAAAAGCGGGTATATCCGTCAGCCATAGTATATGAGGCTGGTTTCAATCGGATCCCTCCAAATCCGTTGGATTGACACATGTAAACTATGAGGGAAAGTCACTTGTAAACTACGAGGGATAGTAACATGTATAACATACTCTGCTGAAAAATAATGAAAATAAAGAGAGCTAAGCTCAAATTAAAAAAACAACAACACCATACTGCATCTGTCAGACTCTCAGATACAAACTAGGCAGGGTGCATAGGTGTGTCGAAAGATGACAGATCAAATACAGATCGTTGCAATACAAGGCCTGGCGTCCACCTACTACGATAGGAATTTAGACCTACCGATATGGCACCGATACAAAAAGTCAATATCCGAGACATATCGGGAAGGTGAAAATCGTAGAGAAATGTCTAGACATGCCAATCCACCACGCATTGTATGGGGTTTTTATCGGTGTCTAATCACAGAAACAGGGTCAACTGACCCGATATTAGGTGACTTTTTGATTTTGATTTTTTATCGGGAGGTGCATCATAGACCATATCGGAGCCATATCGTAGTAGGTGGACGCCGGGCCTAATGGAGAAAAGGTGAAAAACAATAAGCATACAAGATCAACCTCCAAAATGCCAGATCTTGTTCTCAAGGGCCGAGGATGACCTCCTGATGCACTACGATATGCCCTGCGGTACACCTCCCGATAAAAAACAAAAAATTGTGTCAGGAGGTCATCAGGGCAGTTGAACATATCTCTTCGATGAAAGATGCATTGCAAAGTGTCATGTCTAGACATTTGTCTACAATATGGACCGTCCCGATGAGTCTCCGATTTCTACTTTTTTGTATCGGAGCCATATCGGTAGGTCTAAAATTTTATCGTAGAAGGTGGACGCCAGGCCTTAGACTTCCCCTCATGACCAATAGAATCTTATCATTGCCACAATTTTCTCAAATACTATATTGGCTTCCACACATATCTTTCCATATTTGCTAAAAATATTTAGGTTTGACCAAGAAATATGGATAGACTTAGAAGGAAGTCTTCTAAGACATGGGATTATCAAGAAAGACCGTTAATAATAATTCATACGTGTATGCCAGTGTATATATATTGACAATTATTGCTATTTATTACTATAATGACTAACATAAAGCACGGGTATGGACCTAGAATTTATTAAGTACGGGTTGAAGTACGAAGTAATTTTATAAGTCCAATAATAACATACAATTTAGATATAAGATAGAGTTCACGAGCTTTTGAGAAAGCCTAGAGTAGGGGAGGTTGGGGAGATACGATTGAAGAGTTTTTGTAGGGTGGGAGGGTGGTTCCTTTGTCGTTGGCATCCCAGGATTGAAGTGGACGCAGGCGGGTTGGAGGGGGGTGGT
Source organism: Alentia gelatinosa (assembly GCA_950022655.1). Lineage (NCBI taxonomy): Eukaryota > Metazoa > Annelida > Polychaeta > Phyllodocida > Polynoidae > Alentia > Alentia gelatinosa. The sequence goes on along the minus strand of OX465581.1, from coordinate 3,912,449 downwards.
CACGTGACCGGAACCACGTGTGATTCCTTGACAACCGGGCTCTGTTTGGCATTACTAAAATGTAAAATTACCAAAAAGAAAAAAGAAAAAAGAAAAATCATCGAACCGCCACGTCCCCCAGACGGAGAAATGCCGAACGGTGGGTTGAATAAAATTTGAAACAACTCTTCCAGTAAGCCCCAATATTTACATACCGCCCACAAATTAATACAATTAAGGTAATTTATCTATTCATTAAACATCGTTAACAGAGATTTATCAAACAACTATTTATTCAAAGAATTAAACCAATTAAATTACCAATCAGCTACCTTGGCAACTGATTAGTTATCCAACATATATATGCTTATCTATGTACTTCAGAACAACAATAATCAAATCTAATCACTTAAAAAAAGGCCACAAAGTGTCGAAACAGTGTGTATTCTTCTAAATAAAGTCTACATCAAACCGAATTGGCCAGCAGTTGACTTGTGCTTGTCTGACTATCATCAATTTTTGCTGTATTTGTTGAATGATTGTTGATTTTATGGTGAAAACCTTAAGTCATTCATGCCAAAAAAGGGTATAAAGCTATTTGTTTGGATGATCATCTAATTCTGTTTACTCTGAATAGAGGCACCTTGTTGTTGAATAAATACACAACATTACCATGATTTCGATCTGAGTGGCCGTATTCTCCGCATAGTTGACGCGTAGTAATACTCCTAGCGATAGCGAGGTGTATTGCGTAGTGTCAACTACAAGGAGAATACGGCCACTCAGATTGAAGTCATGGTAATGTTGTATTTATTACTCACCTTTAGAGTAACATTAGGAAAAATAATCTAGTATATAATCAGAAATTCGACCCTACTGCCATGCTTTGTTTATATGAATTAGTTCCTATAATGCCCGTCAGGTGGCCGAAAAAGCTGTATTCTCCTAGGAGATTCCAGAGGTCCGTATTCTACTCAGTAGTGATCTGTAGGCTCCATAGGCTTAGTATGGAGACTCCGTATTAGGTGGGTAATAAATGAATAGTCTTATTTGGGAATCTGTTAGAAATATCAGACGAAACACTTGTATTGTGCAATAGTTTTATTCCCAAACCATACAGTGGGCCTTGATAAAAATATACATATATGCAAAAGCGTGTGTGTGTATGTACCACTTGATACTTTGGAGAATATATTTGCATTTAGGACTATGCATCTATAAATATGTTGCCTTTGTAACATTCCAAAATATCTTACTGACCAGGCTGGCTCTACGTAACATGCCACTGGAGGCGACCCCTTGGTTACGAACAACACAGTCGCCCCCACGCGGTAAACACAGAGCCAGCATATAATCTCGATCTCGATGTATTGCTAATCATCCGGCAGTTCAGTCAGTTGCTAGTCCATTGCAGTAACACCAGCAATAAAGCTTGTAACAGGGATGAAGTCTTGGAGTCACTCATTTAGTTTACCATCCGCACATACGATAATAACACTGGTGGAGAACTCCTAAGACACCCAGTACCTTCTCCCTCAAGCATGCAAGCAACATGGCTGAAAACCATCTATAGTGACACCCATGCCTGACATGGACTACCGATGGCCCAGGCATCCTGATCTCAATGTATTCTCATCAGTCTGACTAGTGTAGCAAATTGCAGTGACACCAGCAATAAAGCTTGTAACGGGACGAAGCAATGGAGTCATTCATTCAGCTTACTTTTTTCAACTGATAGTAACACCATGCACTATGCACATACGTCAGGCTATTCCAGATTCATCTCCGTATAAAGTGTACAGTGTTTCATTAGTATTCATAGCCCTTGCCTATTCTAAGACAGACAGACTTGATCCTGGTTGTTACTCTGTTTACTACATGTGATATAACACACAATATTACCAAAGTTTGAATTTGTCCTTGTATTTGTTGTGGTAAGACTATTAAGAGACTTAGAGGATATTTGGACGGATGCATTGTAAACCCCCCTCCAGTTTCTGGCCCAGCCTGGGAGTGGAGCAGGATATGAAAATCAAGTTATACAAAACTTGATATCCACCCTGATTTCATTGTCGACATACACAATGTAGAGGAAAGTAATGTCATAACTATAAAGTCTTAGACAAGATTGTAAAACACGGAAACTTTCCTAGTGTAATGAGAAGCAATATACTCATTGTAATGTTGACAATGAAATAAAAGTTCTGAAAAAAAAATGAAAAAAAAAAAATTCCAGTGTTAAGTCTGTAGTGCACGATTTTAGTCATGTTTTCATGGCTGTTGATGTTAATTATCCCATAAATCAGTGTGTTAACAGGATCCGGTGTGAGCTGGTTCCCTCGTTGTATGGTGATAGACCCTTGAGCCATTTTACAGGGAGTTTAGTAATTTATCCTACCCCTAATAAAAAACGCTGACACGTTTAACATTGACTCAGTGTATTTGAAGGAGCGTTGAATAAAGTGTTATTTATGCACCAAGGAGAATAAAAAAAGTACCAATCAGGGACGAGATAACGAAAGTAGATCCGGCACCATTGATAAATGCGGCCATCCTCCAATGAGTGTCAACACGCTTCTTACATAGATAGTTACAAAATTTTCTCTGTATATCGATGAGATGGGGTAGGATAAATACGAAACCGAACTCGAGTTAGCCTTCTCAATTTTTATGCCACTCTGGTCAGGTCTGCTACTCAATACAGTAATGCACGACCTGCCTATTGTGGCATAAACATTGACAAGGCTAACTCTCGTTTGGTTTAAACTAAGTCTGGAGGATCTATGGCTCAGCGGAAACTCCACTATTGACGAATGCGGTGCGGGACATATTTTTTGCATCAAATGACCTGAAACCTCACCCGTACAGGCTCAGTAACCACGTTTTCTCGTATTACTCTTCATCATATATACAAAGCAACCCAAGAACAGGTATCGAAATATTACATTGGGCAGTCCAACTACCATTGCTTACTGATCGGAGAAAAACTCACATAAACATATTTATGTACAAGCAGCTGTTGTCCAGAGAGAAGTACCCAATAGGAACACCAGGGCCAATGATGCACCACTTTTTATTGTGACCAGGCCTTTGTGTAATACCTACAAACATAGCATAGAATATCATGGTGCTTCGTGCTGGAATGCACTAACCCCTGAGGTCAGATCAACTGAATCATTGACTAGCTTTAAAAAGCTGCAAAATCATGTATTGTGTGCAGAGATTCCTTAATTGCCATGTTATTATTATAATTTATCATTACTGAATTATCATTATTGATTATGTTTTACTTGTACACTATCTAAAGGGATGAGGATGTGTAGTTATTGTCGTGGTAGCGGAACAGTAAGAACGACCACCATTTTTCTGTATATGTGTTGCGCATAGTTGCCTGATTATATGAAGGAAAATCAATATGTAATCCCATGGTGTTGTAAACTGGTGATCCGTTGAGACCAGTCGTTTTCGACTGAGGACTCGCCAGTCTAAATAAACGTCTTTAAAAAAAAAAATCATATAGATATATTCTGCAATAAATTTGTAGTTTGGTTTCTTCTTTGACGGGTATTGGCAGTTCCTTGAAACATATTCAGCCTCATTTAGGATTCTAATCTCTGTGACTTTATTCCTTTTTTCTTTTAGGAAACTCCATAAAAACAAGTGAATTTTGTGCTTTTGTACACACATTTCGAACGAAAACCCAATAGACGTGGCAAGCCCACAATAACAACAAGATATTCAAAAGCAATTCATCGCAGTAATATATGGTTTGGATTCAATGTGTTTTTGTAATTTCATGTAAGGCTACATTTATAAGAAGGCACTAAGACAACTCTGAGTCTCGACACTACGGGTGCACCCTCTCTTACATTCTCACTGGCACTATGCTGTTTTCTTTATTTACTGCTGCTTTTAAGCAACCTGAAAATACAATCATATTCTAGAACATAATTTGCGATAATTTGGGGTAAGTTTTCATCCACACATTCCAGGAAATCCGTTAAAAGGAATTGAAAACTTTGTATCGACACATTAGATACTGTACTGTTCATGCATCAGAAGTTGGCAAAAATGGTGGCTACAGATGAAAATATATTAAAAAGACTATATATTGGAGATATATAAGTTTAAATTAGAAACGTCACGCACGGAGGAGCTCATCGGACGTGATTACGTAACACCTCGTGACCAGACGGATGGGACAGGCACTCGCCGTCAGGTAACGATTTGTGAACCTCACCACGTGGGCCCCGTTGAAAAAAATAATGAACGATAAAAAAAGTATCTTACAAGTCTTGTCGGTGGCAAACTGTAGTATAAAAAACTATTGTGGAGGTGGACGAGCATTGGACGAAAGTATAAAATGAACAATCGTGAGTGGTGTTGAATAAAAAATCGTTCATTTTGAAAATATTGTTTATTTATCTTTCAAGTCTCCTCGCGGACGACCACGTTTTCGGCTTCGTAGCCGATGTCAAACTCGTTTTTCATGCACTATATCCATTCCAAATTATAAGATATTTTCAACAGAGATTTCTCATATTTGATACATGTATTCCAAATTTCAACATTTATTAACGATTGAATCATTTTTTTGTGAAATGTTTGAAAATTACTGGAAAAATAAGTTTGCCTTGGATGGGGTTAGAACTCTCAACCTTCAGAGAGATCAACGCCTAACCTCTTTGCCCACAGAATTATACTTGTTTAGTGATCCCCATGGATATAGGTCAATTATATGATCATTCTACAATAATTGAACGATATTATCACGGACGACAGTGCTCACATGGACGAGCAGTTTTATGCTACACTGAAAATAAATTATTGTTTATTTCTCCTCCATCCTTCACTATGTCTTATCGTCCAGCCTCACGGACGACAACTTTTTATTCAACGGGGCCCTGGAGATGTTCCTTTGGTTTGGTGTTCCTAAATTGGTCGCAAAAAGTTTATCAACATGTTAATAAATCCAGTCGCCCGCGAGAAGTTTGCCGACTCCTATACGATTTGGGAACTAATCGTTCAAACCTGAATCGGTGGATGTGTATTCCCTTCAGAGTTGAAATCAGTAACCTGCATTCACTGACGGTATTTTCCTGCTATATCTTTATATAACTACCTCTGAGGAAACAGAATTTCCAAAGAAATGTTTTCAACTGCTGAAGTAATTAAGATTGTTATGAAATAACAACAGTGCATAAGCCATAGACATAGAACGTATAGAAAGATGCTTAGAGCCAGTGAGAAGGTATGATGTTTGATGGCAAGCTGTTGACAACAGGATCCATGGCTCTATTAAAGGGTCTAATATACATCCTTAGATATATATATATATATATATATATATATATAAAGTTATTTGAAAAGTCTAACGGAATGCTTTGCAGAATTTTAGAGGGCGAAGCACAGAAATGCTGGGTTTATATCTGAAGTATACACAAACCATGCTAGATGTCCATGCAGAGCAATTTAATAGCATCTCCTGATATTTGTCTTCAGTTTTCTCCAAATAGTAAACCATAGAAGAGTGAAAAAATTCTTTCTTCAAATTGTTGGGCTCCCCTTCCCCTTGGGGGTGTGTGGAGGCCTTTTTTTCTTCTTTTTTTTCAATATTTTTTATGTAGCTAAAGCAGATCACACATGTCTTCATATCTTCTACAGTAAACCATAGAAGCCTCTTAAAAGCTTAGTGGTTTATGTGTATTCTAAAAGATCGTCAATTTGTAATACAAGACAAAGAACCTATGAACACCTTAGAGTGTAGTTGATAAGTAGATTGCATTTAAACACACACCGGTACAAGCGACTTCCGGTTTTGATAGTTTCAATATGGTTACTTGTAATGTCAACATTTTATTTTTTTGAGCATTTACTTTAATTTCTTGTCAAACAAAATTGAGGGTAAATACATATAACCTTTGTTCCTTTTATTGATTGCAAACACCAGAGTAGATTTGCCAAGGTATTGCCTGCAATACAGGTTTCTGGCCATGATATTTCTTGCAAATGAGTTACAAATACAAGTGTTCAGTTATTCTTCTTAAAGGCATATCGGACACTTTGGCTTGAAAACTAAAACTCATGTAAATTTCCTGAAAATTCAATTTGATGATCTCCAAGTATTGTGGAACACATATCTAACTTAAAGATCGGGGGTCACCATGCTAGTTTTTGATTTATGGATCAATATTATGATAATTTTGTATTAGAATATATAGAAATTCTAAATACGTATTATTTTACATAGTAAAACCCATGTCATTTTCTTCAAACTTTCACAAAATATAGTACATATATAGTACTACTTATTTCGGTATTGAAAATCACAGAAAACCATATTTTTCAGTATATTTCCTATGTAAATCAAGCAAATGTATTTTACCTATTAAGATTGGATAAACTGGGCAAAATGTTAAATTGTCGTCCCCACACACTCTTAAATTGTAGAATTAGAATGAATCCCAAGAAGCAATCTTTTTTAGTAAAAATTGACATTATTCTAAAATCACCAGGTGGTGCCACTGTGAATTGTAGGATATGCCTTTAATTGAGAATATCACCATCAAGAAATATTCAGATATTTAGATTGCTGACAGTTCTTCGTATTATGTTTGAAGTACCATAACCAGACCGATAACGCTTTGAATCTATAAGAAACACACTTGATTTATATTAACTACATTCCCATGAACACTATAAATGCAATTAACTACAGCTGTGGGTAGGTGAATATGGATTTCTACATATTACTATACACCTATGGCCGAACATGTATGAAATACTGCCCGCTGCTGGGGGTGTAGTATTAATAATGTTCGTGGTCGCTGTGGCAGCGGGCCGTAGTGAATAGCAGTGGCTTTTTAAGGTGGCGAAAAGTTAATAAAACATATTTTTCAATGAGTAGGAGGTGTAAAGTAATAAGAAAACGTAGTGACTGAGCCCGTACGGTGTCCGTTCTTGGTCATTTGATGAAAAAATATTATTATTATATACCTATGGCTGTATCAAGTGCGTATACTGCCCGCTCCTACCCATGGTGTATTTATACCCGTACGCCACACTGTGACATAGGGGTATGTGATTATGTAAAATTTCGCCATTTTTAGGTAAACTAGCGACTTCATTGCGTCGCATTTGAGAGGGTGATATTAATACCTGAAACTATCAATTAGTTCCCAACCATTATTTCATGTGACACCGATTTTACCGACTACCAGCGGAACTTAGTCACGGAGGCTGATCTCAGAGCAAGGAGATCGGAAAACTACAGTTATAAATTATGTTTTCAGTATGGCGAAAAACAAATCCTAAGGATTGAAGTAGATCTATGTGGAGAAACACAAAATAGAGTAGCAGGATTGAGATGAGTACTGCACGAGAATCTCACTCTCATGGCTCTTCAGTCTCCACGCCTAGGTCTGGTTCACTCTGTTTCTATGTACGGGAGCAACTCCAAGCGGATCCGACGAAATTCTAACGTTTTATATGTGGTAGGTAATAATATTACGAAAACAGGCTGACTGTCTTCCTACGTCAAAGTACTTGGAAAGTAGATTCGCTATTGAAAGTTACATGTTTATATAGAAAAAAAGCGAGAAAAAAAAGCAGTACTTTATAGAAATGGAACATAAATATAAACGTTTTGCAACACACTGTGTAAAGGAGAATCTGGTATTGAGACATGTTCAACCGATGTTGATATTTGCTCATTAAAGGACCTCAATAAACTGCTTCCAACAACAAAAAAAGAATTGTTAATCACATACATCCCTCTGCCTACTGCATATTTTTAACGTGCGAAGATAGTAAGCCAGTTTCCATATAAAATATCTATCACTGCACGTTTTATTCATAAATACGCCATCACGGAAGTGCATGTATTGGCTGAATATTTACTTGTTTACATTTATATACGACAGACGCGTCTTGGCTGTATTTCACACCCGGCGTATATGAGACAAAAAATACCCTCTGCAGTGTATCTAATTACCCAGGAAGTGTACACAAAGACATGAAAGTATCCATGGACGGTGTGCCACAAAACACATTGGTTTATGCCAATATATTTTTCCAGATTGTGAATTGTCATGTTGGTACCATCGTATTGGCACCTGCTTAGGGAGCTCCTTCCACGGCCATATTCGTGGTGTGTGATAACAATAACTATAAAATACATTTGGCATGCTATATCTGTCTCTTAAGCCCAATGCAAATCTACTGTTTTCGGGACATTGATATACCTTTGTCGGCGACAGTACTTTGTCCCAGGTGATGCATCTTAAAAGGGGTATCCCACTATCACGAACTGAGCCTCCGACACACTATGATAGCCCTACGACAAGCGTTCCGATGAAAAAATGAAATTTTTGTCGGAAGGAACGGGTCCATCGTGAAAGCTAGACTCGTTCCTTCCGATAAAAATTACATTTTTTTCATCGGAACGCTTGTCGTAAGGCTATCGTAGTGTGTCGGAGGCTCAAATCGTGATAGTGGAATACACCTTTTACGACGTTGGCCCTAGTAAGTGGATGTGGGGCTGCTAGGCACGGGCCAGCCAACGATAAGTGAAACTCTCCACTTGATGTATAGGGGACAGAGCCATTGCTAGTTCATGAAGCAGTCACTAGGTGGTCGGGGGACAAACCTGTATTTGACTCTTTGTTCTTACGAAATTAAACTGCGTTTCAATGTTTTACCATGGTTCCTTTGACTCTCTACACTCATCCCAGAGCAGGATGACATGATGATCAAACCAAGACTTGATATTTTCAACATGGAACACTTTATATATACATATATTAGCAAGGCTAGAGTTGTGACACTTCCCTATTATCACTCACTTCTTTTTCACCTCCATTACTGAAGAATACCTACTTTTTCACCTCCATTAGTGAAGAACACCTACTCGGGGGGCGTCATGGCAGCCCCCATGGATCAAAGGCTATATGCTGTATAGCTTTTTTCGCCACGAGTTGTAGATCAACGTTCCTAAATATACAGGGGACAGAGCCATTGCTAGTTCATGAAGCAGTCACTAGGGAGTGAGTCTTCCGCCCGGTTGTCGTCTGTTGTTTATATTTCGCGGTTTGTTTCGATTAAAAAGTCACGGACCAATTTTTCTTTTTTTTTAAACCAAATTTATTCATAACCATATCCTACCTACATTCTGTGAAAATTTCATGTTAGTTCTTCCATTATTTATTAATATTTTTCCCGTTTTTGCAAATCCCGGAGAAATGATGGCTAAAGGCATCACCCGGCCAAGTCCGGTTGATGCCTCCAGGCATCACCCGGCGATAAAGGGTTAAACCCGTATCAATAAGAGTAAACAAGAAGAGGTTGGTGCATAGTAATACACAAGTGGTTTACAGAGCCATATGTCCACAAAACCATCGTTTCTGTATTCATCATCCTTCTTTTTAAATGAATTAAACCCTGGGATTTCCTTATTAAAGGGTATTTCAATAAACCCCGGGATTGCCGGTTTAAAGGGTATATCAAAAGGGACTATGTTTTTGCTCTATAGTACACAGGGACTATTTTCCGGTATACAATGGCTTTGAATCCGTATGCAATGGTCATGGCATCTGACAGTTTATAAACAATTTACAGAGTTTACTGAGTCCCTATACATTTTCAATCGTTACTTTGTATACGATGGATAATATAGAGGAAACCCATGAAAGTTTAGGGTCAGAGCTCGTATCCCATCGAGTTAGAATCGCGTAGTAATTCACAAGGCGAAGCCGCGTGAATTATGTAGCGATTCAAACGAGATTGGATCAAGCTCTAACCCTAAACTTGAATAAGTTTCTGAACATATCTCACCCTTCACATTGACTAATTGGCTAACATTTGTGACATTATCGCCAATTGGATATTTTTCCTAAATATCTCATGGGTGTTAGATACGAGTTCCCAATGTTAAGTCTATGGAGAAAAAATATCTGGGGTGAGATAATAAAGCACTACGTGTTGGGTGTATCCTACAATCTCCTCGCGTTTTCTATTCCAGCTGTTTACTCATCACACCCTGTATCACACCGAACACTGTCACCCAGGCGTCCTTTACTTCATCTGTGAAGCCTTCGTCGCCCAGCGCGTCGTGGAGAGTGAAGACGAGAGCTTCTCCGACAGGCTGCAAGGAGAATCACACGAGAAATAGAGAACCAGAGATACACACTGCACCAAAACCACCAGTTTATCCTACCCCTAATAAAAAAAACTCCGTAGGTTTAACATTGGGTCATTGTATTCGGTCTGGAGTTCAGAAAAATGAAAAATATCGCTCTAGTGGGATACACTTGACAAATGACGTCATTTGTTAATGTAGAAGTAATTTAGATGGGCGGGGTAGGATAAATTCTAAACCAAACTCGAGTTAGTCGTTTTATTGTTCATCGCACTCCGGCAAAATCGCGTATTACTGCTCTAAGGCTTCGCCTCGCGCAGTAATACACGATCTTGCCGTCGTGCGATAAACAACAACAGGACTGACTCTTGTTTGGTTTCTCCATATCATTCATATATACGCCATTGTGGAAGTGCATTTATTGGCTGAATATTGACTTGTTTTCATATATATATCGACCAGTGTTTATATACGGACGCGTCTTGGCTGTATTTCACACCGGGCATCTCATATGAGATGAAATATCATCTCCCCCCACTGCCTCCCGCCCATTTTGTTGGCAGAAGTATAGGAAACCCTCCCCCCGTCGGCCCCCCTAACCTCCTCTACCCCCCCCCCCCCCCTCCCGCCAGCTCTCAGTGAAGCCCTCTTCATTGGTCGCTTATATCCGCCTACAGATGAGGCATATACACGGGGAATAGGACGACCTTATATACGCAAAAGTCATACTTATATACGCCGGGCGCATTCATATGTAAAATGGTGGTTTTCGTGCAGTGAAAGTTTGTCATACATGAGTGGTACCTGATGGCGGCAGAACGGCCTAGGCCCAGCCTGGGGTAATAAAAAGTGTAATGAATGTCTACCCTAAATAAACGTGATTAAAAAAAAAAGAAGATTTTACCCTAAATATATTATGCATGACTAGGCGTCAACTACTCGGAGATTACGGCCACTCGTACACAAAACCAGTCATAATTGTGTATGTATAGGCCTTTTCCCACAGGCCGGTGTCGCACGTTATCTGCGTGGTTACGCCATGTCTGAAGCCAAACATACCCCTGGCAACGTATACTTTAGCATTGGATTACTGAATGTATGAGAGTAATACATTTATAATACCCATGCACATTATTTCCATAGAAATAAAAGCGCTTGTATCGTATTCTATGGTATTCCAGCTCCAATTTGATGTGTCATACATGCATATCACCTCAATGATACTTTAGATATACCTTAGATAACACAGGGACACCAAAACTGGATATACACTAATACATTGGCATGCCTAGCTATAATATGCTTATCTTTTTCCAAGTTAAAACCAAGATAATTATCATCTATAATGTTTAGATAGCACAGACTCACTGATACAATACCCTAGTTTGCTCCAACAATTTAATCTGTCCAAAAATAACACTCCTGTAATCACACCCACCATTCACACTTTAGCTGTGAATGTCCGAGTGGCCCCGTAACTAGACAGTGGGCCGTTAGGCGGCGCTGAACGGCAACACCTGTATTCAGACCCTCTTTGTACAGACCTGACAAACCAGTTTTACTTTCTTCAACCCCGTCACAAAGCAATGCGCCTGAGACTTGTCCATGAAACCCTTGATCATGGACCTTCATGGAGACAGGGAGGGAGATACAGAGAGACAGATGATAATGCAGATGATGACAGACACAGAAGAGAGACCTAGATTATTGGAGAAACCTGATTATTTTGAATATCATAACCGTAACTACCATAAAGAACTTTAGTACTATACATATGGAAATAAAAAACTGCTAACAAAAAAAAGGTATATATAAAAAAATGTATTATCATAAAATCTGGACGTGGACGTGTAGGATCTGTCGAACCGGGCGGAATATACAAAAAATAATTAGAACGTCCTTACCATGCTGAAAAAGTCACAGAACGAGATGCTAATTTATGGTATGTACGGACCGAGGCGTTTACGCCGAGTTCGTACAAACGGTAAATTAGCATCTCGTTCTGTGACTTGTACAAGCATGGTTGGAAGTTATATTTTTACTATATACCCGAAATTAAAAAAAAATCAATTTCATTTTGCTTAACAACCATAATTTTAATAAATGTGTATGGCTAGGTGGTCCGTATTTTAGTGTACGGACCACTGGTCCGTACAGTATTTTTATGTCATATGCCGAAACGGTGCGTATTTACAGTATATATACGGCATGGGTATATTGTAAATGAATTAAAAAAAAATCTAACTCACCTTGAAATGTTCCGGCTGTGATTTGTACTTCATGTCTACCCCAAATAATCATGATTAAAAAAAAATAATTACACTTAATATATTATAACTTACGCCAAAGTGTTCCGGCTGTGCTTTGTACTTCATGTCTACCCCAAATAAACATGACTAGAAAAAAAATGAAAAAAAAAAAAAAATACACTTAATATATTATGACTCACCCCGAAGTGTTCTGGCCGTGCTTTGTACTTCTTGTGTTTTGTGCCGAGTTTACTATATGGAAGTATATTTATTCGTGTAGATAAAAAAAAAAAAAATCTAACTCACCCCGAAGTGTTCTGGCCGTGCTTTGTACTTCATGTCTACCCCAAATAAATATGACAAGAAAAAAAAAAAAAAAAAAAAAAATTACACTTTATATATTATGACTCACCCCAAAATGTTCTGGCCGTGCTTTGTACTTCTTGTGTTTTGTGCCGAGTTTACTATATGGAAGTATATTTTTATTCGTGTAAATAAATAAAATAAAAAATCTAACTCACCCCGAAGTGTTCTGGCCGTGCTTTGTACTTCATGTCTACCCCAAATAAACATGATTAAAAAAAAAAAAATTAAAAAAAAAATTACACTTAATATATTATGACTCACCCCGAAGTGTTCTGGCCGTGCTTTGTACTTCCTGTGTTTTGTGCCGAGTTTACGATATGGAAGTATATTTATTCGTGTAAATAAATAAAAAAAAAAATCTAACTCACCCCGAAGTGTTCTGGCCGTGCTTTGTACTTTATGTCTACCCCAAATAAACATGACTAGAAAAAAAAAATAAATAAATAAAAAATTACATTTTATATATTATGACTCACGCCGAAGTGTTCCGGCTGTGCTTTGTACTTCATGTCTACCCCAAATAAACATGACTAGAAAAAAAAAAAAAAAAAAAAAAAATTACACTTTATATATTATGACTCACCCCGAAATGTTCTGGCCGTGCTTTGTACTTCCTGTGTTTTGTGCCGAGTTCCTCGAGAGCCTTGATGAGCCCCGGCAGGTCGCCGAGTGAGCCCACGGCCGTGCCCACCATGGTCATCACGTTCTTACCGTGCTTCCTCACACGTGGGCTCGTCTTGATGTTCTCAATGTCGCCCTTAGCGAACGGGAAGATCTCGACGAGGCCCGGGTTCTCGGAGAACAGTCTGAAACGTGATCAGAGAATAGCCGAGGTGAGACCAAGCATTAGCTGTATTGTGTATTATCGTAAAACCGGATGAGTTTTAATCTGGGCTCCCGTATGCGACGACTGGAGTTTGGCGTAGTGATATCACGAGGCGGAGCTGAGTGATATTCGGAGCCAAAAGTTTTAATCTGGGCTCCCGTATTTAAAGTTTTAATCTGGGCTCCCGTATGCGACGACTGGAGTTTGGCGTAGTGATATCCGGAGCCAAAACTCCAGTCGTCGCATACGGGAGCCCAGATTAAAACGAATAAGGTTTTGATTGTATCCTACCCCCTGTGAACGATGTTTTTATGTGAGGATGATAACAAAAAACACGATAAAAACTTTCTGAAGTCCTCCATATAGCTCTCCTTGCTGCTCTGAAGGCGCTTGGAACTACTTTCAGCTGCTGATCTCTGATTGGTCCATTTTTTGTATGCTCCTAGGAGCGATTTTTTTTCTGTATGCGACATACGGGCGCATACGGAAAGTCAATGTTAAGCCTATGGGATTTTATATTAGGGGTAGGATAATTACTATATATACCCATGCCGTATATATACTGTAAATACGCAATGTTTTGCCACATAACGTACAAATACTGTACGGGACAGTGTTCCGTACGGGATAATATGGAACACTTTCCCTGTCATGCTTACTAAAATATCAGTTGTTAGGCCCAAATAAATTAACGATTTTTCCTAATTTTGGGTATATGGAAAATATATATAGTCCAACCTTGCTTGTACAAGCCACAAAACTCGATAATAATTTACGGTTTGTACGGAACTCAGCATAAACGCCTCGTTCCGTACGAACCGTAAAGTATCATCTCCTTTGTGCCTTGTATAGCATGGTCAGGACCTTTTATATAATTATTATACACCTATGGCCGAACATCTATGAAATACTACCGGCTACTAGAGGGGCAGTATAAATAATGTTCGGGCACACTGAAGAAAAACTAAATAAGCTATATTATGAGAACACATGGTTACTGAGCCCGTACGGGTTGCCTGTTCGAGGTCATTTGATGAACAAATACGGCCCGACACCGCAGGAGTGATATCACGAGGCGGAGCTGAGTGATATTCGGAGCCAAAAGTTTTAATCTGGGCTCCCGTATTTAAAGTTTTAATCTGGGCTCCCGTATGCGACGACTGGAGTTTGGCGTAGTGATATCCGGAGCCAAAACTCCAGTCGTCGCATCTGGTCAGTTTTGCTTCTCACTATACTTGGCTACGCCTCGTGTAGTAATACGCGACCTTCCCGTCGTGGCATAAACATTGTCAAGTCTAACTCTCGTTTCTGCTGTAGTTTAGATCTCCATACTAGGGACTGGAGACATGTGGTTTCGATCTCTTTGAGTCTCATCAGGTATGACACGGATAAAATGGCTTTACTAAAAAGGGTTGTTGAAACATTGCAGTTCCTTTGTCCTGAAACCACCTTTGATGGAGATAGTGGTGGGGTATAATTATTGGACTGTCAAAATATTATTTGATTTGTATTTGGTTTCCTTTAACTTTACCTTCTGTGATCTTGTTGATCTTGCTCTAAGTTCTGAAGGATATTCTCATATATCCGCAGAAGTTATCTAAAAAGTCTAAAAAGTTGTTAGTTTACTATAAAGGATTGAAACATTGTAGTTCTGATGTAATGAAACCGCCTTTGATGGGGATCAGAGGAGTTAGTATGGGACTGTCAAAACATCATTTTATGTATATTTTCTCTCCTATAACTTTACCTCTCGCTCTTGCTTAAAGCTCTGAAGAATACTCTTATATATCCCCAGAAGTTGTCATAATGATTTTGGTAGTGCACCTATCAATATATGTCTACATCACTTTCCCGCCTTTTTTTGGACCATTGTGAAAATTGTCGTCTGGGAAGTTGAACAAAAACCACTTTGATTGGCTGAGAGGGAAATGCAACGCATCCATGCAGTGACACGATCAGTAAAAGAACTCTCATCTACGGAGATATTGATCTAGACGCACGCAGACTAATCTCCCGGTCCTTCATCCGTCCGATGATCGTTCAGATCTAACTGCGGAAATTTGTTCTAAAAAAAGACCTCCAAGAGAGTACTAAATATCACAGCTACAATTATTTTGATTTAAGTGTCACTGCTACAACTTAGTCAACATCAGGTGCAGAAATCGTTGATTTAGTTCAGTACCTAGTGTCTTCTCTTCTAGATCGATTGTTCTGAAGTCAAGTGGATGGAGGAACTTTGCACTTGAGTGTATCTTTTTAGGTCTCGATGCAGTGATTCATCTATATTGACTGCACGATCACAAGGAGTCAAAGTGAACCCGCTGAAACGGCAGATACCCGTTCACAAAACCATACTTCTGGAGACCTGAAGCAGGTACCTGTTCATGAAACAGTACTTCCGGAGACCGGAAACAGATACCCGTTCATGAAACAGTACTTCCGGAGACCAGAAACAGATAAACGTTCACGGAGCAGTACTTCCGGAGACCGAAACAGATAAACGTTCACGAAACAGTACTTCCGGAGACCGGAAACAGGTACCCGTTCATGAAACAGTACTTTTGGAGACCGGAAACAGATGCCCGTTCACAAAACAGCACTTCCGGAGACCGGAAACAGATAAACGTTCACGAAGCAGTACTTCCGGAGACCGGAAACAGATAAACGTTCTCAAAACAGCACTTCTGGTTGCAAGTGCTAAGGCATTTCACCGCATACAACTCATTAGAGTTTTTCCTCATATAATAGTCCGTGAATTCGGCCGTCGCTAATACCGACCGTTTATACAGATAAAACAGTGAGGTTTCGGTATTCTATTGTGTGGTCCCACCGGTTTGGTGCGACCGGTCACTGCTGACGTCTGGTGGACAGATCTCACACCAATCTCACCTCACACCTCATCTGGCGCACAGGTCCCGCCTGCGCCCCTTTCTTTCACCAACTCTCTCACCACACACATCGTTTCATTTCCCACCCACCCACAACCTATTTTATTTAGACTCCTACATTAGTAGGCCTTTTATATATATTTTTCAAATATTACATGTATTAATATCATCATATTTTATACAAATATCTATGTTATTATCTCACTATTATAAATACTCGTTGTACTTCAACTCAATTTATAACTTATATCTATTCTTATCATACAACAAATGTATTAATTCAATCAACTTTTATACTTCACTTACTATTTTTTATCACTTTCACCCATTACATAAACAATGTATTAATTATGTATTAATTCATTTTATTTATTTAATCAATCATTTATCATTTTATAATAATAATAAATTATTTATTCCCAGCCTTGCCTCGTCATCTTCTCTGTCCCTAGCTCAGCAGTGATCCAGTTTTCTAATGTTACCCAACCAGTCCGAAGTCTCTATACTCAAGCTATGGAGCCTACAGATCGCTACTGAGTAGAATACAGAAAAGAGGTCCCTATAGCATGCAAAGTAGAGGATATGAATATATGTCTTTCCCTTAATAAATTGTATTTGGAATGCTGGATGATAAATACAAAATCACCATGATTATGATCTGCATGGTCGTTTTCTCCTTGTTTTTGACAATACGCAATATCCTCACTTTCGCTTGGATATTACTACGCGTAAACTATGCGGAGAACACAACCATGCAGAGTTAAGTCATGGTAACATTGTGTATGTATTGGGAACAGGAATAATTTCTGAAATAACAAGTTTATTTACGATATCTTTCAGAACTCCACATGTTCTCTGGGAAGAGATCTAACGCTTAACTTCACTTTTTCAGGTTCTTCTGCACTTGCTAACTCCTCTCTCTTTTTCCCAAACTCAATAAATCTCCGTAAGAGAAAACACATGTGTTAATAGAACATTGTCCACTGCAGGTGGCCGTCAGAAGGGGAAATACCATGACACAGTTTCCACAATGGCGGGTGTCAGATAATATCAAGAAACGTCCTTACTGCAGACGAAACTGTTCCTGTTCGAGGTCAGGTGTGGATTTAGTAGAACCCCAACGAGAGTTAGACTTGACAGTGTTTATGCCACGATGGGCAGGTCGGGTATTACTACACGAGGCGTAGCCGAGTGTAGTGAAGAGCAGACCTGACCAGAGTGGCACAGACATTGACAAGTCTAACTCGAGTTCGGTTTCGTATTTATCCTACCCCATCTATGCTTTTGTATTACTAAAAGATAAATATTGAGTCAATGACTCCAGGCATTGTTTAAAAATATATTTCTGCTTATGTGTCATCATCACAAACGTTAGGTTTTATGAGAAATAATGAATAGATTTACACCATTTTTCACAATTAATAAAAAAAATACCATGTTCATCATTATACACTGTGGGCATTCGATAAGTAACTATGGTAACTGGTATCTAAAGGTTGCTAAGTGACGCCCATACGACAAACAGACACCATACGGCGATAGTCTCGTCCCCTTGGGGTTTATAGCAGTATCATGCCTCGTCCTATAGTGCGTGTGCTCTCCAATCAGGCTCGGACAGAAAGAGTTAAGTGTGTCATAGAGACCCAGGGGCCCGTTTAATAATCTAGGATCGTACATGGAGGCCCTTTTCTGTATGTCATAGAGACCCAGGGGCCCGTTTAATAATCTAGGATCGTACATGTAGCCCCTTTTCTGTATGTCATAGAGACCCAGAGGCCTGTTTGATAATCTAGGATCGTACATGTAGACCCTTTTCTGTATGTCATAGAGATCCAGGGGTCCATTTAATAATCTAGGATCGTACATGTAGGCCCTTTTCTGTATGTCATAGAGAACCAGGGGTCCGTTTGATAATCTGGGATCGTACATGTAGACCCTTTTCTGTATGTCATAGAGACCCAGGGGCCTGTTTAATAATCTAGGATCGTACATGTAGACCCTTTTCTGTATGTCATAGAGACCCAGGGGCCTGTTTAATAATCTAGGATCGTACATGTAGACCCTTTTCTGTATGTCATAGAGATCCAGGGGTCCATTTAATAATCTAGGATCGTACATGTAGGCCCTTTTCTGTATGTCATAGAGAACCAGGGGTCCGTTTGATAATCTGGGATCGTACATGTAGACCCTTTTCTGTATGTCATAGAGAACCAGGGGCCTGTTTAATAATCTAGGATCGTACATGTAGACCCTTTTCTGTATGTCATAGAGACCCAGGGGCCTGTTTAATAATCTAGGATCGTACATGTAGACCCTTTTCTGTGTGTCATAGAGACCCAGGGGCACGTTTAATAATCAAGGATCATACATGGATACCCTTTTCTGTATGCCATAGAGACCCAGGGGCCTGTTTAATAATCTAGGATCGTACATGTAGACCCTTTTCTTCATGTCATAGAGACCCAGGGGCCCGTTTAATAATCTAGGATTGTACATGTAGACCCTTTTCTGTATGTCATAGAGAACCAGGGGTCCGTTTAATAATCTAGGATCATACATGTATACCCTTTTCTGTATGTCATAGAGACCCAGGGGCCTGTTTAATAATCTAGGATCGTACATGTAGACCATTTTCTGTATGTCATAAATACCCAGGGACGATGTGGGTCAACTTGACCAGGCGTTTACACTAGACAATTCTGGCCAGCGATTCTGGTAACTTTCACCTCCTGACGACCTTCAGCAGTAAAATGATAGAAATCGTTTAATGTAAACGCCAAGCACGTGGCGACTGCAGATCGTCTGATTACATCAGATTATACAACTTGGCACCACCTGGCTATTGTCTTAAAGTCGCCCGTGTAAACGCTCGGGTACATTCTGAGGTCGACGACTTTTGAGCTGGACACTTCCACCACTGGCTTGACGATCTACAGTCGCCACGTATTTAGTCGCCGGGTATGTATACATGTACACATGTATACATGTTTTTTTGGTTTTTTTTCAATCCATTTATTTATCCTGACAGATACATCAGTCACTACAGACTGGTTTCCGTGTATAGCCAGCTCAAAGTTAGCTTTGTCACGAACCCATAATACAAATCATCTGCTGTAACACAGCTTAACATATGTACATACGGCAGTATAATAAAGTGCATTGATCTAAGATTACATCTTGTCCACACAGCATACAGACTTAGGTCGGTAACCTGGCAACTCGTCTCTACATCCGATCACTTATCATGGTATAGATTGTCTGAGAATAATTTTCAGGGCAGTTTTGAAGGAACCCAGTGAGTCAATATTTCTAAGTTGTGGCGATAAGTCATTCCAAAGCATCGCGCCATAGTAGCGAAGATTTCTCTTATAACTTTCCGATTTCGGTAATATCGTTCTGAAGACAGGAGCCTGATGCAGCCTCGTGGATCGTACATTTCTCTGTAACAAGTCGTGTTGTTGTAATAAACTATACATATATACCAGTACATGATGTTCTCTTCGATCTTTTAACAAAGGCAATTGCACACTTCTATGAATTATTACAGTACTAGTGCGGGGATGAGCTCTTAGTTACTATAGTTGAAAATATTCAAGTCATTGACCAAGAAGATCATGTTGATATCAATTGTTGAATGAACTCGAAGACGCCCGAAAGATCTAAATGTTGATATAACTACAGGTAAAACCCAATTGTTCCGGAAGGACCTTCATAGCACTGCCTAGCTTACAATCCTATGTCTGCATAAACAATAATTAAAATTATCTTGTTGTATACTTGTATGTTAAAAATCAGCTGTACACCTGCAAAGGTTATTTGATAGTTGCCCATGTTGTACTGTTACTATTGAACAGCCAATGAAAACCAGCACTATGCTGATGGCTGTTCCTTTATTGGAACAAGAAGACACCATGTAACCAATCAGAACAAATATAACATCGAAAAATGAACCAATAAAGAACTTTGGAACAAACAAAAAAGTTGGTATCGGCATAGGTAAACGCCGCGTTATTTATACGATTCTCGTTCTATATAATCATTCTAAACTCATGTAGATAAATCATAGTGCATAATTTCTACCTCACTCCTATTGTGATTTGTTGGTTTTCACTTTTATCCTACCCCTAATAAAAAACGCCATAGGTTTAACACTGACTCAATGTATTTGAAGGAGCGTTGAATAAAGTGTTATTTATGCACCGAGGTGAATAAAAAAACTGACCAATCAGGGACCAGATAACGAAAGTAGATCCGGCAGTGTCAACACGCTACTATCATGGATAATTACACAATTTTTCTCTGTATATCGGTGAGATGGGGTAGGACAAATACGAAACCCAACTCGAGTTAGCCTTCTCAATGTTTATGCCACTCTGGTCAGGTCTGCTACTCACTACACTCGGCTAACGACTTGTGTAGTAATACACAACCTGTCCATCGTGGCATAAACATTGACAAGGCTGACTCTCGTTTGGTTTCTACTAAGTATCTAAGGTAAGAAAATAATTATCATGTAGATAGGTCATTAGGAAGATGTTGTCAGAGAGAGGCTCGAGTTCCAGTTCACTCAGAATATCTGCCCTATTATTTACGTTGACAGGGAACCAGTCTCAGTGCTATTATTGATGTGGACGGGGGACCCGTCTCAGGTGACACCTTCATTCACTCTGGAGTTGGACTGACACCCCTGCCACCCGCCAGCCCCCGACCAGCCCCCGACAAGCCCCCGACCAGCCCCCGACCAGCCCCCGACAAGCCCCCGACCAGCCCCGAGGGTTTGGCCTTTAATACGCCATGAGACGACAAGGTCGCAGAGTGCACACCCCAGACTTGCCCAAGTCTTTGATTATGAACATCCATTAAATGATTTATCGAAATCAGAATAAAGTTCATTCCTATATACCCATTATTGAACTAACTAGAGTTACATACTGCTGCTGGGGGGTGCATTCAAAATAAGTTATGTGTCGAGGTAGACGTTTTCGTCCGGCTCTCATGTTTTCGTCCCGCTCTGACGTTTTCGTCCCGCTCTGATCACGTGATACAATACAGCAGCGGGACGAAACAATAGCTGTTGTGGTTACTCGATAAGGGTGGCCATTTGCTTCGGAAGTGTTTCAGGTAAAAATTGAGCATTTTTATCGATATTTGAAGGTATACAGGAATAGGGAAACCAAGTACCGGTAAGCAAAAGTTACTCGGTAAGGCTTGGAAAAATTACTGGCCAACTTTGAACTTTTGCTCACCGGAACATAGTTTCCCTCTATTATAGTATGATCCTTCTCTGACTGGCCCATGAATCAAAGACTTGTCCAGTATGAACTGAATCTCCTGTTTATGGCCCCAAGCCACTCCCTGTAACCCTATACATCCTCCTGCCCCTCCCCCTCCCCTCCTCCAGTTCTATGGCCGCCTGTGTTGTCATAGCAATGAATTTCGACTGCTCCTAACTGTCACCTGATTGAGACCAAAATGAAAGGGTATCAATCTCCCAGCAGATATCCTGACCAGTAGCCAGGATATCTGTTGGGAGAGTGTTGGGTATGCTGGTGCTAAACAGCGCCAGAAATCCAACACCATTACCGATTGTACCAATCCCTGTATCCCAGCAAGGAGGGTAGCCATAAGATGCATGGACTGGAGCCAGTATCCCAGTTAGGAGGGTAGCCATAGGATGCAGGGACTGGAGCCAGTATCCCAGTGAGGAGGGTAGCCATAGGATGCCGGGACTGGAGGTGGTATTTCAGCGAGGAGGGTAGCCATAGGATGCAGGGACTGGAGCCGGTATCCCAGCGAGGAGGGTAGACATAGGCCGCAGGGACTGGAGCCTGTATCCCAGCGAGGAGGGTAGCCATAGGATGCAGGGACTGGAGCCTGTATCCCAGTGAGGAGGGTAGCCATAGGATGCAGGGACTGGAGCCAGTATCCCAGTGAGGAGGGTAGCCATAGGCCGCAGGGACTGGAGCCTGTATCCCAGCGAGGAGGGTAGCCATAGGATGCAGGGACTGGAGCCTGTATCCCAGTGGGGAGGGTAGCCATAGGCCGCAGGGACTGGAGCCTGTATCCCAGCGAGGAGGGTAGCCATAGGATGCAGGGACTGGAGCCTGTATCCCAGTGAGGAGGGTAGCCATAGGATGCAGGGACTGGAGCCAGTATCCCAGTGAGGAGGGTAGCCATAGGATGCAGGGACTGGAGCCTGTATCCCAGTGGGGAGGGTAGCCATAGGCCGCAGGGACTGGAGCCTGTATCCCAGTGGGGAGGGTAGCCATAGGCCGCAGGGACTGGAGCCTGTATCCCAGTGGGGAGGGTAGCCATAGGATGCAGGGACTGGAGCCTGTATCCCAGTGGGGAGGGTAGCCATAGGCCGCAGGGACTGGAGCCAGTATCCCAGCGAGGAGGGTAGCCATAGGCCGCAGGGACTGGAGCCAGTCTATGCACACCCCAGCACATGTAGGCACGTACATTATGATCCCAGTCTAAAGTCCAGGCTCCGGCTACAGTTCCAGCATTTCTTCAGGCCTCAGAGTGTATTTATGTGGTTATTTATAGAACCTGCTGGCTACTATAGAGGAAACCTCTGAAAGTTTACGGTCACAGCTCGTATCCCATCGGGTTTGAATCGTGAAGTCATTCATAGCCCTAAGGCCCGACGTCCACCTACTACGATAGAATCGTAGACCTCCCGATATGGCACCGATACAAAATGTCAAAATCGGTGCCATATCGGGAAGGTGCAAAATCGTAGACATATGTCTAGACAAGCCAATCCACCATGCGTTGTATGGGGTTTTTATCGGTGTCTAATTGCAGAAACGTGGTCAACTGCCCCGATATCAGGTAACCTTCCGACGCGATTTTGATTTTTTATCGGGAGGTGCATCGTAGACCATATCGGTGCCATATCGTAGTAAGTGGACGCCGGGCCTAACTCTAAACCTGAATAGGTTTCTGAATTTATCTCACTAATGGGATAACCTTTGTGATATGATTCCCATTGGATATTTTTCATAAATATCTCATGGGCGTTGGATACGAGTTCCCAATGTTAAGTCATTCACTGATTTTCAATAGGTGGTTCTGGACTACATTATTATCCATCGAATACAAAGTCCCCATTGAAAATGTATGGGACTCAGTAAACCACGACCCATTGTATAAAACCTGTCAGATACCATAACTGTGGTATACAGATTCAAACCTGTGGTAAACGGCCTCAAAACCATGGTATACTGGAAAAATAGTCCCCTTTTGCTATAGAGCAAAGAAATAGTTCCTATTGTTATACCCTTTAATATGGCAATTACAGGGTTTAATTTATTCGAAAAGATGGATAATAAATGCAACAAACGATGATTTTGTGGACAGGCAGCTCTGTAAACCACTCGTGGGTGACCTCGTAATACACTCGCTAGCGCTCGTGTATTACTATGCGTCAACCTCTCGTGGTTTACGGCCGCCTGTTCACAAAACCATCGATCACTGTTTATGTATCAAATAATCGGGGATGGTTCGGTGAATGCCTTGTTTCTACTGCCTTATATATGTATATATACACCCCCATAAACCTTGAGCCTCAACGGTTAGAATAAAGCATTTATATTTGGTCGGTCCTTCACCAAGTCGGTGGGTGGTGGCCTTATTGCATATTCTATGCACCATTAATCTGTGAGCATTTTTTTAAATGTCTCGTTTCCATTCGGCGATCTCGTTCAGTGGTTACCGACTGCAGATCGGGCAGATAAACGGAAAATGGCGTATAGTCCTCCCTCTGCAGCCACTTGTCGCCTTCACACCCAGCAATGGTAGATTTACTGCTATATCAAAGGCCAGTCCTTCTCATACCATGTCTATGTGGTGTGGTGTACATCCACCTTTCTCCTTCACACCCAGAAGTGGTAGATATACTGCTTTATCAAAGACCAGTCCTTCTCATACCATGTCTGTGTGGTGTGGTGTACAGCCACCTTTCTCCTTCATCCCCAGCAGTGATAGATTTACTGCTATATCAAAGGCCAGTCCTTCTCATACCATGTCTGTGTGGTGTGGTGTACAGCCACCTTTCTCCTTCATCCCCAGCAGTGGTAGATTTACTGCTATATCAAAGGCCAGTCCTTCTCATACCATGTCTATGTGGTGTGGTGTGCAGCCACCTTTCTCCTTCACTCCCCAGAAGTGGTAGATTTACTGCTATATCAAAGGCCAGTCCTTCTCATACCATGTCTATGTAGTGTGGTGTGCAGCCACCTTTCTCCTTCACCCCCAGCAGTGGTAGACTTACTGCTATATCAAAGGCCAGTCCTTCTCATACCATGTCTATGTAGTGTGGTGTGCAGCCACCTTTCTCCTTCACTCCCACCAGTGGTACACCATGTTTATATGGTGTGGGAAGTAAAAGAACTCTCACCTCGTTGAAGGTGTAGGGGTGAGATTTCTATCTAATAGATTCAGTCAAAGCCAGAGTAAGTCTAAAGCCGGAGACACACCAAGCGAGAAACGCAGCGAGTTCCGTAATCGCCAACACAAAATGGCCTATAGGTGAGCTATTATTTCCTATTTCACCTGATTATTGCTTCCAAGATGCCAAATTATAGGCAGGAGATATCTCTTTGAAATAATATCTCACATACACGCCAATTTGTGTTGGGGATTCTGGAGATCGCTGCCTTCACTCGCCTGTTCTGTCCCCAGCATAATAGAACATATTGGAGTTAAACTACCCAAACAAACAAACAAACAAGCAAGTCCGATGGAAACAGGGGGCCAGTATCAACAGTGACCCATAGGTCATAAATCAGCTTCATGTATCTATAACAGTATCGTTTATCACATAATTAACCGAGATCTCACACTCCGACGCAAATTACCCGATAATAACGGTACTTACCTCGACAAACAGATAAAATATGTCCTAAAACACTAGATGTACCTGTGATGGGGAGGTGTGTCCTTCGTTCACAGTTGAATGACCAGAAAAAAACATGTCATTTACTTGTCATTTACGACAGTGTTTGCTTAGAGGGTTATGCATTCTCTCACCATACCAGATTGCAGATTTCTACAGAAACTAGATTGTATTTTAAGCCCAATGCCCATCTCCCGATTTCGGAACATTTATGTACCTTTGTCGGCGACAAAGGGATTGTAATGTGTCTCAGCCAAGGCATCCGGAAGCTGAATGCCTATCTACCGATTAAGGGTTGAACGATTAGCTCGCAAATCGTATTGGAATCGGTGAACATGTCGCAGGCAAATTACGTAACCCTTCGCTCAACCAGCGGACATCAAGGAGAGGGGTTGGTGAGTATTAGTCCTAAGCAAATCAGTCTACAATCAATAAATGATATTTATTCATGCACCAGGATTTGCAGTGTCGAGCTAACAACATATCTGTATACTCCGGGTATGGTGATACACACTCCCTATGTGTTTTCTATGGACACTTTGTATTAGGTGGATATATCTGTATACTCCGGGTATGATGATACACACTCCCTATGTGTTTTCTATGGACACTTTGTATTAGGTGGATATATCTGTATGCTCCGGGTATGGTGATACACACTCCCTATGTGTTTTCTATGGACACTTTGTATTAGGTGGATATATCTGTATTCTCTGGGTATGGTGATACACGCTCCCTATGTGTTTTCTATTGACACTTTGTATTAGGTGGATATATCTGTATGCTCCGGGCATGGTGATTCACACTCCCTACGTGTTTTCTATGGACACTTTGTATTAGGTGGATCTGGAAGATCTTCCCCACAAGTACAGTACCCCAGCAATTACCATATTAAAGGGTATAACACTGGAGAGGCTAATCTAAAAGACTCGCCAAACCACCAGGAAGGTTACGAGAACCCGCCTGCAAATATGAGGGTCCAAGGGTCCGCTCTCAAGGAGAGACCCACGAGGACAGCCTGTCGACTTACTGTGAACGCTGAGTATATAGACCTAGCGTTATTTTCTTTTTTGTGTATTTTCATAAAGAGACCATGAAGTTCGACTTTGTTATCAATTACCTAAATTAATAATTATTTGTATTAAGTATTCATAGTTTATATTCCCCAAAGTGTACTTTGCCTCGAGATATTTGTTGCGAGCTTTCTGGCCAACGAAATCAGAAAGTGATCGGACCAGACCAACCCCGAAGTCGGAAACAGGGGTTGGTTGCCAATCTACTCTGTATAGGTCTTTGCTAACGATATCGCACCTCCTGTGGAGACCTGTATACCGAGGGTTTGGCCTTTGTATGTAACCTTCCTGTGCAAATAAGAGGTTAAGCAGTCTAGATCCGATGCAAACAGACGGCAACAATGTGCTGCAGTCGGGTCTACCGTTGCTGGCATGAGCGAGGTAACTATTGACATGTCTTAGTACAACATGGCAGCTTCTCGTAGGTATGTGCTCCAGGAATGATCAATATACACTTGCCGCCAGAGCTACATTACGTTGACTCTGGTTGGGTTGAATCTGTGGCACCTTTTTTTTATTTTATTTTTTTTATTCAATAAACATAAATAGACAACTTACAATCGCCTAATTGGCGTTCTTCCATGAAGCGTCGAGGACATCACAATACATAACAATACAGGACAATACAGTGACGATAACATACAGTCATTATGGTAAGCAGTCATAATTATAAAATACTTTCAATAAATCATCCTTCAGCGCTCAGGTCATATGACTCTGAGTTGAAACATAATGTGTATGCGTACATTTGGTTTAGTTTAATCAGTATCCACTCGTCACAACAAAAATGGGAAATAGGTATATCAATACATCGCTTCATAGGATTTTCGTATATGACCTTTTAGAAGTTTTTTGTGATATCCAAATAACACAATATTATTATAGTTGTTCTTTCTTTGTGACATGAATAATTACGTTCCAGCTGCATGACATTATATATCACTTATTTGGTTCAGTAAGTTATCTTGTAATAAGAACAATTTTACAGCTTTATTGAATGATTCTTTGCTCGGTAAGCATTGTGTAGTTTTTGGCAATTGGTTCCACAGTTTAATACCTTGGTATAAAGGGCTATGTTTATATTTTTCGCACTTGGGTCGTTCTATTTGTAATCTAATTTTCTCGCTAAGTCTCGTTATGCCAGTATCGGTTAGGTCTAGATGGTCAGCATCATTTTTCCACCAGTAAATCATCATCAATAGATGAACCTTGACTCACTACCTGTAAGTGTCTGTTACTCTCCCTGCAGATGTTTCATGCCACCTGTACCTATGTTTGGAGAGTGGGATATTTCTCTCTTTTGAAGCCATTGTTACATAATCTTATTTCCCTTTGTGTGTATTTCTTTGAATAAAATAACCATAAAGGTAGAGTTTATTATCAATGTGATGAGGTGAGAATGTTTCTTGATAAGTATTTCTGCTCTCAGAACCCACGTGTAATAAAAAACACCTGAATTCGTGAACACGATCTGGGTTTAAAGCCCAATGCCCATCTACCGATTTCGGAACATTTATGTACGTTTGTCGGCGACAAAGGGAGGGTTATTTGTCTCAGCCAAGCCATCCTAATGGAGTCGGTAGATGTAGGACAGCTAGGCAAGGCTACCCAGCGATTAGTGAACACTCGGTGTCTTTGGTTTTTGCCCTCCTCCAGCGATTAGTGGACCATACACCGATTTTATCAGTGTGCAGGACGAGCGAGGGGTTACGTAATTTGCCTGCAACAAAGTGACCGACTCCTATACGATTTGGGAACTAATCGTTCAACTCTAAATCGGTAGATGGGCATCTGGCTTAACCATACCAACCTCTTAGCTGGAACAGAATGGTGACAGAGGTGGTGGCCAATCAATGATTGATGGACAATTTGGGAAACCCCTAAAAGAGCTTAGACATTTTTATACCAGAGGGCAGCCCCGTCGACCAGCCGGAAGTATAGGGCAGTTCACACACCATTCTCCCCCAAGGTCTTTCGTGGCGCTAGCGCTAGCTTAGTCTCTGCCCCAACCCAAAGCCTGTTCCCTGGGTATCCACTAAAGACAGGGGAGACCAGCGAAGATCTCAGATTCAAAACAAGGCAACTGTCAACAGTTATAGAAGTAAAACAACTCAGATATCATAAGTTAGGAAAAATAGGAATTGTTAAATAGGGTTATCAAACAATCCAGCTGTTTCTTTTTCATCTTCTATACCACTTTATGATGTGAATTTACTGTTGATTAGACTGGCCCTCGAGTGAGCACATGTGTTATGTTGACAAACAAAACCCTGTAACACATGAGGTGCCTTCCAATGAAGAAAGTAATCCCTAAGACTATACCTGATTTGATATAACAAATAATAGAAATGAGTGTAAATCATTTACCATATAAATAGATGCATATCTATTTACATGTAAACCACAAAATACTGCCTAAAGCGCTAAGACTTTAGGATATTTAAAAAACTGGCGTATGGGCCAGATTTGAGCCCAAACATGAAGGTTGGGGCAGAGATATAAGCGGCCACAGGAAGTAGAGCGCAAGATCTCTGCTGGGAGAGTGTTCACACACCGGGCCACTGATAGGTTAAGCCCGCTTCCCATTAATTAGTAGAAACCAAACGAGAGTTAGCCTTGTCAATGTTTATGCACGATGGGGTGGTTGTGTATTACTACACGAGGTGTAAACCGAGTGTAGTGAGTAGCAGACCAGAGTCCGTTTCTAATATAAGACCTTTACTATTGACCTTAACACCCGACCATTGTAATCTCCCAGAGCATGCTTTATCAGGTCCTCTTATCTAAAGGGGTCATATGTGTGGGCGGGTGGCAGTGACAGGCCGCAGGCCTCTGTGCAGCTTCGTGCATAGACTGGCTCCAGTCCCTACATCCTATGGTTAACCTGCACCTACCTCACCCCTCCTCACAGTGATACAGGCTCCAGTCCCTACATCCTATGGTTACCCCTCCACCTACCTCACCCCTCCTCACAGTGATACAGGCTCCAGTCACTGTACCCCTCCACCTACCCCACCCCTCCTCACAGTGATACTGGCTCCAGTCCCTGCATCCTATGGTTACCCCTCCACTTACCTCACCCCTCCTCACAGTGATACAGGCTTCAGTCCCTGCATCCTATGGTTACCCCTCCACCTACCTCACCCCTCCTCACAGTGATACAGGCTTCAGTCCCTACATCCTATGGCTACCCCTCCACCTACCTCACCCCTCCTCACAGTGATACAGGCTTCAGTCCCTGCATCCTATGGTTACCCCTCCACCTACCTCACCCCTCCTCACGGTGATACAGGCTTCAGTCCCTACATCCTATGGCTACCCCTTCATCTACCTCACCCCTCCTCACAGTGATACAGGCTTCAGTCCCTACATCCTATGGCTACCCCTTCACCTACCTCACCCCTCCTCACAGTGATACAGGCTTCAGTCCCTGCATCCTATGGTTACCCCTCCACCTACCTCACCCCTCCTCACAGTGATACAGGCTTCAGTCCCTGCATCCTATGGTTACCCCTCCACCTACCTCACCCCTCCTCACAGTGATACAGGCTTCAGTCCCTACATCCTATGGCTACCCCTCCACCTACCTCACCCCTCCTCACAGTGATACAGGCTTCAGTCCCTACATCCTATGGCTACCCCTACACCTACCCCACTCCTCCTCACTGTAATACAGGCTCCAGTCCCTGCATCCTATGGCTACCCTCCTTGCTGGGATACTGGCTCCAGTCCCTGTATCCTATGGCTACCCTCCTCGCTGAGATACAGGCTCCAGTCCCTACATCCTATGGCTACCCTCCTCGCTGAGATACAGGCTTCAGTCCCTACATCCTATGGCTACCCCTACACCTACCCCACCCTCCTCACTGTGATACAGGCTCCAGTCCCTGCATCCTATGGCTACCCTCCTTGCTGGGATACTGGCTCCAGTCCCTGTATCCTATGGCTACCCTCCTCACTGTGATACAGGCTCCAGTCCCTGCATCCTATGGCTACCCTCCTTGCTGGGATACTGGCTCCAGTCCCTGCATCCTATAGCTACCCTCCTCGCTGAGATACAGGCTCCAGTCCCTGCATCCTATAGCTACCCTCCTTGTTGGGATACTGGCTCCAGTCCCTACATCCTATGGCTACCCTCCTTGCTGGGATACTGGCTCCAGTCCCTGTATCCTATGGCTACCCTCCTCGCTGAGATACAGGCTCCAGTCCCTACATCCTATGGCTACCCTCCTCGCTGAGATACAGGCTTCAGTCCCTACATCCTATGGCTACCCCTACACCTACCCCACTCCTCCTCACTGTGATACAGGCTCCAGTCCCTGCATCCTATGGCTACCCTCCTTGCTGGGATACTGGCTCCAGTCCCTGCATCCTATAGCTACCCTCCTCGCTGAGATACAGGCTCCAGCCCTGCATCCTATGGCTACCTTTCTTGCTGGGATACAGGCTCCAGTCGCTGCATCCCATGGTTACCTCACTCGAGTCTCAGTCAGGAGCAGGTGAAATATATTTCAACACATGCGGCCAGGGAACTGGCGAAGGGAGAGGGGTAGGAGTAGGAGGAGGTGTAGGGTTAGAGGGAGCGACTGGGAGACATATACAGGAGGTACTGTTCCTACTGGACAAGTCTTTGGTTTATTGGCCAGTCAGAGAAGGATACATACATGAACTTTATTCTGATTGTATTTAATAACTTAATGAATGTTTACCTACCACATATGAAACGTGTAGACTTCTGTAAGATCCGCTTGGAGATTCTCCCGCTCATAGAGACATAGTGAACCAGGGACCCGTTTCAATAGTCTGTAGGACGTCCGTTATTGGGTCTAGTGACATAATAGCGGCACTTCGCGTTTCAGTAGTTAAGGGACAACCGATTCTGTGACATGGGGTAACAGACAGGCGCAAATAGTGGCTTGTACCATTTCAGAAGAGACATGTCCAGTCACTATTGCTGCCACTGTTGTGTCTATAATAGCGAGAGGGTATACCCTCTCGCTTCTATTGTCACAAATGTGTAACTTTACTTCCTGTAGGAATTAAGCTATGTAACTTTAACCCCAGTTAGGGACACATACAACATATAAACATGCCAAATATGAAGGAGATCAGCTCATGCAATCCAACGATATTCACAATTTATGCAGTGACCTTCACCTTGATGGTACTTGTTCCCCGTAGGACATGAGTATGTGAGATGGGGTACCCCACATGTTTTTTCCGCTATGTTGTCCCAAACTAGGGACACATCCACAATAGTGACAAGACACACATCCACAATAGTGACAAGACACACCTCCCCTACAGTGAGATGCCTTATGAAATGAGACTTAAATTTTGTCACTATTCCTGTCACTATTCCTGTCACTAGTCATGTCACTAAGTGGCTTAGTGACGCATTCTATTGAAACGGGTCCCAGACCTAGGATTGGACACGGAAGGGCCACGAGAGTGAGATTCTCGTGTAGTGTTGAATTTGAACCTGCTCTTTTTTTTCTAGATCGATAGACAGACAGACTTTTTCTCTTATGATATTTTTCAAACCATGCCGAAATCAAAGTTTAGTATTGGAGTTTTCTGATCTGCTTTTCTCGTGAGAAACCAATGAGATCACATTTCGCTGGTCGTGGGTAAAATTGGTGTCATATGAAATGATGGTTGGGAAAAAAATGATAGTTCCAGGTATGAATAGAAGGGGGCGCCAGAGCGTTTCTTGGATAGACTAGGGGAGTGTGTGTGTGTGTGGGGGGGGGGGATGGGTGGCAAATACGACGACGAAGTCGCCAGTTATAATCAAAGACTTGAGCCAGTCTATTCTTGCACAGTGTACAGACCACGCATCTCTCTACACACAACCACCTCACAATGCTGACTAATTATGGCATGAATGGAACTGGGTTAGCCTTTGTGGATCCTACGTCCCTGGATCACGATTCTGAGGCTCACATTCACATGTCGCTGTTCTGCGATCCGACCAGGGGCCCGTTTAATAATCAAGGATCGTACATGCTATATAGAGACCCAGGGACCCGTTTAATAATGTAGGATCGTACGTGAAGACCCTTTTCCTATATGTCATAGAGACCCAGGGGCCTGCTTAATGATCTAGACCCTTTTTCTGTATGCTTTAGAGACCCAGGGGCCCGTTTAATAATCTAAGATCGTACATGTAGACCCTTTTCTGTATGCCATAGAGACCCAGGGGCCCGTTTAATAATCTAGGCTTAAATATATATATATATATATAAATATATATAATATAAATATATATTATATATATATAGTGTATATAGATACACTATTCTTTGTATTTACTACATAAAAACCTATGGACACTTATTTTCTCACCTGTAAACTGTTTAATATTGTCATGCGAATATTATATTCCCAATTATAACATTTTGATTAAATCTGATAGACCCCTTCAATTAACTAATAAACGATTCACTTCTATGAACTAGTTTCCCGATAGATTGACAACAGCCTTAAAACCAGCCATGTATATATATATATATTATAGTAAAACTGGATGAGTTTGGTATAGTGACTTCATGATGCCAAGCCGAGTGAAGTCCGGAGCCCAAACTCCAGGAGTGGCATGTGGTGGCCAAGATTAAAACGAATCAGGTTTTTTTTTTTTTTATTGTGGAGAATATTTTATTTTCAACTTGTACAGGATATATACACACAAGTATTTTAGCAGCCATAAAGAAACAGATACATTTCTAAATGATATAGGGTTGTCATGCACTGGTAAATCAATCTACCCTGTTTCTACAGATTTTCGAAATACATGTGTCACATCTCACCCATGGAATATTATTTCTTCTCCCCATTTTTTTTTCATTTTTTTATTTTCATACAGGACAAAACATAACAAGACAATATGACAGACACATCAAAACAGTATTTGCAGTTAGTTCTGCCTACCCCCCAAAGGTCCACACTCCCCCCTATTGGATTGTCTCCCACAGTTGAGCTAAATACTTAAATTTATGCATGCAACCTTCCTTCATATATACATATTTCTCTATCTCTAATTTCCTCTTCAGTTCCACCATGAAAGCCATAATATCCAAGTTATTTGCATAAAATAATTTCTGCCGATGCACAAAGGATTTAGCTTGTAAAATTACATAATTGACCATCCTGGTTGAGGAGGCAACACCATATCTTCCAAATATAACCTCTTTTTTAGTAATTTTTAAGAAGTTGTCACTAAGGACATTTTTCAGCCATCTTGTTATGGCTTCCCAGAAAAACTTTGTCTCTGGACATTCTACCAAGAAGTGCATTAAGTCATCCCTTTTTGTACAATAGTTACATTCTGGGGAATCAACAACCTTTCTCTGGGCTAAATATTTATTGCATGTAATAGTACCATTTAAAACCCGGTACTGTAATGATTGCAATCTTGTGTCCCTAGAAGAGAAAATGGTATTCGATATATAGTCTCCCACTCCTTGGAGTTGATTTCGAGATCTTGAAAAACCTTTTTCCACCTACCCATACAGCTCGGGATTCTAGCTATCCTGTCCCTTACAATCATATAAATTCTTCTACTGGTTAACCTCATAATATCCACAGGTTCTTTTCCTGGAATTTGATAGATCAATTTTTTCCCACCTTCCAGATCTTTTTCCTCTGGTTCTAACAACCTCAGCCAGGGTATGGATGCCCTGAGACCCAGAACATCAAGAAAAGTCAACTGAGTACCATATTTTTCAGGTTTTGATTTTATCCTACCCCGTCTCCTCGATTTAGGAATATTATGTGATACCAATTCTGTATGCCACTAGTGGTATATACAACTCTGTATGCCAGTCAGCGTGGCATACGGAAACTCAATGTTAAGCCTATGGGATTTTATATTAGGGGTAGGATAAATATGTATATGTGGACCATAAGTGCATGCGCGCTTATGGACATATAAATGGTAGTCCAGCGTTATCCCACCAGGGGCCTGTTTCAGTTATTTTGTGACATGTCTAGATGGCGTCTGTGACACCATACGGACAGATCACAAGATTGCAGTCAATGACACACGGAGTTTCACTCACTCCTCGTAGTAATTAAGCAATGAAACTTTAGCATGAGTAGAAGATACATATAATCTACAATCGTTCCAAATATGAAGAAAATTGCCCACTTCGATCTTCTGATATTTGCTAGTCTTTTTCCGCTGTTGCTTGCACTGTTGGTGCCGCTGTTGATGTCTGTCTAGGCCTAATGTCATGAGACTACTGAAACAGGTCCCAGAGGACCTACCTTGAGGACCAATGGACCAGGCATTACAAGGGATCAACACCTATAAAAAAAGGACTATAAATGGACGGATCACACCTGAAGCCTCACTCAACGGGGATCCGTCACCGCCGCCACCTCCATGCTCCAGAATTTTTCTTGACTTCAGTCGACTTTTCATTGACTTTTGTCCGTTTTGTTCAGGCTTTTTGGCTTATCATGCGCAAGTGTGACACTTGTGGCTTGGATTATGACGCTCGTTCTCATAGAGAGGGCTGTCCTACCTGCAAACTCAAGAAGTTACAGACGGCGGTGCGAAACGAGGAGGAAGAGTTGGGAGCCATTGGAGGACGGGCGGAGGGCGGTGATGGATCCCCGTGGCAGAAGCCTCCCTGGGTCAGTAACCTTTTGTTAGAACATAATAAGCTAAAGAAGGAGGTTTCCTCTATTAAGTCTGATATACAAGCTTGTGTTCCAGTGGACTGGTTCCCTGCCCATATGAATAAGGGGCAGGTAACGGGTTCCACAGGCATGACCTTCAACCTTGGCTGGTGCCCGCCTGTGATACCCCAGGAACCAACCTTGTGGTATGGCTGGTATCCGCTTGTCATACACCTAGTTCCGCCGTTGGCTGGTGCCCGCCTGTGTTCGCCGCTGGCTACCTAACAAATTCCGCCGAGTCCCCTAGAGGACTACCGGGGAACCAGGAGGCGTTACCAATAATGCACTGTAAAAATGGAACCCGTTACCTGGCCTATAGTCTAACTAGGCCAGGCTTCCAGGCTAGTGTTCCAGTTTTCGAGACTTTGAGTTGAGGAACAGTACCAGGGAGGGGGCTAGCCAGAGTGAGGGGATGCCACGTGGTGGCGGTGATGCAATGCCAAGTGCATTCACCCATGAAGTTGTTGGTCATGCCTCGTTGCCTCGGGGGTTACAGACCAGTCCTAGTTTAAAACCAACGTATTCAAATACCAGAATGTTTGTTCCTCCACATGTACAGGGAAATGTACCTAGTTGCACTGGTGGTCATTCATGTGCAGAAAAAGTAAAACGTAAGTGTAGCATTTAAATGTAGCATTTAGAAGCAAATGTTTGAGGTGGAAGTCTATAGGGCACAGAGTTATTGCTAGTTTCACCATCATCCGCCAGGAAATTGTAAGATAGCACCACTGTAGTCGGGGGGCAACCACTGTTATCAGATCTTATAATCTATAGGTAATATTGAGACAAGGCTAAGATTCCTCCATGGCAAGCCTAAAAAAATATTTCTGATTAAATCAATTGATAATCGGTCCCGCCACCGGGTGTTAAAGATGGTGTCGGGGGGCAAGATGGCCGCCTCCATAGCACAATGGCTATGTGCCCTATATAACCAGTGTGACCTTTAGGCACCGTTTAGGTGTATTTATAATACTGTCTGAGTCTTCCAGGCCAGTCTGTGCAACCATCCATGATGCAACCATGCAGATTATACACTGAAAGCCGCAAATAGTGCACAACCCCATCGAGACACCAGACAGTTTATCCTAGTCCCTTAAGTGCCCATTATATGAGGTTTCCACTGAACAGGGGGCCGAAACCACGAAAGGTTGACACGTAGTAATATACGAGCCTTAGTGAGTGTATTATTACGCATCAACATCTAATGGTTTACAGAGCCGCCTGTCCACAAAATCATCGTTTGTTGTATTTATTATCCATCATTTCAAATAAATTAAACCCTGTAATTACCATATTAAAGGGTATAACAATAAGGACTTTTTCTTTGCTCTCAAGCAAGAGGGGTCATTTTTTCCGTATACCATGGTTTTGAGGCCGTATACCACAGGTTTGAATCGGTATACCACAGTTATGGTATCTGACAATGGGTCGTAGTTTACTGAGTCCGATACATTTTCAGTTGGGGCTTTGTATACGATGGATAATAAATGTATATATAAGTATCAGGAAATAGTTAAGTCGGGTGAATTGAAATGTTTTCAGGTTTTTTGTCATCATGTTATGTCCCGACACTGTAGGCGGTGGAGCATAGGCAATTATTTTTAAACTCGATTGATCCACTTCAATTTGGTTTTCTCATAACCTTTTACCTACAAGAATATAAACAAAATGTCATATTTGGTCTTGTTTTTTTATCTCACCCCTGGTACAAGCTTAGCCATAAAAATAACATTGGGAAAAAATACTCAATGATCACCCCCGTAAAGTGGCAATACTACGCCATGGTCATGGCAGAGTGAATATTTGATGACGTCATATGGATTTGCTAAGTATATTCTAATTATTCTGATATTCTGATGCCATTTAATGTCATAGAAAGGGGTGAGATAAATCCAGAACGGCATTCGAATTGTAAAATACACAATATGCCACTCATTGGATGTGCCATAATCATCACTTGGCTTCCCCTCGGCCCATCCAAACTAGTGGCGTATTGTGTATTTATACGATTCTCGATGCAGTTCTATATAATTATTATATACCTGTGTGCGAATGTCTATGAAATACTGCCCGCTGCTAGGGGTGCAGTAATAATAATATTCGTGCCGGCTGTGAGAGTGACTTAATAAGTCATCAAAAGAATGTTTATTCATCGATTTAAGCTATATAATAATAAGCAAACGTCCTCACTGTGGGCGAAACGTTTCTCGTTCTCGGTCAGTCTTGGATTTCATACTGCCTTCCGCCTATGGCGTCAGGCAGTATGAAATCGACGAATTACCTCGAACAGGAACCGTTTCGTTCACAGTAAGGACGTTTCCTAATATTATCCCATCGTGTGATTCCCACTTCAGTTTCTATGTGTGAATCCCGCAGCACGACTGATAAGGCTTGTGACGTCATAACACAAGTGGCGACTCCCTCTGATACCCCTGAGTGGGCCAAGACCCATCATCTCAAGAGGAAGACTACAGAGGCTTTAGGTGCAGAGGACCTTCACCTCATGGACCCTAGAATTGCACACTCTCAACATCTAAGGGGCTGGAGGAGTAGCGTGAGCAGGTGCTGGGAAAGATCGGTTACACTTTCTACAGGACCTGAAATAAGATAACTAGGAGCCAATATAGTATTTCCAATTTTTCTGGGGCATTGATCAGATTTGGGTTCTGTTTATGCCCCCCAAAAAAATTTTTTTTTTGTACATTGGACCATACGCCTCGTACCCACACACTCTCTCTAGGAGCCAATATAGACTTGCTCGAGTTTTTGATTATGAACATTTATTAAATGATAAATCAAAATCAGAAAAAAATGTTCATTAAAATATGTATCCTTCTCTGACTGGCCTATCAAGTCTTTGATTATGAACATTCAATAAATGATTAATCACAATCAGAATAAAGTTCATTATAGTATGTGTCCTTCTCTGACTGGCCCATGAATCAAAGTCTTGTCCACAATGAACCAAATATCCTGTTTATGGCCCCAAGCTGAAGTTGAAATGATAAATAAGGTTGTTCATTGTGTATTTGGACCATCAAAGATACTTATATAGGTGTCCTCCATCTAGGACCCTTTTGGGTATGTGGAGGACAGTGGGTCAAACTTGTTAAACACTTTTGGACAATCTGGCTATTGTCCTTGGCAAAGACAGTCCCTCGCTAAGATTGTCTTAGTAGTTAAACGCAAACTGTCCTTGGACCTGTCTTACAGGCATAACTCTCCTAGGACCACATTGTTAAACTCCCCCCCTGGTACTTAATCTCAGACATAGATACAGTGAACACTCATCCTGGGGATCAAGTGCCCTTGAGGTGAGGGGTGTTACAAACATATAATCATGCTTGCTGGCCTCCTATTGGCTAGGGCAGGTACATAGTCGCAGCAAATCCATTTGTCTCACCAAAATGACCTTATACATTTTAAACTTGTTCTCATGAGATTCTGTACTTTACAAGGAGTAATTCTCGCTGACAATTGCAAGGGAAAATACTTGTCTCCGGGAAAAGGAACCAACGAATTCAAACGAGGAGATCAAAGGAATTGTGTTGGAGTACAAAATCTCAGCAGGATTTATCTTAGACAAACACCCTGTGAATTTTTTTTTATTTTTTTTTTTTTTTTTTAAAATAGGTTTATTGACGAAAAGTCTCAATACATCATGATTGATTTTCAGCAATGTCGTCATAATACAACAACAGGACAGTATAGTGACAGGTATTCAGGACAAGACATCAATATTACAATGATGACGCAAAGAGGGATTTGGAAATGAGACGTTTATTGAGGAAGTAGTTGTATAGTTGAGGGTAGAGTGTCTTTAACTATAAGAAAGCCGCGAGTGAAGTATGAGGGAGGGAGAAGAGTTTATAGTTTTTGTGGGGTGGGTGGGAGGTAATATTTTCCGACTCCGTTGGTTTTGCGGTGAGTCACGTGGTGGAGAGGTGGTCACGTGGGGAAGTCCGGTGTATGGAGAGTGTTTGGTGGGAGGAGAGTGGAGAAATCCCTCCCGCGCACATTAAACCCAATGAGTTGGGAACAATGATGATGCAAAGAGGGATTTGGAAATGAGACGTTTATTGAGGAAGTAGTTGTATAGTTGAGGGTAGAGTGTCTTTAACTATAAGAAATGCCAAAGGCCGAGGTCAAGGCCAAGGCCACTTCCTTGGAGGGGTCGGCTGGGACGTAGGCCCTAAGGGAGGTGACACTAGTCCAGGTTCCATGGTGTAGGAGAACCTCGTCCGACGCTCCGTGGAGAGCAGCCTGTTGAGCGCCTCCTCTGCGGAGGGAGTGTAGGGAGGCCGAGGTCACCCTGGGTGAGGAGAAGGAGGCCAGGGCAGCTCGAAGGACAGAGGTGAGGCCGTGGGCGGTGAGAGGTACGCTGGAGGGGTCCAAGAAGGCGAAGGACGTCGGCGGCGTAGGGAAGGCGTGTGTGTAGGCGAGCCACGCTGATTTCGGGCAAACTGGGGAGCCTCGGACCTCGGGGACCGCTAGAGGCAGCGGAGGCTCCGAGGAGGTCCTCGTCTTGGTGGAGTGTACGAGAACAATGAGACCTGTGGGGGAAGAAACGACGTCCTCCCGCCTGAGGGCGTGGTGCCCCGGTCTTCCTGGTCCCTTCACGGGCACCAGGTTGGAGGCCCTGAGGAGGGCGAAATATCCGAGGAGGAGGGCTGCCTTCGGAGCGAGTCCAGGAGATCTCGCTCTGTCGAGGTAGGCCGAGATCCCGAGGATGTGCGGAGGCGCGCAGGAAGGGACGTGTGCGGAGAGGTTGTCTGCTCCCTTTGCCACCGCGAGGGCGAGGGGAGACGAGAAGGAGGAAGTGTCGCCCCCCGCGAGGCTGACCCAGGCTCTCATGCCAGAGGCGTAGTTCCTGCGCGAGGCCGGGGCCGGAAGGCAGTTCACCAGGTATTGGCGAAAGAGGGCGACCTGCACGGGCGAGGGCGAGAGATGAGGAACTGCATTGTCCACGCAGAAGGTGAGGTAGAGGCGGGCCTGTCTGGTCCTGTTGAAGGAGGTCGAGGGGGCGACCGAGGCTTGTAGAGAGGCCCGCGCCTGGCGGCCTAGGAGGGTATCTGGAAGAATTAGAAGAAGTTATTGACGATGGCGCCGAGGTCGGCCGGCTCGCGGCGGGTCGTTTCGAGCGGGGCGCGAGCGTCGGTCGGGAGGTCGGCGAGGACCGGGGCGGCGTGTTCCGGAGTGTAGGCGGCCGCGCCGACGATGATGTATATGTCGTTCGTCGCGCCGACAAGCCAGAGGGCATGGCCGCAGGCGGCTGTGACGGGGTCTCTTCCGGCGCCCTTTTGGAGATCTGCCGCGACCGTCGCGTTTGTGGTCGAGATGACGATCTTCCTGGTCGTGGCGGCCGCTAGAACTACGAGGGCGACCAGGGGTCGCGCTGTCGCTCCAGTGGCCTCGGTGAGGGCCTCCGGGGCGATTGAGAAATGGCCAGGCGGCGCGACTGCCACCGCGGAGGTGGCGAGGGCGGTAGTGACATGTATGCGGTTCCTGGAGGGGGCGTATATGGCGGCGCTGTTGGAGGCGTGGGCGTACTGGCGGAACCAGGTGAGGTCGAGACGGGCCTCGGGGGTGAGGTGGACGTGGCCCGAGGCTTGAGCGGTTTTCATGAGGGCTATGAGGCGGTTCGTGAACCACCTGGCGTGAGGAACGCACTGAGCTACGTAGACGAGGCGGCTGACAATGGACCGGAGCTCTGACCTCGTAGCAGTTTGGCGTGTGAGCCACGAGGCCAAGCGTTCCGCGAGGTCGGTCATTTTCTCCTGAGGAATCGCGATAGTCATGGCCTCAGTGTCTATTTCATAGCCCAGCCATTCCATTCGGGTGGTGGGGGGCTGGCACTTCTTTGGAGCGAGTTTAACTCCCAGATCGTCGGCGAGGGAGATGAATTCGCGGTAAGCGGCGCCGGCCTCGGCGCTGGTGGCCTCGGCCCCCGCGAAATCGTCTAGGTAGGCGAGGGACCACGCCCCCTCCGACCTGTGTAGGTAGACCATTGCGTTGGTGAATCTCTGGCAGGCAGCGCTGGAGAGTCTTGCCCCGAAGCTAGGGCAGATGTCGAGGTAGAAATCGTTCCGGTGCCGGAATCCTAGTAGTGGAAGGTCGAGGGGG
Source organism: Alentia gelatinosa (assembly GCA_950022655.1). Classification (NCBI taxonomy): domain Eukaryota; kingdom Metazoa; phylum Annelida; class Polychaeta; order Phyllodocida; family Polynoidae; genus Alentia; species Alentia gelatinosa. Next base: position 3,871,223 of record OX465581.1, on the reverse strand, counting down.
TCGATCCGGAGCTGTCTGTAAGCTCTGGAGAGGTCAGCCTTCCAGACGAGCTCGCCCCTGCCGAGGGTTGTGAGTCTGGTTTTGAGGTCGTTGATGGATGGGAGGGTGTATTTCACGAGGACACCCTCCCTCACCTTGGGTAGTGTGTAGGCGTTTACGCTCTCGTTCTGAGGGAACGAGAGGTCGATGATGACTCGCCTGGTTGAGGAGTCCTTCTTGTCCCTGGTCAGCAGGGGTGATGTGTGCGACCAGGGCACGAAGGGAGGGCGTATGAAGGGGCCGAGGAGGGCCCCTTGGGCGAGTTCGGTTTCGATGAATGCGTCGATTTGGGCGATGTGGGCGAGGGCGGAGGCGTGGTTCTGGGCGGTCGGGGTGGGGGGTTTGTCCCCGAGGAAGCCTAAGGGCCAACCGAACTCGAGGTAGTCGCATACCGCTAAGTCGTGGTAGTCGGCGAGGCGTTCCCTCCAGACATGGATATGGAGGTCAGAGGGGAGCGAGATCCTTCCGTGCTGGGGGGGCTACTAGGGTGCCGTCCTCGGCTAGGTATGTGAGTTCTGCGGGGGTATCCGGGGCGGTGCGGTGTCCGGATGTGGTATCGGGGACCTCCGGTGCGAGGGGGTCGCTGGCGGTCGAGGTTGTAGCCGAGGGGGTGTGGTCCTGCCTAGGAGTGGGGGTTGCCCATGTGGTGTCACGGGCGTTATCGGGTGCTCGGCAGGCGGGCGAATTGTCGTTGGGCGTGGCGATGATCGTGAATCCCTCGGGTGGAGGGGCGGTGCCGGCTTCCGGTTTTCGGCCAGGGGTTCCTGGCCTACTTCCGAGAGGATGCGGGGTCGGCCTCGGCGCGGGCTTTTATTCTGCAGGCGGCCTCGGCGTGGCGGTGTACGAGGCCGAGGTCGTTTTTGCAGAAGCCGCGGAAGTGCCCGACGGGTTTTCCGGCGATGACGTGGCCCTCGGTTTTAGCACACCCGGCCTCGGCGTTATATGCTGGGTAGGGGGTGTCGGGGACCTCGGTTGGTTTAGGGCGCCTCGACGGGTTATGTGAGGATCCGGAGTCGAGGCGGGCGGTAGCTACTTGTGCGATGCCGACCCTCATTATCTGGATCCGGACCTCGTCCGCCCACCGGAGTCTGGGTTCCGCGATTTGAGCGAGTACCTCCTCCGAGAAACTCCGGACGCCGGCCCATGCGAAGTCCTTTGCGTCCTCCGCGATGTCTCGGAGGTGCGCTTTCATATAAGGGCGGTCCGCCGGAGTTGTGTCAGGGTCGTCTAACAGGTGGAGGAAACCGAAGAAGTACTCGCCCATAGTGAGTGTGCCGAGGGAGGTTCTTTCGTGCTTCCTCCCTCTAGTAACGAATTCATGTGGGAAAGTGCGGTTATTACCTTGTTGATGGAAGGGTTGCTGACGGAGGAGTCGTTGAACCTGGTCCTCGGTTGTGTCGTGTGCTGAGTGGTGGTAGTGACCGAGGGCCGGTTCGGCGATCGTGCGGGGGGCGTGGTCCGCGGCAGTTGTTTGTTGATGTTTAGGTCGTGGAGCTAATCTAGGCCCGTTGACCTCGTTCGTGGCGGGGTGTTGCGTGTCTAGCTGACCGACCGAGGCCAGGGCGGTGGTCGCGACGGGGGGCGACCCCGGGCGAGATGCGGCGGATGCGGGGCCCGTTGACCCAGTGACCGAGTGACCCCCAACGGACAGTCCTAGGTGATGGAGGATGGACTGTACACCCACCTCCATGCGAGCAACTCGTGCCCCCACTCCGGAATCCTCGTCGAGAGCCGAGGTCGTCTTCCTCCTTTTAACCGCCCTGGTGTTCTTTGGGCTGGTAGTCTTCTGTTTACCCATGTTAGATGGAGGGTGTTTGGTAAGTCCGGAGATAATTGGAGAAGACGGGAGGAGTTATATTTTCCGAGTCCGTTGGTTTTGCGGCGAGTCACGTGGTGGACAGGTGGTCATGTGGGGAAGTCCGGTGTATGGAGAGTGTTCGGTGGGAGGAGAGTGGAGAAATCCCTCCCGCGCACATTAAATCCAACGAGGGAACAATGTACATTACATTCGACTAAACTATGTAGTACAGCAGCAAAGTATAATTATCGGTGATATGGGCGCGATAACACTTATATCAGATTTACATAATTTACTGACAGACTTGACGCGGTAATCTCATGCATTGTTTACGCTATACACATCATTTATACTAAACAAGCATGACATGAATGCCATGTGTGAATCCCACTTAACCCACTTGCACCAAATTTGACCAATCTATCTGTTGAGTTATCAAAAATGAAGTGAAAAGTCATGTAAACAGTAGCACACTGAGAGATATGCTCAATACGGTGTCTATTCATCGATGTATCACCCAGTATAAAAAATTAAAAAAAATTAAAAAAAAAGTCAATCAGGTATTTCGGTCTTGAGTTATTGGTCATGGTCAGCTGGGCACTCTTCTAACGCAGGCGGTAACCATCCGTATGTTACCGGCAAAGGTGCATAAATGTTCCGAAATCGGTAGATGGGCATTGACCTTAACTCGCGACTACTTTCCTGCAGGAATTAACAACTACACTGTGCCAAATAGCAGTGGGGGAGGGATGTGAATGAACTCGATAAAAGACATATTCATGAGAGCATGTGATTCTGATCACTATGTAAGAATGCTAAGTAGGCATGATTGGGGTTTATTAGGAGTTTGCTAGGAGAGTGCATACCCATCAGCTATATTAACCATCGTATGCTCCAGGTACGGTGATACACACTCCCTATGTGTTTTCTACGGACACTTCGTATTAGATAGATATATCTGTATGCTATGGGTACGGTGATACACACCCCCTATGTGTTTTCTATTAACACTTTGTATTAGGTGTCTATATCTGTATGCTCCGGGTATGTAGATACACACTCCCTATGTGTTTTCTATGGACACTTTGTATTAGGTGGATATATCTGGATGCTCCGGGTATGGTGATACACAGTCCCCATGTGTTTTCTTTGAACACCTTGTATTAGGTAGGTCTATCTGTATGCTCCGGGTATAGTGATACACACTACCTATGTGTTTTCTATGGACACTTTGTATCAGGTGGTTATATCTGTATGCTCCGGGTATATAGATACACACTCCCTATGTATTTTCTATGGACACTATGGACAGGTAGATATATCTGTATGCTCTCACGAATTACTACCTTGTGGGTGATAGCAGAATTAGTAGTCACACTCTGCTGAACAGCAGTAGGGGTGATGCGGAGAATGAACTATGAATTAACATCTATAGTCCCTTTCCCTGACATAAATGTTGGACAAATGAGTTATACATGGGAGAATATGATTGTAATTACTATCGTAGGTAGGTTAAGTGGGCATGATTCGGGGCGTAGCAAATAAGGGGCCCGTTTAATGATCATGAATGCGTGGAAGGAGGATACGTACACCAGTATCAGCGAAAATTTTCTCAGGCACTACTTTGTGGGCAACTTATTCCGTCTCCCAGAGTATTAAAATATTCACAATTTGTCTCTTCCCGTAACACTTTATTTGGAGTAACACATTTTTGAGGGATCCAATTTTTTTCGGATGGACAAATGTTAGTTAGATCTATCTGTATGCTCAGGGTATGGTGATACACACTCCCTACATGTTTTCTATGGACACTTTGTATTAGGTGGATATATCTGGATTCTCCGGGTATGGTGATACACACTCCATATGTGTTTTCTATTAACACTTTGTATTAGGTGTTTATATCTGTATGCTCCGGGTATGTCCATACACACTCCCTATGTGTTTTCTCTTATCATTTTGTATTAGTTAGATCTATCTGTATGCTCAGGGTATGGTGATACACACTCCCTATGTATTTTCTATGGACACTATGGACAGGTAGATATATCTGTATGCTCTCACGAATTACTACCTTGTGGGTGATAGCAGAATTAGTAGTCACACTCTGCTGAACAGCAGTAGGGGTGATGTGGAGAATGAACTCTATACATTAACATCTATAGTCCCTTTCCCTGACATAAATATTGGACAAATGAGTTATACATGGGAGAATATGATTGTAATTACTATCGTAGGTAGGTTAAGTGGGCATGATTCGGGGCGTAGCAAATAAGGGGCCCGTTTAATGATCATGAATGCGTGGAAGGAGGATACGTACACCAGTATCAGCGAAAATTTTCTCAAGCACTACTTTGTGGCCAACTTATTCCGTCTCCCAGGATATTAAAATATTCACAATTTGTCTCTTCCCGTAACACTTTATTTGGAGTAACACATTTTTGAGGGATCCAATTTTTTTCGGATGGACAAATGTTAGTTAGATCTATCTGTATGCTCAGGGTATGGTGATACACACTCCCTACATGTTTTCTATGGACACTTTGTATTAGGTGGATATATCTGGATTCTCCGGGTATGGTGATACACACTCCATATGTGTTTTCTATTAACACTTTGTATTAGGTGTTTATATCTGTATGCTCCGGGTATGTCCATACACACTCCCTATGTGTTTTCTATTATCATTTTGTATTAGTTAGATCTATCTGTATGCTCAGGGTATGGTGATACACACTCCCTATGGGTTTTCTATGGACACATGTACCTATGTGTTTTCCATAGACACTGTATTAGGTGGATATATCTGTATGCTCTGGGTATGTAGATACACACTCCCTATGTGTTTTCTATGGACACTATGGACAGGTAGATATATCTTTGTGATCTCACGAATTATTACCTTGTGGGTGATAGCAGAATTAGTAGTCACGCTCTGCTAAACAGCAGTAGGGGTGATGTGGAGAATGAACTCTATACATTAACATCTATAGTCCCTTTCCCTGACATAAATATTGGACAAATGAGTTATACATGGGAGAATATGATTTTATCCTACCCCTAATATAAGATCCCATAGGCTTAACAAAGTTTTATATGCCACTAGTGGCATACAGCATTGTTATCACGTAATATTCCAAAATTGAGGAGATAGGGTAGGATAAAATCAAAACCTGAATCGTTTTAATCTTGGCCACCGCATTCTACTCCTGAAGTTTTGGCTCTGGACTTTTCTCGGCTTCGCCTCATGAAGTCACTATGCCAAACTCCAGTCGTGGAATACGGTGGCCAAGATTAAACCTCATCCAGTTTTACGATAGTAATTACTATCGTAGGTAGGTTAAGTGGGCATGATTCGGGGCGTAGCAAATAAGGGGCCCGTTTAATGATCATGAATGCGTGGAAGGAGGATACGTACACCAGTATCAGCGAAAATTTTCTCAGGCACTACTTTGTGGGCAACTTATTCCGTCTCCCAGGATATTAAAATATTCACAATTTGTCTCTTCCCGTAACACTTTATTTGGAGTAACACATTTTTGAGGATCCAATTTTTTTCGGATGGACAAACGTTAATAGGAGTTGACGCATAGTAATATCTGAGCGCATGCAAGGATATTGCGCAAAATCAACTTCGATGATTATATAACCGCTTTTATCTGAAACCAAACTATATTATATTTATCATCCACCTTTTCTGGACAAGTTGCATGTTTATATCTGTTCGTTTAAGTTGTGCACTATTTTTCCGTACACGCTATTCTTCGATATGTGCCCCCCCCCCCCCCACACCCCATCAGAGCATACAACATATATGTATACGCTGGGTATGTTCATACACACTCCCTATGTGTTTTCTGTGGATACTTTGTAATAGATAGATAATAGGATAGGGAATTGGACGCCTTGAGCCTTTTACCGTTTGAGCCTCCTGTCAGCGCGAAAACGTGGACGCCTTGAGCCTACCCCGTGGACGCCTTGAGCCTACCTCATTTTAGTTCCGATTAGTGGGTTAGGGTTAGAAAAGGGTTGGGTAAGGGCTAAAATACGGACCACCTAGCCATACACATTTATTAAAGTTTTGGTTGTTAAGAAAATTGAAATTGATTTTTATTTTTAATTTCGGGTATATAGTAAATATATAACGTCCAACCATGCTTGTACAAGTCACAGAACTCGATGCTAATTTACCGTTTGTACGGAACTCGGCATAAATGCCTCCTCCATATAAACGGTAAACTAGCATCTCGTTCTGTGACCTGTACAGCATGGTCAGGACGTTCTATATAAGTACACCCATCTCAGGTACATTAGTCTCTATGTGTGAATTCCGTTTAAGACTGGGGAGAAGTTTTAGGGTGCACCGGTCTCAGGTACATTAGTCTCTATGTGTGAATCCCGCTTAGGACTGAGGAAAAGGTCTGAAGTGCACCGGTCACAGGTACATAAGTCTATATGTGTGAATCCCGCTTAAAGGTGTGAAATACACCCTTCTCAGGTACATTTATCTCTATGTGTGAATCCCAGTTAAAGGTGTGAAGCTCTATGTTTGAATGCCTCTATTGACAAAGGAAAAGTGTCTTGGGTTCATTAGTCTTTATGTGTGAATCCTGCTAAATGAGAATTATCTAATACTAGTGAAAAAGTGTAAGGTGCGCCCGTCTCATGCACATTAGTGTCTATTTGTGAATCTAGCTTAAAGGTGTGAAATACACCCGTCTCAGGTACATAAGTCTCTAGGTGTGAATCCCGCTTAAAGGTGTGAAGTACACCCATCTCAGGTACATAAGTCTCTAGGTGTGAATCCCGCTTAAAGGTGTGAAGTACACCCATCTGAGGTACATAAGTCTCTAGGTGTGAATCCCCATTTGGGAGAGTAGTCTGAGACTTGGGGAAAGGTATGAAGTACAACCGTCTCAGGTACATAAGTTTCTACGTGTGAATCTCGCTTGAAGGTCGAAAGTACACTTGTCTCAGGTACACTAATCTCTACGTGTGATTCCCGCAATAGGAGAATTGTCCGAGAAAGGTGTGAAGTACAACAAATCGCAGGCACATTAGTCTCTATATTTGAATCCTGTTTAAGAAAAAGGGAAAGGTGTGAAGTACACCCGTCTCAGGTACATTAGTCTCTACATGTTATTACAGCTTTGTGAGAATTGTCAGAGACTAGGTGAAAGGCGTGAAGTACATCTGTCTCAGGTACATTATGCAGGATTCACACGATGGGATTCATGTACCTCACAAGCTGTTTGTCTCAGACAAATCATGCAGAGACCCCCCCCCCCCCCTCCCCATGTGAATCAAATTCACCAATTTTCCTTGAGACTGATAAAAGCACTTTTCCATGAGAATTTTGTGCCAACCGTGAATTGTCTGAGACTAGGAGAAAGGTGTACACCAGTCTCAGGTACGTGAGTCTCCACGTGCGAATCCCACTAGAGTCTCTAGTGTGAATCCAGCTTAACGAGTGTCCGGGGAATACTCCAGTCCCTTGTGACGTCACCAGGTCTCGGGGGGTCCTCTGATCAGGCCCCTTTATGAGAAGAGTTCACGATCGTGGGAAGAAAGGCTCAGCGCCAAAGAAGGACCCTCTCTCGACACCTGATGCTGGGTCAACGACTCGATCCCTGTGTCGGAGCTGAATGATCGCTCCCTCGATGGATTTGTGAAGGGGCCCAGATACATGCTGGGATGGTGTGTGCTTAATTTGTACCTTCATGGGGCAGTGTGTGCGTTATTGAGCGCGGGAAAACGCGCTCATATATACGTCATCTAGAGGTTAGAGTGCTCACACAGGCTTCCAGCTTACTGCAAAGAATCTAACACTTCACTATCAATGTTCCACTATAAATGCCTGGTTAAATGAGCAGGGGTCCAGTATCAAGCCTTTCCATACCCCTGCCCTACTACTGACTTGGTTCCTTTTAATAGAACTTTCATGACTGGGTGACTGTGAACGTGTGTGTGGTGTGGTGTAGCAAATCAACCGAAATTACATGTATATCAACAAGGCATATAATACTCAAGATGAAAACCAGGATTCTATGAATGGTTCAAGATTACACTGACAGATGACAAATATGTTAGTAGGAGGACTACCAAGAGCATGATTAGTACTCCAAATGAAGTACCCTCAAGCCAAAAAAACATGAGTGCATCAAGCGCTAAGGGCTATCAGAGAGCGAACTGAGTGGCATAGCTGACCTATTAGCCAGAGAAGTAGGGCAGTTGACCTGCCATAATAAATTCAGTTACAACTTGACAAGTTGAATGGGATCTCTGCTATGCTAGACCAGGCACAAGTCAAAATCAAAAACGTTAGCCAACAAATGACAAACACCTCAAATGAGATATGATATAGTAAAACGTTTACATGATATATACTTAAAAAGAAACTTAATGATGTTCACTAGATTTAGGATACACCTATTTTAATTAGGTAACCAGTTGCCATCTGTTCACGCATGTAGATTTCTATACCATAATACATATTCCTGTTGAGGATAATTGAGAACAACTCTTAAATCCATTGTCTTGGTTCATTGAAACATTCTTGATACTTTCAAATACAAATGGCTTACTGATCAATAATTTCCTATGATATTCTCTAACTTCTATTTGATGAGATCTTGGTATACCGCGCTCTTCCATTATAAATGGAAATACCATTTGCTCCTAGTTATTAGAGCGTGCTTGCACGCCTATATACATCATCTATTTATTAGAGCGTGATTGTACGCCTATATACATCATCTATAGACCTACAGGTTAGACTGGTCACATATATACACTTTCAGCGTGCTGCCAGAAAACTATCCCTTTACTATCTGCATGCTATTCACTGTGATAGTGTGAAAGGAGCAGGGTGCCAGTGTCTCAGGGTCTTAGAGGCATGCCCAGCTGACCATGACAAATCACTAGAGACCGAAATACCTTGTTGACATATTTTTGGATCCCAGACTCAGGTGGTTGCAGAAATAACAGATTGACTGGGTTCCATTAGCTTACAGAAAACTATCCATAGACTGAATATAACTCAAACCGTTTAATTGTTATTCATGCATATTTGCACGCTCATTCATCTATGATGAACATTCCATTTGCTCCTAGTTATATAACTGTGAGCCAACGTCTATGAAATACTGCCCGCTGCTAGGGGTGTGGTATTAATAATGTTCGTGCCCGCTGTGACAGCGGGCCGTAATGAAAAGCAGTGACATTTCTTGGATCATAAAACGAGTTTGAGGTATATAGTAATAAGAAAACGTAGTGACTGAGCCAGTACAGTGTCCGTTCTCGGTCATTTGATGAAAAAAATATGTCCCTCCCGCCTATGGCATCGGGCCGTATTTTTTCTTCAAATGACCTCGAACCCCACCTGTACGGGCTCAGTAACCACGTTTTCTCATAGTATTGCAGGTACAGGCCTCTTTCCATTGGCCAACGAAAACGGCTGAATTCTTTTTTTAGTTCTCCCAAAAGTCTGTCGGTAGTGCCAATGACTAAGCGTCGGTATCAAATAATCGGTGAGGTAGTAGTTTTCGCTCGCCTCGCATATGATTGATTTTTCCTTCTAGGATCACCACCAAAATAAAAGAGCTTTGATTCTGTCGGTCGGGAAAGCAATCCGTTGCCGGTGCCACATTGCATAATCTAACCAGTAAAAGGTATAGTTGGTCATTTCAGTATCAGGGTCGCTTCCATTGACTGATTTTGTGTCAGAAGTGCCCAAAGTTCGTCGGTGGTTTCTAACTGTAGATCGGTAACAGGATGGTAATACATTTATAACCTTTTTTCCATTGTATATAGGGCAATGTGGTATTTCCACAGGCTGCAAACGAAAAGGTCACCGATTACAAAAGTCAGTTGGTGGTTCTTTTTTTTTTTTCTTTTTTTTTTATTGTGGAGAATATTTTATTGTCAACTAGTCATGAAAATCATGTTTCAATGTGAATTGTACAGGATATATACACACAACTATTCTAGCAGCCATAAAGAAACAGATACATTTTTAAATGTTATAGGGTTGTTATGCACTGGTAAAATAATGTACCCTGTTTCTACAGATTTTCGAAATACATGTGTCACATCTCACCCATGGAATATTATTTCTTCTCCCGATTTTTTTATTTTTTTAAATTTTCATACAGGACAAAACACAACAAGACAATATGACAGACACATCAAAACAGTATTTGCAGTTAGTAATGCCCACCCCCCAAAGGTCGTTTTATATGAAAAGTTATTGGGGTGCACCGTGAAGAATTGAAAATTCTCGGTAATTCTACAGAGGCCGAATTCATCTCCCACACCCTCTACCAGCACGTGTTCTACGCCAAGCGACCATAAATTAATTTTGCATAGATAATATAGCAATACCAATTAAATCTGTTTGTGTCTAGAAAATACAGTAGAAACAGTGCATACACTACACCCTCACCGATAAATTGATACCGATATACAGTCGGTGGCACCCCTGACAGCCCTTTAAGGAGAACTAAAAAAATCGGTGCCATTTTCGACGGCCAATGGAAAATAGCCTTACGGAAAACAGTTCATTCTACATCCTCCCTCTATAGGTGACGTTTTTGCACTTTTTCTTTTTGCTCCGCTTCCTATCGAGCGGAGTATATTTGTATGCTCCGCTTGTAGGAATAAGAACTCCTTATACGTTTACTATGGACACTTTGTATTAGGTGTATATTAAACCGCATATGTCAATAGAAGCGTCGTATAAACATTCATGGAAGTACTGTATAACTACAAAATGAATATTATTATATACCTATGCACTAACTCAGTCTAAATACTTACTGTTCTTAGGGGTACAGTAAGTCGTTACATATTGCATGATACACCGTGTAGCTTTGTACTGACGTACATATTGCGTGGTTTGAAATACATATTGCGTGCTTTGACGTACATATTGCGTGCTTTGAACGTCATATAGCACGCTTTGAAAAATAACGCAATCTGATTGGTTGAGAGGTCGACAACACAAATCTGGGTGGAAAAATTGCAAATGGCGGATCCCTTCACTTCGCGTCTTCCGATGCCCAACGCAACGAGTTATCACGTGTATTGACCAAATATCGAGGTGTATAACATGTAGCATGCACGCAATACAGTGTAAATAGATTAAACATGCGTATTCGATCGATATCACCGAGCGGGCGTCAACAAAGCCGACCGTATTCGCTTGACGTCATTATCGAGGTTTCCCTACGCTCTGGGAAATCCAGACAATGACGTCATCAGCGGCCGCACTCTCAAGTCGGCAAGGCGAGTGATGTTATCGTTCAATATTGCATATGTATGCCATTTAAACGGTATCAGTTGAATGCTCCAGGTTAGTTGCCTCAATATTTGCTCAATACGCAAAATAACTTGTTCCGCTGCGCGTGTCAGACACATCGCAACACGCAAATTCAGACACTACGCACCAAGGCGCCATGGTAACTGAAAATCGTTAACTTCACTCTCCGAAGCCGATATTCTGTTCTGTTTAATCGTATAAACGAACAGTAGTGATTCGATTGGTGATGTAAAAAGTGACACGGGTAACTTCACATTCTCCAAGTCCTTTCACGCTATTGATTCGAACCAAAAATCTGTTCGGAGAGCATACTTAACTCGCGCAGGCGTGATTAACTTCCGATTAAGTATGGTGATGTACTTGCCGCGCTGATGGACAGTGAGAGTGTCAACAGAGTCTATTTCAGAGGATTATAACCAAAATAAGGTATATAATAATAAAAAAACACCGTGATGACGCCAATATGGTGATACTTATTCTCGGTGAAGGCCAGAAATCCTTCCGAACGAGATTGAAGAACAAGTTCTGGCCTTCACCTCAAATAAGTATCATCGTATAGGCGTCATAACTATGTTTTTATATATTATTATATACCCATGGCTGTATGACCCACACATACTGCCCGCTGCTACCCATGACGTATTCATAGCCGTACATCACAGTGTGACGTACAGGGTATGTGATCACGTGATCACGTGACTAGCTAAAGTTTTGCCATTTTTAGGTATATAATAATACAAAAACGGGCTGACTGTCTTAGTACGTCAAAATACTCGGTAAAATTATTAATCAGATACATCCCTCTGCCTTCCTCATCGGGATGTATCTGATAGATAATTTTACCAAGTATTTATGACATACGAAGACAGTAAGCCAGTTTCCGTATATAATCTAATGAAAATCTAAAAAAACAAAAACAAAAGTCCTGACGTCCTTTCCTTTTTGACTGGAGTATGTGGTATTAGAGGGAAACAGGTTTCGGGTGAAAGGATTCCGATGTTACGTGGTTAGGATAGTTAGCTTTAGGATTTCCTCACCTGTAACCTGTTTCTGTATTCCTATGTACCTTTGATTATTAATAAAGATAGTAATTTGTTGACCTCCGCTTGGCGACGTACCTATCCACCCTTATCAAGTAACTTCAGCTTGTATGTTTTCTTCACGCCCTATGCTTCGATCTGATTGGTCGAGACGACGTCACGTGGTCAACCATGGTATAAAAACGTCAGGCTAAGGCCCGGCGTCCACCTACTACGATATGGCTCCGATATGGTCTACGATGCACCTCCCGATAAATAATCAAAATCGCGTCGGAAGGTCACCTATTATTGGGGCAGTTGACCACGTTTCTACGATTAGACACCGATAAAACCCCATACAATGCATGTTGGACTGGCATGTCTAGTCATAAGTCTACGATTTTGCACTTTCCCGATATGTCTCTGATATTTGGTTTTTGTATCGGTGCCATATCGGTAGGTCTAAATTTCTATCGTAGTAGGTGGACGCCTAAGTATGAAAACGTCAACGTTGGTATGAAAACTGTAGTTACAACACCTCCAGCAAAGATTTATTTGGGGATGGGCAGCCTTGAACCACGAGAAGTTAAGGATTAGTAGTATACGAGCAATAGTTATAGCAATGCTCCTAACTCGGGGTGAGGAGATATACACAATATTGACTTGTTTCAGATACAAGCGGCCGTATGCTCCAAGGAGTTGACGCGTAGTAATATTGCGCAAAGTCAACTCTGAGGAGCATACAACCGCTTTTATCTTAAACCAGTCTATATTGTATTTATTATCCACCTTTTCTGGGCAAGTGGCATGTCAATATCAGTTTGTTTTAGTTATGCACTTTTTTTCCATACACACTATTTTTCCTTATGCGCCACCCGGAGCATACAACATATCCGTATGCTCTGCGTATGTCCATACAAATTCCCTATGTGTTTTCTATGGACACTTTGTATTAGGTGGATAATAAAGCTCAGTGGTTAAAGCACTGGACTCGTAATCACAAGGTTTTGGATAGGCCTTTTTCCATTGGCCGGTGTTGCACCATATCTGTTTAGTTACTTCACTGCTGAAGACAAACAATCACCTGGCAACGTATTCTTCAGCATTGGATCACTGAATGTGTGACCGTAATATGCTCAAAATACCTGTCTACATTATTTCCAAAGAAATAACAGTGATTGCATCGTATCCCCTGGTATTCTAGCTCCAATTTGGTATGTCATACATACATATCAACTCAATGATACTTTAGATATAGCTTAGATAACACAGGTATACCCAAACTGTATACATGATAATACATTGGCATCATATGGCTATCATATCCTTATCTTTTTACAAGTTAAAACCAAGACAATTATCAACTATAAGGTTTAGACAGCTCAGACTCCTTAAAGAATGCCCTTGATTGTTCTAGTAGTCTAATCTGTCAAAAATAACACTCCTGCATTCACATCCACCGTTCACACTCTAGCTGTGAATGCTGTATATCGCTATGTGTATGCTGCCGGACTCGGCAGTATTTGCCCGAGCGGCGGTGTTGCTAGACAATGGGCCGTTGGGCGGCGCTGAACGGCAACACCTGTATTCGAGTCCCACTGCAGCCACCTTGCTCCTTCATCCCCAGAAGTGGTTGATTGACTGCTATATCAAAGGCCAGTCCTTCTCATACCATGTCTATGTGGTGTGGTGTACAGCCACCTTGCTCCTTCATCTCCAGAAGTGGTAGATTTACTGCTATATCAAAGGCCAGTCCTTCTCATACCATGTCTATGTGGTGTGGCGTACAGCCACGTTTCTCCTTCATCCCAAGTAGTAGTAGATTTACTGCTATATCAAAGGCCAGTCCTTCTCATACCATGTCTATGTGGTGTGGTGTACAGCCACCTTGCTCCTTCATCTCCAGAAGTGGTAGATTTACTGCTATATCAAAGGCCAGTCCTTCTCATACCATGTCTATGTGGTGTGGCGTACAGCCACGTTTCTCCTTCATCCCAAGTAGTAGTAGATTTACTGCTATATCAAAGGCCAGTCCTTCTCATACCATGTCTATGTGGTGTGGTGTACAGCCACCTTGCTCCTTCATCTCCAGAAGTGGTAGATTTACTGCTATATCAAAGGCCAGTCCTTCTCATACCATGTCTATGTGGTGTGGCGTACAGCCACGTTTCTCCTTCATCCCAAGTAGTAGTAGATTTACTGCTATATCAAAGGCCAGTCCTTCTCATACCATGTCTATGTGGTGTGGTGTGCAGCCACCTTTCTCCTTCATCCCCAGCAGTGGTAGACTCACTGCTATATCAAAAGCTAGTCCTTCTCATACCATATCTTTGTGGTGTGGGTAGTAAAAGAACATAGATCCGAGCGCCACCCTTGTGGTGTAAAAGAACCTCGAGGAAGCCCAAAAAGGACTTGTAGTGGTTGACTGGACGTTGAATCAAACCCTCAAAACAAAAAATATCTTTCTCGTAACAAACAAATTTTCAGATGTTTTCATGACAAGGTACCAGATGTAGATCTGGGACCTGTTTCACTAGACATGTCTGTGACACCATACAGACATTGGGGTTGTCTAGTTTCATGACAACACAAAGCGTCATTGTGTAGACTGGTTCCCTTCCCAAATGAAATAAGGGACTGATAACTACTTCTTACATTATACAGACCTTGAACTGACAGTCATGCCACCTCTCTTAGCTCAACATAGACTTGCATAAGTCTTTTTTTCTTCTATTCTTCTATCCTAGCGATTTACTACCTTCAGTGCTTTATTCTGAAATACTGCTACTGATAGTTTAACAGCAATCCTGTTGTACTGGATGTAAGTAAGATTGGCCTGTAGGCCTAATTCAAGTCCAGATAAAATCAATAAAATTAAAAGAAAAGGATATAGGACTGATGCCAGTCTAGGCTCAACAGTCACAGTCCACCAATGTGACACTCTCCCAGCAGATCCTTCGTGGAAGTAGAGTACAGGCTTTCTGCTAGGTGAGTGCAACAAATGGGGGCGTTACCCATAGTGCACCATAAAAATGGAACCCGTTACCTGGCCTGTATAGTGACTAGGCCAGGGCCCTGGGCCCTGTTTTTTAGTGACGACCATCGTTACAGGCGACATCTTTTTGCTGTCAGTGTACTATAGTCGCGATAGTTTAGGGGGTTGGGTAACTATCATTGCTCTAAGAGACTCAGGGTGGTCTGAGGTGTGCTATAGTCACGAGACATGTAAGGTCACGTGGGTAAATTTGTCTCCCAAACTCTCTTAGACCTAAGACATCTATGGACATGTCGTACAGAATGCGCAACTTCACTTCCCGTAGGAATTAAGCGATGAAATCTTAACACGAGTAAGGTATACATATAACCTATAATCGTACGAAATATGAAGAAAATCGACCCCACCATTCCGAAGATATCGGCATTTGAATTTCGTCATAGCAATCTCTGCTCTGGTGGCCAGTGTCGAGCACTTCCCGCCGGCCTCCAGGGGTAGACAAAAAGAACAGCCGAAACCCCACCGCACTACGGAGGGAGTGAAAAAGAACAGCGACGAACGCAAACGCACGGAGGGATTGAAAAATTCAAACGCCGATAACTTCGGAATGGTACGATCATATTTGGTACGATTATAGGTTATATGTATCCCTTACTCGTGTTAAAATTTCATTGCTTAATTCCTACGGGAAGCATGGGAAATCCCCTATATACGCACAGTGAGGTTTTATAGAAACTAAGACAGTTCTATACCTGTCGTGACGGCCGACAGTTTTAGCGGCCAGCGTCCGTGGCGCACTACGACACCGTCTATAGCACACCGGCCATCTTCGGTTGTGAAATCGCTGGTTGGTCTTGGGCCTTCCTGGCCTCACAATGGTCATGACTAAAAAAACAGGGCCCAGGCTTCCAGGCTAGTCATGGTGGTGGTGGTAAATTCAAGAATCGCCCTATACGGCTGTCTAGTGTAAACACTGGGTAAGGTTGACAAAACAAGCATACTGTTGTTTTTATCCTACACGGAATGATTATATGCATCTGGGACCTGTTTCACTAGTCTTGTGACATGTCTGTGACACCATACATACATTGAGGTTGTCTAGTTTTGTGTCGACACAAGTAGCTGCCCTTAGGTAAAGACAGACCCCAAACATAACTATTAGATAAATCTACATGTCATGGACCTGTTTCACTAGTTTTGTGACAAAAGTGTTAGACAGACATGAAAAGTGGCACCAACAGTGCAAGCAAGAACGGACAAAACAAAGTCTAATGTGTCAAGTTCTTATGAAACTGGACACACCATCTAGACGCCATCTAGACATGTCATGAAACTAGTTTAAACAGGTCCCTGGTTTCAGATCCGTCCAATGCTAACCTAGATTAAAACAAAGTCTGTTCCCTGTTCATTGTATTCATAATCGCAAATAAGTGAGAGGAAGATGCCTGGGTCCTGTTACATAAGATTGTCTCCAAGACCATCGTAAACTATTTGCGATACAAATATTTAGCGATTGTGATTTTTTTCTATTACAATTGAATGCTCTCTCGCGATCGCTGAGAAATCGCTAGACTGGTTACAGCTACAACTATGAAAATCTATTGCTATGACAACACAGGCGGCCAGAGAACTGGACGGGGGGAGGGGTAGGAAGAGGTGTAGGGTTACAGGGAGCGACTTGGCGATGGGGACATATATACAGGAGGTTGTGTTCCTACTGGACAAGTCTTTGATTCATGGGCCAGTCAGAGAAAGATACATACTAAATTGAACTTTATTTTGATTGTGTTTAATTATTCAATGAATGTTCATAATCAAAGACTTGAGCAAGTCTAACACTGCACCACTCTACCACGCTAACTCCTCACCAGCGAGCGACTGGGGGAGGGGACATAAACAGGAGGTTCTGTTCCTACTGGACAAGTCTTTGATTCATGGGCCGGTCAGAGAAGGATACATACTAAAATGAACTTTATTCTGATTGTGTTTAATCATTTAATAAAAGTTCAAAATCAAAGACTTTGGTTCATGTACCAGTCAGAGAAGGATACATACTAAAATGAACTTCATTCTGATTATGTTTAATTATTCAATGAATGTTCATAATCATAGACTTGAGCAGGTCTAGGTCAGACGGACTTTAATGCGGTAAGAGGAGGGTTGGGAGGGTCAGCAACTGTCGGATGTACCGGAAGTTACTTGTCATTGGGAGGTTTTACGGAGTGTGTAATTCACCAGGCGGAGATAAAGACATTATTATATATATATATTTTTTTAAGTTATCTTTATTCTGGAGTGATATACTAGGGTGAAAACGCCCTATTTTCAGTAGGCTCCAGGGCCATCATTGGGTTGTAATACCTCTGATATGCTTATGTACTAATTGTAATGGTATATACAATGTTATGAAATATGTACAAATGAATGGGATGATATAATATATACAATGTTCTTCTTTTACATTTTTACTGCTTTTTATATGTTGGATAGGTAGCATGAAGAGGTATATTGGCACACCCGTGTTGCTCGCTTCATACTTGTAGAGAATATCTATTTATATAATGACTTATTATTTCAGTATTTTTTCCTAATGGCAAACAGTTCTTTCTTTGTTAAGTTTTTGAACTCCTTGAGAAATCCAGATTTTTTAAACTTAGCGGGCAGTGTGTTCCACGCCCTTACTGTCTTATACTCAACGCTTCTTCTATAAGCCTCCAATTTTACTTTTTTTCTCTATCATAATAATCTATTGTATACAAAGACCACATTGAAAATGTATGGGGATTCAGTAAACCACGACCCATTATATAAAACCTGTCAGATACCATAACTGTGGTATACGGATTCACATCTGTGGTATACGGCCCCAAAACCATGGTATACGGGAAAAATAGTCCCTTTGTGATATAGAGCAAAGAAATAGTCCCTATGTGATACCCTTTAGTGTGGGAATTACTGGTTTTAATCTAGGTATATAATAATAAAGAGACACAGTGAGTGTGACTGAATTCCATCTGGTCAGAAATACTCACCTCGCTCTTCGAACTCGGTGAGTATTTCTGATCAAAATATCTCTGAACAGATTCCATTCAGTCACACTTACCATGTCTCTATATAGTAACGTGTGTGTGTATATTCACACTGACTATCAGTTTAATTATTAGCCCAAGCGATTGTGCCCCAGTCACACTGGCGTAAAAAAACGGCGTTTTTCCGTGTACGCACGTCTACGTTCTTCTACGCATTTTGGAATCTCAAATTATTATATACCGGTGCACGAATGTCTCACTTTTACGCAATAGGAGAAAAGATACCGTTCGGCCGCACCATGGCGTAAAATATGTTTACGCCACACTGTACCACGTGATCTGTTGACATTTTCCGGAAAAAAAATAAACAAACAAAATGGCGGCCGTTCCACTCGATAACGTATCGATAACGTCCGTATAAGCAAAGTAAGATTGCCTAGCCCTACACACCCACCCAGAATCGACTAAGAATAAACAAACAAATAGTAAGCATCGTAAGTACATACCCAATTCGGACATTATCACCTTAGAACATATGAAAAAACGCCCTGCCCGTACACTTGAATTCGGAGCAAAAGTTACTGTGTGACGTCATTACTACTACACACTCTCCCAGCAGATCTTCCGTGGTGCTCATCCTTACTTTAATTTCTGCTACAACCCTCCGCTATCACTCTCCATAGCGACGTTAGGGGCTTCATACATGTCTTACTTATTTCGGAGGTTAGAATAGGTTGATAATGTAAGTACCAAAATGGCATTTAAATCAAATATCGGTATATAATAATAAAAAGACATAGTGAGTGTGGCCGAATTCCATCTGTTCCTCGATATTTCTGACCAAAATATCTCTGAACAGATTGCATTCAGACACACTAACCATGTCTTTTTATATTACGCCGCAAAACGCCGCAATAGTCGGAATGCGCCGGAAAACGCCGATGAACGTTGATGAACGTTGAGAAGCGTACTAAAACGTTCAAGAAAAGCAAACAGATACGTTCCAAATCCGTAGCTAATACGTACTCCCCACAAATTTAAATACGTAGAAGAAACGCCGAAATTTACGCCAGTGTGACTGGAGCATATTTTAAGTGTTCGCAGGTCTCATCCATGGCGAGCTACTAATTTATTACCCACCTGATACGGAGTCTCCATACTAAGCCTATGGAGATTACAGATCGCTACTGAGGAGGATACGGAGCTCCGTACCCTCCTAGGAGGATACGGATTTTTGAGATGAAAGTAGTCCCAAACATAACTTCTTAATTACGTTGAAAAGTTTTCTAACGATCATATTTATTGCTTAAATCTAAAAATAAGTGAGTAATAAATACGCAATAATCCTCGCTATCGCTCGGAGTATTACTACGCGTCAACTACTCGGAGAATACGGCCACTCAGATCGAAATCATGGTAATATTGTGAATGTATGCATAATTAAATAGATACATATACATACACACACATAAACACATACACACAAATATACCAACAAACATACATACATACTGATAATGTATTAGCCATGCTGAACCGCTATATGCTACGCTGCCAACAGTAGAATACTGGCCAACTTTACGCTATGCTCCCTTCTCATGTTTACTGTAGACGTACTTGTGTTAGCATTAAGACCACAGTAATACTTCTGTTTGTAAGCTCACACTGCATGGTCGTGCATGGAAACCAGCTGATATATTTCTAAGCTGAACAATGGCCAGCCAAAATAAAAGTCTTAACCAAAAAAAAAAACAAAAAAAAAAACAAAAAAATTATAATAATAATAATAAAACAACTCACCTTACAAACATGACCACTCCAGGGTTCCCCAAGTCGCCATCGGCCTTCTTCTCCACCTCGGCCCAGGAGGTGGTGAGGAGATGCACCTGGTGATCAGTGAGCGCCATGTGGGACGGATTAACGGAGAGGTCGGCGATGAGCAGTGGGAGATTAGGAGAGATTACCGGTATGCTGTGAGTGTACTGGATGAGAGGTTTCCCGCGGGTCCCGTGCCGTGTGTGGTGTGAGCGCGAGCCTGTGGATCACTGAGAGACAGCACCATGTGGCACTCACGTCTGTGGAAGTGCGCTGCTACGTGAGCCGTGAAGGGACGCCCAGTATGAAGCCCAGTTCACACTATGCGACTGGAGGTACGCCCAGTATGAAGCCCAGTTCACACTGTGCGACTGGAGGTATGCCCAGTATGAAGCCCAGTTCACACTATGCGACTGGAGGTACGCCCAGTATGAAGCCCAGTTCACACTGTGCGACTGGAGGTACGCCCAGTATGAAGCCCAGTTCACACTGTGCGACTGGAGGGACGCCCAGTATGAAGCCCGGTTCACACTGTGCGACTGGAGGTACGCCCAGTATGAAGCCCAGTTCACACTGTGCGACTGGAGGTACGCCCAGTAGGAAGCCCAGTTCACACTGTGCGACTGGAGGGACGCCCAGTATGAAGCTCGGTTCACACTGTGCGACTGGAGGTACGCCCAGTATGAAGCCCAGTTCACACTGTGTGACTGGAGGTACGCCCAGTATGAAGCCCAGTTCACACTGTGCGACTGGAGGGACGCCCAGTCTTAAGCCCAGTTCACACTGTGCGACGGGAGGTACACCCAGTCTTAAGCCCAGTTCACACTGTGTGACTGGAGGGACGCCCAGTATGAAGCCCAGTTCACACTGTGCGACTGGAGGTACACCCAGTATTAAGCCCAGTTCACACTGTGCGACTGGAGGGACGCCCAGTCTTAAGCTCGGTTCACACTGTGCGACTGGAGGGACACCCAGTATGAAGCCCAGTTCACACTGTGCGACTGGAGGTACACCCAGTATTAAGCCCAGTTCACACTGTGCGACTGGAGGGACGCCCAGTATGAAGCCCAGTTCACACTGTGCGACTGAAGGGACGCCAAGTCTTAAGCCCAGTTCACACTGTGGGACTGGAGGGATGCCCAGTCTTAAGCCCAGTTCACACTGTGCGATTGGAGGTACGCCCAGTATGAAGCCCGGTTCACACTGTGCGACTGGAGGGATGCCCAGTCTTAAGCCCAGTTCACACTGTGGGACTGGAGGTACGCCCAGTATGAAGCCCGGTTCACACTGTGCGACTGGAGGGACGCCCAGTCTTAAGCCCAGTTCACACTGTGCGACTGGAGGGACGCCAAGTATGAAGCCCAGTTCACACTGTGCGACTGGAGGGATGCCCAGTCTTAAGCCCAGTTCACACTGTGCGACAGGAGGTAAGACCAGTATGAAGCCCAGTTCACACTGTGCGACTGGAGGGACGCCCAGTATGAAGCCCAGTTCACACTGTGCGACTGGAGGGACGCCCAGTCTTAAGCCCAGTTCACACTGTGCGATTGGAGGCACGCCCAGTCTTAAGCCCGGTTCACACTGTGCGACTGGAGGTACGCCCAGTCTTAAGCCTAGTTCACACTGTACTACTGGAGGTAGGCCCAGTCTTAACCCCAGTTCACACTGTGCAACTGGAGGTACGCCCAGTATGAACCCCAGTTCACACTGTGCGACTGGAGGGACGCCCAGTATGAAGCCCAGTTCACACTGTGCGACTGGAGGGATGCCCAGTATGAAGCCCAGTTCACACTGTGCGACTGGAGGGACGCCCAGTATGAAGCCCAGTTCACACTGTGCGACTGGAGGTACGCCAAGTATGAAGCCCAGTTCACACTGTGCGACTGGAGGGACGCCCAGTATGAAGCCCAGTTCACACTGTGCGACTGGAGGGACGCCCAGTATGAAGCCCAGTTCACACTGTGCGACTGGAGGTACGCCAAGTCTTAAGCCCAGTTCACACTGTGCGACTGGAGGGACGCCCAGTATGAAGCCCAGTTCACACTGTGCGACTGGAGGTACGCCAAGTATGAAGCCCAGTTCATACTGTGCGACTGGAGGTACGCCCAGTATGAAGCCCAGTTCACACTGTGCGACTGGAGGTATGCCCAGTATGAAGCCCAGTTCACACTGTGCGACTGGAGGTATGCCTAGTCTTAAGCTCGGTTCACACTGTGCGACTGGAGGTACGCCCAGTATGAAGCCCAGTTCACACTGTGCGACTGGAGGTACGCCCAGTATGAAGCCCAGTTCACACTGTGCGACTGGAGGGCCGCCCAGTATGAAGCCCAGTTCACACTGTGCGACTGGAGGTACGCCCAGTATGAAGCTCGGTTCACACTGTGCGACTGGAGGTACGCCCAGTATTAAGACCGGTTCACACTGTGCGACTGGAGGTACGCCCAGTATGAAGCCAAGTTCACACTGTGCGACTGGAGGGATGCCCAGTCTTAAGCCCAGTTCACACTGTGCGACTGGAGGGATGCCCAGTCTTAAGCCCAGTTCACACTGTGCGACTGGAGGTACGCCCAGTCTTAAGCCCAGTTCACACTGTGCGACTAGAGGGACGCCCAGTATGAAGCCAAGTTCACACTGTGCGACTGGAGGGACGCCCAGTATGAAGCCCAGTTCACACTGTGCGACTGGAGGTACGCCCAGTATTAAGCCCAGTTCACACTGTGCGACTGGAGGTAGGCGCAGTATGAAGCCCAGTTCACACTGTGCGACTGGAGGTACGCCCAGTCTTAAGCCCAGTTCACACTGTGCGACTGGAGGTACACCCAGTATGAAGCCCAGTTCACACTGTGCCACTGGAGGGACGCCCAGTATGAAGCCCAGTTCACACTGTGCGACTGGAGGTACGCCCAGTATGAAGCCCAGTTCACACTGTGCGACTGGAGGGATGCCCAGTATGAAGCCCAGTTCACACTGTGCGACTGGAGGTACCCCCAGTATGAAGCCCAGTTCACACTGTGCGACTGGAGGTACGCCCAGTATTAAGCCCAGTTCACACTGTGCGACTGGGGGTATGCCCAGTCTTAAGCCATGTTCACACTGTGCGACTGGAGGTACGCCCAGTCTTAAGCCCAGCTCACACTGTGCGACTGGAGGGACGCCCAGTCTTAAGCTCGGTTCATACTGTGCGACTGGAGGTAGGCGCAGTCTTAAGCCTGGTTCACACTGTGGGACTGGAGGGACGCCAAGTCTTAAGCCCAGTTCACACTGTGGGACTGGAGGGACGCCCAGTCTTAAGCCCAGTTCACACTGTGTGATTGGAGGCACGCCCAGTCTTAAGCCCGGTTCACACTGTGCGACTGGAGGTACGCCCAGTCTTAAGCCTAGTTCACACTGTACTACTGGAGGTATGCCCAGTCTTAAACCAAGTTCACACTGTGTGACTGGAGATACGCCCAGTCTTAAGCCCAGTTCACACTGTACTATTGGAGGTATGCCCAGTCTTAAATCAAGTTCACACTGTGCCACTGCACTCCTACTTAATGTATACCTTACTCGTGTGAAAATTTCATTGCTTAATTCCTATGGGAAGTGAAGTTGCGCATTCTGTACGTCATGTCCATAAATGTCTTAGGTCTAAGACACTTTGGAAGACATTTGGAACCACAAAACCCTAAAGATGTCTTATCTATAGTACACCTGGCTGCAGCCTAAGTGCTCTTGACAGACAATCGTTGGCCGATCCCCAAAGATGTCTTATCTATAGTACACTGACAGCTGTAAGATGTCTTACAAAGAGGAAATCGTGACTAAAAAACAAGGCCCAGGACCATGCCGGTAAACACCTCGTGAAGTGGGAAGTGTATTTAAGTATTCAGCACAACAATTATTTCCGCTACTCACCACACTACATGGTGTATGGTCTGATATAAAGTTGATTGTCTCGTCATTTACTATATACCAATACCGTATATACTGTAAATACGCACCGTTTCGCCATATAACGTAAATATACTGTACGAACCAGTGGCTGTACGGACCACTGGTCCGTACACTAAAATACGGACTACCGTCCCATGTACGTTGACTAAAATATTAGTTGTTAGGCCAAAATGAATTAATGATTTTTCCTAATTTTGGGTATATAATAAATATATAACGACCTACCATGCTTGTACAAGCTACAAAACTCTATGATAATTTACGGTTTGTACGGTACTCGGCATAAATGCCTCGTTCCGTACGAACCGTAAATATCATCTCGTTTTGTAGCTTGGACAGCATAGTCAGGACGTTCTACATAATACTGCAGGGCCATATTGTCGGGGACTGAAGACCAATCTCTTTACTTCCGATTCCTGGGAAGTTAACTGAAAAAATTATACATGAAACCCTAAATGACTACCTGGAGGAAAATTATCTGGTGAATCCAAAACAATTTGGTTTTAGGGAGGGGAAGGGCACGGTGTATGCTATAACAGAGTTGGTACAGTATTTATATACGGAGGGGGATAACGGGAACATCGTGGTATGCTTATTCGTGGATTATTGTAAGGCTTTTAATCACGTAAATCATTCGGCTTTGATAAACAAACTAGGAAACTTGGGGGTACCCAGCTGGATAAAGGAATGGATTGGTGACTATCTGCACGAGAGATTACAACGAGTGAGGGGCGGCAATGTTTTCTCAACCTATCTGCATATCAAAAACGGAGTACGACAAGGGAGTATCCTGGAGCCGTTGCTCTTTAATTGTTCCGTAAATGACTTGAAGGAACTTGATATGGTCTGTAATCATTTATGCTATGCAGATGACCTGGTATTATTCACCTCAGACACGAATTTGTCTTCGGCCATTAACCGGTTGCAACATGATATCTCGTTATTATACAATTGGTGTCAGGAGAGCGGAATGTTGATCAATGAAAAGAAAACAAAGGTATGCGTGTTTGGATCGAAAATAGAGATTAATAAGTTGGATCTGAGGGCACAGAACGCTCAAGTGTATATCGGTAACTGTAAGCTCCCGTACTGTAACTCTTACACATACCTGGGTATTCAGTTGGATGAATATTTGAATTGGGAAAGATGTGTCGACGACACCGTCAGAAAGGTGAATCATCGATTATTTAAGTTTTCCAAAATCAGGATAAACATAAGCGAAGCAACCAGTATTGATATTAATAAATCACTTATTTCACCCCTCTTTGATTACCCTGGGTATTTTATAGCAGGAGCCAATATTAAATTAAGGGATAAATTACAGAAACTGCAGAATCGGGGCCTACGTATTTTCACCAGGACACTAAAGGGAGAATTTTCTAATGATGGGTTGCATAATAGATGTAGAGTGCAAACATTGGACTCAAGGATGAAGTACTTGGGAATGTTAAATATTAGAAAATATGCAAAGGGAATATCAGTAATGAGTGATCCTAGGACCAGGCAGCAGGGCAAAATAATTGTAGTTTTGAAGCGTCTGAAAACCTCTTTTTTTTAAGAAAAGTCCTATATATATCTCTATGAGTGCATTGGAATGATCTCCCTCTCGAAGGGCAGACGGGCACAATGTATACATATAAGAAGCATATGAAATTGAAACTGTACGACACTTTTTGTATGAATGAGTGACTTTTTGTGTAACTAAAAGATCTACACACGTTTCGTCGGCCAATGTAAACAGGACTGTGTAATACCTTGTAGAGGGGCTACCTTTGCTGCCGAGCATAACCATGAAAATGACAATGATAATAGTCCGTTTGCAGTTTTTTTTTTATATATTTTTTTTCATTAGGTATTGAGTGTCGTCTCACCATGCACTGCACGAAAACCACCGTTTTATTCATATATACGCCATCACGGATGTGCATGTATTGGCTGAATATTGACTTGTTTTCATTTATATACGCCCAGGCCTTATATACAACAGACGCGTCTTAGCTGTATTTCACACCCGGCGTATATGAGAGAAAATACCCTCTGCCCCCACCCCCTCCTGCCCCTTTGTGTTGGTAGAAGTACAGGTGTCCTCAGTAGGAAGCCCCCCCCGGGCCACCTCCCCCCGCCCGCTCTCAGTGAAGCCATGTTCACAGGACGCTTATATATACGCCCACAGTTGAGATGTATACACACGGGGATTAAGACAACCTTGTAGACGCAAAATACCTACTCATATACGCCCGGCGCATTCATATGTAAAATGATGGTTTTCGTGCAGTGATGGTGAGTTTTTCAGTGCACTCACAGCACGAAGGTACAACATACAGATTACATAGCTTGATATCGAGAAATACAATCAATTTTTTTTATTTTTTTTTATTGCAACCAGTTCTGTCATTAATCAACAGATCTTCCACTGGAATGAGAACCATATGAAGGAATGGGAATAATGTTATGTAAAATGAATTATAACATTTCAAGAATGGAATCAATTATTACATTGTCTAAACCATCATACATGTTAACCCTGGAGACATAAGCATTTCTTGTACTCATCCTTTGTTTTACAATTTTGCACATCAACCAATAAATCATTCCACAACCTTGCACCTCTTAGATATGGACCATTCAGTACCAATGTGCTTCTTGTGTGATAAATCTTAAACAAATTTTTTTGGCTGGCCCTAGTTCTACGAACAGCATCGTCTAACCACTCATT
Organism: Alentia gelatinosa; assembly: GCA_950022655.1. Lineage (NCBI taxonomy): Eukaryota > Metazoa > Annelida > Polychaeta > Phyllodocida > Polynoidae > Alentia > Alentia gelatinosa. The sequence continues at coordinate 3,844,557 of OX465581.1, read as the reverse complement.
TTTATATCGATATTTATACATTAGGCAGGCAAGCTGAATTTTTCTACATTTACTGAGTGGTGCTAGGCCACATGCACTTTCCATTTGCACAATAGAATTTCTCCTACCATACCAACCTAACGCACATCTCATCCCTTGATTATGTAATTTCTCAATCCTGTCTGTGTCTCTTTTTCGGAATCGAAAATCTATTGAATCGAATTGAAACTTATTGTATAACTACCTTGGAAGGCAATAAAATGAATATTCTGAAAAAGAAACCTATAGGGAGTGTGTATTACCCACCCAATACGGAGTCTCCATGCTAAACCTATAGGGAGTGTGTATAATCTACCTAATACAGAGTCCCCATACTAAACCTATAGGGAGTGTGTATTATCCACCTAATACAGAGTCTCCATACTAGACCTATAGGGAATGTGTATTATCCACCCCATACGGAGTCTCCATACTAAACCTATAGGGAGTGTGTATAATCCACCCAATGCAGAGTGTCCATACTAAACCTATAGGGAGTGTGTATAATCTACCTAATACAGAGTCCCCATACTAAACCTATAGGGAGTGTGTATTATCCACCTAATACAGAGTCTCCATACTAAACCTATAGGGAGTGTGTATTATCGGCCTAATACGGAGTCTCCATACTAAACCTATAGGGAGTGTGTATAATCCACCCAATGCAGAGTGTCCATACTAAACCTATAGGGAATGTGTATTATCCACCTTATACAGTCTCTATACTAGACCTATAAGGAGTGTGTATTATTATATTCCTGTGCCAGTATGTTACACAAATACCAACGTCTGCTAGGGTATTGGTATTAAATATATACTGGCACAGTATGGTGGTATAAAATGATATACCACCCTACTTTGAATACAAATTCTGATTGGCTGAAAAAAATTGCACTGGCATACCTAGGAAGTGCTGGTAGTGACTTGCACAAGGATCACAGGAGTTAAAGGGAAAAAAGGAGTAAAAAATGTGCTTGGAGCATATTCTGTGCTTTACTTTCACTAAGATGTCTAAAGATATACCAGAACACTTTGAATCCAGCTCGGACATTGTCATATTTCCTTTTGTAATTCATCAAATACTTATATTTGAAGGTATATAATAAAATAAAAATGTATTATCTTACTCACACGCGGTATGTGAGTATGTACCAGTAAGGTATATACATTTTATCTTATTATCCACCTAATACAGAGTCTCCATACTAAACCTATAGGGAGTGTGTATTATCCAACTAATACAGAGTCTCCATACTAAACCTATAGGGAGTGTGTATTATCCACCTAATACGGAGTCTCCATACTAAACCTATAAGGAGTGTGTATTACCCACCCAATACAAAGTCTCCATACTAAACCTATAGGGAGTGTGTATTACCCACCCAATACAGAGTCTCCATACTAAACCTATAGGAGTGTGTATTACCCACCTAATACAGAGTATCCATACTAAACCTATAGGGAGTGTGTATTATCCACCTAATACAGAGTCTCCATACTAAACCTATAGGGAGTGTGTATTATTCACCTAATACAGAGTCTCCATACTAAACCTATAGGGAGTGTGTATTATCCACCTAATACAAAGTCCCCATACTACACCTATAGGGAGTGTGTATTATCCACCTAATACAGAGTCTCTACACTAAACCTATAGGGAGTGGGTATTACCCACCTAAAAAAGAGTCTCCATACTTAACCTATAGGGAGTGTGTATTACCCACCTAATACAGAGTCTCCATACTAAACCTATAGGGAGTGTGTATTACCCACCCAATACAGAGTCTCCATACTAAACCTATAGGGAGTGTGTATTATCCACCTAATACAGAGTCTCCATACTAAACCTATAGGGAGTGTTTATTACCCACCTAATACAGAGTCTCCATACTAAACCTATAGGGAGTGTGTATTACCCACCTAATACAGAGTCTACATACTACACCTATAGGGAGTGTGTTTAATCCATCCAATACGGAGTCTCCATACTAAACCTATAGGGAATGTGTATTACCCACCTAATATACAGAGTCTCCATACTAAACCTATAGGGAGTGTGTATTACCCACCTAATACAGAGTCTCCATACTACACCTATAGGGAGTGTGTATAATCCACCCAATGCAGAGTGTCCATACTAAACCTATAGGGAATGTGTATTATCCACCTTATACAGAGTCTCTATACTAGACCTATAGAGAGTGTGTATTATCCACCCAATACGGAGTCTCCATACTAAACCTAAAGGGAATGTGTATTATCCACCTTATACAGAGTCTCTATACTAGACCTATAAGGAGTGTGTATTATTATATACCTGTGCCAGTATGTTACACAAATACCAACCTCTGCTAGGGTATTGGTATTAAATATATACTGGCACAGTATGGTGGTATAAAATGATATACCACCCTACTTTGAATACAAATTCTGATTGGCTGAAAAAAATTGCACTGGCATACCTAGGAAGTGCTGGTAGTGACTTGCACAAGGATCACAGGAGTTAAAGGGAAAAAAGGAGTAAAAAATGTGCTTGGAGCATATTCTGTGCTTTACTTTCACTAAGATGTCTAGAGATATACTAGCACACTTTGAATCCAGCTCGGACATTGTCATATTTCCTTTTGTAATTCATCAAATACTTATATTTGAAGGTATATAATAAAATAAAAATGTATTATCTTACTGGTACATACTCACATACCTTGTTTCTTTGGCTAAAAATATTCCATAAGCTCGCAGAGCGCGTGGAAAGAAACGTGGTATGTGAGTATGTACCAGTAAGGTATATACATTTTATCTTATTATCCACCTAATACAGAGTCTCCATACTAAACCTACAGGAAGTGTGTAATATCTACACACTTGCATTCGCAGGACACCCTGACTTTCACCCTGACCTCCTTACATGATATTTATGGCGCCTTGGTACGGTTGAACAGTCTATAGTTGACCTAGAATCTAGTGGGCCACAACCACCCTCCTGGGGAGACTGATCAGGTTCATACTAAAATGTGTCACACGGCTGTAGCCTTTCCCAGAGGACCGGGTCCCCCTGGCGGATAGCCGGAGAACCAGTGTGTTACTACCACACCACTACTGGTCTGACATCTGGTGAGCGATCCGTGAAACAAAATCTTCTAGTCTCATTACATGGTACACTGGCCGTCAGTGCTACACTTAGATTGGCCACCACCTCTGTCTCCATTCTGTTCCAACTTAAAGGTTGGTATCAGAGGAGGTGTGAAGCGCAGCGCCCCCTATAGCGACCCGACTCATATATATGCGGTCGTGGCAGGCTTCGAGCACCACTTTCAAACATGACAGCAGAAGGGAAGGAGTTCTGGACAATGGACTGTGTCTGGCTATATCAAGCCCCAGCCTATGAGAAATAAGGCTGTATTCCACAACACAGAACAGGCATAAAACGTGGAGCTATATTGAGCTCTATTGTGGTTTGGAATACATTAGATGCCACCCCATCAATATCTGAAAAGATTTTTGATAGAGCTCGTAACAGTTTGTAAGTAGTAGCTGTTCTGACCAAGCAAATTTATTTGTAGGTGGATTCCGATTGCTGAAATACTTATGAAAAAATATTTATAGCTCACAAAATTGATGATAAAGTCTACCTTTATGGTTATCTTACTCAAAAGACACACACAAGGAAATATGAACATGGAAAAATAGCTTCAAGAGTGAGAATTGACACACCATTTCCGGATAAATAGGCGCTCAGTACTTTGACTATGTAGGTTCGAGATTTTATCTTACCCCTAATATGAAATCCCATAGGCTTAACATTGAGTTTCCGTATGCCACGCTGACTGGCATACGGACGTTTGTATGCTCCTAGGGGCATACAGAATTTTGATGATTTTCATTCATGATTTTGATATCAAAATATTGTAGAGAGGGGTAGGATAAAATCAAAACCTGATTCGTTTTAATCTTGGCTCCCGTATGCCACTCCTGGCGTTTGGCGTAGTGATATCACAAGGCGGAACTCATCCGGTTTTACGATAATATGTTTCATTCTCCAATCTTAGAGATCCATATTTTTGATAAACTTAACAATTGTCATCGTAGCTCCGAGACAGAGTTATTTAGAGACAATAGTTGTAAACTAAACTTCAAAAGTAACAAACGAGACCAAAAACAAAAGTCTAATCTCAAACCCCCATAGGTTTAGCACTAAGCCTCGTTCTTACTGGTCACCGGAAATGGTGTTTTGTAAACGGGTATTTGCAGTTCAAGCGGGTTCACTTTAGCTCCTACAGGGATCACAATGTTACCTAAAGAATTAGTATAATACACTTATATAAACAGTATATTAAAGCTCAACTGGACCTAAATATGAATATTTCTAACACCTATACATCAACATGATGAGTACCAGCAAGTTTGTCCAGCGCTTTTCTTTGAAACAGTAAGTTTCAATATTTCTGACAATAGTAGGCTGAAGATTTGCAGTAGCAAACAACATCCATAGCAACAGTTATTTCAAATCAGTGCAATACAAATGCTCCTCCCTATGGAACTCACTTTCTCCCGATACTCGCAAACTCCCGAACTACCCAAATATAAAAGCCTTTACTAAACTGTGCTTGAAAGCCAAGTTATACAGATAGTTTATTTCTCATCTAAATAACTATGTTTTTGTTCTTTTGTCGTGACTTTCCCAACACACCAATGACTACTACTTTAAGAGTTGTCACGTGGTTAACTAGTTTTAACCCGGCAACAAATCTGCCTACTAATAATATCTGTATTTATATGATGTATGGAGATCATCTGCAGAAACTTCTTGTAACTTCTACATACTCAACGAGTTCTACAAATTCACTGTTAATTCACCTGTCATTGTAAGCCTGCTAGTCGGGCACCGACACGGAATCAAACCAACTGGAGGGGGTGGAGGATAAGCAAAACATTTGCTGAACCCTAACTCCAGTATAAATAAAAACTTTAAAAAAAAAAAAAAAGATTCCAGATCTTACTACCTTGGAAATGTTAAGACTTCATAACATGGGACAGTCTCCTATCAGATAAAAGTGTTACATTTGCAAGCTTAAGAAGATTTATAATTGGAGGTAGAGCTGGCATTTTTAAACATATCTCTGTTCTGAACTTTCTGTAATTGCCCAGGTATTTTTTATGACTAAAATGGTACAATACATCTCCGAAGTCTATATATATGGCAAAATGGAAAGACTTCTCCAGCTATGAGCCTTGAGGGTGCGAGGGTCCGCGCTAAAGTGCTAAAACAACACACTGATAATTCGCGGCTGCAGCGGTGGCTGGGGGAGGATTCCTTCTTTATCCTACCCCTAATATAAAATCCCATAGGCTTAACATTGACTTTCCGTATGCGCCCGTATGTCGCATACGGATAAAAAATCGCTTCTAGGAGTGTACAAAAAATTGACCAATCAGAGATCAGCAGCTGAAAGTAGTTCCAAGCGCCTTCAGAGCAGCAAGGAGAGCTATATGGAAGACTTCAGAAAGTTTTTATAGTAATTTTTGTTATCATTTCTAATCGGTACTATCGTAAAACCGGATTAGTTTTAATCTGGGCTTCCGTATGCGACGACTGGTGTTTGGCGTAGTGATATCAAGAGGCGGAGCCGAGTGATATACGGAGCCAAAACTCCAGGAGTCGCATACGGGCGCCCAGATTAAAACGAATAAGGTTTTGATTTTATCCTACCCCCTGTGAACGATATGTTTATGTTAGGATGATAACAAAAAACATGATAAAAACTTTCTGAAGTCCTCCGTATAGCTCTCCTTGCTGCTCTGAAGGCGCTTGGGACTACTTTCAGCTGCTGATCTCTGATTGGTCCATTTTTTGTACGCTCCTAGGAGCGATTTTTTACCCGTATGCGACATACGGGCGCATACGGAAAGTCAATGTTAAGCCTATGGGATTTTATATTAGGGGTAGGATAAACATATATACATACAGCCAAGACGTGTTCATATTTAAGAGGAAACAGTCTTGTATACACCTCATACGCTGGCACGGAAAATAGACGTATATATATAAAAACAAGTCAATATTCAGCCAATATATATACTTCCAGGATGGCGTATTATCGTAAAACTGGATGAGGTTTAATCTTGGCCACTATATTCCACAACTGGAGTTTGGCAAAGTGACTTCATAAGGCGAAGCCGAGTGAAGTTCGGAGCCAAAACTTCATGAGTCGAATGCGGTGGCCAAGATTAAAACAAATCAGGTTTTGATTTGATCCTACCCTATCTCCTCCATTTTGGAATATTTCGTGATTACAATGCTGTATGCCACTAGTGGCATATAAACTCTGTATGCCAATCAGCATGGCATACAGAAACTCAATGTTGAGCCTATGGGATTTTATATTAGGGGTAGGATTAAGTGTCAGACTCTCCTATGACACTCCCAGATCCTTTCTATTTTATACCTCCTCCTGTATAGATTACAAGCGGGTCAGCTGCAGGATGCATGAGGATGATTTCAGCTAACCTCGTGACATCCCCAATCCCAATCCTGTCTCATCATGTCAGCTTACCTCATCTCATCTCTGGCCACATGAGCTGACAACAAATACAATCCGTTCTCATCGAGTAAGACGTGTAGACAGGCAGAAAGCCGGACAACAAGTAGTTCAGATGTAAGAGATATATATCAGAACACGTGGCATATCTTGTAAATGAATCTGTCTCCTACCACATGCGAACATTTTTTCCAACCACGGATCTTCAACAGACCCAACAGAACGAAGAAATTACGAACTCAGATGTAACAGATATATTTATTATCCATGGTATACAAAGCATCCATTGAGAATGTATGGCAGTCAGTAAACCACTACCCATTATATTTTAAACTGTCAAGGTTAGCATCTTTAGAAATGCATACAGGGCCACTCGATAGACCAATATTCAGGCCCTACATCATAGAATACTTGACAGGATAGTTTCCACAAATCTGTATCTATATTAGAAGTAACTATAAAGAATATATTGTTTTATGACACTGCAGGAACACCATCATTTTACTTATGAATGCGCCCGGCATATATAAGTATGTATTTTGCGTATACAAGGTAAACCTATTCCCCGTGTGTATAAGCTTCATCTGTCAGCGTATATAAGCCTGGCGAGAGGCGGCGGGGGTGGGGGGGTTGGAGGGCGTCAGGGGGAGGGTTTGCCATTGAGGACACCTATACTTCTACCCACACAAACGGGTGGGAGGTGGCGAGGGGAGAGGATATTTTCTCTCATATACGCTGGGTGTGAAATACAGCCAAGACGCGTCCGTATATAAACACTGGGTGTATATATATGAAGTCAATATTCAGCCAATACACGCACCTCCACGATGGAGTATAGGAATAAACTGGTAGTTTTTCACGCAGTATGAATTATGAGAGAATCTTTACTCTGCCCGTTTATACTTCTAAGAATGGTATGGATATGGAGTATGTATCACAGAGGATATCTTGATGTACAAGTTTCTGTAATAAAAGCTGCTAAAAGAGAAGAAAAAAATATTTAATATTTGATATTTTGGGTTAGGACAAAGCTGAAAATGAATCACCTTATAGTCATTTAAATAGTAATACCTATATCAAAAGGCAGAAATAGCTTCAAGTCATTATTAGTATTTTTTTTTCATTCTTTTATTTATACTGTAGCATTCAAGGCTCACAGGCCTGTCTTCCGTCAGTACAGTGTCGCATTGTAGAACCAATTAGCTTACATTTGTACAGTCATTGGCTTAAAAAGAGCAACAAATACTATCTAATATAAACCACTTGAGAATCATTGATTCTCTATTAGTCCAAAATTAGTGGGCTTACCGCCCGTCAACTAGGGGTTTGTAAATTGTAAATCAATTAACAATGAAGTACCCCCTACTCAATGAAACAATTGAAAGAATATGTCAACACAAATAACCTAGGACTAATGAGCCAACAAGAAAGATAAACACCAGCACAAGAAACAAGGTGTAAAGTTTCTTCTATTAGTAATATGCGAGTGTAGCTAATGTTAAGTATCCACAGAGGAACTCGTTGTCTGCTTACGTGAAGTGTCTGCTTATGCACGGTTAAATATAACATCTAATAGAGGGCAAATTTCCGTTCTGAGCAAAAGTGTCTGCTTATGTGGGGTGTCTGCTTACATGTTGCTAGCGGGGTTCTATCATATTATCTAAATCAGTCAGGTTATAGTTGAAATAAGGGGTCAGGTTTTATTAGAGCACTGCACCAGAACCACCGTTTTACATATGAATGAGCCCGGCATATATAGGTATGCTTTTGCGTATACAAGATCGTCCTATTCTTCATGTTTATCAACCACCTAATACAGAGTCTCCATCACTGCACGAAAACCACTATTTTACATATATATACGCCATCGCGATAACGCCCGTATGGGCTGTATCTTGGCTTGTTTATACTTGTATACACCTATTATACACCTCTGCGTTTCGGGCGTCTACGAGGTAGTTTCCATATGTAGACGCGCGCGACTTGGCTGTCTTTCAAGCCTGGCGTATCCAAGATAAAACATGCTCTGTGCGATATATATATACACCAGGCGTATATGATACCAAAAAAAAATAAAATTGCGACCCGCGGCCCACCCCGTCCTGTGGGTGTTGGTAGAGGATACACCAACACTGACCCGCCACCCGCGACCTCCCAACCCCACCCTCTACCGCCCCCCCCGACACCCCACCACCCCACCACCCGACACTCACTCTACCCACAGGGAAGCCCTAGTACACAACCCCCGCCTCCCTGCAGTGTGTGTGGACGGATTAGCCGCCGCTCGGCGCATGTGAGATGCCCCCCACCACCCCCGTCACTCCCCGACTCCCCCCCACCACCCCACGCCACCCCCAGCCAGCCTCAGTGAGAAGCCCCCCGCTGCCCGCCGCCCACCGCTCACCGCCCGCCGCCAGCCGCGTTTGTACAGGTTGACTCAGTGGGAAACCCTCCCCCACCCCCCGCAGCCCGCCAGTGCCCGCCAGTGCCCGCCGGTGCCCGCCGCCTGTTCTTAGGGACTCTATCTCTAAAGTGTTAACTTGTTAAAGGCTTATATATGGGATTACCCAGAATACAACAGAAGAATGGTGTTTTCAAGGAAAAATCTATTGGAAAAACGGTAAAAATCCCAAAGAATGCAGGGTTTATTATATGTAATTAATCAATTTATATTCAATAAGGTTTTATAAAGGTTTCATAAAAATAAATTGGTAATTTAAGATTGCAATTTTCATATAATACAGACTTGGATGGTACCAGTAGTGTCCCCAAGTTGCAAAGATCGGAACCTTTGGATGGGGGTGTATATACAACGGAATCAGGCGTATATATGACGTATATAAGACCGCACCATGGACATGTATATACGCCACTAGATAAGGCGTCTACGAGACGTCTAATAGGTTGAACTTCTAGACGCAAAATCCTACTGTTAGACGCGTTTCGGATTCATATGTAAAGCGGTACTTTTCGTGCAGTGCATAGGAATAGCACTGGGTGTGAGTATTTGGTTACCAGGAGATTACTGAAGCCCCATAACCTCCTGCAGGAGATTACTGGAAATAGTTTCCAAAACGTCATCTGGCCCCTAGCAAGCTTTGTTTTGAGTTTGACACAATATGACAGCAGCAGGCGATATTACGATCACAAGATGGCAATCGACAGTGTTTACAGTTCAAGTTTGGTGAAATCATCTTTGGCAGTGTCTTATAATCGGTCTATAATCGGTCCGATTACAGTTATCAGCAAATTCTTACCTTGTTTTGTCCCATATTTTAGGGTAAAGTCCCTCTTCTGATAACAACATGAAACCAACATGGTGAAGGGATACATGACTGTCACCTCACGGGCAATTTAGGAATGATATTATTATTAACAATAGGAGGCGCATCGGTCAAGTTTCAGAAGAGCATCGTAATTATTAGCAAGGATTGGTGGTTAATAAATACAATATAAACTGGTTTCAGATAAAATCTCCTCGGACTAGACTCTTCGTAATCACCTCACTATCGTTCGGAGATTACTACGCATCTTGTCCTCGGAGATTACTGCCACTTGTATCTGAAACCAGTTAATATTGTGTATGTATACGCCTCACCTGTAGGCGTATACTACTATCCAATAGTTCCAATCTTTGCCACTTGAGGACACCACTCTAGCATATTTCATTTGCCATTAGTCATTAAGTCCTTGGTATATGGAAAATCCAATATTATTTAAAATTTTGATTATAGAATCTTTCTAAAACCCTAATAAGTATCATTTCATTAATTACATATAACAAACCCAGCATTCTCTTGTCTTTTTTTTTACCATTTTTTTATGATTAAACACACAATCAAAACACCACTCTTCTGAAGTCATACTTTGTGTACTGTGTATATAACACAAGGTCTGTTAAGATATCAACCTATGTGCCAACACTGACCCGCCAGCGTATATATATTGCGCAAAGGTTATTTCCTCTTGTATATGCCATGTGTGAAATACAGCCAAGAAGCATCTGTATTTAAAAGGAAACAGTTTTGTATACGCCTCATATGCTGGAGTGAAATATGGGCGCATAGATATGATAACAAGTCAATTTTCAGCCGATACATGCACTTCCGCTATGGCGTATATATGAATAAAATGGTGGTTTTCACACAGTGGAGAAACCAAAGCCTCGAGGTTCCAATGTACTTATGAAGATGCTTAAATGTAAGAAAGCCTCTCACTAAGGGGGCCCTCCCACCTACTTTGAAGTCCTATAATTAACCTCTGTATGGGCTACAATGTCGGCGACATGGGCTGTTGTTGTCGCCAAAATCGTAGCCCATAAGGAGGTTAATTATAGCGTTTCTTTGTCCGTTGTTGTGTATTAGGAGGTTTTTTTTCTACAGGTGTGCAGTAACTAAAGGATACATGGTAAGAAACACCTGGATAACAGCCATTCTGCTGCTAAACCTTGCACAATCTACACATGTTTTAATTTTACTTCAATATATATAATAATTTATCTGATCTTAGTTATGTTGTTTATTAATGTTACATTGTTTATTAATGTAAAAAAAACTAAAGTAACTATATATGGCTCATCTAGGAAAATAAGTAAAGAAGTAATAAACCAGTGTAAACTATTAATAAACGATAAACATATACAGCTAGTGCAATCATACAAATACTTAGGAGTTACACTTGATCAAAACTTGAGTTTTAATTCTCACATAAACACATTGATAAAAAATGTATCACATAAATTGTTTATTTTAAAGAAAATTAGAAAATATATTACAACAAATGCAGCGCTTGATATATACAAATCTATGATCTTACCACTTTTAGATTATGGCGATATATTTTTTGTCCAAACTACTATAGCTAATATCAACAAGTTACAAACTCTGCAAAATGACGCCTTGAGAACAATTTACAAAGTACATCCGTTGACGCCAAGAGCTGTGTTGCACCGCAGCGCACAATTACCTGTCTTGCAAGATAGAAGAGAGTTTCATGTTAAATTATTCATGTATGAGTTAAGAGAAAATGAACAAATGTTACAAGTAAATGCAAGAAATACTAGAAGAGGAACTGGTATTACTTTCAAACAGAATCATCCATCATGCACCAAATGTTTGAGAAGTTTAAACTATTATGGACCAAAACTATGGAACGAACTGCCACCACAAGTGAGGAGTATTGACAATATCGAGGAATTTAAGATGCTACAGAAACATCTTTTATTAGCAAAAGTTCAATAGTGTTACTTAGTTTAGTTCATAATGCTAAGATTTATCTTTGTGAAAAGTAGTTGTCTTTCACCTGTAAGGGTCCTTATATACCTGAGTCTTGCCGGACAACTCTGTGATATGTCGCTTGATGCATGTTATGGCCGAAAAATCAGCAGTTTGTTTGCCCTTTTATTTAGTCTGCAAAATGAATTTTGTTATTTATTTCTATGTATGTTTTGATCGTGTCGATCACTATGCTATTTACACTCACAAGGATATTTGTCAACTTGGCACTGGCCGAGCAAGGATACCAGTTTTGTATAAAACTGAGCTTTTCCAGTATAAATAAAAAGTGTTAAAAAAAAAAAAAAAAATGTATATCTTGATGTTTAGGCAGGGGTAAGTTCCAATGTATTATTGAATAAACCCTGTTTTGTTGATATTTCCGCCAAACTTGCCTTTCGTGTTATATTTCTCTTTATACCTAATTATATTTATATTAATCTTTGGCTAATAATTTTATATACTGGGGTATATATATGAGTGGTTTTGATATTTCTAAGGGTATCACATGTTAGATAAAATGGATGGATAGTACATTCAAGGGTGATGGTATGTATTCTTAAATTTGTATTAGTGAGACAATATGTGTGTTAAACCCACCAATAGAATACGATTCAATAACTATATATTTTGTCTGGAGATAATCCGAACAGGTATCATAGCTGTATTAAGCTTATATACTCAGTGCTCTAATGCCTCAGACCAACTATGGTGGGTTATAAAATTCAAACATGTCTAAATTTCTTAGACTCCCTACGATTAATGCTTTTTAGTTGTAGCGCGTCATAGTGCATTGGGGCGCATCGTAGAGCTCAGCGACAAAACCCAGCTAATAGACGCTGAGCTCTACAATAGCTCCACGAGTATTTTCAATTTGTCACAGAGCTCACTGATGAGTTATTTGTAGCCCGTCAGGAGCAAAATTGTAGTAGGTGGGCAGGCCCCTTTTATGTCTAAACATAAATAATCACTTCTTGGTGATAAAAAATCACAAAAAGAAGAGTTGTCACAGGCAGTTAGACGAGAGGCGAGCATATGTCCTGTTTATGTTACTCTTGCACTGGCCAGGATGTAGATTGAGTTCCCAGTATGTTGTCATAACTGCTGCATAACTTCAGATCACAAAGACCTAATAATTTAGATTCCGTTTCTTTGATATATAATAAATCTATAAATTTGTCCATATAAACAGCTTATATAGAATGTTTTCCCCTTCTAACATTGATTCTTACAGTCTAAAATTTGTTCTCCTGATCTTATGCCCACAAATCCCTATACCTCTCACCTGCCTTAGATCTACATGCCACATATGTATAAAGCATAAATATATATATGCTATTTTGTTTTGGCATCATTACTAATGATTTATATAAGAGTCATTTTTTTCACTCTCTTTTATAGGGTTTGTACTCTTTATTAAAGGCATAGGAAAAAATGATACAAAGCATATTTGATTTTTATTCAGGCCTTTCTGCTTAATTACTAGTAAAAAATACCAGTTTTTGAGCAGAATATGTAGGACTCTCTCCCATGAAACCATATATCCTGCTGACACACTGACTGAGACACTTCTGTCTCAAGTAAAATGAAAGTGATTTTACTTGAATTACAAACATTAGAAGCTGAAACAGGATGATGACAGTTGAGAACTCACCATATATATGAGAACTCACCATATAGTTGTCGTAGTAAACTCACATTGAGTACTTTATCCTGACTAGGCATGACAGTCTCTGCCCAAAAGTACTCCCGAGCTTGGGGGTCCATTTTCCTGTTATGATAGCCACAGATGTTCCGTGAAGAAATAGAAAGTATGAAACTTAACCTACTTTCAAAGTAGCTTCATGCTGATGCAGGATATCAAACAGAATTGGAAACCAGATGACGGAAACCAGTCAGGACATGCATTACTCTACATCATATATATATAGCAGTGTGATTGGCACTCACCACATCACATCTGGGATGAGAACTGGACTGATGGATGCCTGATCTCCATATTTTTGCAAACATCAACTTCAAAATTACTCAGCATATATAGTATACATGATTAAATCATGTCAGGAAACTTCCATTTTTTTATTTTCTTCTCTGGGCTCCTCCTTGTCTGTATAGGCAGAGCGATGTCAGATATCTCAACAGAAAACAGTGGACAAACGACCAACCTTAAACAAGAATTCAACACCCTCAAAAAGGGTATTTCAGATGTGATGGGACGACTTAACCACATGGAAACCCTGATTTCAGTGAGTAGTCGATTACCTCTTTGAACATCTATATATATCTCCATCAAGGGAGCCACCAATTTCTGTCTTGAATACATCAATATTATCCTTCTCAAAATTATTCTCTATTGGGATAAGCTTCAGATCCAGAATTTCTTTTCTTTGTATTTAACTTTTTCCATAAACATGTCATTTGTCAGTCCTTAGTCAGAATCCCTTCTTACTTTACCAAATTTGGTTATGAAGATTTTACAAAACTTGATTTGCTATCATTTCACTGATATACCTTTTTTTTATATTTCTATAGTTTTTACCCTTAAAACACATACTTTCCATGAACTTGAATTAGGCAGCATAAAGATATGTGGATGGGTTTTTCAGAACCTGTTGGACTACCCTTTCATCCTGGGTTCAGACATGAAAAGAAAACTTCGAGAACAATGCTTTTTTTATAGTCTATATAACTTCTTCCAGAAAAACATTCTTCCAAAATCAGATGGATAGTTTAGATCTTAGAGTGTTTTGAAAATTGTTTATGATACTGCATGTTGTCCAATACCCCTAAAATATTTGAAATTGAAAAAGAGCAAGATATTATAAAAGCCAATCTTTTTATGTGGTTCTTAGACATACAATCCAACAGATATATGTATTTCTTATAAAAGATAGATATTCTTTTAGTTTCCTTGTAATATCAGTTCAACCTCTTTTTATAAAATATTGATTTAAAACTAACTCCCTCTGTATATCGGATCTGGGGCCTGTTTAATAAACTAGGATCGTACATGTACACCCTTTTCGGTACCTCATACGAGGGTTATTGTTTGATAATATTTGTGTCTCTTCGATAAGATAGTCGTAATCGTCAATAAAGTCGTCCATAAGTGTTGAATGAAGTTGACCCAAATTGTCCCTGGGTCTCTATGGCATACAGAAAAGGGTCTACATATACGATCCTAGATTATTCAACGGGCCCCTGGTTTGTTTGTTTTTTGTGAGTATATCATATGAAAACTAAAGGCAGAACAGCTAAGACTATGGACAACGTATTGATAAAACTATAGACAACCTTAACGAAAGACAATCCTTACACAACGGTTTCCACAAATTACTCTCATTAAGCCTTGCCTTTACTACATTTCTAGCCTAATTACAGACAGTTAGACTGTTGGGTTCACATTATACCAGCATCAATTTCACTTCATACAAGTGAAAGATTATGGGAGCAGTCAATTCTATACAATAAGGTTTCAAATCTCACTGATTTTCTTGGGGCTTACTGACCAAAGAAATACTGTTTTTGTAACAAAAATAACATCTCAGTGGGTTTTTTTAATGGTTAAGTAGACAATTTGAAATCAGATGTGACTGTACTATGATGGTGTCATGTCCCAGTCACAAAACGTTTCCCTGAATGCAACACCCAACACATGGGACACCCGTTAGAATAGGACACCCTTTCTTTCTTTCTTTTTATCAAATTTTGTTTATTGTCAATCTTAGGCATAACATTGTTAAGATGTACAGTAGTTCTTTCTTTTTTTCTTTTTCTTTTTTTTTATTTCGATATTTAGACTACATGAACTTCAGCATCAGAGCTGGTTTTAGTATTGCATGAGTACAGACATATGTTTTACAGACATTCTTAGTGATGTTGGGATTTGGCATTTAAATACCAGTATCAGTCTCTTTGAACAAAGTCCAATTGTAGACAGTAGATTCTTGATACATATAATACATTGAGACAAAAGTCCAATACTAGCAGAGAGTTCATATAATGCGTGTTCATTAGAACAGCTAGTCCCGGTAGTAAACAAAAACCTAAGGTGTACACCTCACATATGCAATAAAAATGTGTTCCAATCATGGTAAAGACTTGTTTTTGATCACAAAGTTACTTACATCAGTTAGTCGGTTCACTTAAACACAAAAGCAATAGCACATACCAACATGGTTAACAACTGGGTATGACTTTCAATACACAATAAAACAGGTAAACGAAGGATGGATAGTGGAAACTTTCTTGTTTTGTTTCAATTGACAATAGGTACAGCATGTCTATCAGCCATAGGGCTAGTTTTCATAGCAGATGCCATTGGAAGCATTGAAAACATTTTTGTTGCGATTTTTACATAATTTGCACATTCTGCTCAGTTGTAACATATTCGTCATTAGCATGTGGTTATCATGTATAGTCACATATTCTGGTAATAAGAAGTCAGACAAGATTTTGGTCTAGATCAACTTCCTCATACATCAAAGTCATTCTCTAATAGGTAGGTACAGAGTTCACCAAATTGTCCTTGTTTATTTTTTAAATTTTTTTGTAAGTAGGTATCAACCACGTTATTGTTGAGGTCTCATTCCACAGTTTGTGACCATAATATTCGATGCATCTAGTATACATTGCATTATTCGGAGTTTTGACATATAAGACCAGTGCCGTATGTCCCCTAGTGGGCAAATTTCTTTTATAAAGATATCGATCTCTTTGAGCTTTTTAGTAAATATCAAAATACCATAAATGGAAGATAATAGAAAAGAATTAAAAAAATGAAATCTTGTCAAAGACTTAAGAATGATATTGTAGGGGTCACGTCAGTTGAGCGGTGTTTGGTTTACGCTAGAGGACACGGGTGCTGATCCCTGCTGTGTGGTGATTCCAGTGCATCAGTGCATGGAAGTGCTATGGGTTCACCTTGATTACGTAACTTGGTCTGTATATAAGACCGGGTCTGCAGTAGGTTGACGGGTTACTCTGTGTTCCTCCATGTAGAGGGAACACCTTGGAGCCTCACAGCAGTGGTAGTAGAGAAGAAACCAACAAGTTTTGGTGTAAGTCGTAGTTCTCCACGAGTTTAATGCGGTGAGATATGAATGAGGCAGCTGCCGAGTGAATATCACATAGTATTCAAACAAGTTACTCCACCCCCCAGAACGTGGTGTAAGCATAGAGTGTACAGCCATAGGTATATAGGAATAGGTTTTTCTAAACCCTCTCAGTGGTTGAGTAAGGGAACTTGCTTCAGCATGTGGACTTACTCCCTCGGCTTTACTCTGCATTCCATTGCCAAGGTACTGTATAAAAAGTTATCAATAAAGATTGTTTACCTAAGATCCGGAGTCTGGTTTTGTGTTAACTGGGATATGTAGAAGTCATCCAAAGACTAATTACAAACCGGAGAATATCCGAACCTGCCTATGTAACACCACATAGGGTAGTATAGTCTCAACGCCAGGATAGAGATAATTTAATCCGCAGGTAGGGATCTGGAAAGGCTAGAACAGGTGGACTGCTACAATGTATACAACTCAATTCTTCCATCATATCTTAATGAAAATGCCCTTCTTGCATTTATCATCTCATCCACAACTAATTCACAAGTGTCCTGCGTGTATACATATCTATTCCAACCTTTCACTACCTTTGTGTATCAATTCTAATTTTTACCAATTGCAAATATTCATTTTGAGGTAGAAATATTTTTCTAAAAATAAGATGATTAATAGTATCCCATAAGATAACTGCTGTTATAAGGTAATTCAAGTAATTCCTCTGAAAAGATTTAGAAGCTATTTGATTTTAATTTGCAGTCCCGCTTATTGTTCACTTGATAGTTTCCCAAGTATGAAATGATTCCTATTTTGTTTTTGAAGGATCACTTCATGGACTTCAAACCCCCTGTAGAACCCCACCTGGTTAAAGAACAAAAAGGTAAATACCATGCCTGTGACCCAGCATTTACACTAGCCATTCTGGTATCTTGCACCTTCTGACAACTTTCAGCAGTAAAATGATACAAATTGTCTAATGTAAACGCCAAGCGTGTGGCGACTGCAGATTGTATGGTTACATCAGATTATGCAAGCTCTGATGCCCACAACTATTTCAAGTGGGTTTGAATTAGTCGTCTAGCTAGGCAGCAATTCTATGAAAATTTATGGTCGTCAGTGTAAACGCTCAGGCACATTCTTAGGTCGACAACTTTTGCGGTGGACATTCCACCACCTAACGACTATTAGCTTGATGAACTACAGTTGTCACAGTTTTAGCCGTCCAATGCAAATGCCTGGTATTACAGAGTGATCATAAGTTCAAAAATGGACATATCATTTCTTGATTCTTATCATTAAGCAACATCACAACTTGATTTCTACAAAGTGCACTTAAATACTGATTTGGACACCCTAGCCTTGAAGTAACTGCCACTTGATTTTTCACTAAGACGGTCCTGTAAGCATGGAAAATCTGTATGATAATTATTCTTATCATAGTTCACAGAAACTGCAATAATAGTTAATTAATAACCATAATTCTTATTCACTTCTACACTCTTCTGAAGTGGTATGATATGAGAATGCAACCATGTTAAGGAACGGACAGGAAAATATGATGTATGTGCTGCCGTTCTGCACGCCGCTTAGTGTGGCCTAGTATGGGCAATGGCCATAATCAGGCGTATATATGATATATTATTTACACCTGAGGAGACATTGAATGTAAACACATGTAAACTCAAATTTCCATGCTGTGACATGAATGAGGTATCATTAGTTAACACATATAGGGGTAATTTCATGTTTATTTTTATACAACATGGCAATTTGATTTCTATTGACACCACTAAAATACTGTTTTAGACATCTTGGCTTTAGGTAACTGCAATTTCTACTCAGAATGTCCTGTAATGATTATTATATGATCATAGTTCACAGGGACTGCAAAGCCGCTCTGGAGGATGGATGGAAGAAGTCAGGTGTATATACAATTCACCCAAATGGCACCACTGAGATGGATGTTTATTGTGACCAAGTCCTGGATGGCGGTGGATGGATTGTGAGTATTATTATTTCATATATTACATGGTTAACAGGGCAGCTACCGCAACTATCGAGCAAGGGACTGGCCCGGCGCTTCCCTAGTGCCTCAAGGGTGTTAATGAATATCAAATAGTTATACAGAGGAAGACCTTCATTGGTTCTTGTGATCAGATGATCAAATTCTGCGATTCTTATTGGCGGCTTATTCAGACAAAGAGTGTCGGGAAAAACTCTGAAACAATGGTCACCTGCCTTGCGTAGCGTGTTAGGCCAGCACCACACTGTGTGCCCCTTGCTCCAATGTGAGCAATCTTCCAGCAGAGATCTTGCGCTCTACTTCCTGCGGCCACTTATATCTCTGCCCCAACCTGCTCAAATCTGGCCCATACACCAGATTTTGAAATATCCTAAATTCTTAGCGCTTCGGGCAGTATTTTGTGGTTTACATGTAAATAGATATGCATATATTTATATGGTAAATGATTTACACTCATTTCTGTTATTTGTTATATCAAATCAGGTATAGTCTTAGGGATTACTTTCTTCATTGGAAGGCACCTCATGTGTTACAGGGTTTCATTTGTCAACATAACACATGTGCTCACTCGAAGGGCAGTCTGATCAACACTAGATTCACATCATAAAGTGGTTTAGAGGTGAAAAAGAAACAGCTGGATTGTCTGTTAACCCAATTCAACAATTCCTATATTTCCTAACTAATGATATGTGAGTTGTTTGACTCGTATAACTTTTGACAGTTGCCTTGTCTTTAATCTGAAATGTTCGCTGGTCTCCCCTGTCCTTTGTGGATACCCAGGGAACAGGCTTTGGGTTGGGGCAGAGACTAAGCACAGCGCTAGCGCCGTGAAAGATCTGGGGGGAGAGTGCAATGTGAGGTTTGAGATCTGTCCCTGGCAGGTGAATCTTGTACTACTGTAGTGGTGATGTGCGTGCCCTCTGGTTTATTCTGAGCAAACTAATTTGTATAAATAGGAAATCCTCTTACTTTTGGTTTTCCTTTATTGAAACTTTTTTCTTGGAGGAAAGACGCTTCTTTAAATATGCATTTTGAAATACCCAGGGTATTGAGAGATACCATATCACGAAGAAAATACCACAATTATTTCATATAATCATGGCCAAGAGGAACTGTATTAATTTCACATCGATAAAAGTAGCATTACCATAATAATTCATTGGAACTGATAATTCTTATTCACTGCCACATTCTTCTGAAGTAGTATGTCATTTTGTGAATGCACTAAGTATGCACACTGTTAACATGACTATGAACATCAACATTGGCATCGCCATCCTCTAACTTAAACTGAACATACTGCCACTCTATTGACCCCACCCCTACACTCTTATAGAGTAATAAGAGAAAACATGGTTACCTAGCCCAAAAGGATAGTCATTTGGATCTTTTTTGTATTACATAAAATATGTCCTGATGCTGTAGGCAGAGGGACATTGCTATGGCTCAACCTTCTGCTATTATCATACACCGAAAAAACACAATAAAACTGCATTTTATTCACCTTTAAATCATTGATTCATGGTTCATTTACTAATACACGATGGAGAAACCATGACTATTCTCAAACTCTAGGTAGAATTTGTGGCTAACAGCTTTAGCAACTACTACTAAAATTTTTATGCCAATGAGCACATGTATACAAGGAAAAGATTTTTATCAGATATTCTCAAACATTATATAACAAAAAAGCTTGAGTCCAGAAGTAATGTTTTTTGTAAATCTGTTATTTGAAAAGACTAGCTTTACTTTTGTTTATGGTGATAATGATTTTCATTTAAGGTGTTCCAAAGGAGGCTGGATGGAAGTGAGGACTTCTATAGGAACTGGGCAGATTACAAAGCTGGGTTTGGTGATCTGAGCGGGGAATTCTGGCTGGGAAACGACAACCTGCATCAGCTTACAAAAGGCCGTAATCATCAACTTAAGTTTGAGCTCCATATTTCTGGAAAGAGATATACCTATGCAGACTACACCGATTTCTTTGTCGAAGATGAAGCAGAGAACTACAAAGCCCATATCTATGGTTACTCTGGTGGTACACCACCTGGTGAGTTATTCAATTTTACTCTAAAATGTAAGGTGATCAAATCTGCATTAGTCTATCATAGCTCTCTTTAAGATTCAAACATGTTTTTTTTAAGTACAAAAAGATGATGAGTAGACTTTTTATTTTTGGTTTAAGGTTTTTATTATCACATTCTGGTACACCAGATCTTCCATTTGACAATGTGATTGACTCCCTGTACATTTGTAAGTATATTGACGCCCCCTAGCAGCAGAGAAAAAAAGAAAGAAAGAAGAGAAAAAAGAAACAGCAACGAAACAACAACAACAACAACAAATTACCAACAAATTATAAACAAAACAGACATATGATTAGGTACCATGATATTATTAAAGTACAAAGTAGAATGAGGATGAGTACATGGAATGATGAGTAGACTTCTTAGGATACTGGCTTGTTGGTCACGCCATGTTTGTTTGTTCACCTCTAAATTTTTTTCTTTACAGGGCATTCCTTCATGGTGAATGGACTTGAATTCTCTACAAAGGATCGAGACAAAAGAGGTTGTGCCACTTCGTACGTTGGAGGCTGGTGGTATGGTCCATGCCCCCTTCCCCTGTGTAATTGCCATGCATCCAATCTAAATGGTCTCTATGGTAGCACAGTTCATGGCCAAGGTCCTAACTGGAGAACATGGAAAGGTTACAGTGTACCACTGTCCAGTATAAAAATGATGATCAGGAGAAAGAATTAACATATTGGCGGGCAACAATGGATCAAGTTTTCCATCACTGCACGAAAACCACCGTTTTATTCATATATACACCATCACGGAAGTGCATGTATTGGCTGAATATTGATTTGTTTTTATTTATATACGCCCAGGCCTGATGATGATTGTATAGCATGAAAATTATTGGTGGGGTTTCAGTTGGTAGGTGGAAATGCTGCATTAGCTACTTAAAGTCTTTCTGTACAAGCCTGAGGTAATAAAGAATATAATGTGATGCTAGATTAGAGGTGGATTAAGTGAAATTGATGATGAGTATTAGTTTATAGAATTCAAACAAAAAAAAGAAATATTAACCAACAAATAGCAGTAATATTAGAATTTTTTCTTTTTACTTTAGACAGCAGCATTTATTGACATCAAGAAGATTCAATTACAATGAGATATCATGATAACATTTCAGCAAGATGTTAAAGGAAGAAGAGTTAGTATAAACTTTCAAATACCAATTCAAACAATAAAGAGTAATACAGTGCATGTCTAACAGGATCAACTGTATAATGGAATATGTGCCTACCAAACCCAAAAGACAACAATTTTGTAAATCCCATCCCCTATGTCAGTATCTCAATTCAGATTTGGCTTCCTAAGACATGCCAAGACACAGAGTCAAAAATATCATTCAAGATTAATATAATTGCTAAGATCGTGAATTCATGAATACCTGAAGTAAGATCTTCAAATACTAGGAGCTAATGTTATTTCCATGGATAATGGAAGAGCGTGGTATACCTGAATTACTTCATGAAATAAAAGTAAGAGGATATCATAAGAAATTATATATTTGAGTCATCTGTATTTGATCAAGAATCAAGTGTCAAGAATGTTTCAATAAACCTAAATATTAATCAAGATACATAAATCTTTATGTTTAAACAAATATAAACTGATTACTTAATGAAACTAATTTCTGGTATTAAAATCAGTGTATCCTAATGCATTAACAACTGTTCTTAATCTAGTCCTATACGGGTCTGAGTTGAATAAAAAAATGAACGATAAAAAAAGTATCTTACAAGTCATATGTAAAATGATGGTTATCGTGCAGTGCACTCTAGGAGGTAATGCAGTCTTTCCACCTGATGATTATGACCACTGAAAACTATGCTGCCCTGATGATGATTGTATAGCATGAAAATTATTGGTGGGGTTTCAGTTGGTAGGTGGAAATGCTGCATTAGCTACTTAAAGTCTTTCCGTACAAGCCTGAGGTAATAAAGAATATAATGTGATGCTAGATTAGAGGTGGATTAAGTGAAATTGATGATGAGTATTAGTTTATAGAATTCAAACAAAAAAAAGAAATATTAACCAACAAATAGCAGTAATATTAGAATTTTTTCTTTTTACTTTAGACAGCAGCATTTATTGACATCAAAAAGATTCAATTACAATGAGATATCATGATAACATTTCAGCAAGATGTTAAAGGAAGAAGAGTTAGTATAAACTTTCAAATACCAATTCAAACAATAAAGAGTAATACAATGCATGTCTAACAGGATCAACTGTATAATGGAATATGTGCCTACCAAACCCAAAAGACAACAATTTTGTAAATCCCATCCCCTATGTCAGTATCTCAATTCAGATTTGGCTTCCTAAGACATGCCAAGACACAGAGTCAAAAATATCATTCAAGATTAATATAATTGCTAAAATTGTGAATTCATGAATACCCGAAGTAAGATCTCCAAATACTAGGAGCTAGTGTTATTTCCATGGATAATGGAAGAGCGCGTTATACCTGAATTACTTTCTTGAAATAAAAGTAAGAGGATATCATAAGAAATTATATATTTGAGTCATCTGTATTTGATCAAGAATCAAGTTCTGAAGTATCATTAAAAGGAATATTAATCAAGATACATAAATCTTTATGTTTAAACAAATATAAACTGATTACTTAATGAAACTAATTTCTGGTATTAAAATCAGTGTATCCTAATGCATTAACAACTGTTCTTAATCTAGTCCTATATGGGTCTGAGTATAATAGGTTCAATAACCTGGGCCCCGTTGAATAAAAAAATGAACGATAAAAAAAGTATCTTACAAGTCTCGCTGGTGGCAAACTGTAGTATAAAAACTGTCGTGGAGGTGGACGAGCATTGGACGAGAGGATAAAATGAACGATCGTGAGTGGTGTTGAATAAAGAAATCATTCATTTTGAAAATATCGTTTATTTATCGTTCAAGTCTCCTCGCGGATGACCACATTTTTGGCGTCGTAGCCGATGTCAAACTTGTTTTTCATGCACTAAATCCATTTCAAATTAAAAGATATTTTCAAAAGAGATTTCTATTCATATTTGATACATGTATACCAAATTTCAACATTTATTAACGATTGAATCATTTTTTTGTGAAATGTTTGAAAGTTACTGGAAAAAAAGTTTGCCTTGGATGGGGTTAGAACTCTCAACCTATATCCAACGCCTAACCTCTTGGCCCACAGAATTATACATGGTTTGTGGTCCCCGTGGATATAGGTTGTACGATCATTACAATTATACGATCAATCTATGATAATTGAACGATATTAGTCACGGACAACAGTGCTCACATGGACGAGCAGTTTTATGCTACACTGAAAATAAATTGTCTTTATTTCTCTTCCATCCTTCACTATGTCTTATCGTCCAGCCTCACGGACGATACTTTTTTATTCAACGGGGCCCTGGTCAGTGGAGGATGGTAAGGAGTGTGTGTGGGGGAGGTTTGGACAGGTGCTAAAATGGAGTGACTGGGTTGAGATCGACTACAGTCATATGCCTACCCTACTACAAACCCGATAGGGGGGAGGGATAAGGAGCGCATGCATTGACGATAGACAGGCTCGACCTGTAACAAACTTGACCTTTAAAAACTCGACCCAAAATGAACTCGACCCATTTTAAATCTTCTCAACTCAAGCATCTGTAGATGATAACTATACTGAGCAGTAAGTATGCTACCTTGGCTTCAAATTCAGTCTTTTCTGGGAAAAACAAACAAACAGAAAACCATTCCCCTAGCCCTATCCCTATCTCTAACCCTATCTCTAACCCTAATCCAAACCCTATCCCTAACCCAAACCCTTTCCCTAACCCTATCCCTAACCCTATCCCTAACCCTATCCCTATGCCTACAATAGAACCCCACATAAGCATACACCCTCAGTTCTGGGCTGTTCAAAGTGTCTGTTTATGCAAGATGTTTGCTTACACTGGGTTGAAACAAACATCTAATAAAGGGATCCGTTTTGACAAGTAAATGATAAAGCAATAATAATCAATTTTTCACAGAATATAGGTGTAAGTCTACACCGAATTACTGCCATGCTTGACAGTGCTGTGGTGTCTGGAACAAAATGTCCTGCAGAAACTTTTTAATTGCAATACACTTGTTATTAATTTTGTAGGTGGGTAATCAATACAATAAAGACTGCTTTGGTATATGTATTATCCTTGCTAATCTCTTGGATATCACTACACGTCAACTCCGCAGAGATTACAGCCACTTGTATACAAAACCAGTCATTATTGTGTATGTATATGAGTGACCGTAATCTCCTCATAGTTGACGACGTAATATCCTCGCTAATCGCTCGGATGTCACTACGCATCAACTACTCAGAGATTACAGCCACACGTACACAAAACCAGTCATTTATATATTTTCTTTGAGCAAAAACTTCATTTGACATCAAATCACATTCAAATTACATTCAAATATCTGAGATGGACTTTTCTCTGCTAAAAACATAATATGAGACCTGCGGTCAGAGTGTTTAGCTCCCTTTTTTTAATTTCATGATGAAAATAGAACTAATCTTACCTAATGTCTGACTGATCATTTCCTTATTGCCATAGAGAAGATTGCCACCCTTTTCAGTAGTTCAGGTATAAATTAACCTTTCATGTGACACTATAATATTTTCATGTCCGATACAGTCATTTCTAGCATCATAAAGGAAAAAAACCTCAGGGTGATGAAAAAAGACCATGATTCCACAACAAACCAGTCATTATTGTGTATATCAATTCCAAAAGCTCGCTCAACACTTCTTAGCGGACTGTAAACAGGCCGGGCCTTTTTTGAAGCAAGTAGGTAACTCGGTGGCCAAGTGGTCAGGGTGTCCGCCTCGAGCATGGGAGGTCGTGAGTTCAAACCCCGGTCGGGTCATGCCAAAGACTTACACAAAAATGGTACTCACTGCCCATTCGGGTTAACACCCGCCATTAGAATGAGGAGTAGGGGTCTAGGGCCCGAGTGTAAGAATGGCTATAACGCCGAATTCGGTGATTGTGTTGTAACACAATGTCCCCTTAAAAATAACTTTAAAAAAAAAATAGTGGCGATTAGACTTGAACCAGAAATATTCAATCGGCCTAACTGGCGAGTTGGTAGCCTGGCAGCCTGGCCTAGTTAGACTAAAGGCCAGGTAACGGGTTCAAGTTTCGTGGTGCATTATTGGTAACGCCTCCATTTTTCTGTTGCATTGTGGGATTGCGCCACCTTGGCAGACCACCAGATACACTAGTGGTTCCCGGGGTATCCGCTAGTGGGCTTGGCGGAGATATATCCGCTTTGAAGGCATATAGCCTATGCGCCATGGGGGCTGCCATGACTCCCTCCCCCCCTGAGTAGGTTTTCTTCCCTAATGGAGGTTAAAAGGTATGTGTTCTTCTCTAATGGAGGTGCAAAAGAAGTGAGTGATAATTGGGAAGTGTCAGAACTCTAGCTTTGCTCACATATGTATATAAAGTGTTCCATGTGAAAAACATCATGTCCTGGGTTTAATCATTATGTCATCCATAATTGCTATTGGATCAGTGGAGAGAAACAAGTATGGATATGCATGTTTCCTGTTTGATGGCGCCAATACCACTCAAGTGAAAAAACTTCAGCGCCTCCAGAACAGAGGTCTGCGGGTAATATTGAAGGCCAATGTCAGAAAATATAGCACAGAATTCCTGTATACCAAATGCGATATTGAAAAACTAGAGTACAGGAGAAATTTGCAACTCATGAGTGTTTTTTACAAGCTGTCAAAAAACCAAAATAACATTGTCACAAAGAGGAACTCGTAGTGATAGGAAGGTACGATTTAAAGAGTTTCGTTTCAAAACGGCAGGGTACAAACAAAGCCCATCGTATCTTGGTCTCCCATCTACTGTCCTTAATTGGTTCTCATCATACCATGGGCGGCAAACAGAGGATCGTTCTTGGCTCATCGATGTCTGACTGGGCAAGTGTTACATATGGTGTACCACAAGGCTCAGTTCTTGGCCCTGTCCTCTTCAACTATTATATTAATGATGTTACACACTGTTTAAACACTGTGGACCACATGCTGTATGCTGATGATCTGGTCATTTACTCTTCAAGCAAAGAGCTAACCACCATAACTAACAAGCTCCAGGAAGCTTTAGATAGATTCTACTCCTGGTGTCAATTAAACTTACTAACAGTGAATACCAAGAAAACAAAATACTGCTGGTATGCTCCCAAAAACAAAATTGCTCAAACTAAGAAACATAAACTATATTTGGATCATGTCAAGCTTGATTGTGTCAACACATATCCGTATCTTGGTGTTCACATTGATTCAAATCTGTCACTTGAAAAGCACAGCAGAATTACTATTAAGAAGGTAAACCACAAGTTATTTGTGCTTGGTCGGATACGACACCTAATTTCAAGGAAAGTAGCAGTTAGAATATATAAACAGACCATCCTCCCACTATATGATTATGCTTGTATTCTGACTGATGCCACTAACAAGAGGTGGCAGGTAAAGATGCAAAGACTCCAAAATAGGACGCTTAGAATTGCTGTTGGGGACTTTGCCATGGTGCACACTGTTGAAAAACTCCATGAGTTGACTGGTATTCAGTTATTGATAAGACGGCGACAAGAACTTACCTTATCCTTTATGAGGAAGATTTATATCAAAACTAATGGTGAGATTTGTCCAACAGATTTGAACCCTGTCCATGGTGTGGACATTGGATCTGAGGAGGCAGGAATGGAGAGGCACCTTCGATCTTCCTCTAAACTTAATTTCAGTATAAGACGACCTCGCACAGAATTCTTCAAAAAATCACCAGGCTATAGGGGACATGTACTATGGAACTCACAGGATGCAGAGACCAAAAAACTCCCGAACAAACTAACTTTTAAGAACAGAATAAAAAATCTACCGCTCATACCATGTGGATGGCCTCTTGGAGGGTAGATCCAGCTTCGGACCCTTCCTGTCTCCTATCTCCTGTGAACGTATCTGTGCATTGAAATATTATATATTGGAACATACACTATACTGAGGTGAAGTCTTTCCTTGTGATATCACACCCCCCCCTGTCATTGTTTCCCCCCCTGTGCTCGTGGCCAGGCTTGTTGTTCTACATAACTGAACGTCAGCGTAAACATTTGTAGCTGAACCAATCATGTATATTAGAAGCTGAACTGGATGTCACAATAATTTTTCATAGTTGTATTACTGCCTCAGCCCTGCATGTAGTTCACTCTAAATAGATTGTTACAGTGTTTGAAATCAACTTCTTGCTTGCTGTTAAAACCCTGAGTGTACATATTGCTATCTCTGTTTATCCATCTAACCAGTCGACCATTGCCCATCACCCATTGTTAATCTGTTATCTCTGTCTATGTTGTTGGTATAATCATGCATGTAATTAGAAAGTTGAAATTTGATCATATCACTCTAAATCGACATATGCTAGATATGATCAGGCCGGATTGAAAACCAAATGTAATGTTTGAATCTAGGACCAATAAATAATTTTTAAAAAATATATATCTGGAACAGGATCAGTGAATAGACTCAGAAAGCTACAACAAAAAGCTTTTCAAAAAGAAGATACGACAGGAATTACCCCACATCCTAGCATGACTGAAGATTTAACAAGGCCACAATTCTAATATAATGCTGCAATGGAAGTTTAACGGACATAGTAGTAACATATTAAGGCACATACTTGATTAATCGTCTTGCTAAAAACTGTTACCAAAAACTCTTTCACCTTTTTCCTCATCATTCTTCATCTAAAGTAAATGTATCGTGTACTGCATATTGTCTACATGTGTACCTTTGTTTCATGGAAGAACTGTTCTCAACAGAATGAAATAAAAACTTTTAAAAAATAAATAAATAAATTTTAAAAAAAGAAGTAAAGCATGGTAAAACATTGAAAGGCAGTTGAATTTCATAAAAACAAAGAACCAGAAATGGGGGTTCTGTCCCCCAATGGGGCCTGCCATACTGCTGGCCACCTAGCGACTGCTTCATGAACTAATAATGGCTCTGTCCCCTATAGGGCACAGATTGATTGCTAGTCCCACTATCATCCGTCAGAAAAGTGTGCCACTGTAGTCATAATCCATAGATAATGGTGAGGCTTGAAATGCCTGGGGAGAGGTCCTAGGAGAGTTTGGGTTCGATGTTTAAATTTATCATGGGGAAGGAGAGTTGTGGGCGAGGATCTAGGAGATCTCCTCAAATTCCGTTTTATTTTCAATTCTCAGGCCGGGAGAGCTCCTGAAAAGTGTCCTGCAGATCTCCTGGCAGGCGACACATGTAGGGGTATCGTGGGTGATTCAAAATAACAAATAAAAGCTATTCAATTCATTTGAAATATCGGAAATATATTCATTATGATTTTAATAAAAACTGGAGGTCTCAGATGGAGAATTACTGTGCTATTTACTTAGATTTACATACATTCATAAATGATGAAATTAGTTCCCAAAAATACCACTATGTGCCACCAACTTCAGTATACACAGCCTCTCTTCCAAGTCTCCTCAAAAGTGTCCTACAGGTTTATTTTGTCCTGGGGCTCTCTCAAAGGAGACTATGGCCAAGGATTTCTCTCCCTCCCCAGGACAGGGTAAATCGAACGAGATTGAGGAGATCTCCTCAAAAATATCCTCAATGGAGCTATCCCTAGTGGGGACTCTCCTCCCCCAGGAGAGTTAAAAATAAAACAGGGCCCATATTAACCCGACCAGAGCTAACTTTGTGTAGCTCTGAGTTTCAGTGTGCCACACATGCCACCACACTTTGGACCTAAGGAGCATGGCTTCCTTCCTAGAAATAAACTCTAAATCTTTTTTAATTGACAATATCTCTTCCTCAACGTCTTTATCTATTTCCTCCCTTTGATCATCCTTATATACTTTCTAGAAAATGAAACCTCTTTTCAAGTTTTTTTCCCTTCTCCATATCTTCCTTCTCCTTCTTTTTAGAGAATGATATGGAGTATTCTTGGATCTTGTATTTCAAAAAGTCCCAGCGTATTGCTGGATTCATATGTTTGCTTCCACTGTACCTCGTGATATTGTCTCTCTTATTCCATATATATATAGTTTTTATTTGTCAATAAAGACTCATTGAGTTTCCACAGGCCAGGCCCTCTCTTTTCTATCTTTATACTGATTTCTACATTAGCCTGACTATAATCCTACATAAATGACATTTTTAAATACTACATTTACAAACTCTATTTTTTAGGGAGTCAGAATGAAAGCAATCGTCCAATCAGGAGGCTTGTTTACTACTGTGAAATGTAAACCGCCGTGTAACCATCGATTCCTATCAGGCTATTAATATCATTTACTGTAAGCCAGCTTTCTGAGAAACTCATTATGTCAAACAACTCATGGTATTGTATTCTGACTAGGTCAATTTTTCCAAGGAGACTCCTAATATTATGATGAGATATCTTAAATCCCCTCAGGTTTTCAATTTCTTTCAGGTCAACCATAGTTCAATGAGACTCCTATGTTTCTTACATATACACTTTGGGCTATCCACCTTCCAAATCCCATTATCACTAGAGTAGCCAGGACAACACATTTTGGGCATGAAGCCGATTGGCAGGGTTGTACAGTAATCAGTCCTAGTGGAGATTATGCAGAGACTGCTTTCTCCTATTATTGCTGACACCAAACTGGGGTTATAGAATAACCCACTCTTAACACTAAGTAGTGGTCGCAAATCATTGGCGTGCGTAAGGCCACTAAAAAAAAAAAACTTGTTTCTCATCACCAAGCCATGAAAAATATGACGAGGGCGTACCTTTCATAATTTCTATCAAGGTTCACCTATTCAAAAAAAAAAAAAATCTAAAATCATTTTTTCTGATGCGCGCGGTGATGAGAAACAAGTTAGTTTTTTTGAGTGGCCTAACCACGGGATCAAACAATTGTTTTGACGTTACACAGCAGTATAGGGGGGGGGGTTCAGGACTTTTAACTTCAAGACTTTGTAAGGAATGAGAGGGGGTAATATCAATAATATTTAGATATGTCTATCTTAGGCGGGGGCGGGGCGTTATAACCAAGTGCTGGAGACCTTACGACTAACTGCCTTTCGTCGACTCATCCCCCCAAGTTTGCCGTTTGTTGACAACACGCAGCAGGTTGGGGGTCCCAGTGTCCAGTGCTCATTCATTGGAAAAAAAGAAAAAATGCAGTACTTGCAGTAATAACTATCCATCAGAACTTTTGATGTCTTCTCCTTATCCAACTAAGGATGATAACTCGGTCTTAGCACTAGAAGAAGTGGTGTAATGAATACCGACTTTGTTCATAGGTCTGGCACATCGTGGGAAAGGGCCAGCATATTCAAACCACAACAACGTAGTATTTCAGTACTCCAATAGTCACATAGCTCATCGCCGGGGTGTAGACCATCAGGAAGGTTGTCATAAGTGTGGGACACACTGGAGGGCTTGTTGCGATGATTCAGCTTCGCCAACCATGGTGTCACTAACCATCTTTTCTCGTTCCACCTTGTTATTTTGCTGTTGAACTTGCTGACTGCTGCTTCCACAATGCCTTGCTGAACTTCATAAGAATCTTGCTGAACAGATGCCAGTGAGCTCGGACTACTGCTTGTTTCAGCTTAATACCACCAGTAAAATACACACACAGCCCTCTGTCTGACTGCAGCAGTCGATCCAGTCGTCTCCCACGAGAATCAGCTATTATGGTCTTCCTTGGTGATGGTTTCCATGCTCTCCAGTGAGTTGTTATCAGGATTTTACGTTGCTGCATTGTACGCTGCATCGTGCGCGTTGTTTTGAATCTGTCTGCCCGGAATGGAACAGGTGGTTATTTTGTCCGCATCGGAAATAGTATAGCCACATCCCCAATAACAGTCCGTTGTTGCTTCAAAGTTTTCATCTGTTGTCTGTAGTAGCTTATCTCGGATGTGGTCGTTTTGTTCAAACTTTAAGCTGACTATTTCTCACATGACGTTCATTTTGTTGTCCTCTCATTCCTTAGTGGTATTGAGCTTCTTTGTAAGTTTTTTGGCTTCATATCCATCCTCTGCATTCAATATTTTCTGCGCTATTGATGGAGCTTTGTTTGACTGAGCTAATCTATACATGTAGAGTTGTTCACTACTGTCCCATGTTCTTCCTCCGTAAGTGAATTTTGTCCGGTACATATTCAAAAGATATGAATGATGGGATTGGAAAACTACCTGCATCAGTCGACACTGTCTTTGCCGCCTCCATCGAAATGCCCTTGGGAAGTTTATTTAGGTCGTTGTACGTGTATTCCTCATCGTTGATCACAAGTTTTGCCCCTTTTATCTTGGCTGTGGAGTTTTGCTTCCGAGCTACCACTGTGAGACAGCGTAGTTGCTTACGTTCCATCAGCTTTTCAGGAGTTAGATCGTCGGCTACAAAAACTTTGTCCCATTTCTGGTTCCCTTTCAGCTTGTAGATGTTCTTAAAGATTTCACCTTTGATACTTGGACTACGCAGTTTGCTTACTATATTCTGCGGTCTGTTGCTGTTGGGGGTCTTGGGTCCAAGCCTGAACGCCGACTCAACGGCATACTTATCGTCAAGTTCAATCGTGCCTATGTCTTTCAGGAGTTGGATGACAGTTTCTTTTGGATTTATTCACGTTTCCTCTGGGATTCTTTGAACTATTATGTTATTATGTCTTTTGTCTTCATCATAGATTTTATACATAGCATCCATCTCACTTTTTCCCGACGCCGGCTCACATGTCGAGCCCTTAGCTCGTGTTCCCGTGGGCATTTTCGACGTCAGTGGCCTACCAGTCAATTCAGTATGTATTTGTATGCTCCTGTACCGAGTGAGAGTTTACACTCTTTCCACGAAACTTGTATTTTCAGGAGTTATTTCCCGCAGCGCTGCTGCACCAAACCTACGACCACAGTGGTGCCATCTAAGACACTGTATAGAATTTTATCATCTTCACAGAGTGGGAAAACCTATCAACGAGTTCGCTAGATTACAAATTACTGGTATATACCTATATGCCAATATGTTATTCACTTTTATACCTAAAAACCTCATTATTAGTACAAGCTACCAAAGATCCCGTTATGACTTGTGGTCAGTATGAATAGAGTTAATCAAAATAGTTTCCAATTATCGTGGTACAGCTTTACAGGTCACCGCCATTACATATCATTGGCCCAAAGACATGCTGGATTTAGGATCTTACCAAAATTTCTATTCCAAATTTATGATAATATGCTGTATTTGAAGTTATTATCATATAGAAGAATCTCGAGGTGAGTTTATACTACCAGAATCTTCCAAATTGCAACCAAATTTTGGTCAATTCGACGCCTGTAAAAGCTGGTACACTGAGAATGCGGATATTACGCACAGAAACAGACCTTCTGCTCTACCTTTGTTGATCAGTTTGTAGTGAGTTCCCGCAACTAGGGTAGTCAGCATCGGTCGCGACTCCCTGGGATGCACGGAAGACGGCATTAGTACCTAATTATTACTTTGGGATAAGACTAGGGCACATTATCAACTGCTAGTAGGTAGTTGTACAGACAATCCATAATCCTCCATAGTTAAAATTTACTTCTTGGTGATGCCCCCTACACAGGTCCATATTATATTCTTATTACCAATGTCTCATTTTATACCTTTACAGTTCCAATCTCTCTTGTATTGTGTACGTTCACCTTCATTTTTACGAGTTACTCCTGCTACGCCGAGTAATATGGTAACTCCTCATGGGTATGTGTTGTGTATTGATGTCTGAAACATCACCTTTCCCTCTAAAGATTACACCCTTGTCATATTGAGTTTTACGAGTGCACATGGATCGTGCTGATTTATCTGGTGAGAGTGTAGGGACTCTAAGTGATTCTGGTGGATGGTACCAGATTGGGTCGATGACCTTAAACACGTCGGTTGAGTTCGAAGATGTAGTATTTTGAGGATATAGTGTAATCCAGGAAAAGACACATTGTACAGTATACGTTACCGACTTGGTGTCTTCCCATTATAAGATGGATGTGTTGTATTTGTAGCGAAACCCCTGGTCGCTGAAAGTGTAGAATCACTCTCCGAGTTTGGCAGTTGACCAAGGGCCGAGACTATAGTCGCCACCCCGTACTTACCGCGCCAGTACGGGTGGGTTCGGATTGACCCAATGGAAAGGGCAGGGAGATGCTGGATCTACAACCTATCGCTACTGGTGGACACAAAACCTGACTCCGGACTATTTCAATATACCATATCGTTCGACGAGGCGTGTTAGCGGTCCGTGTATGACTGCACTAATGATCAGGTGAGTGATTTGAACCACAGAATTTCGCGCAAAAATTTGCGTACTTCCGGTTTTGCCTCCCCCTGATTGGGTGGGGACACCGTTGTCTGTAGTTACATGTATACACTGCCTTTTAGGGGTTTTGGTTGGTTGTGGGGCAGGATGTGAACCCTGTACGTTGGCCTTGACCCCTGCCTATGTCATGGTGGTTTGTTTTCATGATCAATCCCTTAAAGTTAAGTGAAATATGTGCAGTTTCGCCATCCTCGGGCTCCTCAGATACATTTTGGAGGGGGGTTGGTTTATTGTGTTTTTCACCCTCTGTGATTAATATATGTTTGCCACTACCAAAATTGGTTGTTATGTGACTTGATGTTTGGTTGATCACTGTGGGTGGGTGTGTCTGTGTGACTGTCACCCAGTAGACTATGTCTGTCTTTTTATATTACCTGATCATTTAGGGCAGCCTGGATTGAGAAAGTTTAGGAAATATGATTTCAAAAAAATCCTAGATGCTGTCAACAGATTTATCCAGATCCAGACATGCTAAAAAAAATGTTGACAAGCCTTTATTGGCGTCTCATCCATATTTGTTGTCCATTGTGTTTAGACCATATGGTGCTACCGTTTGTAGTCGATGGATCCAATTGTGTTCGATCGTGTTTCGGAGTGTTTTTGCTCGTTCACTCTCTGGGTGTTCATATATGAAGTCAAGGATGTAGATCTTCATATCTGTTGTGCCTTCATGTGGCTTCATGTTGTAGTGGTACGATATGTCAGAGTCTTTTTTCATTTTCACCGCATACATGTGCTCTCTGACTCTCTCTTTTATTTTTCGTTTGGTTTGTCCCACATATCTTATTCCGCACTTGTTGCACTCGATGCAGTAGATTACATTCGAGCTGTTGCATGTTACGTTTCTTTTGGACTCGAGTGTTCGGCTTTTTTGTTTTATCTTGCCGGTTTTGTCCAGGGTTTTGCAATATTTGCAGTTTGTTTTTTTGCATTCATTGGCATTCTCAGTTTCTTCGTTCCCTATTTTTCCCTCTTTTACTCTGTAGTTCAGTTTCGATCGGACCACATAGTCTTGTACGTTTTTAGGTCGTCTATACCCCATCATGACGCCCGCACGATGTATGCTTTTTGTTGTGACCGATTTTCCCAAAGTGTCCCAGTTTTTTCTGACTGCCGCCTGTGTGTGTTTTTTGCCAGGTCTGAAAGTAGTTGTCAGAAAAATTCTCTCCTTTTCTTCATATTTTTTGGATTTTGGTTTGAGTAGGTCGTTTCTGTCGTTTTGAGCTACCCTTTCCTTTGCTTCGGTTATGATTTCCAGGGGGTACCCCCTTTCTAGGAAATCAGCTGTTTTTTGTTGTGTATGTTTTTGGTAGTCTTCTTCTTTTTGGCTGATTCTTTTCAATCTGAGGAATTGACTTTCAGGCAGACTTCTTTTGCAGCTTGGTGGATGTGCCGATTCATATCTTAGATAAGAATTGGTGTCTGTTGGTTTAACATACAGGTCTGTGTATAGTTTGCCTGTTGTGTCCTTTTTGATCCACGTGTCTAGGAAGTTTATTTTATCCTTAGACCATTCAGCTGTGAATTTGATGCTCTGGTGATGATCGTTTGTGCTTCCGATCCATTCCCTAAGTGCACCTTCTTAACCTATTGTCTTGCAGGTGACATTCACCTTAAGAAGGGAAAGCAACTGGCATGTTTTTGTCCTGACAGTTTCCCACCAGTTTCCCACTGGTTTCCATGCGACAATGACTGTTGCTATGCAGGTTGCCATGCAGGTTGCTATGCAATAACGTCACAGCCACATTCCACGGTCGAAGCGAAAGCTAGGGTTCACATAGACCCTTCTGTCCGTGTCTAAATTGACTAAAAATGGCTCTTACAGCTTAGATAAGGTAAATATATATGTATTTGGATGTTTTTGAGGTATATAGTAAAAATAAAAAGTTATTGTCTTTTAAAGCTAGACCTAACAATGATGGATTCAACCAGTACCATGCACAGCATGTCAAATATGGAAGGACTATTAATAGTCTGACATGGCCAACTATGTATATGAAAATGTAATATATCTACATGATATTACTATTCTATGAGTACCTATCAAATATCATTTATTGCAAACAACTTTTATAGCATCAATCAAAATTGGTTTTGTATATCTATAAATGTTAGTATAATAATTTAGGGTCCTAAGGGCCATTGTCTCAAATATGATGTACACTTCATTTTAGAGCAGGCAACTTGTTATCGTGAACTCAGAGTGTGTTATTGTGACCGAGTATGACAGTCTCTGTCCAAACATGGTCTGAACTTGGGTATCCGTGAACACCGCTATCACAGCCACAGTTCTGCAGTGGAACAATAGAAAAGGATGAAACTTAACCTATTTAGAAGTAGATTCAGTCTGAAGCAGGATATCAAACAGGATTCAAAACCAGATGACAGGAACAAGGCCGGACTTGTATGATTATACATTATTTATATAGACGCAGTATGATTTACACTCACCACATCGCCACTGACATGAGAACCATGCTCAATGATATTGAGGCCTGATCTCTCAACTTAGATTTAACACAGCATTGATAAATGATTTAATCATGTCGGGAAATTTCC
The DNA here is from genome assembly GCA_950022655.1 of Alentia gelatinosa. Taxonomy (NCBI): domain Eukaryota; kingdom Metazoa; phylum Annelida; class Polychaeta; order Phyllodocida; family Polynoidae; genus Alentia; species Alentia gelatinosa. Next base: position 3,807,645 of record OX465581.1, on the reverse strand, counting down.
AATTCACAATTTTCTTCTCTGGCCTCCTCCTTGTCTGTATACACAGAGGAAAGTCTGACACCTCAACAGAAGACAGTAGACAAGCGGCCAACCTTCAACAGGAATTCAACACCCTCAAGAAGTGCATTTCAGAGAGTGGGGAGGCAAGCTTTGATGGTCAATCAACTGTCGTGGGACGACTTGACCGCATGGAAACCCTGATTTCAGTGAGTAGTTGATCAAGTCTATGAATATCTATACATGTTCATCAAGGGTGTCACAAATTTCTTTAATACATTGATATAATCCTTCAAAATTTGTATAAACACATCTCTATTGTACTTATGTCGATGTTTGTTCAATAAGATCTGTACATATATGGGACACCACTGGAATTTTAGAATTTTTCATTTGTCCATCAATAGATATTCCCTTTTTATGTCAATTTTGATTATCAAGGTTTTTCCAAACTTTAATCTTTTATTGGTTAATTGATAACCAATCGTGTTTCTTAAGTTACTGAGATTTTAGCCTTCATACACCTACTTTCCTTGGACTTGAGCTGAAACGGGGAAAGGGAGTAGAAAGAAGAATATTGAGAGTGGTGATGCAGAGATGTATGTAGGGTAGGTGCATAATGTTTCCTGGCGGCTGCCATTTCACCACCAAGTATGTGCTCTTCACTGCTGGGGCTGAAAAAATATGTTTTTCAAAATGGCAACAGCAAATATAAGTAAGTGATATTTTTGTCTTAAGATCTGGAGTTTTTTTTTAACTTATCGTTATAAATGTTACTGATACTTGTCAGCCCTAAGGAGGCTAAGGGTTTCAAACTCAAATTCGCTAAATTTTTCTATAAATATATATGGGGAGATATCTTATATCCCTATTGAGATTCTTAAGGTCTGTAAGTCATGTAAAGGTGAAACATATAAGATCAGAAATGACCAAAACCTTTCCTATCTGCGTGTCCTATTCTGATTGCTATCCCTTATATTTGGTATCCAATCTAGCATAGGAAAATCATCCCCTGAATCAGACAACCAACATATGAACAGCCATCAGAATTTGACACCATCATTAAATCTGATTTTCGTTATGGGAACCAACCCACATCTTATTCCTTAATCCATTGCAGGATTTAGTTGAACAAAGTTTTTTCCAACCAAATCCTGCAATGGATTAAGGAACGAGAAAATTACAAAAAACTTGATCCACAATGTGAATACACTAGGGTGACACACGTAGAGAGAAACAACAAAAATGGACAGGCTACCTGATCCTTTTTCTAGCCACAAGCGCAAGAAAAAAAGACCACAGAACACGCTATCGCAAATTGCCTGACGAGATCTGAAATAGTTGAAACCACGCACCCTTATGTAAGAGAGAGAAAAGTAGGTCACGTTACATAACAAAATGTACCAGACCCACCAAACGCTGCCTTATGAAAAAAAACCATCAAAGCTGGCAAACAACTCACAAGCCAATTGCTGAGAACATGCTCTGCAAAAAAATGGGCTCAAACAAATGAACCCTAAGTGAGCGGGAATATTTTTTTCTCAAAAACCCATCCCCCCTCAGGTGTTAAAATGCCCAGCCCCACCACCAAAACCAGGTGGCGGCAAAACTGGACCAATACAAACCGAGCTGTCTGCATGGACAGGCGCTCGACCAATCACAGCAGCGCTAACAGGGCAGGTAGACGATGCGGGTAAAATAAACCCGTGCACACACCCGGTTTCTCTCACAGTGGTTCCGAGCGGTAGAGTGGAAGTACGCAACGTCTACATACAACCATCCCACATCTTAGACTGGCCTGTTTCAAAAGTGATTCTCTGTATTCCCTTTATTTGACCATATTAGCAGGGTGACTCACCTTTGGTGATATGGCTTTGAAGAGACTGAGTTTCCTATAGTGTAGGCCAAAATTGCTAAACCAATTTATAGTATAAAACTTTCCCTAGGACCCACCTCATCCAACTCTTTTACTATCTTAAGGTAGACACATTTCATATATGAGGCGACCTTTGTTTTCTCAGATGTTGTTGCTAAAGGATGACATAACGAACATAAGAACAGACCAGGAGGATGTGAAGAAACACCTTCTGAGACGTCTTCAGGCCATGGAGGAGAAAGTGGAGTGGTGCATGACTGGTGGGCAGGAAGGTGTACATCCGCTCGGTGCCCGTCTCTCCAAAATAGAGAACATACTTATGGTAGAAACTTGTTTAGATCTCTTAAGAGCACTTAAGTGCATTTATGCTGGCGAGAAACAGTTATTTCAATAGTCATTATTCCAAATTGTGTGGATATCTGAAGTACAGAGAAGTGCAATTTGTTTACTGTGAAATACTAATTTTAACAAAGGACTTTTTCAAAACAGCAACAAATAGTGCATACCATTCAACTCCCACATTATATCTAGATGAAAATGGACTATTAGCATGTATGATCTCAAACATAATTGATTCATTAGTGCCATGTTTATATACATATTTGATATGACCTTTTTTCTATCTTTGTTTGGTCGAAAATCACGAAATGGCAGCAACTGGGCTATATTTTGAATATCTAAAAAAATCCTTCTTGGAAATTAGTTTCAGTTTCAATAGTTTTCACACGTCTAGGGAATTGTATGGCACAGTCCAGAACCTTAAAACCACACCTAACTCCAATATTTATTAAAATATCGCAAAAAAAGTGAGGGCGTCACGTCACGACATCAGCATAAAATTGTGCATAAAATAAAATAAAAAAGTGGCAGAATGCAATGAGTTTCACTTTTTTTAATGACTCACTTCTATGCATCTTCCCACCATAAAATGATAAGCCTAAATAGCTTCCTTCATACTGAACTCAATTTGTGCTATTTTGGTGTAGTTTGGGCAGTCACGTTGCGACACCCACTAAACTATTAATAGTTCCAGTTCCCTATGATATTAGTAATAGTTCTTTTGTGATATCAAAGGGTAGATATATACCTACACATTGGCGAGGGGGTCGTAACGTGACGTTTTTATTTTCATATTAGCCCTGTGCTAAAGCTAATTATGCTAGTTAGCGTTCCCAACTTTGCACATGAGTCCTCTTACATATAGAGATGATATTTGCAAAAGGAATTAATGATCCTCTCAGATTTGATTTTTTGGGTAGTTGCTGCTATTTCGTGATTTTCGACCGTTTATGTTTTAAATGTTATTACCATTACAACCTTGATGTCCCCTCCGCCAGCTTGCTAAATAAATATCTTCTCACAACTCAGAAATGTGAAATTATACCCATTTTGTTATTAAAGGATCAGTTCAGGGACTTCAAACCCCCCGAAGAACGCAGCCTCGCTCAGGAACGAAAAGGTAAATATAACATATCTATAATTAATATATTATACATTCACACATAGACAGACTGTTTCATGATTAAAAATTTGTTTTTCTATGAGCAAAACAGCAACTTGTTCTCTTCTCGAGTGCTTTCTTCTAAAGTACTGCTTGAGACATCTTGAAATTATATCTTTTAGTAAGACAATCTGATAAGCATAAAAATGTGTATGATAATCATTTTACCATCATAGTTCACAGGGACTGCAAAGCTGCCTTTGAGGATGGATGGAAAATATCAGGTGTTTATAGGATTCGGCCAAATGGCACCACTGAGATGGATGTTTACTGTGACCAAGTCCTGGATGGAGGTGGATGGATTGTTAGTATCTTCATAATAATAAGCAATAAGCACCATTACTTAATGATCCCCCCCTGGTGAAATAAAGAGAGAAGAGTGAGTTGGGAAACATAAGATTTATTGAGTATTGTGGATAAATTTTATGGATAAGATTTATAACAAGTACTTGAAAATAAGATTAATAAAGGTAAAATTGGTATGAAGTGATAAATTAATAGGTAATAAAATTGGTGTGATTGTATGATAATAAATATAAAATAGGGGTAAAAGGAGATGAATTGACATAAAAACAATTTTTTTATTTGGTGTTGGGTGGGTGGGTAAAAATTGATGAAGAATATGAGTATGTGTGTAATGGTGGGTATGTTGGAGAAGAAGGAAGCAGACAGGCTTTTGGGTAGTTTTAGTATGTTGGTGAGAATGTAGGTGGGAGTGGGGTAGAGGTTAGTGAGAGTGGTGGACACCAGGTGGGGGAGCAGCAATGAGGCAACCTGCCAAATACTTGGCATGCCTATCGCATTAAATTTCACATCCGTAACAGTAGAGTTTAACATAATAATTAATTAATCTTGACAACTCCTTATTTTAAACATACTCTCACAGAACTGTCTATTTTGCTATCTATCTACTAAATATGCATGCTACCCCTGCTTAAGAGGACACCCTCTGTACTGATCGAAGTGTCCTCTTATGTGGGTTGTTCCCTTAAAAGGAGTTAAATAAACTGAATAGAAATGTCTGTTCTGAGCAGAATCACCCCTCGAGTGGAGTGTCTCCTTAAATGGCGTATCTCAGATATGCGGTTTTACTGTATAGTAAAAGGACAAAGTTACTTTCACCAGGAGCACTGTTTTGTGAATGAGAATGTGCCGTTTGAGTAGACCTTCCCTACTTTTGATTTTTGTGATAATGATTTTCATGAAAGGTGTTCCAAAGGAGGCTGGATGGAAGTGTAGACTTCTATAGGAACTGGGCAGATTACAAAGCTGGGTTTGGTGATTTGAATGGAGAATTCTGGCTGGGAAACAACAACTTGCATCAGCTTACAAAAGGCCACGATCATCAACTGAAGTTTGAGCTCCAAAGTCCAGGAGGGGAATATGCCTACGCAGACTACACAGGGTTCTTTGTCGATGATGAAACCCAGAACTACAAAGTCCATGTACATGGTTTTTCTGGTGCTGCACCACCTGGTGAGTAAATTATTATTTTTTTATCATCATTGTTCATTCATAATTTTCCTTTAAATTATCATTTAAAGCATATTACCGGTAAGTAAATAGACTATTATACACAATGTCCACTGAGTTCTCAATGCACTACCATGCATTACAATATGCTCCCAAACTGCTCACAATGTAAATCCTGTATAGTATGGCGCCTACAACAATCAAACATGTTTGATTGTCATAATGTTTGGTGTGCATCAGTAGTACATTTGTCCAGGAAAATGTTAATTATCAAACAGAAAATAATGAAATTTGTAGTATGCATAATTTTGCACTGCAAATGTTGTCTCATTTGGGTAAAGATAAAGGTTTCAAATCCATGATTTCATAGGTCTTAACGTCTGAACATTATGATATAGCTTTGTATATACTGGTAAGAAATTAGTAATAACCTGCATTACCTCCTAAATTTTAATGTATAATGTATTTCAATATAAAAATGCCACCTGAAAATTTGTACTACTGCAGTGATTGCATCATGGGGTGCATGGGAACCATGATCCTCTCTTTCATTTTTGTATTTATTATTGATTGGTGTGAGGCTTTTACACAGTCAACTTGATTAGATGCTTGTGAATTCCCCATTAATTTGCAAAGCCCTATTCATGAAGCACCATTTTATTGGCATAGACACAATACTTAAAGTGATCAATTTATTGGTACATTCTGAAATGTATTGCTCTTTTGGTCTTGTGTTTAATTGAGCATATCAAAATAAAGGAATGCTTTTTAAAATACTCCCAACTACTACTTTTCATACCTTCTGTCTTTGGTGACTCTTATATTTCTTTTTTTACAGGAGATTCCTTCACAAATCACAATGGGTATCAGTTCTCCACAAAAGATCGTGATAATGATATGTATTCAACAAGTTGTGCTCAAGTGTACTATGGAGGCTGGTGGTATGAGAAGTGTCATTGGTCCAACCTCAATGGTCTGTACGGTAATACAACATACGGCAAAGGTCTGACATGGTATTCATGGACAGGACTCTATGTCTCGATGTCTAGTACCAAGATGATGATCAGGAGAAAGAACTAACGCAATATTTGAGCTTATTATATATCCGGAGTCAATAATTGGTCAGGAATCAATGAATGCTTTATGTCTTTCTGTACTAGGCTTCTAGCCCTGATTTGTTGCATTTTTTCACCCAAAGTAAAGTTTATGCAGCCACAATTGTCATTAGTAAATTCAGCTAACCATGATTTTGATTTTGATTTATTTCTTTGATACACAGGAGGGACAATCTAGGAAAAGATAAATGATTTTGTGTAGTAAATAGAGTGACAAACATTATCCTTTCCTGGGATAAACCCTAAGGAGTCAATGGATGCTTACTATCATTACTAGTCATTCATTCCTGACTGGGTTTTTTTTTGTTCAAAATCTTTTATTGGTAGAATTGATTTACATTTGCTCCAATTGGTGATATATATCCACAAAGTCATGCCAATAAGAGAAACACCAAAGATATCAGCTCAGTTATGGCAGTAGCCGACGCTGGTTTTCAGTTGATATCCAATGAGACAGTTACAATGCTAGTGGTCTTCAATCCCATTATTTCTGCATTATATTTCAGATATTAACACAATATTTTAAAGGTAATACAGCCATATCGATTGATAAATTGGTCTACCATTGTAATATATTACATCCAATGGGGTAAAAGTTTCTTATGAAATTATAACAATTGTGAAATATAAAATATGAAATAAAGGTACAAATTATTTAGGTATGGACTCATACAATATCGTTTTGGGGAGTTTTTTAAACTCGGGGTATGATTCAGTTTGTGTATACCCTGCTTCTAGCCATGATTTGTATAATCTTTTCACGCCAAATAAAGTATATGCAGCTACGATAGTCAGAAGAGGATTCAAAATATTGTAACAGCATTACAAAAGACCATGTCACAGGCAGTGATTCATGTAATTACAACAATCATATAAATTTAAGTAAGTGGGGGGCATTCACTGGGTAACTCCACATGGCGCCACCTGACAGTTCTCTGAGACACTACATGTTCCACCACCTGACGCACATGTCACCCAGGATGAAAGCCAACATCAACCTAACAAGAAAGTCAGGTCCCACCCACCCACACTGAACTTTCCTGTTTTGTTTGTTCCTCAAGACCTCTTCCTAGGGCAAAGTTGACGCAAATGGAACTGTTTATACTCTTGCACACCCAGTTATACTTACAGTTGCATGTCACATGTTGATGTCTAATAATAAAGATTTCTAACTGCTGCCATGCCTCTCATCCAATTTATGATAATTTTCACTTACAGTTTTATGATTGGATTTCAACAAAACTTTTTTTATATAAAATACAGTAAATTGAAAAACAACAATATTGAATAATTCCACTTAGTGCATTCAGGTTACTTTATGACATCAAGTAAGTTTTTGATAATTTGCTACATGCATGCACAAACAATACATGAATGCATATAAGAAGGACAAAGACATGAATAATAGTAACAACAACATGCTAATATGTAATCAAGATGGTAGGGAAATCCCACTGCTACTTCCTAGGGAGAGGAGATAGATGCTTTTAATGAGAGCTATTCGAAGCATACATCTCATCTCAGATCTGAAAACAGTAGTTATCCAAGGGGACAGCATCACTAGGTCAGCTGCAAAGAAAATTTGCATATTCCAAGGCCTAAGAAGGAAAAATTCCTTGAGTTACCAATTTATATTGGCATATTAATCTGAAACTCTCTTGCTCAGGAGTTGTAACCAACATCTTCAAAAAGGTAGAATGAATGTCAGACAGAGCATGTGTAGTGCCTGAGAACACTACCACTAGTAACTCTATGTATGTACTTTTATTTATTTATTTTTTTTTTATTGCAAAAACTTAACGACTTACAATACTCGCATCTAACGAGGCGATCTTCCGTATAGAAGTCACAAAAGGTACATTATGACATATAAACACATTCACACAACGACACAAACATGAATATTTGTTAGAATACAGAGTATCATATTTCTCGTCCATTATACACCATCTTATATATCACAGATCTGTTAATCTGATGACTCACAATACTCTTTAAAGATCTATTGATCCAGTACTAGACGGATATCCATCTTTGTAATTTCCCGTTTCACTTTTTCCTTGAAACTGTCATTTCTATTTTCATTCTGACATTCAGCACTTAACTCATTCCAGATTTTGTTACCTACATAAAGCGGACTTTTCTTAAACTTTTCCGTGCGTGGCCTTTTTATATTCAACTTTACTTTATTCTTGCTTCTTGTGACACTCAAATTTCCCTCAGCATTACAGCTTCGAGCTGCTTGCTAAATCTTTTCCCGGTTTTGATTCGTTTGGCGCAATCAAATCATTTTGTGTCAGGCTAGCTGATAGGTCCACACTGCATAACAAACCTAGGGCCCTGTTTTTCAGTTGAGACGATCTTAAGTTGAGACTGTTTGAGGGTGAAAGTGATTTTCAGTTGAGATGAATTTAGGGGATCGTAACTTGAGACTAAGATAAGACCGTTTGGGGTGCTTTTGGTGTTTTTCAGTCGAGACGATCTCAGGTGATCTCAGGAGATCTCAAGTGAAAGGATCTCAACTTCGGTCTCATTTGAGACCATTTGATACTTGTCTTAACTTTTTTATCCGGTGCCAAAAACTTATTAAAATTACAAGATATTTAGAACCAAGTGTATTACTGAACAGGAAAACCTATACTCCAAATTTCATAGTTTTCTTGTTCTTATTATGACCATGAGAAACAATTGAAAATCAACATAAAAATGGAGGCACTGCACCACTCTGCTAGTTTGTGCAGAGTCTACTGTAACACTCAACGTCGGTCTAAAGTTGAGATCGGTCTCAAGTTATGTGCGTGAAACATATTCCTTAAATTGTAAGGCTAATAATCACCTTTATCCAGGAACATATCCTGTTTTTGGCAGTGATATTTGGATGTGTACTCACATTTTAAATTGTACTTATTTACTTTGCATACTGTTCTTGTCTCATAGTTAAGTCAAAGAAAGTATTGTTCACATTTTTCTTATCTGTATAGATTGTCAATTTTTCCATGTTATTTTTTCTGTCTGCCTTGAATCCTCAATTATGACACTGAGGCATACTGGAATTTATTGATTCACTTTTGATATCAGTTCGATAATTTTTCAAGTTTGATATGTATAGATGTTATAACAGATTATGACAAACGCTGAAAATTTATAACAGTCATTTACAGGTGGTTCCTGTAAGAAAAAATTTAAATGTCAGTTGTTGATTATTAACCTGAAAAATGAGTTTATATAATTCCAAAGGGAATTATGCCATATGAGGCATTACAGACTTTATGGCATATGAACTTGAAACGTGGTTGTGGGTGGGCGGGTTTAAAGACTCTTTGAAGCGGTGAGCGGCAGACTGGTTCTGCGGGTTGCCGCTAGGTGCTGTCTGTGTTGCCGCTGAATGCCGATAGGTGGAGTCTTGATCAGTCTGCCTTGGCAGAATTATAGCGAATTTCCAATTCACCTCAATTTTGATCGGCTGTATTAAACCCTGAGGCTATCGATAAGTTAGTGCGATTTGGAGGCTCCCCATCGCTTAAGCTGGTTACCTGCAGGAAGATCAGCATAGAACTCGACATCACTCCATACAGAGCGCTAGGGGTCTCAAGTTGAGATACGTTTAGCTGAGATCTCCTGTGGAGACTTGAGACAACGTCTGAAAAACACTTTCCGCCATTGATCTCAAATGCGGTCTCAGGGCCCTGTTTTTTAGTCACGACATCCTATATGTAAGACATCTTACAGCTGTCAGTGTACTATAGAGAAGACATCTTTGGGGATCGGCCAACGATTGTCCCTCCACGACACTTAGGCTGCAGCCAGGTGTGCTATAGTGACGACACTCTTAGGGTCACGTGGTTAAAAACGTCTTACAAAGTGTCTTAGACCTAAGACATCTAAGAAGATCAGCCGTACTGTACTGTGTACTCCACACCTTTCCCTCTCGACAATTCTCGGTTGATACAAAATTCTCATGGCAAAATGCTATTACCAGTCTCAAGGAAAAATGGCAAATTGGATTCACATGGGAAGATACACCTGGGACCTGTTTCACTAGTTTCGTGACATGTCTGTGACACCATACAGACATTGGGGTTGTCTAGTTTCGTGACAACACAAGTAGCTGCCCTTATGAAAAGACAGACCCAAACATAAGAATTAGACAAATCTACACATCATGGACCTGTTTCACTAGTTTTGTGACAAAAGTGTTAGACAGACATGAAAAGCGGCACCAACAGTGCAAGCAAGATCGGACTAAACAAAGTCTAATGTCCAGTTCTTATGAAACCGGACACACCATCTAGACGCCATCTAGACATGTCACGAAACTAGTGAAACAGGTCCCTGGTACATAATCTCAGACATAGTTACATTGAACACTCACCCTGGGACTCAATACCCTTACGGTGAAGGGTGTTTTAAACGGGATTCACACGGTGGGATCCATGTACCTCACAAAGTGTTTGTCTGAGACAAATCCTGTTGAGATTTGGTACTGGAACACAATCTCCTCGTGTGAATGACAGGGTTCCAATTTGCTGAGACAAGGAACAGAATCTCATGAGATTTTGACTTTAAACAGGTTTAAAATCTATAGGGACATTTTGGTGAGACAAATGGATCTGCTGCGACCATGTACCTGCCCTAGCCAATAGGAGGCCAGCAAGCATGATTACATGTTTGTAACACCCTTCACATCAAGGGTAATTGAGTCCCAAGTTGAGTGGTCACTGTGATTATGTCTGAGATTATGTACCAGGTGTGTCCTCCCATGTGAATCAAATTCGCCATTTTTCCTTGAGTCTGATAACAGTACTTAGTCACGAGAATTTCTTACCAAACGAGAATTGTCGGAGACTAGAGAAAAGGTGTGAAGTACACCAGTCTCAGGTACATGAGTCGTGTGAATCCCACTAAACAAGCATATATATAATCATGCTTCCTGGCCTATTGGCTAGGGCAGGTACATAGTCGCAGCAGGTCCATTTGTCTCACCAAAATGCCCCCATGAATTTCAAATGTGTTTAAACTTAGAATCTCATGAGATTCTGTACCTTGTTAGGGCTAAACGTCGCAGGGAAAATAACTTGTCCCAGGGAAATGGAACCCTACAATTCAGATGAGGAGATTGTGTTCGAGTACAGAATCTCAGCATGATTTGTATCAGACAAACACCTTGTAAGGTACATGAATCCCATCATGTGAATCCCACTTAACGTAGTGTAGCTCTGGTGGCCAGTGTAATTTGTTGCTAGACCTTATGGAGACGCTATCTGGTGGATGCTGGTCAAAGGAGGTGTGAAGTGCAGCGCCCCCTATCTTTTTGGCATGGACTCAAATGACAGCTGATGCAGATTCCTATGCGAAAATATAGCAAAAATAGGCTAACTAGTAACAGCTACTACATACAAACTGTTAGAGCTCTATCAAAAATCTTTTCAGATATTGATAGAGTGACATTTAATGTATTCCAAACCACAATAGAGCTCAATAGAGCTCCACTTTTTATGGCTGTTTGGTGTTGTGGAATACAGCCTTATTTCTCATAGGCTAGGGCTTGTGAGCCAAACACAGTCCATTGCCTAGAGCTCCTTCCCCTATGCTGTCATATTTGAAAGTGGCGCTCGAAGCCTGCCACAATCGCATATATGAGTCTGGTCGGTATAGGGGGCGCTGTGCTTCACGCCTCCTCTGAATGCTGGTCGTACTACCATGACACAGGTGTGAAGCCGGTCTCAAGAAAGTCAAATTAACAACAAAGCCAAATATTTCTAAACACAAAAACAACTGGCTTTTGAATCTGCTAGATAGATATCTAACGTTCATCCTTTCCTTGTCAGAAAAGTGCTCTTTTTTTTATTGGACAATAATATCTGTTTTCACAGTGGTGAAATATCAGCTTTTCTCATGCAGAGAACTGTGTGTGTATAGTAATGGACTCTTCTATTTTAAGGGGTGGAAGGTTGTAAAAAGTTACTCCTCTGTGTAACCCTTTAGTAAATTGAAGTACTTTTTCTCCACACTAGGTAGCACCACTGTATTTCTGACAGGGTTCCCATTTTTTTTAACCTTTTCCCACTTTTTAGGAGTTATGTGTGGTTTTTCTGCTGATTCCATTTGGTTTAATTGTAACACATATTTTATAGTTCGGCTTCAGAACTGTATGCACTGAAACCAGTTAAAGTCACATTGCCTCCTCTGGGGGTAAGGAGATCAGTAAACTACAGCCCTAAAATGTGTTTTCAGCAAGGGCAGAATGCGAAGTGTCAGAAGGATAAATAACTACAAAGTCAATTTTACAACAAATCAAAATATTTCTTAACACAATAACAATTGGCTTTTGTCTCTGCGAGATATATATCCAACTCTCATTCTTTCCTTGTAGCTTGTGAACGAGGCGGCCAATGCGACTATCGAGCAAGTGACTGAATCTAGCTGGGGTGGAGACCACCCTGGTATGAATATGTAAATTTTTCTTTCAGAACTTGACCGTGGTTGGTTAATTCAATCACATGATCAAACCCCTGCTTTTTCATTGGTTCCTGGACCAGACAGAGAGCAGCGGGAAAATTTATTAACCAATAAGGAGAGGTTTAATTTCCTTGTTACGGACTGCCTGTGGCAGTGGCTCCACCAAGGGTGGTGGCGGTTCCGTTTACAAAAATAAAGAAGAAAACTGCACTGGAAAATCTTTCCACAAATTGAATTCCCAGATAGGGTATTTCGAACCCCCACAGGGTTGAGACCACCATACAGGAAAGAAATTTCCCTCACTATCATTCTTTCCTTGTCAGGAAATTGCTTTTTTCCTACGGACAATAACCTTATCTCTGCATTCCATAGAGAATATATCGGTTACTCATAGCCCATGGTCAGGGGTGGTCATTGCCCCCACTGGCAGCCTCAAACAGAAGCTTATAATAATTTGCCACACACAAAAATTTAAAGTTCAGGAAAGTCTTAGTCATATCAAGATATTGAGAGATGAAAGTGGCTTTAAGATCTACTCTCACACTGCACGAAAACCACTATTTTATTCATATATATACGCCATCACGGAAGTGCATGTATTGGCTGAATATTGACTTGTTTTCATATATATGTATATATATACGCCCAGGCCTTATATACGAATGCGTCTTGGCTGTATTTCACACCCAGCGTATATGAGAGGAAATATCCTCTCCCCCCACCGCCTCCCGCCCGTTTGTGTTGGTAGAAATACAGGTGTCCTAAGTAGGAAGCCCTCCCTCCGTACCCCTCCCCCAACTCTCCCCGCCCGCTCTCAGTGAAGCCCTCTTCACTGGATGCTTATATACGCCTACAGATGAGGTGTATACATACGGGGAATTGGACGACCTTGTATACGCATAATACCTACTTAAATACGCTGTGTGCATCCATATGTAAAATAATGATGTTCGTGCAGTGTCAGCTTTATTTCCCCTTCAATTCAGTAATGCATGCTTATTACACAGTAACTATGCCCACTGTAGATATCCTGGAGAAAAAGGGAGCACTAGAGCTACTTTTTAAAGCTCAGAGAAACCCCTAATGTGGTTGGTTTTTGAAGTTCCTCTATCTATGTTAATCAGCATGTCATTTTGTGTTAGTCATTTTGTGAGTATAATCGACATTATGGGCAATAACTTTTCCTTTTCATCTAAATTGACTTTAAACTAAGATTTAAACTAATTTGACCTACTTCCACAACATACTGAATATGTTTGAAACTGAAATTGAATCTTATGTTTCTTCTTGGTTTATCATAAATGGGCTTTTAAATAGGATCATGGTAGTTAAAGAATAACAGTATGTGTCCCACAAATCTTACTGTTGTGTTACATGTGACTTGTCAGACTACTGAAATGTGAAGTTAACTCATACATCACACTTTGTTCAAAAGGCCTTATTGATGGACTGTTAAATAAATTTGAAGGTATAGTCTGTGTTACACCCCTAAAATGATGAGCATGTCTCTTTTTCCTAGAACATTAGTCTGATGATTTCAAAGTGTAAAGCACATTCCATAACTTATTAAGTGGATGGCCACTGTGTAAAACAAATTGAAAGGTATATCTTGTATCAAACTTAAAATGTAGACCCCATGAAAGGTCATTGTGATTTGATCTAAAGATTGATATGGTATTATTGAGGAATTTTTCTCGAACACGAGAGTCCCACACCCCACACGGAAAGCGGAAAGCGGACGAACCTCACACGAAGGAGAAAGTTTTTACCATTTTGATATGGTATTATGATAATATATCATTGAAATTCTAATAGGTTGGATTTTACATATCATTCTTCAAGCTTTTACAGGGTATATCAAATTTGTAATGCCACACATCTAAAGATTAGAACAATACGTCACCATCCTTGTCTTTGAAATATTGAACAGAACCATATTGTCCAGTATGACTCCCATACAAATTGAGAAAATGTAAAATGTAAATAGCCCTATTTGAACCATTGGGTGAGAACAAATTATTATGTCATCAGAATGAAAGAGCTATTTCCTTCTTTACCTTACTAAGAAATGGTTCTTGCTTTCTGCAAAATCTAAAGACAGACAAAAGAAATAGATATTGATCTCAACTTTCTATGATTATCTCTATGCTAGAAAAATTTCACATCCTCAATCTTTGTGGCCTTGTATTATACATCGGTAAATATTCCTGCAGATCACAAATATATAAACTAGATTAGACACTTTCTAATTATGTGGACAGAGTTCTCCTCAAATATACTTAGCCAATTTATGGGTAATGATATGATATCTATCAGGATACGAGAGCACATGACATAGTGCATGTCCGGATACATGTATACCATAGATAAGGAACTATATAATTTACACTGGTCACTACACAACTGACAACAGTGCCGAACATATGGATGCAAACGCCTGATATCTGTCTTTCTGAAGATATCAATGTGCAGTTCTTAATTTGTGGCATTTGTAATTTAATCATGTCAGGAAATTTCCGATTCATACTTTTCTTCTCTGGGCTCCTCCTTGTCTACATAGACAGAGGGATGGCAGAAACCTCAACAGAAGATACCAGACAAGCGGCCAACCTTCAGCATGAATTCAACACCCTTAAGAAGTGCATTTCAGAGAGCGGGGAGGCAAGCTTTGACGGTCAATCAACTGTGGCGGGACGGCTTGACCGCATGGAAACCCTGATTTCAGTGAGAACTAGTTACATTTTACAAAACTATAATCTGCCTAAAGAGCATAAGCTATTTAAATCCCTAATGCTTGTACACGATCCTTTCCAGGGAGTGTACATTTGGGGCCATGTATGTACTATCCATGTAAGGAAACACCATGTATATGCTGTAACTTTCTGTGCAGTGGGTTCATGCTTATTCTTACTTTTCTTTCTTCTTTTCTTTACATTCAAAGTTAGACCTCCAGTCTATGGGCCAAAGCCTCCTGCATCCATGTATGTCTTATATATATATGTCTTCACATATATTTGACCATAAGACCTATGTGCCTTATGGATGTATAAGAAGAACACCAGAGGGACAAGGAGGAGAGACGAGTGAGAGGGCCACCTAGTGAGGAGTAAGAGAAACTTGAGGATAGACGGCAGGACATTAGATAAACCTCAAAATCTCTCTGGTCGCCACTCAGGTCAGACCTTTTTCAGAGTTTTTTTCTTATATATAATTTACCTATTCAGAGCCCTTAGAGGTTGTTTCAAATGAAGGAATATCAAAAGCATATACCACCAAAGCAAATATGAATTCCCCCTTTCTCTGTTGACACAGTTATATACTTACATAAATAAAGTGAATTCCCATACTCTCTGTATTTTTTTTGTTGTCTACTTAATCAATGGATTGAATTTAGACATATAGGTTCTAGACTACTGTTCTAGGGTATAGCATGAAGCAAAAAGTGGTTCTTTCACTGGTTTCTCTATTACCACCTGGAGTCTCATGTTGGTGTGTTATGGTTTAGCAGTGGTAAGCATTGAATCAAGTAGGTATACAGTGTACCCTACAAGGCTACACATTGGCAGTACTGCCCTCTGATTTATTCTACACGATCTTAGTTTATGCCCAAATGCTCAAATATCAAATGGTATCAGTAGAAAAGCTTCAGTGAGAAACTATATTTTGTTGTATGCCACTTGGTTTACTTTTGCAGGGTATCATTTGGATTGTAAACTTAAATTTCAAGATTGGCAATGAATTGATAGTATATTATGTAAACAAAACTTCTAGTATATTTCTAGTAGCAAAGGAATAATATTCTCATGGTGATTTACATGCACTTATTTATTAAAAAAATAGTCAACTTTCTCATAGACTGCCATATCCAGCCAAAAGCATGTTTTTTCTATTACACTGAAGAACTTCTTCAAATTTCGAACCTGGACCAATTTTGGTTAGAAGTGTGGGTTTGACCTTGGACTGTGGCAGGGAGTTTACTAAATGTTGTTGATGGCAATGACAATATATTTAAGTCATGAGTTTCTTAGATACTATCTACTATATTGATTTTCATAATAAAGGCAAATTTTGATGAAATACTCCATACTTATGTTAGAAACACCCTATATTCATCAAAATTATGATACTCATCCATAATTTCTTCTCAGATGCTGCTGCTAAAGGATGACATAACGAACATAAGAACAGACCAGGAGGATGTGAAGAAACACCTTCTGAGACGTCTTCAGGCTATGGAGGAGAAAGTGGAGTGGTGCATGACTGGTGGGCAGGAAGGTGTACATCCATTTGCTGCCCGTCTCTCTGGAATAGAGAACTTACTAATGGTAGAAATGTGTAAATCTCGCATAAATTTAGAAGGGCACATAAATGTACTTATATTCGTCTGAAACAATGTTTTGTTTAAACAGCCACAAAGGTAACAAAAAGAATTGACTAATCATTGAATAGAATGTGAGCTGCTCTGAAAACATTTCTGGTTGCACTAAAAGCATCAACACTGTACGAAAACCACTATTTTATTCATATATACGCCATCGCGGAAGTGCATGTATTGGCTGAATATTGACTTGTGTTCATATATATGTATGTATATACGCCCAGGCCTTATATACGGACGCGTCTTGGCTGTATTTCACACCCGGCATATATGAGAGGAAATATCGTCTCCCCCCACCACCTCCAGCCCCTTTGTGTTGGTAGAAGTCCAGGTGTCCTCAGTAGGAAGCCCTTCCCCCCGCCCCCCTCCCCCACCTCCCCCTGCCCGCTCTCAGTGAAGCCGTCTTCACTGGATGCTTATATACGCCTACAGATGACGTGTATACACACGGGGAATAGGACAACCTTGTATATGCAAAATACCTACTTTTATCCTACCCCTAATATAAAATCCCATAGGCTTAACATTGGGTTTCCGTATGCCATTCTGACTGGCATATGGAGTTTTATATGCCACTAGTGGCATACAGCATTGTTATCACGTAATATTCCAAAATCGAGGAGATAGGGTAGGATAAAATCAAAACCTGATTCGTTTTAATCTTGGTCACCGCATTCCACTCCTGAAGTTTTGGCTCCAGACTTCACTCGGCTTCGCCTCATGAAGTCACTTTGCCAAACTCCAGTCGTGGAATACGGTGGCCAAGATTAAACCTCATCCAGTTTTACGATAATATATGCCGGGCGCATTAACATGTAAGATGGTGGTTTTCAAGCAGTGCAATACATTTGTTTACTGACACTAAAAAGAATATTACGAGTTATATATGAAACAAGT
This sequence comes from Alentia gelatinosa, assembly GCA_950022655.1. Classification (NCBI taxonomy): domain Eukaryota; kingdom Metazoa; phylum Annelida; class Polychaeta; order Phyllodocida; family Polynoidae; genus Alentia; species Alentia gelatinosa. The sequence continues at coordinate 3,789,949 of OX465581.1, read as the reverse complement.
GCCTACTCAAATGTCATTTGAAAATCAACAATATATACACCCTTAAGAAAATCTAGACTTGTACGAGAACTCTCAACATCACATGATCAATACGAAGGAACTGAAATAGCTAATTACACATTCATAGCTGGATTTCGGGTAGTGTATTCATAGTTTGTGATATTCTAAAATCATGGAGACAGGGTAGGATAAATAATAAACCGACCTCGAATTAGCATTGTTAGATTTTTATACCACTCTGGTTAGGTGTGCTACTCACCATGTTCGGCTACTGCCTTGTGTAATAATTAGGTCTGCGGGGTGGACAGCAATTACTAATCTGTTCACCCTCTTGGTCGCCTCGCCTCCTCGTGGTGCAGACCAGATATGCTTGAACGCAAGCATAACAAAAGTGACCGGGGTTGGGAGTTAGCTCAGTGGTAGGTTTACTGCTATATTAAAGGCCAATCTTTCTCATACCATGTCTATGTGGTGTGGTGTACAGCCACCTTTTTCCTTCACTCCCAGCAGTGGTAGGTTTACTGCTATATTAAAGGCCAATCCTTCTCATACCATGTCTATGTGGTGTGGTGTACAGCCACCTTTCTCCTTTATTCCTAGCAGTGGTAGATTTACTGCTATATCAAAGGCCAATCCTTCTCATACCATGTCTATGTGGTGTGGGAAGTAAAGGAACTCTCACCTTGGTAAAGTGTAGGGGTACGATTTCTTCCTACATTCATCTCATAGATTCGGACAAATCCAAAGTGAGTCTAAATGAACCAATTGGACATTAAACTACCAAAACAAACAAATAAAAGTGCAATAATTCACAACCTGACCATCATGGCATAAAAGCTAGCAATGCTAACTCTCATTCAGTTTCTACTAACTATTCCTCCATTATATTTATAATGTATGATATTTGTATGTATGATCTCCTCTTAATTTGATTTATGTAATGCTCGTAAAGTACTATGAGTCAGTGAATATGTAATATCCATATTCTACCTTTTGTGTATCGATGATATATTTGGAATTGTGATAAATATTGAGAGAATAGCTAGGCACTTACAGTAACCTAGGCATGGTTATTATTTGATTCTTTAATACTTCAATTGATATTCATTTTGAATTGTATGCCTCAACTGAAGAACAACATGAGAAAGGCTATTACTAAAAATCATTGTTAGCATTTAGATCTTGATGCCTGTCACCTGATTACTTTTGATAACATCCCATAAATGAAAAGTGTGAAATGATTCCCATTTTGTTCTTTAAGGATCATTTCATGGACTTCAAGCCTCACGGAGAACGCAACGTTGTTAGGGAACGAAAAGGTAAATATCATGCATAGATGAATGAGGGATCGTTAGTTATGCTAATTTTTTTAGCAACATGGCAACTTGATTTCTATTGACACCACCAAAGTACTGCTTTAGACCTCTTGGCTTTAAGTAACTGCATCTTTTACTAAGAATGTCCGGTAATCATCATTATATGATCATAGTTCACAGGGACTGCAAAGCCGCTCTGGAGGATGGATGGGGCGCATCAGGTGTTTATAGGATTCGGCCAAATGGCACCACTGAGATGGATGTTTACTGTGACCAAGTTCTGGACGGAGGTGGATGGATTGTGAGTATCTTAATTTGATATATTCATGGCCAATAGGAACTAAATCAATTTTACACCCATAATGGTAGCATTAACATAATTCATTAATCCTAATAATTTTCAATCTCTGCCACACTCTCGAGCTCATATAAATCTACGTTATACAATGTGAAAGCACTAAATGTGCACCTTACCCTGACTATACTGATATCCTAAGGGAATGAAAGTGGTCAACTGAAACAGACTACTATTACATGACATCAATTCATGTAATAGTACTACTAGAAACCACTCAAAAGAAAGGCATGTCCTAAAATTTTTGGTGGCTCTACCTGGTAGTTTTTAGATATTGTCAATTGTCAGTAAAAACTGGTTTTGTGATTAATTTTAATGCCAAATCAGTGAATTCAATATTTTGTCCAATGTCTCCAAATCCAATAGGTAAAACAGTCCAATTTACAATAGCTTGATTTACATAGGATGTGCACTAAAATATTGCTGGCTTCAATTCACTCAAATCAAGTGCAGTGAACCTTACTTATTAGTACTTGAGTGTGTAGTACTACACATTAACTATATTCTGGGAAATGACATGGGTTTTACCGAGTGAAAAGAATTTTAGAATTTTGACACATTTTGGATCCACAAATATGGTTCTAACTATTGCTATCATAGAGTATAAATACATGATAATAAATATTTTCTATATACTATTCTGAAACCTGATATGATTAAAAACCTGACTTCCTGTCATTGACAAGCTGTATTTTTGCTCCTCGTGATAACGACTTTCATCCAAGGTTTTCCAAAGGAGGCTTGATGGAAGTGTGGACTTCTATAGGAACTGGGCTGATTACAAAGCTGGTTTTGGTGATTTGAGTGGAGAATTCTGGCTGGGAAACGACAACCTGCATCTGCTTACAAAAGGCCGCGATCATCAACTGAAGATTGAGCTGCATTTATCTGGAAGGGAGTATGGCTATGCAGACTATACTGGGTTCTTTGTTGATGATGAATCCCTGAACTACAAAGTCCATGTACAGGGCTTCTCTGGTGCCACACCACCTGGTCAGTTGATGAATATTTTGTCTCTAATGAGGAAATAGAATGATAAGACAAGAAATCAGCTTTGCTCTATTATAAATTATTTCAAAGTTAGCACTATCCAATAGGTTTATGTTGAAAAGTTCAATGAGAAAACTGCAATCCTGTTTAGTAATCCTCAGGTGCCAAATCCATGATTGCCAGATGAAATTCAATTGTCAGGGCACATGGGTGAGGTATCAGAGGAACCCAGGTACATACTTTTCTGATTAATTTAACTTATTAAAGCTGTAGGAGCCATTTAAAATCTAATCTATTGTGAGTCTTGACGTCAAGTTACATGAATCCTTTGCTGTTGCTACTTTTGGGATTCTCTGCATCCAAGTACAAATTGAATCTACTCTCAGACCCGATATTTGGTGTCACTATATAATTGTTTGCATGCCAATGCCTGAAGAGTGCATGAAAGAGAATATGATCTGATGGGGCTTGGCTGTACTTCTATGACTGAAGTACTATGATGACAGCAATAGATGAAGTTTTGCACAGCTTCTAAAGACCAGGGAGCTGTTTCAAAAGTCGGGGGGAGCTAAATGAGAGTACTCACTGCCAAAGCGAGAGCAAACAACTTGAAGCGTCTCTGTCAAGGTGGAGGTGTCGCTCGTTATTGGGTATTGGTAGCGGTTTTGCTGCCGCCTTGATTCAAAGTGCTGCTCACTGTTGCGGCCTCTCATTTTGAAATGCGACATGCTGCTTGTAAGACTTCACTCGACTTTTGAAACAGCTCCTAGGTTCTGTCAGCAGATCCAACTCCAAATGTGGTTCTGTATCGGCGTCATGACTCCGGGACCCACCTGATGGCCAGGTTAATTGGGAGTTAGGTTACGATGTGGAAAAATAGTACAACTATCACGGATACCGTTTTAATGAGTAGGCATTTATTATAGAACCGACGTTTCGACTAGTACATAGTCTTTTTCATGGTTATGCTATATTATAAATTTTGTCTTGAGGTACTCTGTGAGTGGTTTGTGTTGCTCATCTGCTCATTTGCTCGTGATCGGTTGGTTTTTGGTGTTGTCAGCAGCTGACGTGTTAGGTAGGAATTGATATCAACAAGGAGTTGTGGTTAACAATTTTATTAACAAGTAGTTGAGGTTCAGGTTACCAATAAATTATGTTGAATATATTATTTATCTGATTAAGTGTAGGAAATCACAGTTGTTTTAGATGATTAATTGGGAGTTATTCGTACATTAAGTGAGAACACAGAAATGATAGGGTTTCACAGGGTACTTGGGAGGATTATCAAAATATTCTCCATGCCTAACATGTATGAATAAAAGTGTGTTGTAAAAAATGTCACTTATGTACGATATATGATGATAATTACTACTAATATTTTGACCACATTCTGCTGTTTCCGCCATATATATTTTCCAAATTAATGAGTTTTATGATAGAGGCAAAACACTAAAAGAGCAATAGTGGTTTAATTTTTTATAAATGCATTTCCTATTCAGGTTCAATTTAATATGTTAAGAGTATCGAAATATGCAAATGTATGTAACTCTTTGTTTAGGTTTGTTTGTATGATAGGATGTCATTTTTCTAGGCTATAAACCTTTGGCTATTGTTGAATTTCGACTGTCGGTCCTTTTGTACATCTGAATTTACTTGTTTATAGGGAATTCCTTCACAGTCAATGGGTTTCAGTTCTCCACAAAAGATCGTGACAATGATGTGTACTCGACAAGTTGTGCTCATCTGTACTATGGTGGCTGGTGGTATGGTAAATGTCATGCATCCAACCTTAATGGCCTCTATGGTAACACAACTTATGCCAAAGGTCTGACATGGCATTCAATGGGAGGTTACTATACATCAATGTCTAGCACCAGGATGATGATCAGAAGAAATGTTTAACGGACATTTTTTGAGGATTTGCATCATCAAAGTCCAAAGCCTGGGCCCTGTTTTTCAGTCACGACATAATCGGCCAACGATATGCTGAGACATCTCTGCGATTGGAAGACAATTTGCAAGACACAAAATGGCGGCTGTGCTATAGACACAGTCTCAGTGCGGCGCGCTCGATCGCCGCTAAAAGTGTCTCAAGTATAGAACTGTCTCAGGTTCTATCAAACCTCACTGTGTGTATATAGAGGATTTCCCGTGCTTCCCATAAGACTTTAGAATTAAAATTTTAACATGAGTAGGGGATACATTTGACCTATAATCGTACCAAATATGAAGAAGATCGGCTTCTTCGTTCCGAAGTTATCGGCGTTTTAATTTCGTCATAGCAATCGTCTACTCTGGTGGCTAGTCACCCTCCCACCTCCGGATACGCAGTCAATGTCAAGGTCACTGCATAAATTAGCAGAGGTGTTGGAAAAAATACACTGGCCACCAGAGCAGATGATTGCTATGACGAAATTCAAACGCCGATAACTCCGAAACGGTGGGACCGATTTCTTCATATTTGGGAGGATTATAGGGTATATGTATCCCTTACTGGTGTTAAAATTTCATTGCTTAATTCTTACGGGAAGTGAAGTTGCGCATTCTGTACGACATGTCCATAGATGTCTTAGGTCTAAGACACTTTGGAAGACATTTTGAACCACGTGACCCTTAAGATGTCTTATCTATAGTACACCTGGCTGCAGCCTAAGTGCCATTGAGGGACAATCGTTGGCCGATCCCCAAAGAGGTCTTATCTATAGTACACTGACAGCTGTAAGATGTCTTACAAAGAGGATATCGTGACTAAAAAACAAGGCCCTGGATTATTAGGATTAGGACTAAAGCAACAAGAACTGCTGACGTCAGATGCAATAGAAAATGGAGCATGACTGTTGCCTGGTGAAGTATTAAGATACACTGGCAACCTGCCTAGCCTCGAATCCTATTCAGATTAAAAATTAAATGGGAATATTTTCATTGGTTATAACAGCATATGTATATCAACAGCAAAAGATGATTGATCATTGCTTATTGTACTTTGAGATTTGAGATCCTTCCACCCCTTACAAAATGAAGTTTCCACAGCTACAAAATTGATACAGGACACATTCCTGATGTTTTATTGTCAAGAGAGGGAGTGAAATTGGGCATTCAAAGAATAATGCCTCCAAGGTGTCAACATTCAAGAAGTGATATCTTCCAATCAAAACCAGAAATATGAATGGGATATGACAAGATATTGAAGAAGTATACCAATATTTGTATTTTAAAATGCTAACTATAAGTCTAAGTCAATTTGAGATTGTCTGATATTATGTGTCAAAAGCTTTGCTTTATAAGTTCATCTTGACTTTTTAATGATGATATTATGAATGGATTACAACAAAACAAATACATATACAATGAAAATTTAAATATATCAAAAATAAATGATTGAAATAACATCTGATTTGTGTGTTTTTTATTTAGCAAAACACATTTAATTACATCATGATTTCATGTAAATTCATGAAAATATTACCCTGATAAATCCAATAAGTATATTAGTGGTTTTGAGTTGGAGCCTCTGGGGGATATGGATCAAACATCCTCACTCCAGTTTAACCCTTTAAGGATGCATGATGCCTAAAGGCATCACCGTGCTAAAGACGCATGATGCCTGGAGGCATCACCGTGCTAAAGACGAATGATGCCTTGAGGAATCATTGTCCCAAAATTAAATAATGAGGCAATATTCATGAAATCTTCAGAAAATGTAGATATAACATCATATTTAGTATTTCTATTAAAAAGAAATTAGACATTTATGATTATGTATCATATTGCATGATTGCAAACTTGGATATCAGTTTGAGCTATTATGTGCCCGTCCTCTAGCCAGACAGACTGCCACCAGCACCCGTCCTTATGGGACTAGCTCAGCCCCATGCAGCCGTCCTTAAAGGGTTAATAACATTCTAAAAACAGAAAGGCAAGCTTGAGAGATTGAGATTGCTTTGTAATTTATTCTTTCGAGATCTACAGGTATAGCACAGTAAGCATTATAGAGTTATTCCTGTTGTTTGAGCTGTCAAATTAGGCAAATCTCAGGGACTACTTTCATGAGTGGCAAACACCTCATTTGTCGATGGGTTTTGTTTTGTCAAGGAGACCCATCTGCTTATTCCAGGATTCACTTTACAGTGGATTAGAGCTGAAGAAGAAACAGCTGGATTGTCTGTGAAGCTCATCCAACTCTTGCATTTTCCCTATTTACTATATTAATCAGTTACATCTGACCCATCTGACATCTGACAGATCCACTGTTGTGATGTATTATCTCACCCAAGATATTTTTTCTCCATAGACTTAACATTGGAAACTCGTATCTAACACCCATTAGATATTTAGGGAAAATATCCAATGGGGGATAATGTCACAAATGTTAGCCCATTGGTCAATATTAAGGGTGAGATAAATTCAGAAACCCATTCAAGTTTAGGGTCAGAGCTCGATCCCATCTCATTTGAATCACATAGCAATTCACGCGGCTTCGCCTTGTGAATTACTACGTGATTCAGACTCGATGGGATACGAGCTCAGACCCTAAACTTTCATGGGTTTCCTCTATATCAACTCCTGTTCCAGTATATCACATGACCAGGTTTGAGTAGCGATTAGTAAGTGCAAGCACCACCCAAGAAGGTCTAGTCAAAGAGGAACCAATAGTATCACATCACCCAATCCCTGGATGAAAGGAAAGAAGCAGTAGCTGGGAGAATAAAATTTTAGTGAATTTTAGGTATTTGATGTCGACCGTACTGGACGACATATTAATTAATATTAAAATGAAGTTATGTAATAAAATATATATGATAATTGACAGGTAGAGTATAAGTCAATTATGATTATGATAAGTATATGATATACAATATATATGTTAATTGTATGAGATACAATACATTGGTAATTTGTATACGGTAATAAAAATGGCCTATGTGAGAAGGGGGAAGAGAAAGAGAGGTCGTGGGTGGGTGGGACGAGAAAATACTGGAGTATGTGTGAACTGCAGTACAGGTGGAGCAGAAGTGAGACCGGGACTGGTGCCTGGGGTGCGCACCTGACTGCGCAGTACGTGTGAAAGCCACAAGGGGGCAGGAGGGGCGCTCGTGTCGCGCGTGAGAGGGGAACACCAGGGGGAGCAATGACCACCCCGGACCGAAGGCCATGGGTCACCCATGAGCTCAGATATGGAGATGAAAACGATTTTACTTGAGATTCAGATCACACCACTCTATTTCTAAAATCAATAATATGTGTTGACAAAGTCTTTTTATGAAGGGAGCGCAGTTGGTATAAACATGTGTCCTTGGTAAAAAAAAGTGGTCTTAAGTGCTGTTTGCTGGGACGATGTAGAACTTGTTACTTGTCCAAGTAGATATCTGGCAGCAGTGAGATATCTCACCCATGAGGTGAATTAAGTGACATTTTAGATAGCTATACTCTAGTGGTTTTTTGCTTGGGCATCAGAAACCTAGGTAGCAAGTTATTTCAGTATGACAAAGTAATCATATAAAATACCTTATTGGATTTTCTGGGACAGTAAAAGAAGATAATTACTCACGAGGACAAAAGCTGGAAAGAAATTCTTTTATTAATAATTTGTCTCATAGACTAATGGGTCTTAAGAGCATAACCTGTATTAATGCCACCTGGCATGGTATGAAAATTTCTTGACTCAAGGGTTTGAGATAAGAAAATTCTTAGGGCATAAAAAGGATACCCTACAGAGTAGGGAATTGTCTTTATGGTGAGGGAGGGTGGGTAGAATTCAGCATGAAGCGTCTCTTCAAGCTGCTGGGGAGCCCTCTAGCGGAGTGTCGATGTAGACTGGTTCCCTGCCCATATGAATAAGGGGCAGGTAACGGGTTCCACAGGCATGACCTTCAACCTTGGCTGGTGCCCGCCTGTGATTAGGGGATACCCCAGGAACCAGCCTAGTGGTTTGGCTGGTATCCGCTTGTCATACACCTAGTTCCGCCGAGCCCTCTAGCGGACTACCGGGGAACCAGGAGGCATTACCAATAATGCACTATAAAAATGGAACCCGTTACCTGGCCTATAGTCTAACTAGGCCAGGCTTCCAGGCTAAGTGTCGATGAAGCTATGTAGGCGCCATCTCGCTTGGTTGATGTGAATCGATAGGAATTTCTGCGCCATCTGTCGTGGTTGAGCTGAAACGATAGTAATGTTCAAGCACGTAGAAGGGGGCGTGGCATAGTTGTTTGTCCTCAGTAATTATATGTAAATTTCTCAATTATCCTCGATTCAGATTTGTTCAGCTAGAACATTATCATGTTGGGGTACCTCTAAATGATATGAGTGGGTTTGGGAAGTTTGAGTAAGCTCTAAAACTTAGAAATATTGTGGATTATATATCATGATGTTCTTAAATATGAAAGGTCTATGCTATGGATTAAAAGGATAGAATCATTATAATTTGAAACACTGCTTACATGTATTCTAAAGTATATGAACAATACATTTCCTTATCATTCGTCAAAATAATACTGTATTTTATAGCTAGAACTAACATTGATAAATTCAATATTTACGAAGTCAAATATGGAAGATCTATTAATAGTCTGACATGGCCAACTATGTATATGAAAATGTAATTACATATACATGATATTACTACTCTATGTGTACCTATCAAATATTGATTGATGAAACTCATTTTGTAGCATCTATCAAAATTGAGTTTGTATTTCTGTGTATGTTAGTAGATCATTTAATGGTGCTAATGGCCACTATATCAAATATGATGTACAGTTCATATTAGAGCAGGCAGCGTTTTCTGGATCTATGGATATGTGATCTTGTCATCGTGAACTCAGAGTGTGTTATTGTGACCGAGTATGACAGTCTCTGTCCAAACATAGTCTGAACTTGGGTATCCGTGAACACCGCTATCACAGCCACAGTTCTGCAGTGGAACAATAGAAAAGGATGAATCTTAACCCATTTAGAAATAGCTTTAGTCTGTAGCAGGATATCAAACAGGATTCAAAGCTAGATGACAAAAACTAGGCTGGACTTGTATGATTATGCATTTATATAGACGCAGTTTGATTTACACTCACCACATCGCCACTGACATGAGAACCATGCTCAATGATATTGAGGCCTGATCTCTCAACTTGGATTTAACACAGCATTGATAAATGATTTAATCATGTCAGGAAAATTCCAATTCACAATTTTCTTCTCTAGCCTCCTCCTTGTCTGCATACACAGAGGAAAGTCCGACACCTCAACAGAAGATACCAGACAAGCAGCCAACCTTCAACAGGAATTCAACACCCTCAAGAAGTGCATTTCAGAGAGCGGGGAGGCAAGCTTTGATGGTCACTCAACTGTGGCGGGAGGACTTGACCGTATGGAAACCCTGATTTCAGTGAGTAGTTGATTATGTCTATTAAGATTAATATATCTCAATCAAGGGAGTCACCAATTTCTGTCTTGAATACATCAATATTATCCTTCTCAGAGTTATTCAGGAGAAGTTTCAAAGGACAGATTTTGGAATTTCCTTGTATTCAATTTTGCCATACACATGGCCCATAAGCAGAAATGTCAAGCAACATATTGGTCATCATCATAATTATTCATAAAATATGTCAGCCACTTTCAAACCTGCCAGCAGAGGGTAAGGAGCTCATGAGAAAGGACTGTGTGAGGCTTCCAAGCCATAGCCTATGAGAAATAAGGCTGTATTCCACAATACCAAACAGCCATAAAACGTGGAGCTCTATTGAGCTCTATTGTGGTTTGGAGTACATTAGATATCACTCTATCAATATCTGAAAAGATTTTTGATAGAGGTCTAACAGTTTGTATGTAGTAGCTGTTACTAGTTAGCCTATTTTAGCATAGGAATCCATATTCAGCTGTCATTTGAGACCATGCCAAAACGATAGGGGGCGCTACGCTTCACACCTCCTCTGGTTGTCTATGGTGAGAAGGTCATGATCAAAGTTAGGGGAGGGAAGGAGGTCTGTTTCTATATATGCCTAAGGCAGTGGGAACTTTGAATACCAATAAATCAAATGGGATTTTTGCCTTAATGATCTAGAGTCATTTTTTACATCTAACTGAGAATTGTCAGGCCTATGGAGGCCAAAGGTTTCAGACCCCAAAAAATTACTATTTTAAGGTAACAAAGTTATAAGTTTGTTCCTATATATAAGGGACAGTGTTTATCCAATTTATAGTACAAAACTTTCCCTAGGACCCACCTCATCCAACTTTTTTAGTATTAAAAGGTAGACACATTTTGTGTATGGCATATTTTTCTCAGATGCTGCTGCTAAAGGATGACATAACGAACATAAGAACAGACCAGGAGGATGTGAAGAAACACCTTCTGAGACGTCTTCAGGCTATGGAGGAGAAAGTGGAGTGGTGCATGACTGGTGGGCAGGAAGGTGTACATCCGCTCGGTGCCCGTCTCTCCCAAATAGAGAACATACTTACTTTTTAAAAAAAAACATTTTTATTGGGTTCGATTCGTTGGTACAAGACCCCGATTTGCCATCGCTACCCTGTGACAGTGTTTCTTCAATAACTTTAGATCAACATAATACCACTTCGTCACTTGTATGTATATTGAAAGTATAACTAGACAACAGGTAAACAGATGACAATTAAATATGCTAGTAGATTAACTATAAGTGGTCAAAAATGACAACAATTATACAACATTTATGATACGGGTGAGAAATGATGACAGGTCATAGTCGTTTAGCATTGTCCTCTTCTATGTAATACTGGGATTGTATTCCTTATACATGTATACAAAGTTCCCTAATGGTTCACATTTATTATGCCTTGCTATATATAAACTTCTCATATCTTGTTTACATAGTTCATATAAAGCAACACCCACAGGGAATCCTGTCTTGATTCCTCGTCAGGTTAATGCTCAGTCTATAGAAGGTACTACCAGATTAGGATACGGTAGGAGCCTGCATAGATCTCTATCAAGCACTTAAGTACATTTAGGCTGGTTTGAAATAATTATTTCAATAGTTATTTTCCCAAGTTGTGTATATATCTGAAGTGCAGAAAAGCGCAATTTTGTTATCACAAAATAGTTACATTAACAAAAGACTTTTCAAAACAGGAACAAATAGTGCATACCATTCAACTCCCGCATTATATTAAGATGAGAATGGACTGTTAGCATGTATGATCTCAAACACAACTGATCCATTAGTGCCATGTGTATATATTCATCCATATCTGATATGACCTTTTACCTAACTTTGTGTATCTTTTAGAAATATTCATTTTGAGGTAGATATTTTTCAAAATAAGAAGAATAATATTGTAGTGGGACGGGAATCCAGCAGTGTTCGTTTGTTTCACGGAAGGTGGCGCGATATGCCGATCCTTACTGTGCAGTGATTCCGGACAACGTCGCACACGAGAGTGGCGCGGTGGAGACCGGGATTACGTAACGCTTAGTATATATACTCAGCGTTCACAGTAGGTCGACAGGCTGTCCTCGCGCGTCCCTTCTACGGAACGGATCCTTGGGCCCTCACTTTGCAGGCGGGTTCTTGTAACCTTCCTGGTGGTTAGGCTGATCTTCCGGATTGGCCTATCCAGCGTTACCTAGCACCCATGTGCTAGGGTACTGTACTTGTAGGGAAGATCTTCCAGATCTTTCCGGGAAGTAAGTGATTAATAAACATCCTTGTTTATTAAGTGACGTTGTTGTGTTATGTGTGAATAGGTCTGTGCAAACTAACCGAAAACCGAACCAACCTACGTAAGTGCGTAGGGTGGGATCCTGCCTGGAACTAGCGTTCCGGATTGGGGTCATCCAACCTGCTAGACAGGCGGCGACCACCACACTGGTGCCGTGACCAGGATCCCAGGTTGCTTGCACAACCCGGGATTCTCGGTAAATGCACGGATCTGGAATAAAAACCAGATCTAAGGCTGAACAGGAGAGTGAAGATGGGGAGGTAACTTCTCAACAAACTCTTCCGGCCCGGAATGACGACAAGTCTCCAAAACCAGAGGGAGGGGGTGAAACCCAGAAGTCTGGCAAGGAGAAATCTCGGAAGAGAACCGCCGCTCAGAATCTGAGTTCGACGGTCCTGAAGAGTTTCAGTCCGGCGGCCGACAGCCGACATGGCCCCGCAAGGGATCTGGAGGGACTCAGTAAAATTGGGTCTCAGACAGATAGTCCCGGAGAGTCTAGTACTCCCCGGAATAGGTCGGAAAATACCTTAAGGGTATCTTCCGAGGAAGTTCCTGTAGGTTTCCTTGGACCCGAACTCTTAGCCGAGTTTGATAGGGAAAGGGAAGCCAGAGACATGTGTCGGGAACTAGAAGCTCGAAACCGTGAGATCGCCGAGAAGGTAGCCCAAAGGCACCATAACTTGGAAGAACTCTCGGTTCGCGAGATTGAGACTCTAGAAAAAATCGAGCGTTTGGACCAACATGTACAATACATGAAGGACCAAGTTCGACTAGGATGCCTATGTCCCAAGCTGGCTGGAGTAATGTGAGAGATCATCTATATTCCCCACCAGGAAGAATAGAGGATCCAGAGAAGACCCCTAACAGATTCATATCTGGAACAAAGGGTGTAAAGACTCCTTTGGTTAGCTTCCGGCTACCCTCTGAGTCAAGAATGGGTTCTCCGAGTTCCGAACGTACTAGTAAAGCTATAGCTGAACTAGGGTTCAACTCGTTCAACCAAGTCCGGGAACAGGATCGGATCTTTAACTTGTCAATGGCGAGAGCTGACAAGGTTCCGATGATGCGCCCAGAGAACGCAGCCAGAAAAAACGCTGTCATTCCAAAACCTTACGGGAAAGGAATGGAGTGGGAACACTGGTTCGCGGGATTTTGTGAGGACATACAATGTAATGGCTGGAATAAAGTCGATGCATTGCCATACCTCAAAAGAGCGTTGCGAGATGGACCCGGGGAAGCTGCACTTCGCGCTTTTCGCCGTTCCGGTGGTACGGAATGGGATGAGTTAGTGGAGGTAGCCTCATACTACTGTGGTCAGTTGGTAACGCTGAACCCCCGTTCCACTTTTTTAAAGAGGATCCAGGGAAAAGAGGAGACAACTCGCGCCTATGGGCTAGCTTTGCAACAAATGTTGTTAGAGGTTTACCCAGGGACGGGATTAGATTCTCCTGCGCTGCATGAAGATCTACAAACTCAGTTTGTAAAAGGACTTCGAGATGATGACGTGAGAGCGGAAGTCATCTCTAAATGGGAGCCCGGTATGAACTTCATGCAGGTATTGCGAATAGTAGATGCCTATGAACAACGGTGTATACTATTCGGAAAATATGCTAATCCCGGGAAAACTTCTCGGGTAAAGATAGTGGGTTCTACTTGGTCACAAGTAGAGGAAGATACCTACGAGTGTCAGGAAGCGGAAATAGAGGATATACTCTCTAATGTCTGCTCGATGGTACTCGGAAGAGGAGGCTTCAATAGACGGGGACGTGGAAGAGGTCGAACCCCTAGCTTTGGAAGGAACAGCGATGTACCTTCTGTGGCAGAGGCAAAACCAATAACCTCTGATCCTGAAGGAAATTCCTCAGAGGTTAAGAAGTTGTTGACCAAAATCAATGAAAGACTGAATCAGGTGGAGAAAAACCAGCTGGATGTCCGACCTTGTTGGCGGTGCAACAAAATGGGACATATCTCTCCAGATTGTCCAGAAACCCGGAACGTTACTACGGTGGAAACATCTCGTAGTCTGCCTGCGTTGATGGTTGCCTCTCAGAGTGAACCGGAAAACAAAGGAGGGCTGTAGCGAGTGGCAACACTGCGGTCCAGGAAGGAAAGTGCCAGGAAACACAAACCTGTGAGATGTATAAGGAGGAAAATATTTCCAACTTACCAGAAAAGGGGAAGATACAAAATACGGTCGCAACGATTTGTAGTAAGTATCTTTCACCCGGGCATCCTTGTCTGCAATGGCTTTGTCAACGCGGATGGGATCTTGGAACCTTAGATGGAATCTCACGGTTTATAAGACAAACGTCCCCTTTGGGAGGACGTCGTTGGTATGTGCCGGCTAGAATTCAAGGAAGAAAAGTGGATCTATTGTTGGATACTGGTGCTAGTCGCTCTGTGTTAAACAACGGACTCTATCAGTCTCTTGGATTTGCGCAGGAATGTCATGTTCCTGGAGCCTCGGCAAAAGCTGCTAATGGTACTCATATGAGGTGCTATGGTAGTGTGATTATTCCAGTCTCAATAGGTAACACTGAATTCGTATGGGGTCCCATACTCAGTGATATCGAAGAAAGTGGAATATTAGGCGTAGATTTTCTCACCCTCTATGGAGGCTCTGTAGATCTACCCGATGGCACTCTCCGACTCAAATTTCCTGAGTTAATGGAGGTGGAATGTAGTTGTCGACGGATCTCTTCATTGATTTCTGTCCGACAAGATGTGGGCATCCCCCCCCAGCAGATGGTTAATGTCCTGATAGCTGGGGAAGGTGACTTACCACGTGGAGATGCACTTTTCGAGCCAGATCCAGAACTGTTTTCTAAAAAAGGAATACAGGCCTGGGATACCCTGATCGGAAGTGCCAGAGAAGGATCAATTCCTATAAGTAATCATACCTCCGGGTTGATTAAATTAAGGAAGGGTGATACATTGGGCTGGGTAACTCTAGCTCATGTGGATGGCCTAGTGGACTCCAGTCCACAGGGAATCACACCTATTCCCGTTTCCGAAATAACCGGGGAAGATGGACAATCTAAACTGGAAAGGTCGGACTTAATAGGAAATGAAGAAGTGCGGGTTAGTGCTATCGATACAGGAACGGGATCCCTTCCAGTTCCGAGTCCATTGCACGAAACTCTGGAAACTTTAGTTCAGACGACAGACGCACTAAACAGTGGGGAACGACATGAACTAAGGATTCTTTTGAAAAAGATGGAGTCAATCTTTACTCGACCTGGAGATCCCTTGGGGAGAACGGATCGAGTAGAACACACGATTGACACTGAAGGTCATCAACCTTTCCGCCTTCCTTATCGACGGCTACCTCCGGTAAAACGGGAAGCTTTAGAAGAGGAAGTAGGGAAAATGATGGACCAGAAAGTAATCATCCCCAGTGCAAGTCCTTGGGCTAGTCCAGTGGTAATGGTTACTAAAAAGGATGGTACTTGCCGATTCTGTATTGATTACAGAAAATTGAATGGTATCACCCGGAAGAATGCCTACCCAATACCCCGGATCGATGAGAGTCTCGACTCTCTGGGAGGGAACCAGTGGTTTTGTACTCTGGATCTCCAGTCTGGATATTGGCAGGTAAAGATGAACAGTGGCGATCAGTCTAAAACGGCGTTCACCACTCATCAAGGGCTTTACGAGTTCACAGTAATGCCATTTGGCCTCTGTAACGCTCCTGCAACTTTCAAATCCATGATGGATCAGATGTTGCGGGGTCTACAGTGGAAAAAGTGTTTGGTTTATCTAGACGACATAATCATCTCCGGAAAGAATTATGTTGAATGTTTAGAAAACCTGAGAGAGGTATTTGAGCGTATTCAATCTTATGGGTTGAAACTCAAACCTCAAAAATGTAAGCTGTTTCGCAAATCTGTGGAATACTTAGGACGGATAGTTTCCGGAAATGGAATCCGGGCAGATCCTTCTAAGTTGGAGGTAGTGGCTAATTGGCCACGCCCCCAGAATATAAAAGACATAAGGTCTTTCCTAGGATTTTGTTCGTATTACCGCGACTTTATCCCGGGTTTTTCTGAAATTGCACACCCTATGCAACAGTATGTAGTACTAGATAAGCCAGGGAAGCAAAAAGAGATCCAATGGACTCCGGAAGCTGAACACGCTTTTCTGGGACTAAAAAGAAAGTTTACGGAGACCCCCGTATTGAAATACCCTCTAGCCCAGGGTCGGTTCATTCTCGACACTGACGCTAGTAATGAGAGTATTGGAGCGGCTTTGTCTCAGATACAAGATGGTATAGAAGTTCCAATAGCTTTTGCCAGCAACAGCTTAAGTAAAAGTCAGCGGAACTACTGTACTACTAAGAGGGAACTCTTAGCGGTTGTGGTGTATGTAAGAAAATATCGACACTTCTTAGCAGGTGGAGATTTCATCCTACGTACTGACCATTCTTCTCTCAAATGGCTCTTTAACTTTAAAGACGCCGAGGGAATGATTGGAAGATGGCTGGCAGCTCTCTCCGAATTCGGGTTGACTAACTGCCAGATTGAACACCGGGCTGGAAAGTCACACATTAATGCGGATTGTCTCTCAAGGAGACCAGTGCGGAAATGTGGACGACCAGATTGCCGGGATTGTGGCGAGCATAGAGCAGTCATAGCTACTCTACGTTCCCAGAAAGTGAAGCCGCCATTAAACTATCAGTGGACACTAGAACAGATTAAGGAAAGTCAACAGGCTGACCCAGATTTGTTCCGGTTAACTAAACTGATAGCTAATGGACTCCATAGGCCTACAGGACCCGAGATCTCGCCTGAAAACCGAGAATTTCGGAATCTATGTGGTCAATGGAAGGAGCTAGAGGTCCGTGATGGAGTATTATATCGATGGAGAACCACATTGCAACCACTTAAACGTGCTCTACAACTAGTGGTCCCTCGAGAATTACGATCCGGACTAATGACCCTATGTCATGAACATAGGAGTGCAGCTCATCTAGGACGGAAAAGAACGGTAGCCAGAATAAGGCGTCGTTACTACTGGCCTGGAATGGGTGCAGATATTCGAAGATGGATATCTGGATGTTCCATATGTAGCAAAGTCAAACCCGGGGTAGGACTCGGAAAGATGCCGTTACAACAGGAACTGTTTGGTGTCAGGTTTGCCAGAATCACTCTAGATATCATATCTGGTATCGACGAGTCAGAGGAAGGAAATACCTGTATGATGGTGGTGATGGATTATTACACAAAATATGTGCAGATCTATCCCATGAAAAATCACAAAGCTGCCACGTGTGTGGAAGCTTTAGTGAAAAACTGGATGTTGCCTTTTGGAACTCCGAGCGTACTACATTCCGACCAAGGAAGGGAATTTGAATCCCAGATCTGGAAAGAAATGTGTAGGATACTCGAGATTAAAAAGACACATACGAATCCATATCGTCCCCAATCAGATGGTATGGTAGAGAGATTCAACCGGACATTGATCCAGTGTCTTCGGACCCTGGTAGATGAAAATCGGAAGAATTGGGATGAATTAGCACCATTTATAGCTCACGCATATAATGGGACCATTCATTCAAGCACGGGGTGTTCACCTAATTTACTCGTCTTTGGCGAGGAAATAGTAATGCCCGCGGACATAGTCTATGGGGTTCCTGGAATGTCTACGGATGATCCTTGTCCCATAGGATTTGTCGAAAAACTCAGAGAACGTTTTGTAGAGGGATATTACCTTGCGAGACGAAATCTGACGAAAGCAGCAGAGTGGCAAAAGACTGGACATGACGTCAATCTTAAACCACGTAAGTTCCGAGTAGGAGACCGGGTTGTACGATACCACACTCCGTTGGTAAATGTAAAACTCGCTCCTAACTGGGACGGACCATTCAGAATTGTTCAATTATTGTCAGAAATGACAGTAGTGATAGAAGACAAATGGTCAAGAAGGCGTTATAAATCCCATGTAGCTCGTTTACGACTATGGGAAGGAAAGCGTGAATGTTCCGACTTTGAAGTTTCACACCCTGCTACA
The DNA here is from genome assembly GCA_950022655.1 of Alentia gelatinosa. Lineage (NCBI taxonomy): Eukaryota > Metazoa > Annelida > Polychaeta > Phyllodocida > Polynoidae > Alentia > Alentia gelatinosa. The sequence continues at coordinate 3,771,574 of OX465581.1, read as the reverse complement.
AAGCGAGATGTGTCACTGAACACGGGTCCTACTGGGAAACCAGGGAGGTCCCGGGTTCAAAGAGCCGGGAAGCCGGGCGTCAAACCCCCGTCAACACGGCGGAGGCAGACCCCGATAGGGAAGTCCCGGTCAAAGGTTACCGGGGTTCCGAGTGGGTGCTCGCCTACACGGCGAAAACCGGGACGTCCGCGGAAGGTGATTCCTACTTACGCTAACCTAAAAAGGGAAGTGTGGGTAGAAGAAAAACCTGACACGGAAAAGTCTAAATTTGCTACAAATCGAGCCGTGTATAATAAACATGGTTCGAGATGTAGAATGGAGTCTAAAATAGACTCAAAACCCCACCACAGCTCTCGATTAAAATCGAAGGCTGTGGTTAACTACAAAGAGTAGTGGTGCCGGGGTTGTCGAAAACACAACGAGAAGCAATGGTACGAAATGTAGATCGTTGGTAGTCAGTGACATGTCGATTATACATGAATGTTGATCAAATAGTTACCTTAAAATCAGTCGTTATGTGCCGCAGCCCAGACGTTGCTCTAAGGGACCCCGTCGAGGACCCTCTAGAGGCTGCAGAATTGCCGAACGCTCTGAAAGGTCTGATCCATTTACATGGAAATTAGACAAGCCTCCCATACTATCAGCGAGATACACGACGGCGATAAGAATTCCCACACTACAGAGAACTCGGGGTGGAGCTCGAAAAGGGGTTTCCCCGGGTTCCGGAACCTGTGCTGGGTGATTGAAGGCGTGAACGAATCAAGTCGAGCGTAACGCTGACCTTTGGTTTCTTCACGCATGCGGTGTTGAGACGCTCAAGATGAGCCAGTCTCGACACGGTTGATTGGTTCGCGACAGTGAATCTAGGTCACTTAGGAGTATATAAGACCCTGTTTTTTCAGTAGTCTTCACTCTGTGATCGGAGTGGTGCCTAGCACCACAGGAGTCGAGCGGTAGCAGCATGGCTGACCGTGCCCCGTCTACGGAGGGTGAGCGCGAGCTCCCCTCACCCCTGCCCGGATCCTCAGCTTCGGCTGAGCGGGGGGCAGATCTTGACGATGATGCATTGCTCATCGGGTCAGATGATGGTGATTTTGACCTGGAAGGGTACGAGTCTGCGGACTCTGTTCTTCTTGGGGAAACCCGAGATGAACGACCCGGAAAGGGAAAAAGTCACACCGGGAAGAAGTCTGAGGCGGCCCCGGCCGCTAAGGGCTCTTCTGGTGCCCGTCCGAAGACGAGCTCAGTGAAAACTGAGGCCTCTGACTCGGATGTGTTTATGGCCGAAGGTTCTGAATCGGAGCGTGATACGCCGAGGCGAGGCCGAGCCCGCCCGCGTCGTCACTCTCCTCCGAAGTCCTCCGAAGAGATGGGTTCCAGGCATGAGGTTTCAACCCAGAGCCTGGAACAAATGTTAGCTGGGATCCCAGATCCCAAAACGCGTGCCATAGTACAGTCAATGTACCAAAATTGGACTCCACCCGGGGTGGAGCTGGTGGAAGCCGGGACCTTTTTGGCCCCGGGTCCGGTAGCAAAACCCAGAAAGTCTGAGGCTGGGACAGAGACGGCTATGGAGACTGATTCGTCAGTTGGGGACGACTCTGTAAAAGGGTCGTCCAGCAAAGGTGAGAAACCGGTGTCAACACCGGCTAAACCCGCGCCGGGGAAGTCTGTCAGTAAGACTGAGGTGTCAAAACCTCGGGAAGCTGACAAGACTGAGCCGCAGCTTTCGAAACAGAACCGGAAGCGACTCCGTCGTGCAGCCCGGAAACGGGCTGAGGCGGAGCTAGAAAGGACAGGAGGTCAGCCGGAATCACGTGACTCGGAAAAAGGGAAACCTCAAACCGGGAAGCGTGAGGAGTCGAAGGGGGCTGAGTCGAAAGGCTCGGACAAACCCGCGGCGCAGGCTGGACCTAGTGTGGCTGACGCTATACCGAGTACCCCAACAGGTGCCACAGGTGGCGGAGAGGTCAAGTGTTGGGGAACGGAGATGAACAAGGCTAAACCCCTGGTCCCATCCAACCCCGACAATGATGACGGTGATTTCCAACCTGGCGTAAAGCGGGCTGGGAAGAGAACGGTAGCTAGACAGATACCCGCCTCTTTGCTGGGCAAGACTTACACTTGCCTAGAAGATCTCCGTCATGGAAACCGACATTACATCCCCGATGGTGTCTGTTTAGATGGAACCTCAGATGATGAGGAGTGGCTAGTTGACAAGGGTTCTCCCAACGCCTGGTACATAGACCGGGTGAAAGGAGTTTCCCGAGTTAGCCGGCTGAAGTACGAGGATCAGGTCAAAGACCGGATCGCGTACGCATGGCACAAGTTTGGGAACGGCAATCATTGTGTCTTCTTGAGTTGCCATGGGAGGGACAAGAAATTGTCACCGACCTACGCGACTGAAGGTCGTTACGCTAGGCACCTCGTAGAGGTACACTTAGCCGAACGACCATGGCTACAGTGCCTTGGCAAGAAGGGTGGTTCTTGTCAGGCTGGGTGTGCCAGTTCCAGGCGTTCGTGTCTAGTCAGACACATTGCCCGGGAACACCGGACTGCTGGTGCTGCTGCTCGGGAACGGGTCATGAATCTGTGGCAGAGATTCGTTGACTTAGGTTCCGAGACTCAGAGAGGCAAACCGGAACCCGAGACTTGTGTGACAGACGGTCGACTGTTTAAGATCGGATGGAAGAAGAATCCTGGCTGGTTCGGGAGTCTGATGCTATCCGCGTCAAAACATCGACAAATGTCAAAAGAGTCGAGGAAGAAACGGTCCCTTAGCCGGGAACCGTCTCAAAAGTCCTCGAAGGCTAAACGACGGGTCAAGAAGCTGTCATCGTCCTCGTCCAGCGAGACTGACACTTCTGAGCGATCCAGTCGGAAGCCCAGAAAGAAATTGGCTCCGGGTAAGCCCACCATCGCTGACGTGGTGGAAGCTGCTTACCAGGTAGGGCCAAAGTTGTCTGGGGGATTGAAAGTCCTCTCAGACCTGAGTGAAGGAAACGTTCCAACGGCTTCAAAAGCCCGCGGACCCGTAGAAAAACCAGCTAGGACTCGTCCTAGCTCAAGTCTCTCGGGAGTTTCCCCGCTCAACAGAGGTGTTACCCAAGCACCCGGGAAAGTTGAGGAAGAAGAGGCCTTTCCGGCACTCCCTCCACCAGCCAACCCGGTTGTTGAGGTAAAGAAGAAACCAACGACACAACCACCCGTTGCGTCGAAGGTGACTTCCTCTCCCTGTGCGATGTCGGTTGAATACGTCCAACGGGCGGATCAGCTAGAGTCGCATATAGGTGGCACCTTGGAGGGCCGTGTCCGAACGGGCGCGCAGTCTCTCCATGAAGGCCTCGTTAAGGAGCTAGTGAACCTAGCCCGATTCGAGGTAAGAGAAGCCACGAAAGGCCTGGCTAAACAATACGCGTTGGACTTAGAGGACGCGCGTATTGCAAAAACCACGGCCCAGTCGAGGTTTGCCCGGGCAGAAGCCCAGACCCATCGCCAAGATGAACGTTGTCTTCGGCACTTGGGTATGTCGCTCTATGACATCGGTGACGACCCGCAAGCCCTTGAGGAAGCGTGGTTGGCCCGTCAAAGGAGCCGGGGAAGATTTCTTCAGTTCACTACGGAAGAATCAAACTCGACACGTCAGCAACTCGCTGGCATGTTGGGATGGTCACCCGTGGAAGAAACTTCCCAACAGGACACTACATCCATAGCGGCTCAGCCCATGGATGTGAGTGTAGATACTCCGCTGTCAGGACCCGGTCAGACCCCACAGGATCAGACTGAAGTCCTACAGCCGAGGAGGCCTCCCGCCGTGACACGGGCTGAAAATCAGCAAAGCCTTCCAGGGCTAAGCCGATAGATCAGCCCGAGGAACCAAGTGGGGCACTGGGGGTGAATGCCAACATCATCCCGTTGGAGTCTGGAATCTTTTTAGATACCGGACCAACCTCTCTACAGCAGTTGATGTCTCAGTTGCAGCCTACGTCTGCGCTGAGTCCACTGCGACCAGAGAGGACCGCCCTGGCAACGTCGGTTCCACCGACGGCTAGCGCACCAAGCCAGTCGGACCTTCTCGACCTCAGGATATCCTCCGACGAGGATGTTTAGGGGTTGACAATGACCGACTCGGCTGGTGCCTAACAAGCCGGGAAGACGCCGTCTAAACTCGGAACCGGCAGAGCCAACAACTCTCCTGGATCAGAAGTCAGACGGGTATGGGAAGTCCCGGGGAGGAAAATTTTTTTCCGACCTAGCTACTTCCAGAATGTGGCCTCCTAGCCAGAATTCTGCACTTTCTCGGCGAACCGCAAGGATCGCTGGGAGGGGTAGAGGGAAAGTTAGGAGTAACCAATAATAAGCGATCCTGGGTTGGGGCTGGGGAAAGTCAGTAAAATGACTTCCCTAAGGCACAACCCTGGTTTCAGACGGCTGAAGGTTCTCTCGATGGTCAGGCCCGTAATAGGCCCCCATCACGAAAATCTCCGGCCTGTGGTGGGGTACCAGGTAAGGAAGATTGTGCCTTTCGGGTATAGATCTGACTTACCAGGTCTGTGTCGGAAGTGAGTTCATTGACTCGATAGTGAGATAGTAGGCGTAACCCCTGATCTGATGGATTACGCCGGCTGTTTCTACCTTTGGTCGGTGATCGTAAGTTCTGAATCCGGCTTAGAATTGGGGCCTTAATTGGTACTCGATTCGAGCCGAGAAAAAAAATATGCCAGTATAGCTGGAGTCAAAATGAAAGAACACTGATACCACACACTCTTACCAGGTGGATGGAGAATTGTTTTGCCTTTTTGGCCGTTATTTCCGTATTCGGAAACTTTCAACTCGGAAGGTGTTTAGCGAGGCTAACCCTTCTCTACATATGGATGTCTTCCAACTTGAAGAACAGTGGGAAGCCCAGCACCCGTCGGCATCGGGCTGAATGTAGTAGGTCTGCTACGCCGATGGGCCAGCTGGGCTCGATACTTTAAGATGAGAAAGAGAACGACACTTCACTCGCCGGGAGCTAACAGAGGACTTCAACAAGATCCGGAACAGCTGGAGGCAGAGTGCTCGACAGGCCGGGCTGACCACCTGTAGGTCCGCGACTGTCGAGTCTTCCCTGCCCAACGCTCAAGAACCCGCTCCCCGGCTCAAGATGGGTTAATATCACATTTATTCAAGGTGCTAGCGAGGCTAGTCCTTCATTCTTCAAATGTCGTTTCCTCTTTCCTAATTTTTAATTGGGTAGTCCCTTAGCAGCAAAATGGCTGCCTTGGTTCCCCCCTTAGTAAAAACTGGGAGGGGTAATGTAGTGGGACGGGAATCCAGCAGTGTTCGTTTGTTTCACGGAAGGTGGCGCGATATGCCGATCCTTACTGTGCAGTGATTCCGGACAACGTTGCACACGAGAGTGGCGCGGTGGAGACCGGGATTACGTAACGCTTAGTATATATACTCAGCGTTCACAGTAGGTCGACAGGCTGTCCTCGCGCGTCCCTTCTACGGAACGGATCCTTGGGCCCTCACTTTGCAGGCGGGTTCTTGTAACCTTCCTGGTGGTTAGGCTGATCTTCCGGATTGGCCTATCCAGCGTTACCTAGCACCCATGTGCTAGGGTACTGCACTTGTAGGGAAGATCTTCCAGATCTTTCCGGGAAGTAAGTGATTAATAAACATCCTTGTTTATTAAGTGACGTTGTTGTGTTATGTGTGAATAGGTCTGTGCAAACTAACCGAAAACCGAACCAACCTACGTAAGTGCGTAGGGTGGGATCCTGCCTGGAACTAGCGTTCCGGATTGGGGTCATCCAACCTGCTAGACAGGCGGCGACCACCACAATATTATCTGATAGGAGAAATGCTATTGAAAAATAATTCAACTGCGAACTATTATTCACATTTTGATCTTGATCTTCCCTACCCTAGATTGCTAAATTGATAATTGCTCAAAATTTAGAAATATGAAATTATTCCCATTTTATTAGTTAAGGATCACTTCAGGGACTTCAAACCCCCTGCAGAACGCAGCCTGGGCCCTGCTTTTCAGTCACGATATCCTCTTTGTAAGATATCTTACAGCTGTCAGTGTACTATAGATAAGACATCTTTGGGGATCGGCCAACGATTGTCCGTCAAGAGCACTTAGGCTGCAGTCAGGTGTACTATAGATAAGACATATTTAGGGTCACGTGGTTCTAAATGTCTTCCAAATTGTCTTAGACCTAAGACATCTATGGACATGTCGTACAGAATGCGCAACTTCACTTCCCGTAGGAATTAAGCAATGAAATTTTAACACGAGTAAGGTATACATATAACCTATAATCGTACCAAATATAAAGAAAATCGGCCGCACCGTTCCGAAGATATCCGCGTTTGAAGTTGGTCATAGCAATCTCTGCTCTGGTGGCCAGTGTACCCCTACGCTCACGTGACTAATTTATGCAGTGACCTCGAGGTCACTGGAGGTGGGAGGGTGCAATGGCCAGAGCAGACGTTTGCTATGACGAAGTTCAAACGCCGATATCTTCGAAACGGTGTGGCCCATCTTCTTTATATTTGGTATGATTATAAGTTATATGTCTCCCTTACTCGTGTTAAAATTTCATTCCTAGATTCGTATGGGAAGCACGGGAAATACTCTATATACACACAGTGAGCTTTGATAGAGCCTGAGACAGTTCTAGACTTGACACACTTTTAGCGGCGATCGAGCGCGCCGCACTGAGACCGTGTCTATAGCACACCCGCCATTTTGTGTCTTGCAAATTGTCTTCCAATCGTGGAGACATCTTAGGGTTTCGTTGGGCGATTATGTCTTGACTGAAAAACAGGGCCCTGGTTAAGGAACGAAAAGGTAAAAACAACATATATGAATAAGGTATTGTGTGTTCACACATAGACAGACCATTTCATGGTCAAAAAGTTGTTTTTCTACGAGCAAAACAGCAACTTGAATTCTTCTCTACTTCTTTCTTCTAAAGCACTGCTTTAGACATCTTGGACTTATAATATCTATTTATAAAACAGTAAGAATCAAATTGTGTCTGATAATCATCATTTTATTGTCCTAGTTCACAGAGACTGTAAAGCCACTCTGGAAGATGGATGAAAACTATCAGGCGTTTATAGGATTCACCCAAATGGCACCACTGAGATGAATGTAGTGGGACGGGAATCCAGCAGTGTTCGTTTGTTTCACGAAAGGTGGCGCGATATGCCGATCCTTACTGTGCAGTGATTCCGGACAACGCCGCACACGAGAGTGGCGCGGTGGAGACCGGGATTACGTAACGCTTAGTATATATACTCAGCGTTCACAGTAGGTCGACAGGCTGTCCTCGCGCGTCCCTTCTACGGAACGGATCCTTGGGCCCTCACTTTGCAGGCGGGTTCTTGTAACCTTCCTGGTGGTTAGGCTGATCTTCCGGATTGGCCTATCCAGCGTTACCTAGCACCTATGTGCTAGGGTACTGTACTTGTAGGGAAGATCTTCCAGATCTTTCCGGGAAGTAAGTGATTAATAAACATCCTTGTTTATTAAGTGACGTTGTTGTGTTATGTGTGAATAGGTCTGTGCAAACTAACCGAAAACTGAACCAACCTACGTAAGTGCGTAGGGTGGGATCCTGCCTGGAACTAGCGTTCCGGATTGGGGTCATCCAACCTGCTAGACAGGTGGCGACCACCACACTGGTGCCGTGACCAGGATCCCAGGTTGCTTGCACAACCCGGGATTCTCGGTAAATGCACGGATCTGGAATAAGAACCAGATCTAAGGCTGAACAGGAGAGTGAAGATGGGGAGGTAACTTCTCAACAAACTCTTCCGGCCCGGAATGACGACAAGTCTCCAAAACCAGAGGGAGGGGGTGAAACCCAGAAGTCTGGCAAGGAGAAATCTCGGAAGAGAACCGCCGCTCAGAATCTGAGTTCGACGGTCCTGAAGAGTTTCAGTCCGGCGGCCGACAGCCGACATGGCCCCGCAAGGGATCTGGAGGGACTCAGTAAAATTGGGTCTCAGACAGATAGTCCCGGAGAGTCTAGTACTCCCCGGAATAGGTCGGAAAATACCTTAAGGGTATCTTCCGAGGAAGTTCCTGTAGGTTTCCTTGGACCCGAACTCTTAGCCGAGTTTGATAGGGAAAGGGAAGCCAGAGACATGTGTCGGGAACTAGAAGCTCGAAACCGTGAGATCGCCGAGAAGGTAGCCCAAAGGCACCATAACTTGGAAGAACTCTCGGTTCGCGAGATTGAGACTCTAGAAAAAATCGAGCGTTTGGACCAACATGTACAATACATGAAGGACCAAGTTCGACTAGCAGAGACAGAATCATCCCAACGGATGCCTATGTCCCAAGCTGGCTGGAGTAATGTGAGAGATCATCTATATTCCCCACCAGGAAGAGTAGAGGATCCAGAGAAGACCCCTAACAGATTCATATCTGGAACAAAGGGTGTAAAGACTCCTTTGGTTAGCTTCCGGCTACCCTCTGAGTCAAGAATGGGTTCTCCGAGTTCCGAACGTACTAGTAAAGCTATAGCTGAACTAGGGTTCAACTCGTTCAACCAAGTCCGGGAACAGGATCGGATCTTTAACTTGTCAATGGCGAGAGCTGACAAGGTTCCGATGATGCGCCCAGAGAACGCAGCCAGAAAAAACGCTGTCATTCCAAAACCTTACGGGAAAGGAATGGAATGGGAACACTGGTTCACGGGATTTTGTGAGGACATACAATGTAATGGCTGGAATGAAGTCGATGCATTGCCATACCTCAAAAGAGCGTTGCGAGATGGACCCGGGGAAGCTGCACTTCGCGCTTTTCGCCGTTCCGGTGGTACGGAATGGGATGAGTTAGTGGAGGTAGCCTCATACTACTGTGGTCAGTTGGTAACGCTGAACCCCCGTTCCACTTTTTTAAAGAGGATCCAGGGAAAAGAGGAGACAACTCGCGCCTATGGGCTAGCTTTGCAACAAATGTTGTTAGAGGTTTACCCAGGGACGGGATTAGATTCTCCTGCGCTGCATGAAGATCTACAAACTCAGTTTGTAAAAGGACTTCGAGATGATGACGTGAGAGCGGAAGTCATCTCTAAATGGGAGCCCGGTATGAACTTCATGCAGGTATTGCGAATAGTAGATGCCTATGAACAACGGTGTATACTATTCGGAAAATATGCTAATCCCGGGAAAACTTCTCGGGTTAACATAGTGGGTTCTACTTGGTCACAAGTAGAGGAAGATACCTACGAGTGTCAGGAAGCGGAAATAGAGGATATACTCTCTAATGTCCGCTCGATGGTACTCGGAAGAGGAGGCTTCAATAGACGGGGACGTGGAAGAGGTCGAACCCCTAGCTTTGGAAGGAACAGCGATGTACCTTCTGTGGCAGAGGCAAAACCAATAACCACTGATCCTGAAGGAAATTCCTCAGAGGTTATGAAGTTGTTGACCAAAATCAATGAAAGACTGAATCAGGTGGAGAAAAACCAGCTGGATGTCCGACGTTGTTGGCGGTGCAACAAAATGGGACATATCTCTCCAGATTGTCCAGAAACCCGGAACGTTACTACGGTGGAAACATCTCGTAGTCTGCCTGCGTTGATGGTTGCCTCTCAGGGTGAACCGGAAAACAAAGGAGGACTGTAGCGAGTGGCAACACTGCGGTCCGGGAAGGAAAGTGCCAGGAAACACAAACCTGTGAGATGTATAAGGAGGAAAATATTTCCAACTTACCAGAAAAGGGGAAGATACAAAATACGGTCGCAACGATTTGTAGTAAGTATCTTTCACCCGGGCATCCTTGTCTGCAATGGCTTTGTCAACGCGGATGGGATCTTGGAACCTTAGATGGAATCTCACGGTTTATAAGACAACCGTCCCCTTTGGGAGGACGTCGTTGGTATGTGCCGGCTAGAATTCAAGGAAGAAAAGTGGATCTATTGTTGGATACTGGTGCTAGTCGCTCTGTGTTAAACAACGGACTCTATCAGTCTCTTGGATTTGCGCAGGAATGTCATGTTCCTGGAGCCTCGGCAAAAGCTGCTAATGGTACTCATATGAGGTGCTATGGTAGTGTGATTATTCCAGTCTCAATAGGTAACACTGAATTCGTATGGGGTCCCATACTCAGTGATATCGAAGAAAGTGGAATATTAGGCGTAGATTTTCTCACCCTCTATGGAGGCTCTGTAGATCTACCCGATGGCACTCTCCGACTCAAATTTCCTGAGTTAATGGAGGTGGAATGTAGTTGTCGACGGATCTCTTCATTGATTTCTGTCCGACAAGATGTGGGCATCCCCCCCCAGCAGATGGTTAATGTCCTGATAGCTGGGGAAGGTGACTTACCACGTGGAGATGCACTTTTCGAGCCAGATCCAGAACTGTTTTCTAAAAAAGGAATACAGGCCTGGGATACCCTGATCGGAAGTGCCAGAGAAGGATCAATTCCTATAAGTAATCATACCTCCGGGTTGATTAAATTAAGGAAGGGTGATACATTGGGCTGGGTAACTCTAGCTCATGTGGATGGCCTAGTGGACTCCAGTCCACAGGGAATCACACCTATTCCCGTTTCCGAAATAACCGGGGAAGATGGACAATCTAAACTGGAAAGGTCAGACTTAATAGGAAATGATTATGAAGAAGTGCGGGTTAGTGCTACCGATACAGGAACGGGATCCCTTCCAGTTCCGAGTCCATTGCACGAAACTCTGGAAACTTTAGTTCAGACGACAGACGCACTAAACAGTGGGGAACGACATGAACTAAGGATTCTTTTGAAAAAGATGGAGTCAATCTTTACTCGACCTGGAGATCCCTTGGGGAGAACGGATCGAGTAGAACACACGATTGACACTGAAGGTCATCAACCTTTCCGCCTTCCTTATCGATGGCTACCTCCGGTAAAATGGGAAGCTTTAGAAGAGGAAGTAGGGAAAATGATGGACCAGAAAGTAATCATCCCCAGTGCAAGTCCTTGGGCTAGTCCAGTGGTAATGGTTACTAAAAAGGATGGTACTTGCCGATTCTGTATTGATTACAGAAAATTGAATGGTATCACCCGGAAGAATGCCTACCCAATACCCCGGATCGATGAGAGTCTTGACTCTCTGGGAGGGAACCAGTGGTTTTGTACTCTGGATCTCCAGTCTGGATATTGGCAGGTAAAGATGAACAGTGGCGATCAGTCTAAAACGGCGTTCACCACTCATCAAGGGCTTTACGAGTTCACAGTAATGCCATTTGGCCTCTGTAACGCCCCTGCAACTTTCGAATCCATGATGGATCAGATGTTGCGGGGTCTACAGTGGAAAAAGTGTTTGGTTTATCTAGACGACATAATCATCTTCGGAAAGAATTATGTTGAATGTTTAGAAAACCTGAGAGAGGTATTTGAGCGTATTCAATCTTATGGGTTGAAACTCAAACCTCAAAAATGTAAGCTGTTTTGCAAATCTGTGGAATACTTAGGACGGATAGTTTCCGGAAATGGAATCCGGGCAGACCCTTCTAAGTTGGAGGTAGTGGCTAATTGGCCACGCCCCCAGAATATAAAAGACATAAGGTCTTTCCTAGGATTTTGTTCGTATTACCGCGACTTTATCCCGGGTTTTTCTGAAATTGCACACCCTATGCAACAGTATGTAGTACTAGATAAGCCAGGGAAGCAAAAAGAGATCCAATGGACTCCGGAAGCTGAACACGCTTTTCTGGGACTAAAAAGAAAGTTTATGGAGACCCCCGTATTGAAATACCCTCTAGCTCAGGGTCGGTTCATTCTCGACACTGACGCTAGTAATGAGAGTATTGGAGCGGCTTTGTCTCAGATACAAGATGGTATAGAAGTTCCAATAGCTTTTGCCAGCAACAGCTTAAGTAAAAGTCAGCGGAACTACTGTACTACTAAGAGGGAACTCTTAGCGGTTGTGGTGTATGTAAGAAAATATCGACACTTCTTAGCAGGTGGAGATTTCATCCTACGTACTGACCATTCTTCTCTCAAATGGCTCTTTAACTTTAAAGACGCCGAGGGAATGATTGGAAGATGGCTGGCAGCTCTCTCCGAATTCGGGTTGACTAACTGCCAGATTGAACACCGGGCTGGAAAGTCACACATTAATGCGGATTGTCTCTCAAGGAGACCAGTGTGGAAATGTGGACGACCAGATTGCCGGGATTGTGGCGAGCATAGAGCAGTCATAGCTACTCTACGTTCCCAGAAAGTGAAGCCGCCATTAAACTATCAGTGGACACTAGAACAGATTAAGGAAAGTCAACAGGCTGACCCGGATTTGTTCCGGTTAACTAAACTGATAGCTAATGGACTCCATAGGCCTACAGGACCCGAGATCTCGCCTGAAAACCGAGAATTTCGGAATCTATGTGGTCAATGGAAAGAGCTAGAGGTCCGTGATGGAGTATTATATCGATGGAGAACCACATTGCAACCACTTAAACGTGCTCTACAACTAGTGGTCCCTCGAGAATTACGATCCGGACTAATGACCCTATGTCATGAACATAGGAGTGCAGCTCATCTAGGACGGAAAAGAACGGTAGCCAGAATAAGGCGTCGTTACTACTGGCCTGGAATGGGTGCAGATATTCGAAGATGGATATCTGGATGTTCCATATGTAGCAAAGTCAAACCCGGGGTAGGACTCGGAAAGATGCCGTTACAACAGGAACTGTTTGGTGTCAGGTTTGCCAGAATCGCTCTAGATATCATATCTGGTATCGACGAGTCAGAGGAAGGAAATACCTGTATGATGGTGGTGATGGATTATTACACAAAATATGTGCAGATCTATCCCATGAAAAATCACAAAGCTGCCACGTGTGCGGAAGCTTTAGTGAAAAACTGGATGTTGCCTTTTGGAACTCCGAGCGTACTACATTCCGACCAAGGAAGGGAATTTGAATCCCAGATCTGGAAAGAAATGTGTAGGATACTCGAGATTAAAAAGACACATACGAATCCATATCGTCCCCAATCAGATGGTATGGTAGAGAGATTCAACCGGACATTGATCCAGTGTCTTCGGACCCTGGTAGATGAAAATCGGAAGAACTGGGATGAATTAGCACCATTTATAGCTCACGCATATAATGGGACCATTCATTCAAGCACGGGGTGTTCACCTAATTTACTCGTCTTTGGCGAGGAAATAGTAATGCCCGCGGACATAGTCTATGGGGTTCCTGGAATGTCTACGGATGATCCTTGTCCCATAGGATTTGTCGAAAAACTCAGAGAACGTTTTGTAGAAGGATATTACCTTGCGAGACGGAATCTGACGAAAGCAGCAGAGTGGCAAAAGACTGGACATGACGTCAATCTTAAACCACGTAAGTTCCGAGTAGGAGACCGGGTTGTACGATACCACACTCCGTTGGTAAATGTAAAACTCGCTCCTAACTGGGACGGACCATTCAGAATTGTTCAATTATTGTCAGAAATGACAGTAGTGATAGAAGACGAATGGTCAAGAAGGCGTTATAAATTCCATGTAGCTCGATTACGACTATGGGAAGGAAAGCGTGAATGTTCCGACTTTGAAGTTTCACACCCTGCTACAAAGCGAGATGTGTCACTGAACACGGGTCCTACTGGGAAACCAGGGAGGTCCCGGGTTCAAAGAGCCGGGAAGCCGGGCGTCAAACCCCCGTCAACACGGCGGAGGCAGACCCCGATAGGGAAGTCCCGGTCAAAGGTTACCGGGGTTCCGAGTGGGTGCTCGCCTACACGGCGAAAACCGGGACGTCCGCGGAAGGTGATTCCTACTTACGCTAACCTAAAAAGGGAAGTGTGGGTAGAAGAAAAACCTGACACGGAAAAGTCTAAATTTGCTACAGATCGAGCCGTGTATAATAAACATGGTTCGAGATGTAGAATGGAGTCTAAAATAGACTCAAAACCCCGCCGCAGCTCTCGATTAAAATCGAAGGCTATGGTTAACTACAAAGAGTAGTGGTGCCGGGGTTGTCGAAAACACAACGAGAAGCAATGGTACGAAATGTAGATCGTTGGTAGTCAGTGACATGTCGATTATACATGAATGTTGATCAAATGGTTACCTTAAAATCAGTCGTTATGTGCCGCAGCCCAGACGTTGCTCTAAGGGACCCCGTCGAGGACCCTCTAGAGGCTGCAGAATTGCCGAACGCTCTGAAAGGTCTGATCCATTTACATGGAAATTAGACAAGTCTCCCATACTATCAGCGAGATACACGACGGCGATAAGAATTCCCACACTACAGAGAACTCGGGGTGGAGCTTGAAAAGGGGTTTCCCTGGGTTCCGGAACCTGTGCTGGGTGATTGAAGGCGTGAACGAATCAAGTCGAGCGTAACGCTGACCTTTGGTTTCTTCACGCATGCGGTGTTGAGACGCTCAAGATGAGCCAGTCTCGACACGGTTGATTGGTTCGCGACAGTGAATCTAGGTCACTTAGGAGTATATAAGACCCTGTTTTTTCAGTAGTCTTCACTCTGTGATCGGAGTGGTGCCTAGCACCACAGGAGTCGGGCGGTAGCAGCATGGCTGACCGTGCCCCGTCTACGGAGGGTGAGCGCGAGCTCCCCTCACCCCTGCCCGGATCCTCAGCTTCGGCTGAGTGGGGGGCAGATCTGGACGATGATGCTTTGCTCATCGGGTCAGATGATGGTGATTTTGACCTGGAAGGGTACGAGTCTGCGGACTCTGTTCTGTTCTTGGGGAAACCCGAGATGAACGACCCGGAAAGGGAAAAAGTCACACCGGGAAGAAGTCTGAGGCGGCCCCGGCCGCTAAGGGCTCTTCTGGTGCCCGTCCGAAGACGAGCTCAGTGAAAACTGAGGCCTCTGACTCGGATGTGTTTATGGCCGAAGGTTCCGAATCGGAGCGTGATACGCCGAGGCGAGGCCGAGCCCGCCCGCGTCGTCACTCTCCGAGGAAGTCCTCCGAAGAGATGGGTTCCAGGCATGAGGTTTCAACCCAGAGCCTGGAACAAATGTTAGCTGGGATCCCAGATCCCAAAACGCGTGCCATAGTACAGTCAATGTACCAAAATTGGACTCCACCCGGAGTGGAGCTGGCGGAAGCCGGGACCTTTTTGGCCCCGGGTCTGGTAGCAAAACCCGGAAAGTCTGAGGCTGGGACAGAGACGGCTATGGAGACTGATTCGTCAGTTGGGGACGACTCTGTAAAAGGGTCGTCCAGCAAAGGTGAGAAACCGGTGTCAACACCGGCTAAACCCGCGCCGGGGAAGTCTGTCAGTAAGACTGAGGTGTCAAAACCTCGGGAAGCTGACAAGACTGAGCCGCAGCTTTCGAAACAGAACCGGAAGCGACTCCGTCGTGCAGCCCGGAAACGGGCTGAGGCGGAGCTAGAAAGGACCGGAGGTCAGCCGAAATCACGTGACTCGGAGAAAGGGAAACCTCAAACCGGGAAGCGTGAGGAGTCGAAGGGGGCTGAGTCGAAAGGCTCGGACAAACCCGCGGCACAGGCTGGACTTAGTGTGGCTGACGCTATACCGAGTACCTCAACAGGTGCCACGGGTGGCGGAGAGGTCAAGTGTTGGGGAACGGAGATGGACAAGGCTAAACCCCTGGTCCGATCCAACCCCGACAATGATGACGGTGATTTCCAACCTGGCGTAAAGCGGGCTGGGAAGAGAACGGTAGCTAGACAGATACCCGCCTCTTTGCTGGGCAAGACTTACACTTGCCTAGAAGATCTCCGTCATGGAAACCGACATTACATCCCCGATGGTGTCGGTTTAGATGGAACCTCAGATGATGAGGAGTGGCTAGTTGACGAGGGTTCTCCCAACGCCTGGTACATAGACCGGGTGAAAGGAGTTTCCCGAGTTAGCCGGCTGAAGTACGAGGATCAGGTCAAAGACCGGATCGCGTACGCATGGCACAAGTTTGGGAACGGCAATCATTGTGTCTTCTTGAGTTGCCATGGGAGGGACAAGAAATTGTCACCGACCTACGCGACTGAAGGTCGTTACGCTAGGCACCTCGTAGAGGTACACTTAGCCGAACGACCATGGCTACAGTGCCTTGGCAAGAAGGGTGGTTCTTGTCAGGCTGGGTGTGCCAGTTCCAGGCGTTCGTGTCTAGTCAGACACATTGCCCGGGAACACCGGACTGCTGGTGCTGCTGCTCGGGAACGGGTCATGAATCTGTGGCAGAGATTCGTTGACTTAGGTTCCGAGACTCAGAGAGGCAAACCGGAACCCGAGACTTGTGTGACAGACGGTCGACTGTTTAAGATCGGATGGAAGAAGAATCCTGGCTGGTTCGGGACTCTGATGCTATCCGCGTCAAAACATCGACAAATGTCAAAAGAGTCGAGGAAGAAACGGTCCCTTAGCCGGGAACCGTCTCAAAAGTCCTCGAAGGCTAAACGACGGGTCAAGAAGCTGTCATCGTCCTCGTCCAGCGAGACTGACACTTCTGAGCGATCCAGTCGGAAGCCCAGAAAGAAATTGGCTACGGGTAAGCACACCATCGCTGACGTGGTGGAAGCTGCTTACCAGGTAGGGCCAAAGTTGTCTGGGGGATTGAAAGTCCTCTCAGACCTGAGTGAAGGAAACGTTCCAACGGCTTCAAAAGCCCGCGGACCCGTAGAAAAACCAGCTAGGACTCGTCCTAGCTCAAGTCTCTCAGGAGTTTCCCCGCTCAACAGAGGTGTTACCCAAGCACCCGGGAAAGTTGAGGAAGAAGAGGCCTTTCCGGCACTCCCTCCACCAGCCAACCCGGTTGTTGAGGTAAAGAAGAAACCAACGACACAATCACCCGTTGCGTCGAAGGTGACTTCCTCTCCCTGTGCGATGTCGGTTGAATACGTCCAACGGGCGGATCAGTTAGAGTCGCATATAGGTGGCACCTTGGAGGGCCGTGTCCGAACGGGCGCGCAGTCTCTCCATGAAGGCCTTGTTAAGGAGCTAGTGAACCTAGCCCGATTCGAGGTAAGAGAAGCCACGAAAGGCCTGGCTAAACAATACGCGTTGGACTTAGAGGACGCGCGTATTGCAAAAACCACGGCCCAGTCGAGGTTTGCCCGGGCGGAAGCCCAGACCCATCGCCAAGATGAACGTTGTCTTCGGCACTTGGGTATGTCGCTCTATGACATAGGTGACGACCCGCAAGCCCTTGAGGAAGCGTGGTTGGCCCGTCAAAGGAGCCGGGGAAGATTTCTTCAGTTCACCACGGAAGAATCAAACTCGACACGTCAGCAACTCGCTGGCATGTTGGGATGGTCACCCGTGGAAGAAAATTCCCAACAGGACACTACATCCATAGCGGCTCAGCCCATGGATGTGAGTGTAGACACTCCGCTGTCAGGACCCGGTCAGACCCCACAGGATCAGACTGAAGTCCTACAGCCGAGGAGGCCTCCCGCCGTGACACGGGCTGAAAAATCAGCAAAGCCTTCCAGGGCTAAGCCGGTAGATCAGCCCGAGGAACCAAGTGGGGCACTGGGGGTGAATGCCAACATCATCCCATTGGAGTCTGGAATCTTTTTAGATACTGGACCAACCTCTCTACAGCAGTTGATGTCTCAGTTGCAGCCTACGTCTGCGCTGAGTCCACTGCGACCAGAGAGGACCGCCCTGGCAACGTCGGTTCCACCGACGGCTAGCGCACCAAGCCAGTCGGACCTTCTCGACCTCAGGATATCCTCCGACGAGGATATTTAGGGGTTGACAATGACCAACTCGGCTGGTGCCTAACAAGCCGGGAAGACGCCGTCTAAACTCGGAACCGGCAGAGCCAACAACTCTCCTGGATCCGAAGTCAGACGGGTATGGGAAGTCCCGGGGAGGAAAATTTTTTTTTCCGACCTAGCTACTTCCAGAATGTGGCCTCCTAGCCAGAATTCTGCACTTTCTCGGCGAACCGCAAGGATCGCTGGGAGGGGTAGAGGGAAAGTTAGGAGTAACCAATAATAAGCGATCCTGGGTTGGGGCTGGGGAAAGTCAGTAAAATGACTTCCCTATGGCACAACCCTGGTTTCAGACGGCTGAAGGTTCTCTCGATGGTCAGGCCCGTAATAGGCCCCCATCACGAAAACCTCCGTCCTGTGGTGTGGTACCAGGTAAGGAAGATTGTGCCTTTCGGGTACAGATCTGACTTACCAGGTCTGTGTCGGAACTGAGTTCATCGACTCGATAGTGAGATAGTAGGCGTAGCCCCTGATCTGATGGATTACCCCGGCTATTTCTACCTTGGGTCGGTGATCGTAAGTTCTGAATCCGGCTTAGAATTGGGGCCTTAATTGGTACTCGATTCGAGCCGAGAAAAAAATATGCCAGTATAGCTGGAGTCAAAATGAAAGAACACTGATACCACACACTCTTACCAGGTGGATGGAGAATTGTTTTGCCTTTTTGGCCGTTATTTCCGTATTCGGAAACTTTCAACTCGGAAGGTGTTTAGCGAGGCTAACCCTTCTCTACATATGGATGTCTTCCAACTTGAAGAACAGTGGGAAGCCCAGCACCCGTCGGCATCGGGCTGAATGTAGTAGGTCTGCTACGCCGATGGGCCAGCTGGGCTCGATACTTTAAGATGAGAAAGAGAACGACACTTCACTCGCCGGGAGCTAACAGAGGACTTCAACAAGATCCGGAACAGCTGGAGGCAGAGTGCTCGACAGGCCGGGCTGACCACCTGTAGGTCCGCGACTGTTGAGTCTTCCCTGCCAACGCTCAAGAACCCCGCTCCCCGGCTCAAGATGGGTGAATATCACATTTATTCAAGGTGCTAGCGAGGCTAGTCCTTCATTCTTCAAATGTCGTTTCCTCTTTCCTAAATGTCATATCTTCCATATTTTTAATAATTTCTCCATCTTACAATTCCACCTTTTTCACTTATACGTTGGTATCAGTGAATTCTTGTGAACACCAGGAAGCTAGAGAGTAGACCAAGAACTGCTGGATATATGTTGTAATTTTTAATTGGGTAGTCCCTTAGCAGCAAAATGGCTGCCTTGGTTCCCCCCTTAGTAAAAACTGGGAGGGGTAATGTAGTGGGACGGGAATCCAGCAGTGTTCGTTTGTTTCACGGAAGGTGGCGCGATATGCCGATCCTTACTGTGCAGTGATTCCGGACAACGCCGCACACGAGAGTGGCGCGGTGGAGACCGGGATTACGTAACGCTTAGTATATATACTCAGCGTTCACAGTAGGTCGACAGGCTGTCCTCGCGCGTCCCTTCTACGGAACGGATCCTTGGGCCCTCACTTTGCAGGCGGGTTCTTGTAACCTTCCTGGTGGTTAGGCTGATCTTCCGGATTGGCCTATCCAGCGTTACCTAGCACCTATGTGCTAGGGTACTGTACTTGTAGGGAAGATCTTCCAGATCTTTCCGGGAAGTAAGTGATTAATAAACATCCTTGTTTATTAAGTGACGTTGTTGTGTTATGTGTGAATAGGTCTGTGCAAACTAACCGAAAACCGAACCAACCTACGTAAGTGCGTAGGGTGGGATCCTGCCTGGAACTAGCGTTCCGGATTGGGGTCATCCAACCTGCTAGACAGGCGGCGACCACCACATGGATGTTTACTGTGACCAAGTCCTGGATGAAGGTGGATGGATTGTTAGTATCTGAACTTCATATACTCATGTCTAATAAGCACTATTTAATTTCACATCCATAACAATTCATTTATTCACTAAACAGGCACGCTCCCCTCCGTTTATTGATATCCTAAGGAAACCAGCGTACACTGCTAAAAGAGCAGAGTCTGTAAAAATATCCAAAAGCAATGAAATATCGAGAGAAGGATGGGTTTATCAAAAATTTGATACAACCAAATAAGTTCGACAAAGATTCCAAAACTGCTACCAGAAAAATCCGATTATCCATGGGTAGACACTAAAGTAACAAAGATAATCATGGGCACCTCCTAGTGTTTTAGAAGTAAAGAATTCTTTTTGCACATTTTTCATTGGAATTTGTGGCGATCCTCCAAACTAAAACACAAATTTCTAAATCATTTTTTGGCAGAGACAAAAGAAAAGATGAATCTGAAAAATTCCTGAATTAGAACAGAGGTTATTTAACTTTGCATTTTAGTTTATATTTGTAACAAAAGCTGTTAGTTTTTGAACAATGCTGGAAATTTGATTCCAGCCATTGAACACATTGGTGCAACTGTGATTGAACGCAGATTCACATTGCATGTGTGGGACTCTAACAGCAAAATAACCAAAAATCGATTTATCATTGATGGAGATCATTAACACAGCATGATCATGCCTAAAAATATATTCTTTAACCCTTTCCCTGCAGCACCCAGTTCCCCTTCATTGACTGCCCAAAGGACCCTGCTATGGCAGGCACCTTTTTTGGGAAATAGCAATGTTATGTGATGTGTCATATGATTTAAGTAATTTACCTTGGTAACTGATCATATTCTGTTATACACCAAATCAAAGTTCAATATGGCTCTTATACATTGTCAAAATTGCTTTTAAATCAAACAATTTTCTTGTTATCTATTGAATTTTGTATATAAGTATCAATAATGCCTCAAAGATGCCTGGAGGCATCTTCCTTCTGTAGCCAGGGGAATACCTGGAGGCATCTTCCTTCTGTAGCCAGGGGAATGGCTGGAGGCATCTTCCTGCCGTAGCCATGGGAATGCCTGGAGGCATCATGCTGCTGTAGCCATGGGAATGCCTGGAGGCATCATGTTGCTGTAGCCAGGAGAATGCCTGGAGGCATCATGCTGCTGTAGCTAGGGGAATGCCTGCAGGCATCATGCTACTGTAGCTAGGGGAATGCCTGCAGGCATCATGCTACTGTTAAAGGGTTAATTACTCCTTGAAACCATCAACAGTAAAGCCCTTCTTCAGGGAACCACCTTCATAGTGAGCAAAGTGTCCCCTTCAGCTGTGTTGTAAAAGGATTAAGTTGCACTCTCCTGGAGCCCTACTTTGTGAATGAGAATGTGCCATTTGAGTAGACTTTTTCTAATATTGATCCTTGTGATAATGATTTTCATCAAAGGTGTTCCAAAGGAGGATGGATGGAAGTGAGGACTTCTATAGGAACTGGGCCGATTACAAAGCAGGGTTTGGTGATCTGAACGGCGAATTCTGTCTGGGAAATGACAATTTGCATCAGCTTACAAAAGGCCACAATCATCAACTGAAAATTGAGCTGTTGAGTCCAGATGGGGAATATGCCTACGCAGACTACACCGGGTTCTTTATTGATGATGAATCCCAGAATGACCATGTACAGGGCTTCTCTGGTGTTACGCCACGTGGTCAGTTAATCAATATTCATATATTTCAATGTGTACTAACATTCTAGTTTGTACAATTAAAAAAATACTGATACTGATCATGTTGTCTAAATCCCTGTCGATCCACTTGTAATTTGCACAGTAGATTTCATGTAACTATGATATAATCAATACTTTATTTTAGATTAACCATTTTTGAATATTTATTCCTATCATTTCACACCCAATGTTAATTATATTAAAAAAGACACATAGAAGTGACTCTTTGTTTATGCTCCTGCAGTGCAACCAGTAGGTTGTCTGTTATTGTTGACTTTTCACCGTCAGTTTTATCGCATATATGTTTTTTTTATAGGGAATTCCTTCACAGTTAATGGAAATCAGTTCTCCACAAAGGATCGTGACAATGATTTGTCACCAGTTAGTTGTGCTCATCGGACATGGACAGGGTACCATACATCAAGGGTTTTTTATCATGAAACTCTGAATTCAGACTTTTTTCTTTTTTTTTAAGAGATTTAAAATATTCTCATCCTTTGTGGTGATACACCGAAATATCATTTAGTTCAGTTAATACATTTGATATATACTGCTTTTAAATCCTAGTATTTATTACCAATTCTGTATGTATACCAGATCTGCTTCTTTTTTTCTGGTGGCTATACGATATGAAAGCTAACGACAGAACAGCTAGAACTATATGGAAGATGTGGTAATATAGAAAGACATGGTTAGTGTGGCCGAATGGAATCTGTTCAGAGATATTTTGGTCAGAAATATTCACCGAAGTCGAAGACTGAGGTGAAAATTTCTGACCAAAATATCGAGGAACAGATGGATTCTGCCACGCTCACTATGTCTTTTTATTATTATATACCGATATTCGATTTAAATGCCATTTTTGTACTTGCATAATCAACCTATTTCAACCTCCGAAATAAGTCTCGTGGTGCGGTGTGGCGTAAAAATAATTTATGCCACAGTGCGGCCGAACGGAATCTTTTCTGCTATCGCGTAAAAGTGAGACATTCGTGCACCGGTATATGATAATATGACTTCAGACACTAAACGTTAAACTATCCTTGCATAACGTATACTATGAACTACTCTCATTAGGTCTTGCCTTTACTACCTTTCTGGCCGTACAAACAGTTACGGCAATAGTCTATAGGACTATTGATGTCAGAGGCAATAGACAATGTAGATCGACTAAGCGGGGGTTTAAACTTGATTCCTGTTATAATTAACAGTCAAGTCAGTATTTATATAGAACGTCCTGACCATGCTGTACAATTCACAGAACGGGATGGTAATTTATGGTTTGTACGGACCGAGGCATTTATGCCGAGTTCCGTACAAACCGTAAATTATCATCGAGATCTGTGACTTGTACACGCATGGTTGGATGTTATATATTTACTATATACCCAAAATTAAAATTAAAAAAATCATTCATTAAATTTTTAACAACCGATATGTTAATAAACGTGTACGGCAAGGTGGTCCGTATTTTAGTGTACAGACCAGCGGTCCATACAGTATTTTTACGTCATATGCCGAAACGGTGCGTATTTACAATATATACGGCATGGGTATATAGTAAAATCTTGAAGGTTATACCAGGATATAATATTAGCAGGAAATACTTGCTTGAAAATTCACCAGTGCTTTATGTATTTCTGTAGTTGTAACCACATTCAAAAAGTTGCTGTAGCTTGTGCTGAGGTATATTTTTAATCAATAAATAACCATGTAAATAGTTTTTAGCTTTGTTGCCTCCTTATAGTAATGATTTGTAAATTCTGAAAGTGTCTCGGGAATATTATTATATACCTATGGCTGTATCAAGTGCGTATACTGCCCGCTCCTACCCATGGCGTATTTATACCCGTACGGCACACTGTGCCGTACGGGGTATGTGATCACGTGACTAGATAAAATATCGCCATTTTTAGGTATATAATAATACGAAAACGGGCTGACTATCTTCGTACATCAAAATACTTGGTAAAATTATTGATCAAATACATCCCTCTGCCTCCGGCATCGGGATGTATGTGATCAATAATTTCACCGCGTATTTCTGACGTACGAAGATAGTAAGCCAGTTTCCGTATATTATCCTCCCCATTAAGTTGGCTTATAATAAGTGAATGTGTATTTATTCCATCTTCCAATCTATCAATAGCTTATTTGTTATATTGCTTAATTCCCCAATTGTTTAATCGGCTAGGTGTTTAACCACCGAAGATTTCGAATTATGAATTTCATCAGTATGAATGTAGAAGTAGCTCAAAGATATGCTGTAGTTTGCAGAAGCGGTAGCACTTACGTTGCTTAGGGAGTATAAGCTGTGCCTCCGCACTCCTCTCATAACTCTCTTTATTATCCACCTAATACAAAGTGTCCATAGAAAACACATAGTGAGTGTGTATCACCATACCCGGAGCATACAGATATATCCACCTAATACAAAGTGTCCACAGAAAACATGTAGGGAATGTGTATCACCATACCCGGAACATACAGATATATCTACCTGATACAAAGTGTCCATAGAAAACACATAGGGAGTGTGTATCACCATACCCGGAGCATACAGATATATCTACCTAATACAAAGTGTCCATAGAAAACACATAGGGAGTGTGTATCACCATACCCGGAGCATACAGATATATCTACCTAATGCAAAGTGTCCATAGAAAACACATAGGGAGTGTGTATCACCATACCCGGAGCATACAGATATATCCACCTAATACATAGTGTCCATAGAAAACACATAGGAGTTTGTATGGACATACCCAGAGCATACAGATATATACATGTATCCACCTAATAAAAAGTCTCCATAGATAACACATATGGAGTTTGGATGGACATATCCGGCACATATGGATATGTTGTATGCTCCGGGTGGCGCATACGGAAAAGTAGTGCGTACGGGAAAATAGTGCATAACTAAAATCAAGTGATATCGACATGCCACTTGCCCAGAAAAGGTGGATAATAAATACAATATAGACTGGTTTCAGATAAAAGCGGATGTATGCTCCTCGGAGTTGACTCTGCGCAATATCCTTGCATACGCTCGGATATTACTACGCGTCAACTCCTCGGAGCATACTGCCGCTTGTATCTGAAACCAGTCAATGTTGTGTATTTATTCTGTATTCGGGTCCAAATAAAGCTGCTAGGGCGCCAAGTACACAGTATTCCCGCTAGGTGGCATCGTTGAAATTATAGGAATCTTTGGGTTGCATTGATTTACGTGTTTAGCACGGGAGGCAGGCCAGTGGATTCTCAATGCTCTAAGCCTAGTTCGTTAAGAATTATTCTCCCATATATCACAGTGAATACACAGAAGAGAGTGTTAGATATTATGAGAGGGGTGGCCTCGTGTTTTACAACAGCTAGTACGAGGAGAACTCCGACAAATGTAGCTCCTGTAGGATCTTCAAAAACAATTAAAAACATGGCATTTACATGGTTTGCATGTAATATGAATAAAATTCCTTTCAACTCACTTTCTGCTTCCTTCCGATGCATTCCATAACTTTTTTGTTTATTTTTTGTTGCAAGTTTTTTATTTCCATACATATATATGATACAACAGTTATTTTCCTTTGGTTATACCTTCCCTATACACCCTCACTAGACACTGCTCACATTGTTCTATGTTGAAGCTCCCATATTTTTTGGGGTTTTTTTTCATCTTTTTAATTTGGTATTACATTGACCTGGGACCCGTTAAATAATATTTTGTCATCCGCGAGGCTGGACGATACGACAATATCGGTACAATATTTTCCTTATCGTCGAATCTATTATTCAACGGGGCCCATGTAAGATGATTTTGAAATAACTTGACTATCTCCTGACTGGGCTTCCGGTTGCAACCATTTAACTTTCTCTACTTGACAAGTATACAGGGTAAAAAGAGTCCTTTCTCGTCCTCTTAGTTCCCATTGATTAGTTTAATATAATCATTGTCTCTGAGGAATAATTCTTAACTTTTCTTGATCCTGAAAAGGAAATATGACCCAAAACATGTTATTCGTCTTGGTTACGGAATTTCATAATTTTCTACCGAGTATTCCACCCGAAAGCTTACACGGAGAAATATTGCGGACAGAAAATTAGTGCATAACTAAAACAAGCTAATATTTATATGTCACGTGTCCAGAAAATGTGGATGATAAATATAATATAGACTGGTTTCAGATAAAAGCAGTTGTATGCTCCTTGTAGTTGACCCTACACAATATCCTCGCATACGCTTGGATGTTATCCTTGGTGCATTCAGCATTTTATCCTACCCCTAATATAAAATCCCATAGGCTTAACATTGGGTTTCCGTATGCCACGCTGACTGGCATACGGAGTTTTATATGCCACTAGTGGCATACAGCATTGTTATCACGTAATATTCCAAAATCGAGGAGATAGGGTAGGATAAAATCAAAACCTGATTCGTTCTAATCTTGGCCACCAAATTCCACTTCTGAAGTTTTGGCTCCGGACTTCACTCGGCTTCGCCTCATGAAGTCACTTTGCCAAACTTCAGTCATGGAATACGGTGGCCAAGATTAAACCTCATCCAGTTTTACGATAGTACCTGAAACCATATGGGTTTGAGACGTGGCGTCGTTGGCGAGGTACACGGTCATCTCGGCCCCATCGGCATCTCGGACCCCTTTTTATGCGGTCATCTCGGCCCCCTCGCGGCCACGTTTTCGAGGGTTAAGGATAGGGTTAATGTTAGGGTTAGGGTTAGGAATATGGTTAGGGTTAGGGTTAGGGATATGGTTAGGGTTAGGGTTAGGGATAGGGTTAGGGTTAGCGTTAAGTTTTGGGATAGGGTTAGGGATAGGGATAGGTTTAGGGTTAGGGATAGGGATAGGGTTAATGTTTGGGGTAGGGTAAGGGTTATTGTTAGGTTTAGGGTTAAGGTTTGGGGTTAGGGTTATCACACATGTTTTGCAAGATATGCTTTTGTTTTGTATGATTCTTTATTGCGGAATATAGACAAATAATATAATACAGCAAAGCTTGTGTCTTTGGGAATCCGTATTTTGGGTAAGTAATCACATTTGAAGACATTCACCGTTTTCGCCCATGAAGGTGTGAAAGCTGTGAAAGCGGGGGGCGGAGGTGCCGATGGGTCCGAGGTGCCGTAGGGGGTCCGAGATGCCAAAGGGACCGAGATATCCGGGAACCGTTGGCGACTACTGAGAAAGTGACCGGACAGTCGACGCTCGCGCTGGTGTGGCGAGGGTGCGGACTGCTGCTGATCGATTAAACTTTCCCCCATTGGTCAGTATTGCACTCTCCCAGCAGAGATCCTGCGCTCTACTTCCTGGGGTCGCTTGTATCTCTGCCCCAACCTGCCTGTTTGGGCCCAAATCTGGCCCATACGCCAGTGTCTGAAATATTCTAAATTCTGAAGGCTTTTGGGGGTATTTTGGGTTCTACTTGTAAATAGAGATGAACTTTTTATAGGGTAAATGAAATACTCTCATTTCTGTTATCATTTATTTCAAACCAGACACAGTCTTTAGGATTACTTTCTAAAGCGGAAAGCACCTCATGTGTTGCAGGGCTTTGTTTTGTCAACAATGCCATGTGCTGCTCTGTGGATTCCCATTAAAAAATGGTTAAAGTATAGAAAAAAAACCACCGGATTGTCTGTGAAGCTCCTTTAACTATTCCCATATTTCCATACTCATAATATATAATTTGTGACTTGTATAACTTTTGACAGTTGCCTTGTTTTGAATCTGAAATGTTCGCTGGTCTCCCCTGTCTTTAGTGGATACCCAGGGAACAGGCTTTGGGTTGGGGCAGAGACTAAGCCAGCGCTAGCGCCACGAAAGATCTGGGGGGAGAGTGTCAGTATTGTTTACTGGTTGTCTCTTTGTGGTTCATTGGTCCAGATCGATCCCGCCGTCGTCGACGCGGCCGATGCGGTCCAGTGATCTTCATAGAGCATCTATTTGAACACTTTGAGGTGGGAGTGGACCCTGTGGGGTGTGTGCTGCCACCTAGAGGGAGCAGTTGGTACTGGTACCTTGTCTCCATACACTGTTCAGCCTTGTGGTTTATAAACAGTTGGACTGGGGGTTGTTTCAGAAGTGCCTCACCGGATCCTTTTAGTCTCGTGTGATCTATACGGCACCCAGAGAATTTATTATTCTCCGTCCTCAGTAGTTTCGATTATGAAAATCTCTTCAGGCCTCTGCCGCTCGGATGTTATCCTTGGAGCATTCAGCATTGTACCTGAAACTACTCAATATTGTATTTTCCAGGCACAAAGATTTTTTGTTAAGAAATCCGTCATATGAGAAAACTGTATTATTATATACCTGTGGTAGTATATCCTACACATACGGCCTGCTCCTACCCATGTCGTATTTTTATCCATACGACACCTAGGCGACGTACGGGGTATGTATGTGGCGTACGGGGCATGTACAGTGGCGAAATCCAAAAACTCGCCTAGAAGCAAAGTTAAAAAACAATACGAGTACAGGTATACTGTGTATGTATGTGATAAATACTTGCTAAAATTGACGATAAACCAAACCTCTGCCCTCGCCATTGGTTCGTTTTATCGTCAACTTTACCGCGTATTAATCACGTACAGCCACAGTAACCCTGTTTCCGTATATTACTGTAGAGTAATCTTTCGATTACGAACCCATGTCTGCCGGATGTTTAGATCGAGGTGTTTAGAACAAGTTTTTAAGGTCCGGGAACACAGGTAAGGTACCGGAAAATTACGAATACAGGTATACAGTCTTAGTTACCTACCACATATAAAACGTTAGATTTCCGCCGAATCTGTTTGGAGTATTTCCCGCACATAGAGACATAGTGAACCAGACCTGTGCCTGGAGACTGAAGGGCCACGAGAGTGAGATTCTTGTGTACTGTTGAATTCGAACCTGTTCTTCTTTTTTGTAGATTTATACAGAAACAAACTTTTTCTCTTATGATCTATTCCAAGCCATGCCGAAATCAAAGTTTAGTATTGTAGTTTATTGATCTACTTTTCTCGCGAGAAACCAATGAGACCCCAACTTTCGCTGGTACCGATCCAAACAGCTCTCATCGCTGATGATCAGCTCAAACACCTGTGTCATCGGAATAATAACCACGGGTTTACAATGGTTTCCTGTTCACCCGCTAGAGGGCATGACGGCAGTGACGATAATAGGTGCGTGGGGGGGGGGGGGGTGTAGCCAAATACCAATCGACAAAGTCACGAATATTACTATATAACTCAGAAACATTAAGATACTTACCTATTTAAGCCATATATGAATAATCCAGTTCGGGCAGACAAAAGGATTAACCTACAGCGTAACGTGGATTACGCATTCAGTTCCGGTCGTAACGTTACCATGGTGGTTGCCTAGGCATCATTCCACTCCAACCTGATACACTGCATTATTTCGTAATGGCTTTGTGCCAATGCTTGGAGAGCTTGGGGGCTGGCCTTATAGATATCCCACTAGGGGGCGAGATCGGCCAAATAAACTCGGACACTAAACAGCTTAAAAAAAAAAAAAAAAAAAAAATTGTATCTCAATGACACGCACGAAAGTGCTAGAGATATATATTTTTTATATAAAAACTAAACAGCTTCATGCTGGCCGCTCCCAAGTTTTAACGTCGTAATTTCCCTGAAATCCTGTTATTTAATGAATTTCGTTCCATGGAAGTATATAGAAGCAATTTTATTGTATCAAATGAAAGCCAAGACTTTGGCCATTCCATGGTAGCCATTTTTCTGTAAATGTGTCTATTTGACCTTTTTTAGAGGTCAAAGGTCAAAGGTCATCATATTTCAGAGGTTTTCAAATTGAGACATATTTTGTGATTTCTCCAAGAATATCAAGTTGATTTCTTAGATATCTATGAAATATATATATACCCTAGCTATATTGGTCACTGTAACCATCTTGATTTTTATTAAGGTCAAGGTCACCAAATGGAATGGTTCCACGCAGAATTTCACCAAATTTCCCAAAAGAGACAATAGTTTCGATAACTTGATGGAATATGCCTCTATTTCAACTTGAATGACATATTTAGATATCTGACACCAATCACTAGTGAAACCCTAAGGATAGAATCCCCATCATGCCCCATTAGGCCACAGTGAGGTCAAAGTTCAAGATATTAGTTCATAAAAATGATCAATATAGGCCACTGAAATGGGGACATATTATTTCATCTAGAAAATCACTAATACACCAAATCTGATAGGAATTTGAAATTGAGAATGTCTTAAGATATCTTAAATAATATATTTTGTTGAACCCTTCCATATTGGATCAAAAGATAAACATTTTACACTACTGTTGACCTTTGCACTAGAATTAGTTTGATGAGAGTAAGATGTGCAGTGGTCGTAGTATTATCGTAAAACCGGATGAGTTTTAATCTTGGCTCCCGTATGCCACGACTGGAGTTTGGCGTAGTGATTTCACGAGGCGGAGCTGAGTGGTATCCGGAGCCAAATTCCAGGAGTGGCATATGGGAGCCAAGATTAAAACGAATCAGGTTTTGATTTTATCCTACCCCTCTCTACAATACTTTAATATTAAAACCATGAATGAAAATCATCAAAATTCTGTATGCCCCTATTGGCATACAAACGTCCGTATGCCAGACACCGTACATCGCTAGGCCTACTGTGGTCGTAGTATTACACCGTATATCGCTAGGCCTACTGTGGTCGTAATATTCCACCGTATATCGCTAGGCGTACTGTGGTCGTAGAATAACACCGTTTATCGCTAGGCGTACTGTGGTCGTAGAATAACACCGTTTATCGCTAGGCCTACTGTGGTCGTAGAATTACACCGTATATCACTAGGCCTACTGTGGTCGTAGAATTACACTGTATATCGCTAGGCCTACTGTGGTCGTAGAATTACACCGTTTATCGCTAGGCCTACTGTGGTCGTAGTATTACACCGTATATCGCTAGGCCTACTGTGGTCATAGAATTACACCGTATATCGCTAGGCGTACTGTGGTCGAAGAATTACACCGTTTATCGCTAGGCCTACTGTGGTCATAGAATTACACCGTATATCGCTAGGCCTACTGTGGTTGTAGAATTACACCGTTTATCGCTAGGCCTACTGTGGTCGTAGTATTACACCGTATATCGCTAGGCCTACTGTGGTCGTAGAATTACACCGTATATCGCTAGGCCTACTGTGGTCGTAGTATTACACCCTACATCGCTTGGCCTACTGTGGATTTGACGTTCCGCTCACGTCCGTCCGCCATTACCCGTTTGCTAGCACTCTAGGCGTAACGTCCGCTTCTCACGACAGTGCAGGAAGTCATTGTTAGGCCACTCAAAAAAAAACAATGTTTCTCATCACTGCGCGCATCAGAAAAAAACGATTTTAGAAGATTTTCTTTTTTTCATAAATAAGATGAACCGTGATAGAAATTATGAAAGGTATGTGTATTTAGAATGAAATTGAAGCTCCTGATGTTAGGGATGCATTAAATGAATAGCCAGTAAAAATCCGGAAACCAAGCATAAGCAGACACCCCGCGTAAGCAGCCACTTTGGCCTGGATCGGAGGGTGTCCGCTTATGCAGGGTTTTACTGTATGTCTGCCCTCTTTGATATAGAAAAAAATAAAATAAAATAAAATAACAGCGCCCTCGTCATATTTTTCATGGCTTGGTGATGAGAAACAAGTGTTTTTTTTAGTGGCCTTACTGTATATATAGCAACGTGTAGTATTTACGTTAGTTAAGGCAGTAGGTATATTATGCAATTCAAGTCTGGTGGTCAGAGATGTATGCTCATTCCGAATCCTATATCAGATATAATATTCTAGTGCTAAACTGAGGGAAACATAACGCAGTATCACATGAAAATCATTCAACAATTTAACCTGTACTTATCAGTAATTTATTATTGCATACTCCTTTTATAGTGTCTATCAAGATTTCTGTTCATATCAGTATATGATTTTATGCTGTGATTATGTCCTGTATTTGTTGAGTAAATAATATGGCCGACTGAAATGTTGAGAGACTACGACAGACTCATTGCATAGTTCTACTAGGAGGCAGAGTCATATGACTTGTTAACAAAAACTTTGTGACTAATTACAGAGAAATTCAATTCTTGGAACGCAAAGGCCGCTACTTACTCGGTTTACTTTGCACCCTCTGTATTGGTTTTTGTTCGAATGGTATATGGAAGAGTTCCTACTAGGCGATTGTACTTGTCTTTATCTGAATAATAAAAGAAAATAAAAAAAGGGCCACTGTTTCATCAATGATGTATGGTTCATTTTGGAGCAGGCAACATGTTCTGGATTTATGTATTTGTCATAAAATCCAAACTCACTATAAAGGAATATCTATTGTTAATACTAAACGTAATATCAATGATTATGTTAAAATACCCAGCCGAACATACTTACTACTTTATTGTTATTAGGGAAAGGTTAAAATCATGAATTTTTTTTTCGGCCACAGGGGATGTCATAGGTCCCATCCGACCACCGTCCACGGCAGAATTTTACCACTTGAAAATTAATTGTAACCAATTAAGGTTTGAACCTTTTTGTTTGTTTTTGCACGAGGACATCTGACCTGGCCTTGTCATTATTGTACAGCTGTATATATATTGTGAGAAATGTGTGAAGTAACGAGGCGTATCAATTTCCAAAACCGTCTCCCACCACTTGCGACCACGGAATAGAGAGACCAGGGAATGTATATATATTGTGAACCAATTATGAATTCTGAAAAAAAACTTAGAGTGGCTTCTTGTGAGCATGCTAGTCTCTGTCCGAAAGTATTCCAGACTTTGGGAATCTGTATCACCTCTATCACAGCCACAGTTCTGCAGTGGAACAATAGAAGACGATGAAACCTAACCTATTTAGAAGTAGTGTCAGTCTGATACAGGATACCAATCAGGATTCGAAACCCGATGACGGAAACCAGTCCCGACATGCATGATTCTACATCACTTATATATAGCGGTATGATCTACACTCACCACATCACAACAGAGATGAGAACCAGACTGGGCGATGTTGAGGTCTGATCTCTTAATTGAAATTTAACACAACATTGATAAATGATTTAATCATGTCAGGAAATTTCCAATTCACTATTTTCGTATCTAGCCTCCTCCTCATTTACATAGACAGAGGGATGGCAGACACCTCAACAGAAGATACCAGACAAGCGGCCAACCTTCAGCATGAATTCAACACCCTCAAGAAGTGCATTTCAGAGAGCGGGGAGGCAAGCTTTGACGGTCAATCAACTGTGTCGGGACGACTTGACCGCATGGAAACCTTGATTTCAGTGAGTAGTTGATATGTCTTTGATTAGCGAAACATCTCAGTTATAAATGCATCATTATCATCCTCGTTAGAGTTATTTTCTATTGGGATTACTGCTCTAGGGGGGGGGGGGGAGAGACCATTTTTTATATGTTCAGAGTAATGTTCCCATAGGCTTTCGGCCAAATATTAATTAATCAAATGGGAATTTTGTTACATGTGGTTTTAAATCACACTGATTCTCATCAAGCTTGCTAAGCCTAAGTGTTTCTGACCCAAAATCCACTTCTTTTTCATATAAAGGGACATTTCAGATATCCCCATGATGCCGGTTCAAATCCAAATCAGATATGACCAAAACCTTTCGAATAAGGGTGCCTCATTCAGGGAAAGCTCTCTATGAATGGGACACCCATCTTAGGGTACATTGGGTTATACCATGGGAATGAAAATAATTTTGATCCACAGTGGCCATATATTTAGTCGTTTAATGTTAATGCTGGGATAGGGACCAAACTCGGTGACATTCTTACTGAGCTCTGACAGGAGTATCGCAACTATTTTTTTTATATATATATATATATATTTTTTTTTTTTTTAATATTTAAAAAAAAAAATCATTTATTTATTCTGGAGTGATCTAGGCCTATGGACTGTCTTCCTCACACCCAGTACAATATCTGGCTTGTAACATCAAATAGTGAGTTTCCTATTTATACACTAGCTGTTTGTGTTCCACTCCCACAACAAGTTGGAGAAATAAAGCAGAATAGTCGATGAAACGTGGGCTTTACTGCCCAAGATCTAGTCTCTAATTGTTCCCTTAAATTGGATTACAATTGTGATGATGTATGAAATGTATGTCAAATATTTCAATGGGGCATAGGGTGATCTTGTCTCAACCAAAAATGCACAGGGAGAGGACATATCATATACATATTATGACAGATTCTACTCGATTCTGGTCTAGTCAACTTCCATGGCAGGCAGCAATATCAAAGTCATATCTTCAAAGTTAAAACCCATGTCATTTTCCTGAAATTTGAAAATGATGCTCTCTAAATTTTGTGGAACACATATATTAAAACTTGAAAATTGGGGGTCACCATGAGAGTTTTTTTTTAATTTAGAGATCCATAGAACTATAATATCCTAATGGAATATAGAAATAGAATATCAAATAGAGAAGTTGTTTTGCACATTATAAAAACCATGTCCTTTTCCTCAAACTTTCACAAAATATAGTAGATGTATAGCACTACACCTTGAAGTTTTTAAATTCATAGGTTACCATCCTTGTTTTTGAAAGAATTGAAGAAAACCATATTCTTTAGTCTATTTCTTTTGTAAATCAAGCAAATGTAAATTGGCTTTTTTTATCTATTAAGATTGGATAAAATGTACAAAACATTAAATTTACCAATTTAGAATTAGAATTAATCACAAGGAACTAGATTTGACTGATAATTGACAATATCTAAAAATCACCAGGCAGTGCCACTGTGAATTGTAGGATATGCCTTTACAAGATATGTAAAAAAAAATTCCAACCACGGACTCCGGACGGAAGTCCAGCGGAACAAAGAAATTACACACATGCCTTTACAAGATAAACTTATTTACTGTATGGCATTTTTTTCCTAGATGCTGCTGCTAAAGGATGACATAACGAACATAAGAACAGACCAGGAGGATGTGAAGAAACACCTTCTGAGACGTCTTCAGGCTATGGAGGAGAAAGTGGAGTGGTGCATGACTGGTGGGCAGGAAGGTGTACATCCGCTCGGTGCCCGTCTCTCCCAAATAGAGAACATACTTATGGTAGAAACTTGTTTAGATCTCTTAAGAGCACTTAAGTGACTCTGTGGATCTTTGAAGTACAGAGAAGTGCATTTGTGTTGAACTGAAATGATTATTTAAAAAATAATTATTCAAAACAGCAAGAAATTTAGTCAAAGAGATGAAAATATTATATACCACTCAACTCCCCCATAATATTTAGATGCAAATGCACTGTTAGCATGGATAATTGCCACTTGATTCATTAAAACCATGTGTCTACACTGCACGAGAACCACCATTTTACATATACAGTAAAACCCCTCTTCCGAGACACCCCGCTTAAGTGGATACCCTGCTTAAGGGGCCAATTTGCTCGGAATGGAAATTTTTCCAACTATCAAGAGTCTATTTTAACCCCGCTTAAAGGTACACCCTGCTTAAGGGGACACCCTGCTTTAGAGGACAGTTTTTCTGTACAGAAATGCTTAGAAACCCCGCTTAAGGGAGCAGTTTGGAAGGAGATCATATCAAAAACACTGAAAATCCAAGTTTATGGTACCCGTTTGTACGGGACAGACAGTTGTCGCAACCAGAACAATAGACTGAGTATTCCCGTGCGGGCCCGGGTGGCCAGAGTGTGTTTTTTTCACGGTAATAACCATATCTCTAGCGGCTCTGGGCAGGCCACAGTGAGTGGATATTAGTACCAGTGTTTTTCGCGCCTGCCGAAGCTGCCAGCTAAGAGGCCCGCTTACATGTTAGCGGTGGGCGACACAGGGAGGGCTGGGGGCTTTGAAGGTGCAGTATACAGTGAGCCGTGGCGGCTCTGGCCGGCTCACGGTGAGTCCCTTATAGGGCTGCTGATTTCTCTCAGAAGTTACGGGGGGAGGCATTGAAAGGCGCGAATTTCACAAGGAAGGCATATCCACCTTCAACCTCTATTATCTTTTTTTTTTTTTTTAACATTTATATTCATTTATATTATAGAATTTATATTTATTTGCTTATTTATGTGTTATTGATAAACCTCTTAACCTAATAACAATTGTTTCCTTTATTTGTGTAGGTATTCTCTATTTCAAGTATAACCATTGACAGACTGAAAACCCCGCTTAAAGGGACACCCCGCTTAAAGGGACTCTTTGCCCAGAACGGAGGGTGACCCCTTAAGCGGGGTTTTACTGTATATGCACCCGGTGTATATAGGTATGCTTTTGGGTATACAAGGTCATCCTATTCCCCGTGTGTATACACCTTATGTTTTAGCGTATATATATAGGCCAGCATAGCTTGTATCATGTATATAAGTCTGATTCTCTGAGCCACTATACAATAATTCAGATCGCTGCACATAGGGGACCCCACTGTATCATATCTCATTCACCATTAGTCATTAAGGCTGTATTACATGAAAAAGGCAATCTTATATTACCAACTTATTTTCATAAAACCTTTATAAAACCTGATAAGGTATAAACTGATTTATCACACATAATTAACCCTGCATTATGGTTATTTTTTTACCGTTTTTCTAATAGAATTTATTTTAAAACACCATTTCTATGTGTGGTCAGTCTTGGACTACTATATAATGGCCTTGATAAAACTTAGATCCTAGAATCATCTGACCCGGGGCCTCACCCCCCTCACCCGCCTCGCACGGGGTCTGCGGGGGGACGCGGGTCAGTGTTGGTGCAACCTCTACCAGCACGCACAAGTGCGTCGGCGGGCTGTGAGAGTGGCTGCGGTGGCAGCAGAGGCGAGGTTTTCGCACTGAGACCACCTATATTTGTACCAGCACAGATGGCCGAGAGGCGGAGGGGGCGGACCTTTTTTATTTTCTATCGGTATTCATATATAGATCATAAGTATACAAAAATATTCATTATCAATTTGTTTTTAACAGCCTACATAGAACAAAACTCCTTGGTTTGAGGCGCACACTGCAGATACCGTGTGGGATTTAACCCGACCAACCTCTATATCGTAGCTCAGTGTAGCCAGGGGTTGGTTGCCAAACTAAAACTGAAACTGAATCTGCAGTTCCTGAGTTCACTGAAGCGTGAAGTCTGATTTCTTAAACCCTTGCACAAATGACCGTCGGGTCAGACTACTAACAGTGACCACAGGCGGGGAACCAGCTTCAGTCTGTATACGCCAAACTCCACTCTCCAAGCAGAGATCCTGCGCCTTACTTCCTGCCCTGGTCATAGCCTATGTGCTCTCTCACATAATAGGCCAGGTAACGCCCGCCATTTTCTGGTGCATTATGGGTAAGGCCTATATTTTAATGCTGGTTTACCCATTAGAGGGAGTATTGAAATCTCTTATATTCTTAAAGAAACATTCTAATAAATTGTCTTTTCAAAGGTTGATCTTACTTTATTTTGTATCATGGTTCATTATAAACAAGTATTAGTAAGTTATTTGGGGAACCTCGTGAGGGAGAGAGGCACTCTCCTAGCAGAGGTCCTGCGCTCTACTTCCTACAGCCAGTGTAAGTGCTAGCGCCACGAAACATCTGCTGGGACAGTGGGAGAGTTCAAAGTCGCTCTCTAGCTGGGCGTTACCTGTCCCATATTTCATTGAGACAGGGAACCAGTCTACACTGCTTGTACCTCTGCACTGTCCTGCCTGTTTGGGGTAAAATCTGCCCCATACGCCAGTTTTTCAAATATCCTGAATTCTTAGCACTTTTGAGAGGTATTTTGTATTCTTTTTTTAAATAGAGATGCACATATTCATATCTGTTATGTAGTTTCTGTCATTGCTGTTATGTGTTATGTCAAACCAGACATAATCCCGCCTTTAGAGGGTGCGTCCACCAACCACGACAGGGCTGTGACACGCACCGACAAGAAATTTCCAATCGGTGCCTTGTCGCAGCGTTGTCGTGACGAGAGGAGCTCTGTGACAGTGTTGTCGGGGCGTGTCGGGAAGAGCAAGCTCAACCTAAATTTTCTATCGTAGACCTCTGCGACAACCTCCCGACATGCCACGACATGCCACGACAAGGGTCTAAAATAGAACATGTTCGATTTTGTCGTAGCCTTGTCGGAAGGCCCCCGACAACCTCCCGACAAGCTTCGTGTCGCAGCCTGTCAGGGCCTTGTCGTAGCCTCTTGTCGGGAACTAGGGTCCACCATATATCAAGCGAGGTTTTCGCACTGAGACCACCTATATTTGTACCAGCACAGATGGCCGAGAGGCGGAGGGGGCGGACCTTTTTTATTTTCTATCGGTACACATATATGCAGCGCGTATATATATCACACAGAGTTTATTTCCTCTCGCATACGCCTGGCGTGAAATACAGCCAAGACGCATCCGTATTTAAAAGTAAACAGTCTTGTATGCCTCATACGCTGGCGTGAAATACGGGCGAATATACATGAAAACAAGTCAATTTACAGCCGATACATGTACTGCCGTGATGGCGTATATATATATATATATATGAATAAAGTGGTTAGTTTCGTGCAGTGCTAATATCTACTATGAACTCTTTTATACTTTTGTATTAATTTATAAATATTCATTTTGAGGTAGATTTTTTTCTTCAAAATAAGATGAATAATAGTATCCAATAATAGGAACGCTGTTAAAAAAGTAATTCCACTGAAAACTATAATCAGCATTGTGAATATGATATCCCCTCCCCAGCTTGCTAAATTGATAGTTTTTGAAAAATGTGAAATGATTTTTTTATTTAAGGATCACTTCAGGGACTTCAAACCCCCTGTAGAACACAGCCTGGTTAAGGAACGAAAAGGTAAGTACAACATATTGTAAAGTTCTGGTCTTTACATCGCTATCATTTTTGTGTGAAGAGATAAGTCATCTAAATTTATGACTGTATTGAGACAGAGATAAGTCATCTAAATTTATGACTGTATTGAGACAGTCACCATTTTGTAGCAGCTCCTCCCTGTCTTTTTTATTGATATAGTTCGCCAATGATAATACATTTAGCGGTCTGCCACTACACCCTTTTTACACATATATTCCTTATGAGGTCCATCTAGATATCCTCATATTATACATTATTGTAGATACTGTTAATCAAGCAAGTATTAAAAATAGTGGACAAATATTAAGTGATACATTGGTATATATATTTATTAGGAGTGATGACAGTATATATCATGAGTGCTGTCATCGTAGAGTAGATGGGATATGATAATGATATGATATGAGATGTTAGTATCTTAATGCACACACATGCCCTTATTAAGACAGCGTATCGATCGAAAGTTATTCAAGTTTTATTTATCACCAGCCCTTGTTTAGGCAGTGCAGGTACATACTTCCTTTTTTCTAAGTTTTATACATTGCTACAAATTTTGGTATTCAATACTTTACATTCTTAACCTAATACGTCTAAATCTTTAATTGCTCTTTTAAATTTTTCCTTTGTATTGAGTTTTTTTATATCTTCCGGCAATATGTTCCATAATTGTTTTCCCCTATAAGATAAGTGAATGGCAGGTTCACTGTCATTATTGCCGCTCTAGTTCCCGGGCTGCTCACATGGGGGCAGGGTATGCTGACATAAGACCTGAGTTGTTGGTGACATGAGCAGCCCTCCTGGCATGTGTGACAGACTACAGCAAGACTGGTAAATTCTCATTGGCTGTTGGTTCAACAGCCAATCAGAGCGCAGAGCTTGCAGCCTCAATCTGAAGCAAGATGCCACCTGGGAGCTGTTTCAAAACGTGGGTTAAGGCTATGGTTTTGAAACAGCTCCCTGCTGTATGTATAAGCTGAACAATCGGCCATTAAAATCAGTTAATTTTCTTGACTCATAGTAGATCATAGTTTTTCTGTGTTTGAATTCTCTCTTCCTTACTCTTAAGGTGTACACCTGGCCCCTAGACTTTACAATATGTATAAATGAGGTTTTGTGAATTAATACATAGACAGACCATTTCATGAGTAAAAAGTTATTTATCTTTTAACAACCTGGCAACTTGATTCCTAGTCCAGTTAAGTACTGCTTTAGACATTTTGGACTTGAGGTAACTCTATATCTTTTACTAAGACAGCCCAGTAAGCATGCAAAATGTGTATGATAATCATTTTACCATCATAGTTCACTGGGACTGCAAAGCTGCCCTGGCAGATGGATGGGACGCATCAGGTGTTTATAGGATTCGGCCAAATGGCACCACTGAGATGGATGTTTACTGTGACCAAGTTCTGGATGGAGGTGGATGGATTGTTAGTATCTTAATTTTATATACTCATGTCTAATGAGCACTATTTAATTTCACATCCATTTCAACATACTAACACATTAGTCCTAATAACTCTCTGACATACTCTCATGGAATGCTATATTCTGCTAATCTAAAAATGACGTATTAAGCCCTGGACAAAATTTTAAATTTTCTGTTTTTGATACTCGCATCTACAGAAGGTCTTGTTTTCTTAATTTATTTGCAAATTCTCATTCTAATTGATTTCTGAAACATCAACTGCTATCTGTATGGCATTTCTGTTAGTGGAATAGCTGCGATTGTGCTCAATAGGAATCCAAGGAAACTATATTGTATTAGCCTTTTTGAAAAATGAAAGCAGCAGTTGAAGTACAAAATGGCATGCGGCACCTTACAATAAGGCAGCCTAGGCCAGCTCTCATTACCTTACTCCTGTAGCGGACCACTGGTCATTGAGAGTGTATGACCACTCTCCGCAGTATCTCTACCTTCCCAGTGTCAGAGACAAAGTCGCTACCCCGTGCTACCGCTTCCGCAAGGGTTGGTTCGGATTGATCTGAGGTAGGCTGGGAGATGCCTAAGCTTAGCCTAGGACAGAAAACCAGACTCCGGACTATTTAGGTATACAGAAGTTTATTATACCTAGTGACGTTACAGTTCCTTGGTGCTGCCGGGCACCAAGTAATGCGGGGGCAGAGATTAGAAACTTAACCAAGGCTCCAGGCATTAACTCAACAGAGAGACACTTCGAGAAGACCTGTTGACCCACTGCAGACTCAGCCTATATACTGACTGAGTTACGTAATGCGGGCGACCCCGTAGTATTTGCATACATGGGTCAGCCGGCCTTACCACACAGCAGGGATCGGCACTCGCGCCACCTAGCATGAAGTGAAACAAACACAGCTCGTCTACCCTGACCCCTACACTCCCTATACAAACTCTTTTGGCACTTTGCCTTCATTAGCGGGGATAGACTCAAGCCCCCAGAAAGTTGTTTTGGGCCGTAAGTGATCCAAAAGTGATGTAACACCAAGAGAAGGATGGGTTGATCAATAAAATGATATAACCAAATGAGTTCTATGAAGATTTTTATAATATTTCATTAAGAAAACTGCTACCAGAAAAATCTTATTATCCACAGTTAGACACTAAAGTAACAAAGATAATCATGGGCACCCCATAGTGTATCAGAAGTAAATCTGAAACACAAATTTCTAAATGCACGAGGATTCTTCCAATAAGAATACAAATTTTAAAATCAATTTGTGGCAGAGGCAAGGGAAAAGATGAATCTGATTCCAATTTCCAAGTTCTGAATTAGAACAGAGGTTATTTAATTTTGCATTTTAGTCTATAAAGGCATTCTAGCTGGTTTTAAAGCTGTTAATTTTTGAACCTCAAGACCTTAGTTCAGAGTCATGTACATACATTGTCTTTGCTATGTCATGATTGAACATTGATGATTTTTAGGTTGGACTGAACAAATTTTCAGCCATTGATGTAATTATAATGGAAAGCATGGTCATACGGGTATCCTGTGGACATTTGTGGAAACTAACAGAAATATGACCATCAATTTGTTGCATGAGCTTTCTGCTCAGAAAGGTCAAGCAACAAACTAAATCTTGGATAACTCAAAATTTTGTCCAGTGATGCGCCGGGAAGACATAGTTCTAGACCTGTATCATTGCTATCACAGAGCATGATGATATCTAAAAATGTATTCTCTATGTACTCTCCATAAAGCATATATAGTAAAAGGACTAAGTTTTATTCTCCAGGAGGGCTGTTTTGTGAATATGCCATTTGAGTAGACTTGCTCTACTTTTGATTCTTGCAATAATGATTTTCATGAAAGGTGTTCCAAAGGAGGCTGGATGGAAGTGTTGACTTCTATCGGAACTGGGCGGATTATAAAGCTGGGTTTGGTGATTTAAACGGCGAATTCTGGCTGGGAAACAACAACTTGCATCAGCTTACAAAAGGCCGCGATCATCAGCTGAAGTTTGAGCTCCAAAGCCCAGGAGGAGAATATGCCTATGCAGACTACAGTGAGTTCTATATCGATGACGAAACCCAGAACTATAAAGTCCATGTACAGGGTTTCTCTGGTGCCACGCCACCTGGTGAGTTAATGAATATTCATATAGTTCAACACGTAATAACATTCTATAGTTTATATGGAAAAATACTAATCTGATCATGTTGTCTAAATCCTTGTCTATCCACTAGTAATTTGCACAGGCAGTTTCATGTAACTATAGGCATATAATCATTACTTTACAATTTTAGATTTATTATTTTTGAATATATATATATTCCTATTATTTCATACTTTCCAATGATAGTTATGTTAAAATAGACACATATATATAACTTGTTGTTTATGCTCCCACATTGCATCCAGTTACTCGATTGTTATTGTTAACTTTTACTGTCAGATTTTTCACATCTATATTTCTTTTTTTAAAGGGCATTCCTTTACAGTTAATGGATATCAGTTCTCCACAAAAGATCGAGACAATGATGGGTACTCAACAAGTTGTGCGCGTAAGTTCTATGGAGCCTGGTGGTATAGTGCTTGTCATGCAGCCAACCTGAATGGCCTGTATGGTAACACAACTTATGCCAAAGGACTTTCATGGAAAACATGGACAGGGTACCATATATCAATGTCCAGTACAAAGATGATGATCAGGAGAAAGATTTGATAGGCAAATAGAATTATTTATATGCCAGCAAGCAATTTGGCCATTTTGATTGGTCATAGTGTGAATAAAATTAATATAATTACATACAACACAAATGTGTAATATATGAAAATAAACAATTAGAAAATACATGAATTAGTTGTTCTGTGTGTTTCGTTAAGATTCTGATTACATATGAAATGAGTACTATTTTCGTGATGTGGATAGCTTTAGCTACTGTAGACTGGTTCCCTGCCCATATGAAAGAAGGGGCAGGTAACCAGGAGGCTTACCAATAATGCACCATAAAAATGGAGCCCGTTACCTGGCCTATAGTCTAACTACCAGGCTATAGCTACTGCCGAAAAGTGACTAGCTACCGGCATTATCCGGATCACAGCGTATTGGGCTCTGTACCCATTGGTCAGTTATGGTCATGTGACCTTGCCTCTGGTTCCCAGTTGGTGTCGGGGTGTGTTTGGTGTGTGGTGTGGCAGGGTGCCAGTTGTGGTGCTGCCCCCTTGTGTGGAGATCTGGAAGTGGTAGTTGATATACTGTAGCTCCCCCTGTGGTGTGTTGGAGGAGTTTGTATGAACAGAGGTTTTGGGTTGGTGTGATTTAGGCCTCCACTTTTGTGTGTGGGGGCCCCTTTTCGGCAGTTTCGGTCATGTGACCTCATCAGGCTATGATTGGCTACCATTTAGGTCCTAGGTTGATCTCCACCCAGTTGTGGGTGGCCTAGGGCGAGCCCATGCTCTTGGGGTTTCTCTATTTATTCCCCTGTGTTCAGCTGTAGTTAGTCACTTTCCATGTAGCTGGACGTTGAGACAGGGTGTAGTCAATGATTCAAAAAAAATTCCGTGGTTCCGGTCACTGTAGAGATTGAGTGTCCATGGCGGTGGACGTTCAGAAGGGTGTGTGTGGGGGACAAGTGGAAATTATTTTTTGGAATGAGTCTTTACTATATACCCATGAAGTATATATTGTAAATATGCACCG
Organism: Alentia gelatinosa; assembly: GCA_950022655.1. Lineage (NCBI taxonomy): Eukaryota > Metazoa > Annelida > Polychaeta > Phyllodocida > Polynoidae > Alentia > Alentia gelatinosa. The sequence continues at coordinate 3,728,284 of OX465581.1, read as the reverse complement.
TTTCGGCATATGACGTAAAAATACTGTACGGACTGCTGGTCCGTACACTAAAATACGGACCACCTTGCTATACACATTTATTAACATATTGGTTCTTGAAAATTAAATTAAAGATTTTTTTTTTAATTTTGGGTATATAGTAAATATATAACATCCAACCATGCTTGTACAAGTCACAGAACTCTATGATAATTTACAGTTTGTACGGAACTCGGCATAAATGCCTCGGTCTGTACAAACCGTAAATTACCATCTCGTTCTGTGACTTGTACAGCATGGTCAGGACGTTCTATATAAATATTGACATATATGAATAAATATGTATGTACATAAATTTGTATGTATGTTTGATGCATTTCTTCTTCTTTTTTACATGAGAATAAGACGAAAGATTATATTTCAAACAGTTGTCATGAAATATATTTGCTATTTAAAGGTTTACTTAGTGGGTATTGCTTATGTTTTTATTTAGTTTGTTTAGTATAAGAAAGCAACTTCTGAATTCTTTTGAAAAATTTCTTTTTCGTAATTTACATTTGAAACTATTTGTGAGAACAGGTAAATAAATAAATTACCACATATGGGAGAATTGTAACATTCAACTTAAATCAATAGTGAGAATAAGTAGTGCAGAAGCTTGTACATAAGTAACATATTGTATTTCTTTAGGATAGAATGTAAAAGTATTCCTTATTATCATCATGTGCCTGTACATAAATGTCTAACATTTAGTGGTCAGCTATTACGCCATCTGGTGAATATTGGCTGCATTACAGGCTAGGATATGTCTATTACTCTCCTACCTGACCTTTTGTACTGCTTGGAGAGTGTGTTATGTCATAACCTCGAAACAATTAACCGTTTTCTTATTTCTTTCCTATGCATCATTTCAAAATATTTTGAACACAAATCTTGGTGTCTTTATCAAATTGTAAGAATTGGATATTTCATATTAAGTATATCTGCTTTTATAGTATACATAGAATAAAAGTACTTGGTTGGAGGCGAACACAAAGGGGATACCGTATGCGATGTAACAAAGTACATACACAAGTTCCAGGTTCATTGTAGATGTTTAATAGTTGTACTTCTTCGTTGTGTTACATTGTAGAGGGTTCTGTGAGAGGCAGCACAGGGCAGCTTTCAGTGCCCTGCCTGTTCCTCTCCCGTGGCCGGCTGGTGTTCGACTCTCCCCTGGATAAGGGATGCGGCTCTCTTTATAGGAGGCACATTCCACAATCTCCAGTCGTAGTCACACTCTCCACACATATTACACATTTTAATGGCGCACTGTGTTACAGTGTCACGCCCCTTAAAAGATTTTGACTTATATATATCGACAAAATCTTTTAACAAATGCTACAAACTTTAACAACACAGTGAATATATATAGTACATGTGATTAATTTAGATAAATACAGGTAAACATGCAAGGATATATAATGTGCGCACTTTTAGGGATACTTTGCAAACTCTTATTTGCACAACACTGTCATGACTACACAATTCATGAACGATTCAGTTCATTCAATGTCATAATCTTCTCTCAGGTTCAGTACATAAGTCCATGTACTTCCAAAAACTACTTATCTCTCTGAGATAGTTTCAAAGTAGTCCTTGGTTGAGGTTTCGGTTTAGGCTGGGTTTTGCTATCGCGAAGTCCCAGTCTTAAACTTGGAGTATTCAGCGTTTCAAGTTCCACAACACAAACATCACTCGGCGAGTGAGTAGGGCTTTTCAGTTCATTTGCAGCAGCAGTATGAGCACTTAACACCTTCTGAGCACCAGTTTTTATATGAGCACCAAAATCAATGTCAGCATGATTAAAATTACCATTGCCAGATGATGTAGAGGGTTCGCTATTCCTTCGTTCCATTGCTTTGTAGGTCTGGAGTTCATTTGCAGGAGATGTTGACGATGGTCCAATGGGCAGCTTGATAGGCTGACCCATAAAACCTAGAGTGTTTAACACTCTTTTTGACAGGAAACTAAATACAGTATTTCTTTTCCAGTATAATACAACTATTATTATGAGTATAAATAATACAATGCCAGTGATAATGAGGTAAGGTATTATAGAAGTTGGGATCCCTTTGTCCTTTGCGGCCTCTAACATATCAATGAACTCTTCTATTGGTTTTGATTCTATGGAGGTAGTTTATTTAGGTTGATATCAAGGTCTGATTTGTATTTTTGAATTGGTTGCCAGATGGGAAGATCAGTCAGGTTCCAAAAGATCGGTGTTGTTTTCCGAGTTTCACGCTCTACTTTATACTCTGATTTTCCTTCAAAATAAATGGGAAGCTCTAATTCATCTGCCAGAGCACGACATCCAGATTCTAAGTTTATCACTTGAAATGGAGGTTTTACAACAATGTGTTCCTCGATTTTATGTTTGACACATAGTTTTCGAAGATAGAAATTCTTATTTGTAGCCACCATCCATTGTCCATCAGATAGATATTTCGCAACGGGGCATCTTTAATTTATTTGTAACCTGGATCTTACACAGGCTTTGAATTTTACTCAAATCACGTTGATAGAGCGCTAGGATACAATAACTATGTCTATTGGTTTCATAGATTGCAGAAGACATGGCACAAAAGTTGATACCTGGATTACCACAATTGATTTCATCTTCCACCATCAAGATTACATATTCTCTACCATTAGTGCTAACAGCGAAGTTCTTAAATTTGAGGTCATATTCAGCAGGAATATTGGATTTACCATATGGTACAGGTAGATTGATAGCTTCTTCAACCATAAACTTTCGTGCCACATCGAGGAGAGTTATTTCTATTGTGACAACAAGTTGGTCCTCTAGAGCTACAGTGTCAGTTTGTAAAATCGTATAATAATACCAAGGCCTCTCTCTAGGATCATGAGGTAACATTAACTGGTTTGGCAATTCAACTTCTATGGATTTTAGTATCTTAACAAGTCCTGGGGCTGGTAACAAATTGGGTGACAACCTTTGTGAGGACAGTGTAGACAGTTTTGAATGAAGATCAGCAATCAGAGCAGTTTCAGCAATAACCAAATATCTTATGGAATTTATATTAGCTTGATTCTGAGCATGTGAGATGACAAATCTTTGAAGTGGTTCTATACGGTTTACCAAGGCGACAAAGTTCTTAGTCCATGTACGTACCATTTTTCTCATGTCATCAATGATTTTGTTTATAGTATGACGATTTTCATCTACTTCCATTCTAGTGACATTTATCAAAGACAAACTCTCTTTTAAGACATGTCTAATAACCTGTTGGTTTTCTCTTAAATAACCAACTTCACCCTTCAGTTTCTGAGTTTCAAAGTATGCTACGCCACTAAAAATACCTGCGAGCATACCAATAAGTCGTTTCGGTCTAGAGTTTAGTTTGTTGTCTCGTCTTGATCCTTCTAATTCACTATGGCCTACTTGTTTCAACTCTGTGAAATCAATCATATTTTTGTCATGCATTTTACTCAGAGCATCTAGTTCTCTTTCCTGACTGGACATAATGCTATGATAATGGTGTATTTTTGTTGCCTCTTGAGGATTTAATTCTGTTCCAGATACTTGATAAGCTTGGGAAGGAAACATAGGATCACTATAGAGTTTCTGGAAATAAGTTGTAGCTGTATGACTTATACTTTTTGCTTGTATGACCATTTTCCTGTGTATGACAAATAGTTGTCATATTGGCTAAAGTCTATGACTAATCCTATCAGCCAACGAGATCTAGTCATATGAATCTCATTCTTTGATCTGAAGAAAACATGTTCTATGCCTCCAGATGTAGTCTCATCAGCCCTTAAGGAAATGGCCAATGACGCCAGCAACCTAAAAAGAAAGAAAAGTAATTTTAACCCTTTAACAGCAGCATGATGCCTCCAGGCATTTCCCTGGCTACAGCAGCATGATGCCTCCAGGCAATCCCCTGGCTACCGCAGCATGATGCCTCCAGGCATCATAGAGGCATCATTGATACTTTCTATTCAAAATTCAATAAATAAAAAAATAATTTTTTGAATTGAAAGATATTTTGTCACAGTAAAAACAGCATATTGACCTTTGATTTGGTATAACAAAATATCATCAGCTATCAAGGTAAATTACTCAAATCACATATCACATCATGTGACATTGCTATTTTCAAAAAAAGGTGCCTGCTGTAGCAGGGTCGTTTATGCAGGCAATGCCTGCTGTACAATGGTGATCAGAGGAACTGGGTGCTGCAGGGAAAGGGTTAAGAGCTCGATACCTTATAGCATTGATGCCAAAAGGGTTAATAGGTCTTTAAACTTGCCCTGTTTTTCTGACCTCACAGATTTCATTTTGTTCATTCCCTATAATTGGTTTACTTTAGCTTTGCCCATTATTCATTATGAGCTATCCATTTCTAAGCTCTCTGCCCTGCTCTGTTTTTCTTCTGTTTTGTTGCTCATCTACCCTGTTTTCTGTCCCATCAACTTGCCCTAAATCTATAGTAGTTTCTGTTCTGCCTACTCCACTGCTTCACTTGACCAGAAGCCAGTTAAAGCTCTGATTATTCTAGAGGAGGTTCATACTGATCTCTCAGACGCTCTTGCAGCCTAGCAAGAGAATTCGTCTTCACATTTAAAGGACTCTTCTGAGGAGAGCATGTCTCCCATACTGTCACAACTAGGAGGTGGTCCCGCTAGTTCCATTAACCGAACCGAACGTCCGTTCTCATTGAATGGGTAGCCCCCATTCAACATCTTAATTCTACTTCATCTTTGTTGTTGTTTTGTGAAGGTGCATCATGTGCACCTTTTGCTGTGCACCTGTCATGACATTCCATATGACATGATCGACAGGTGTGACTTGCTCCACCACTTGATAACTAATTTGTTTATCCTGTGATTATTGAACAAACACTTTGAATCTTCTTCTCTGAAGTCAACTTCATCAATTCTTTATCATGATTCTCTAGATTCTTTACCAACTCAGGTCTTGTTCCAAGTCCATAGCTGTATATTCCACTTACACAAAGCAGTCTTTAAAGTCATGTGCTATGACTTCTTTTAACAAATCATTGATTCTATAATAATCTTGTATTTTTCTATCTTTCCCTTCTAGATGTACATTAGTTCTTTATTACACACTTGGCCTGCCATAGGGTCCTATAAGATTCTATTTCTTTAATGAGTCTTTGCTTAATTGGCTTTAAATACATAAACTTGCCTTTAATTTATAAAATGTCAATGATTATAACCTATAATTAGAATAATTTCCATACCTCCTTTTAATTCAATCTCTGAAAAGTGTTCCTGTATTTATTATAGCAACTTTCTATTTTAATTGGACTATTTCATTAACAAAATCAAAATGTCTTGATTTGTAGAGTCTGAAAGTACAGCCAAAAGTTTTGTTCTAAGTATAAAGTTCCTCACTGTTAGTGTATCCAATAGTTTTTAACATTAAGAGCTATTAATTTGCTATGGCGTCATCAGACACTTATCGGACACTCATCCGGATGTGGAGCTTGTTCACTGACACAAACAGAGCCATTACTTAGACACCAGTATGCCCTCTATCAGTAAGACCAATTTGTATAGACATGTAGGGGACTTGTTCACATGTTCTCACTAAAAGGTATCATGATTCTCAATCTCAAATCACTTTCCCCTATGCGCCATCAGTACTAAGAACCAAATGGTGTACTGACAAGTATTTCCGGTTACTAGCTTTCTCTGTTAGAGGCTGACAATTAAATCTCACCAGCTGGCAATGAATTTACAGGATTCTCTCTACGTTTCAGCTTTAGGCCAGCTTGACCCTTTCAGCCAATACTTTATATTAAACTGTAGTCTTTCTGGGATGTAAATACCATTTCAAACAAAATAACACAAAACATGTACATTTGGCTATACAACATGGATAGATGTATGTTCATAATAGCATTCATACTTTATATTTCAATACTATAGCTTTAAGTCATACACTTTTCAACTCAATACCAACACAATAGGGTTAGATTTAGTTCCAGCAGCCGACTTTTAACTCTTCTGTGACTATGTCTCAGTCTCCCCAACACATATTTTAATTCAATATACTTAGAACCACTTATTTCACATTATTTCAAATAATACTTGATTATTCTGTGCGTACTTGATACTGATACTTGTTGAATTCCAACCTTTACTTTAAGTTTCTTCCTTACATGAGAAAGACAGCATTCCCATACACAGAACCATCCAGTTAACAAGCTCCCTCACGTTTTAGGGGTCCACTACCTTAATTCCACAGTCTCAGCCATTACTTTTCAAAAATACTGTACCCTCGAGTAGGTATCCTCACAACTGCTTGGATCTAAGCTCAGTGGTGACAGATTCCAATGCTTAACCCTTTACACACTGATTTCTGCTCTCTGCTTAATACACTGTTCTGATTATATGAATATATTTAGATATATTCAAGCACATATATGGTGTTTATATGAGTTACTCTTGATTACTTACGGTATATTTGTTGCTTATAAATAGGGTATGTTTTCATACCTTTTAATGCACATTCTTGAACTTAAAAAAAACAAAGGGTTAATTCCTGCATCAATTCCAGCTAGCGAATTTCATGGCGTCCTGGGCCTGCCTGGAAGTGGGGTCCAATATATTCTATTCCACAGCCTCAGTTACTCATTAGAAAGATTGATTCACTTTGCTTTATACCTCCAAATCTCCCTCAAAGTTCCTTATTTCTCTATAGAGCCTTAATGTTAACTTAGCAATTATTACCTCACTTCCAATAATTTCCCCAAATATTTCAAACCAACTTTTCAGATTTTCTGAAAATACAAATCTAACAGTGTATACTAGTAGTAGACACCCTCACACTTCTCAGAGCCACTCATGGTCGCTGCCGCGGCCGGCACCCTCTACTCGGCGCCGTTTTATACTCATAAAAACAACAGGCTGATAGCAGCATCCCCTGCTCCCAACGGGTATATAAGGATACAGTGAAACTTCCATAGGAATCTTCAAACCTTCATATCTTCCTTAATAACAGGCGGATTAACATGATTCAAAAACCAAATTACTCAGAGAACATAGTTAAGTACCATCCAATTCTGGCACAGTTTCTTCAGTTCTTCTCATGTGGATTTATTCTATTCATTATTATACTGCCTTAACCCTTATACTTATAGGCTGTCTTTAGTTTCTCTCACACATATTTCCTCTATTCAAGACCACTTTACACAGGTTACACATTGCTCCAAACTGCCTACACATAACTGCATTACCATTTTCTCACTTTTCATATCATTTTCATGCCCATACTCCACTTAGAAGTCCTTGTGGCCAAAACATGTTATTATTGAGTCTCTCCACATTGGTTTTCAGTCTCAAGCAATACACACAGTTATATTACTTTTTCCACTTGTTCCATAAATGTTATAGATGGTTTCTCAGTGCTCAAAACTTTTGGTGTTAAAGTGCTCAGGTGTTTTTCAATGTGCTCAGGTGTTTAAAAGGTGCTCAGTAAAGCCCATTACTCACAGTACTTGGTGTAACATCTTGATGGTCATCTGGTGGTCAGCTGGAGATCATCTGATGGTCAGCTGGAGATCATCTTATGGAGATTGTCGTCCACACAGAAGTGTAGGGGATCCTCAGCTCTCAGCTTGTTGTAGAGTGGTCTTTCACCAGAGTCAATTAGCAGATTTATGGAGAAATCTGTCATAAATCCTGGTCACGGCACCATAATGTATGTAACAAAGTACATACACAAGTTCCAGGTTCATTGTAGATGTTTAATAGTTGTACTTCTCCGTTGTGTTACATTGTAGAGGGTTCTGTGAGAGGCAGCACAGGGCAGCTATCAGTGCCCTGCCTGTTCCTCTCCTGTGGCCGGCTGGTGTTCGACTCTCCCCTGGATAAGGGATGCGGCTCTCTTTATAGGAGGCACATTCCACAATCTCCAGTCGTAGTCACACTCTCCACACATATTACACATTTTAATGGCGCACTGTGTTACAGCGACTTAACCCGACCAACCCTTATATCGTAGAAGGGGTTGGTTGCCAAACTAGGTAGACCACCCCTGACCAAAGGCCATGGGTATCCAATGTGCCGGATGTTTAAAACTAGTTCTTTAGAATAAGATTTGAAGACAAATGCTGGAGTTGGGTGATTTCTAAATTCTAACTATTGATGTCTATGGGAAACTGCAATATTTTGACTTTGTTGCTAAATGACACATATGTTGTAGATTCTGAAAATTGGGAACATATACAAATGAGAAATGCTAAAAAAGATACTACGTCACCATGGTAATATCTATGGGAAGGCCATCTGAAGCAGGTAATTGCTTAAGTATTGGTGTCTATGGGAAACTGCAATATTTTCATGAAATCAGATGGCAGCACCTGTTTAAATTTAATTTAAAAGATAGCATTGATCGACCAATAACCACATGATCGCCCCTCAGTCTCCACCCAGTCGCCACAGGGTCGACATGAGAGTAATTAAATACACAATATTACCATGATTTCAATCTGAGTGGCCGTATTCTCCGCGTATTTGACGCGTAGTAAAACTCCGAGCGATAGCGAGGGGTATTGCGTAGTGTCAACTACAAGGAGAATACGGCCACACATATTTTATGAGTTGTGTCCAACTTTTGGTTTCCTGACCTTTCTATTGTCATTTCATTGTTCTAGCAACAAAAGACACATTTTAAAAACTAACAAATTTACTTCCTGAATCTTTGTGGACATGTCTTATACGTCATTGCAAATAGTGTGTATTTAAACTAGATTAGAAACTATCCTAATTATCTGCTGAGAGGTTTCCTTAAATGTATAAATCCTATCTCTGAGTAGTACCAGTTTGATATCAAAGAAGATATGAAAGCACATGACAAAGTGCAGGTCCTCAATAGCAGTGTGTCAATACATAGAAATACAACAGTGTCATTTAGGCCACTCAACAAAAAAACAAGTTGTTTCTCATCACCAAGCCATGAAAAATATGATGAGGGCGCATTTTTATTATAATTTATTTTTTGGTGGATCAAAGATGGCTTAAAAGTGTCATAAAATGGGCTTTAGACATACAGTAAAACCCTGTGTAAGCGGTCACCCTCCGCTCCTGGCCAAAATGTCCGCTTATGCAGGATGTCTGCGTACGCGGGGTTTTCAGATTTATACTGCTTATACATTGAAATCATCCCTGGCAAGAGGAGCTTTAATTTGATACCAAATACACATACTTTTCATAATGTCTATCAAGGTTCATCTTATTTTAACCCCCCAAAAAAGAAGAAAAAAATCTTCGAAAATCGTTTTCGCAGATGCGCGCGGTGATGAGAAACAAGTTTTTTTTTTTAGTGGCCTTAGGCCTGGCGTCCACCTACTACGATATGGCTCCGATATGATCTACGATGCAGCTCCCAATAAAAAATCAAAATCCAAAGCCCATTAAGATGTGTGGTGGATTGGCATGCTTGGACAGATCTCTACGAATTTGCACCTTCCCGATATATCCTAGATATTTGCTTTTTGTATCGGTGCCATATCGGTAGGTCTGAATTTCTATCATAGTAGGTGGACGCCAGGCCTTACACTGGGCACAACCCAACTGACAAGACTTCCAAACACATAGTGACTAATAGATGATCTACATATTTTCTGCAAAAGTGAGCTTCAATTTCATACATTTTGGCATTCATGATTTGATCATGTCTGCAAATTTCAACTTGGTCATTTCTATTTCTGGGCTTGTGCTATGCTGTGTAAGCAGAGGTATGCCAGAACCTTTAAGAGAAGAGAGCAAGCAAGCAGGCAATCTTCAAAGTGAATTTGATACGCTCAAGAAGTACATTACAGAGACTGGACAGTCAAGCAATCAAGCATCTGTGACAGGACAACTTGATCGTATGGAAACCCTGATTTCTGTGAGTAGCTCGTAAAGTTTGACAAAATCTGAATCAAAGCAGTCAGTAGTTCAATCCTTAGATATGTGTAGATGATCTTATCCAGAGTTATCAGCATAATTATTTGATAGTTTATTCACTCACCCTATTTTTACAGCGTGCTTGCACCGTCTATATACATCGCCTATAGGTTAGAGGGATCACATACAGATCTCCAGTGTACTGAAAAAAACTATCCCTTCACTATCTGTGTGCTATTCACTGTAATATTGGGAAAGGAGCAGGGTGCCAGTGTCTCAGTCTCTCAGAGTTGTGTTCCACAAACATGTCGAGAACTATGACATAGAATTTCCTCTTGGGACCGTTGCTCCACGTTTTATGGATTAATAGACAAACACCCTGTGAGGTACATGAATCTCAGCAGGATTTGACTCAGACAAACACCGTGTGAGGTACATGAATCTCAGCAGGATTTGACTCAGACAAACACCCTGTGAGGTACATGAATCTCAGCAGGATTTGTCTCAGACAATCACCCTGTGAGGTACATGAATCTCAGCAGGATTTGACTCAGACCAACACCCTGTGAGGTACATGAATCTCAGCAGGATTTGTCTCAGACTAACACCCTGTGAGGTACATGAATCTCAGCAGGATTTGTATCAGACAAACACTCTGTTAGGTACATGAATCTCAGCAGGATTTGTCTCAGACTAACACCCTGTGAGGTACATGAATCTCAGCAGGATTTGTATCAGACAAACACCCTGTGAGGTACATGAATCTCAGCAGGATTGTCACAGACAAACACCCTGTGAGGTACATGAATCTCAGCAGGATCTGTCTCAGACAAACACTCTGTTAGGTACATAAATCTCATCAGGATTTGTCTCAGACAAACACCCTGTGACGTACATGAATCTCAGCAGGATTTGTCTCATACAAACACCCTGTGAGGTACGTGAATCTCAGCAGGATTTGTCTCAGACAAATTCCCTGTGGGGTACATGAATCTCAACATGATTTGACTCAGACAAACACCCTGTGAGGAACATGAATCTCAACATGATTTCTCTCAGACAAACACCCTGTGAGGTACATGAATCTCAGCAGGATTTGTCTCAGACAAACACCCTACGAGGTACATGAAACTCAGCAGGATTTGTCTCAGACAAACACCCTGTGAGGTACGTGAATCTCAGCAGGATTTGTCTCAGATAAACACCCTGTTAGGTCTAAGAATCTATGCATATTGATTTGGTGATTATTTATACAAATACGGGAGTAACATGCTGTGACAGATTTTTGTTTATTTAATCTATGAACCTGATAAATCAGGTCCACCTGATAAAGAAGTTTACATAGTGGATAGCATTATCTTTGTAAGTGGACACCGCATACATGTCTTAGCTTTGTTTACTTTGAAGGCAGTGAAATTATACTTACGTTCACTGAGACACATCCACAAGTAGGGCCTCCATGCTATGATGATACTTGCTTAGTTACATTCATTTTCACAATTTTTCAATCGTTATACATTTCTACATTTTACCTTCCCATGATCTTCAAGTCTTTTTGTTGTTGTTTAATGTCTTTATTGCGTTCGACGTGTTACATCGCTCTTCCTTGCAAAACTGACAATGGACACCCAGCACCAACAATAATGGTATTTACCATGACAACAATACGAGTATATTAGTAACGATGCCTACTATTTTTACCAATCTGTTCTCATATGTACATACTATACAATTTTGATTATGATACCTATTTTACTTACTTCACCGATACGTCTATTGTTTTATTCCAACAATTTCTCCCTTGCCATTTTCTTGAAATAGTTTTTGGTCACTGTATCCTGTACTTTTTTCTTTAGCGAATTCCATATTACAATTCCCTTATAGATACTAGATTTTCTGAATTTTTCCTTTTTCGGTCTAGGAAGATAGATAGAATTTTTAATTGATCCTCTTGATTTCAGTCTTATGGCTCATTGTTGTATAATTGTATTTCCCCTAGTTTATACAGTGATCGAATTATTCCCAACATCAACATTTTTCTCCTGACATCTGGGCAGGTTACTTTACATTTTGTTAGTGATATACCTATCATTTCACAATACTGTGATGTGCACCTACTACAGCTCCTCACTAGAAAAATTATATTACAGGCTTGTGTTGTGTGTAATTAAATGCATATGACTTAATGGAAATCTTGAATATTGAGATGTCTTATGAAAGGGAAGATGTCATTTTTTCCAAGAGAAATCGCCCGCCAGGAGAGATGAAGGATATTATGGACATTTTATCATTTATCCCGGCCCGACGATAAATGATAAAATGTGTATGGATGAGACCTTGTGTATCGTCGGCTACAACCACGATAAATCAGCTAACCAATCCCAAAAGCGCCAGATCCAATAAGGCGATTTTCCATGCGAATTTGGGTTCAAAGCCGTTCGCAGATGTTCACAGAAGTTCGCAGACGTTTGCATGGACATGCGAATGCCTTGCGACAATATTTAATATATTGAATATCGTCGCATGGGATTCGCACAATCGTATGGATTGCAGACGCGTTCGCTTGGTCGCCTTAGTGGTTCTGGCGCTAAAAACCTCTCCTCGGGCCTTAAGCGACAAATCCACTACGGCGACAGAATTTCAAGTGAATGCGTCTGCGATCCATGCAACTGTGCGATTGTTGCGTACGCCGTGCAAACACCAGATCCACTACTGCGACAGTACAGAATACATGCGACTGTGCGAATCACATGCGATAATATCAAATAAATTAGATATTGTCGCAAGGCATTTGCATGTCCATGCGAATTCGCATGAGCCATGCGATCATCATGTGAATTTGATGCGATGGCGTGATCCACTAAAGTGATTTTTCATGTGAATTTCATGCGACTGAGCGATGGTCTGCAATGGTCTGCGAACGTCTGCTAACACAAATTCGCATGTAAAATCGCCTTAGTGGATTTGGCGCTTTAGACTCTCATTGGAGAAGGAAATAAAAAGGGCCTCAGGATATTTGCATTTCTTTGTAGACCTGAATGAGCTAAGATCATCCAATTTAAGAGTAGACAAGAATGTAATATTCCTCAGATATAAAGAGAACATATACATTTTGGGTTACACATGGTTCTCAGATGCTGCGGCTTAAGGACGACATAAACAACATAGGAAAGGACCAGGATGATGTGAAGAAAGATCTCATGAAATGTGTTCAGGCCATGGAGGAGAAGGTGGAGCGGTGTATGGCTGATGGGTATGAAGGTGTACATCCCTTCGGTGCCCGTCTCTCTCAGATAGAAAAACTACTCATGGTAAGTATATGTGTGGATTGTTGAAGGACAGACAAATATCCACAATATTACCTGGTACCAGGGACCTGTTTCACTAGTTTAGTGACATGTCTAGATGGCGTGTCCAGTTTCATAAGAACTAGACATTAGACTTCGTTTTGTCCATTCTTGCTTGCACTGTTGGTGCCACTTTTGTCACGAAAATAGTGAAACAGGTCCATGAAGTGTAGATTTGTCTAATTCTTATGTCTGAGGTCTGCCTTTTCCTAAGGGCAGCTACTTGTGGTGCCACAAAACTAGACAACCCCAATCTCTGTTTGGTGTTACAGACATGTCACGAAACTACTAAAACAGGTCCCTGTTTCACTAATTTCGCTACATGTCTAGATGGCGTCTAGATAGTGTGTCCGGTTTCATAAGAACTAGACATTAGACTTCATTTTGTCCGTTCTTGCTTGCACTGTTGGTGCCGCTTTTCATGTCTGTCTAACACTTTTGTCAAAATACTAGTGAAATGGGTCCATGATGTGTAGATTTATCTAATTCTTATGTTTGGGGTCTGTCTTTTCCTAAGGGCAGCTACTTGTGTTGTCACGAAACTAGACAACCCCAAAGTCTGTGTGGTGTCACAGACATGTCACGAGATTAGTGAAACAGATCCTTGGTTTCAGATACAAACGGCAGTAATCTCCGAGGACAAGACGCGTAGTAATACCCGAGCAATAGTGAGTCTAGTCCAAGGAGATTGCTGTTGCTTTTATCCGAAACCAGTTTATATTGTATTTATTAACCACTGTTCCCTGCCAATGATTACAATGCTCTTCTGAAACTTGACTGATGCGCCCTCTATCATTAATAAAATTATTGTTCCTAAATTGCCCGATAGGGGCCTGATGCCGGTTTGGGAACTATTTCCAGTAATCCTGGGCCTTGTTTTTTAGTCACGATATCCTCTTTGTAGGACATCTTACAGCTGTCAGTGTACTATAGATAAGACATCTTTGGGGATCGGCCAACGATTATCCCTCAAGGGCACTTAGGCTGCAGCCAGGTGTACTATAGATAAGACATCTTTAGGGTCACGTGGTTCCAAATGTCTTCCAAAGTGTCTTAGACCTAAGACATTTATGGACATGTCGTACAGAATGTGCAACTTCATTTCCCGTGCGAATTAAGCAATAAAATTTTAACACCAGTAAGGGATACATATAATCTATAATCGTTGTAAATATGAAGAAAATCGGCTAGACCGTTCCGCCGTTATTTGTGTTTGAATTTCGTCATAGCAATTGTCTGCTCTGGTGGCCAGTGTCTATCAGAGAGCATCAGAGCATGCCTCCGCTAATTTATGCGACACCCTTGACATTGTCCCAGGGGGAATTCAATTCACTTGGTACATTAATGTAAACCAATGTAAACAAATGTACTAACAAACATATCTCGAAACTTGAAACATCAAGGCTGGTGTTTGTTGGTTATGTGAAATTTTTCAAATTGAAATTAAAAGAAAAAAAGGTTGGACATAGACCAGAATCGAACCCACAACCTTAACATCCTGAGGCATGTGCTCTAACCACTTCACCACAACTTTCCACTCCGAGGTATAAGCTACCCTGAAGCTGGTTCTGGGCAGTCTTTGCAGTATAGAACCTAAGACAGTTCTATACCTGTCTTAGGCAAGGACAGTTTTAGCGGTGATCGAGCGCACCGCGCTGAGACACTGTCTATAGTACAGCCGCCATTTTCTGTCTTCCAAACAGTCTTCAATTGCAGAGATGTCTTAAGGAATCGTTGGCCGATTATGTCGTGACTGAGAAACTGGTTCCTGATTTCAGAAGCAGGAGGTTACGGGCCTCAGTAATCTTCTGGTAGCAAAATACTCAGACCCAATACTATTCATATGGAGACTCCGTATTAGGTGGTTAATAAATACACAATAATGACTGGTTTTGTGTATGAGTGGTCGTAATATCCGAGTAGTTGACGCGTAGTAATGTTCGAGTGATTAGCGAGGATATTACGTCGTCAAATTCAAGGAGATTACGGCCACTCGTATACAAACCCAGTTGTTATTGTATTTATTATACAAGGACGGTGACCTATGAATTTTACAACTTAAATGTTTAGTGCTATAAATCTACTAAATTCTGTGAGAGTATGAGCAAAGTGACATGGGCTTTACTGTGTTAAAATAAACATATTACAATTTCTATATATTCTATCATTATATCATCATAATATTGATCTCTAAATCAAGAATCAGCACGGTGACCCAGTTAGATATGTATTTTATAAGACTTGGACATCACCATATTCAATTTCAAGGAAAATGATATGGATTTCAAGTCAAATTGTCAGCGTTTTCAAGTCAAATTGTCCGATGTGCCTCTAAGATATCCTGAAATGATTATATCAGCAAATGGCATTATCTAAACCATGATAAATGTCATTAGAAAGCGATTTAACACAAAGGATTTCTCCTCAAACAAATTAAATGTGCATATGGCCTTTGAAGTGCAATTATAGGATTGTGTCAGGTTTCACAAAAGATTATTTATGCAAAAAAGACGTATATATAAAGATTAGGTGAAATTGCTCGCAATAAGATGATTTATTGTATCCCGATGAAAAAGATCCTATTATCAATTAATACCACTGGAAATTAACAATTTCCTTTCATGTTTATGAAATCAATGCTTCTCCTACGATGGATCTATGTACAAGTTTCTTTAACTTGAATTTCAAGGTTCAGTTCAGGGACTTCACACCTCCTGTAGACACAGACCAGGTGAAGGAACGAAAAGGTAAGTACTGTTACTATCAGTTGTGAATAGTAAGCTGAATGAATGACTCCAAGGCTTTGTCCCGTTACAAGCTTTATTGCTGGTTTTACTGTAATGCGCTACACTAGTCAGACTGATGAGAATACATCAAGATCAGGATTATATGCTGGCTCTGTGTTAACCGTGTGGGGGCGACCGTGTTGAACGTAACCAACTTTCTGATGATCAACAGCATACAATATCTGAGATGCGATGATATCTGTTGGTTTACTAAACTGATGGAATATGTACCATTGTTGGGAATTCCTTCGAGGAAATCGGGGCGCCTATTTCCGTAAATCAGACCCCGATTTCTTCAGAAAAATGTACCTTTGCATGTTTTTGCCGTTTATTGTTAGGCATGTACATAAAAGAACACTTTGATATTGAAGTGACTGTACTCCGTCCTCAAATTTTTCCTGAATGAAAAAAAAACACCAAGGGGTCACTTCCAGTGGCGTATAACGTAGAGCCAGCATGATCAGTTAGGCCAAGGGATAGAGCCTGTATGTTTCGCATACTGATAATTTGGAATGTAACACTACCAGAATTTCACATACAAATCTAGATAACTAACTGTTTTTAAAGATAAAGGTGAAGATACTAACACTGCACGAACATCATTATTTTACATATGGATGTGCCCGGCAATTATAAGTAGGTATTTTGCTTATACAAGGTCGTCCAATTCCCTGTGTGTATACACCTCATCTGTAGGCGTATATAAGCGTCCAGTGAAGAGGGCTTCACTGAGAGCGGGCAGGGGGAGGTGGGGGAGGGCTTCCTACTGAGGACACCTGTACTTTTACCAACACAAAACGAGCGGGAGGCGGTGGGGGAGAGGAGATTTCGTCTCATATACGCCGGGTGTGAAATACAGCCAAGACGCGTCTGTATATAAGGCCTGGGCGTATATATATACATATATATGAAAACAAGTCAATATTCAGCCAATACATGCACTTCCGCGATGCATCTATATGAATAAAATAGTGGTTTTTGTGCAGTGGTTTTGGCGTTTATGAATAGAAAATGTGCTGAGCGGTAATGCCGATGCCAACAACTAGTTTTATGCTACCCTGATTGAAAAAGGTCGTCCATCGTTCATCATTGGATATGTAGTATCGTCCAGCCTCACGGATGACAAAATATTATTCAACGGTTCCCAGGTCAATGTAATACCAAATGAAAAAGATGAAAAAAATGAAATCAGAGCCTGTTAATTCTATCGGTCGTTGACCAAGACAGTCGGTGGAGGCCTTATTGCATATTTCAAGTGCCAGGCTGTTTCCATTCACAGATCTTTCATCGGCATACGCAAAAAAGTCGGTCGATGGCTCCCCACTACAGATTGTGGCAAATAATTGACCAATGGGAAATGACTGCATGGAGTCAAAGCATGCTGTAAGAGGTTCAAAGCAGGCCATATATGATTCAAAACATGAAGTATGTAAATGGGCACAAAGCTACATGGCTTATACTATGACTGGCGCTTTGGGCAGTGTGTATTTACAATAGGTTTCTGTATAGGGGACAGACCCATTGTTAGTTCACAAAGCAGTCACTAGGTGGTCGGGGGACAAACCTGTATTCTGGCTTTTTGTTCTTGCAAAATTCAACTGCCTTTCACTATTTTACCATGGTTCCCTTGACTCTCTACACCAATCCCAAAGCAGGATGACATAATGATTAAACCCAAGACCTGATATTTTCCATATGGAACTATTTGTATAAATATGTGAGAAAGGCTTAAGTTGTGACATTTCCCAATTAACACTCACTTCTTTTCCACCTCCTTTAGTGAAGAACACCTACTCGGGGGGGGGGGGGGCGTCATGGCGGCGCCCATGGATCATAGGCTATATGCCGTATAAGATTTATATAAGGTGTTTATAGGATGTTTTGCTGGTTGAAAATTTAGGCTGGTGGAATCTTCGTCTTTATTTAAGCAAGTTATGCTATATATATGTATACAAGACCTTCCTTTCATTAGGTATTATCATAATTATTATTTACTCCTAGTTCACATGAGTTGCCAAGCTGCCCTGGAGGATGGATGGAAAGTATCGGGCGTTTATAGAATTCTTGTGAATGGTACCACTGAGATGGATGTTTACTGTGACCAAGTCCTGGATGGTGGTGGAAGGATTGTGAGTAATTTGATACACTCATCTCCAATTAGCATTAATATCTTATATGGAAAATCAAAAAAGAGAATGTGCAGAGATTATAATGATCAGACAGTGGCATAGATAAGTGTAAATAAGTATCGATAAGGGTTTATATTTCATGTGTAGAAATGCATGTGTATAAAAACCTCCAATATGCTGGGCATATTTGTACCCGCGGTACCTTATCTACACAGAAATTATTCAAATATAGAGCCACTGGTTTGTGCTGTGTACAACAAGAGTGTATACTATAACATGGTACATTATTTTTGAAAGAAAATGAATTACAGTTAAAATCTCTCAGAGTATCAAAATAGGCATCTATATAAATTGAGAAAAAAGGCATCTATTCTTCTAGTTCATAAGTTTAAGTACCTGAACAAATGCACAGGAACTGCTAACGCGTACTTGCTGTTTGGGAAGAATTGCTTTATTGTTTGGGATGAATCGCTCTGTGATAATCATTTATATTTAAGGTGTTCCAAAGGAGGCTGGATGGAAGTGTGGACTTCTATAGGAACTGGGCAGATTACAAAGCTGGGTTTGGTGATTTGAGCGGAGAATTCTGGCTGGGAAATGACAACCTGCATCTGCTAACGAAAGGCTGCGAACATCAACTGAAGATTGAGCTATTAAGTCCAGGAGGGGAATATGCCTATGCAGACTACGCTCGCTTTTATGTTGATGATGAAACCAAGAATTACAAAGTCCATGTAGAGGATTTCTCTGGTGCTATACCACCTGGTTTGTATATCAGTTTTCTTTCAGAAAATAGGATATTCCACATTTTTGGAAAATTAGTTTTATTCAATAAATTTAAGTATGCCATAGCTTCATTTACAAAAAAGATCACTAACATAGTCACATTAACCAAATTCTTGTGTATCTACCATACATCTGAAGTGGGGTGGGAATCCAGCAGTGTTTTGTCCATTCTCCGGAAGGTGGTGTGGAGAGTCAATCCTTACTGTGTAGTGATTCCGGGCAATGCCGCACACAAGAGTGGTGCGGGGGGATTATGTAACGCTGGGTATATATAATCAGCGTTCACAGTAGCTCTACAGGCTTTCCTGGCGCGTCTCTCCACAAGAGCAGACCCTTGGGCCCTCACCTTGCAGGCGGGTTCTCGTAACCTTCCTGGTGGTTAGGCAAGTCTTTCAGATTAGCCTCTCCAGTGTTACCCAGCACGCCATGCTGGGGTACTGTACTTGTTGAAGTGATGTTCCAGGATCACTTTGGAAAGTAGTTGTAATAAACATCCTTGTTTATTAAAGGTGTGGAGTTGTGTCTTGTATGACTGGATAGATCTTCCGATCACTAGCTAGGCGGTGACCACCACACATCTTTATGACCCATTTCACGCAATGATAGATACAGACACAATATTTTGCATTGATTTTTTATGATACCAAAATTCCATTTTCCAATTGTTTATTCCATCAAAATGTATGAATGTGTTTGGAACTTTGTTCATGCCCTTCCAGGGTGACATGTCATAATTTTTTTGTTTCAGGAGATTCCTTTAATGTTGATGGGATGGAGTTCTCCACAAAGGATCGCGACAATGATTTGTATCCAGAGAGTTGTGCTCAACTGTACTATGGAGCCTGGTGGTATCACAGCTGTTTTTTGTCCAACCTCAATGCACTATATGGTAACACAACTCATGGCATTGGTCTGAATTGGATAACATGGGCAGGGGACCCAGTGTCAATGTCTAGTACCAAGATGATGATCAGAAGAAATATTTAAAACACAGACAATGATAGTTATATTACCAGGCAATGGTTGATTGAATAATGATAGTTCTTATTGGAGATTCCAAATTATGCATGCAGTTCCTCCATTTGCAATTTCAAGAAGAAGTTACATTTAAAGGTTTACACTTTTAAACCTATATATCAGAAACAACCATTGTGGAAGGAAAGAACATTGCTAAAACATCACATACATATATAGAAGGATAAGTTTGTGTATTACCAGAATCTATTCAGCAAAATGCTCATTATGATAACACCAATAGCTAAATGAATTATGACTGAAGTAAAGTGATTTTCACAAACAGAAATCTGAACATTATAAAATATCTTTGACATCTCATGTCAACATGATTTTGTTGTTATTTACTAATGTATAGGGCGCCAGGAAGAATCTCCTCCCGGAGGTTGTGACATATGAGAATCTCCTCCCGGAGGTTGTGACATATCAGTATCTCCAAGGGGGAATTCCGGAAAAAGAGACCCGTCCATAATGAGGACAAATTATCACGCAATTCGAAATAAATTTCTTGACTGTTCCTTCAGAATTGACATGCAGATAGTGAAGGGATAGTTTTTGCAGCAAGAAAGTCTCTATAGTTCCCCTTGACCTGTGCAGCGTATCTGAATATGTGGTCCACGCTCAATCAAGATTTAATTTTAGCCCTCGGTGCGGTTGCATCAATTGCATGGATACTACTGCTTTTCAAATTATGTGCCTTTATTTTATCTATAGACACATAGCTATTGTGTTATGGGAGTGACCATCTTGTCTCCGACGCCAAACAAAAGCACCAGAAGGTGGATCCAGTTATTAACGGACTTGATTAAAACAATTTGTAGGCTTACCACAAAAGGGTTTTAGCCTTGTCTCACGATTATCTATAGATTGTAACAGCAGATCTAATATTGGTTGTCCCCCGACTACAGGAGCGCTATCTTACAATTTCCCGGCGGATAATGTCGGAACTAGTAACCACTCTGTGCCCTATAGATGATAATTATTACCTACTATATCTAAAAAACTACGATTCTGGTAGAATCCGCTTGGAGCGTCTCCCGCACATAGAGACAGAGTGAACCAGGGCCTTGTTTTTTAGTCACGATATCCTCTTTGTAAGACATCTTACAGCTGTCAGTGTACTATAGATAAGACATCTTTGGGGATCGGCCAACGATTATCCCTCAAGGGCACTTAGGCTGCAGCCAGGTGTACTATAGATAAGACATCTTTAGGGTCACGTGGTTCCAAATGTCTTCCAAAGTGTCTTAGACCTAAGACATTCATGGACATGTCGTACAGAATGCGCAACTTCATTTCCCGTGAGAATTAAGCAATGAAATTTTAACACCAGTAAGGGATACATATAATCTATAATCGTTGTAAATATGGAGAAAATCGGCCAAACTGTTCCGCCGTTATTTGTGTTTGAATTTCGTCATAGCTCTGGTGGCCAGTGTCTATCAGAGAGCATCAGAGCACACCTCGCTAATTTATGCGGCGACCTAGACATTGTCCCCAGGGAAATTCAATTAACTTAGTACATTATAGCAGACTTTAGACTTTACATTACACCTGATGAAGGCCAAACCATAAAGGCCAAAACGTTATAGATCTAGAAACTGTTTGTTGGTTATGTGAATTTTTTAAATTGAAATTAAAAGAAAAAAGTTATACATTAACAGGTATCGAACCCCCAAACCTCACATTCTGAGGCTGGTGTTCTAACCACTTCACCACAAGATTTCCGCTCCTAGGCATAAGCTACCCTGAAGCTGGTACTGGGCAGTCTTTGCAGTATAGAACCTGAGACAGTTCTATACTTGTCTTAGACAAGGACATTTTTAGCGGCGATCGAACGTGCCGCGCTGAGACACTGTCTATAGAACAGCCGCCATTTTGTGTCTTCCAAACAGTCTTCCAATCGCAGAGATGTCTTAGGAGATCGTTGGCCGATTATGTCGTGACTGAAAAACAGGGCCCAGACCTCTGCATGGAGACTGAAGGGCCACGAGAGTGAGATTCTCGTGTATTTCTTAACTGAATCCTGCTACTATTTTTTGGCTTTCTCTACACAGATGTATTTCTTTCCTATGATTTGTTTCTAAGCGTACTGAAAACATAATTTAGAACTGTAGTTCTATGATCTCCTTTGCTTGACAGAAAGAGATGAGATCACACTCTTTCGCTGGTGTCAATCCATACTGTTCTGATCGCTGATGATCAGCTCAAGCACCTTTGTCTTACGAAATGATGACCACAAGTTAATGATGGTTTTCCGTTAACCCACAAGGGGGCAGTACGGCAGTAAACGTTTACTGTGTGTGTGTGTGGGGGGGGGGGGAGGTAGCCGAATAGGAATCGACGAAGTCGCTAGTTCTCTTCTAAAAATGCTAGTGAGAGGCATGCTACCATTGTCAAACATTTCAAATTCCCGGGAATCTTGACTTAACCCTGACCCTGATAGACAAAAGTATGCAAGCATTCACCGAGAGCAAATTATAAAAACTGAACTAGATTAACACGGCTTATTAGTCATAACGTGATGACGTCCTTAGGCCTGCCACTATTAATACGTCATTTAATGACGTCAGCATGACGTCCGGTTCCGCCCCGGGCACGTCACGTGACGTCACGTTCCCTCTCGTGATTTCTCGCGAGATGTGCGGGTTGTCACGCGAGATTCGGCGGAAACTGTTATTTGAGCTGCACCTATGAGGACGGTAAATAGCTGACATTGAAACGACCTTGTCTGGGATGTGAGGATATTGTGTTCTATATTATCGCCCGGAATTCTCCACTTCTGGACAAATTATCATCACAATTCGGAATTTACGCCAGGGCAAAGTAAGTGTGTGTTATATATTTTGATCATAAAGCTTCTGATTTTAAACCTGCGATTAATTGACTTAATTATGTAGATCATCAAGCTTTCACTTTTGAACCTGCGATTTTTCGGCATAAATTTGATTTCTCTCATTATCCTGATATTTTGATGATCGAATAATTCATAATTTAAAACCTTCACAAATGAAAAATCTTAGGGCATATTGTAAGTTATGCTAACGGCATTATTAAGAGGAAACTCATGAGAAGAAAATGAATCGGTCCGTACTCCACTGAGTTTGACTGCAGAGTAATTCATGAAGCGAAGCTGAGTGAATTACATAGCGATCAAAAGAGTGCGGACCAAGTTATTTTCAATGAGTGGGTTTCTGATTTTATCTCACCCCATATAACATCATTTATTAACGAAGTAATTCATCAAATTAGCCATTGAGTATTGGGTACACCACCTTCACGTTCGTGGAGTATGAGTTCCTAATGTTAAGCCTATAGGGAGCCAAAGTGAACCCGCTGAAACCACAGATACCCGTTTACAAAACACCATTTCTAGATATAGGCGCTCAGTACTTTGACTATATAGGTTCGAGATTATATGTGTCATTTTCCAATCTTTTAGATCCATATTTTTGATAAACTTAACAACTGTCATCGTAGCTTCGAGACAGAGTTTTTCAGAGACGATAGTAGGAAACTACACTTCAAAAGTAACAAACAAGACCAAAAACAAAATTCTAGCCTCAAACTCCCATAGGTTTAGCACTAAGCCTCATTCTTACTGGCCACCGGAAACGATGTTTTGTAAACGGGTATCTGTGGTTTCAGCGGGTTCACTATGGCTCCCTATGGAGGAAAAATACTCTGAGATAACTCTGAAAACTCTGACACCTAGGAGATGATGAGATACCTACAGTATAAAATTACTCTAGGTCCATTGCACATCTCCCGAACATTTATGTACCTTTGTGGGCGACAAACGGACGGTAATTTGTCTCAGGCGAGGCATCCTAACTGAGTCGGCCCTAGTTGGTATATATATGTAGGACAGCTATGCAAGGGTCAGCCAACAATGAGTGAAAGCCCCCACTTGAGATGTTCTTTTGTCGCCGACGAGTTGTCGGTTAATCTTCCTAAATCAGTCACCAAAAGTGTTGATAAATCCTGTCGGCGACAACTGAAGATTTGATATACTCCCCCATTCAGGTTACGTAATTTGCCGGCGACAAGGTAACTGACAACTATACGATTTGGGAACTAATTGTTCAACCCCGAATAGGTAGATGTGCAATGGACTTTATTATCCACCTAATACAAAGTGTCCATAGAAAACGCATAGGGAGTTTGTATGGACATACCCGGTGCATATGGATATGTTGTATGCTCCAGGTGGCGCATACGGAAAAATAGTGCGTGCAGAAAAATAGTGCATAACTAAAACGAACTGATATTGACATGCCACTCGTCCAGAAAAGGTGGATAATAAATACAATATAGACTGGTTTCAGATAAAAGCGTTTGTATGCTCCTCGGAGTTGACTCTGCGCAATATCCTCGCATACGCTCGGATATTATTACGCGTCAACTCCTGGGAGCATACGGCCGCTTGTATCTGAAACCAGTCAATACTGTGTATTTATACATGTGTTTTGTTAAAGATTTATCTGTTTCAAGGTTCCATGATGAAGTTCAGTAATTTCCCGGCGCTTTATCTGGTCATGGCTTTACTCCAGGGCGACGTGTCAGCTCAGGGTTTAAGTAAGTATAACTCCAATCCACAGGGGCCTGTTGTATAATCTAGTTTATCATCCATCTTATACGAGGATCCCAATAGAAATGTATGGGGATTCAGTAAACAACGACCTATTATGCCCCAGTCACACTGGCGTAAAATTTGGCGTTTCTTCTACGTATTTGAATTGGTGGGGACCACGTATTAGCTATGGATTTGGAACGTATCTGTTTGCTTTGCTTTAACATTTCAGTACGCCTCTCAAGATTCATCAACGCTTATTTATGCTTCTGTACGTATTGTGGCGTTTTTCGATGCATTCCGACTTTCCTTTACGTATCTCCGTGTTTTGCAGCGTATTTTGAGATTTCAAAATGTGTAGGAAAACGTAGCCGTGCGTTTTTTACGCCAGTGTGGCTGGGGCATGAGATAAAACCTGTCAGTATACGGCCTCAAAACCATGGTATATACGGGAAAATAGTCCCTTTGTGCTATAGAGCAAAGAAATAGTCCTTATTGTTATATACCCTTTAATATTGCGACTACTGGGTTTAATTTATTCGGAAAAATGTCTAGAATATGATAATTTGGGCGCAAATAAAGGACTTCACTTTATTTTGGTAGGAGGGTAACTTTTGTAATTGTATTTTTGTAGTTTTTCTATATATATTGGTTCAAGCACTATTCCGCCATCTTAACAAACATAGCTCTCCTTCACTGTGGCTTGTGCTGGTCTTTTAGAACTTCTCACAGGCTCTATGCAGTTTTATCTCACCCCGGTATTTTTGTCCCATAAGCTTTTACATTGGGAACTCGTTCTCCATGCCCCTACGAGTATTTAAGGCCATTCTCCATGGTTTATATCCTGTGCATCGTCCATTACTTTAGTGTGTACAGGTGTGAGATAAAAACAGAAAACTCGTTTTGGTCAAAGTCATTGCTCTGCCACTCGTTTGAATGCTACGTGATATTCACTCATCTATCGCCTCGTTCATATCAAACGACTTGACTTTGTCTAAAACTTGTTGGTTTCCTCTTTAATTCTATATTGGGATTCTCTCCATATTTCAGTAGTGAAAAAAAACATATACTAAGCAACACAGTGGTTTTAGATAAGATATGCGATTACAAGTACCTAAAAACTTGATAAGCTACTTCAAAACAAAAATAAAAAGGTTTAATATTCTGCCTAATTATTTACTGATAAGATCGTATAACTGAATATTAGATATGCAATAGACGGTCTGCTAGTACCCGAAACCCTTATCGAGTGGCCGATTATATCGTACCTTGTCATGTATTGTCCTGTCTACGTTGCTGTGTGCACACTATTGATTGGAGTGACTGTCGAGAAAGAACATTGACTTTTGCACAGTGTCATATAACCTGTATATTTAGCCTATAAAAACGTCAACTTCATCAAAAACCTGTACACAAAGTATATAGCCTGTCTTGTCTGTACGTATTGTTATGGTTTTTACGTGGAAGAACGCCAACGTTGGGCGAACGGTCAATTCAAAAAAAACTTTTCTTGAATAAAAAAAAAGAAGAAAAAAAAAGACATTTATAAATCCTTTAACATGGAATACT
This sequence comes from Alentia gelatinosa, assembly GCA_950022655.1. NCBI lineage: Eukaryota > Metazoa > Annelida > Polychaeta > Phyllodocida > Polynoidae > Alentia > Alentia gelatinosa. Next base: position 3,702,177 of record OX465581.1, on the reverse strand, counting down.
GGAAAGATGCATTTAAAACCATGGACTCATTTATGCATATTCTCTTTGTTTTAGTGGGCTCCAAAGGCGAGATGGGTAGCCCTGGACCGATGGGTGACATCGGGCCTGCTGGAATGCCTGGTGAGCCAGGACTGAAAGGATTCGATGGACCAAAAGGCGAGACGGGTGACCAAGGCCTAAAGGGAGACTCGGGACAAAATGGCGCTGATGGAACTGCGGGGGAGAAGGGGGAGGCAGGAATAGTAGGAATCATGGGAGATAAGGGGGCAAAGGGGCATAAGGGGACTATGGGTGATGCGGGCAATAACGGGATGAAGGGAATGAAAGGCGATTCAGGGGATAAGGGTACTCAAGGGGCACTCGGGGTAAAAGGAGCAGCAGGAGGGAAAGGCTTGAAGGGTGGTCCCGGGTTGCAGGGTAACAAAGGGCCACAGGGACCAAAGGGGGACACGGGACAGCCAGGATTGAAGGGAATCGTAGGGGAGCCAGGAGATACAGGGACAGTGGGTTTGACGGGCGATGCAGGTCTTGCTGGAAATAAAGGCCCGAAGGGGGCTTCGGGCATGGATGGTGTTGATGGGACTGATGGAACTCCTGGCACGGATGGTGCGAAAGGCGTGCCGGGAGATCCAGGAATGGACGCCACAGAAAAGGGCGAAAAGGGCCAAGCTGGGGCAAAAGGTATTAAAGGAAGTGAAGGCCCAATGGGTCCTGACGGGATGAAGGGCATGAAAGGAGACACCGGCTCCGTAGGCCCTCAGGGCCCAACCGGCCCTAAAGGTATGAAGGGCCTGGCAGGAAGTAACGGAGCTAAAGGAGACAATGGCGAGATTGGAGTAAAAGGCGCAGCAGGGCTACCAGGGCTAAAGGGCCCGGCTGGACTTTCAGGAGTAGACGGTGCGGATGGCATGCCAGGAGATCCCGGAGACAACGCTTTAGCAGCCGAAACTGGCCAACCTGGAGATGATGGACTACCAGGGCCAACTGGGCCTCAAGGACCACCCGGGGACAAAGGGGGGGAGGGTGACAATGGGGTGAGAGGCCCGCCAGGCATGAAGGGCGACAAGGGAAACCGAGGACCCCCCGGCTCTGTTATATCGAACCTACTCGGCATACAGTCCAGTGCATTAAAACAAGCTCCACCTGAGGCTGTGGCAGTACCAGGTGAGTTAGATTACATACACAATAATGACTGGTTTTGTTTACGAGTGGCCGTAAACTCCGAGTAGTTGATGCGTAGTAATATCCGAGCGATTAGCGAGGATAATACGTCGTCAACTACGAGGAGATTACAGTTATTCATATACAGAACCAGTCGTTATTGTATTTATTACCCAACTACATGATTAATAACAAATTTATTGCAATAGAGATGTTTCTGTAAGACATTTAGTTCCATACACCACAGCACTGTCAAGCGTGGCAGTAATTCGGCGTGGACTTACACCAATAATATAGTTCGCCATTTCACCATGATTTTAGCATGCAAAGCATGTTATGACTGTGACTTCTGATAGTAAATGAGATTATTATGACTGATTATAAATAATTAAAATTGACTGAACATTCAAGAAGCTTATTTCGAAATACATGATAATTTGACCTCATTATGGGTGGGACTTTTTTTACGGAACCTCCTGCTGGAGATTCCAGGTGCTCTATACATTTTCTATGGAGGCTCAGTACTTGTTGGGTAATAAAAACCAGGGAGAGAGAATATAGAAAATGAATTGAGGTGGAAGAATTCAGAATTTTCGAGGGTCTCGGAATCTTCAGACCGAGGTACTGGACGAGGTATGTGTCCCTCACAAAGAAATTACCCCCTTGTTTGTACACCTTGCTAAATATAGCTCTGAACACCATTATTTAATAACACATGTTGTTTTGATATAAAACTATTTTATCAAAACAGAACTACTTCAACAATATGGAACTATTATATCAATAGGAAACTACCTTAACAATAAGAAACTACTTAAACAATATGGGACAACTTAAATAATACAGAACACATTTAATAATATTCTACTACATACAAAACTCAGTTAACAACATGGAACAACTCTGTGGTTTTTAAATTCACTGTTGAGCCTCGGAGTTATTTCCTTCTGTTTACTGTTCCCACACTATTTTAACAATAGGGTTTAATGATAGGGAACTATTTTAACAATAGGGAACTATTTGACAATATGCAACCACTTTAACCATATAGAAATAATTTAACAACACAGAGGTAATTTAACGAGACAATACAGTACTCCTTTGACAAAACAGAATTTCTTTAATAAATAGGAGCAAATAGAATGTTTATCAATGATAAATGAAATTGCAATCATAAATGAATAACAACTAAAAGAATACATTCAGTCAATGGATAGTTTTCTGTAACCCACTTGCCCCAAGTCAATTTTCCATTTCTTCAACTGCCTGAGTCTAGGATCCAACTATATCAACACCAGTAGGTCCATGAGGTATTTCTGTCTTGAGTGATTGGTGATGGTCAGTTGGGCGGCTTCTAATACACTGAGACACTGTCACTCTGCTCCTTTGCCAGTAGCACAGTGAATAGCATGCCGATGGTGAAGGGATAGTGTCTTAGCAGTATGCTGGAAGCCTATATTTGACCACTCTAACCTTTAGGCAACGTATAGATGCGTGTAAATACGCTCTGATAATAAACTACTTTAAGAATACACAACCATTTTATCAGACTGGAATTAATTTATCAACATCGAATTCTTGTATCAATACGAAGCTACTCTATGAAAATGAAACTGCTTTATCAATACAGAATTACTGTATCAACACAGAACTATTTTATCAATAAACCACTCTATAAACAAGGAACTATTTTACAAACAGAAATACTTTATCTATAGAGAGATATTCTAAGGATATGGGACTATTTTAACAATATGGAACTACTTTTTTCAGGCGGAGGTATGGAGGTTGAGCTGGCATACGAGACGAGCAGTAATGTGGCGGTGATGTACCTCGTGGCAGGCGTGTTGGGGGCACTGCTGGTCGGGGCGGCAGGCGTGGCCACGTGGACCTGGCACAGAGGACGGTCTGCTCCTAAACCCGCCATGTCACCCTCACCACAACTCCATCGCCTCCACCTACCTTCCCGTATCCGCTCTGTCCAAGAGACTGTTATAGCGTAAGATGATATATATATCTGCCACGCCATCTCTACCACAACTCAACCATCTCCACCTGCCCTCCAATAACCACTCTGTCCAGGAGACTGTTATAGAATAAGGCGGCATTTAAACCTGCCACCTCACCCTCACTGCAAGTCTACAGCCTCCAGCTGCCCTCCCATAACCGCTCTCTCCAAGAGACTGTTATAACGTAAGGTGGCATTTACATTTTTTCACCTCACTCACACGACAACTTTACCACCTCCACCTGCCTTCCCATATCGGCCCTGTCCAGGAGACAGTTACACCGTAAGATATTATTTCGATCTGCCGCCTCACCCTAACAGTAATAATGTGGCGGTGATGTACCTCGTGGTGGGCATGTTGGCGGCACTGCTGGTCGGAGCGGCAGGCGTAGCCACGTGGACCTGGGACAGAGGACGGTCTGCTCCTAAACCGGCCACGTCACCCTCACCACAACTCCACCGCCTCCACCTGCCTTTGCGTATCCGCTCTGTCCAAGAGACTGTTATAGTGATGAAGCCTGTTTCCATTGGCCGACTATTTAGCACCGAACTGCAGTCGGGAACCACCGATAGGTTTTTGAGATACACTGATACCAGATTGGTGAATGGAAACAAGACCTGCAGAAAATGCTCACACATTGATTTTGCATAGATTATGTAACAATGCCAATTTAATTTGTTTGTACCCAGAAAATACAGTAGAAACACCAATTGATACTGATATACAGCCAGTGGCACAACCAAAATAATCGGTGCCATTTTCGTCGGCCAATGAAAACATGCTTTAAGGCAGTGTAAATGTGACCTAACTGACTTTATTACCCACCTAAGACAAAGTGTCCATAGAAAACACATTTAAAATGAAAAAAATACATTTGAAAATATTTGAAATAATTAACATCTAGTGTATCAGATTATTATATCATATTACAACTGGAATCGGACATTAGAGATCTTGATGTACTCTAAATATGATAAGTAAACTGCTTAAAGGCATATCGGACAATTTGGCTTGAAAATTAAAACCCATGTCAATTTCCTGAAAATTTAATATGATGATCTCCAAGTGTTGTGGAACACATATCTAACTTAAAAATCGGGGGTCACCATGCTAGTTTTTGATTTATGGATCAATATTATGACAATTTTATATTAGAATATATAGAAATTCTAAAAAGTATTTTTCACATAGTAAAACCCATGTCATTTTCCTCAAATTTTCACAGAATATAGTACATATATAGTACTTCTTATTTAGATTTTAAAAATCATAGGTCACTGTCCTTGTTTTTGAATGAATTGAAGAAAACCATATTTTTCTGTACATTTCCTATGTAAATCAGGCAAATGTAAATTGGCCTATTTTGGCTTCTAAAATTGGATAAACGTGACAAAATGTTAAATCTACCCATGTAGAATAAGAATGAATCCCAAGAAACCAGTTTTAACTAATATTTGACATCATTCAAAAATCATCAGGTGGCGCCACTGTAGATTTTAGGATATGCCTTTAATAAAGAAAAAAACAACAAAAAACTGGATTATTTGTGTACAAGTCCAAAAGGGAATAGGTTGAATTTTAATGGATGGTCGCTGTTACTATGGCAACTGAGAATTTATGAAAACGGAAATAATGTGAAGTAAAGAGTATGAAGATATCTATGCAAATAAAATTGTATATGTTTGAACTTCTATGATAATAAAATGTTTTTAAACAAAAAATAGACCTCTAGATTTTCCTTGTTCTTTAAATCGGATATCACCGATTCATATATGGTTATGGTAAATATTGAAACACATTGGCAAACCTTTTATGATTATTCTATTTTCAATATGTATCGACAAAATTTTACGAAATTGTAAACAGTAATTTATGTTGGTTATTTGGCAAGGCCACGAAAACCAATAGCGCTGCTATTGAGGCTCCTGCCCCTTTGTTTTGTTTTTTTTCCTTTTATTTAGTCAATCCAAATTCTGGGCAGAGGGTATTTCCTTTCATATATGCCGGGTGTGAAATACAGCCAAGATGCGTCTGTCGTTTATTATGCCTGGGCGTATATAAATGAAAGTCAATATTCAGCCAAGACATGACCTTCCGTGATGGCGTATATATGAACTAGGAGCAAATAGGATGTTCATCATGGATGAATGAGCGTGCAATTATAAATGAATAACAATTAAAAGGTTTGGGTTTGATTCAGTCTATGGATAATTTTGTGTGGCCCGTAAACCACTTGCACCCAGTCAACATGCTATTTCTTCATCTGCCTGAGTTTAGGATCCAAACATATCAAGCACAAGTAGGTCAATCAGGTATTTTTGGTCTCGGGTGATTGGTCATGGTCAGCTGGGCACACCTCTAAGACCCTGAGACACTGGCTCCCTGCTCTGTTCTTACTATCACAGTGAACAGCATGTAGATAGTAAAGGGATAGTTTTCTGGAAGCACACCGAAAGTTCAATGTGACCACTCTAAACTCTAGATGATGTATTTAGCGCGTGCAAGCACGCTCTAATAAAACGGTGGTTTTCGTGCAGTGGATGAGAGGGATGAAGGGGAGAGGGGAATTGGGGGAAATATTAAACTTACTAGTTTTATTATATGTACTGACTATATATATATAACTGCTTGACAGAGAAAGGGAGACATGAATAGACTTGGCGGTATTGTTTTATTATTAAGGCCGTGATAAAACACCAGTATGGCCTCCTATTAACCACATATATATGTGGGGAAAAAAAAAATTTTCAGAAGTGGAGTCGACTGGTTCGGGGGACGTCTAAGCGTAGAGTGAGATCGAATCCTCCTCTCGCTGGTACTCCTCGAGCCTCCCTGTGTCTCCGTTTGGTGCCTCCACCGGTCCCGGTCAAACTGCAGCGACGCCCTCTGTGTTCAGTTATAGCCCCATAAAGTCTGGTTCCTCTATGCGTTCCATAACTGCTTGACAGAGAAAGGGAGACATGAATAGACTTGGCGGTATTGTTTTATTATTAAGGCCGTGATAAAACACCAGTATGGCCTCAAGAACCGCCAAAAGAAAACCCAAAAAAAAACAAAAAAAACTCACGAATAACAGGAGAGAAAAAGAAGAAAAAAAAAAAAAAAGCAATGAAATCAATATCGTTAGAGATGAATTATTTTTCTGTAGGAAAAATCAACGAAACGTTTCTCTTATCTGTCCTTATTTTTGATTCCAAGGTTTTTGACAAATACAATAGAACGGACATGCTTTTCCAGTCCCCTAAGGACTTTATATCTAAAAAGTTCACTCCATGTTCCGCTAAGGTAGAAGCGCCACCCCTGCGCAATGAGTGTGAGGTTAAAGGGTCTAACCCAGTATTTTCACACAACTTCGTCAGTTTTCTTGAGAACCAGGAATATGTACCTCTTATTAACTGACCATTCCTCATATAACTTATGAGTTGAGACTCCTTTGAGTCATAAACCACTTTGGATATTAACAAGTAATAGTAGTATTTAACTGAGAACCGTAAATCATTAGTATCTACAAGTGCTATGTGCAATTCTCTTTCATTTGAAGTAATAGTTTTTGTCCTTGTAACTATAACTTTAACGCCCCAGTCACAAACGATAATGTCTTTTACTTTGAGTGCCATGCCTATTTCTACAAGATTACTTTTACGTAACAGGGCTCTAAACCCTAGGAGAATGGCTAACCAAAAAGACAGGTCTTCAGTTTGTTCTTGATCTAAAGAACGGTGTATAATTTTAAGGTCTGAAACAGAGATAGGGCGTGCCTGAACTACTTTTGCTCCCAACAATCGTTTCACCCCTCTTAAAGTTGACTTTATATCGAAACTTTTGGGGTCAACATGGGCATAGCCCAAAATCTTATGTAAGTTCCATAAGGCCGATAAACAGTTTGTTATTGAAGAATAACTCAAGCGATTTGATAGGTGAGCAATGTACAACAAAATAACATCTAGAGATGCCGGTAAGGGGTCGGATAACCCAAACTCTTCTGCAAAGTTGAAGAAACTCTTCCATTGTGTCCGTCTCGTAGTGTACGTGTTATCGGCCATCCACAATTCTTGTATTTTGGCCAATCGTCCCTCCAAGGCTGTCACTGCAACACAGTAATTTCATTTCCTTAGGCAAGGTTTTTACAACAGTTAGCCGTGATAATAGATCGGGAATTACATTCTCCTTAGAACGTATATATTTGGCTCCCAACCTGATATTGTAGACAAAACAATTCCAAAAAAGCTCACGTAACCAGTTCATGGTTTTTATTGATTTGCTCCTCCCGGTAATAATTGCTTGTTTGACTTGGGTATTGTCTGTAACAATCATTATTCTACTGTTTTTGCACTGAGGGCCCCACCTCCTCAGGGCCAAGACGACTGGCCAAAGTTCTCGTATGTTGATAGAATCGGAAGATTCTAACTCGATCGGTGGATCACCCCTGTGATGGCCTACCTCCAGGCCTAGGCCCGTCCACGTACCTGCCAGCCAATCTGGAAAAGCTACAGCGCCGAAGCCCGTCATGGACGAATCAGTCTCAATAACATATTCATTCGAGAAAAAATTTGACAATATCTTTTCCTTGCCATTAAAAGTACTAGACATTGATTTCCACCAATGTAGATCACTTTTGAACCAATCGGGGAGATTTACGGCCCTAGTATTATCAGGATAAAACTTTATCATGTTAATTACCCTACGGAGGAAGGTCTTACCACCCTGCACTACTTGACATACAGACGATAGATGACCACCTAACATCTGTAGCTCCTTGAGCGTAGCTTTTTCTTTTAACAAGAATTCATCGACCACTGACCGTAGATTCTCCAACTTGTCTGGTGACAACGATACCTCCATTTTTTCCGAGTCAATTACGACTCCCAAGTATTCTACGATTCTCGAAGGGCCTTTGGTTTTTTTGTCATTGACAACAAAACCTAATTCCTCCAGTACATTTTTGAGAATGGCGACATCTTTTCTGCATTCCTGTTCATCAATACCGGTAACAATGAAATCATCAAGGTAACAGAAAATATTAATAGCTCCCCGGGCCTTAGACAGGTCAACAACAAAATTTGATAACACTGTGAAGATGTAGGGGCTGCACCTTAATCCAAAGGATAGGCAGCAATCAACCAAATACTGCCATTTACCATCAAAGTTCCAGATAAGACCTTGATATTGTTTGTGTGGTGGGTAAATATGAACTGAGCGATATGCTGCCTTTATGTCCAGTACTGTCATCCAACCGTCATAGACCAGAGTGTCTAGGACTTGATCTAGCTTGAGAAAAGAAAAATCATCACAGGTTGAATACATGTAGTTATTTATACTTACGCCTAAAGGCCTTTTAGCATCAGTGATTGGTCGGAGGGAAGAATCTTTTTTCCTCACCGCCCCCATAGCATGTACACACACCGGCCTGTGATCTATTACCTCCACTTTCCCTGAAACGATTTCTTCTTCGAGAATTTTAGTCATTTGTAGTTTGAATTCTGGATTTAAGATAGAGTTGTAATTTTCACACAAATACATGTTTTGAAAATCATTATCAACAATGCGAAACCCATTATGTACACCATCCAAGATAAAGTGTGCCTTCTCAAGTTCCATATCCATTTCCAAACACGCATCAAGGAAAAGACAAGGGTTTAGCTGCTGCTTGCAGTTCCCTATGTAATGGTCACGAGAACACGGCCCGCGACACAGCCTGTAGTATACTCTCTCACCACCACAATCAAAACATATCGGTGCTGGGGACCCTGGATCCACTTGACTTTGAACACCTATACCACCACCGGTTTGAAGACAATTGTCCTTCAATTCTCTTCCTGCACCCGTATCTAGAAACAAAGAAGACACATATTGAGTACAGTGACCTTCCAGGCCGTATCTTTCCATTTTATCCGATCTCGAAAATTTAGGATTGACTGAAGTCATTTTCCCTCTTTCACCCATCACATTATCACCAATGTACGGCATGAAATTCAAATCCACTTCAGTATGGGCCGTCACCGACTCGCTACATTTAGATGATCCTGCAGGAATTGAGTCAATTTCCCAGGAACAATCATCCAAAAAAATTCCATCAACCTCCACCTTACTAAGAGTGAAGGACAACCTCTGCGCAGGAATGCGTCCCTCCGAAGCGGGCTCCGATACTTCACAACAATGACTCCCCTGCCTGCTTTCTCGAGTCAGTGACTGTGATATAACACTCTGGTCCAAACCATTTGAACCAGAGGTCCCCAATTCCTATTTTTTCTCAACCGGCTTTGGGCATGCATATACGGCGTGTGCCCCGGCGCATTCTGCACACTCGTGCTTATAGCGACACCAAGACAAATTGCATCCTTTCTTGTCATTATAAGACCAACAAGTCCCTGGCTTTCTCCCCTGTTTCTGTTTCTGCTTAAACTTAGAATCATCCTTTTTGTCCTTAGTCTTTTGTGGTTTAAGATTTTCCATTCCCAAACAAGAGAAAAAGCATTCATGATCTCCATACCCAAACGCTTCTATCCCTAGAACCTCCGCCCGCTCCCTAACCATTTGATCATAGCGGACCATCGCATCGCTGTTATAATGTTTGGCCTTGTCCATCAAAAATTGAACATGCTTTAGATAACCAGTCAATGTCAATCCTTTTTCCGAAATAGAAGCGGCCATTGAAGCACTGGCGGAGATAACTTCTTCATAGAAGCGGTTGAGATGGTTTTTCCATATGGTAGATGAAGATCCAAATCAAACACTGTGCACTTACGTTTTTTCTTTCGGTCATCTGAATGGCAACACGTAGACCCTGTTCCTACATGCGATGTTCTCTCTAAAACCCCTGGTCTCAGAAACCCTGGGGTATACTTTGACTTGTCTAAGCTTATACCGCTAGCCTCACCTGAAGTAGCAGTATTAGTGACTGGTACTTTGTCGACCCCCACCGGGGTAACAGGGTAGAAGTCAGAGACATAAGTATCTTTTTTTCTAACAATGCCCTCACTTCCTTTTGCTCCATCTTGTGCTGAAGTATCACTAGTTGATTCCCCAGTAGTTTCTGAACCAACATTCAACTTAGAAACAATTGAGGTAAGCATTGCCATGGCCTTGTCTAGTTTTTTAGACTGGTCGTCCACCAAAAATGTCACTTGCCTAGAGTTATCTTCAAGTTTTAGAATTCTAGATTCTACACTAACAGCACCCCGGGCGCCTGGACTTTTCTCACCCTCTTCCCCCGAATCTTCTCCATCTTCACCTAAGTATGTAATGTTGTCTGCACTTATTGCCTGAGTGTTTAAAAAATCTTTCCACTCAGAACTATCTTTTCCTGCCTGAACACACCTTTCTTGTGCTTGAATGAAAAACTTGCAACGTGAAGGGCCTCTAGGCCTATGTGAGTGGCCACACTCACTACAGTTTACCAACCTTCTACCCATGGTAGGCAGTAGAAAAAATTTTCAGAAGTGGAGTCGACTGGTTCGGGGGACGTCTAAGCGTAGAGTGAGATCGAATCCTCCTCTCGCTGGTACTCCTCGAGCCTCCCTGTGTCTCCGTTTGGTGCCTCCACCGGTCCCGGTCAAACTGCAGCGACGCCCTCTGTGTTCAGTTATAGCCCCATAAAGTCTGGTTCCTCTATGCGTTCCATAATATATGTATTGTTCTTCCACCTTAATCATCCGTTTAAATGAGGCAACCGTTTTTGCCGTTTGCGTCTTGAATGATAAAGAATCTCAATGACTTAGGCCTCTATGTATTGGTGACCGTTCAAAGGAGGATGTACAGTGTTTCCGCCTCGTAAAGCGCACCTTCTGCGCAGCTCGAGTCGGAACTTCAAGATTTTCTATACAGTCGGGATTCTTTGAGAGGTTGTATATAATTTTCAAAAGTTGTCGTTCTCTCCTACTTTGCAACAGTTCGATACCCAGGCTTGTATGTAGATATGTTACACTCTGCCTTTCCATGATATAACCTTGTACAGCCCTCAGACCGTGTTTTTGGACCCTCTGTAAGAGCTCATAATCTCTATGTAGGTCGTACACATAGACTGTTAAGAATGGACCCTATGAAAAAGGAGGAGGGTGCAACTCTTTTCTTCTTATAATAACTATACCAGAAGGGACGTATTAGTCCCCCCAAAAAGTCCAAGCAGCTGTCAATGACAACAAAATGACTATTCAAGTTCTCAAAGACGTTACTTTTCTAAACACATGTGAATTAATCTCGACAGTTTTCATGAGGGTATCTAGATGTATCCCGATTGAGCTTATTGATAATTTTTCTGGAAATATAACCTGCTTTCTGAAAAAAAAGAAGCTCAGAATCGCGTTCTGAAGCACCATCATAAAGGAAACCACAGCACTCCAAAATCTGTCTAATCGTGGTGGTATAGATTTGCTTTGAGACCTCCAAAGATATTGATTTCCTAAATTTCCTATTGTCCGCTGTTTTGTCATACATTTAATATGTTCCGTAAACGACAGAGTCTGGTCCAGGACTACACCTAGATACCTATAGGAGGACTTCGTATTCAACGCAGTACATATTCACACGATATCCAGGGCAGGGAAATGACGCTTCTTAGCATGAGTGCTGTACCAGGCTTTATCCTACCCCTAATAAAAAAACGCCATAGGCTTAACATGGGATTTGTTTATTTCACTGGGTGTGACATAAAGTGTTGTTTATGTCACTACTTTCTAATACTGACAAAATGTGGAAACGGGGTAGGATAAAATCTAGACGCCACTCGTTTGAGTTTGAGTTTACTTATGTCACTCATTTTGTTGGCTCCATAATTATGGAGCCAACAAAATGAGTGACATAAATATACTCAGACTCAAACTCGTGACGTCTCTTTTTAGTAGAAGTCGTTGAGTTTCAATCCGTTCGTATTACACCAGTCATATACATTATTTACCTCAATGTCAAAATTATTACCAGCTTGGGCCACCTAGTTTATTTTAATCGAGGTGCAAGTATGAATTGACGACCCATGTAGAAAGAAATGGACCAAATAAAGAAATAATGATAAAAAAAAAAATGTATGCCAATTCTGACAGGAATATTTGTTATTAAGATAAATCAGCTGAGGCTGAAAACTCAAGTCCAAATTGTTTATGCAGCCTCCAACTCACATTAGCGAAGCGCACTTACATACCCTATATACGGTGCCTAGAGGTTAGGGGGTGCGTCCACCAACCACGACAAGGCTGCGACAATGGCTTTCGGACAGGGTCCACAACAGCTCTACGATTAGAAGCCTTGTCGTAGCCTTGTCGTGGTTGGTGGACCACAGTTCCTGACAAGAGGCTACGACAAGGCCACGACAGGCTGCGACATGAAGCTTGTCAGGGGCCCGTCGGGGGCCTTCCAACAAGGTTACGACAAAATCAAACATGTTCGATTTTGGTGGCGTGTCGTGTCGTGGCGTGTCGTGGCGTGTCGGGAGGTTGTCGCAGAGGTCTATGATAGAATATTTAGGTGGAGCGTGCACTTCCCGACAGGCTGCGACAAGGGGTCACGACAGCCCCCCTTCTCACGACAAGGCTGCGACAAGGCTGCGATTGGAACTTTCTTGTCGGCACGTGTCGCAGCCCTGTCGTGGTTGGTGGACGCACCCCCTAAGAGTGCCCCCAGATCTTTCGCGGCGCCAGCGCTGTCTTAGTCTCTGCCCCAACCCAAAGCTAGTACCCCGGGTATCCACAAAAGACAGGGGAGACCAGCGAGCATTTTAGATTCAAAACAAGGATGCTGTCAAAAGTTATACAAATCAAACAACTCACATATCATGAGTTAGGGAAAATAGAAAGACATGGTTAGTGTGGCCAAATGGAATCTGTTCAGAGATATTTCTGACCAAAATATCGAGGAACAGATGGAATTCGGCCACACTCACTATGTCTTTTTATTACTATATACCGAAATTCGATTAAAATACCATTTTTTGTACTTAAGTTATCAACCTATTTCAACCTCCAAAGTAAGCAAGGCAGGTATAAATCCCTGAACATTCACCTTGATGGATAGTTCACGGGTGAGATGACGTCAGAACGTTGTTATGGAGAGTGATAGCAGCAGGGGCTTGTAGCAGAGATTAAAGTAAACGTTAGCGCCACGAAAGATCTGCTGGGAGAGTGAGCGGTAGTAATGACGTCATATAGTAACTTTTGCTACGAATTCAAGTGTACAGGCGGGGCGTATTTTCATGTATTCTAAGGTGATAATGTCCTTATTGGGTATGTATATATGATGCTTGCTATTTGTTTGTTTATTCTTAGTCCATTTCGGGTGAGTGTGTAGGGTTGGGCAATCTTACTTTACGGACTATTATCGAAACGAATCGAGGGGAACAGCCGCCATTTTGTTTGTTTATTTTTTGTTCCGATAATGTCAACAGATCATGTGGTACGGTGGGTAGTAAAAATATTTTACGCCATGGTGCGGCCGAACGGAATCTTTTCTCCTATTGCGTAAAAGTGAGACATTCGTGTACCGGTATATAGTAATATGAGAAAACGTGGTTACTGAGCCCGTACGGGTGGCCGTTCGAGGTCATTTGATGAAAAAATACGGCCTGACGCCGTAGGCGGGAGGGCCGTATTTTTTCATCAAATGGCCGAGAACGGCACCCGTACGGGCTCAGTCACTGTGTTTTCTTATTACTATACACCTTCTACTCGTTTGAAATCCGTTTGATCAACTTTCCTGGTTCATGATCCATTCCCGTATAATACCCCTGCCATTCACTACGGCCCGCAAGTAGAAAACTCCGGCAACGATCGACGCAGTGCGGTCTTTGAATAGTGTAGCAACAGATGACGCTGGAACTTCACTTCCCGTAGGAATTAAGTGATGAAATTTTAATACGAGTACAGTATATAGAAAACCTATAATCGGCCACTGCAATCCAAAGATATCGGCGTTTGAATTTCGTCATAAAAAACGCCTGCTCTGGTGGCCAGTGTATCCCTACCGCTAGCGGAAAAACTCGGCAACGTGGTGCCAGTGATACTGGAACTCTGGTAGCCAACGTAATTATGACGTCGACAACGCGGAGCGGTGTAACGGGAAGCGGTCGGACTTGTTGATATCGATTGTTCTGGCATATTTAAGTCATTTAAACGGTTTCCTTATTACTATACACCTCCTACTCGTTTAAAATGCCGTCTTAATAACTTTCCTGTTCCAAGATTCAACCTCCCGTTTCCGAACAATACCACAGCCATTCACTACAACCCGCTAGCGGGAAAACGCGGCAACGGTCAACGTGGAGCGGACTATGAAATGTATGACACAGGTCGACCTGGAACTCTGGTAGCCAACGTAATTATGACGTCGACAACGCGGAGCGGCCTAACGGGAAGCGGTCGGGCTTGTTGATATCGATCAGTCTCGCAGATTTGAGCCATTTAAACGGTTTTACGTGAATGTCACCCGATGACTACCTCGATATTTGGACAATATACACTACCAGTTCACACGGGTAAGGCTTAGCATGTCTCTAAAGTTATGAATGGGAGAGAACCGCCATTTTTTTGTTTGTTTTTGACACGGACACTGCTCTCGCGCTATCGCGATATTTTAGGTTAGTACGACGTAGTGTTCCCAGCAGCAGGCCGTACATTTTGCAATGCTTAAGCCTATGGGAATCCATATGTCATACTACTCGGCGGGCCTGAACGTTATTTATACTATATGCCTAGGAGCGGTTAGTAACCCATAGACGTTCGCCCACAGGTGTATAGTAATATAGGAATTGTTAAATGGGGTTAGCAGACAATCCAGCTGTTTCTTCTTCATCCCATTAAGCGAGGTGTCCCAGAAGCGGGTTTTACTGTACTCCTTAAAAAGCACATGTAGATATGATGCCTATTCTGCTTCAAACAATTACACTTAGACTTGCTCAGGTCTTTGACTATGAACATTCAATAAATGATTAATCACAATCAAAATAAAGTTCATTAAAGTATCCTCCTCTGACTGGCCCATGAATCAAAGACTTGTTCACTATGAACAGAATCTCCTGTTTATGGCCCCAAGCCATTCCCTGTAACCCTATACTTCCTCCTACCCCTACCCCTCCCCTTCTCCAGTTCCCTGTGTTGTCATAGCAATAAATTTAGCCTACTCCTGACTGTGACCAGATTAAGATCAAAGTAAGAGGGTATCAATCTCCCATCAGATATCTGACCAGTAGCCATGATATCTGTATGGAGAGTGTATATGGAAATACTGGCGCTGTACAGCGCCAGAAATCTCACACCATTACCGATTGTACCAGTCCCTGTATCCCAATGAGGAGGGTAGCCATAGGATGCAGGGACTGGAGCCAGTATCCCAGCGAGGAGGGTAGCCATAGGATGCAGGGACTGGAGCCAGTATCCCAGTGAGGGGTTTAGCCATAGGATGCAGGGACTGGAGCAAGTATCCCAGCCAGGAGGGTAGCCATAGGATGCAGGGACTGGAGCCTGTATCCCAGCGATGAGGGTAGCCATAGGATGCAGGGACTGGAGCCTGTATCCCAGCGAGGAGGGTAGCCATAGGATGCAGGGACTGGAGCCAGTATCCCAGTGAGGAGAGTAGCCATAGGATGCAGGGACTGGAGCCTGTATCCCAGCGAGGAGGGTAGCCATAGGATGCAGGGACTGGAGCCTGTATCCCAATGAGGAGGGTAGCCA
Organism: Alentia gelatinosa; assembly: GCA_950022655.1. Classification (NCBI taxonomy): domain Eukaryota; kingdom Metazoa; phylum Annelida; class Polychaeta; order Phyllodocida; family Polynoidae; genus Alentia; species Alentia gelatinosa. The sequence goes on along the minus strand of OX465581.1, from coordinate 3,686,354 downwards.
TAGGATGCAGGGACTGGAGCCTGTATCCCAGCGAGGAGGGTAGCCATAGGATGCAGGGACTGGAGCCGGTCTAATTTTCACTCTATAACCATACTCTTATTTTACTCAACTATTCTCTGTCACAATACCAGCGTACATGGCGTACTCCAATTGGCCACGATAGGGATGTATAGACTTGACCTTTACTTTGACAAGAACATTCTTTGAATAATGGCGAGACAATTAAATACACAATAAATTCTAAATAATTAGCATTGAATGAATATTCAAGAAACTTATTTCGAAGTACATGATGATTCAACCTCATTATGGACAGGACTATTTTTCCGGAATAACAGGTAGTTAATTCCAGGTGCCCTATACATTTCCTATGGAGACTCTGTAATCAGTGGGTAATAAAGCTTAAGAATCTGTTTATAAATATTGAATAGTAAAAGTAAATATACAAGAAAGATAAACGATTCATATATCTGTTCGAACCCTGTTTATTATCTAACACATTTACAATCAACATTTACGTAAATGTATTACGAAATGATTGTTAACATCACATGAATATACATGTTCCTAAAAGGTCGAGCTTCCAGAAAAAAGCACCAATCACAGTCCAGCTCTTCATTTACTTCATTATCTGGCTGTCTAACCAATGAAAGATCCCAAGGATCCCCCAAAAAACTTAGTCTGGTAGAATCAGCAGTGAGTGATAATAGGCCACTGTCACAACTCTAGCCGCTCTCACTTATATGTGTTTAGAGCCTGTCATATGAAAACAAATACGTCTTGGGTTTCATGCTTAACCCATCTTAAACTGGGATGGGTGTAGAGAGACAAAGGAGGCATTGTCAAACTTTGAAAGTCAGTTGAGTTTCGTAAGAACAAAGAACCACAGTACAGGACCTGTTCCCCATGGTGACTGCTTCATGAACTAACAATGGCTCTGTACCCCATGATAACACTGGCCCCCAGAGCAGACGTTTGCTACGGACGTTAGCTCTGGTCGGATCCGATACAGGCGACCTTGACCCGACATAGTAACGGGTAACTAACGTCAAAGTTAGGTATACGTAGAACGTTACTTGCGCCATTTTTATGTTCCAGCAATCACAAACAGTCTCAACCCCACAGGTGCCACCCGTCTCATAAGATCTCACACTCTCTAAGTGGTATTCTGTACACGGTTCTCACTACGCTCTATAGAAGAAAAATTCTTGATGAAATAGGCTTAGAGTCTTGAGAATCCACTGGCACACAGTATTCCCGCTAGGTGGCATCACTGAGATTATAGGAATCTTTGGGTTGCATTGATGTACGTCTTTATCACGGGAGGCAGGCCAGTGGATTTTCAAGGCTCTAAGCCTAGTTCGTTAAGAATTCTTCTCCCATAGACCGTAGTGTGAGTACAGAATACCACTTAGAGATTGTGAGATCTTATGAGAGTGGTTCATGTTTTCATTTCGAATCAAAGACAAATGAAATGAAATTCCGATAAAAACAGGAAATATAGTCAATTTCTTACACCTATAATATTATTTAGTAAGCTGTTATGCTTTATACATCCATAGTCCCAAATACAGTCCTTGCTTCACTGGAGGGGCTGGCTGGGGCTGGAGATCGGGGAGCTGTTTCAAAAGTCGCGTGAAGTCTCGCCAGCAGTACGTCGCATTTCAAAGCGAGAGGCCGCAACAGCGAGCGGCACTTTGAATCAAAGCGGCAGCAAAACCGCTACCAATACTCAATAGCGAGCGGTACCTCCACCTCGACAGCGACGCTTCAAGTGCCATTGTTAGCTCTCACTTTGGTGGTGAGTACTCTCGTTTAGCACCCTCCTGACTTTTGAAACAGCTCCCTGATCCTACCATCCCCTATAAAGTCGCAGCTGAGCGCAGACAGGGGTTGGTTGCCAATCTACCCGTTGGTTGGCAGTATTTTGTGTATCATTCGAGACGATGCAGTAGATCGTGCGAGTCGGCCATCTTTCTCTTGGTGTGTTTAAATTTACAGACGTAGATGATACCCAGCAGGAAGACCAGCGCCATGACACCGGAAGTGGCGAGCAGCACGTAGACGGAAGTGGTGGTGGGCGATATTAGGGTGAACCAGACGCCCGAGTCTTCCCTCGCCAACGCCTCGAGCCGCATCATGGCGTCTGTGGAAATACAGGGAGAGAGAGGTTCAAATGTGATATGAAATATATAATAAAGAGAATATGTTTCTATGCATAGTGGAATGGTGGATGAGATTGTTGTAGTGGTGATGAGATATTATCTCACTCCGGTATTTTTCTCCATAGACCCTATTGAGGTATCCCATAATTGAGTCTGTTTACAAGTTCCGGTGTTCGCTGGTTGCCGACTTTGTATGGTGATAGACCCTTAAACCGTAACCCACAATTATCCAGTCTAACGGTTTTTATAAATATTCAAATTGGAAATCCGATGTCAGAAATAAAAATTTCAGCTATTTCTACATATTAATCCAAAATAATATTCAGGTTCTCCAAATATAAATGGGAAAACTATGGTTCATGTGGTCGTGGTGTGCCCAGTCAGTCACGAGCCAAACTTTTTATTTACCCTAGGCAATAATGGGGAGTTTAGTAACATCTGGAGGGCGTATAAGTTTAACATTAGGAACTCATACTCCACGGCCATGAAGGTAATGTACCCAATACTCAATGGCTAATTTGGTGAGTTATTTCATCAATAAATGATGCTATACATGGTGAGATAAAATCAGAAACCCAATCGATGGAAATAACTTGGTCTGCACTCCGCCGCATTTGACTGCGGAGTAATTCACGCGAAAAGGTACCCTCCTGTTATTGAATGCATCATTATGTTGTTAGAAGGAAACTCACGAGATGAAAATGACTTGGTCTGTACTCCACCAACGTTGACCACTCTGCGGTCAAACGAGGTGGAGTTGTTTTCATCGAGTGGGTTTCAGATTTCATCTCATCCCTTATGATATTATTAATTATCCATTGTGCATGGACACTCTGTTTTATGTCCATGCTGTAAGATACCAAACTAAACAGGCAACGTTATTCACACCCCTTGGACGTTACAAGATGACCGATACTTCCGGTATGTCGCCAGTTAACCAGAGTCAACATCAAGTGTGAAATATAATGTATATACAAGTGTAAAAACATACTACTAATTGTTATTCATGGAAGAATCCTCATATTGCACCTGGGAATATAAGGTAGATAGGTAATCTCCACTGCTGGAGATGTAACATATAAGGCCAGGTAACGCCCGCCATTTTCTGGTGTATCATGGTTAACAGCCACCATTTTTATGCTGGTTTGGCTGCTAGAGGGTGTGGCGGAATCTGTTATATTTTTTAAGGAAACATTCTAATAAGTATTCTTCTATCATTAGAAACGTTGCCATTCCTTTATCATATATTTCCATACCTTTCACACGAGTATAGATAAGATATAGATAAGTAATTTGAGAAATCTCCTGATGCAGAGAGGTTGTGCTGGTTCTCCTTGCCACTGCAGATCAGCAGGGAACCGGTGAAAGGTCAAGGCCGATCACACGTTGCCCTCGGTGGGCGTTACCTGTCCCACATTTCATTGGGGCAGTAAACCAGTCTATGCCAAGCCGGTGTTTTATATATAATACTAGCGACTTCGTCGCGTCGTATTTGAAATAGGGTGAAGGCTTAGTGGGGCCCCCTACTATCAATACCGGAAACTACCAAAATAGTTCCCAAGCATCATTTCATGTGACACCGATTTTACCGACTACTAGACTGTAGTACGTCCCGTTGTCGCTAGGTGCCAGGGCGCTCATGCTCCCAAACTCGAAGGCGGCGCGGTGCGTGGACGGTCTAACCGACTACCAGCGCAATTATTCTCGTGGCCGATCACGGGGCAAGGCAATTAGATAACTACAGTTCTAAATTATGATTTCAGTACAGATAGAAACAAATCCTAAGGATAGAAATAGATCTGTGTAGAGTAACACAAAAAAGAGAAGCAGGATTCAGTTAAGTACTGCACGAGAATCTCACTCTCGTGGCCCTTCAGTCTCCCACCCTAGATTGGGTTCACTCTGTCCCTATGTGCGGGAGATTCTCCAAGCGGATTCGACAGAATTCTAACGTTTTAAATATAGTAGGTAAAAATGAAGTACTGACCTTGGCAGCATGTGGTGAGGTCCTTTCCGAGCCCCTCCTCATCACATACATAACACTTCTTGCCTATGGGGTCAAAGTAGGAGCCGACGGGGCAGACCTGGTGTTTGGGGACCAGGGTGCCGTCCACGATGGGGCAGTCGTAGAAGGAGGAGCACCAGGTGGGGTCGTGTACCTGGGGGTTGTACGTCCTACCACCAGGTGCCCCCGCGCATGGATTCCCTGGAGGAAAATATTCATTTATTAAAAAAAAAGTTTTCCTATTAGCGAATATATATACCCAAAACAACCCATTACGTATGGGGTATGGGTTTTTTATCTCACCCCGGTATTTTTCTCCAAAGGCTTAACGTTAGTAACTCGTATTCCTATATACCCATTTCCGAACACTCTATTGTTATATACCGCTGCTGAGGGTGCAGTAATTATGAGTTATGTAGTGAGGGTGATGTTTTCGTCCCGGGCTGATGTTTTCGTCTTTGGCTGACCACTTGATATAAAGAGCACCGGGACGAAAACATAGCTGTTGCAGTTACTCGATAAGGGTGGCCATTTTTCTTGGGGCTATCATATGTAAGGAAATAACTATTTTTATCGATATTTGAAGGTATATAGGAATAGGTAAACCAAGTACCAGTAAACAAAAGTCAAAGTTACTTGGTGAGGACCGGAAAAATTACTGCCTGCGGCTGACGCCTTGGGCAGAGTTTTTTCCAGTCCTCACCTCGTAACTTTGTACTTTTGGTCAGTGGAACATAGTTTCCCTCTACTCTACGGCCTTGAGGTAGAATACTCAATATCAATGGTTGAACTCAATGGCTCAACGGGGTGAGATAAAATCAGAAACTCACTGACGAAAATGAATTGGTCTGTACTCCACCTCGTTTGACCACAGAGGAATTCTCTCAGCTTCGCTTTGTGAATTACTCTGCAGTCAAACTCGGACGAGTACGGACCAGCTTATTTTCATGTTTCACCATAAAGAAAGAAATACCCAACCACGAGAGGTTGTTCACTAAGCTATCCTGTATTGTATTTATTAACCATCTTCTCGAATAAATAAAACCCAGGAATTGCCATATTAAAGGGTATACCAATAGTGACCGTCTTTGCTCTATGGCACCAAGGGACTGTTTCCCTTTATCATCCATGGTATTCAAAGTCCCCATTGGAAATGTATGAGGACTCAGTAAACCACGACCCTCATCTAAATGATGGTGTTATGAATTCCAGCAACACTGTCCTCAATATTGCTGTCGCTCAAAATATTTCAGGAATGGAAAAAAAGTAGGAAACTAATGTTATTCACTGGATATTCTAACTATGTTAGAACTAAATGAAGTTGAGGAAAATGAATAAACAAGCTCAGTGGCTAAGTGTTCACCTCGTGCTTGGGAGGTCGTGGGTTCAAACCCCGGTTGACAATAATAATATGTTGACGCCACATTTGGTCATACCAAAGACTTTCACAAAAATGGTACCCACTGCTCATTCGGCTTAACACCCAACATTAGAATGAGGAGTAGGGGGCTATGGCCTGAGTGGAAGAATGGCTGTATTACAAAATTCGGGAATTGTACATGCAATATTCCCCTAATATTCATGATCTCCATCATGCAAAGGACGGGGTATGAATTTGAATTCTGTTTCTGCATTCTGCATTGTACATATTAAAGATTGGAGCATGTAATAGAGGGCAGAACACAGAAATCTAGCAACCACATAAAGCTAATAACATAGGAAAAGGAGGCAATGGAATGATGAGGCTTGCCACCAAAATCTTTATATATATGTAAATGACATTATAAATGTAATAACAAACATTTTCCTGAATCAACATACACATTGTTTTCCAATGTATAACACACATGTAGCCAAATGCGGATATTTGAATGTTCAATGTTGGATAATTCATCTGTAAAATCCATCCAAATTGGTGATTAGTAAAGAAGAGCAAAGCTCATTAATTAAGAAAATTAAATATTTATTCCCCCAATAAAAATTACAAAAAAAATAAATAAATAATTGGCCTTACCTGAGGCGAGCACGCCCCCGACGTTGACAGTGAAGGCAGGTCCGGCGTCACCCTTCTGACCCTTGACCCCCTGCTTCCCCATCTCCCCGTTTCCCCCGCTGTCACCTACAGCACCCTTCTCTCCGGAGGGCCCTTGCTGTCCCAGAGGCCCATCCATGCCCGGATCACCCTTTAACCCGAAACTGCCATCGCCTTTAGGACCTTTCGCTCCGGGGGTTCCGGGCATTCCAGGTTGTCCTTTCTCCCCGTCTGCTCCGTCTGTGCCAGGGTCACCGGGCTCGCCCTTCATACCATCCACGCCAGAGGCACCCTTCACACCGTCCAACCCACTGTCACCCATGTCCCCTTTAGCTCCCATAAGTCCAATTGCACCTATATCCCCAACGTCACCTTTTACGCCAGGATTGGATCCTTGTGGACCCTGCTCTCCTTTATTGCCTTTCCGCACCACCCCAGGATCGCCTAGTGACCCAGGGGCCCCTTGGTTGCCCTTTTGTCCATTCTCGCCCAATTTACCCGGTATGCCATCCAAACCATCTATGCCATCAGCACCGCTATAACCAGTGTCACCTTTTCCACCTTTTCCCCCTTTTATTCCCGGGGGACCTTTTGGGCTGTCACCTTTCGGGCCCTGATCTCCTTTCTCCCCCTGTGTACCATCATTCCCTTTAAGCCCCACCTCGCCCTTTTCGCCCATTGCTCCATCAATACCCTTGTCGCCCTTTTCCCCAGAGTCACCTTCGGGACCCTTTCCACCTTCATCTCCCTTCGCCCCCTTTACTCCCGGAAGACCAGCAGTTAACACCCCGTCTTCTCCCGGGGCACCTACGTCCCCCACCTCCCCCATGACCCCCGTCCCACCCCGTGCGCCTTTCTCTCCCTCCGGCCCCGCAGGACCCTCGAGCCCATTGTTACCATCTGCTCCCATCACACCCATAACCCCGATGTCACCAACGAGTCCTGCTTCTCCTTTCCCTCCTTTGAGACCCTTCAGTCCAGGCGGGCCGTATGCTCCGTGGTAACCCATTTCTCCTTTCTGGCCCTTCTCTCCTGGGGACCCTATAGTTTAATATAAAAAAGATAAACATATGTTTTATTAATTAAAATGTCTGAGGTGGACTAAAATAATGTTTATTACAAAATTATTTCATTAAAACCATTGCAAGGTGACAGTCAATTTTAAAAAGCATACGAGATTTATGAATACAATTAATAGCAATAAAAAACGTGATTTTTATATACAATAATGAGTGTTAGAAGGAAACCCACGAGATGAAAAAGCTTGGTCTGTACTCAACTCAGTTTTACTGCAGAGTAATGCACAAAGCGAAGCTGAGTGAATAACTCTGCGGTCAACTCAGTGGAGTGTGTGAATTTTCATCGAGCGGGTTTCTGATTTTATCTCAGCCCGTATAACATTATTTATTGATAAAATGAATCACCGATTCGGGATTAAACGATTAGTTCCCAAATCATATAGGAGTCGGTGAACTTGTCTAAGGAAAATTGCGCAATACTTCGGCCTATGTAGGCCACCCAATCAAGCGCCGTTTACCAACCTTTCGTTGTCGGGGACTAGATTTATCAACATGATGATAAACTTTTAGTGACCAATTCAGGAACATCGAACCACAACTCGTCTGAGACAAAAAGACATCTCAAGGGAGGGACATTCACTAAACGTTGGCTGACCCTTACCTAGTTGCTCAAAAGACAAACACCCTGTGAGGTACATGAATCTCAGCAGGATTTGTCTCAGACAAACACCCTGTGAGGTACGTGAATCTCAGCAGGATTTGTCTCAGACAAACACCCTGTGAGGTACATGAATCTCAGCAGGATGTGTCTCAGACAAACACCCTGTGAGGTACTTGAATCTCAGCAGGATTTGTCTCAGACAAACACCCTGTGAGGTACATGAATCTCAGCAGGATGTGTCTCAGACAAACACCCTGTGAGGTACATGAATCTCAGCAGGATTTGTGTCAGACAAACACCCTGTGAGTTACTTGAATCTCAGCAGGATTTGTGTCAGACAAACACCCTGTGAGCTACATGAATCTCAGCAAGATTTGTGTCAGACAAACACCCTGTGAGGTACATGAATCTCAGCAGGATGTGTCTCAGACAAACACCCTGTGAGGTACATGAATCTCAGCAGGATTTCTCTCAGACAAACACCCTGTGAGGCACATGAATCTCAGCAGGATTCGACTCAGACAAACACCCTGTGAACTACATGAATCTCAGCAGGATTCGACTCAGACAAACACCTTGTGAACTACATGAATCTCAGCAGGATTTTTCCCAGACAAACACACCCACACTATGAGGTACATGAATCTCAGCAGGATTTGTCTCAGACAAACACCCTGTGAGGTACATGAATCGCAGCAGGATTTGTCTCAGACAAACACCCTGTGAGGTACATGAATCTCATAATGTGAATCCCGCTTTACAAGGTACAGAATCTCCGCAGGATTTGTCTCAGACAAACACCCTGTGTGGTACATGAATCTCAGCAGCATTTGTCTCAGACAAACACCCTGTGAGATAGATGAATACCATTGTGTGAATCCCACTTTACAGGGTACAGAATCTGAGCAGGATTTGTCTCAGACAAACACACTTTGAGGTACATGAATACCAATGTGTGAATTCCACTTAACAGGGTACAGGATCCCTGCAGGATTTGTCTTAGACAAACACCCTGTGAGGTACATGAACTCCATTGTGTGCATTCCACTTAACAGGATACAGAATATCAGCAGGGTTTATCTCAGACAAGTACCCTGTAAGGTACATGAATCCAATTCACTGCGCGAAAACCACCAGTTTATTCATATTTACGCCATCATGTAAGTGCATGTAATGGCTGTATATTGACACGTTTCCTCTTCTATACGTCAGCTAAATGGCTGTATTTGCAGCAAAGCGTATATGAAGAGAAATATCGATTGCGGGACATGTATACGTAGGTCGTATACATTTTACGCGTCTATAGATGAGGCTTATACACAACAGACAGGACTACCTTTATACGCAAAATCATACCTATATACGCTGGGTGTATACTATCGTAAAACTGGATGAGTTTTAATCTTGGCCACCATATGCCATGACTGGAGTTTGGCATAGTGACTTCATGAGGCAAAGCCGAGTGAAGTCTGGACCCAAATGCGGTGGCCAAGATTAAAACGAATTAGGTTTTGATTTTATCCTAACCAGTCTCCTCGATTTTGGAATATTACATGATAACAATTCTGTATGCCACTAGTGGCATATAAAACTCTGTACGCCAGTCAGTGTGGCATACGGAAACCCAATGTTAAGCCAATGGGATTTTATATTAGGGGTAGGATAAATATATAAACTGCACTGCACGAAAACCATCATTTTACATATGAATGCGCCCAGCGTCTATAAGTAGGTATTTTGCGTCTACAAGATCGTCTTAATCCCCGTGTGTATACACCTCATCTGTGGGCATATATATAAGCGTCCAGTGAACAGGGCTTCACTGAGAGCGGGCGGGGGGAGGTGGCAGGGGATGGGGGGGGGGGGGGGAGGGCTTCCTACTGAGGACACCTGTACTTCTACCAACACAAAGGGGCAGAGGGTATTTTTGAGCGCGGGAAATCGCGCTCATATACGTCATCTAGATAGAGGTTAGAATGCTCACACAGGGTTTCAGCTTGCTGTAAAGAATCTATCCCTTCACTATCAATGTCCCAACTATAAAGGCCTGGTTGAATGAGCAGAGGTCCAGTATCCCAGTATCCCGTATCCCTGCCCCATAACTTACTTGGTTCCTTTTAATAGAACTTTCATGGCTGAGCGCTAAGGGCTATTAGAGAGCGAACTGAGTGTCATAGCTAACCTAGAGAAATAGGGCAGTTGACCAAGACCCTCAATAGAAAATTCAGTCACAACCGCAAGTTGAATGAGATCTGTGGTATGCTAGACCAGGTACATGTCAAAATCGAAAATGTTAGCCAACAAATGACAAACACCTCAAAAGAAATATACCAACATATTGATAAAGTAAAAATTTCACATGATATACTTAAAAAGAAACTAAGATTTAGGATTCGACTATTTCAATGAAGTAATCAGTTCCCATCTGTTCACACATGTAGATGTCTATACCATAATACATATTCCTGTTGATGATACTTGAAAACAACTATTAAATCCATTCTATGGGTTTATTGAAGCATTCTTGATACTTTCAAATATAAATGGCTTATTGATCAATAATATCCTATGATATTCTCATACATTTATTTAATGAGATTTTGGTATACCGTGCTCTTCCATTATGAATGGAAATAACATTTGCTCCTAGTCTCTCATATACGCTGGGTGTGAAATACAGCCAAGACGCGTCTGTCGTATATAAGGCCTGGGCATATATAAATGAAAACAAGTCAATATTCAGCCAATACATGCACTTGCGTGATGGCGTATATGTGAATAAAATGGTGGTTTTCGTGCAGTGCTGGTGGTTGTCATGCAGAGATTGTGTGAATGCGGCTTTATTGATGAGGACTTACCTGCAGTCTGGGCGTGCAGGGCAGGCAGTAATCCACATATCAGACACAGCGTGGGCAGTATTCGGGCCATCCTCCTCTAGGTGTTCTCTGTTAAAATATTATCATGAAACATCACGAAATTCCATATGATTGTTTATATGGCATAAGTTGTCCTCGCGGAATAATATCGCGAAGTGGAGCTGAGTGATATCTGTAGCGGAAGACAACGAATGGCATGTAAACAATTATATGAAATTGAGTGATGTTTAGATTTTATCCTACCCTGTCATATGTTTTTAACTTCATATGTCACCAGTGGCATATAAATATTTTATGGCATTACTGTGGCATACAGGCCCACCATGTTAAGTTTATGGAGATTGATATGCGGGGTAGGATAAATATTACTATATACTTGTGTGAGAACGTCTACGAAATACTACCCGCTACTAGGGGTGCAGTGCAATCAATTTTTAAACAATTTTATTTACTAGAACATAAGCAGTGTTCATAAAACCAATGGAATAAAACATGACATTGTAAGATAATAAAATTGTTCATGTACGAAGTAAGTGTTCATGTATTGATATATACAGTGATAATAGGAGAGTAGTAATGATACATGGAATGAAAAGAATATTAACTATACATTTGAAAATAAGACCCATCGGTGTGGGTGGGTGGGTAAAATAAGTTAGAAACGAGGTGTGAGTTATAAGACACTTCCGTGAGACTGGAAGACTGAGTGTCACGTGATACTGTAAGTTCCCGATAGGATATATTAGAGGGCGTTAATTTGTCTATGATCTGCAAACTGGGCTCAAAGTATTGCCCTGAAGAGCTTCTACCATGGAGAAAGGACAATAAAACTAATAAAAAAAAAAGATAGAACGACCTAAATACGCTGTACAAACTACAAAACGAGATGGGGATTTTCAGTTCGTACGGAACTCGACTAAACGCCTCGTTCCGTACTAGCTGTAACTTATCATCGGGTTTGGTAGCTTGTAAAAGCATCGTATAGATTGTTCTATATTTACTATATACACGAAAGTAATTTAACAAATACCACAATTTGTTTTAGTCACCGTAAACAGAACGGTGTTCTATTTTTTGCAGAACGGAACAGTTGTATTTCCATGTTATATGGCTAAACTGTGCTTATTAGAGCCTGCTTGCATGGCTAAAAACATCATCTAGAGGCTAGAGTGGTCACATTGAACTTTCAGTGTGCTTCCAGAAAACTATATCTCTTTACTATCTGCATGCTGTTCACTGTGATAGTGAGAACAGAGCAGGGTGCCAGTGTGTCAGGGTCTTAGAGGCATGCCCAGCTGACCATGACCAATCACTCAAGACCAAAGTACCTCAACACCCACTGGTGCTTGATATGTTTGGATCCAACATCCAAAGCTAGTTGAGTGAGTGCAAGTGTGTTACAGAAAACTATCTATGGGCTGAGTTTAACTCAAATATTTTAATTGTTATTCATTTATGATTGCACGCTCATTCATCTATGATGAACATACCATTTGCTCCTAGTTTATAGTATATACGTCATGGCTATATAATAAGATACACGCATAGACATGGTTTTGAATAGTTGTCAGGGTGATTTGTACTTAATAGCTTAATATCTTAAAACATTTATACTAAATATTTTCCGCCCTCCTAATCCCCATAATCTAAATCTGCTGTTCTGACACTATGTCAACATATATACGGCATATAACCTATGATCCTTGACGACCCCCGAGTAGGTGTTCTTCACTAATGGAGGTGGAAAAGTAGGTGTTCTTCACTAATGGAGGTGGAAAGGTAGGAGTTTTTCACTAATGGAGGTGGAAAGGTAGGTGTTTTTCACTAATGGAGGTGGAAAAGAAGTGAGTGATAATTGGGAAATGTCATAACTCTAGCCTTGCTCACATATTTAAAGTGTTCCATATGGAAAATATCATGTCTTGGATTTAATCATTATGTCATCCTACTCTTGGATGGGTGTAGAGAGTCAAGGGAACCATGATACAATATTGAAAGGCAGTTGAATTTCGTAAGAACAAAGAGCCGGAATACAGGTTTGTCCCCCGCCCACCTGGTGACTGCTTCGTGAACTAACAATGGCTCTGTCCCCTATAAAGCAAATATCGATTTCTTCATCAATATCTATACCTGGGGGCTGTTGAATTAAGTATGTTCGTTTCTAGTGCTGATTCTGGAAGATACGATAAACCAAAGGGATACAGACATCATGAACAATGTTTTACATTAAGTGTTGCATGACAAAATAGAAGATATCTTCTAAATGAAAGTATTTGTATACAACACCCTATAAGACCATTAGGTTACTTTTATACGTCAATTATATTAGGCTTTCAACACATTCTTCTATGTAACGCTATGGCTCCAAAGACAACACTAAGATTTTTTTTGTCTCTCGCACTTTATTATCCACCTAATACAAAGTGTCCATAGAAAATTCATAGGGAGTGTGTATTGACATACCCGGCGCATACGGATATGTTGTATGCTCCGGGTGGAAAAATAGTGCGTATGAAAAAATAGTGCATCACTAAAACGAACTGATATCGACATGCCATTTGCCTAGAAAAGGTGGATAATAAATACAATATAGACTGGTTTCAGATAAAAGCGGTTGTATGCTCCTCGGAGTCGACTCTATGCAATATCCTCGCATACGCTCGGATATTACTATGCGTCAACTCCTCGGAGCATACGGCCGCTTGTATCTGAAACCAGTTAATATTGTGTATTTATTCAACGGCCTCGTGTACCGTGTGGCTTGTTGGTCTAGGGGTATGATTCGCGCTTCGGGTGCGCGAGGTCCCGGGTTCAATTCCCGGACAAGCCCAAGTTTTTACACGTCTTCATATACTATCATGTAGAATATCAAACCAAATTTCCCATAATTATCACAAAGGTACTTATCAAAAAGATATATACCTACTTATAGAGCATACCTACCCTTGGTCGGCCAAAATTTAGAGAGGGTTTATTATCCAACTAAGACAAAGTGTCCATAGAAAACACATAGGAAGTGTGTATCGACATACCCAGAGCATACAGATATATCCACCTAATACAAAGTGTCCAGAGAAAATATATCGAAAAATAGTGCATATGAAAAAACAGTTCCAACCTAAAGTTAGTATCAGTAACCCACTTGTCACAAAGAGGCGGAAAATAAATGTACAATATAGACTGAATTCAGATAGAGGCAGTTGTATGCTCCTCGGAGTTGACAGCAATGCTCTCCCATACGCTCGGATATTACTACGATTCAACTCCTCGGACCATACGACCGCTTGTTTCTGAAACCCGTCGATATTTTGTGTGTGTATATATATATATAAGTATATATATATACGTATAGGATCATATTAAAATGATGATGTATTTATATTGATTATATCAGTAAAATCCCCGAGTTCCAGAGTACTTGATGCCTACATTGTGATCATTTCTACATCTAACAAAAAGTCTACGGTGAATAAATTGGCTTAGAGTTGTGGCATTTCGTACACTTACCTATTGGTAAAGTTAATAACAATGGTACCTACACTGTCAATGCGTCGGCAGACGATATTTTCTGTTAGCCTCCCTTTCACTTGTTCTCGGTCGGTAGACTACACTGGCGTCCCCTGGCGGTCACCGCGGACACAACGCTCTGTGGGCGATATTAGGGGCTTTGAGCGTGTGGTTACGCTGGTACCCGAGGCGGAAGCGCACGTCGCGTGCATGATGGGAGAATGATAGTTTCCCGCGCATTCCGTCACGTGATATGGTCACGTGATGTTAGAATATCATCAAAGTTCGTTAGAATTTATCGGCATGTCCCAATTGTCCCAAGGTCAGTCTAGGTCAATGCTTGGGGATTACCATTATGAGATATTTATATAGAATGACCTAACCATGCTGTACATGCTACAAAAGGTGATCGGGAATTTTTGTTTTCTAAGGAGTGAGGCCCCAGGCCGAGTTCTGTATGTAACATCGATTATCATCGAGTTTTGTAGCATGTACTAGGATTGTGGGCCGTTATATATTTGTCATGTACCCAAAAATAATAAAATCTTACCATATATTGGCATAGAAGATATGTCCACATGAAAGCCCACACATTGCTGATGTTTCAACGTGTTCAGTATAACAGTGTACTGCACAGGGTTCAGTACACAATTTATACTGCACAAGGAGCAGCATTACGTAATCATCAAATATACTACATGGGTATATATATATATATATATATATATATATATATATATATATATATATATATATATATATATATAATCCGATGCTGATGGTTCCTATCTCTGTGTAGTAGAACAAGAAACGCATGGAACAATAAATAATGATGGACTCTGTAATTGGCGTTAATCATATTTATTATGATATATATATGAATCACAAGAATCACTGCACGAAACTTACTGCTTTACATATGTATCCGAAACGCGTCTAACAGTAGGATTTTGCGTCTAGAAGTTCGACCTGTTATCCGTCTCGTAGACGCCTTATCTAGTGGCGTATATATATGTGTCCATGGTGCCGTCTTATATACGTCATATATACGCCTGATTCTGTTTATTTACGCCACTATCCAACAATTCCGACCTCTGCCACTTGGGGACATCAGTGGTAGCATATTTCATTTACCATTAGTTATTAAGTCCTTGGTATATGTATCAATCCAATGTTATATTATCAATTTTGATTATAAAATTGTTCTAAAACCCCATCTATTATCTCTTCATTAAACACATATAATAAACCAAGCATTTTTTGTTTTTTAAACCGTTTTTTTTTAGTTTTTCAAGTTTTTCAAAACACCACTCTTCTGAAGTCATACTTTGGGTACTGTATATATAGCACAAGGTCTGGTCAGATATCAACCTACCACCCCAAGTGCTTCCACACATCTGCTGCCGATGCCGCTCTGACACCTGCCGCTTTGACACGCGCCGCTTTGACACCTATATGCTCCCGGTGGCGGGTGGTGGGTCAGTGTTGGTGCAACCTCTACCAACACCCACAGGACGGGGCGGGCCGCGCCGCAATTTTTTGTTTGTTTTGGTATTATATATACGCCTGGCGTATATATATATAACACAGAGCATGTTTTATCTTAAATACGCCAGCCGTGAAAGACAGCCAAGTCGCGCGCGTCTACATATGGAAACTGTCTCGTAGACGCCCGAAACGCAGAGGCGTATAATAGGTGTATACAAGTATAAACAAGCCACGATACAGCCGATACGTGCGTTATCGCAATGGCGTATATATATATGTAAAATAGTGGTTTTCGTGCAGTGAATAATATGAATAATAAGCTTCGCCGACAAAAGAAAAAAGTTTGTCTCTGTGTGTGCTCTGTGGCGGTCGGTATAGTTGTGAGGTCCTGCGTCTCACCTGCCAGGTAGTCGAGGCGCCACCTGGTGGAGGGAACACTAATCCTGGTTCCGACTGAAGCGCTACCTGGTATCTTCATTGAGCAGCTTCGGGGTGCTTATATTCATATAAACGTCCTTTATATTTCATATATATATATATATATATATATATATATATATATGGTCGAAAATCACGAAATAGCAGCAACTACCCAGAAAATCAAAACTGAGAGGATCATTAATTCCTTTTGCAAATATTATCTCTATATATCAAAAGACTATGTGCGAAATTGGGAACACTAACTACCATAAATAGCTTTAGCACAGGGCTTATATGAAAATAAAAACGTCACGTTACAACCCAACCCCCCCCCCCCCCCCCCCTTAGATCTGGTCATATTCAGATATTATGCCCACACCCCCACCAGGGACTGGGCTGACAATGGGGAAATGCATTTGATCCAAGGAAAATTCATTTCTATAATTTTTTTGCTTTCCCTGGCTTTATATTCACCGGGGGGTCGTAACGTGACGGGGGTCGTAACGTGACGGGGGTCGTAATGTGACGATAAAATACGTTGGGGCTGATAACTTTTTTTCTAGTAAAGATAGAGACTTCATTTTTTCGCCAAGTTGTAGGTATATATTGACCCTTTAACACCACACAAGAACTATTACTAATATTAAAGGGAACCGAAGTTATTAATAGTTTAAGGGGTTTGGTAACGTGACTACCTAAACTACCCCAAAATCGCACAAATTGAGTTTGATATGAAGAAAGCTATGTAGGCCTATCATTTTATGCTGGGAAGATACATATATGAGAGTAATTAAACACTGTGAAAACTATTTGATTCTACCTCTTTTTGATTTTATTTTATGCATGATTTTATGCCGGTGTCGTAACGTGACGCCCTCTCGTTTTTAGCCATAATTTCTCTATATTGGAGTTATGTGGTATTTATGGTTCTAGACTCTGCCTTACAATGCCCTAGATACATGGGAACCATTTAAACTATTCCCCCAAAAGAACTTTTAGAAATATTCAAAATATAGAGTAGTTGCTGCCATTTCGTGATTTTCGACCATATATAAAATAAACTGTGATACTAAATACGGTAGTTTATATGTGGAGTAATATGTGGAGACATGGTGCCTGATGCCTCTTTCGGGCCCACTGTGACGTATAGTGAATGTTCGGGCGCACTGTGCCCGTAAATGTTTTTTTGGTGATACTTTTTTCTCACCCTGGGATCTGTCCATTCGCTGGTTGCATCAGGGCAACGAATGATGTAATTGACATGAACCTACTGATTAAAAGTTTCACTTTAGGTGATACTAAAAACGTGGAAATCTCGGGAATCCATGTAAGTCTAAATTCAGTTAGGAATAGCTTAGCTTAGATGAATCCTTAAAATTTGAACATAGGAATTTTTAAATAAGGGGAACAGATGAAGATGACCACACCAAAAATACAGGTTGAAAGGAACAGGTATATATTTTTGTGTTGTTGAACGTGTACTACAGAACACATACTACAGTTGCAAGAAGTCTTATGAATAAACATTCCTGCTTTAAAAAATACAAAAAAAACCTTTGACAAAAAATCCAAATTCTTATTAGTTTGGGAAACACAAGGCAAATCAGATAGCTTTTTATTCTGGTGGTAATATCTTTCGGAAAATGGCCAACTCGACATTATGTTAAAACTGATTTGAGTACTGAATGATGCAGAAATCTGGCAGAACTGATGACAAATGGCGCAGACAAAATCAAACCAGGTTGTCCTTGCTTTTGAAGAAATAGGTTTCTAAAAACTGCACTGCCTTTTTGGTGTCTACCCATGAACCCATATTTTTTTGGCAGAGGGCCAGAAACCCTCACAGATAATGAAACGCTATGACAATTTCTGTAAAATATATATGTCAAATTTATTTCCACTATGAGCAACTTGACACATTCAAATTAGAAGGAAATGTATCAGGAGCATCTTAGAAGTTTTAATCATACGAGTAACAAAGATGACCTCTATTTCAAAATGACATATGTCTGCTACAATGATATTTCCTAAACCTGAAATGTATTGTCAAACATTGTCCTTCTCATAGAATAAATCAAACTAGAACAGGACACTTCCTAACAAATGATTATTGAACAATAACCTGTAAAATATACTATTTTTATGTTGTGAAAAACGAGTATATAAAAGGGAAAATAAGTAACAGGTTCTCTCAGTAATTGTAATGTTATTCATGGCACTTACAGTTACTGTAATATGTAATATATACAAAATCTCGAAACAGAGTATACAAGTGTCAATACAATGTCATAAAATAAACATTCCCTCTTGGGGCTGTTGCTCCTACAAATATGGAAAAAGCATTGCTCCAATGATATCAGATGGTGTTGTATGGTATCAATATTTTTATGTTGTATCGCTACTTTTTACAATATCACATTGTCAGCGACACATAGATGAAAACAGAAGACGCCATGATTATGATGTGACCCTCAAAAAATCTGGAGCAACAGTTTTGTCCTCGGTTGCTGTTCTGTAATCTGCAAATCTATTACAAACATGGGGCAATGTCCCCCCCTGACCTCACGGGCGAGAACCAGTATGAAATATCACATTTTTATACATTTAATGATACCTTAATTAGATAAGAATTAAATCAATAATAATTAGATAAGAAGTAAATTCATAAACCAATCTATAGCTTATTTTGGATACAGGTAACATATATAATGGACTGATAATACCTCGAAAATATTCTACGGACGGAATGAAAAGTTGACGCAACAATCAGCAGTGTATACAGACTTTGACGTCTAAATAATCATGATTATAACAATTATTATACATGAGATGAGGCATAACTATCTGCATTCGTCATGAAGACTGTATCACCCACATCAACAACTTAACTTCTAAAAACTTGGTTCCTGAAACTCAACTGAAATAATCACTTCCCAACATGAAAGAAAAAATAATTACAAGTGTAGTGGTTAAAAAGGAAACGAATAGATATATCACAGAATTATTTGTTTAGTCATAAAAGCACCTGTAAGGACAAGGCCGTTGTATTTTCCGGTAGACTGGACCTTAATGTCTATGTACAATAAGAAATATATCACAAAGTCACTTGTATGTAATGTAACACACAATATTCAACAGTAAACAGATATCCTGAATTATGTGGTAACTTAACTTAACTTGCTAGTGGCCTAGAGAAATATACCCCTATATAGATACATTATCCTACCCCTAATAAAAAACGCCATAGGCTTAACATGAGATTTGTTTATTTCACAGGTGTGGCATAAAGTGTTGTTTATGTCACTACTTCCTGATACTGAAAAAATATTGAAACGGGGTAGGACAAAATCCAGACGCCACTCGTTTGAGTTTGAGCGTATTTATGCCACTCATTTTGTTGGTTCCATAATTTCACGAGTCGAAGACGAGTGACATGACGGAACCAACAAAATGTGTGGCATAAATAAACTCAGACTCAAACTCGTGACGTCTCTTGATATTATTATATATACTTGTGGCCACATCTCATTATTATATATACCTGTGGCCATATCACACAGGGCACATGGCCATTCTGGTATGGAGGCAGCCATCTTGCCCCCTGACGCCATCTAAAACACCAGGTGGCGGGACCAGTTATCCATGGATTTTATCAGAAATGTTATTTTGGGCCATGGAGGAATTTGAGCCTCATCTCAATATAATCTATAGATATATAACAACAGATAATAGTGGTTGGCCCCCGACTACAGTGGTGCCATCTTATCTCATGGTGGATGATGGCAGAACTAGCAATCACTCTGTGCCCTATACAACCCGATCCTACGTCACAGCCAATCAATCGACATCAAAATATGATAAAATGTCGCCAGATTAAAGCATATAATAATACGAGAACAGGCCAACTGTCTTTCGTACATCAAAATATTCAGTAAAATCATGGCTCACCCTTCTGCCCTCGTCATCAGTATGTAACTACATCTACTCCATTGTTTTGGTGTACAAAAGTCAGTTTCTGTATATTATCTCACCCCTGGTATTTTTTCACATAGACTTCACATTGGGAACTCATACTCAATACTCACGGAGTATTTAGAAAAAATACTCAATGGGGGATTATGTCACAAATGTTAGCCCATTAGTCAATGTGAAGGGTGAGATAAATTCCGAAACCTATTCAAGTTTATGGTCAGAGCTTGATCTCATCTTGTTTGAATCGCAACATAATTCACGCCGCTTCGCCTTGTGGATTACTATGCTTGAAGAGATATGAGCTCGGACGTAAATTTCTATAGGTTTCCTCTATAGTATGTGCTATATCTTTATAACTTGATAATTAAAGCTTGACTCATCAATTTGATAGTGAAGTGATAAGAATGATACATTCAATCTACAGACAATCTAAAAACATCATATCTTCATATCTAAGAGTGATATATGAATATGAAAAGCAAAAAGTCTAATTTGTAATATATTTACAAATGTCTTGTTGCCATGGTAACAAATCACATGTAGCGATCACAGATTCATCACAGATACCTTTGACTGAGCTTGGCATACGCCATTATAAAGCCATAACTACTAGTAAACTAAGTAACTAAGTCTGCTGACACATAGCCAGAGGCGACGACCAAACGGTTTCGGGTGACAGGGTTTTCAATGGGCGGGTCCGGCCGATTCCGGCCAATTTGGGCTGATTTGCTGATCCACCAGGCAGATTGTCCCATCCGATCTGACCCGATAAGCGATTTGGGTGGCCGACGTCCACAATTCCTCCACATAGTCATCGTCTGGCCCTAACTAACTCTTGGTGGATCACATGCTTTAGGGAACACCCTCCTTTCTGAGTAAACTAAACCTCTAATAGAGGGAATACAGTATATATACACTTCACGTTTTCACGTATATTGTGTATAAATCTTAACCGTCAGTAAAGATCTTTTCCAAAAGAAAAAGAATTCTGAGCAATGGTGTCCCTGTATATCGGGTGTCTTCTTTACATAGGGTGTCCCCTTTACATAGAGTGACCCCTTTGCACCGGGTCTCCCCTTTACATGCGGTGTCCCTTTAAGCGGAGTGGTACTGTATATGATAGTTTAGTTTCCACCATAACAAATCATGCAATTTTAACTGTTTCCGGTAAGTGATGTTCATTCTGTGCCACCGTCACTTGGAGATGAGACGTGAAGTGCAAAAAGTTTTTTTTATCATTATCTGTAGCACAATTAACATCTCCAGTGTTAAATCTATTGAGCATAACATTGGTGACGTTTTAATGGCTGTTGACATCACTTACCGGAAGTACTACATTGGCTCTGTGGAAACTCCCCTTTTTGTATGCTATATTCTCATTAAAAATAGAAAAAAAGCTATGATTATTCACAAGATAAGTGAACATTTCTAAGTATATATATAGTTCATCCATTGCTTTTCGTTTTACTTATCACAGCTTTGTTTGAATGTACATAACAGCATTCTGTATTGATGAGATACTTGGCTTACAATATTTTTTCATAAACCTCATCTAGTTACAAATAATTCACACAAACCTCAATGATACAAAAGTTTCTTCTAACGCTGATAGTATTCAAGTAAACGAAAAATGAATCATAGCTCAACAATAAAAGCTTGGGCAAAATTCTGCTGATGAGCTTTGGATACTTCGAAACCATGGTTAGAAAAAAATCGAAACATCTAGAGGCAATGAAGAGTGGATAGTGTCAGGACTGGTAGTAAAAGATGCTCAGAGCTGTGGGATGTGTGTAAATAAATCAGTTGAAAAAAATCACTTGCTCCCTGAAAATTAAAGTCAACACATTCCAGTGGCCTGATCCCTCCTTTTAGCAGCCTGTCAACCATCTATAGCCACCAATATAGCGGCCGGAAGATATTGCAGAATTCTGATCATTGTAGACAGAAATCTTGGATATCTGTATTTTATCAGCATACTTTCACCCATGTAAGCATGTGAGTGGGTTGAGGGGTTCTTCCACCAGCACACAAGATAGAGTGAGATTTATGATGATTTGGTTGTCATATAAAATCTCCACACCGGGAATGTGGTGACGAAAGTTTACAAACTGTCATGCAAAATCTTGCTAGGTTTCGGATAATCATGCGCATATTTGCCACAATGTATCGGTGCAGTTAAGCACCTTGGACGCGTTCTTGATGCAATAGATCTCAGTATGTCCCGATATGTCGGCAATAGATTGTGAGGCGTCATGGTGGTGGAGCACCAAAATATACACACGACATCCTGAAAAAGTACACATATCATCGTGTGCGACATGTTGCGGCAAAGGAGGTAAGACATGTCGCGACACTGTAAGATATAACAAGATATCCTAAGATATAGCACAGCAAATCTATGTGTTGGTGGAACCAGCACTTAAATCATCCTCCTGCCATAGTGTGACCACTGGACAAGTTGATGCAGCTATGTGAATGGCTTAATTGTACCATCAGTCAGTACAAATATGTAAGCTTTTAGTCATCCAGAAGGCCATCTAGTACAGCAATAGGGCACATAGATATTGTGTTATGGAGGTGGCCATTGTGCCCCCGATGCCAAATAAATCACCATGGAAGTTTTTTTATAAAATGTTGTTGGGTTTGCCATAGAGAGGTTTTAGCTTCGTTATATCATTATCAATATATTACTGAGCAACTGATAACAATGGTTGTCCATCGACTACAGGTCGCAGAATGGTTACATTAAGCATTGTCACATGCGAGATGGTAGAATCTTCTGAGTGACTCGGTGATCGGGCTAGCACAGCATTGACATCCATGAGTCAGTACAACTATGTGAGCAGTTTAGGTATACAGTTAAAACAGCATTGTCATTCGTGAAACAGTAGAACTATATCAGTGACTCAGTCACCTAGCAGGATGAGTCGTGGCTCTGGCGACTCGGTAGGATCATGTGAGCTGCTCAGCTGTTCGGCCAGTACAGCAGCACCACCCATGAGACGATGCAACTCGTTAAGCGTTGGATCATCCAGTTGGTACAGCATTGCCACTCTATGAGTCAGGACAACTAAATGAAAGTTGGTCGTTGAAAAGCTCTGTTATCCAGCTTTGCACAGCTTTGCCACCGATGAGTTGGTACAACTGTGTCATCGCTTGATCATCCTGTTTGCACAGTTTGGCCACCCTTGAGTCAGTACAACTATGTGATCATTAGATCATCCAGTTGGCACAGCTTTGCCACCAATGAGTTGGTACAACTATGTCATCACTTGATTATCCCGTTTGCACAGTTTGGCCACCCTTGAGTCAGTACAACTATGTGATCCTTTAATCATCCCGTTTGCACAGCTTTGCCACCAATGAGTTGGTACAACTGTGTCATCGCTTGATCATCCCGTTTGCACAGTTTGGCCACCCATGAATCGGTTAAACCATATGATCATTTAATCATCCCGTTTGCACAGCTTTGCCACCAATGAGTAGGTACAACTATGCCATCGTTAGATCATCCAGTTGGAACAGTTTTGCCACCAATGAGTCAGTACAACTACGTAAGCATTTAATCATCCCGTTTCCACAGCTTTGCCACCGATGAGTAGGTACAACTATGTCATCGTTAGATCATCCAGTTGGAACAGTTTTGCCACCCATGAACTGGTTCAACTATGTCATAGTTTGATCATCTCGTTTGCACAGCTTTGCCACCCATGAATCAGTACAACTATGTAAGCATTTAATCATCCAGTTGGCACAGCAGCGCCACACCGCGGTTGATCCAGTGGTTCTCGCTGTTGTCGATTGGCAGGTCGATGCTAAGCACATAGTTGGTGGAGTGGCCAGTGGTGGAGAGTGTACCTCGTCGAGCACTCGTCTTGTAAACTGAAAATATACATGCATTTTATTAGACCAACTAGCAGCAAATGGTATGTTCATCTTGTATGAATAAGCTTGGAATTATGAGTAAATAACAATTAAAAGGTTTTCGATATATTCAGTCTATATATCATTTTCTGTAACCCACTTGCACCAAGTCCACTTGCCATAATCCAAGTCTATTCTGTGGTTGCCTGTACATATTTGTAAATCTCCTTATCTGTATCACACTCCTCATTCCTCATTCATTTATACAGCCATGGCTGTATGTTATTCATGGAATACCTTCCAATAGGCACAATGAATAAAAGTTTCTTCATCCAAAAAAAAAAGAAAATACATCAAGCTTGTCCATATTGGAGATTTCTACGATTTATGTAATTTCTATTAAAATTGATTGTTTTTTTATCACTGGTGATCCGAGAATCAATGACCTACCTGGGGTTTTATAGGTTTGAGCTGGTAGGAACTTGGCCTTTTCCCCTGGTTTTAGCCAGATCTGTGGTTGGTGAAGGATATTTCTTGTAATTTTTACTGTTTTAAAAGATATGTTTTAATTCTGTTCCCTTTTGGATTCAGAATTTTCTTGTATCAAAAATTCATCAGAATTACTTTTTGCAATCTTGCCCAAAAGACAAATTAAAATACCTTATATTAGTTCTTGAGAAATGGATTATAACTTAGCTCTTAGTCTCAATGACTGTTGCCTTGCATGCTATAGCATCAATCACATCATTTGCCTCACGAAAATAAGTCACTATACATGCCAGTGATTAGATTAGGATGAAATGGTATGTTGATCATAGATGAATGGGCGTGAAATTTTAAAAAGATCAAGGGCTTTTATTCAGTCTAGGGGTATTTTCTGTAACCCACTTGGAACCTAGCCAACCTGCCATTTATTATCCATCGTATACAAAGACCCCATTGAAAATGTATGGGGACTCAGTAAAAAATAGAGCAAAGAAATAGTTCCTATTGTTATACCCGTTGATATGGCAATTACTGGGTTTAATTTATTCGAAAAGATGGATAATAAATACAACAAACGATAATTTTCTGGACAGGCGGCTCTATATGGCTATGCGTCAACCTCTCGTTGTTTACGGCCACCTGTCCACAAAACCATCGATTATTGTCTATGTATACAACTACCTTTGTAGGGTCCAAATATAAAGATCATCAGTGGGTCAATGAGGTACTTTTGTCTCTGATGGCTGGTATTTGTCACTTGGGAGTACCCTACCAATGTCACAGAGTTAGCACTCAGATAGTGAAGGTTAGGTTTTTGCAGCAAGCTCAGAGTCTATGAGCTAACCACTCTAAGCAACATATCTGAGCGTGAGTATCCCACGCTCAATGATTATAAAGGATACTATCGGCATGGCGTCGTAGAGGATCTTGGAGTATGACTCGGTGATGACCTTTGAGTTGCGGTCCCAGCGCGCCCCCTCCATGTACAGGCCCTTCACGTAGGTTCCGTTATCCTGCAAGGTCAAAGTTAGGTCATATTACTCTATATATAAAACCGTGAATAGGTACTGTTATCCTGCAAGGTCAAAGTTAGGTCATATAACTCTATGTATAAAACTGTGAATAGGTACTGTTATTCTGCAAGGTCAAAGTTAGGTCATATTACTCTCTATATAAAACCGTGAATAGGTACCGTTATCCTGCAAGGTCAAAGTTAGGTCATATAACTCTATATATAAAACCGTGAATAGGTACTGTTATCCTGCAAGGTCAAAGTTAGGTCATATAACTCTATATATAAAACTGTGAATAGGTACTGTTATTCTGCAAGGTCAAAGTTAGGTCATATTACTCTCTATATAAAACCGTGAATAGGTACTGTTATCCTGCAAGGTCAAAGTTAGGTCATATAACTCTATATATAAAACCGTGAATAGGTACTGTTATCCTGCAAGGTCAAAGTTAGGTCATATTACTCTCTATATAAAACCGTGAATAGGTACTGTTATCCTGCAAGGTCAAAGTTAGGTCATATTACTCTCTATATAAAACCGTGAATAGGTACTGTTATCCTGCAAGGTCAAAGTTAGGTCATATTACTCTCTATATAAAACCGTGAATAGGTACCGTTATCCTGCAAGGTCAAATTAGGTAAACTTTCAAGTTAACAACTCACCGGTTTCTTAGACAAGGAGGTCTCTTGGACCAAGACCTCAAATTGGAAGTCAATGTTGTCTAAGTTGATCTTGTACAGTTAATAAAGTTTCGAGTTAAAACTCACCGGTTTCTTAGACAAAGAGGTCTCTTGGACCAAGACCTGAAATTGGAAGTCAATGTTGTCTAAGTTGATCTTGTACAGTTTATAAAGTTTCAAGTTAACAACTCACCGGTTTCTTAGACAAAGAGGTCTCTTGTACCAAGACCTCAAACTGGAAGTCAATGTGGTCAATGGGGATCTTGTACTTCCGGGCGTAGTTCTGGGCCACGCCTGTCAAGAAGGACTGCGTGAAGTAGAAGCCGGAGATCCAAAACACAGAGGGCATGCCGCTGAATATCCAGTCCTACAAAAACAAATACACAAAGATCAGAGGGCTGTCTAGTGCATATTAATCAGAACCAATCAGATCTTGTCAAACTGATGCCATAAATAGAACAACAAACCATGTTATTCCTTTCACCACCCAGTGCTACTGACCAAAATCAGTGGTGCTCTCTCTGACCATCACAGACCTATGTCTTTACTCTGTGCCGTACGAACCAGACTATTGTAAGCTGTGCTGTGCTCCGATAAATATATACTAGACAATTGTGTCATTACTGACATTCCTGTGAACTTTTCATAGCCTTATTTTCATAATTTTGAATATACACAAATATCAAATTATATTGTGGTGACACTAGCTAACAACTAGAATGAAAGAAAGACAAACCAACAAAACAATACCATAATGGGGTCAAATTAAAAAAACTTCATTACCTACCTTCTCCAGTTGAATTCACACTATCTATCTGCATAAATATTTCACATGAACTCCTATATATATTGCCCTGATACGCATATAGTCCCAGCTTTGTCCTATTAACAATTTGATACTGTAAAAACATTACCTAAAGAAAAAAGGAAGTTTCTTGGTAATATACTTTAAAAAATAATTTTTCATCGGGTCAATAATTCGCCAGTGATGCATTTTTTTATACAATAGTATACATATTTAACTGATGAATAATGGCCTATTTATACTACAGCTACTTAACCATAATGTCCGAAAGGTCATGAAATAAATGTTCTATATGGACCAAAACGACAAAGAAAACCAGAAAATGGTATTAAGAATTGACCTTGAAGAACTGCAGCCTGGCTATGAGGTCTGTGATGTAGCTGCCGAGTGGTTTGAGTGAGGGGTAGGACTTGGCCGTCCACATGGCAGGCACCTTGCCCACCATCATGGAGTCGAACACATCCTCCAGGTCCGCGGCCATCACGACCAGCCCCTTGATGGCCTTCTGCATGTCCTGCAGGCTGGAGCGGATGGCAGTGATCAGCCGGTTAAAGCGAAGGAGTTCCTGAACCAGTACGGTGTTCATCGATTCCTCGTAGCGTACCGGGAACTTGGCCTGTTAATGAAATGTGTATGGCTATGATGGTGGCATAATCATAATAAATATGTGCCTGCGGGATGGGCTGGAGAGGATAGCAATGATCAACAGGTTAAAGCGAAGGAGCTCCTGAACCAGTACGGTGTTCATCGATTCCTCGTAGCGAACCAGGAACTTGGCCTGTTAACGAAATGTGTATGGCTATGATGGTGGCATAATCATGATAGATGTGTGCCTGCGGGATGGGCTGTGGGGGATGACAGTGATGAGCCGGTTAAAGCGAAGGAGTTCCTGAACCAGTACTGTGTTCATCGATTCCTCGTAGCGTACCGGGAACTTGGCCTGTTAATGAAATGTGTATGGCTATGATGGTGGCATAATCATGATAGATGTGTGCCTGCGGGATGGGCTGTGGGGGATGACAGTGATGAGCCGGTTAAAGCGAAGGAGTTCCTGAACCAGTACTGTGTTCATCGATTCCTCGTAGCATACCGGGAACTTGGCCTGTTAATGAAATGTGTATGGCTATGTAGGTGGTATAATCAAGATATATATGTGACAGCGGGACAGGGTGAAGCGGAAAGCGGTGATCAGCCAGTTAAAGCGGAGGAGTTCCTGAACCAGTACGGTGTTCATCGACTCTTCGTAGCGTACTGGGAACTTGGCCTGTTAACGAAATGTGTATGGCTATGAAGGTTGCATCATTATGATAGCAATGTGCCTGTGGGACAGACTGGAGAGGACAGCGGTGATCAAACAGATAGAGCGTAGGAGTTCCTGAACCAGTACAGTGTTCATCGATTCCTCGTAGCGTACCGGGAAGTTGGCCTGTTAACGAAATGTGTATGGCTATGATGGTTGCATCATTATGATATATATATGTGCCAGTGAGATGGACTGTATGGGACGGCAGTGATCAGATGGTTAAAGCGAAGGAGTTCCTGAACCAGTACGGTGTTCATCGACTCTTCGTAGCGTACTGGGAACTTGGCCTGTTAACGAAATGTGTATGGCTATAAAGGTGGCATAATTATGATAAATATGTGCCTGCGGGACAGACTGGAAAGCACAGCGGTAATCAAACAGTTAAAGCAGAACAAATCCTGAACCAGTACGGTGTTCATCGACTCTTCTTAGCATACCGGGAACTTGGGCTGGAAGGAGATGAGTTTGGCTGTGGCGTAATCATGACAGATTTGTGCCTAAGGGATAGGCTGTGGGGGATGGCAGTGATCAGATGGTTAAATCAGAGGAGCCCCTTAGCAGTGATCAGGCGGTTAAAGTGGAGAGCTCCTGAACAAGTACGGTGTTCATCGATTCCTCGTAGCGTACCGGTAACTTGGCCTGTTAATGAAATCTGTATTGCTATGAAGGTGGCATAATCATGATAGATTTGTACCTTCGGGACAGGCTGGAGGGGTTAGCAGTGATTAGGCAGTTAAAGCGGAGAGTTCCTGAACCAGTACAGTGTTCATCAACTCCTTGTAGCCCACCAGGAACTTGTCCTGAAAAGAGATGTATGGCTATGATGGTGGCATAATCGTGATAGATATGTGCCTGAGGGACAGGCTGTGGGGGATGGCAGTGACCAACCAGTTAAAGCATAGGAGTCCCTGAACCAATATTGTGTTCAGCGACTCTTCGTAGTGTACTAGGAATTTGGCCTAATGGAGATATGTATGGCTATGAAGGTAACTTAATCTGTTGGACTAGATGGCAGGTATGAGTCAGTTATAGTGGAGCAACTGCTTAACCAGTACTGTGTTTATCAATTCCCCATAGCATACCGGGAACTTGGCTTCTTACCGAGTTGTGTGTGGCTATGAAGGTGGCAGAGTTATGGTAGTTATGTGCCTGCGGGACAGGCTGGAGTGGTTCGCATTGATCAGGCGGTTAAAGCAAAGAGTTCCTGAACTAGTACGATATTCATCGACTCCTCTTAGCGCACCAGGGACTTGGCCTGTTTATGAGATGTGTATGGCCATGAAGGTGACATAATCATGATAGATATGTGCCTATGGGACAGGCTCTGGGGAATGGCAGCTAAAAGGAGTTAGTTAAAGCACAGCAACTGCTAAACCAGTACGGTGTTAATTGACTCCTCATAGTGAACCAGGACTTTGGAGATGTGTGTGTTTATTAAGATAGCAAAATCATAGGTGTCTGTAGAACAGTCTGGATCAGATGGCAGGTGAGAGTTGGTTAAAATGGCGCAGCTCCTTAAGGGCGTGTTCCATTGGGCCGACTGCACAACCAAAAAAGAGCATTACATGGCACCTTCACTGTGAGGTGGTTACAGCAATCAGTGTGTGGAAGAAGTAACGGTTATCAGCAGCAGCCGTACATTTGTTTAACAGGTGACGGCCCATAAAACTTAATAGATTAGCTTTTGTGTTTTGCCTGCAAATGACGGCCTTTGAAGTCACCTGTGGGTTTGTACACTAAAGGCATATTTGACAGCAATCCGACAGTATCTGATCCACGGTCTTCCCCATTACAACACCCACTTTATGTCCTGAATGTGGCATCATTGTAACAGAGATTCATTTTAACCCTGCCTAATGGGACACCCCGCGTAAGCAGACACCCCACTTAACGGAACAGTTATTTCTGTATGGAATGCTTCTTAACCCCAGCTAAGTGGTCACTTTGGAGGGACACCTTATCATCTTTGAGGAGGAGTGTAGGGACAACACTCTGGATTATCTAAATCACTTCTCTGTGGTGTGGGTGTGTGTGTGGCGCATAGACTGGTGTATAAACAATCAGACAAAAGATGACTGACTGCGTAGACTCCTGTATAGGGTGTAGCATCCATCAGCGGTCGGTGTGGTTACATCAATTTATCTCACCCCAGATATATTTTCTCCATAGACTTAACATTGGAAACTCGTATCTAACACCCATTAGATATTTAGGAAAAATATCCAATGGGGGATAATGTCACAAATGTTAGCCCATTAGTCAATATTAAGGGTGAGATAAATTCAGAAACCCATTCAAGTTTAGGGTCAGAGCTCGATCCCATCTCATTTGAATCACATAGCAATTCACGCGGCTTCGCCTTGTGAATTACTATGTGATTCAAATTCGATGGGATACGAGCTCAGACCCTTAACTTTCATGGGTTTCCTCTATAGTCTCTATACCATGGTGCCACCTGTAGAAACATTGATAATATATCCATTAACAGACTGAAAGCCCTGTTTAAGGAGACACCCTCCTTAAGGGGACACCCTGCTTAAGGGGTCACTTTGCTCGGACTGAAGGGTGTCCCCTTCAGTGGGCTTTTACTGTATATGCTCCGGCCTGATCATAACTAAACAAAGCATTATGAAAACCTGAATTGAGTAAAAAAACTTACCTGAACCTCTTCCAGGTTGAAGTTGGGAGGGATCTTAGAGAGAATATCCGCTGATAAATCTTCGATGATCTCCTGTGAGGACTTCCCTCCTCCGGCAGTCTGCAATCAGTGACAGAGTATGAGGAAACGTCCTTACTGAGTTACTGAGGGATGGCCGTTTGCCGTCTTTCATCTGTTAATACCCAGCTTGGTGGCTAAAGCCCAATATCCATCTACCGATTAAGGGTTGAACGATTAGTTCCCAAATCATATAGGAGTCGGTGAACTTATCGCAGGCAAATTACGTAACCCTTCGCTCGACCGGTGGCCATCGAGGAGAGGGGGTTGTGGGTATTAGCTCTAAGCTAATCAGTCTACACTTACCGACAGATATACGATTATGCACACCAGCCGAAGGAGTTGGGATTTGGGAACAGTGCCTCCAAGCATCGTACCGTTGTCGGGGACTAGATTTATCAACATGTCAATAAACTTTTGGCCACTGATTTAGGAACATAGAAACCACAACTTGTCAGCGACATAATAACATCTGAAGGAAGTGGTTCACTAATCATAGCCTGACCCTTGTCTAGCTGTGTTACATCTACCAACTAGGGCCGGCTCCGTTAGGCTGCCTTGCCTAAAACAAATTACCATCCGTTTGTCGCCGACATGGTTCATCGATGTTCCGAAATCAGTAGATGTGTATTGGGCCTTTAGTGGTTGGGGTGTTCGCCTCGAATATGGATAGCGATGGGCTCAAATCCCAATGAGGTTATACCAAATACTTACTCAAAAATGGTACCTACTACTCATTCAGCTTAACACCCACTATTAGAATGAGGATTAGGGGGCTAAGGCCTGAGTGTAAGAACGGCCAGAACACTTTGATTTTAACAAGAATTAAGGGGTCTTTGGTTTGTGATGATGGAGATTTATCTATTCCCAACTGGATTTGCTAAAGCAATTTCAATCATTCTGATGCTATCTAATGTTATTAAAAAGGGTGAGATAACAGAACCACACTCTAATCATAAGGTAAACAATACTCTACTTGTTTGGATGCGCTGTTATCGTCACTCGGCTTTGCTTCAATGACGATGACTGCGCATTCAAACTCATGGAGTATTGTTTATCTATAAGATTCTTGATGCAGTTCTATATAAAACTATATAAATGGTGCACTTGAATGGACTAGATTCTATCCTTTGTTGATGTCGAGGTAAGTTACTTTTGTAATGCTTGATGTAACATAGAAGTAGGCTTTCCATTGGCTGACTTTTACCACCAATACATTTGTCGGTAACTACCAACTAATAAAGTGAGACTCTTTTGCTCAGCACAGACACAGCCTGACCGATGTCATTGCCAGCAATGACAAGATTTGGCACAACTCACCAAAAAAAAAAAAAAGTTGGGTCGACCTTTTTGAAGTAAAGGGTGATGCATGCAAAGCTCGTTCAGTATGCAAGAATTCAGTGGGAGGAAACAGGGGCCTGTTTAATAATCTAGGATCGTACATGAAGATCCCTTTCTGTATGCCATAGAGACCCAGGGACGATGTGGGTCAACTTTATTCAACACTTATGGACGACCTCACGGACGGCTAATACTGTCTTAACGAACAGACTTTAATATTTGTAAACGATAACCCTTGGACAAGATACAGAAACGAGTCTAGATTATTAAACATGCCCCTGAACTGACTTTTTGGACACCACAAGGACCGATTTCTTATTAGCAGAAAACAGAAATGGTCAGCAAATGAAAACCCTGTTGTGCATATATTCTATTCTTTTAGTTTTTTAACCTGAGTGAATGTGGCATTAATACCCGTTGACATCATCCTTAACATCCTTAACTGTTATGTAGTTGCTCCGAGTTCGTTAATTAGCACTAAATTAATTAAGGCTTGATTGTATTGAAGGCTTGATTCCATTTGGATTAATTCGGTCATTTGATCCCGATTCTGCTTGGACCATGTTCGGCTACTATTCGGATTAGTGCTGAAGTAGCCCTCAAGTTACGGCCGGAGTAGGGATTAGCACAAATTTTTGCTGAGTTGAGCTATAGCGGAACAGCAGGGAAGTGGTCATGCCCTGATCAGGACCTTTTGGCCGAATTTGGTGATGATCACCATTCAGGCTTTAATCAGCCGGCCAATTTAGCCCTGATCTGGATAGGGACGGAACATAGCTTGAGCAGGATCGGGACCAAATCGGAACTAGATTTAGGCAAATAAAATCATACCTTAAATGGAATCAAGCCTTTAATGTGCACAATATTTAATGCGTCATATGCGTCAACTCTAAACTCGGGCCCATGGTGTTTAGTAGTTGGGCTCAAATCGGGCACTAGTTGGACACTGATCCTGAACAGTGCCCATCCAGGGCCCGATCATCATCGGCTCCAAATTCAGGTAACTTTAAGGCTTGATTCTATTTTGCCAAATTTGGTGTTGATAACCACTTTGTCCCTAATGAGGGGCCTGTTTTAACCCTGCTCTGAATAGGGACAGCAGGATCGGGACCAAATCGGAACTACATTTAGCCAAATGACACCTTGAATGGAATCAAACCTTGAATGTGTGCAATATTTGTGCTACACATGCGTCAAATCTAAACTCGGGCACCAGCGTGTTTGGTGATTGGGCTCAAATCGGGCCCTGCTTGGACACTGCAGTGTCAGGAACAGTGCTTCACCAGGGCCCAATCGTCATCGGCTCCAAACTGAGGTAATATTAAAGCTTGATTCCTTTTGGCCGAATTTGATGCCGATCACCACTTAGACCCTAATCGATGCGGGTGGGTGGGGAGGGAGGGGGCCGCTTTAGCCCTGATCTTAATAGGGACCGAACATGGCCTGAGCAGGATCGGGACCAAATCGGAATCAAATTCAGCCAAATAAAATCAAGCCTTCTAAATCAAGGCTTTATTGTGTGCAATCATTTAGCTATGCCTGATGGCTCTACCACCAGGTAATGTGAACCCGA
This sequence comes from Alentia gelatinosa, assembly GCA_950022655.1. Taxonomy (NCBI): domain Eukaryota; kingdom Metazoa; phylum Annelida; class Polychaeta; order Phyllodocida; family Polynoidae; genus Alentia; species Alentia gelatinosa. The sequence goes on along the minus strand of OX465581.1, from coordinate 3,652,428 downwards.
CACCAGACCTATAAACTACTCAGCTGTCTACCTGAAAGGCACACTGCAAGAGACGAAAGAGGAGAAGCACACATTAGTTCACAGTCCCAGTCCAGAGATGAGGTGACAGAAAGACTCCAGCATTTTATACCCGATTTTTCACCCCTCTCATAAGATCTCACACTCTCTAAGTGGTATTCTGTACTCTCACTATGCTCTATAGGAGAAGATTTCTTAACGAACAAGGCTTAGAGCCTTGTTAAGAATTCTTCTTCCATAGAGTGTAGTGAGAACCTTGTACAGAATACCACTCAGAGAGTGTGGGATATTATGAGAGGGGTGGATTTTAACCGATCAGGAATGCATTAGTGCAGTCTAAGATAGTCCATAGTTATCTCAAGTTTCAGGAATTATCAGGTGGGAATATAGAACATAGGAGGAATGGTATAAACCAGGGGCCCGTTTGATAATCTAGGATCTTACATGATGACCATTTTCTGAACGCCATGGAGACCCAGGGGGGATGTTGATCAACTTTATTCAACACGACCTTATGGACGGCCGAACCTGTCTTAGCGAACAGTCTTAAATGTTACTTAATCATAACCCTTGTACAAGGTACAGGAAAGGGTCATGTACGATCCTAGATTATCAAACGGGCCCCAGGTATAATTTCACTTCTCTCAGAAGCAGTATTTGTAAATCTATTTACTTTGTATGCTTTAAGTATAGACATTCTTTTTCTTTGGATAAATCCCGGGCTCGCACAAGCTACAAAACGAGATGATAATTCACAGTTCGTACGGAACGAGGTGTTAATATAAACCATGAATTATCATTGAATTTTGTGACTTGTACAAGCATGGTAGGTCGTTCTATAAATGTGCATATGTTCTAAAACGCACATCATATATACGATTGATGTTTGTCAGTAATTCATAAAGACACCAAACAAGCATTGGGGTGAAGTTCCATGGTTTATTATATACCCATGCTGTATATACTGTAAATACGCACCGTTTCGCCATATAAAGTAAAAATACTGTACGGACCACTGTACGGACTACCTTCCCATACACGTTTATTGAAATATTGGTTGTTAAGCCAAATGAAATTTTCTTTTAATTTCGGGTATATAGTAAATATAGAACGACCTACCATGCTTGTACAAGTCACAAAACTCAATGATAATTCATGGTTTATATTAACACCTCGTTCCATACGAACCGTGAATTATCATCTCGTTTTGTAGCTTGTACAGCATGGTCAGGACGTTCTTTATGAATATATTGACAACAATCTATGGTTCTGTAAACAGGAACCCATAAACCAAAAGGTTGACGTGCAGTAATACACGAGCATCAGCTGGATTATAAATACAATAACCGATGGTTTTGTGTACTGTAGACCGCTCCAGGTTAACTCTGCAATTCACTCTCTAATGCTTGTGTATTACTTTGATAATATTCAAAAAGATGAACCACATCTTTCTCTCTGATCTTTGCTATTTTAAATATTCATGCATTGTTTATTTGGACAGTGTACATTCACCATTTTTCAGCTCATAAAGTGTCAGGAAATTAAGAATTCAAAATAACTAGAAACATGCAAAAACACAAAAGATAAAGCCTCAGGAAATCAATTTTTTAAACCAAATCACTCATGCTGTGAGAAATCAAAGTCCAAGGACAAACGAGTCAAAATCAATCCTCACTGTGAAAAGTAAAAAGGCTGATTCCCACTAGGAGATTCTTGCCCCAGAGACTGGTGCCTGGCATAGTCGGCGGGAATTCGCGCCAGTTCCACAGCGGGTTGGGAGGGCTTAGGCGGCAACAAGCAGCCAGAAAATTTCAAACATGTTTGAAATCAAATCGCAAGAGACCAGTGCCTTTTAGGGACAGACTCGTATTACACTGAGTGGGCAACTCATGCACACACCCTATGCCGGGGACACACCAAGCGAGTCAAGGCGGCAATCGCCAACACAAAATAGCATGTATGTAAGATATTATTTCATAGGAATATCTCCTACCCATAATTTAGCATCTCAGACTAAATTAATCAGGTGATTTATGAAAAAATAAGTCACATATAGGCCATTTTGTGTTGGTGATTCCGAAAATTGCTGCATTGCTCGCTTGGTGTGTCCCCAGCTTTAGGGGCAGGGCAAGAGTTGCCAGTGATTTTCCAGCATTCCCACTTGGGAGATTCCTAGAATTTTATGCTCATAGTCACTGACGGAAGCCCCGCACATGCCCCAAAATCACCTTGTGGGAATCAGGCCTAATTAAAGACAAAAAAGGCAAAGTTGAAATGAAAAGGGAACAAAACACAGAATAGATAAGGCCCTTATTAAGGGGTGATTCCACCGGACCGACTTGGCCTACATGATGCCACACTTTGCTCAATGTATGATATTATGTCCAGTTTATCCAATATTAATGGGTAAAATTAGGTCAATTTATATTTGCTTGATTTGCATAGGTAGAATCAACCTTTAATATGCTAACCAAAAAATCTTAAATTTTCCAAAATATTCAAACTAACACTGAATGAATGTCTAACTTGAATCTTTCATCTTCATAGTTATGTTTTTTAGTTATAGGTTTAGACATGGTTTCCTCATAGTTTAATATTGAGTCAGGGAACAGCTTGCTTCACATTTCAGGGTTTTCATTCAAGACTTTCCAGAATATAGTAAATAACTGAATCTCCTAAAAAGTCTTTTGAATGAAAACTATGTTTGCAAACCAACCATTTAAGGGTCATTGTTGTAGGATATAATGGTCAGGAGAGGATGGGATCTAACCACAAAACACTCTCACAGCTGCACTTCACACAAAACAGGAGATGGCCCAATCGCTTAAGGTTGGCCCAATTGGTTAAAGTTGGCCCAATTGGTTGTCTGAGTCTGTCTGAGGCACATAGTTGTATTTACTTCTAACCAGGAACTATATGCAACAATCACCCATGTTAAGTGCCAATACTACGCCATGGTCGTAGCAGAGTGATGCGAGATGATGTCATAAGCAACTGGCCAATCAGTGTCCAGGATTTGAGAAAGTAGGCAAGACATCAACATGGATTTGCATAAGAAATTTGAATTATTCTGATATTGTGATACTATTTAATGTCAGTGAAAGGGGTGATATAAATCCAGAGCCACACTCGAATCGTTAAAGTCTATCCCTATTTCCACGTACTGTCAAAGTTTATTGATTGTCTGTTTCCACCTTCCGACTGACTTTTGATCTCTAATATTTAACTCACAATTCGCGACAAAACAAAAGTGTGTTGAATTGATCAGCAAGACTTTTATTAAAAATAATTGAAATAAATCTGGTGGCCGACCGATTCATCAGAGGCCAAAAGTTGTCGGGTGATAATCCTGCTCCTTGTTCTATTTCAAAATATGTAATATATGTCCATATGTAATGGATACAAATCACTCAACTGCTACTCGACACTTTACCTGTACAGACCTTTGTGTAGCCTCACAGACAGTTTTTTGAAGACCTTAAGCAATTGGGCCAAAACCACACCAGGAAATAAAACACCTCCCGAAGATTCAATTTTTAGACATGAAATCATGGGGGGTGGTAGGAAAAAATACCCCAAGGTAGACTCAGGATGGTGAAGGTCACAAGGGGAACTCGGGTGGCACTCTCCCAGCAGATCTTTTGTGGCACTAGCGCTAATCTCTGCCTCAACCCAGTGACGTCACACGCTAGTTTCCCGTGTATCTGCTAGGAACGGATGGAACCAGCCAACATTTTGGATTCAAAACAAGGCATTTCTCGAAAGTTATGAAATTCAAATAACTCATATATTAGGAGTTGGAGAATATAGGAATTGTTAAATGAGCTTCAGAGACAATCCAGCTGGGTTTTTTCAACTTTAAACCACTTTATAATGTGAATTCACATATGATTAGACTACCCTTTCGAATGAGTGCATGGGTCCTGTTGACAAACAAAACCCTGCAACACATGAGGTACTTTCCACTGAAGAAAGTAATCCCTGTGACTATTTATATCTGATTTGACATAATAAATGACACAAATGACAAAAGTGTATATTATTAACCATATAAATATGTGCATCACTATTTACAAGTAAACCACAAAATAATCCCAGAGCGCGAAGAATTTAGGATATTCTAAAAACTGGCGTATGAGCCAGATTTTGGCCCGAACAGGCAGGTCGGAGCAGAGATACAAGCAGCCACAGGAAGTAGAGCGCAGAATCTCTGCTGGGAGAGTGCTCAGGTGGGGTCACAATACAAACAGGAATCTCCAAACACTACATAGATAAAACTACATCCATCCGGGTACCGTACCTGGTCCTGGCCGATACAGTCAATGAAAATAACAATATCATAAAAAACAGATCAGAACTAGTTAAAGTGTGAACCGAAAACAAATATAAATATAAATAAATGGTTACAACATCATACCGTTTTACTATGATAATGATTTATGGACTGTTATAGCATGCAATGTGTATATAAACTACATTCCCATGCATAATATAGACTACTATTCAGTACAAGATATATACATTTGTATTTCTGTATTAGATCGAATGACTGGTATGTTTAATTTGATTATTTCTGATATTCATATCAAAATGGGGGTAAAGGTTTTAGGAGGTTTTGGACAAGAGGGAATAGAATTGGAAAAACTGTGCATATGATAAATTGAAATTGAAAAATTTGTTGTTGGAAAGGATTTGATAAAAAGTTAAAATAATAAGAAAATACTTGAGTAGACATACAAGAAAAGATAAGCTGTGCAAATGTTGTAGGTTCATTCATGCACTGAACCTAAAATGCAGTAAATAGAAAGTAGTTGGGGATTGGGCTTCGGGTTCTATCAAAGTACATAAAAATACCTTTTTCCTCGTTCCAGGTAAAATTATCTGTCAATTCATATGACTTTGTTAAAAAACACAAGATATGGTTTGACAAAAGATAAACCGTTCACAATTAAGGAGCATACATTACTCGTGATATATAGTCAAAATCAAAATAATGATCAAGAAAGAAAATTAATCAAAATACTGTGAATGGGAACATGATATTAATTAGTTAACATGAACTGAAAATAAAACACAGCCCATAAAGCACAGCCAATAAATTAGAAATTTTAATACCGACAATCGATAGGATCTATTCCTAATCTGTATTTTCTAAATATATATGTACATGCGTTACCAACTTATTTATCTTACCACTCATTTAGATCTCCATAGACTTGGTGTGACTTTATGCCATGGTTATGACATGAGATATTTATATGCCACAGTTGATATATAAAGTTTAAAACATGTGACAGGGTAGGATAAAATCTAAACATCACTCAATTTTATACAATTGTTCACATGCCATTCATTGTCTTTCGCTTTGTGATATTATTCCGCAAAGACAACTCACACCATATATACAATCAGATGAAATATCATGACGTTTCTTGATCATATTATTTTCACCTTGTACTTAATATTGATGTCATTCCAGCTTGACCAGAGCCTGAGACATTAACAAAATAAATATATGTAATAATGTTTCTCGTATATAATGGAAATATGTTACAAAACCCATCTGACAAAGCAACATTTTAATAAAATTGCTTAGCGTACATACCTGTCTGGGTAAAGTGAGGAGAATGCTGTCAAACAAACTTTGTGTTTCTTGTTGATCTTTGCTGATGTCTGCATTTTCATGTAATCCAAACACCTACAAAAGAAAACAAAAATGATTCTGCGGTGGTACAGACTTTATTCTTCAGGATTCGATAATACTGTGAGGCCCGGTGTCCACCTACTACGATGTGGCTCCGATATGGTCTACAATTGACTTCCCGATAAAAAATCAAAATCGCGTCGGAAGGTCACCTAATATCGGGGCAGTTGACCACGTCTCCGCGATTAGTCACCGATACAAAATGTGGGTCTACAATTTCGTTCCAATGCAAAACCAGGGACCTGTTTCACTAGTTTTGACATTGGGGTTGTTTAGTTTCGTGACAACACAAGTAGCTGCCCTTAGGAAAAGACAGACCCCAGACATAAGAATTAGACAAATCTACACGTCATGGACCTGTTTCACTAGTTTTGTGACATGTCTGTGACACCATACAGACATTGGGGTTGTCTAGTTTCGTGACAACACAAGTAACTGCCCTTCGGTAAAGACATACGCCAAACATAAGAATTAGACAAATCTACACATCATGAACCTGTTTCACTCGTTTCATGACAGATGTGTTAGACAGTCATGGAAAGTGGCACCAACAGTGCAAGCAAGAATGGACAGCAAAGTCTAATGTCTAGTTCTTATGAAACCGGACACACCATCTAGACGCCATCTAGACATGTTACGAAACCAGTGAAACAGGTCCCTGTATTGTAGGATCTATGCGACATGGTATACAGCTAATCGGAAGCATCGTTTCTTCTCTACACCTCACGCACATATTAATAAGGTCTATGAAATATTTACAAAATAAAATTCAATAAGACTTATTATCCCGCTTCGGCGTCCTCTTCTTTTATCCAGGGAGGAGGGGTAATGAAGATCAAATAGGGTAAAATATAGATAAATAAATGAATAAATAAATAAATAAAACTCTGACTCGTACCTCTGGGTGCGGGGTGAGCGGGAGGCTCCTGATGTATGCCGTGTATCCCTCATACTCCCCGTAGAATATAAATAAATAAATAAAACTCTGACTCGTACCTCTGGGTGCGGGGTGAGAGACAGGCTCCTGATGTATGCCGTGTATCCCTCATACTCCCCGTAGAATATAAATAAATAAATAAATAAAACTCTGACTCGTACCTCTGGGTGCGGGGTGAGAGACAGGCTCCTGATGTATGCCGTGTATCCCTCATACTCCCCGTAGAATATAAATAAATAAATAAATAAAACTCTGACTCGTACCTCTGGGTGCGGGGTGAGAGACAGGCTCCTGATGTATGCCGTGTATCCCTCATACTCCCCGTAGAATATAAATAAATAAATAAATAAAACCCTGACTCGTACCTCTGGGTGCGGGGTGAGAGACAGGCTTCTGATGTATGCCGTGTATCCCTCATACTCCCCATAAAATATAAATAAATAAATAAATAAAACCCTGACTTCTACCTCTGGTTTCAAATAGGGAAATTAAGATCAAATAGGGTAAAAAAAATATAGATAAATAAATAAAACTCTGACTCGTACCTCTGACTTCAAATAGGGAAATTAAGATCAAATAGGGTAAAAAAAAATATAGATAAATTAATAAAACCCTGACTCATACTTCTGGTTTAAAATAGGGAAATTAAGATCAAATAGGGTAAAAAAAATATAAAGAAATAAATAAAACCCTGACTCGTACCTCTGGGTGCGGGGTGAGAGGCAGGCTTCTGATGTATGCCGTGTATCCCTCATACTCCCCGTAAAATATAAATAAATAGATAAAACCCTGACTTGTACCTCTGGTTTCAAATAGGGAAATTAAGATGAAATAGGGTAAAAAAAAATATAGATAAATAAATAAAACCCTGACTCGTACCTCCGACTTCAAATATGGAAATTTAGCTCACATAGGTTAAAAAAATATAGATAAATTTATAAAACCCTGACTCGTAATTCTGGTTTAAAATAGGGAAATTAAGATCAAATAGTGTAAAAAAAATATAAATAAATATATAAAATCCTGAGTCCTACCTCAGGGTGCGGGGTGAGAGGCAAGCTTCTGATATATGCGGTGTATCCCTCATGCTCGCCGTGAGGGGGCGCGTAGTACTGCCCGCTGTCTGAGAACCGGAAGTTGTCCTCCTCAATCACCTGGCGGCAGTAGAAGATACTAAGGATGCTCATGATGAGACGCCGGTCGCGTTCGTCCGTCACTCTCCCCCCGTAGTTACACTCTCCAGTCAGATACTGCAGCGCCTCTAGCGGCGCCTCGTCGTACTCGTTTGTGAACATCTGGGTGTGAAAAATATCGTCTGCTTAGAGTTTGTTTATTTATTCAATCATATTCTGCTACAAATACCTAGGAATAACGCTGGACAAGAATCTAAACTTCAAAAGTCATATAAATAAAATACTGAAGGTGCTATCGCATAAACTCTATTTACTAGCAAAAATGAGACCATATTTGAACGAATGTGCATGTAATATCAATCATATTATGTTATTACCATCATCGTCTGCTCAGAGACTTTATTTATTATCCACCTAATACAAAGTGTCCATAGAAAACACATAGGGAGTGTGTATGGACATACCCGGAGCATACAGATATGTTGTATGCTCCGGGTGGCGCATACGGAAAAATAGTGCGTACGAAAAAATAGTGCATAACTAAAATGAACTGATATTGACATGTCACTTGCCCAGAAAAGGTGGATAATAAATACAATATAGACTGGTTTCAGATAAAAGCAGTTGTATGCTCCTCGGAGTTGCCTCTGCACAATACCCTCGCATACGCTCGGATATTACTACGCGTCAGCTCCTCGGAGCATACGGCCGCTTGTATCTGAAACCAGTCAATATTGTGTATTTATTAGGTCAAATTCTGCCACAAAGGCAGGATTTCCATGTAAGATATTACAGAGGAAACGTATGAAAGTTTAGTGACAGAGCCTTTATCATCCATGGCAAATTATAATGCTAAATACCATATCATATGTTAATTCTATGCAATTTTGATTTTTCTTGGGCAATTATTTCTAGAATAAAACAATAAGATTATAAATATTGAAAATGATGCCTCAAGGTATCGTTCGCCCTCAATGGGTTAAGAAGATGTGCATGCTCAATTCAGTGGAATCATGCAGGATGTTCAAACCCAGTGGCCAAGCACGTTAAACTCGTAGGGAATGTTCCAGCCCATCGGCCAAGTACCGAACAAGAGAAAACCGACTCGTTAAACTCGTAGGGGATGTTCCAGCCCAGCGTCCAAGTACCGAACAAGAGAAAACCCACCCACATACAAAATAAACACTAGTAGTTTGTAATCATTAAAGCCTGACCTTGAGTTGTCTGACGGAGATTCGCAGGTCCGACTCGTTAAACTCGTAGGGGATGTTCCAGCCCAGCGTCCAAGTACCGAACAAGAGAAAACCCACCCACCCACATATAAAATAAACACTAGTAGTTTGTAATAATTAAAGCCTGACCTTGAGTTGTCTGACGGAGATTCGCAGGTCCGACTCGTTAAACTCGTAGGGGATGTTCCAGCCCAGCAGCCAAGTACCGAACAACAGAAAACCCACCCACCCACATACAAAATAAACTCTAGTAGTTCATAGTTAATTATAAAAGCCTGACCTTGAGTTGTCTGACGGAGATTCGCAGGTCCGACTCGTTAAACTCGTAGGGGATGTTCCAGCCCAGCGGCCAAGTACCGAACAACAGAAAACCCACTCGCCCACATACAAAATAAACACTAGTAGTTTGTAATCATTTTAAGCCTGACCTTGAGTTGTCTGACGGAGATTCGCAGGTCCGACTCGTTAAACTCGTAGGGGATGTTGCAGCCCATCGGCCAAGTACCGAACAACAGAAAACCCACCCACCCACATACAAAATAAACTCTAGTAGTTCATAGTTAATTATAAAAGCCTGACCTTGAGTTGTCTGACAGAGATTCGCAGGTCCGACTCGTTAAACTCGTAGGGGATGTTCCAGCCCAGCGGTCCGAACTTCCGCCGCTCCTGAACTAACGCGTGGAAGAAGCACAGGCTGAAGAGCAACTTCCGGAACACCTGGCGGAACCGGAAATGACGTCATTAATGTGACTGTGGTAGTTAGTTGTAAAATGCCCAGAGCTGTTCATGTTCAACTTTGATGCATCTGTCAGTTCTGCAAAACCATGTAGGCTGTTTCCTTTCTATAAATGTGTGGTGGTATGCGTGAGAATACTTGCCAATGCATTCATAGCGAGCTCCGATTTAATGCGCAAATAAGATTGAATGCTCGATAAACACCTCATAATATTGACATGGCAAAGGCCACATATGGTAATAATGATATGATATGAGATTATTATTTTGATCAAAATAAGTACAATATATACCAATTATATAACAATCTTATCATTTTAAGACGAGCAATCAAGAATAAAACAAAAATGGAATTGTTATATATGAGGGATGTCAGTTGAGGTCAAGAAAAAAAGTGGAATTTACTGACTCAGAGAAACTGTTAAAACATTGGGAAATACATTGTTATTGGCCATGGAATGGGGCTGGGGCATGTGGGGAAGTTTGAACCACGGTTTGTTGGTGTGAATAATACACCAGTCTAGATTTATAAACTGGAGATGACAACAAGGACTTCTTTGGAAAAGAGGAAAACTCTTTTCTAGCGCATAATTCAACCAACAGAATGGTCTTGGATCTGTAAATATCTATAGAACAATGCAGAGATATAGATATTTATAGAAATATGTATAAATATGTATAGAAACATGTATGAATATAAATATCTGTGGAAACATGTATAAATATACCATAATCCACACATTATTATATAACGTACCTTGGGTTTGTTGGCGCCATTGAAGAACTTGGGGTTAGATATCGGGTCGTTGAGGTAAGATCGCAGCAGGTTGGCGCGCAGTCCTTTCGGCGGCTCGTTGGTCATCTTAATACCACTTTGTAAGACCGCTACGGGGAAATTCTCTGACGGGTAACTTGTCAGCCACAGACGGAATGACGGCTTCGTCCTGGATGCATCTGTGATCACCTATAAGGGTACGGAGAGGATTCAGTAAAATCCCGCTAACAGGACCACTCTGTGTGCAAAGTGGGCAGTTTAGCAGGGTGTTAACATTTTGATTCCACTTTGAAAGATGGGTAACTCGTCAGCCACAGCCGGAATGACGGTTTGGTCCAGGATGCATCTGTGATAATCTATAAGGGTACAGAGAGAGGATAGAGTAAGATTCCTGCAAAGAGGACCACTCTCTGTGCTGTCTGCAGAGTGGGCACTTTAGCAGGATTTTAACATCATAAAACCACAGGGAAATTCTCAAACGTCCGGGATGCATCCATGATGACCTATATGGGTACGGAAAAAAGGATACGGTAAAATCCCACTTAAAGGACCACCCTTTGTGCTCCCTGCATTAATGGTCAGTTTGGCGGGTCATCAACATCTTAATACCACTTTGCAGGACGGCTATGGGGAAATTTTCTGACGGGTAACTTGTCAGCCACAATCGGAATGATGGGTTTGTCCTGGAAGCATCTGTGATCACTTATATTGGTACAGAGAGAGCATAAGGTAAGATCCTTGTTAGAAGGCCGATTTGTGCTGTCTTCATAGTGGTCACCTTAGTAGGTTATTAACATCTTAATACCACCTTGTAGGACAGCTAAGGGGAAATTCTCAGTTTGGTAACTTGTCAGCCACAACTGGAACAATGGCTTCGTGAATGCTGCATCACCTTTACCACTACAGAGAGTTAGGTACAGTAAAACCCTGCTTGGCAGACTCCTTTTTTCTTTGCTGGGGTAAACATTACACCTGCTATTGGCTCACTTCTGATTCTGTCATTGTAGAATCAATGGCGTAGATTGGCGTCGGTAGATCGCCCTGCAACCGAGACTTGGAACTCAGAACACTGTTTCCTGTTTCAGTAATACACAGCTTTTCTCACATCATGGAGCATGTGAGAAGTAAATAGATTAAACACTCACCGTCTCACATATCCGCTCGAGTTCGGACAGCCAGGAGGTGGCGAGGTGACAGTTCTGTAGCAGCACCCACGTGCCCTGCTCCGCAGCCTGCTCTACGAGCTGCTCGGCAATAGGTCCCTGACCCTGTCCCAGCGAGATGGTGGCCAGCCGACTGCCACCCATGTCTGTTGTGGAGAAATAAATAACACGAGAACTGAGATAATGACCAATCGACTGCCGCCCATGTATGTTATGGAGAAATAAATGATACGAGAAGCGAATTAGTGGCCAACTGACTGCCACCATGTCTGTTACGGAGAAATATATAATATGAGAAGTGAGATAATGACCAACCGACTGCCACCCATGTCTGTTACAGAGAAGTAAATAGTATGAGAAGTGAGATGGTGGCAAGCCGACTGCCGCCCATATCTGCTACGGAGAAATGAATAATACAAGAAGAGAGATGGTGGCAAGCCGACTGCTGCCCATGTCTGCTACAGAGAAATAAATAATACGAGAAGTGAGATAATGACCAAACGACTGCCGCTCATGTCTGTTACAGAAAAATAAATAGTATGAGAAGTGAGATGGTGGATAGTTGACTGCCGCCCATGTCTGTCCCAGCGAAATGAATAATACAAGTAGTAAGATGATGACCAGTCGACTGCTGCCCATTTTGGTTACAGAGAAAGGAATAGTACAAGAAGTAAGATGGTGGCCAGTAGACTGCAACCCATGTCTGTTACAGAGAAATGAATAAAACAAGAAGTGAGATGATGGGCAGTGGACTACCACCCATGTCTGCCAAAGTGAAATAGATAGTACAAGTGAAATAGATAATACGAGGAGTGAGACAGTGGCCAGTAGACTGCCACCCATGTCTGCCAAAGTGAAATAAATAGTATGAGAAGTGAGACCGTGGCCAATCAATTGCTGTCCATGTCTGTCATAGAGAAATGAACAGTATGGGAAGTGAAATGGTGATCAGTCGACTGCCGCCCATGTCTGTCATAGCAAAATGAATAGTATGAGAAATGAGATGACGGCTAGCTGCATGTTGTCCTTGTCTCTTACGATGTAATAAATAGTACAAGAAGTCAGATGGTGGTAAGCCGACTGCCGCCCATGTAGACCCGTTTAAGTAAAAAGATAATATGAGAATTGAGATTGGGGCAAACGGCCCATGTCTTTTACCAAGAAATAAATAGTAGGAGAAATGAGATGGTGGCAAACCGACTGCCAGCCATGTCTGCCAAAGAGAAATAAATACTACAAGAATCGAGATGGTGGCCAGCCGACTGCCGCCCACATCTACCACAGAGAAATAGATAGTACAAGGTAAATCAGGTAGCAAAGAAGAACTATATGGAAACTATATATTAGTTTTCACACTGGCACTCCAATGGCCGGACCATAATACATGACTCTTATAAAAACATTCGCTCGGATATTACTACTCCTCTAGTCCTCAGAGGTTTCTGCTGCTTGTATCTGAAACCCGTGAATATTGAATATATACTGAATACATACATGAATAGGACACTGTGGGAGAATGTTGACGTACCTTTCTCCTCTGCAAACCTGAAGAGTGTGGCCATGGGGTCAGCTCCAGGCGACAGGACAAAGATAAGCGGTGTGAAGAAGGCGGAGTCCTTGTAGCTGAGAGACAAGTCGAAGGTGGGTGGCTCGATGTAGCGCGGACCCATGTGATGTGTGATGAAGGCTTGTACCGCAGGCACAATCTGTGAGGAACAATAACAACATGATGCAGTTTTCATCACTGAGGTCCACGATAAACGATAACAACATGTCCTTGTAGCTGAGAGACAGGTCGAAGGTGGGCGGCTCGATGTAGCGTGGACCCATGTGATGTGTGATGAAGGCTTGTACAGCTGGGACAATCTGTGATGAACAATAACAACATGATGCAATATTCATCAATGAGGTCCACGATAAACGATAACAACATGTCCTTGTAGCTGAGAGACAGGTCGAAGGTGGGCAGCTCAATGTAGCGCGGACCCATGTGATGTGTGATGAAGGCTTGTACCGCAGGCACAATCTGTGAGGAACAATAACAACATGATGCAGTTTTCATCAATGAGGTCCACGATAAACGATAACAACATGTCCTTGTAGCAGAGAGACAGGTCGAAGGTGGGCAGCTCGATGTAGCGCGGACCCATGTGGTGTGTGATAAAGGCTTGTACAGCGGGCACAATCTGTGAGGAACAATAAGAAAATGATGCTAGGCGGTGGATTGAATGCCAATTATATTTATTGTGGTACTCATTCCTGATTTCATACACCATTAATATAAGTTTGTAGAATTTCCTGCACTGTGTGCACTAGAGAATGCTTTACCTTATCTGGCCGGAGACAGCGGAGGATGATGAGTTGCTGGATCATGGTGAGCCTTCCCTCGTCTCCCCACGGAGATGGGTAAACCTCTGTCTGCGGGTTGGGCGAGTCGTTCACCTTCTTCCACTCAGCACTCTGTATGAGTTATAAAAGTTTTAATAATAATCGAGAGCCTTTTACTGATAGATACTGCTCTTATGGTAGACCTCTGTCTGCGGGTTGGGCGAGTCATTCTCTGTATTTGCTATACAAGTTTTAATGGTAGGCAAGCGGCTTTTACTGATAGATTCTTCTCATATGAACCTTTCAGAGCATTATTTTGCACACGCTTCATCAGGCCTTTAAAGGCAGGTATCTCGGATGCGTGGACCAGTTTGGCCCATGTTTCTCCTGTGTTTGTTTCTATGTGTTTGTTTCTATGAGGGTTGTGTGTGTATTGTTTACATGTTAAAACTCACATTATTTTGGACGTGCTTCATCAGACCCTTGAAGGCCGGTATCTCAGATGCGCGGACCAGCTCGGCCCAGGACTTCTCCTGCAGCCAGGCGGAGGCCGGGTTCGGGTACAGATTCTCCAGCGCGACGCCACCCGTCAGCAGGAAGCGCCACTCCTGGTCGTCTATCACATTCCTGTTGACAAGTGCACAGAATTAATTTAATACATTTTTTTAAGGATAATTTATATTCTGGAGTTTCTCACTATGTAGGGTGCTTAGCAGACCTGTTTTCAGTAGGCTCCAGGGCCAGTATTTCAGTAGGTTGTAGTTTCATTCTATATATTTGTACAATCATTTATTGTAGATATTTCAGATCAAGAGTCTGTATTATAATACATTGCCTGTCAGATGGTATTATAGAACAACATAACATCAGTGTCTAAATTATATATACAGATGAAGGTGTATCATAGATGGTAATATATAATTGTCTAGATATGTAGGTAAGGTGGGCTATAGGAAAATTCCATACAATGACAATAATTAGATTTGTGCAGTATTTGTAAAAGACTAGTTTTGTTTTAGTATAGTATAGTATGTTAGAGAGGGAGGGGGGGCACAGTATAGAGGGGAGACACGAGGGGGGAATGACCACCACTGACCATAGGTTATGAGTAACCAATTCTCCATCGATAACAAATTAGGTTTACATGTTTTACAAAGATAGTAGAAGTACATGATATTAAGGCCACCAATGATATGGATAGAGATCAGTTGGATGAAGACTGGTTTTCGTTTCCTAAATTCAAAAAGTAATTACAAAATTATTGTTGATATTTTGGGTCATTGACCTTGAACACAGATCTATTCATTTCTTTATTTCAGAGCTTCATTCAATTCTGTCATAAGACAGCCTCGCAAAGATATCAGAATTTGTTTTCTTACCAAATCCAAAGGCATTACGAATAGTAAATATTCCTCAATATAATTTAGGAATTTGTATCTTCAGAAGTCTCATATTTGATGCCTCAGAAGAAGCAGAGTGTGCTTGCAATACTTACTGTCCTTTGAGGATGCCGATACACAGGATGAAGGAGAAGAGGAGCTTGTCTTTCTCAAACAGCGATCTGCAGACATTCTGATAGATGCTGTATGTAAAGTGGTCGTTGAGGTTGGCCATTCTCGTCTCAAGGTCTTCGGATGGTTCGCTCTTCTCTATGGACTGTAATGATAAGCCAGAATAATATTTAAACTATCGGCTAAATACTGTACATAAAGTGGTCGTTGAGGTTGGCCATTCTCATCTCGAGGTCTTCAGACGGTTCGCTTTTCTCTATGGACTGTAATAATAAGCCAGAATAATATTTAAACTATCGGCTAAATACTGTACATAAAGTGGTCATTGAGGTTTGCCATTCTCGTCTCGAGGTCGTCAGATGGTTCGCTCTTCTCTATAGACTGTAATTATAAGCCAGAATAATATCTAAACTATCGGCTAAATACTGTACATAAAGTGGTCATTGAGGTTGGCCATTCTTGTCTCAAGGTCCTCGGATGGTTCGCTCTTCTCTATAGACTGTAATAATAAGCGATAGCAATCTCTAAGCTATCGGCTAAATACTGTACGTAAAGTGGTCGTTAGCCATCTGCATCTCCAGGTTTGGTTCGCTTTTTTACATGGACTGTAATATCTAGGATAAATGGTATGTTCATCATTGATGAATGAACATGGAATGAGCAGTTATGGCCCAAAGGGACAGTACAGATGTAGAGATGATATAGGACAAGTTAATGGCGGTAGGGGCGTAAGAATACAAACAGGCGAAGGTCAGACCGCTGACTGTTGACCTTCGCCTGTTTGAAGGCACTGTTCCAAAATCCTCACTCTGTTGGCCAGGGTGCATAATCGTATATCTGTCGGTAAAGGCGTGCGTTCACCAACCACGACAAGGCTATGACAAGTGCTGACAAGAAAGTTCCAATCGGCGCTTGTCGCAGCCTTGTCCTAAGAAGGGGGTTTTACGACAGCATTGTCGGGGCGTGTCGGGAAGTGCATGCTCCATCAAAAATTTCCTATGTTAGACCTCTGTGACACGCCATGACACTCCACGACAAGGGTCCAGTCGTGGGAGAAATCAAACATATTCGATGTTGTTGTAGCCTTGCCGGAATGCTCCCGACAAGCTTCCAATTGTGGCGTTGTTGTGGCCTTGTCATAGACTCTTGTAGGGAACTGGGGTCCACCAACCACAACAAGGCCTCCAATCATAGGCCAATCATGGACCTTGTTGGGAAGCCATTGCTGTAGCCTTGTCGTGGATGGAGGACAACCCAGTTAAGTGCACACTGATTTCCTTTAGACTAATACCCACCACCCCCTCCCCTCAATATCCGCCGGTCGAGCGAAGGGTTACATAATTTGCCTGCGATAAGTTCACCGACTCCTATAGGATTTGGGAACTAATCGTTCAACCCTTAATCAGTAGATGGGTATTGGGCTTTATTATATACCTGTGCCAGTATGTTACACAAATACCAACCTCTGCTAGGGTATTGGTATTAAATATATACCGGCACAGTATGGTGGTATAAAATGATGTACCACCCTACTTTGAATACAAATTCTGATTGGCTGAAAAAAATTGCACTGACCTACTTATAAAGTGCTGGCTGTGACTTGCAGCACTCCACTAATTTATGCGTGCAAAGGATCACAGGAGTTGGAAGAGGAAAAAAGAGGAAAAAATGCACTTGGAGCATATTCTGTGCTTGACTTTCACTAAGATGTCAAGAGATATACCAGCACACTTTGAATCCAGCTCGGATGTTGTCATATTTCCTTATGCAATTAATCAAATATTTATATTTGAAGGTATATAATAAAATAAAAAAGGGTTATGACAGTGTCCAACTTACCGTGATGTACAGATTGATGAACCAGGTGAGCGCGTACTGGTACATGGGGTCGATGGATGCCAGGTCGGAGATGGTGAAGAAGAGCATACTGCTGTGCTTGGCGACCGGTCGGTATCCGTTACGCACCTCATCTATCCGACCCTCAGTCTCCATCGCAATCTCCTGCTTCTGGGAAATCTCCTCTGACAGTATTTTGGACGAGGAGAGGATTTCAATGGCAGTTTCGTCTTCCAGGATGTTACCCTAAAAGAGCGAAGAGATAAAGGAACATATTGTAAATTATTACATACCTATGGTTGAACGTCTATACTGCTAGGGGTGTAGTAATAATAATGTTTGGGCGCACTGCATCTGTAGCGAATATTCAGGTGCACCGGGTATATAAAATGGCGTTTTTTTTATATTTAGGTATGTAATGATAAGAAAACGTAGTGACTGAGTCCATAGGGACCTATGGCCATCCCTATGGTCTCAGTAACCATATTTCCTCTTATTATTGTACACCTGTGTGCCATTGTGTCCACATTAAGGACACTTCCTAACATAACTATATACCTGTGATTGTTTGTGAAAAAGTACCCGATGCTAGGGGTGACAGCGGGCTGTAGTGAAAGGCATAGGCTTTGTACAGTTAATATAAAGGCATTTTAAAGTAGGAGGTATATAGTAACTAGGAGCAAAAAGTAAGTTCATCATAGATGAATGAGCGTGCAATTATAAACGTATAACAAATAAAAGGTCTGAGTTAGATTTTGCCTATGGATAGTTTTCTACAACCCACCTGCTCCCAGTCAACTTGCCATTTCTCTAACTGCCTGAGTCTAGGGTCAAAACATATCAAAAACAGTGGGTCAATGAGGTATTTCAGTCTTGAGTAATTGGTCATGGTCAGCTGGGCACACTTCTAAGACCATGAGACACTGGCTCCCTGCTCTGTTCTCACTATCACAGGGAACAGCATGCAGATAGTAAAGGGATAGTTTTCTAGAAGCACACTGAAAGTTCAATGTGACCACTCTAACCCTGACTCTAAGCTCTAGATGATGTATATAGGCATGCAAGCACGCTCTAATAAGAAAACATAGTGACTGAACCCGTACAGTGTCCCTTCTTGGTAATTTGATGAAAAAATATCACCCTCCTGCCTGCAGCGTCGGGCCGTATTTTTTATCAAATGACCTCAAAAGGCCACCCTTACGGGCTCAGTAACCGTCCTTACTGTGGACAAAATGGTTCTCGTTCTTGGTCAGTCATTGATTTCATACTGCTTTCCAACTATGGTGTCAGGCCGTACGAAATCGACGACCGACCTCGAATAGGATCCATTTCGTCCACGTTAAGGACGTTTCCTGATAATACTGACCTGCGAGGAGCTGAGGACCTCGAGGATCTTGTCCTCGATCTCCTTTAGCTGACGGCAGTATTTCATCGATTTGAGGTATATAATGATAAGCAAACGTCCTTACTGTGGACAAAATGGTTCTCGTTCTTGGTCAGTCATCGATTTCATACTGCCTTCCAACATTTCCTTACATTACTATATACCTGTGAGCGAATGTCTATGAAATACTACCCGCTGCTAGTATAAAAAACGTTTGTGCCGCAGTTCATAAAACGGCATTTTAGACAAGTCGAATGTATATAGTAAAAAGAAAACATAGTGACTGACTCCATACAGTGTCCGTTCTCGGTTATTTTTTCATTAAATAACTTTGAACGGCCACCTGTACGGGCTCAGTAACCACGTTTCCTGATGATACTGACCTGTGAGGAGGAGAGGACTTTCCTTGAGCTGGCGGCAGTTTTTTTTTATCGATTTGAAGTATATGATAATAACCTAACATCCTTACTGTGGAGAAAATGGTTCTCGTTCTTGGTCACTCATCGATTTCATACTGCCTTCTATCTCTGGTGTCCGGCCGTACAAAATCGACGACTGACCTCGAACAGGATCCATTTCGTCCACGTTAAGGAGTTTCCTGATACTACTGACCTGCGAGGAGCTGAGCACTTCGAGGATCTTGTCCTCGATCTCCTTGAGCTGGCGGCGGTTGTGCGCGCTCTCCAGGATGAGCTGGTTCTTCTGCTCCTCCAGGGCCGGCTTCTCCTTCGCAGCCACCAGCCCCAGCAGCTGCTCCTCCAGCCCCAGCGGCGTGATCCGGAAGTTCACCAGCGTCACCTGGTGAGGAGGGAGAGAATCATCGTAATGGAGCATCACTCTCATTTAACCCTTTAAGGACGGGTGCTGGTGGCATTTTTATACCACTAGAGGACAGGCATATAGTTGTCAAAACCCATAATTTGAGTGTTTAATCACGTGTTACAATACATAATCCTAAATATTTTATTTCTTCTGAATAGAAATATTAATTGTGATGTTAGTCCTACATTCTGTGAAAATTTGATAGATATTGCTCCATTATTTCCTTGTTAAAAACGAATTTATATATTTTTGAGAAATGATGCCTCAAGGCATCATTCGCCCTGGGCCAGTTGATGCCTCAAGGCATCATTCGCCCTTATAGGGTTAAGTGAGATTCCTGTACCTCACAGAGTGTTTGTCTGAGACAAATCATGCTCAGGTTCATGTACCTCAAAGAGTGTTTGTCTGAGACAAATCATGCTGAGGTTCATGTACCTCATTGGATGTTTGTCTGAGACAAATCCTGCTGAGATTCATGTACCTCACAGGGTGTTTGTCTGAGACAAATCCTGCTGAGATTCATGTACCTCACAGTGTGTTTGTGGGACACAATTTCTTTGTTTAAATTATAGGGTTTCATTTCCTCGAGACATATTCCCCCCCCCCTGTAATTGTTAAAAACATTTCCCCCTAAAAAGGAACAGAATCGCATGAGATTTTGCACCCTGTGAGGTACATGAATCCCACCGTGTTAATCCCACTTTACCCTGTAAATTAGACATAAGCCTGGCTTTGAGGCCATACCAGAGATACACGAAGCTTTTTCGGCCACCTGACGGGCATCATAGGAACTATCATATATTAACAGACGGTGCTTGCGTCGAATTTCTAATCATTTACAACATTTTTACCTGATAGTTAGTCGGAAGGTGAGTAATAAATACAACATTACCATCATTTTGATCTGTGTGGCCGTATTCTCCTTGTAGTTGACACTAAACAATACTCCAAGCGAATATGCGTCAACTATGCAGAGAATATGGCACCGCAGATCAAAATCATGGTAATATTGTGTATGTATTCAATCCTTACCTTGACGAAGACTTCGGGCAGGTAGCGTATTCAATCCTTACCTTGACGGAGACTTCGGGCAGGTAGCGTATTCAATCCTTAACTTGACGGAGACTTCGGGCAGGTAGCGTATTCAATCCTTACCTTGACGGAGACTTCGGGCAGGTAGCATATTTCAATCCTTACCTTGACGGAGACTTCGGGCAGGTAGCGTATTCAATCCTTACCTTGACGGAGACTTCGGGCAGGTAGCGTATTCAATCCTTACCTTGACGGAGACTTCAGGCTGATAGCGTATTCAATCCTTACCTTGACGGATACTTCGGGCAGGTAGCGTATTCAATCCTTACCTTGACGGAGACTTCGGGCTGATAGTGTATTCAATCCTTACCTTGACGGATACTTCGGGCTGATAGGTAGCGTATTCAATCCTTACCTTGACGGAGACTTCGGGCTGATAGTGTATTCAATCCTTACCTTGACGGATACTTCGGGCTGATAGCGTATTCAATCCTTACCTCGACGGAGACTTCGGGCAGGTAGCGTATTCAATCCTTACCTTGACGGATACTTCGGGCAGGTAGTGCGGATTACGGAGTCGTGTGGTGACGTAGAACTTGAAGTCGCGGCTGTACTCGATGATCTGGTCACCCAGTCGGATGTAGTCCATGTTGTTCGATTTAAACGTCTGTCGGAGTAACACCGGTTCCAAGATGGCGTCCAGCTCCTCGCCGATGTTCTCCATCAGACATGGGTTGCCGAACTGAGATGAGATAAACAAGCAATTAGTCATTGAGTTACAGTATCATCAATTTTATTTTCTATCATAGACAAAAACCAATTGAAAATGTATTGGGACTCAGTAAATCATGACCCGTTATATAAAACCTGTCAGATATCATATTCCTATATATATACCCATTTCCGAACACTCTATAGTTACATACCGCTACTGGGAGTGCAGTAATTATGAGTTATGTAGCGAGGCTGATGTTTTCGTCCTGGGCTGATGTTTTCATCCCCGGCTGACCACGTGAGATATAGAGCAGGAGGACGAAAACTTAGCTATTGCAGTTAATCGATAAGGGTGGCCATTTCTCTCGCAGGAAAAGAAATAATCATTTTTATCAATATTTAAAGGTATATAGGAATAGGGAAACCAAGTACCGGTAATCAAAAGTCAAAGTTACTCGGTGAGGACCGGAAAAATTAGTAATTTTTCCGATTCTCACTGAGTAACTTTGAACTTTTGCTCACCGGAACATAGTTTCCATTTAATCTGTGGTATACGGAAAATAGTCCCTTTGTGCTAAAGAGCAAAGAAAAAGTTCCTACATTTATGATACCCTTTAATATAGAATTAATGGGTTTAATTTATTCGAAAAGATGAATAATAAAGGCAACAAAGGCTTATATTGTAATACAGTAGCCAGCGCTCGTATATTACTACACGTCATCCCCTTGTGGTTAATGGTCTCCTGTCCACAAACACATCGGTTGTTTTCAATATCATCACGGCGAAATATAATTCACCAGAGGCTTTCCATACACCCACTCACTTACTCATTCCCTCACAAGGTCAGTCACTCACCAACTCATTCCCTCACAAGGTCACTCATTCCCTCTCAAGGTCACTCATTCCCTTATAAGGGTACTCACTCATTCCCTTCCGGTGGAATTTATACACAATACAGTTCTCGATGGCCCTCAGGTAGTTTTACCGCTAACTCGTTCCTCTCATCTCTATATCTACGTGACTAACCTGAATACAGTTCTCGATGGTCCTCAGATCGTTGTCCCGCTAACTCGTTACTCGCGTCTCTATATCTAAGTGACTAACCTGAATACAGTTCTCGATGGTCCTCAGATCGTTGAACCGCTAACTCGTTCCCCTCATCTCTATATCTAAGTGACTAACCTGAATACAGTTCTCGATGGTCCTCAGATCGTTGTCCCGCTAACTCATTACTCGCGTCTCTATATCTAAGTGACTAACCTGAATACAGTTCTCGATGGTCCTCAGATCGTTGTACCGCTAACTCGTTACTCTCATCTCTCTATCTAAGTGACTAACCTGGATACAGTTCTCGATGGTCCTCGGGTAGTTGCACCTCTAACTCGTTACTCGCGTCTCTATATCTAAGTGACTAACCTGAATACAGTTCTCGATGGTCCTCAGGTAGTTGTACCGCTAACTCGTTACTCTCATCTCTATATCTACGTGACTAACCTGAATACAGTTCTCGATGGTCCTCAGGTAGTTGGGGTCAGACTGTTTGATCACCTCTAACTCGTTACTCGCGTCTCTATATCTAAGTGACTAACCTGAATACAGTTCTCGATGGTCCTCAGGTAGCTGTACCTCTAAGTGGTTACTCTCGTCTCTATATCTAAGTGACTAACCTGAATACAGTTCTCGATGGTCCTCAGGTAGTCGTACCGCTAACTCGTTACTCGCGTCTCTATATCTAAGTGACTAACCTAATTATAGTTCTGGATGGTCCTCAGGTAGTTGTACCGCAAACTCGTTACTCTCGTCTCTATATCTAAGTGACTAACCTGAATACAGTTCTCGATGGTCCTCAGATCATTGAACCGCTAACTCGTTACTCGCTTCTCTATATCTAAGTGACTAACCTGGATACAGTTCTCGATGGTCCTCAGGTAGTTGGGGTCCGACTGTTTGATCACCTCCAGCTTGTTACTCTTCTCCATGTTCTTGATCCACTTGTTGGCCTGGCCCTGAGGGTCGATCATCAGCGGCCACCGATTGGCGCAAGTCGCGATGATCGCGTTGTGGGTCGAGAAACTGCAACCAAAAAGTAACAGAATATGAGGTTTGAAAACTATTTCTTTTTGTGTGTGTAGGAAACACACTCAGTGGTCTAGGTTTGGGTAGAGATTTCAGCATGCTGCAAAAAAAGGGAACTTTATGAGCTTAAAAACCCTACTAGGACACAGTCTAGGTTCAGGAAAGGTTGTAGACTTTCAGCATTCTGCATAAAAGGGTACTTTATGAGCGTTGAAAACACACTCAGATACGCTGCCTAGATTTGGGACAGGTTGCAGACTTTCAGCTTCTTTTTATCTCGATTCCACCTCGTATCGTCTGTACCTCATAATACCTCGACCAAATACCAAATTAGCAACTATCCAGTTGAATAATCTAAATTAGTACATGAAGAGCCATGTAAGGGTTATTGTTCATTGACATTTGTTCACTAAAATAGTATTAGCCAACCACAAGATCGTCCATAATTGTTGAATAAAGTTGAATCACATCGTCCCTTGATAATCTTAGCATAGAGAAAAGAGTCTCCATGTACGAGCCTCGATTTTTCAACGGCTCCTGGATAGTTAGCAAAAGTAGAAAGTTAGGCACTAGCTAGTTAAACCTTTTAACTTATGCAAAACAAATATATACAAAGAAAAAAATCGCAAAAGAAGTAGAAACCAAGATGAATGATGTACCACTATGACAGGAAATCAATGTAAATGTACTCCAATTAAAGAATTGAACAATTCTTTAAAAAACACCAAATACTTACTTGTCTACCGGAAGTCCAGCTATTTGCCAGTCTCGTATTTTCACGGGATCGCCGAGAGTCTCGGAGAGGGAGAACTTTTCTGAGACGGGGATTCCCTTTTCCATACACAGGTGGTGCCACTCCTCCAGGCATTCCTGTGTGAACAATACGATAATGTTACCCGACATTTACACAAGACAACTGTCTAAACAAAATAATAATACATCTGTGTTACCTGGTATTTACACTAGACGACTATGTGAACAATACGATAATATGCCTGTGTTACCCGGCGTTTACACTAGACGACTATGTGAACAATACGATAATATGTCTCTGTTACCCAGTGTGAACATAGACAATAATCGATGGTTTTGTGGATAGGCGGCCGTAAACCACGAGAGGTTGACGCGCAGTAATACACGAGCGCTAGCGAGTGTATTACGACGTCAACCTCGAGTGGTTTACAGAGCCGCCTATCCACATAATCATCGTTTGTTGTATTTATTATCCATCATTTCGAATAAATTAAACCCAGTAATTGCCATATTAAAGGGTATAGCAATAGGGACTATTTCTTTGCTCTATAGCAAAAGGGACTATTTTTCCCATATACCATGGTTTTGAGGCCGTATACCACAGGTTTGAATCCATATACCACAGTTATGGTATCTGGCAGGTTTTATACAATGGGTAGTGGTTTACTGATTCCACATACATTATCAATGGGGACTTTGTATACGTGGATAATAAAATATGATAATACATCTGTGTTACCTGGCGTTTACACTAGACGACTGTGTGAACAATACGATAATATGTCTGGGTTGCCCATTGTTTACACTAGACGACTATGTGAACAATACGATAATATGTCTGTGTTACCCGGAGTTTACACTAGACAGCTGTGAGCACAATACGATGATATGTCTGGGTTACCCGGCATTTACACTAGACAGCTGTGAGCACAATACGATGATATGTCTGGGTTACCCTGAGTTTACACTAGACGACTATGTGAACAATATGATAATATGTCTGGGTTACCCGGTGTTTACACTAGACGACTATGTGAACAATATGATAATATGTCTGTGTTACCCGGAGTTTACACTAGACGACTATGTGAACAATATGATAATATGTCTGTGTTACCCGGAGTTTACACTAGACGACTATGTGAACAATATGATAATATGTCTGGGTTGCCCGGTGTTTACACTAGACGACTATGTGAACAATATGATAATATGTCTGGGTTACCCAGTGTTTACACTAGACGACTATGTGAACAATATGATAATATGTCTGGGTTACCCGGTGTTTACACTAGACGACTATGTGAACAATATGATAATATGTCTGGGTTACCCGGAGTTTACACTAGACGACTATGTGAACAATATGATAATATGTCTGGGTTATCCAGTGTTTACACTAGACGACTGTGAGCACAATACGATGATATGTCTGGGTTACCCGGTGTTTACACTAGACAAATGTGTGAACAATACGATAATATGTCTGGGTTATCCAGTGTTTACACTAGACGACTGTGAGCACAATACGATGATATGTCTGGGTTACCCGGTGTTTACACTAGACAAATTTGTGAACAATACGATAACATGTCTTTGTTACCCGGCTTTTACACTAGACAGCTGTGAGCACAATACCGAGCAAAACCGAGAGACGAATACTGTGCTTCCAAACGAGTGGAGTTTCGTTCATTTCCAGGATTCGAGTATGTTTCTAGGTTTATCTCACCCTTTTCACATGGGCAAATCTGTGAAAGCTTATAGTTATCAGTGTAAATCCTCAAGTACATTCCGAAATCGGTAGATGTTTATTTTGTCTCTCCTTTATTTTTCATATTTCATTCTTAATCAGATCGGAGTGACATCCGCTTTGATAAATACATATTTTCAATGCTTATGAATATTTCTTTTGCTTTTGATTTTGAGACATTTATATCACTAGGTTGGAGTTACATCCACTTGGTGATTGACACGTTATGATAAGCAGTGAATCCAGTAGAGACAGGCAGAGACACAGCGGTGTAGGAGATTTCTGGTCTTCCCCTACTTACCCAGTGTTTATTGAGCGCGGGAAAACGCGCTCATATACGTCCTCTATCACTATCCCTATCAATGTCCCAACTATAAAGGCCTGGTTAAATGAGCAGAGGTCCAGTATCCCAGTATCCCATATCCCTACTCCACTACTGACTTAGTTCCTTTTAATAGAACTTTCATAGCTGAGTGACCTTGTGAATGTGTGTGTGGTGTGGTGAAGCAAATCAACAGAAATCACATATCAATGGTCAGGAATCACATATCAATGGACCATGATAATAGTGCCGAATATATCTTAGAAGTAGAAGGAAAACAGATGAAAAATATGTTAGTAAGAGGACTACCAAAGGCACTATTAGCACTCCAAATGAAGTACCCTCAAGCCAAACAAACATAAATGCATCAAGCGCTAAGGGGCTATTAGAGAGCGAACTGAGTGCCATAGCTGACCTAGAGAAATAGGGCAGTTGACCAAGACCCTCAATCAAAAATTCAGTCACAATGCAAGTTGAATGGGATCCGTGGTATGCTAGACCAGGCACAAGTCAAAATCGAAAATGTTAGATGTCTATACCATAATACATATTCCTGTTGATGATACTTGATAACAACTATTGAATCCATTCTCTGAGTTTATTGAAGCATTCTTGATACTTTCAAATATAAATGGCTTACTGATCAATAATTACCTATGATATTCTAGTACATTTATTGATGAGATTTTGGTATACCGCGCTTTTCCATTGTGAATAGAAATAACATTTGCTCCTAGTTAGAGCGTGCTTGCACGCGCTAAATACATCATCTAGAGTTTAGAGGGGTCCATATAGACTTTCAGGGTACTGCATACAAACTATCCCTTCACTATCTGTGTGCTATTCACTATGATATTGAGAACGGAGCAGGGAGCCAGAGTCACAGTCTCTTAGAGGCGTGCCCAGCTGACCATGACCAATCACTCAATAACAAAATACCTCAAGACCCACTGGTGCTTGATTTGTTTGATCCTAGATAGGCAGCTGCAGAAATGGCAAGTTGACTAGGTGCAATTGGGTTACAGAAAACTATCCATAGGCT
The DNA here is from genome assembly GCA_950022655.1 of Alentia gelatinosa. Taxonomy (NCBI): domain Eukaryota; kingdom Metazoa; phylum Annelida; class Polychaeta; order Phyllodocida; family Polynoidae; genus Alentia; species Alentia gelatinosa. Next base: position 3,625,160 of record OX465581.1, on the reverse strand, counting down.
AAATCTAACTTATACCTTTTAATTGTTATTCATCTATAATAGCACGCTCATTCATCTAGGATGAACATACTATTTGCTCCTAGTTTGTAAATGATCATAAGCTGCTCGTATATATAAAACTTAGCAAGAGTATTGTATGAACATTTTATGGCCTGGAGCCACTTGGAAATAGGCATTAAGTTGACCTCCAGCTAAAATAAAATTCTTTAAAAAAAAAATGTTTAGAAAACGAGGCGAAAGCACGTCTAGACTCAACCGATGCTACCTTGAAAGTAAAAAAAAAAAAAAAAAATTTAATTTTTTTATTAAAAAAAAAAAAGTGCATGGGACTTGACGTGCCCCACGTACCTGTCTGTAGTCCATAATGAAGGGCCCCAGGTAGGCGACCATGGAGGCTGACAGCAGCACGTCGCCCACGATGTTATCGTACGTCTCGCTCAGGTCTCGTACGTTCTGCGTCCACCGCTCCTTCTCGCCTCCCAGACCGGAGATCAACTTCTCGGCCCGCACGATCTTCACTTTGGTCATGGCGATGTTGTCCTCCAAGTCCTGACAGACAAGTCATACAAGTTGTACCTTCAATGTCAGCTTACATACAGGGAATACAAAATATCACTTGACAAGGACCAGATCTGGCATAAAGTCAAGTTTAAAACGACGCATTATGAGGAGTCCCCAACGTATAAATCTGAGTTTACATGCAGGATAGCCTTAACTTTGGGTTGGGTGATATTTTCACAAGTATCTGTAAATAATTATATGCTACTTTTGACAATGTTAGACGCTCCATCCTATTTATTTTAATTTTTTTTCATTTGATCAAACAAAAATGACGATATACAATACAATATCTTAAGTGGCGTTCTTCCACAATACTTACATACACTCATTTACTTATTAGCCCCACCTAAACAATTACCATTATCCCCAACCTTATTTCTTAATCACTACCCTTTTACCATACTAAAGATTTCATAGTAGCACCCTGTAGTTGTGACGGGAATGTATGTCAGAGTGCTCCACATAAACTATTCTAAAATCATTTTGCAATACCTTGGTTTCTCTCAAGATTGTTTTGAATCATTGAGGCTTCGCATTTCTTAAATTTTGTTGAAATAGGTCATTTATAGGGAAACGTTTCATGCGTCGGTAGTATCTACAAAGAACTTGAAAAAAAATGATACCCTATTGTTATGCTTTGTCATACAACCCTTGTTATGCTTTTGCCATACAACCCTTGTTATGCTTTGTCATACAACCCTTGTTATGCTTTGTCATACAACCCTTGTTAGGCTCTGTCATACAACCCTTGTTATGCTTTGTCATACAACCCTTGTTATGCTTTGTCATACAACCCTTGTTATGCTTTGTCATAAAACCCTGGTTATGCTTTGTCATACAACCCTTGTTATGCTTTGTCATACAACCCTTGTTATGCTCTGTCATACAAACCTTGTTATGCTTTGTCATACAACCCTTGTTATGCTTTGTCATACAACCCTTGTTATGCTTTGTCATACAACCCTTGTTATGCTTTGTCATAAAACCCTGGTTATGCTTTGTCATACAACCCTTGTTATGCTTTGTCATACAACCCTTGTTATGCTTTGTCATACAACCCTTGTTATGCTTCGCCATACAACCCTTGTTATGCTTCGTCATACAACCCTTGTTATGCTTTGTCATACAACCCTTGTTATGCTTCGTCATACAACCCTTGTTATGCTTTGTCATACAACCCTTGTTATGCTTCGTCATACAACCCTTGTTATGCTTTGCTATACAACCCTTGTTATGCTTCGTCATACAACCCTTGTTATGCTTTGTAATACAACCCTTGTTATGCTTCGTCATACAACCCTTGTTATGCTTCGTCATACAACCCTTGTTATGCTTTGTCATACAACCCTTGTTATGCTTTGTCATACAACCCTTGTTATGCTTTGTCATACAACCCTTGTTATGCTTTGTCATACAACCCTTGTTATGCTTTGTCATACAACCCTTGTTATGCTTTGTCATACAACCCTTGTTATGCTTTGTCATACAACCCTTGTTATGCTTTGTCATACAACCCTTGTTATGCTTTGTCATACAACCCTTGTTATGCTTTGTCATACAACCCTTGTTATGCTTTGTCATACAACCCTTGTTATGCTTTGTCATACAACCCTTGTTATGCTTTGTCATACAACCCTTGTTATGCTTTGTCATACAACCTTGCTATGCTTTGTCATACAACCTTGTTATGCTTTGTCATATAACCTTGTTATGCTTTGTCATACAACCCTTGTTATGCTCCGTTATACAACCCTTGTTATGCTTTGCCATACAACCCTTGTTATGCTTTGCCATACAACCCTTGTTATGCTTTGCCATACAACCCTTGTTATGCTTCGTCATACAACCCTTGTTATGCTCTGTCATACAACCCTTGTTATGCTTTATCATACAACTTTTGTTATGCTTCGTCATACAACCCTTGTTATGCTCTGTCATACAACCCTTGTTATGCTTTATCATACAACCCTTGTTATGCTTCGTCATACAACCCTTGTTATGCTCTGTCATACAACCCTTGTTATGCTTTATCATACAACCCTTGTTATGCTTCGTCATACAACCCTTAATATGCTCTGTCATACAACCCTTGTTATGCTTTATCATACAACCCTTGTTATGCTTCGTCATACAACCCTTGTTATGCTCTGTCATACAACCCTTGTTATGCTTTGTCATACAACCCTTGTTATGCTCTGTCATACAACCCTTGTTATGCTCTGTCATACAACCCTTGTTATGCTTCGTCATACAACCCTTGTTATGCTTTGTCATACAACCCTTGTTATGCTTTGTCATACAACCCTTGTTATGCTTTGTCATACAACCCTTGTTATGCTTTGTCATACAACCCTTGTTATGCTCTGTCATACAACCCTTGTTATGCTCTGTCATACAACCCTTGTTATGCTTTGTCATACAACCCTTGTTATGCTTCGTCATACAACCCTTGTTATGCTCTGTCATACAACCCTTGTTATGCTTTATCATACAACCCTTGTTATGCTTCGTCATACAACCCTTGTTATGCTCTGTCATACAACCCTTGTTATAGCATAGAAAACGCCTACCAAGGTATGGCTAGAAAGTACATCTACACAATATCAGATAAATATAAGAGTAATTTACCGTCTTTTTGTTCTGCTTGTTCGTCAGTTCGTCAGTGAGAAGTTGCAGCTTGTCCGTGACCTCCTTAAGTTCGGCTTGTTTTATCTGTGGATGAACAAACAACGAACATAAACATGCAACCCAGTCAGATGGGAGGTAACGATAAAGGTGTGGGAACGTGGCGTATAGCATCCAAACCCGCCGCTTGATGATCACTACAGAGAGAACGGGTTATCGGGCTCGGGTTCAAGTAACCCACACCTGGGACCTGTTTCAGTAGTCTCGGAGGAGGTGTGAATCGCAGCGCCCCCTATCGTTTTGGCATGGTCTCAAATGACAGCTGAATGGAGATTCCTATACTAACTAGTAACAGCTACTACATACAAACTGTTAGAGCTCTATCAGAAATCTTTTCAGATATTGATAGAGTGATATCTAATGTACTCCAAACCATAATAGAGCTCATTAGAGCTCCACGTTTTATGGCTGTTTGGTATTGTTGAATACAGCCTTATTTCACATAGGCTATGGCTTACAAGCCTCATACAGTCCATTGTTAAGAGCTCCTTCCCCTCTGCTGGCTGGTTTGAAAGTGGCGCCTTGAACCCTGCTGCGATGGCATGTATATGAGTTGGGTCCCTATAGGGGGCGCTGCGCTTCACACCTCCTCTGACAGACATCAACAGCGTCACCAACAGTGCAAGCAACAGCGGGAAAAGACTAGCAAATATCAGAAAATCGGAGTGGCCAATCTTCTTCATATTTGGAACGACTTTAGGTTATATGTATCCCCTACTCATATTAAAGTGTCATTGCTTAATTCCTACAAGAAGTGAGTGAAACTCTGTGTGTCATCGATTTCAATCTTGTGATCTGTCCGTATGGTGTCACAGACGCCATTTAGACATGTCACGAAACTACTGAAACAGTTCCCAGCTGGCTTCCCTTTGAGAGGACGGCTCTGGGAAGAGGGACATGTTTCACTAGTTTCGTGACATGTCTAGATGGCATCTAGATGGTGTGTCCGGTTTCGTAAGAACTAGATATTATACGGACTACCTACCCATACTCGTTTAATAAAATATTGATTGTTAAGCCAAATGAATTTTTTTTTTTTTTTAATTTCGGGTATATAGTAAATAAAGAACGACCTACCATGCTTGTACAAGCCACAAAACTCGATGATAATTCATGGTTTGTACGGAACTCGGCGTAAATGCCCCGTTCCATATGAAACGTGAATTATCATCTTATTTTATAGCTTGTACAGCATGGTCAGGACGTTCTATATAAGCACAATAACAAAACGGTTTTATTGGTGTGTATATTGTCTATAAGAGTACTATAGTAAAACGGTTTTATGGATGTGTGTATTGTATATAACAGTACTATAGTAAAACGGTTTTATTGATGTGTATATTGTATATAAGAGTACTATAGTAAAACGGTTTTATGGATGTGTGTATTGTATATAACTTTACTATAGTAAAACGGTTTTATGGATGTGTGTATTGTATATAACAGTACTATAGTAAAACGGTTTTATGGATGTGTGTATTGTATATATATGTACTATAGTAAAACGGTTTTATGGATGTGTATATTGTATATAAATGTACTATAGCAAAACAGTTTTATTAATGTGTACAGTGTATATAAGAGTCCTATAGTAAAACGGTTTTATGGATGTGTATATTGTATATAACAGTACTATAGTAAAACGGTTTTATGGATGTGTGTATTGTATATAACAGTACTATAGTAAAACGGTTTTATGGATGTGTCTATTGTATATAACAGTACTATAGTAAAACGGTTTTATGGATGTGTATATATATGTACTATAGTAAAACGGTTTTATGGATGTGTCTATTGTATATAACAGTACTATAGTAAAACGGTTTTATGGATGTGTGTATCGGGACGTACCTTTAACTGCGCCATCTGCACACCGAGCACCGACTCGGCCTCGAGCAGACTCGCCCGTTTCGGCGCCACCACCTGAGGAGAAAATACAAGAACATTGTTACGAACTTGTCTAATCTACCATATGTTTTTATTATCCACCTGATACATAGTTTCCATAGAAAACACATGTGCATCTACATACAAGGACACTTCCGGATATATCCAACTAGTGCAAAGTGTCCATGGAAAACACATAGGCAGAGTATATTTTCATACAATAGGCATACGGATATTATGGCTGCAAAACCTGTTGCATACGGGAAAATAATGTGTATGCAAAAAATAGTGCGTACCTAAATGAACTTATGTCGGTACGCCACTTGTCAGAAAGTGTGGATGATAAATACAATGAAGTCTGGTTTCACATAAGAGTGGTTGTATGTTCCTCGGAGTTGACTCTATCCAATATCCTCGCATACGCTCTTATATTACGACCACTTATATCTGAATCCACTCAATTCTGTGTTTATATTTTGAAGTAATCAAACATTTACAGGGAAAATATTGTAAATATTACATCTGCTGAAATTCTGGACATTTTGTGTGCATTCACAAATTTCTGCTTACTTGAACTCTGCTATGAGCTTCATGGAAAATGGACTTACAAACAGACTTCGAATTACTCTTAAAAAAAAAATCTGTCATTAAGTAGAACATGATCTCTGGACAGTTAGGCTTATCCTGAGTTCATATTTTATAATTGTAGAACAAGTATGATTCAAGGTTGTCTGATCTTGGCCACTAAAAAGCTCACAATCGGCACAGAGACACAAGGACGATGTTTGTCAACTTTAGTGAACACATATGGACGACCTTTTTTCAGCTAGATCTGTCTTAGCGAACGAGGTTGAGTATTATCAAACAATAGTCCTTGTACAGGTTTCCTTGTACTTTCAGAGGCATAAGTTCTTCAACGACTCCCAGGAGACGTATATATATTTTTTCTTTAGCAATTTAAGTTAAGGGAATATTGTGTGAACAATCACCGAATTCAGCAGTACGGCCGTTCTTCCACATGGACCCTTGCCCCCTACTCCTCATTCTAATGGTAGGTGTTAAGCCGAATGAGCAGTGGGTACCATTTTTGTGTAAGTCTTTGGTATGACCCGACCAGGTTTTGAACCCCTGATCTCCCATGCTCGAGGCGAACGCCCCTACCACTTAGCCACCGAGAGTGATATAAAGTTGCCTCACCTTGGCGACCTTGTCGTAGGTCTCGATGGCAAGCACCCACTTACACAGCCCCTCTGACGCTGATGACACATTCTTCATGATGTCCGGGTCGAAGTCCTTGTCCTTGACGTATCGCTCGCGGATCTTCTTGATGACTGGTGGTGGAATGTTGTCCTTGTCATACTCCCTCAGACTGTCCAGGAAGTGAAGGTCTCCCAGCATCTGCAGCAACAATTTATTTGTCCTGTTTTTTTTAAATTTAAAAATGAATTTCTTAGAGAGACATCACATACACTGCATGAGAATCACCATTTTACATATATATGTGCCTGGCGTATATAGGTATGCTTTTGCATATACACGGTCGTCCTATATATGCCTGATTCTTATATACGCCTGATTCTGTTGTATTTACACCACTATCCAATAGCTCCGATCTCTGCCACTTGGGGACACTACTGATAGCATATTTCATTTTCCAATAACCATCCAAGTCTGTATTATATCAAAAATACAATCTTATATTACCAATTTATTTTATAAAACCTTTATAAAACCTGATTGAGTATAATTTGATTAATTACACATAATAAACCCTACATTATGTTGTTTTTTTACAATTTTCTAATAGATTTTTACTTTAAAACACCATTTCTATATGTGGTCAGTCAGGTCTACTATATAATGGTCCTGTTCAGGCTTCTAGTTGAATCCTGAAATCATCTTACCCCCTACCGGCCCCTCCACCCCCTGCCAGAACAAGACTGGTCATCCCTCATTGTCTGTTTGTTTAACAGCCAATCACAGCCCAGAGCTTGCAACCTCAACCTTCAGCAAGATGCCTCCTTGTTGTGATTAAAATCAGTAAGGTTCTTGACTCTTAGTTGTACCACATACTCTTGTGCCTGAGTACGTACTCCTTTACTCATAAGGTCTATTTTGGCTTAGGTTTGGCTATAGACTTTAAACTATGATGGCAGAGAATGGTTTTTTCCCTGCAGTGGCTAGTGTTGTGATCTCTAGGTATTCAAATGCCCAGTGGCCGACTTTACAAATATAAACACCTAAACAAGCTTGACCCAGCATTTACACTAGACGATTCTAGCATTTTGCACCTCCTGACGACATGTAAAATGATAGAAATCGTCTGATGTGAATGCCAAGACTGCAGTTCATTTGATTATGTCTCGGCACCACCTGACGACTATTGGACTCGCTCTGGCACACGCAACTACTTCTAGCCAGCTTGAACTAGTCAGCTAAGGAATCGATCACTAGAATCCATTTCTATTGAAAGCCTGACGATCTACAGTAACCAAATATTTAATCATCTAGTGTAAATGCTGGGTTAATTTCACTAAATTAACAACAACAATATTCGCCCATACTTGACGATCTTCACTTTTACAATGTATGCATCATTATATTTTTCCTGGAAGGTATAGAGGAATTCATGAGACATGAAATCAGAAATTTACCTTTTTGGCAGCTGGCCAGTAATCTTCTATCTGTTTTCCTGAAGCATCAACAACCTTTTTCGGTTGAATTCCCTGGAAAACAAGAGAAAGAGCATTACATGACAGCAGAGCAGAATGGTGACCTAAAAGTATAGCCATAGAAACATCAACATTACTATATACCCATGCCGTATTTACTGTAAATACGCACCGTTTTGACATATAACGTAAAAATACTGTACGGACCACCTTGCCAAACACGTTTATTAACCTATCGGTTGTTAAAAATTAAATTAATGATTTTTTTTTAAATTTTGGGTATATAGTAAATATATAACGTCCAACCATGCTTGTACAAGTCACAGAACTCGATGATAATTTACAGTTTGTACGGAACTCAGCATAAATGCCTCGGTCCGTACCAACCGTAAATTACCATCTCGTTCTGTGACTTGTACAGCATGGTCAGGACGTTATAATAACTGGCAAACGTGTGATATGAACGAGGCGACAGCCAAGTGAATATCACTTAGCGTTCAAACAAGATGGAGAACAATGACTTTGACCAAAACGAGTTGCTTTCTGTATTTATCTCACCCCTGTGTACATTAAAAGAATGAATGACACACAGGATAAAGACCATAGAGAATGGACTGCAATACTCGTAGGGGTATGGAGAATGAGTTACTAGGGGTGAGACAAATGATAATACAATTCAACAACGTTATATACTCAGGTAAAGGTCTACCTTCTTGGCTAAATATTCCTTTTCAAGCTATGTACTGCCTATTTCATTGTTATTTCATTTGGATGTAGTATTGTTCCACTTGAAGAATGAGTTTCTGTTGGCTCTACTGTATTGGTTTTTGTACCATGTTGATGCAAGAACAACTCATACCGGCTTGTGGCGACATTCTTGCAGGTTAAATAAAGAAAGGGAAAAAAAGAAGAAGAAAAAAAAAGATGGTTTCTTACCTTGAGGACGCAGACAGCCTCCATGACGATCCGGACTCCGAGCGGCGGGTTGGCCATCGACTTGACGAGACTGATGTCGTTCTGTTTTAACGTGTCCAGCGCAGAGATGGCTGCCTTCAGAGCAGGCATGGCCACCGACAAGGCCTTCTCACACTCATCCTGCAAGAATCCATCATTTAATGTGTTGTTTTAAAACATTGAGGTGTTATGAGGGTATGTATCATTAGACAAGGCCTTCTCACACTCATCCTGCAAGAAATCATCATTTAACCCTTTAAAGGCGGTGGTCTGTGGCAGAGCCCTATTGGTTTGGGGCGGGTACTTTGGACTGGTATAACCCTAGGGAACGGGCCGATTTTTGTCTAAACCCATATTCCATTATTTGATCACGTGATATGACACATCATCCTTATTCATATTATTTGGTTTACCAAATAACATCAAATACGATATCGTAGGTATATTCTCTGAAAGTTTCAGATATATTGATCAATTATTTCTTCATAAAACAATGAAATGGCAAATATTACTAAATTTCATAAATAATGCCAAAAGGCATTATCCGGTCTCCGTCGGGGAATGCCTCAAGGCATTATCCGCCTTAAAAGGGTTAATGCCTGGTCTAAAACATTGAGGTGTTATGAGGGTATGTATCATTATACAAGGCCTTCTCACACTCATCCTGCAAGAAATCATCAATTAATGCCTGGTCTTAAACATCAAAGTATTATGAGGTATGTATTATTATACAAGGCCTTCTCACACTCATCCTGCAAGAAATCATCATTTAGTGCCTGGTCTTAAACATCAAAGTATTATGAGGGTATGTATTATTATATAAGGCCTTCTCACAGTCATCCTGCAAGAATCCATCATTTAATGCCTGGTTTTAAAGATTAATCTGTTTTGAGAGTATGTATCAGGAGAAGACAAAGATGACCAAGGTGCACCCCTCTCATAAGATCTCATAGTCGTATTCTGTACAAGGTTCTCACTGCACTCTATAGGAGAAGAATTCTTAACGAACTAGGCTTAGAGCCTTGAAAATCCACTGCCACACAGTATTCCCGCTAGATGGCATCATTGAGATTATAGGAATCTTTGGTTGCATTGATGTACATCTTTAGCACGGGAGGCAGACCAGTGGATTCTCAAGGCTCTAAGCCTAGTTCATCATCATCTGCGTACCTTGATTGCCTTAGCGCCCATCGCTGCCTTGTTGGCGACTGCCTCATCTGCCTCGACAACTGCCTTGACCTGCTCCACCTCCACGGTCTCCTTCTCGATGGTGATGATGAGCTCGTCCGTCTCCTTACTGGTGAGGATGAGGATGGGCTGCAGCTCCTTCAGCTCCGTCTGCATCACCGCGATCTGCCAACGGAGCGTAAGAGTTAGTCCTATATACCTCTAGCCGAACACTCTATGGTTACACCATGCTACGGTGGGTGGAATAACTTACGTTAACTAACCAAGGCTGACGTTTACTACCCAAGGTTGACATTAAGACCAATCAGATCGTCTCTTACAAAATTCATATGAAAAGCGCAGTGGGGAGTAAACATAGATTATCAAATTACTTGATAAGGTTGGATCTTGCTTTGCATTTGATGGCAGGTAAGAAGATAAGCTATTTATTGTTATTAAACTACATTTGAAGGTATATAGGAGTATGGAATCCCAGTTTCTAGAGAGAGAAAGTCAAAGTTACTCAAGACCACCCCTGTAAAGTGAGAATACTATGCCACGGCTGTAGTGAAGTGAATGTGAGATGACGTCATATATGGATTTGCTAAGTAATTTTGATTATTCTAATATTGTGATGCTATTTAATGTCAGTGAAACGGTCGAGATAATTCCTAATTCATCAATCATAAAATACACAATACTCCACTCGTTTGGATGTGACGTAATCATACACTCAGCTTTGCCACGATGACGATTGCAGCTCATCCAAACTCGTGGAGTATAGGGTATTCATACGATTTTCGATCCAGCTCTATATAAGTACCCAATACTCAATGGGTAATTCTCATACCATGTCTATGTGGTGTGGTGTACAGCCACCTTTCTCCTTCATCCCCAGCAGTGGTAGACTTACTGCTATATCAAAGGCCAGTCCTTCTCATACCATGTCTATGTGGTGTGGTGTACAGCCACCTTTCTCCTTCATCCCCAGCAGTGGTAGATTTACTGCTATATCAAAGGCCAGTCCTTCTCATACCATGTCTATGTGGTGTGGTGTACAGCCACCTTTCTCCTTCATCCCCAGCAGTGATAGATTGACTGCTATATCAAAGGCCATTCCTTCTCATACAATGTCTATGTGGTGTGAGAACTCTCACCTCGGTAAACGTGTAGGGGTGAGATTTGTATCTCATAGATTCGGTCAAACCCAAAGTAAGTAATGGGACATATTAAAGAAGAAACCAACAAGTTTTGGTCAAAGTCGTCGTTCTCAACGAGTTTGATGCCGAGTGATATGAACGAGGCGACAGCCGGGTGAATATCACAGAGCATTCAAACGAGTCGGAGAATGACTTCTTTGACCAAAACGAGTTTCTTTCTGTATTTATCTCACCCCTGTACACACTAAAAGATTGGACAACACACAGGATATAGACCTTGGAGAACGGACTGCAATACTCGTAGGGGCATGGAGAACGAGTTCCCAATGTTAAGCCTATGGACATTTATTCCAGGGGTGAGAAAATGGACGTTAAACTACACAAACAAACAAACAGACTGACCTGCGACTCGGAGAACTCGAGCTTCTCCAGCCCCACCACGTAGCGGTCTTTCAGCGTGAGCAGCTCAAGTCGCTTCTTGTTGAGCAGATTCTTGAAGGTTTTAATCAGCTCCAGGTACGACGTGGGCGTGATGTAGTTCCGCTGGCGCATCGTCTCGAAATATCTAAAATAAAGTGGGTTTTTTCCTTCAAAAAGCAGATTATTGGTACTTTTCAAACAGACATGGAGTCAGTATCATAGCTGCTTTTTTTTTTTTTATTATTTGCTTTTTTTGTGGAAAAATTGGAAAATAAGGGGGGGAAATCTTCATTCATGAACTTTACATAATCAAAAGGAATTTAAATAATATCAAATCATTGATTCTGATGAAGTACCAGGTTATGATATATTTCGTTGTATTTATTTGATTGCTCATCATAGCAGTATTCCGATACAGAATTTTTTCTTTTAAAGTACAATTATTTACTATGATATGTGAGTAAAATGTTAAAGTTAGTTTAAAACACAATCAAATTCCAGTTTTAAATTTCGGAAAACTTTAGTACGTGCATGCATAGTGAGTAAGGATATCAACTTAAAATCTTGTAAGTCAAGTGGGCCTAATATACATATAACAATCGCACATTTCATAATCAATAAAGTTATATCCAAACGAAGTACATACTCAAAAGTATTCTAATGCAAATAGAGTATGACCTACTGGAGATAATACATTGAGTAAGCAGTCACCAACAAAATGAAGTTTGACTCTCTTAACCTAGAGTAGAGGCACTACTTACTACTGTGCAGTCCCTCCTTCCCAGCATCAGCAGGGAACAGAGGACAAGATGACAGTGTCAATTTACAGAGTATAACAACCTGTGATTATCAATGAGACATATACACAATATTGACTGGTTTCAGATACAAGCGGTCGTATGCTCCGAGGAGTTGACGCGTAGTAATATCCAAGTACATGGGAGGATATTAAGATAAAATGTATATACCTTACTGGTACATACTCACATACCAGTCACTGCCAGTCAAGTCACTGCCAGCATTTCATAAGTAGGTCAATACAATTTTGTTCAGCCAATCAGAATTTGTATTCAAAGTAGGGTGGTACGTCATTTTATACCACATACTGTGCCGGTATATATTTAATACCAATACCCTAGCAGAGGTTGGTATTTGTGTAACATACTGGCACAGGTATATAATAATGCACAGAGTCAACTCCGAGGAGCACGTATCCGATGTATTGATTCTTCAAAATATGGAGAACGCTGTACCAGCACTAAAAGTAGGAGTTGGGAAAGGACAGCACACGAACCCAACATGTTCAAGTGTCATGGCAACTCTATAAAGGCAGTATGTGTAACTACAGACTAGGATGTAGACAGGGTACCAGTAGAGAGACACTCTGCCCCCTACAGGAATTGTGTGTAACTACAGACTAGACAGGGTACCAGTAGAGAGACTCTGCCCCTACAGGTATTATGTGTAACTACAGACTAGGATGTAGACAGGGTACCAGTAGAGACACTCTGCCCCCTACAGGTATTATGTGTAACTACAGACTAGGATGTAGACAGGGTACCAGTAGAGACACTTTGCCCCCTACAGGTATTATGTGTAACTACAGACTAGACAGGGTACCAGTAGAGAGAAACCTCTGCCCCCTTCAGCATGGTTTTGGCCCCAATGGTTAAGGTCAGAGACATATATAAATTTTGTGTGTAAACTTTGCATGAAACTGCACAAATGGCAATGGTGATGCCATCTGTATTGCCAGCCATATACTAGGAAAACACTTGCACACTTTCATGGAAGATGGGTGAACATGATGACAGGTTGACTTAAGTAAATGGGCACTATGAAGGAGCAGTGATGAAATAAAGACTTTGAGCATATGGGCCCACAGCTTTGTTGCAGTGAAGTACATCGCTGAGAGGGCATGCATACTTTGGTGGAAGTGCTTTCACCTGGACAATGGTGAACCTAACCAAATGGGCCAAAACGATGACGGAGCGGTGATGAAATGAAGACTTTACCTAAATGGGCAAACTGCTTGGGGCAGTGAAGTACGTGTTTGAGAGGGCGCGCCCACTTTGATGGAAGTGTTTGTACATGGTAACTGGCAGAATTTAACCTAATGGGCCAAAACCATGATGGAGCGGTGATGAAATAAAGACTTTAAGCAGATGGGCCAACAGCTGAGAGGGCATGTATACTTTGGTGGAAGTGCTTTCACCTGGAAACTCACAGACTTAACCAAGTGGGCCACTATGAAGGAGCAGTGATGAAATAAAGACTTTATCTTATTGGGCCAACTACACATGGTGACTGGCAGAATTTAAACAAATGGGCCAAACCATGACGGAGCGGTGATGAACTTTAAGCAGATTGGCCAACAGCTGAGAGGGCATGCATACTTTGGCGGAAGTGTTTGCACATGGTGACTGGCAGAATTTAACCAAGTGGGCCACTATGAAGGAGCAGTGATGAAATAAAGACTTTAACTAAATGGGCCAACTGCTTGGTGGCAGTGAAGTACCTGTCTGAGAGGGCGCGCACACTTTGGTGGAAGTGTTTGCACATGGTGACTGTGTTGTCGCGAACATCCTGCGACATCTCAACATCGTCAAGGAACTTGTGGGCCACGAGTTCAAGAGCATCCTCGGGCCAGGCCTTGCAATAAAAGACACATACACTATTAATGCTGAAATGTGATACCTATTATCTTTATTATAAATCTCATACAGTTGAGCCAAGGGCTCGGTATGTAGATTCCGGAACCCTCACCTGGAAAATTCGCAATTCGTCCTCCTGAAATCAGTTTTCCTATAATACCATTGTATCTTATTATAAGTATGTATGAATGTATTTAGTGGTTATTACTTCACACATTCATTAACAGTTTAAGAGGCACAAGGTTGGCCCAAACCATCCCCGAAATATGCCAATAAATCCAGGATATGCAAATGAGAAGCTGTATTTATATAGAACGACCTGACCATGCTTGTACATGCTACAAAACGAGATGGGGAACTGTTGTTTTTTACGGACCGAGGCCCCAGGCCAAGTTCCATAAATAGCATCAATTCCCATCGAGTTTTAGAGCATGAACAAGCATAGTGGGTCGTTATATATTTATCATATACCCTAAATTATTCAAATCTTACTATATGTTGGCAAAGAAGTCATGTTGACGTGAAACATTGCTGATGTTTCAACATGTTCAGTATGACAGTGTACTGCACAGGGTTCAGTATACGATTTTACTGCATACGTAGCATCAGTACGTAATTTTCAAATATACTGCATGGGTGTATAATAAAGTACTATTTGTTGATGCATATCTCATTATTTCAAAACAAAACATAAGAACAACATGATATAACAATATAACAAAAGTCACAAAATGTCATTGGGTCCCTGAATACTATCAAAGCAAGTAAAAGGCTTTGGAAAAATAGTGATACAAGAAAAATCACAAAATATTTGAGGTTGACTACAACAACTGCCTTGCTGGATGTCAGATCTTCTTGATCGCTTCCTGTTAGAAGTTAGACAACACCTGTGTTATTCTCGCAACTCTGTAACAAAATAAAGTTAATCATCAAACACCATGCATAATGAGAGTGAGCTTACCCCCACAAACGCCGATTCTGGTCCAGATAGGTCTTATGATTGAATTCCCGACACAAAACCTATTCCATGTCAGAAAAAAATCGAGGCATTTTAACAGGTTTCTGTGATTTACAATACCTACAGATTGCATACCGATAGGCTGCGATTGAAAACGCCAATCGTAGATTTCCCGATAAAATCCAACATGTCTGTTGGTAAATCCCTGCGCCTACCGTACCCTAAGACATCTCTGCGATTGGAAGACAATTTGCAAGACACAAAATGGCGGGTGTGCTATAGACAGTGTCTCAGCGCGGCACGTTCGATCGCCGCTAAAATTGTCCTTGTCTAAGACAAGTATAGAATTGTCTTAGGCTCTATCATACCTCACTGTGCGTATATATATAGAATTTCCCATGCTTCCCATACGAATTCAGCGATAAAACTTTAACATGAATAGAACATATACATAACCTATAATCGTACCAAATATGAAGAATATCGACTGCACCGTTCCGCCGTTATTTGCGTTTGAATTTCGTCATGGCAATCGTCTGCTCTGGTGACCAGTGTACTCTTCTGTCAAGGTCGCCGTATAAATTAGCGGAGGCGTGCTCTGATGGTCTGATAGACACTGGCCACCAGAGCAGACGATTGATATAACGAAATTCAAACGTGAATAACAGCGGAACGTTGCGGTCGATTTTCTCAATATTTGGTACGATTATAGGTTATATATATATATCCCTTACTCATGTTAAAGTTTCACCGCTTAATTCCTACGGGAAGTGAAGTTGCGCATTCGGTACGACATGTCCATAGATGTCTGAAGTCTAAGACAGTTTGTAAGACATTTTGAACCACGTGACCCTAAGATTGTCATGACTATAGCACATCTGGCTGCAGTCTAAGTGTCCTTGAGGGACAATCGTTGGCCAATCTCCAAAGATGTCTTCCCTATAGTACACTGACAGCTGTAAGATGTCTTCCATATAGGATGTCGTAACTAAAAAACAGGGCCCAGAATCGGCGTTGGTATAGGTAAGCTTTTAGTAAAACAAGGTGTTATTAATCAAATGAACAGAACACCACGGGTGCAGGCTGGCGGGGGTGGGCGTGGACAGCGCACCTCTCGGACAGCGTGGCCACCGACTCCTGGAAGTGCCGACACGCTGAGATGATTCCGTCATGGATGACTTGAGTCTCAAAGTCCAGGTCCTGAAGAAACTTGACGGCCAACACCTCCAGAGCGTCGCCCGGCCAGTGCTACAACGTACATCACGGGTCAAGGTCACAGGGTCAAGGTCACAGGGTCATGGTGACAGTGCCAAGGTCATAGGGGCCAGGTCACGGGGTCAAGTTCACAGGGACAAGGTCATAGAGGAAAGGCCACAGGGTCAAGGTCACAGGGACAAGGTAACATGTCAAGGTCACAGGGGCAAGGTCACAGGGGCAAGGTCACAGGGGCAAGGTCACAGGGGCAAGGTCACAGGGGCAAGGTCATAGGGTCAAGGTCATAGGGTCAATGCCACAGGGGCAAGGACACAGGGGCAAGGTCATAGGGGCAAGGACACAGGGGCAAGGTCATAGGGTCAAGGTCACAGGGGCAAGGTCATCGGGGCAAGGCTCATAGCTATTGCGCTATGGTAGTGGTCATCTTGCCCCCTGACGCGCTAGGAAATACCAGGTGGCAGGACCAATTATCAATGGGTTTTATCCAAAATATTTTGGGGTGCATTTTAGCCTTGTCTCAAAGGTATCTATAGATTAAAACAACTGATAACAGTGGTTGCCCCCGACTACAGTGACGCTACCTTACAATTTCCTTGCAGATGATGGCAGAACTAGCAATCACTCTGTGCCCTATATGAAGGTTTATGCTCAGAGCTGGTATCCTATTGAGTTTGAATCACGTAGTAACTCAAAAGGCAAAGCTGCATGAAACACGTACCGATTGACAAAGAGAAACCCATGAAAGTTTACGGTCAGAGCTCATATCCCATCGAGTTTGAATCGCATAGCAATTCACAAGGCGAATAAATTACCTATTCTCTTTAAAACAAATATCAAAAAAAGGAAAAATTAAAAAAGATAAATGAATCAAAACAAATGTACCTGGAACCAGTCGATGGTGCAGCAGTTGATTAGGGAGGGGAACATGCGCAGTCGGTTGCGGAAGGCGTCTCCGATGGGACTGAAGGCTAACACCATATGCAGGTTCCGGCGGATCCGCTCGATGAATTTATTATACATGTTGAGGGGCGTGAGCTCGGCGGCCGGGTTCTCTGCCTGCGCCTTAACCTGCATCTGAAAGCACAGGCAGTACCATACGGTCAATGTTGTCTGTAATCTGTATAACTAGGTGTATTAGAATATGATATAGTCAATATTGTCTGTGACCTATATCAGTAGGTATTATCGTAAAACCGGATGAGTTTTAATCTTGGCTCCCGTATGCCACGACTGGCGTTTGGCGTAGTGATATCACGAGGCGGAGCCGAGTGGTATCCGGAACCAAATGTCAGGAGTGGCATTAAAACGAATCAGGTTTTGATTTAATCCTACCCCCCTCTACAATATTTTTACCTACCACATATAAAACGTGTAATTTTCGGTAATATCCGCTTGGAGATCTTCCCGCACATAGAGACAGAGTGAACCAGACTTATGCCTGGAGACTGAAGGGCCACGAGAGTGAGATTCTCGTTCAGTGAAAAACTCAAAGCATTACTTCTTTTTGGTAGATCTACACATAGACATACTTCTTCTCTTATGATATATTTCGAACCATGCTGAAATCAAAGTTTAGTAATGTAGTTTTCTGATCTACTTTTCTCGTGAGACCAATGAGATCACATTTCGCTGGTAATATCAAAATCGTGAATGAAAATTATCAAAATTATGTATGCCCCTAGTAGCATACAAACGTCCGTATGCCAGTCAGCATGGAATACGGAATCTCAATGTTAAGCTTATGGGATTTTATATTAGGGGTAGGATAATGTCAAGAGACGTCACGAGTTTGAGTCTGAGTTTATTTATGCCACGCATTTTGTTGGCTCCATAATTTCACGAGTCGAAGACGAGTGACATTACGGAGCCAACACAATGCGTGGCATAAATAAGCTCAAACTCAAACGAGTGGCGTCTAGATTTGATCCTACCCCGTTTCCATATTTTTTCAGTATCAGAAAGTAGTGGCATAAACAACACTTTATGTCACTACCCGTGACATAAACAAATCCCATGTTAAGCCTATGGCGTTTTTTATTAGGGGTAGGATAAATCAGAATATGATATAATCAATATTTTCCGTAATAAATATATCTAGGTATATCTGAATACAATATAGTCAATTTTGTCTATAATCTATAGAACTAGGTATATTAGAATATAATATAGTCAATATTTTCCGTGATATATATATATATAACTAGGTATCAGAATACGATATAGTTGATATTGCCTTTAATCTATGTAACTAGGTATATTAGTATACATCAATTTTGTCCATAAAACATATAACTAGGTATCTTAGAATGCAATATAGTCAATATTGTCAGTAATCTATATAATTAGGTTTATCAGAAAATGATATATTCCTTAGTCTATATTCTATATATCTAGGTATATCAGAACGTGATATATATTTAATATTGTCCATAATCCATATAACTAGGTTGATCAGAATATGATATAGTCAATATTGTCCATAATCTATATAGCTGGGTTTATTAGACTATGATACTGTCGATATTTTCCGTAATCTATATAGCTAGGTTATCAAGACATGAATATTCAATATTGTCTTAATCTGTTGTTCTCAGGCCTCAGAAATATACAATTCGACAAAATTACACACATGTCAATCATTCATTGATCCTTAAGTAGTATCCTCTACGATGAATCTCTCTTATTGAACCTAGGGCTCACTAGGTAAGAGTGAATGCTATAAATTTTATGAGCCCTCAACCATGGTTGGTGGTGGGATGGCTCCTATGCAGGCGGGACACTTGTACTGGACAGACCTTCCCATGACAGCGATCGATGTTCAGACATGTCACCAGTGCATGTATAATCATGCTTTATTGTAACACTGTGTAAAACTCTTGTCTATATATCTCTATAGTAATATTGGTTTCTATGAGAAGAAATTAATCATAAGTGAACAAATTGACTGAATTGGAACCTCCTCCCTGATGTTTACAGTCTGACTGCCATGCTTCAAATGGCATATAATACCCCTATTATCGCTCAGCTCTAGTTCCCAGCATGTCCACAAGAGGGCAGGGCAGGGCAGGGCAATGACACTCTGAGTTGTTCAGTGTCATGAGCGGCCTCCTGACATTTGCTTCCAGACTGGAATGGGTGCTCAACTGGAACGGATTTGGTCATCCCCTGTTGGCCGTTGGTACAACAGCCAATGAGAGCGCAGAGCTCACAGATGACAAGCCTGTCATGTCAACCCCCTGCTAAGTGTACAAAAGAAGAACCCATCTTGTCAATAAATGAGTTCTTGACTTACAGTAGTACATAGTACATCTGTGTTTGAGTTCATATTCCCTTTCTTCTTAATATCTACCCTTGCGCAAGTAAGGCCTGGCGTCCACCTACTACGATAGAAATTTAGACCTACCGATATGGCACCAATACAAAAAGCAAATATCAGAGACATATCAGGAAGGTGCAAAATCGTAGACATATGTCTAGACATGTCAATCCACCACGCATTGTATGGGTTTTTTATCAATGTCTTATCGCAGAAACGTGGTCAACTGCCCCATATTAGGTGACCTTCCGACACGATTTTGATTTTTTATCGGGAGGTGCATCGTAGACCATATCGGAGCCATATCGTAGTAGGTGGAAGCCGGGCCTAGGGCTCTAGACTTTACAACTGAACTGCACAGAGTGAGGACAGACGGGGTTGTTTTACCTTCTCGATAATCTCGAGGCGCTCCTCGTGCTCGTAGATGTTGGGGATGTCGGCTGTGTTGAGCAGCATGTTGACGTCCTCCAGGAACGACTCCTCCTGTGGGTTTGTAAATATATATAATATATATATAGGACATTCAGAGACGTACATGTAAGTACGATAAAGAATGACATTCATAAAACATACATGAAAGTACGATAAAGTAGGATATTCAGAGACGTACATGAAAGTACGATAAAGAATGACATTCAGAGACGTACATGAAAGTACGATAAAGAATGAAAAAAACCATACATGAAAGTACGATAAAGTAGGACATTCAGAGACGTACATGAAAGTACGATGAAATAGGACATTCAGAAACGTACATGAAAATACGATAAAGTAGGACATTCAGAAACGTATATATACATATATGTAAATACGATAAAGTAGGACATTCAGAAACGTACATGAAAGTACGATAAAGTATGATATACAGAGATGTACATGAAAGTACGATAAAGTAGGACATTCGGAGACGTACATGTAAGTACGATAAAGTATGGTATACAGAGACGTACATGAAAGTACGATAAAGAATGACATTCAGAAACGTACATGAAAGTACGATAAAGTAGGACATTCAGAAACGTACATGAAAGTACGATAAAGTATGATATACAGAGATGTACATGAAAGTACGATAAAGTAGGACATTCGGAGACGTACATGTAAGTATGATAAAGTATGATATACAGAGACGTACATGAAAGTACGATAAAGAATGACATTCAGAAACGTAAATGAAAGTACGATAAAGTAGGACATTCAGAAACGTACATGAAAGTACGATAAAGTATGATATACAGAGATGTACATGAAAGTACGATAAAGTAGGACATTCGGAGACGTACATGTAAGTACGATAAAGTATGATATACAGAGATGTACATGAAAGTACGATAAAGTAGGACATTCGGAGACGTACATGTAAGTATGATAAAGTATGATATACAGAGACGTACATGAAAGTACGATAAAGAATGACATTCAGAAACGTAAATGAAAGTACGATAAAGTAGGACATTCAGAAACGTACATGAAAGTACGATAAAGTATGATATACAGAGATGTACATGAAAGTACGATAAAGTAGGACATTCGGAGACGTACATGTAAGTACGATAAAGTATGATATACAGAGACGTACATGAAAGTAAGATAAAGAATGACATTCAGAAATGTACATGAAAATACGATAAAGAATGACATTCAGAGACGTACATGAAAGTACCATAAAGTAGGACATCGAGAAACGTACATGTAAGTGTGATAAAGTATGACATTCAGAAACGTATATGTAAGAACGATAAAGAATGACATACAAACACGTATATGTAAGTACGATAAAGAATGACATTCAGAAACGTATATATGTAAGTACGATAAAGTAGGGAATCAAGAAACGTTCATGTAACGTAGGACATCAACAAACGTACAGCAAAGTGTCCCCTTAATGTAATTTCCTGAATTACATTATAATTCAGATAATGTGTGACCTTGTACTGACCTTGATCTGGTGGTCAGGGATATGACCTTGTACTGATCTTGATCTGGTGGTCAGGGATATATCCTTGGACTGACCTTGACATAGCGGTCATGGAAATGTGACCCTGTACTGACCTTGATATAGCAGTCAAGGGACGTGACCTTGTACTGACCTTGATCTGGTGGTCAGGGATGTGACCTTGTACTGGCCTTGATCTGGTGGTCAGGGATGTGACCTTGTACTGACCTTGATCTGGTGGTCAGGGATGTGACCTTGTACTGACCTTGATCTGGTGGTCAGGGATGTGATCTTGTACTGACCTTGATCTGGTGGTCAGGGATGTGACCTTGTACTGACCTTGATCTGGTGGTCAGGGATGTGACCTTGTACTGACCTTGATCTGGTGGTCAGGGATGTGACCTTGTACTGACCTTGATCTGGTGGTCAGGGATGTGACCTTGTACTGACCTTGATCTGGTGGTCAGGGGTGTGACCTTGTACTGACCTTGATCTGGTGGTCAGGGATGTGACCTTGTACTGACCTTGATCTGGTGGTCAGGGATGTGACCTTGTTCTGACCTTGATCTGGTGGTCAGGGATGTGACCTTGTACTGACCTTGATCTGGTGGTCAGGGATGTGACCTTGTACTGACCTTGATCTGGTGGTCACGGGGTATGACCTTGTACTGACCTTGATCTGGTGGTCAGGGATGTGACCTTGTACTGACCTTGATCTGGTGGTCAGGGATGTGACCTTGTACTGACCTTGATCTGGTGGTCAGGGATGTGACCTTGTACTGACCTTGATCTGGTGGTCAGGGATGTGACCTTGTACTGACCTTGATCTGGTGGTCGCCGAACAGAAAGACGGTGGACACGCCGTCGTCGCCCGCCCGCCGCATCATGCGCCGTAAGTCTTCCCGCCAGTCCGCCATGTTGTAGTTCTTAGTCATCTCGATCTGGAAGAGCTCGAAGTCGGCCATGAAGGCTGCCAGCCTGGCCGCGCTCTGCCGCCCGCTGCCCCCGATACCTGCACAGTCAGAGGTCAAAGGTCAGCGCCAAGGTCAAATATTAGGGTCAAGGTCAAAGGACGGCGTCAAGATCATAGGCAGTGTCATTATCAAAGGTCAAGGTCAAAGAGTAGCGCCAAGGTCAAAGGTAAGGGTCAAGGTCAAATGTCAAAGTCACGGTCAAAGGGCAGCGCCATGGTCAAAGATCAGGGTCAAGGTCATAGGGCAGTGTCAAGGTCAAACATCACGGTCAAGGTCAAAGGTCAGCGCCATGGTCAAATATCAGGGTCAAGGTCAAAGGGCAGCACCATGGTCAAAGATCAGGCTCAAGGTCATAGGGCAGTGTCAAGGTCAAAGATCAGCACCAAGGTGAAGAGTCAGAGTCAAGGTCAAAGGTAAGGGTCAAGGTCAAAGATCAGGTTCAAGGTCATAGGAAAGCACCAAGGTCAAAGATCAGGGTCAAGGTCAAAGGGCAGCGCCATGGTCAAAGATCAGGGTCTGAGTTCAGCGACAAGGTCACCAAGGTGAGGATGCACTAAAGCAGTCAAAGAGGGTGAGTGCGACAGAGGATAAAATGGATGTTTTACATCTCAAGACTTATTTCATATTTATTCAGAATTTCTTCTTAAATCAGATTAAAAGCAAACTTTATCGTGAACACCACTAGAGTTGGGCCTGGTCTGATCGGGTATGTCTCTGTGTGGATGTCCGGAAGATAGAGTGTGAATTCTCTCATTTTGAGAGTATTACCAGGGACCTGTTTCACTTGTTTCGTGAAATGTCTGTGACACCATACAGACATCGGGGTTGTCTAGTTTAGTGACAACACAAGTAGCTGCCCTTAGGAGAAGACAAACCCCAGACATAAGAATTAGACAAATCTACACATCATGGACCTGTTTCACTAGTTCCGTGACATGTCTGTGACACCATACAGACATCGGGGTTGTCTAGTTTAGTGACAACACAAGTAGCTGCCCTTGGGAAAAAACAGACTCGAAACATAAGAATTAGACAAATCTATACATCATGGACCTGTTTCACTAGTTTCGTTACAAAAGTGTTAGAAAGAAAAGCGGCACCAACAGTCCAAGCAAGAACGGACAAAACTAAGTCTAATGTCTAGTTCTTATGAAACGGACACACCATCTAGACGCCATCTAGACATGTCACGAAACTAGTGAAACAGGTCCAAGAAAGTATTTGATGAGAATATGTGGGACCCTGACTGAGTTACTCACCTACGAGCAGGGCGTGGCCGTTGGGCTGTTTCAGGACATGTACGTAATGACTGGTGCGTATTTACAGTATATACGGCGTGGATATATAGTAAACGGTGCGTATTTATAGTATATACGGCGTGGGTATACAGTACTGAGGTACTCACCGACGAGCAGGGCGTGGCCGTTGGGCTGTTTGAGGACACGACTGATTCGCGACACGTGCTCGATGGCGAAGCGGAAGAGGACGAGGTCCATGGGCGCCTTACTCATCATGTTGTACTCCTCCAGGTACTTCTCCATCGTCTGAAACAGAGAGGGAGAGCAGGAGGGTTAGTGCCGATAGGTCTGCCAAGAGAGTGCCATACACTCTAATAACGGCCATACTCTTAGCATAACCATGTCTATCTAATAACATAGAGTTACCTTCCAAATTATCTGTATGTGAAACATAACGGCTCTATCCCTTGGCCTAACTGATCATGCTGGCTCTACGTAATAGGCCACTGGAGGCGACCCTTTGTTACGATCAACACGGTCGCCCCCATGCGTTAAACACGGAGCCAGCAATATAACTTGATCTTGATGTACTCTCATCAATCTGACTATTGCAGCACATTGCAGTAACACCAGCAATAAAACAGGACAAAGCCTTGGAGTCATTCATTCAGCTTACTATTCACACTGGCCATAGTCTTGACATTACTATGTCTATCTATAGCTAGTAAAGACCATATTGTTAACATTACTATGTCAATCTACTAGCAGCCAAATGGTTAACATAATGTTGCTATCATGTGTGCCGATAGTAAACTTCATCCCATTACAAGCATCATTGATGGTGTTACTGCATTGACTGCTAGCTGGTGTACTGTACTGAACTGACTAGTGAAACATATGGTTAGCATTACTATGTCTATCTAGCAACTGCCATACAGTTAGCATTACTATGGCTGTCTGATATCGGCCAAATGGTTATAACGTAACTATGTCTATCCAGTAATGGCCAAATGGTTAATATTACTATCTCTATCTAGTAATGGCCATACTGTTATCCTTTTAACTGCAGCAAGATGCCCGCAGGCATTCCCCTGGCTACAGCAGCATGATGCCTCCAGGCATTCCCCTGGCTACGGAAACATGATGCCTCCAGGCATCATTGATACTTATATACAAAATTCAATAAATAAAAAAATGATTGTTTGAATTGAAAGAAATTTTAACATAGTAAGGACGCCATCAAAATTTGTTCACCCCCCACCTATCGTGTGTGCGGATATTAAACTATATGAGTGACTCCAAGACTTTGTCTGGTGTTTCTGCAATGACTGCTAACTGCCGACTGTACTGAACTGACTAGTGATACATCAAGATCAAGGTTATATGCTGGCTCTGTGTTTACTGTGAGTGGGGTCGACCGTGTTGATAATAACCAAGGTTGCATCCAGCAGCCTGTTACATAGAGCCAGCATGATCAGTTAGGCCAAGGGAAAGTGCCTGTATGTTTCACATACAGAGAAATTGGAATGTAACAATATGTACTTCATGGTTGGCGCCTGAGCGTGGCACTACACTAAAATAAAGCTAGCTGGTTGGAGACTGACCTCTCTGAGGAGATCGAGGTCCTTGATCTCGTCGTAGAACTTCTCCTCCTCCTTGTTGGCCATGTAGTCCCCGAAGAGCAGACTGCGGATGTCGTCGTCCGCCACCTGTTTACCGGGCTGCGCCAGGTGCTCGAAGACCTTGTTGAACTTCTCCTTGAACTGCACCTCCACTGTCATCTGCAAATAACAGCGTACGAAGGGTTTTATGTGGGATAAATATTACAGAGCAAACCTATGAAAGTTTACAGTGCTCGTATCTCATTGACTTTGAATCGCATAGTGTTTCACAAGGCAAAACTGCATGAATTACCTAGCGATTCATATGAGATATGTCAAGATATGACCCTAAACTTGAATAGGTTTCTGAATTTATCTCACCCTTCACATTGACTAATGTGCTAACCTTTGTGACATAATCCCCCATTAAGTATTTTATTTAAATACTCCATGGGCTTTGGATATGAGTTCCCAATTCTGTGGGGAAAAAAAGTACCTTGGGTGAGATGAATCAGAGTGCACCATGATTACCATGGTTAGATAGAGATATCAAACTATCATGAAAGTAACTATATACACAATATTACCATGTTACTACAAGAAGAATACAGCCACACAGATTGAAATCATGGTAATGTTGTATTTATTACTCACTAATTATTAGGAACAAATCTCGTAGATAATTAGAAATCTAACGCAAGTGCAGTGTATTATTTATATAGAACAGTTCCTATAATGCCCGTCAGATGGCTGAAAAAGCCATATTCTCCTAGGAAGGTACTTAGTAGCGATCTGGAGCCTCCATAAGCTTAGTATGGAGACTCCATAGTAGGTGGGTAATAAGAAGGTAGCACCATGGTAGGGTGTAGACCTAGTCTCATCTGTTTCTTACCTTGACCATCTTGAAGAAGGTGGCACGGTCTGCAGCATCGACGAGACGGTCATAGAAGACGCGGTACACCTCGTGAACCCAGAGACGGATGATCATGTGACCACCATCAGCGCCCTCTGGTGTGATGGACGGTTTCAGCAGCAACACGCCCTGTATGGAGGGTCGAAGGATGTACGGGGTTAAATATGTTATTATTATATACCTCTGGTCTAATTGACGGCTTTAGTAGTAACATGCCCTGTATGGGGGGTCGGGGGATGTACGGGGTTAAATATGTTATTATTATATACCTCTGGTCTAATTGACGGCTTTAGTAGTAACACGCCCTGTATGGGGGTCGGAGGATGTATGGGGTTAAATATGTTATTATTATATACCTCTGGTTTAATTGACGGCTTCAGCAGCAACACACCCTGTATGGGGGGTCGGGGGATGTACGGGGTTAAATATGTTATTATTATATACCTCTGGTTTAATTGACGGCTTTAGTAGTAACACGCCCTGTATGGGGGTCGGGGGATGTACGGGGTTAGATATGTTATTATTATATACCTCTGGTTTTATAGACGGCTTTAGTAGTAACACGCCCTGTATGGGAGGTCGGGGGATGTACGGGTTAAATATGTTATTATTATATACATCTGGTTTAATTGACGGCTTTAGTAGTAACACACCCTGTATGGGAGTCGGAGGATGTACGGGGTTAAATATGTTATTATTATATACCTCTGGTTTAATTGACGGCTTTAGTAGTAACACGCCCTGTATGGACGGTCGGAGGATGTACGGGGTTAAATATGTTATTATTATATACCTCTGGTCTAATTGACGGCTTTAGTAGTAACACGCCCTGTATGGGGGTCGGGGGATGTACGGGGTTAAATATGTTATTATTATATACCTCTGGTTTAATTGACGGCTTTAGTAGTAACATGCCCTGTATGGGGGGTCGGGGGATGTACGGGTTAAATATGTTATTATTATATACCTCTGGTTTAATTGACGGCTTTAGTAGTAACACGCCCTGTATGGGGGTCGGAGGATGTACGGGGTTAAATATGTTATTATTATATACCTCTGGTTTCATTGACGGCTTTAGTAGTAACACGCCCTGTATGGGGGGTAGGAGGATGTATGGGGTTAAAGATGTCATTATATACCTCTGGTCTAATTGACGGCTTTAGTAGTAACGTGCCCTGTATGGGGGGTCGGGGGATGTACGGGTTAAATATGTTATTATTATATACCTCTGGTTTAATTGACGGCTTTAGTAGTAACACGCCCTGTATGGGGGGTCGGAGGATGTACGGGGTTAAATATGCTATTATTATATACCTCTGGTTTAATTGATGGCTTTAGTAGTAACATACCCTGTATGGGGGGTCGGAGGATGTACGGGGTTAAATATGTTATTATTATATACCTCTGGTTTTATAGACGGCTTTAGTAGTAACATGTCCTGTATGGGGGGTCGGAGGATGTACGGGGTTAAATATGTTATTATTATATACCTCTGGTTTAATTGACGGCTTTAGTAGTAACACGCCCTGTATGGAGGGTCGGAGGATGTACGGGGTTAAATATGTTATTATTATATACCTCTGGTTTTATAGACGGCTTTAGTAGTAACATGCCCTGTATGGGGGGTCGGAGGATGTACGGGGTTAAATATGTTATTATTATATACCTCTGGTTTTATAGACGGCTTTAGTAGTAACATGCCCTGTATGGGGGGTCGGAGGATGTACGGGGTTAAATATGTTATTATTATATATCTCTGGTTTTATAGACGGCTTTAGTAGTAACATGCCCTGTATGGGGGGTCGGAGGATGTACGGGGTTAAATATGTTATTATTATATACCTCTGGTGTGGTGGACAGCGCAGCAGTGACACTCCCCGTATGGAGGTAAAATAATTTATCATCCAACGTATACAAAGTACCCATTGAGAATTATTGGCACTCAATAAACCACTGCCCATTGTTTAAAAACTATCAGATACCGTTTATAAGTATCCCCCACTCATTTCATTTTACCAGATCTTTGCCCAATGATCATTTCATCATTATCATAATTCGGATTTCTCTGAAGCACAGACCTGAACAACTCTAGCGAAGTCTCTCAGGTTGAACACGTAGTGTGACTTGGTCGGGGTGGGCAGGAAATTACTGATGGCTTGTTGGTAGACATCCGTCGTCGCTGATATAATGATCTGAAAAAAAAACCACAACCAATTTTCAAAATTAAAACAAAAAAGACAACAAGAAACAACGAATCAAAAAGAAATTCGCAGTAGTATTCTTATCTTTAATTTACCACTGGATGTACGGGAGAATACACAGAATGAAGGATAACCACTTCATTCTGTGTATTCTCCCGTACAGGACCATATGGGCCTCTCACACGAGTTGGCATAACAAAATCTATATCTTCTATTGATTATTTAATTTTCTTTTAATTTTCTTATAAAATGCTCAGTTGCATTTTTTGTGGTAACAATGTTCATCAAGGCAATGATACAGAAGCAATAACATTGTAACTTAATATCAAATATATAAAATTGTAATAGTTACTATGAGAAAATGTGGTTACTGAGCCCGTACGGGTGACCGTTCGAGGTCATTTGATGAAAAAAGTATGGCCTAACGCCGTAGGCGGGAGGGCTGTATTCTTTCATCAAATGACCGAGTTTATTAATATATACCTCCAACTCATTTAAAATGCCATTTTATTAATTGACAAAGCCTATGCAATTCACTACGGCCCGCTGTCACAGCGGGCGCGAACATTATTTATACCACACCCCTAGCAGCGGGTAGTAATTCATAGACATTCGCTAACAGGTATATAGTAATATGTTTAACGAAAGAATATAAAATTCACATTTCATAAAACTTTGTTAAATAATTGACTATGAATGTTCTATATACAGTCACAAGATGTTATCTCGCTTAAGTCTTGATTACATTTGGTTGAATTTAATCACCACCTGGGCCTTAATCGGGGGGCTGCTTTAGCCCTGATCAGAATAGGGACTGAACATGATCTCACCCCCGGTATTTTTCTCCATAGGCTTAACATTAGAATATCGTACTCCGTGGCCGTGAAGGTACCCAATACTCAATGGCTAATTGGGTGAGATAGTTCATCAATAAATGATGTTATACAGGGTGAGATAAAATAAGAAACCCACTGATGAAAACAACTTGGTCCGTACTCCACCTCGTTTGACTACTACGTAATTCACTCAGCTTCGCTTCATGAATTACTCTGCAGTCAAACTCGGTGGAGTACGGACCGAGCTATTCTCATCTCGTGAGCTTTCTTCTAATGGCCTGAGCAGGATTGTGTAGGCAATCGGAATCAAGCCTTTAAAGGGGTCCTTTTTTTTTTATAAAATCTAAAATTGCGTCATTTTGTAATATGACGTCACTATGTCCTATGACGTCACTGTGACGTCACCTACCCGTGAATATCTCCTGTGGGCGGCCTCGAAGCCGGTGGTGAAGTGCCAGTCGACGATCGGCGCGAAGATGTTCTTCATGGTTTCCTCGTCGAAGCTGTCGATGCCGATGATGTTAAAATGGCGCAGGAAGCGGTGGGTCACGTGGTTCCGGCCCCCGCCAGGTGGCGCCATGGCCGTCATCATGATGAGGTCCTCGAGGTACAGCATGGAGGTGTCCTTTCTGTGGTGACAGGTGTGAGAAATATGTATATTATTATACACCTCATCATGATGAACCTCCGCGTACAACATAGAGGTGTCGTTCCTGTGGTGACGGGTGTGAGAAATACATTATTATTATACACCTCATCATGATGAACCTCCGCGTACAACATAGAGGTGTCGTTCCTACAGTGACAGGTGCGAGAAACGCGTTATTATTATACAACTCATCATAACGAACCTCCGCGTACAACATAGAGGTGTCGTTCCTACAGTGACGGGTGTGAGAAACGCGTTATTATTATACAACTCATCATAACGAACCTCCGTGTACAACATAGAGGTGTCGTTCCTACAGTGACGGGTGCGGGAAATATGTTATTATTATAACATCATCATGATTAACCTCCGCATACAACATAGAGGTTTCCTTCCTGCAGTGACAGGTGTGAGAAATATGTTATCATTATTATCATAATCTCATCATGATGAACCTCCGCGTACCACATAGAAGTGTCGTTCCTGAGGTGACAGGTGTGAGAAATATGTTATTATTATACACCTCATCATGATGAATCTCCGCATACAACATAGAGGTTTCCTTCCTGCAGTGACAGGTGTGAGAAATACATTATTATCATACAACTCATCATAACAAACCTCCACATACAACATAGAGGTGTCGTTCCTACAGTGACAGGTGCAAGAAACGCGTTATTATCATACAACATAGAGGTGTCCATTCTGTGGTGACGGGTGTGAGAAATACATTATTATTATACACCTCATCATGATGAACCTCCGCGTACAACATAGAGGTGTCTTTCCTGAGGTGACGGGTGTGAGAAACATCTTACTATCATATACATCTTGATAAACCTCTGCATATTATTCGATGAAACTAGTGTTGAGATATATACAGAAAGCAACTTATTTGAATGCTACGTGATATTCACTCGTCTGTCGCCCATATGACTCCGCATTAAACTCGTGGACAACTTTAACCTAAACTTGTTGGTTTCTTCTTTAATACGGAAGTTAAGACATCTGAACTTCTACATCAAGAGATTGCTTGACTACGCACATTACAGAACCAAATGGTGATGTTATAAACAATATTAAAACGGAGTACTATAGAGGAAACCCATGAAAGTTTAGGGTCTGAGCCCGTATCCCATCGAGTTTGAATCACGTAATAATTCACAAGGCGAAGCCGAGTGAATTACTACGTGATTCAAATGAGATGGGATCGAGCTCTGACCCTAAACTTGAATGGGTTTCTGAATTTATCTCACCCTTAATATTGACTAATGGGCTAACATTTGTGACATTATCCCCCATTGGATATTTTTTATAAATATCTAATAGGCATTAGATACGGGTTCCCAATGTTAAGTCTATGGAGAAAAAATATCTGGGGTGAGATAAAGTATCTTACCTGTCGAACCAGTGGCCCTGGTCGATCCACTGACGCAGGATCTCTATGGGGGGCTGCGCTCCGTACCGCTCCTTCATCGGCATGTTGAGGTCGTCCACAAACACACACATCGTCTTCCCCACCGCCGGGCCGTAAATGTTCCGCTTCCGCCTGGTAATGATAACAGTTCACATTCAGTAAAAACGTTTACATATACTACTTATATATGCGAAGTATATACTGAAATATTCAGTAAAAAATAAAAAAGTATATAGTACAGTAAAACCCCGCTTACGGGACACCTCGCTTAAGGGGGGTTACATTCGGTCTATGAATAGTTTTCTGTAACCCACTTGCACCCAGTCAACTTGGCAATTCTGCAACTGTCTCAGTCTAGGATCCAAACATATCAAGTACCAATGGGTCAATGAGCTATTTCGATTGTGAGTGAGTGGTCATGGTCAGTTGGGCACGCCTCTAAGACCCTGAAACACCGGTACCCAGTTGCTTCTTTCACAATATCACTCTGAGTAGCATGCAGATAGTGAGGGGATAGTTTTTTGGTTACACACTGGAAGTCTATATGTGACCATTCAAGCCTTTAGGCAATGTATCTAGGCCGTGTATATACTACTTACATTCTGTATGTATACCAGTTTACATATTCTATACTTGCAATCGGAAAAAATACCAATTTACATATCTTATACTCACATTTGGTAAAAATACCAGTTTACATATATTACCTACATTTGGTTAAAATACCACTTTACATGTACTACTTGCAATGTTACATTTGAGAAACAAATGAGTTTGGGCAAGTAAAATGTGCCAAATTGAATCTGTCGATAAATTTTAAAATATACCTTTTACAGACATCAATCAATCAATTACAGATAATGAATGCATCAATACAGAGTCTGAAATAAAATAATTGGCGTGGATGGGTGGGTAAAATGACGACTGACCTATCGAGTTTGGAGAAGATGATATCTTGCGTCTGATTGGAGGAGGTCCGGGCGGAGAAGTTGATGTTACAGATGGCGAACTTGTCGCGCGGTAACTCCAGCAGGTAGTTGTTGGTGATGGCCGACTTGCCGGTACCCGTCGGGCCGACGAAGAGAACGGGCAGCCTGTTGGGTACAAACCGCTGCAGGAAGTACCTCTGACGGACCGTCTCCACGGTCTCAATGATCAGCTCGTTCACCTGGAGGAGGAGGGAGGGCGACAGTCAACGCACCGACCGAGCTGAGAAAATCACAGCTGGACCGAGCCGGGAAACTCACAGCTCGACCGAGCTGAGAAACTCACAGCTCGACCAAGCTGAGAAACTCAGAGCCAGACCAAGGCGAGACACTCACAGCTCGACTGAGCCGAGAAAGTCATAACTGGACCGAGCCGGGAAACTCACAGCTAGACAGAGTCGAGAAGATCAAAGCTCGACCCAGCCAAGCAGGTCACAGCTCGACCAAGCCGAGCAGGTTATAGCTCAACCGAGCCAAGCAGAATACAGCTTGTCCAAGCCGAGCAGAATAGCTCAGTCGAACTGTGACCGGCTAGGCTCGGTCAAGCTCGGTCGAAGCTCGGTCAAGCTCGGTCGAAACTCACAGCTCAACCAAGCTGAGAAACTCACAGCTTGACCAAGCTGAGAAACTCAAAGCTTGACCAAGCTGAGAAACTCAAAGCTTGACCAAGCCGTGACACTCACAGCTCGACCAAGCTGAGAAACTCACAAACGGGCCAAGCCGAGACACTCACAGCTCGACCAAGCCGAGAAACTCACAGCTCTACCAAGCTGAGCAGATCACAGCTTGACTGAACTGAGCATCTCATAGCACGACCAAGCCAACAAGGTCACAACTCGACCAAGCTTGACCAAGCTGAGTAGGTCATAGCTAGATCAAGCCGAGAAGATCAAAGCTCGACCAAGATGAAAAGCTGACAGCTCGACCAAGCCCAGCAGGGCACAGCTCGACCAAGCCAAGCAGGTCATAGCTCGATCACACCGAGCAGGTCACAGCTTGACCGAGAAGAGTAGCTCACAGCTTGACCGAGTTGAGAAACCCACAGCTTGACCAAGATGAGAAGTTCATAGCTCGACCTCAAGTTTAAGGCTCAACCAAGCTCATCAGGTCATAGCTCGACCAAGAAGAGTAGCTTACAGCTCGACCAAGCAGAGCAGCACATAGCTCGACCGAGCCAAGCAGGTCACAGCTCATAGCCTGACCAAGCCGAGAAGCTACATACCTACATTTCTTTTCTTTCTTTTAAATTCAGTCAACAACATATTTATATGACATAGATGTGTGTGGTTAGTTACCAGCTCCCTACATACTACAAACACAGGATGAAACATTAGATTTAATGGCCAGTTCACACTGTGCGTTTTGAGGTACACCCAGTCTCAGACTGGAGGTACCTGTGAGCGCGTAGCATGACAAAACGCACAGTGTGAACTGCACGCTTCCAGCTAGCCAGAGACTGGAGGTACCTCGCGAACATTTGGTATACGCCCAGTCTGAAACTGGGCGTATCGAGGGAGATTTAGGCGCACGGATTCCATTCGAAGCGGTGTGATTCACACACATATTTGAGCGTACTAGTCTCAAGCGCTATTCCTCTAGTCTCAGACTGGCGGTACCGTTCGCAAGTCCCCCCCCCCCCCTCCAGTTACACAGTGTGATTTGGCCTTTACATTATCTTTACAAGGTGAATGTACTCATGCGATAGATCGCATTAGCACCCAAAACTATCAGAAGGAAATTTGGTGCTTCCACGGCCAGCTATGCTTACAAGATTTTTTCCCGATCCGTCATGATCTCCATTTCAGTAGGTTTTGCCATGAATTAAATAAAATATCAAATAAATGTTCATAATCTAAGACTTGAGCAACTCTAAGACGTCTGATACGGATGAGTGACTCTCCGGCTAACACTCGGCAAGTATCAGTCTCGTGGAACACCCTTTTTTACCAGATTTTATTTTTACTTAATGGCCGATTTTATGTTCACGAGCTGTGAGCATATTTACGTCGTAAAGGAGCGAAAATGTGGCCCAAATGTGATTAAACACTTTAAAAACAGCAAGTAAGCAAACATGAAATCTGGTTCAATATATTACTATATACCTGTGTCTATGAAATACTGCCCGCTGCTACGGGTGTAGTATAAATAATGTTTGCGCCTGCTGTGACAGCGGGCCGTAGCAAATGGCAATGGCTTTTTTGGAACAGAAAAGTTAATAAAACGGGTTTTTAAACAAGTATGAGGTATATAGTAATAAGAATACGTAGTGACTGAGTCCGCGCAGTGTCCGTTCTCGGTCATTTGATGAAAATTACGGCCCTCCCGCCTGCGGCACCCGACCATGTTTTTTCATCAAATGACCTTGAATAGACACCCGTACGGGCTCAGTAACCACGTTTTATCATAATATTTCATCCTGTGTGAATAATTCCATGACTGCCACTAGTTAGAAATGCTAGGCTAAAAAATGCTAACTATTCAAACCGAAAATGAAGTAGTACAAGGTATTTATATATGAGTTGTAAAATTTCAAAATGTTAAAAAGATGTATGTTGTGGTTCAATGTTTATGTTAAGGTAATTCATGAATGAATTTCCTTTGTTCAGAAATACCAATAGATATATATTTATCCCTAGAACAGCTTCTTAAGATCTAAATATATCAGATAGTTTATTGTTTACAACTTAAAGCGCTTATATATTTGTGATCTATATGGTTTAAAGGATGGAATGTGATTGGATATTTACCCACATTTGGCTAATATATATATAATATTTAGGTACTTATGGTATACCTATGGTAGTAGGTTTTCATGCACACACAAAGTAAATTTTAGAACTGAATTTCTGAATGGTATTTTTAGTTTAAAGAAAACCTAACTGCAGAATACATGTTCCAAGTCATGCACAGATTTATTATCGAAAGAAAAATAACTAAAAAGAATGAAATGATTTGCTGCTTGCAATGTTAGGAAAACACTTCTTTTAATATATGATTTATTTGTTGGTTCAAAATATGTAAATGAAATCAGTCTTTACTGATAGATAGATAACATGCAGTTAAAGGAATGATTGAGTGTAGAACTCAATGGTATAAAGATGCACGGGTTATTATAGAGTTACTCTTTAAGAGGACCTTCATGCAGTAATACAAAGGTAGACAGTCATGGCTGACTGCATTATTAGTGTCATGTCGAACATACTCAAGCAGAGCAGAGCAGATACAAACAGCAGGAATAACAGTACTTAGTAACGGTACACTGGGTCCCTGTACTTTCCCCGGGGGGACATTGCTCCACGCTTTGCAGATCGCAGAATAACGACCTGAGGTCGAAACCGTTGCTCCAGATTCTTTGCAGATCACATCATAACTATGCCGCCATCTATATTCAATTAAAAATCTAATGAACCTTTCACCTATGTCACTGAAAATGTGGTGTTGTGAAAATGCAGTGATACAACATGAAAATAACGGTATCTGAAATTACTGGAGCAACGCTTTGCCACATTTTAAGGAGCAATGAACCCCAGACACAGCGAACAGCAAAGAGCTGGCCCACTTTATTAAAGTCTGTCTGAATCATCCTTTTTTAAACTCTGTAACGAATGCGTAAATAATTACCAGGCCACTGGAGGTGGATGGAATAGGCCCAGCAGAGAGCCTATTCGAAAATCCAGTCTAAAAATTACAAAATTAATGTGATTCTGGTAAGCGGTTGAAACTGCTCAGACTTTAACCAATTGGGCCAGAACCCTGCTCTGGAGGGATCCAGCGTAGGAAAAAAAGGAAAAAGAGGAATGTTCGGGGAAGGAAAGCTTACAAAATGCCACACCAGGTGGCGCCTCTTACCATCTGCCGCAACTCATGCTCCCGCTAGAGGGCAGCACGTAATGAAAAGGTAGCATTGAGAGGTCAGTGACCAGGACAAGGTTAATTCACAAAAATAAAACCACAATTACAAACAAAACACAGCAAAAACTACCTCAAAATGGTGCAAATCATCAACTAGAAGGAGATGATTCATAAAGGCTGATTCCCACTAGGAGATTCTTGCCCCAGAGACTGGTGCCTGGCATAGTTGCCGGGAAACGCCAGACGCACAGTGGGGGGGAGGGTATAGTCAGTGACTAGTGGCGTAAAAATCTCAAACATGTTTGAAATTAAACCGTAAGAGGCCAGTGCCTTTTTGGGATGGATTTCAGTTGGCGACTCATCCAAGCGCCACAGGGAGCAGGCCAAGAGGAGCCGATGATTTAAAATTTTTGCGTTTCTACTTAACAGGGATGCAAGTCAGGTCTGAGGGAAAAGTCGGAAATATAAAACCCTTTTGATAATGTTTCTAGTTCAGTTAGCTGGGGAATCCCCTTCTTGCTCAGTATAAAAAAAGTAGACTAGCCTCAGTCTCTGAGTCATGGCCCCTTACTGTATGGCTTTATATATGGCCCCAAATAAATAAAATAAAATAAAAAAATGTTCACTACAAAGTAGCGGGAAAATTATTTTAAGAAAATTAAAAAAACCGTAAGACTTGAACAACTCTATGCCGGCCCAAAAGGCCGGAGTTGGATGGCACAAGGTCGGCAGTGTACACGGCAGCGAGAGCGTTTTACAACCGCCAAATGAGGCCCTGTGGCCGACGGCGTTTCCCGTGCATACCCGCCTTCATTGCCGGCCCATAACGCGGCCGACTAAGGCCCGGAGTCCGGCACTCATAGCGGGGTGGTCCTTGAAGAAAACATGAAATGTCGGAATTCTGTCAATTGCCGGAGAACTTGCATCCCTGAAAGTCTTAAGCACATGATCCACCAAATCAACGCTCAGAGACAGCCAGAGGCGGTCGGCTGGCTGGTTTAGGCGGCCGACGTCCACAATTCCTCCACATGGTCATCGTCCGGCCCTAACTCACTCTTGGTGGATCATGTGCTTTAGCAACATGGTAGGTTCCTAGAATTTTGTGCTCACTGATGCCCGCCGACTGAAGCCCGCACATGCCCTGAAATCGCCGAGTGGGAATCGGGCATAAAGGTCAGTTTGATAATTGTTAGCCCATTCAATCACCACACAAAACATCAGTATTGAGTGAATATCATCATAGTGCTTCTTACGAAAATGTACTAATGAAGAAACCAACAAGTTTTGGTCAAAGTCGTCGTTCTCCACGAGTTTGATGCAGAGTGATATGAATAAGGCGACGGCCGAGTGAATATCACGTAGCATTCAAACTAGTCTGATGACTTTGACCAAAATGAGTCACTTTCTACATTTATCTCACCCCTGTACACACTAAAAGAATGGACAACATGCTGGATATATGACGTCCTAGAACATGGAGTACGGATTTTAATACTCATAGGGGCATTGAGAATGAGTTACCAATGTTAAGCCCATGTGACAAAAATACCAGGGGTGAGATAAATTTACATACTTAATCATGTGAAAATCAACAAATATTTCTCATTCCGTGAGAAAAATTACTGGTTTGAAAGCAAACATATGAAAAAGTGTGGTGTAAATCTTTGCACTTCATGAAAATCTGTGATGTGAAATTGAACATCATAAAAATGTGCCAAGTGTATGCGAAGTCAGGGGTTAGTTAAACAATATACAAACATTATTTATGGGGATACAGCATTTGCACAAAATAGGTGTTAATTGGTGGGTCAAATATGTATTTTGCCGCAACATCAAAAATAACTACACTAGATAATTGTTTGATATATACATGAATATTTTTATGAAAGTATTTACTTTTATATGAATAGACCTTCTCGACTACAATATGTACAATAAACATCTAAAAATATCACTTCAAAAGTATGGTACATTTGATGTTCTACTAAAAGAGCTTAACATCTAAACAACCATTTACAAAATGCATTTAGCTGCATTTTTATTTGAAAAAAGGGGGTTTATTGGGATGGACCTTAAATGTAGGTTTACCTTGATGTCCTGCAAGCGTGCAGAAAAAATAACATTATCAATTTGTTTCTAGTGTTATATTCGTAGTTTTTAGTAACTTTAACTGAAAAGATTGTCTCAGGAATGAGAATAAGGAGTATTCAAATACAAAAAGTACAAAGGTTGGTATGGTAACATTTACACTATGTATTATTTCTATGTCTTATTTCTATGTATTTGCTTTTTTTTTTAATAACACTTTCACCGAATTAAATCAAAGACTAACGTACCATCCTTCGCGGTTACTTAAATATTGCCATTATCTATACTTAAATGATAGTATACCATTAACGTCTTCTAGAAGATGAAACAGAAGGATTATATGTACTTTTAATAGTAGATTATCAAACACACACAAACTTGTTAAAATCCCCATTATTTGAATTATTCAACGTTAGCTTGTCAGTAAATGTAGGATCAGTAATGGATGTGTGTGACATTTATACATGTTTATAAAACGGGTTGGGGAGCTATTTTTTATTTACTATATACCCATGCCGTATATACTATAGATACACACCGTTTCGCCATATAACATAAATAAAATACCGTACGGAACATGGTTCCATACGGCAAAATACTGAACACTGTAGACGTCGACTAACACATTAGTTGTTAGACCAAAGTAAGTTAATTTATTTTATTAATTTCGGGTATGTAGTAAATATAGAACGACCTACCATGCTTGTACAAGATACAAAACTTGATGATGATATACAGTTCGTACGGAACTCTGCATAAACGCCTCGTTCCGTACAAACTGTAAATCATCATCTTGTTCTGTAGCTTGTACAGCATGGTCAGGATGTTCTGTATAGCTCACTGCTATCCCACAAAGCATCAGAAAAATGGTGGACCTTGTGACTAATCTATACCGGAAGTTTGCTTATTGCGCATGTGCGGGTACCTTGGGTATTTTTATCGTAGAATTATTATTCAACGGACCCAAGCTCAGTGGTATCCCACAAAGCATCAGAAAAATGGTGGACCTTGTGACTAATCTATACCGGAAGTTTGCTTATTGCACATGTGTGGGTACCTTGGGTATTTTTATCATAGAATTATCATTCAACGAACCCCAGCTCAGTGCTATCCCATAAAGCATCAGAAAAATGGTGGACCTTGTGACTAATCTATACCGGAAGTTTGCTAATTGCGCATGTGCAGGTACCTTTGGTATTTTTATCGTAGAATTATTATTCAAGGGACCCCAGCTCACTGCTATCCCACAAAGCATCAGAAAAATGGTGGACCTTGTGACTAATCTATACCGGAAGTTTGCTTATTGCACATGTGCGGGTACCTTGGGTATTTTTATCGTAGAATTATTATTCAACGGACCCAAGCTCAGTGCTATCCCATAAAGCATCAGTTAAATAGTGGACCTTGTGACTAATCTATACCGGAAGTTTGCTTATTGCGCATGTGCAGGTACCTTGGGTATTTTTATCGTAGAATTATTATTTAATGGACCCCAGCTCAGTGCTATCCCATTAAGCATCAGTAAAATGGTGGACCTTGTGACTAATCTATACCGGAAGTTTGCTTATTGCGCATGTGCGGGTACCTTGGCGTTGGAGGCGACATCTATCGGCGTGACGAGGTTGCTCCACGCCGTCCATGCCCCGAACTGCCGGTAGGTGTAGACATACTCGTGCACCAGACCCTTCTTGGGGATGAACAGGTTCCGCGCGATTTTCAACTCTTTCGGTCTGACAGCAAAAACGGGACAAACACCTCAACACTGAGGAAGGATTTTGTGAGGGTTCACACAAAAAAGGGATTTTGTTTTTATAATCAGTGGCGAACGTATCAAGTATGAAATAATAGTGCCACAATCGCCATGTTTTGCAGAAATTTAAAAAGTTTGGTTTTTTTATGAGCAAATTTGTTATACTTCAATCGGGGTTCAAAATCATATCCAGACGGGAAAATCTTTTTGAGGATGATTTGATGGGTTTTAATGATGGGTTTTAATGTAAATTAGTTTAAATTTATGTTTCAACTGGCAGAGTTCTGAAAAGGGGGAAATTCAGAACAAGAATGAAAAAAATGTTTTGTGAGGCTATATATTCCCCAGGTTTTGCTCTAACAGATTTTACTCTGGGTAGAGGGGTAAAATTACAAAAAAAAATATTTCCGGATGAGGAGTGCCTTTGTAATTTATAGAATTACCCTCCCCTCCTTGGGAGACCTACGACGAATATATTTTAAGGGACTGCTCCTTTAATGTATGGGCGATATTGAGGGAAACTGTGAATATGAATGATTGTCATGCTCTAGATAAGATTAAAAAAATGGCGACTGTGTCACGTGATCAAACTGAAAGATAACGTGCCTTGAATAAAAATTAAATTGTTATCATCATAACAATTAAAACAATCCACAATATGTACAAGTTCAGTAACAGTATTATATCACATGTATTAATATTGTTCTCAAGTGGAAGGCAAATAATCTGTTATTTTTGAGAATTATTTCCAAGGAAGACATTTATGACCGATCAATTTTATTTATGGATACTTATTTATCTTTGTTTGTTCGAATAGTTGGAATAAGTTTTTAAATTACAGGAAATAGTCCTTGAATAAAAAATATTTTTATTCATCACGATTTATATGCCTCGGCTTATAAGAACCATAGGAATAAAAGATTTTTTAATCAAACAAACATTTCTTGAACTTCCACTTTGGAAAACAATGTTAGGATTCATGGATAAAATCACGATGGAGGATTTTATGTGCAACACTGTCTTCAGTATTAAGTGTTACTCATATACAGATTATGAACACATTATGGTTGTAATTTTGTAGCATACACACCATCGGCATTGGTGGAGAATGAATCGAGTCTCGTCTCTTTATTGCTCACTTATTAAAAAAGTCCCCGTTGGAAATGTATGGGACCAAAGTAAACTACTATCTATCGTTTTTAACTAGAAGAAATCACACCCATTGATTATGAGCCGATAACTCATTGATTACGGAAAATACAGATTTCTGTTTTGTACGGATGCTACACTCTCCATACAGATTTCTGTTTTTTGTTTATATATGCAATACAGGACCTATATGTGGAGAGTGAAAAGGTTGTCAGGGCAGTCATTTGAGCATAGCAACATTGCTATAGTTGTTGATATTATCATGAAATGGATATTTTGTTCTTAATTTTGTTCTTAAGTTTAATACTTTTTTATTTGTGAAGTGAGCAATAAATCTAATAATCAGTGACTTTGTGATTGGATAACCATAAATACAGTAGTTTACGATGTAACATACTTGTTACACTCATGTATTACTCCACATCAACCACTCCTTGTTTATGACTATTCATCCACATAAAAAAACCACTGATTATTTATGTATGCATACTTGGTAATGATTAATTGACATATCTCTCGCCGATTTCCCTCCGATTTCCCCCGATTTATTTCTCGGAAAAATTGGTAAGGAAAGATGACAAAATTAGCCAGAAACGATTAATAAACATCCTCGACCAATCAAATGATTAGACACATCTAAGCACGGAGCTGGCCCAAAATGGCGGCTGGAGCAGACCTTTAGACGCATCTCAAGACTGGGTTTCGAAACGAGATTATTCCAAGTCGTCCACGAACCAAAGTTACTGTACTTGTAAATGAAACTAAAAACGTGGGATTTCTTAGGCATGAACGATGACTTGGAAACCTTCAGCTCCGGAGGCCTGCAGAAAATAGATCAAGAAATGTCCCCTTTCAGACACTTAGTAAAGAGTGAAATTTGTAACCTAAGATAAGGTATTAGAGGGAAACTATGTTCCGGTGAGCAAAAGTTCAAAGTTACGAGGTAAGGCTTGGAAAAATTACTGCCCAAGGCGTCAGCCACGGGCAGTAATTTTTCCAAGCCTTACCGAGTAACTTTGACTTTTGCTTACCGGTACTTGGTTTCCCTATTCCTATATACCTTCAAATATCGATAAAAATGCTTAATTCTTTACCTGAAACACTTCAGAAGCAAATGGCCACCCTTATCGAGTAACCACAACAGCTATTGTTTCGTCCCGCTGCTGTATTGTATCACGTGATCAGAGCGGGACGAAAACGTCAGAGCGGGACGAAAACATGAGAGCGGGACGAAAACGTCAACCTCGACACATAACTTATTTTTAATGCACCCCCCAGCAGCGGTATGTAACTCTAGTTAGTTCAATAATGGGTATATAGGAATTCAGTATTTCCTTATGGAAATCAACACAAAACCAAAAATATTGCAGCTCTTCTTATGTATATTTGTTCTCATGAATGTAATTGAATCTTCACTTACTCCTGTACTCAGATGTCAACGGATTGTAACAAAAAGTAATCAAATTAAGCTGCTTTGAAAAAAAGGTCATAGGCACGGTTAAGGGTATGAACTATAATATGTCTATTGTGTAGTTCATGTAAACTATTTGAGTACCGGACTTGAAGATGCCTTATTGTTACTGATTATAAGCCATGATGTAAATCCATCCTTAAGGATAAAGGATGTGTTGAATAATAATTAAAAAAAAACAAAAAACATCAAAAAGTCGCTTCTTCTGTAGTGCTACCCATGGCTAGTTAGGGCATAGATATAAAGCCTAGCCAGCTGTATGCAAACATTTCATTATGCATAAAGAGCATAGAAAAGGTTAAGAGCAATGCTTCAAAAGTTATATAGCCACTCAAACATATCATAGCATTTAGATATATGGAATAATTTGGATTTTTTTTTTTTCGGATTACAAAATATTCATGTAGTCAACATTTACAAGCAAGAAGATGGCAGCCAGACAAACTTTTGAAAATTGACCTTAAAATTATTCCTAATATACATAATTTAGAAATTAATAGCCAATTACAAAGGACACGGATATATAAGACAGAGAGCCTACCTTGGTTTCATGCTATTCCGATAGGGGGCGTACGGGAAATTCCATTTCCAAGCAGATTCTTTATACTGCTTGCAAGCCAAGCAGCATAAAGGATCTGCCAGGAGAGTGGAGAAGTTTCAGGATATCAGGCAGTCTTCAAGCAGAGATCCTGAGCTAGTGGTCAAAGCCCAAGTGGCATTAAGTATCTGCTCGGAGAGTGTGTGTCAGGGGCAAATGGTGGCTTTGAAGGCTTGATTCCATTTAACCGAATTATGTCCCAATCCTGCTCGGGCCATGTTCAGTCCCTATTCAGATCAGGGCTAAAGCAACCCTCCGATTACAGCCCAAGTGGTGATCGGCACTAAACGGAATCAAGCCTTAAACAAAAAATGCTGCGTAGAGCCACACACTTACCTCGGATACTTGCTCTTCGCACCCTCCATGTCACAAAGGTCCCTGAAGAAGGCGTCAAACTTGAGCCGCGACTGGCCGTCGAGCACGGCTCCCACGGACCACACGACGGAGAAGAGGAAGTGAGCCACCATCATGTTGGAGCGCTCCTCCAGGATCTTCTGCTCCGACACCGACAGTTTCTGCGGGTCGGTCGGCGCGTCGGTGTTCTCCGAGGACTCCACCTCCTCCTCCTCCTCCTCCTCGCCCATCATGATCTCACTGTCATCGTCCTCTTTACCCAGGGTTCTGTTAAGTGACACATGACATGGTAGCTCTAAGGTAAGATTGTGTAATTCTGTACATGAGAAAATGTACCTTAAAGGCATATCCTACAATCCACAGTGGCGCCACCTGGTGATTTTCAAATAATGTCAAATATTAGTTAAAACTGGTTTATTGGGTATCACTTTAATTCTACATGAGTAGATTTAACATTTTGTTATATTTATCCAATTTTAAAATAGGTAAAATAGGCTAATTTACATTTGTTTGACTTACATAGGAAATGTACTGAAAATTATGGTTTCTTCTATTCTTTCAAAAACAAGGACGGTGACCTATGATTTTTAAAACCTAGATAAGAAGAACTTTGTATGTAATATATTCTGTGAAAGTTTGAGGAAAATGACATGGGTTTTACTATGCGAAAACATACATTTTAGAATTTTTATATATTCTAAAATAAAATTATCATAATATTGATCAATAAATCAAAAAGAAGCACGGTGACCCCCGATTTTTAAGTCAGATATGTATTCCACAACATTTTAAGATCATTATATCTAATTTTTAGGAAATTGACATGGGTTTTGATTTTCAAACCAAATTGTCCGATATGCCTTTAAGGCAGTAGAGAGTCTGGGTTACCAGGGGCCTCTTTAATAATCTAAGCTCGTACATGAAGGCCCTTTTTTGTAACCGTACAAGGGTTTTTGTTTGATAATATTTAAGTCTGTTTGCTAAGACAGTCTTAGCTGTCCATAAGGTCATCCATAAGTGTTGAATAAAGTTGACCCACATCGTCCCTGGGTCTCTGTGACATACAGAAAAGTGTCTACATGTACGATCCTAGATTATTAAACGGGCCCCTGGGACTTATGATTGTGAATTACCCTACATACTATACTGTTATGTAAAATGTCACTCATGTCATCTATTGTTAAGGTACATGCTACAAGGCCTTTAGATATGCCATTACAATAATCATGTAATGAACAGGAAGGATTCT
This sequence comes from Alentia gelatinosa, assembly GCA_950022655.1. Lineage (NCBI taxonomy): Eukaryota > Metazoa > Annelida > Polychaeta > Phyllodocida > Polynoidae > Alentia > Alentia gelatinosa. The sequence continues at coordinate 3,580,249 of OX465581.1, read as the reverse complement.
GATACTGTATTTACTGATTGAAGCCTTGGGTTTTATCCTACCCCTAATATAAAATCCCATAGGTTCAACATTGAGTTTCCGTATGCCACGCTGACTGGCATACAGAGTTTTATATGCCACTAGTGGCATACAGAATTGTTATCACATATTATTCCAAAATCGAGGAGACATGGTAGGATAAAATCAAAACCTGATTCGTTTTAATCTTGGACACCGCATGCCACTCCTGGAATTTTGGCTCCGGACTTCACCTTATGAAGTCACTATGCCAAACTCCAGTCGTGGCATACGGTAGCAAAGATTAAAACTCATCCAGTTTTACGTTAGTACTCACTTGACCTCCTCGAGCATACACTTGTAGAGTTTGAGCATGTTCATTGTCAGATGCATGGAGTGACAGTGGACAAAGTGTTTGCAGTATTTGTTCACAAAGTGTAGAGAGGGTGGCAAGAGCCAGTCAAACAGTAACTGAAACGAAAAGAATTATTGTAAATATTGTAGGGTTAAACCTAATCGAAAATAACTAAATTTACAGTGCATATGGTCCCATGTATCTTCTATGTAATCCTAAAATTTTAGAATTTTCTTATCAGTATCTCACAAGTGAGAACGATTCTCTCGGTAGAATACTCTGCGATGCTCCCAATCAGCAATCGACATTTCAACATGTTGAAATGCCGTAGAGACCCTACGATATGGGTTTTTCATCGGGACGAAATCGTAGACCCCCATATTTAAATCTCTATGTTGATGTCTTCTGCTTTCTCACATCCTGGCCGCTGATTGGCCAGCTACTTATGACATCATCTCGCATCACTCCGCCAAGACCATGGCGTTGTATTGGCGCTTTACGTGGATGATCGTGCGTATATTTTTTACAAATAATGTTATTCCCATGTCTAAACTTGTACCAGGGGTGAGATAATGGCCAATACATTATGACTGTGCAGTAATTTCCATGGCTATCGTCTCGTGAAATTGTAGAACAATCGACCAACTTTTTCTCAACCCTTAATTCAAGAAAGGAATGTCATCAATGAATATAAAGAGAACACAAAGTAAACAGTAAACAAATCGAAGAGATATACTGCAGCCATTTTGTTGATAGTGTTGTTTTGGTAAATACTGGCCTCTGATTGGTTCACGAAAGTAACGTCACCATAATCAATGCCAATTGAATGTGTTTTCATTGCGGGAAATAGTCCCAAGAGAAAAGTTTCACCTACCTTAATGGTTTTTGTTTGATCTGGAGTAAGAATATCTGGTAGTTCTTTTTTCATCCATGACCTTACTAAAGGCTCCCACCCAAGCTGCAGTGGCTCCATGTAGATCATACCACATCTGAAAATAGCAGCATGGCATGGTATTATCACTTCACAATTTGTCCCACCCACCTACACCTATTATTTTTCATTTCACTGAGATCCAACCCGTACTATTTATTCATACATATATCTCAACAATTTTGATTAATATAAAATATTACACAATAAACTATACCTACGAAATTGATTTAATACTTTCTATCACATTCAAATCAATTATTCCAACGATGGGTTTGGAATATAGACACAATACAAGTACGCAAACCTTAGATAAAGTTACTGGGATGGGATGAGAGAGGCTGTCCGGGGAAAAAACAGATTTTTACACCATTGCCCCAGATACAATCTAGAGCTGCAGATACCTGGAGGATGTAGGGGTCTATATCAAAGACCAGTCCTTCTCATACCATGTCTGTGTAGTGTGGTGTACAGCCACCTTTCTCCTTCACCCCCAGCAGTGATAGATTTACTGCTATATCAAAGACCAGTCCTTCTCATACCATGTCTGTGTAGTGTGGTGTACAGCCACCTTTCTCCTTCATCCCCATCAATGGTAGACTTACTGCTATATCAGAGACCAGTCCTTCTCATACCATGTTTATGTGGTGTGGTGTACAGCCACCTTTCTCCTTCATCCCCAGCAGTGGTAGACTTACTACTATATCAAAGACCAGTCCTTCTCATACCATGTCTATGTGGTGTGGTGTACAGCCACTTTTCTCCCTCACCCCCAGCAGTGGTAGAGTTACTGCTATATCAAAGACCAGTTCTTCTCATACCATATCTATGTGGTGTGGGGTACAGCCACTTTTCTCCCTCAACCCCAGCAGTGGCAGACTTACTGCTATATCAAAGGCCAGTCCTTCTCATACCATGTCTATGTGGTGTGGTGTACAGCCACCTTTCTCCTTCATCCCCATCAATGGTAGACTTACTGCTATATCAGAGACCAGTCCTTCTCATACCATGTCTATATGGTGTGATGTAGAGCCACCTTTCTCCTTCATCCCCAGCAGTGGTAGATTTACTGCTATATCAAAGACCAGTCCTTCTCATACTATGTCTATGTAAAAGAACTCTCACCCTTGTGTAAAAGGAAAGTCGAATCTTGAGGAAGTCCGGAATGGAATTACCAAACAAAACATGCAAGATGAGTTTGTGACTCTGTTTTTTTAAATACCTGCTAACTGTTGCTGGTGAAGCTTGTTCAAGGTCCTGCGGTTCAAACATCATGTTCATCCTGTTGGACATCTGAATGATTTCTCCACTCATGAGACACAACTGAAATCAAAATAAAAAATAAAATCAACTTTTTCAGAAGCCTTTGTTTTATCTGTCTGTTGATCGCTGTCACGCCGCAGATCTGTCCAGTTCAAGTGTCCCACCTGCACAGTTTCCATGCTTCCACTGCACGAAAACTACAGTTTTATTCATATATACGTCATCACGGAAGTGCATGTATTTGCTGAATATTCACTTGTTTTCATTTTTATACGCCCAGGCCTTATATACGACAGACGCGTCTTGGCTGTATTTCACATCCGACGTATATGAGAGAAAATACCCTCTGCCCCCGCCACCTCCCGCCCCTTTGTGTTGGTAGAAGTACAGGTGTCCTCAGTAGGAAGCCCTCCCCCCCTCCCACCCCCCGCAAACTCCCTCCGCCCGCTCTCAGTGAAGCCCTGTTCACAGGACGTTTATATAGCCTACAGATGAGGTGTATACACATGGGGATTAAGACGACCTTGTACACGAAAAATACCTACTCATATACGCCCGGCGCATTCATATGTAAAATGATGGTTTTCGTGCAGTGTTCAGGCTTTCACACAGTTGGTGGCTCACAAATACATTACATTCACTCTCGCCTAGTGAGTCCTGGGTATAAGTAGCTAAACTCTGCTTTCCAGGATAATCTCATTATTGAGTTTTAAAGGCAATGAAGTAAAAACTGGCCATTTATCAATAATTACAAGTTGATAACATATAGATATCTAGATTTGGACTCCAGCATCAAAAGGAATTCGCCAATGTAGAGTAATCGCAAATGTCTTTCCATTTTGGTATGGCAATAGGAGCTTTAGGCTACTACCGTTTGATTTTACCCACCCACCTACCTTCTTTTCTATTTTGAGATATCATTGCATACCTGTGCATGAATGTCCATTTACTAATCAGCTGTAACCTATAAAAATATCTTGTGGATATAAATATAATGGCAACAGGAAATGGTGAGGGTGACTGAATAGATTCGGTTCTTCCTTGCATTGATGTATCTAGAGGTATTGAGAGTTACCATTTTGTTGTAATCCAGGACCGTGTTCATATTCTCAATACTACTACTAATAATACTAGTTCCGGTCTCTCGACCAATCAGGACGCTGCATTTCCATGATGTCACAACATGTGCAAAATTTTGATATATCCAACCCCCAAAAGTAGATTAATTAATGCAAATGTTGACCTAGATAATACAAATTCCTCTCTCAACCAAACAGAACCCTCCATTTCCACGACATCATACCACTTCCGTTCTGCAAGTAGGTCAACCGGAAGCTGCACCTTAAACCATACGTGCTCAGAGACACTTACTATACTGCTTTGAGAGTTACCTTTTTGTTGTCGTCCAGAACCGTGTTCATATTCTCAATCCAGACGGCGTCCACCGGACCGTCAAAAATAATCCACTTCCGGTCCTCGGTCGTGCTCGTCGAGTACTCCCGGAAGGTGTTGGCAAGGACACCTGAAGGTCAAACACCCAGCAGGTCAGACCATTAAAGCTAATGAGAAATGATGCCTTGATACAGTGGTGGGTTTGAGATCATTTTTATATTGTGAATTGATTTTGTGAAAACCTTATAGCTAGGTAAAGTAGCTAATCTGTCTGTCCTCTCCATGTAGGGGTGAACAGCTGTGCTGTGTGAACAGGCCTGGGTTTCCCAAGTTCACCAAACTTACCCGTTTATCATTGAGATTATAGGAATCTTTGGGTTGCATTGATGTACATGTTTAGCATGGGAAGCAGGTTAGTGGATTCTCAAGGCTCTAAGCCTAGTTCGTTAAGAGTTCTTCTCCCATATAGCTTAGTGAGAACCTTGAACAGAATTCCACTTAGAGAGTGTGAGATCCTATGAGAGTGGTGCACAAAGACAGCCACAAAAACCGCAGTTTTAGGCACTCACCATCTGACCACTCGTGTGATACAGGATCAAAACTGCCATACAGCTGTCCCATGGTAACGGCTTTTGGGTTGATTATCCGCCTTTGCACCTAAAATAAAATAATATCAACTTTATGCACAAATATCTAATTAGAACTAGATTGAGAATCATATGAATAAACAATACTCAACAAGTTTGGATGGACTGCAATCCTCATCAAGGCGAAGCTGGGTGATAATTATAGTGCATCAGAAAGAGTAGCAAATCTAGTTAGGAATGTTGAAATCTCCATGTTGATGTCTTATCTACTCTCTGAAATCCTGTCCGCTGATTGGCCAGTCGCTTATGACATCATCTCACATCACTCTGCTATGACCATGGCACAGTAGTAACACTTTATGTGGGTTATCGTTGTGTATTATTTCTTAATGTTATTCCTATGGCCAAACTTGTACTAGGGCTGAAAGCAGTTACAATGTATGGCTTATCTTATACCAAATATTGTGAAGATACCCCTTATATATAGCAGGCTGTTTCATGACTAAGGCAAATGATATCACATAATAAAGTATACTGGAAACGTTTAATGGAGATACGCACCGGGTTCTCGTCCATCAGACCCTTAGCATGCATATTGCCCAGTGAGGCAGTGAGGATATTGATGGCGCTTGACTTGCCAGCAATCGGCCCGCCAACAATCATCAGACCATGACGGACAAGGATCATGTCGTAAATCTAAAAATAAACAGGTATATGTCATGTGCGGTAATCATCAAACCATGAAGGACAAAAATCACATCGTAAAATTGCAAATGAATATGTAGATGTTATGTACGGTAATCATCAGACCATGACGATCATGTCGTAAATGTGAAAATAAACAGGTAGATGTCTTGTCCGGTGATCGTCAGACTGTGACGGATGAGGATCATGTCATAAATCTGTAAATAAGAAGGTACATGTCATGGATAGTTATCGTCAGACCATGACTGATGTGCTTCATGTCATAAATCTGCAAATAAATAGGTACTTGTTATCTGCAGTGATCATCAGAGCATGATGGATGATGATTGCATCATAAATCTGCAAATGAATATGTACATGTCTTCTATGACATTCATTAGACCGTGACTGATGAGGGTCATGTCGTAAATCTGTAAATAAACAGGTACATGTCATCTTCGATGATCTATGGTGACCATCACTGCGTGAAAACCACCAGTTTATATATGTATACACCCTGCATATTTAGGTATGATTTTGTGTATACAAGGTAGTCCTATTTTCCATCGTGTATACGCCTCATCTATAGACGTGTAAAAAGTATACGACCTGTACATGATATTTCTCTTCATATATGATTGCGGTAAATACAGCCATTACGCTGACGTATAGAAGAGGAAAGGTGTCAATATACAGCCGATAGATGCATTTAAGCGATGGGGTATATATGAATAAACTGTTGGTTTATGCGCAGTGCATCAGACCGTGACTAATGAGGATCATGTTGTAAATATGCAAATCAATATATGCATATTATCTGCAGTGATCATCAGACCATGACTAATGAGGATTATGTCGTAAATATGCAAATAAACAGGAACATGTGATGCACAACACTTTATGAAAATCATAGTCCACCTCTAGGAAGATAACATGGGTTTTCGGTGCGGCTCTCACCTGGATGATCTTTTCGATGAACCAGGGCACCGGCTGCAGGTTGAGGCGGTCTGCGTTGTCGAGCAGGGCAGTCTCTAGCTCCACGTAGTCCGGACGAGGGAGTTCTACTCCGGGGAACAGGTCAGAGATGATTCCCTCAAACAGCGGGATATCCTGCTGCAAGAACTGTAACACCAAGCATTTAAAAATAAGTAATCAGTATTTTTTGTATGCATATAACCCCTATGATACTCATTTTCTCTAAGAAGTTCTACGCCGGGGAACAGGTCAGAGATGATGCCCTCAAACAGCGGGATATCCTGCTGCAAGAACTGTACCACAAAGCATGGCAGTTACAAATAAGCAATCAGTATATGTTTCATGGGTAGGACTCCAGTGACGATCAATGTCCTGAGGACAGGGGAGGCTACTCCGGGGAACAGGTCAGAGATGATGCCCTCAAACAGCGGGATGTCCTGCTGCAAGAACTGAAACACAAAGCATTTACAAATCAGTAATCAGTATTTATTTCATGGGTAAGACTCAGGAGAGGGAATTTCTGTCCCTGGGAACAGGTCAAAGATGATTCCCTCAAACAGCAGGATTACCGACTGCAAGAATTGCAATGAAAAGCACTACTTTAAAAAAACCGCAACCAGTATTTGTGGTATGCATGTAACCCCCATGATAATCATTTTCTAAAGCACATCTAGGTTCTATCCCTGGGAACAGGTCAAATTAGCAATCAGCATTTGTTTCATGGGTAAGACTCCAATGACAATGATTGTCCTGTGGACAGGGAGTTTCTATCCCTGGGAACAGGTCAAAGATGATTTCCTCAAACAGCGGGATTGCCGACTGCAAGAACTGCAATGAAAAGCACTGCATTTAGAAAACGGCAACCAGTATAATCATTTTCAACTGCAATGAAAAGGCAATGAAACTCCAATTGTAAGAGTCGTCTTATGGAGAGGGGAACTCATGTTATAAATGATGCTCCAAAAGAATATGAATTGATGCCAGACAAACTCACTTTGGGGAGTTTGAATGATCAATCGATCGGTCGTCTTAGTAGACAAAGTCACCAGTTCTAGTCACTTTAATGAATAGATCTACTTAGTAATTGTGGATGATTGAGAAGTTGAACTCACTTTGGGGAGTTTGACTGGTCACTATGTCGGTAGTCATAGTAGACAAAGTCACCAGTTCTAGTCACTTTAATTAATAGATAATTGTGGATGATTGAGAAGTTGAACTCACTTTGGGGAGTTTGACTGGTCACTATGTCGGTCGTCTTAGTAGACAAAGTCACCAGTTCTAGTCGCTTTAATTAATAGATAATCGTGGATGATTAATAAGTTGAACTCACTTTTGGCAGGTTGACGTCGTTGATGGACCTCAGTAACAGCACATTCTCTCCTGTATCCGGGTACTTGAGTTTGAGGTTACCGGCAGCGGTCAGCACCGACTTCACGGCCCGCATGCCGTAGTCGTAGTGGTGCTGGGTAGACAGCTGCAACAATAATGATTCAGCAATCATGTGACCAGACCGCTCCTCGATTTCTTTCAAATGTTTATTTTGAAACGTTAAACATCACTTGATATATTCAAGGCAGATTATATCCTCTTTATCATTAGTATCCCTCATGCCGCTGCATGATCAGGGGATCATTATAATGTCTCAGTTTCCATTATACCAAATCATGCTATTTTAACTGTTTCCGGTAAGTGATGTTCATTTCTATGCCACAGTCACTTGGAGATAGGACGTGAAGTATACGGAGTGTTTTATTATTGTTTGTAGCACTCGTCACATTTTCAGTGTTAAATCTTCTGTGCACAACAGTAGTGCCATTTTCATGGCCATTAGCGTCACTTACGGCAGAAGCACTTTGGCTAAGCGGAAACTCAACAATTCTGCACATCCACCTCTTCACATTTTCAATCGCCACCTCTAACCCCTAAAGCCATAATCTAGCTGTTATAATCTATTTTGTTTCTATTTTTCAATATTTTATTACCAACAGCTATTTTCTAAAAATAATTTTATTATTGAAATCAATATAAGATTTTATTCGCCCAACTACGGCTCTTTTCTTGTGTCCAGGGATAAAGGAGTAATGATTTTTTACCAACATTGATTTTTTTTCCAACATTGATTTCAATATCAAGTAAACGTAAAAATATTTTGAAAAACGGTGTTATATCCCGGGAAGCTGTTTCAAAAGTCGATGGAAGTCTTGCCAGCGGCACGTTGCATTTCAAAACGAGAGGCTGCAACAGCATGCGGCACTTTGAATCAAAGCAGCAGCAAAACCGCTACCAATACCCAATAGCGAGCGGCACCTCCACCTCGACAGTGAAGCTTCAAGTGCCATTGTTAGCTCTCGCTTTGGCGGTGAGTACTCTCATTTAGCACCCTCCCAACTTTTGAAACAGCTCCCTGATCTACTGTTCCTCACCTGTTCTGAGCAGAGCGTGTAGGTGGCGACGATCTTGGCCGCCAGGGAGCGCGCCTCGATGAAGCCCATGGAGTAGAGCGAGATCTCGCTGATTAACGCGTAGTCCGGCACCATCATGGCCACTGTGCGGAACAGCACCTGGTGATAGATTTATATTACGTTAATATATAACATTAATATATTACGTTAATTTATTATATCAATATATTACATATACAGGTATTAAAGCGAGGTCTCGCTGATCAATGCATAGTCTGGCACCATCATGGCCACTGTGCAGAACAGTACCTGATGATAGATTTATATTATGTTAATATATACCATTAACATATAACATCAATATATAATATATAACATATACAGGGAGTAGAGCGAGATCTCGCGAGATCAACACATCGACTGGCACCATCATGGCTACTGTGCAGAACAGCACCTAGTGGTAGTAATATATTATGTTGATATATAACATCAATATACAACATTAATATACTACATTTATATATAACATATACAGGGAGTAGAGCGAGATCTCGCTGATTGACATTTAGCCCGTCACCATCATGGCTACTGTGTGGAACAGCACCTAGTGATAGATAAGAGAAAAGTAACATACCTATGGTATTTGTAGAAACTCCTCAAAATTAATGAAAATGTTCTGATATATCAAGCATTTTGATGCTATATGTTATTTTTAACACTAATTTATCGAGCAGCTCTTTCCTGCTAGCATAAGCTGGGTTCAAATGTACTCTCACCTTGAGGTTATTGGGCTACTTGACTCGGCTGGAAGAGCCTGGGTTCAGATTTACTCTAGTCTAACCATGGGGTTATCCCCCAGTTTGGCCCTGCTGGGATGGCCCAGGTTCATGCTGACTGTACTCCTACCTTGAGGTTATCGTGTACACAGCGACTATACACATACTTTGAGGTTATCCGGCAATTCAACCCTGCCAGTGTAGCTTGGGTTCATGGTGACTGTACCCTTACTTTGAGCTTATTGGGCAATTTGTGACAGTTAGGCCTCCCCTTGGTTTATGGTGACTAGATACTCATACCTTGAGGTTATCAGGTAGTTTGGTCCAGCCTGCATAGCCCAGGTTGATTGTGATTGTGCACTTACCTTGAAGTCATCAGGCAGTACGGTTTGCCCAGCATAGTCCAGGTTCATGGTGAATTTACACATACCTTGAGGCTATCGGGCAGTTCAGCTCGGCCTACATACCCCAGGTTCATATTGAATGTACGCGTACCTTGAGGTCATCAAGCAGTTCAGCTTGGCCTGCATGCCCCAGGTTCATGGTGAATGTACACATACCTTGAGGTTATCGGGCAGTTCAGCTCGGCTTGCATACCCCAGGTTAATGGTGACTACACACGTACCTTGAGGTTATCGGGTAGTTCTTCCCGGCCTGCATAGCCCAGGTTTATGGTTACTAGGAGGTTATTGGGCAGTTCGGCCTAGCCTACCTAACCTGGGTTCATGGTGAATGTACACATACCTTGAGGTTATTGGGCAGTTCGGCCCGGCCTGCATACCCCAGGTTCATTGTTAAAATACACACGTACCTTGAGGTTATCGGGCAGTTCGGCCCAGCCTGAATAGCCCAGGTTCATCGTGAATTTACACATACCTTGAGGTTATCGGGCAGTTCGGCTCGGCCTGCATACCCCAGGTTCATAGTGAATTTACACGTACCTTGAGGTTATCGGGCAGTTCGGCTCGGCCTGCATAACCCGGGTTCATATTGAATTTACACGTACCTTGAGGTTATCGGGCAGTTCGGCTCGGCCTGCATGCCCCAGGTTCATGGTGAATTTACACATACCTTGAGGTTATCGGGCAGTTCGGCTCGGCCTGCATAACCCGGGTTCATGGTGATGAAGATGGTGCATGACGGGTCCAGGGAGATCTCCGTGCCCTCAAAGTTGAACGTCTTGAGCTGCTCGGCGATCGCTCGCTGAATGCTCTGTACCTGCTGAGCGATGACCGATAACACCTACAACACAAAAAATATGCAATAAATAGGGTTAATCTGAGGCAAAAGAATAGGGACGAGATTTACTCAGTATGGCAAATATGGCCAACTCTGCCTTCCCCTCTTCTGGAAATATTTTTTATCCTTCTCCCCAGGTTAAGTATGATATAATCAACATGGTGTGACTGTATGCCACGGTTATGCCATGAAATATCGATATGCCACTGGTGATATATAGACAATAGTCGATGGTTTTGTGGACAGGCAGTCGTAAACCACGAGTGGTTGCCGCGTAGTAATACACGAGCGCTAGCGAGTGTATTGCGAGGTCAACTGTGAGTGGTTTACAGAATTGCCTGTCCACAAAACCATCGTTTGTTGCATTTATTATCCATCATTTCGAATAAATTAAACCCAGTAATTGTCATATTAAAGGGTATACTAATAGGGACTATTTATTTGCTCTATATCACAAAGGGACTATTTTCCCTGTATACCATGGTTATGAGGCCGTACACTACAGGTTTGAATCCGTATACCACAGTTATGGTATCTGGCAGGTTTTATACAATGGGTCGTGGATTACTGAGTCCCCATACATTTTCAATGGGGGCTTTGTATACGATGGATAATAAATGACAGGGTGGGATAGAATCTAAACATCATTTAATTTCATATACTTGTTTACATGCTATTTATAGTTTTCTGCTGCAGATATCACACATCTCCGCTTCGTGATATCACGACAACTCATGCCATATAAACAATCATATGAAATTTTGTGATGTTTCATGATAATAAATATGTTGATAGATATCACATTTTTCAACCTCTGCTAAGGTATCAGTAATCTTGGCATCCCAGCATACTTTGCAAAGTATGCTGGTATGGAAAAATATTAACACTCTTTGAAACTGCAGTCTGTTTATGCTGTAAGGTGCAAAATGATTCCCCAGTACACTCTGGATATCAGATGGACATCGTCATGGTTCTGCTAAATATTTGTTTAATTTTGTATAGATTATATCACAAATACATTAAATTAACTATTGATATTTCAAGGTATATTATTTGGAAAAACATTAATCATGGTTTAATACGTACCTCTAGCTCAATGCGGTTGAACTCGTCGAAGCAGGCCCACGCTCCGGATTGAGCCAAACCCTTGAAGAATTTCCCCATCGCTTTGTAGTCCAGACCATCGGAGCAGTTGAACACCACACACTGTGCAAGAGATGAAAATGAATTTGTTATTGTTTTTAAACTTAGTTTCACAATTGTACAGTCTACTAAGGGCTATAAGGCATTGGCACTTTGTCCCCCATTCCCAAGATGCCATCTCACATTAAATTGATATTTGACATACATTACATTACATTGGATGAATACTTTAAATGACATACTGATGTATAGCTATGATAGTGTGGGGATCGAGTGGTGTTTGTTTCTTTCTCAGTAGACGGCATGTCGTGTCCGCCCTGGTTGTGAGTAACAGAGCAGATCCTGTGCACGCAAGTGCTACGGGGTCACCTTTTCTTACGTAACCCAACTGTATATATAGTCAGGGTTGCAGCTAGGCTGGCAGATCACTCATCATGCTTCTCGAGAGAGGAGCGTACCTGGGTTCTCACTGAGTGTGGACTTTTCCTTACTCTTTCGGTAGTCGGGTCAGCGTTATTCAGCTTTTTACCCGACCCGCATGTGAGTTGCCTGGTTTCAGCTAGGTAAGATCAACATGTGAATAAAAACATGTTTACTATACATGCATATTTGAGTCTTGGTTTGGGTTGAAAGGCCTTTGGTTCTTTCTGGCCTCTAGCTGACCTGTGACGTGACAGTTCACAAGGTAACGTTACCCGACGTCGGGTTAGTTCAACGATCATGGTCAAGCCACTAACCCAGCAACCACTACAATAGTATGCCTATAGAGACCCATATAAATATACAAACATGGGCAAAGGCATGTACTTGGTAAAAGTTAACAAAAATGATAATTACCTGTTTGGCGACGGCCTTGGCCAGGTCCTTGCAGGTTTCCGTCTTTCCGGTTCCGGCAGGGCCTTCTGGGGCACCTCCCAAGTTGAGTAGTAGCGCCCCCATCAGCGTTCTGTCAATAATGGAGTTTAATCCGTAAACATTGGTTATGGGTCTATAAGCCTTATAAATAGTTTTTAATGGGGACTTTGTAAACGATGGTTGATGAAATAGCTCTCTACATGGAGGGCATCTTTGTTGACGATAAATGACAAATGATGTGAACATATATCAAATGTAAACAAAAGATATGTCAATAAAGAAATTGTATCCAAAAAAAATTAAACCGTTCCTGTAAGTTTATAAAGCGAACCATATTCCATTGGGCTGGCATTGAATTAGACAGTCTGAGGCATCTGCCAAACATGCATATAGTATACACACATATAGGTCAGTTCAAAGGCCGATGTCGCATGGCAGCTGTGTGGGCTACATTTGCAAGCACCTTACAAAAGCTAATATATTAAGTTTTATGGGCCATCACCTGTATCACTACTGTGTGGCTGCCGCTGATGAGTGTTACCTCCTCCACTATACTGATTGCTATAACCACCTAACAAAAAGTTGCTGTGTCGTCGCCTGGTGGCCAGACAGCAATGCTTTCTTGTGGTCATGCAGTCAGCCCAATGGAACACATCCTTAACCCCTTAAGGACGGATGCATACGACCACCCTACTCCCGTAAGGACGGGTGCAGGTGGCAGTTTGTCCTGCTAGAAGACGGGTACATAATAGTTAAAATTCATATTTAAAGTTTGGTATCATATATATCATGTGTCTTTAGTTCATCATGCGTCCTTAAAGGGTTAAGACATTGACATTTAACCTTGATCAGGGACCTGTTTGACTAGTTTCGTGATATGTCTAGATGGCGTCTAGATGGTGTGTCCGGTTTCATAAGAACCAGACATTAGACTTTGTTTTGTCCGTTTTTGCTTGCACTGTTGGTGCCGCTTTTCATATCTGTCTTACACTTTTGTCACGAAATTAGTGAAACAGGTCCATGATGTGTAGATTTTTATAATTCTGATGATTGGAGTTTGCTTTTCCTAAGGGCAGCTACTTGTGTTGTCACGAAACTAGACAAATCCAATGTCTGTATGGTGTCACAGACATGTCACGAAACTAGTGAAACAGGTCCCTGATCTTGGTGAGAATGAATCAGTAGCAATTTTTTTCAAAGTACCATACAATAACAAAAATACCATACAATAACAAAAAACAGTCTCTGGGATATACATAGAGTAAGTCATGTCCCACACGTGAGTAATGACAGATTGTTTACCTGTAACACCTGTCAGTTAGCGGTGTGATGACCAGTCGCCCGGTATTACCCAGGTACTCGTAGCCGTACGGTACGGTGGTGGTGATCATCCTCACCATCACACTGCGCTCCTCCCAGTAATACCTCAGCTGACTGATCCAGTTAAAGTCCTGCGCGTTACTGATGGTCATCTTCTCCAGGTTCACCACCACGTCACGGGCTGTGGGAAAAAGCAGGGCCAAGTCAGTGTCATACTTATACAGTGTAACTCAATTTAAGTCCGGCGCGTTACTGATGGTCATCTTCTCCAGGGGCCTGTTTGATAATCTAGGATCGTACATGAAGACCCTTTTCTGCACCTCGTACAAGGGTTATCGTTTGATAGTATTTAAGTTAGTGTCATACTTATACAATGTAACTACACTAAGACAGTATTAGCTGTCCATAAGCTCATTCATAAGTGTTGAATATAACTGACCCACATCGTCCCTGGGTGTCTATGCCATACAGAAAAAGGGTCTATGTATACGACCCTAGATTATTAAACGGGCCCCAGGTTCAGCACTATGTCACAGGCTGCGGGGACAAGCAGGGCCAAGTTAGTGTCATATTTATACAGTGTAATTCAGTTCTGCGAATTACGAAGGCCATCAATATCTAGGTTCAATGTGGATGAACGGGGCATACGAAAAAAGTGCAGCTTCCACCCACCGCTTTGCAACCACAAATATAAACTTTTTTCAACCACAGAGTTTCACATGAACCCCATCGGAATGAAGAATATCATGAACACATCTTCTCGAGGTTCACTACTATGTCACATTCTGCGGGGACAAGCAGGGCCAGGTCAGTGTCGTATTTATACAGTGCAACTTAATTAAAGTCATGGGCGTTACTGAGGGTCATCTTCTTGAGGTTCATCACCACATCACGGGCTGCGGAGAAAAGCAGGGCCAAGTCAGTGTCATACTTATACAGTGTAATCCAGTTAACGTTACTGATGGACATCTTCTCAAAGTTCATCACCACATCACGGGCTGCGGAGACAAGCAGGGCCATGTCAGTGTCATACTTATATAGTATAACTCAATTAAAGTCATGTGCGTTACTGAGGGTCATCTTCTTGAGGTTCATCACCACATCACGGGCTGCGGAGAAAAGCAGGGCCAAGTCAGTTTCATATTTATACAGTGTAATCCAGTTAACGTTACTGATGGACATCTTCTCAAAGTTCATCACCACATCACGGGCTGCGGAGACAAGCAGGGCCAAGTCAGTGTCATACTTATACAGTGTAATTCAGTTAACATTATTAATGGTCATCTTCTCGAAGCTCGCCACCACATCATGGGCTGTGGGGACAAGCACATTGTGCACTTGACCAGTGTTTGGAGAGTGTGACTATGACTGGAGATTGTGGAATGTGCCTCTGATAAAGAGAGCTGCATCCCGTCTCCAGCAGAGAGTCCAACACCAGCCGGCCATGGGGTAGGAACAGACAGGGCACTGATAGCTGCCCGGTGCTGCCTGCCTGCAGTAGTAGAGTACAATGTAACTCGGAATGGAAGAACATCTGTAACACACAACGAAGAAGTACTGCTATAAAAATTTCAAAATGTACCTGGACCTTGTATGTACTTTGTTACATATCGTATAATACCTACCATGAACATCGATGACAATGAGAGCTCCTAAACTGATGCGGGCCATCTTGGACAGCTTGCCTCGGACCAGCCCTACGATCTCCTCGATCTGCTTATTACTCTTCGCGAGATACTCGGTGAGGCCCTTAGACTGGATGGCCTGTCAGAACGGAGGATACAACAACAGAGTGTAAGTCTCTGTGGTAAGGAGTGAATGTGGTGATGCTGAAAACGGGTCTTTATCTCACTCCTGTTTAGTCATAGGAATAACATTATGAGAAAAATACTACACCATGGTTTTGGCGTAGTGGATATGAAGTGACGTCGTAGGCGATTGACCAATCAGCGGCCAGGATTTCAGAGAGAAGACAAGACAAGTGATTTTGATGTCCCTAACAGTGAAGGTGAGATAAATCCAGAACCGCACTCAAATTGAAAAAATAAACAAGACTCATTTGGATGCATTGACGCTTTGCGTCAATGATGGTTGCAGACATCCAAACTCATGGAGTATTGTCTATTTATATGATTCTCAGTGCAGTTCTATATAAATCTCCTGTTACTCTTCGCGAGGTACTCTGTGAGGCCCTTAGACTGGATGGCCTGTCAGAATGGAGGATACAACAGAGTTTAAGTCTCTGTGGTGAAGAATGAATGTTGGTATGATGGAAACGGCTATATCTCTTATTACTCTTCGCTAGATACTCGGTGAGACCCTTAGATTGGATGGCCTGTCAGAATGATGGATACAACAACAGAGTGTAAGTCTGTGTGGTAAGGAGTGAATGTGGGGATGCTGAAAACGGGCTAGTAAATAGTAATATTACGACGTCAACCTCGAGTGGCTTACAAAGCTGCCTGTCCTGCCCACAAAACCATCATTTGTTGTACCTATTATCCATCTTTTCGAATAAATTAAACCAAAGAACTGCCATATTAAAGAATATAACATTAGGGACTATTTCTTTGATCTATAGCACAAAGGGACTATTTTCCCATATCCCACCGCTTTGAGGCCGCATACCACAGATTTGAATCTGTATACCACAGTTGCAGTATCAGACGGGTTTTATATAATGGGGCGTCGTTACAGAGTCCCCATACATTCTCAATGGGGACTGTATATATACCATGGATAATAAACAATGGGTAGTGGTTAACTGAGTCCCCATACATTCTCATGTATACGATGGATTATAAATATGGGCACATATATACATAAGCATGAGCATATGCAAGGATGATGAAGATATATGATAGGTCTCACCTGAGTGACCTCGGCTGTCCAGTGGACCGTGGATGCAGCCAGTACCACCTGACCGGGCCAGTTAAGCACCCAGTCACAGCGCGGGGTGGTGGGGTACGCCTCCACCGCCTTCACCATTGACTCGCGTAACGACAACTTCATCACCTGCTCCACCTGTACGACAATAACAATAATTAACATAGATAAATAGCACCCAGTCACAGCGCGGGGTGGTCGGGTACGCCTCCACTGCCTTCACCATCGACTCGCGTAACGACAACTTCATCACCTGCTCCACCTGTACGACAATAACAATAATTAACATAGATAAATAGCACCCAGTCACAGCGCGGGGTGGTCGGGTACGCCTCCACTGCCTTCACCATCGACTCGCGTAACGACAACTTCATCACCTGCTCCACCTGTACGACAATAACAATAATTAACATAGATAAATAGCACCCAGTCACAGCGCGGGGTGGTTGGGTACGCAACCACCGCCTTCACCATTGACTCGCGTAACGACAACTTCATCACCTGCTCCACCTGTACGACAATAACAATAATTAACATAGATAAATAGCACCCAGTCACAGCGCGGGGTGGTCGGGTACGCCTCCACCGCCTTCACCATTGACTCGCGTAATGACAACTTCATCACCTGCTCCACCTTTACCACAATAACAGTAATTAACATAGATAAATAGCACCCAGTCACAGTCTAACATATTTGAGTTTACTGGTAAATAGGATATTGCTACCTGAAGCAGACACCTCTCAACGAGCCCCTTTATGTCAAATTATGTAAATTTACATAGCTCTAACATATTTGTGTTTACTGTGAAAGAGGATATTGATACCTGAAGCAGCCACCTCTCGAAGAGCCCCTTTATATAAAATCTATGTAAATTTATATAGCACTAACATATTTGTGTTTACTGGTAAATAGGATATTGATACCTGAAGCAGCCACCTCTTGACGAGCCCCTTTATATCAAATCTATGTAAATTTTTGTTGCTCTAACATATTTGTGTTTACTGGTAAATAGGATATTGATACCTGAAGCAGCCACCTCTTGACGAGCCCCTTTACGTAAAATCTATGTTAATTTATGTAGCGCTAACATATTTGTGTTTATGGAGAAATAGCATGTTGCTACCTGAAGCAGCCACCTATCGAAGAGCCCCTTTATATAAAAACGATGTAAATTTTTGTTGCTCTTACATATTTGTGTTTACTGGTAAATAGGATATTTATACCTGAAGCAGCCACCTTTTGACGAGCCCTTTTACGTAAAATCTATGTTAATTTATGTAGCGCTAACATATTTGTGTTCATGGAGAAATAGCATGTTGCTACCTGAAGCAGCCACCTATCGAAGAGCCCCTTTATATAAAATCTATATAAATTTCTGTCGCCCTAACATATTTGTGTTTATTGGGAAATAGGATATTGATACCTGAAACAGCCACCTCTCGAAGAACCCCTTTATATAAAATTTATGAAGATTTATGTAGCGCTAACATATTTATGTTTATTGGTAAATAGGATATTGCTACCTGAAGCAGCCATCTCTCGACGAGCCCCTTTATATAAAATCTATGTAAATTTATGTAGCGCTAACATATTTGTGTTTACTGGTAAATAGGATATTGCTACCTGAAGCAGCCACCTCTCGACGAGCCCCTTTATGTAAAATCTAGGTTGAATTATGTCACTCTAACATATTTGAGTTTATGATAAATAGGATATTGCTACCTGAAGCAGCCACCTCTCGACGAGCCCCTTTACGTAAAATCTAGGTTGAATTATGTCACTCTAACATATTTGTGTATACTGGTAAATAGGATATTGATACCTGAAGCAGCCACCTCTCGACGAGCCCCTTTACGTAAAATCTAGGTTGAATTATGTCACTCTAACATATTTTAGTTTATGGTAAATAGGATATTGCTACCTGAAGCAGCCACCTCTCGACGAGCCCCTTTACGTAAAATCTAGGTTGAATTATGTCACTCTAACATATTTGTGTTTATGGTAAATAGGATATTGCTACCTGAAGCAGCCACCTCTCGACGAGCCCCTTGGCCTCGGCGGGCACGATGACCTGCGGGAAGTTGACCACTTCCTTCTCGGCGGACTGCATGGCGATGATGACCTTCTCGGGGGTGAACTGCAGCTGCGCGATGCCCTCAAAGCACTTCTTGAGGTGGGGCTGGACGCGCAGAGGGTCCTTCGTCTCCGACAGGATCTCCAGCAGCTCGTCGTTAGACAGGAAGAAGAACCTGCAGGTGTGGTGAAAACAAACATTGCAATTCCATAATGGGGATCTTTGTTACATTCTCCTTACCTAAAGTGACCAGGGCCGAGTTGCACCTGTTTTTGTTGTATCGCTAGCTATTTAATCGCATCGCAATTTTATTTTTACGAGGCATATTGGACAATATGGCTTGAAAATTAAAACCCATGTCAATTTTCTGAAAACTTAATATGATGATCTCCAAGTGTTGTAGAACACATATCTAACTTAAAAATCGGGGGTCACTGTGCTAGTTTTTGATTTATAGATCAATATGATGATAATTTTATATAAGAATATATAGAAATTCTCAAAAGTATTTTTTCACAAAGTAATACCCATGTCATTTTCCTCAAATTTTCAAAGAATATAGTACATATATAGTACTACTTATTTATGTTTTAAAAATCATAGGTCACCGTCCTTGTTTTTGAAAGAATTGAGGAAAACCACATTTTTCAGTACATTTCCTTTGTAAATCAAGCAAATACAAATTGGTCTATTTTACCTATTGAGTTTGGATTAACTGGACAAAATGTGAAATTTACTCATGTAAAATTAGAATGAGTCCCAAGAAACCAGTTTTGACTAATAATTGACATTATTTAGAAATCAACAGGTGGCGCCACTGTAAATTGTAGGATATGCCTTTAACGATTTGACTAAAAAAGCGTTGCTCCTGTAATATCGGATCGTATCCCTAAATTTCCGCGGTATCGCTATTTTTTGCGATGCGATAGCGATACAACAATTCAGGGGCACATATTGAATGAGACAGGGGAAGATTCATTTGCTTTTTAAATTAAATACAGATGGCACCTTAGTTAAAACTGATATGACACCTGTTGGTGTGGATCACCATTTTCTATAGGTAGAAGAACAAGGGGCGGGGGATCGTAGTGCCACCACCCATCGTTATTCAGAATCTCAGACACGGCCATTTCTCACCAAAGTAATGCGATCCGCAGACGATCCGCACTGGTGTGAGGGTCCGCGTAAAAAGTATCGCCGTATTTTACGCGGCGATGCGCCTATGCGATTACGACACGATCCGCAAAATTTCAGGAGCAACGTTTAGCCCCTCGGATCGCTATTCTGCGATCCGCAGCTCTGTCGTAAACATTGAACAACGGGGCCCAGGGAGGTTGTTTTTAAAACTAAGAATGATAACAACGTAAAAACTACGATTGGGACCCCCCTCAGCGATACCAACTAGGATATTCATGACAGACCGTATTTCAAACCCAAGCCATCTGTGGAAGTGTTCATCTTATTATTTCCCGATGGGTAGACATTTTGTTATGCACGATCAATTGTCCATTGCAATGAGTTGGAAAAGGGTAAAAGCCTATAAAAAAAACTCAAATTTACGACCTTGTAAGACCGTCCTCCATAAAGACTGATCCTTTAGGTAACGAGAATGCAACAAAGACCACCATAAGATCAAATTTTCTATCGTTTTTAGATTTAAAATGACCTCCCTGGTGATTTTAAAAGGAAGGGCGATCAAAAACTGATCTTGCAGTGGTCTTTGTTGTGTTTTCCTTGATCAGTATTTTTGGATAGAAGACGGACGTACAAAGATCCTTATATTCTCATATCATTCATTACTTCTAATCAGTAAGTATTTGCGAATATATATACCACCTTTATTATAGAGTCATACTAGTTTAGTGTTGTTCTGCACAAGGAATTGTCCTCCGTTTAAATTTAACAGGGTTCGAAGTTTTCCTCTTATTATACGGAAACTGGTTTACTCTGCCCACACGTGATAAATACGTGATTACAAAGTAAAATCAATGAAATAACTCACCTTGGGAAGAACAGTCGTTTCTTTTCCAAATACTCATTTAATCCTCTTTGGATATCGTCCAACATTCCCTGCAAAATGATCAGAGCAATTAAACCAGGTTAGAGAAGTGTGTACATGAAAAAGAAAGATTATTGTTACCCCGCCTTTACACTAGACGAATCTGGCAGCAGTAAAATGCCAAGCCTGTAGCGACTGCAGATCATGTGATTTTGTCAGGTCATTCAATTTGGCACCACCTCATGTCTATTGGACATGCTCTGATGCCTGCGACTATTTCTATCCAGCTTGACTTAGTCGTCTACATGGGTGGCGATTCTGTAGAAACTTAGTCGTCAGTGTAAACGCTCAAGGACATTCTGAGGTCAATGACTTTTGAAATGGACATCACCACGACCAGAGGATGAGGCGACAGCTGAGTGAGTACCATGTAGCATTCATGCCAACCACCCAAAAGTCATCAACCTCAGAATGGACTCAAGCGTTTACAATGATGACTATGTTTTTACAGAATCGCTGCCTATCCATATAATAATCGTGGGATTCAGAGCTTGTCAAATAGTTGCCAGGTGGTGCCGAATTGTGTAATCAGACATAATCAGACGATCTGCAGTTGTCAAATGCTTGGCATTTACATTAGACGATTTCTATCATTTTACTGCTGAAAGTCATCAGGGGGTGCAAAATGCCAGAATCGCCGGTAAGAATCATCTAGTGTAAACGCCAGGTCACAGTATCTCGTTCATGATTAATACAATCCATCGTCAAGGTCAGAAATGAGGGAGATATTCTTACCTCTGAATGCTCCAGCTTCTCCAGCATCTGTGGCTGTGAGGTGACGACCAGAGCGCGCGTGTCCTCTACGGCATTCTTCATAATCGACTGCCTGTGGACATGTAAAGAAATTAACACATGATCGACTGATGGTCAATATGTACGGAAATCAATACATGATCGATTGACGGTCAACACGTACAGAAATCAACACATGATCGACTGACGGTCAACACATACAGAAATCAACACATGATCGACTGACAGTCAACACGTACAGAAATCAACACATGATCGACTGACGGTCAACACATACAGAAATCAACACATGATCGACTGACGGTCAATATGTACAGAAATCAACACATGATCGACTGACGGTCAACGTGTACAGAAATCAACACATGATCGACTGACGGTCAACATGTACAGAAATCAACACATGATCGACTGCCTGTGGACATGTACAGAAATCAACACATGATCGACTGACGGTCAATATGTACAGAAATCAACACATGATCGACTGCCTGTGGACATGTAAAGAAATTAACACATGATCGACTGACGGTCAATATGTACAGAAATCAATACATGATCGACTGACGGTCAACATTCACAGAAATCAACACATGATCGACTGCCTGTCAACACGTACAGAAATCAACACATGATCGACTGACGGTCAACACGTACAGAAATCAACACATGATCGACTGACGGTCAATATGTACAGAAATCAACACATGATCGACTGCCTGTCAACATGTACAGAAATCAACACATGATCGACTGACGGTCAACATGTACAGAAATCAACACATGATCGACTGACGGTCATCATGTACAGAAATCAACACATGATCGACTGACGGTCAACGTGTACAGAAATCAATACATGATCGACTGCCTGTGGACCTGTAAAGAAATCAACACATGATCGACTGACGGTCAACATGTACAGATATCAACACATGATCGACTGACGGTCAACGTGTACAGAAATCAATACATGATCGACTGCCTGTGGACATGTAAAGAAATCAACACATGATCGACTGACGGTCAACATGTACAGATATCAACACATGATCGACTGCCTGTGGACATGTAAAGAAATTAACACATGATCGACTGCCTGTGGACATGTACAGAAATCAACACATTGTAAAGTCTAGAGCCCTACCTGCACAAGGGCAAACCTTAAGAGAAGGGAGTAAGAACTTAAACACAGATGTACTAGAGTCAAGAACTTAACTGATTTATTGACAAGATGGGTTCTTCTTTTATACACATAGAAGGGGGTTGACATGACAACCTTGGTATCTCTGAGCTCTGTGGTTTCTGAGAGCTCTGCGATCTCATTGGCTGTTGTACCAAAAGCCAATAGGGGATGACCAAATCATTCCAGTTAAGCGCCTGTTCCGGTCTGTCGCACATGTCAGGAGGCCGCTCATGACACTGAACAACTCAAAGTGTCATTGGTAGAGCACCCTACCCTCATGTGGACATACTAGGAACTAGAGCTGAGCGACAATAGGGGTATTATATGCCATTCGAAGCATGGCAGCCGTACACAGAAATCATCACAGGATGGACTGACGGTCAACATGCACAGAAATCATGATGTACTAGGTACCACTATGAGTCAAGAACTTAACTGATTTATTGACAAGATGCGTTATTCTTTTATACACATAGCAGGGGGTTGACATGACAACCCTGGTATCTGTGAGCTCTGTGCTTTGTATTGGCTGATGTATCAACAGCCAATAGGGGATGACCATATCTGTTCCGGTTGAGTGCCCGTTCAGGAGGCCGCACATGACACTGAACAACTCAAGGTGTCATTGGTAGAGCACCCTGCCCTCATGTGGACATACTAGGAACTAAACCTGAGCAATAATAGGGTATTATATGCCATTCAAAACATGGCAGCCTTACTGTATATATCAGGAAGGAGAAGTCTAAACAAAATGGCGACTGTTCCAATCCAGTCAATTTGTTCATTGATAATTAGAAGTGATTTTGAGGATACTTTCTTCTCATAGAAACCAACTTTACATGCCCATGATAGGGATGTATAGACCAGAACTTTGTGATCACATGATGGACTGTCTGACAACATGTTCAGAAATCAACACACGATTGACCGCCTGTCGATATGCATAGAAATCATCACATGATGGAGTGCCTGTTGACATGTACGGAAATCAACACATGATCGACTGACGGTCAATATGTACAGAAATCAATACATGATCGACTGACGGTCAATATGTACAGAAATCAACACATGATCGACCGCCTGTCAACACGTACAGAAATCAACACATGATCGACTGCCTGTCAACATGTACAGAAATCAACACATGATCGACCGCCTGTCAACATGTACAGAAATCAACACATGATCGACTGATGGTCAACATGAACAGAAATCAATATATTGTGAAGTCTAGATCCCTACCTGCAAGGGTAAACCTTAAGAGAAGGGAGTATGAATTTAAACACACATGTAATAGCTACTACTAAGAGTCAAGAACTTAACTGATTTATTGACAAGATGGGTTCTTCTTTTATACTCTTAGCAGAGGGTTGACATGACAACCTTGGTATCTGTGAGCTCTGTACTCTCATTGGCTGTTGAACCAAAACGTTTTACTTTTTCTAAGGTCTGTTGCTAGGTGGTTAGATCCTTCATGATAAAATGTTTTCCACTAAGTTTAAAAACAACTCCCTGGTCTTATGCTGAACAGAGATATTGGTCTTACCAGTGGTTGTCGACCTCTTCGAACATCTTGCCCTCCACAGGAATCTGGTTGCGGATGTCTTGAGAGCCGAAGATGGGCTCCAGATACAACCAGGCCGACTGCACCTTGAGCCACGAGTCCAGGATCGCCTTCATCCGGTGCTGTGACAAGAAAGTAGTCCGCAATTATTATACACCCAATACAGTGTGTCACTAGAAAACACAGAAAACATACAGATATATCCACCTAATACAAAGTGTCCCTAGAAAACACATAGGGAGTGTGTATCACCATACCCGGAGCATACAGATATATCCACCTGATACAAAGTGTCCGTAGAAAACACATAGGGAGTGTGTATCACCATAACAGGAGCATATAGATATATCCACCTAATACAAAGTCTCCGTAGAAAACACATAGGGAGTGTGTATCACCATACCCGGAGTATACAGATATATCCACCTAATACAAAGTGTCCATAGAAAACACATAGGGAGCGTGTGTCACCATACCCGGAGCATACAGATATATCCACCTAATACAAAGTGTCCGTAGAAAACACATAGGGAGTGTGTATCACCATACCCGGAGCATACAGATATATCCACCTGATACAAAGTGTCCGTAGAAAACACATAGGGAGTGTGTATCACCATACCCGGAGCATACAGATATATCCACCTGATACAAAGTGTCCGTAGAAAACACATAGGGAGTGTATATCACCATACCCGGAGCATACAGATATATCCACCTGATACAAAGTGTCCATAGAAAACACATAGGGAGTGTGTATCACCATACCCGGAGCATACAGATATATCCACCTGATACAAAGTGTCCGTAGAAAACACATAGGGAGTGTGTATCACCATACCCAGAGCATACAGATATATCCACCTAATACAAAGTGTCCATAGAAGACACATAGGGAGTGTGTATCACCATACCCGGAGCATACAGATATATCCACCTAATACAAAGTGTCCATAGAAAACACATAGGGAGTGTGTATCACCATACCCGGAGCATACAGATATATCCACCTGATACAAAGTGTCCGTAGAAAACACATAGGGAGTGTGTATCACCATACCCGGAGCATACAGATATATCCACCTAATACAAAGTGTCCATAGAAAACACATAGGGAGTGTGTATCACCATACCCGGAGCATACAGATATATCCACCTAATACAAAGTGTCCGTAGAAAACACATAGGGAGTGTGTATCACCATACCCGGAGCATACAGATATATCCACCTAATACAAAGTGTCCATAGAAAACACATAGGGAGTGTGTATCACCATACCAGGAGCATACAGATATACACTGCGCGAAAACCACCAGTTCATATATGTATACACCTAGCGTATATAGGTATGATTTAGTGTATACAAGGTAGTTGTGTAGTTTTCGTTGTGTATACGCCTCATCTATGGACATGTGAAATGTATACGACCCGCGTATACATGTCCCGCACATGCTATTTCTCGTCATATACGCTTTGCGGTAAATACAGCCTTTACGCGGACGTATAGAAGAGGAAATGTGTCAATATACAGCCGATACATGTACTTAAGCCATTTTCCACTGGCCACCAAAAGACCACCAGTCGGGAACCACCATTGTAAGATTAATGAATGGAAACAGACATGCAGAGAAGTGTTTCCTGATTAATCGTTCTTAGATTACACAATGAGGCTACCACTGCTATGGTCATTATGTTTAGAGGACAGTTCTATCTGTATGGACCTGTCATATGCAGCAGAAACAAGGCATACACTACATCCTCACCAAATTTTAGACACCAACGTGCAGGCGTTGGCCACCACAGACCAACTTTTAGGAGGACTAAAAAAATCTGTGACGTTTTCATCGGCCAGTGAATAATGGCTATATATATATGCATGTTTATCACTAGATATGGAGACTGTATATTTATAATAACAGGGCCCTGTTTTTCAGTCACGACAATCGATATGTAAGACATCTTAGAACTGTCAGTGTCCTATAGACGTGATATCTTAGCCGATCTGGCCAAGATCTTAGGTCTAAGACACTTAGGGTGGTGTGAGGTGTGCTATAGTCACGATAATCTTAGGGTCATGTGATTGGAAATGTCTTGCAAACTGTCTTAGACCTAAGACATCTATGGACATGTCGTACAGAATGCGCAACTTCACTTTCTGTAAGAATTAAGCGATAAAACGCCGATATCTTCGGGAATGTGCAGCCGATTCTCTTGATATTTGGTACGATTATAGGTTATATGTATACCTTACTCGTGTTAAGATTTCATTGTTTAATTCCTCTATATACGCATAGTGAGGATTTATAGAACCTAAGACAATTCTATACTTGAGATACTTTTAGCAGCGATCTCACGTGGCGCACTACGATACTGTCTACAGTACACTGGCCATCTTTTGTCTTGCAAAATGTCTTACAATCGCTAAGATATCTCAGCTTCTAAGACTAAGATTATGTCGTGACTGAAAAACAGGGCCCAGATTTGTATGAGGGTGATAATTAAGCCCGCTCTACTTACCAGGGAGTGGTCCCAGCTGTTGATGTCCTTCTCGAAGGGCTTGATGAAGGGCGAGTTCTTCATGGTGGTTGTTTTCACGATGTGGTCGTCGAGAAGTACCTGGATGTCATCTATGGCCGACAGAATGCTAATATCTGTGTCCTTGTAGGGCACGAAGTTAAAATGAATCGTCTCCCAGTCCGATTTCATCTTTGTCAGCGCCTAAAGTAGAAAGAAGTTTAAGACGATTTGTTAAATTGTGTCATCTATGGCCGACAGAATGCTGACATCTGTGTCCTTGTAGGGCACAAAGTTAAAGTGATTCGTCTCCCAGTCCGATTTCATCTTTGTCAGCGCCTAAAGTAGAAAGAAGTTTACGACGATTTGTTAAATTGTGTCATCTATGGTCGACAGAATACTGATCTCGTGTCATTGTAGGGCACGAAGTTAAAGTGAATTGTCTCCCAGTCCGATTTCATCTTCGTCAGCGCCTAAAGTAGAAAGAAGTTTACGACGATTTGTTAAATTGTGTCATCTATGGCCGACAGTATCCTAATATCTGTGTCCTTGTAGGGCACGAAGTTAAAGTGAATCGTCTCCCAGTCGGATTTCATCTTCGTCAGCGCCTAAAGTAGAAAGAAGTATAAGACGATTTGTTAAATTGTGTCATCTATGGCCGACAGAATGCTGACATCTGTGTCCTTGTAGGGCACGAAGTTAAAGTGAATCGTCTCCCAGTCCGATTTCATCTTTGTCAGCGCCTAAAGTAGAAAGAAGTTTAAGACGATTTGTTAAATTGTGTCATCTATGGTTGACAGAATACTGATCTTCATGTCTTTGTAGGGCACGAAGCTTTTTTTATACACAGTAAAACCCCGCTTCTGGGGCACCTCTTTTAAGGGAGCACCCCGCTTAAGCGGACAATTTGCTCGGAACAGAAATCTTCATTTAGTTCATTCTAACCTTACTTAAGGGGTCACCCTGTTTCAGAAGATACTTTGCTCGGAACGGAGGGTAACCCCTTAAGCAGGGTTTTACTGTATTCTCTAAAATCGTGGAGTCATTTTCGGGGACAAGCCAAAGTTGTCCTCTTTTTTTAATTGATTTTTATTCTGGAATTTTCTACATAGGGCTCGCTGATATCCATTTTCAGTCAGTAGGTTAGGTGCCTAAGGTAGTAGTTGTACAAGAACATCACCCTCACCAAATTATCAGGGGAATATTACTTCAGTAAACTAGTTTAGTAAACCTATTTATATCAGTAAACTGGAATCGATAGATTGAATTTTAAGTGTCTGACTAACTGTAGAGAGTGGAAGCACCCACCTTTTCCAGTGCGTACTCCTTACTGGCTTGGCCAGAGATCTCAGTCAGCGGATCGAGGAACTTCTCCAGCCCCATCCCCAGCACCTCGAACAGCGGGGTCTCATTCGTGGGCTCGATGTTGAACCCAACCTGTCAGCAGGGAAGATATAAAGTTGTTTTTTGGGGTTTTTTTTATTTGTTTATTGTCAAACATCTGACCTAGGTCAGTTCTTCCTGTTGTACATTCTTATTCCGTTATATACTCATAGGTACATCGAAATAAAGCTGAAAGGTTATTGATGATAAATGAGAATAATGAGGCTTAAATGGGCATCGTCAGTTTAAGTTTCGTTCATTATCATTTCGTCAGATACTAAATGCGTTCATTAGGTTGGAAATCCTTAGTTTGTGTTGATCGCAATCTAATAAGAGTTTCTACGATCCCTACCTCTCGGCCAGGGATATAGAATGCGGTTCTTATAACAGATTGGTCGTGAGTTACGGAAAGAGTTCTGATGTTCAATACCACTAGGCCAGAGAACACCATTGATTTGAGTTAGGGGTTAGCCAATGATCTTAGTTATGGCTTTCTTAAAACAGGCTACTGTTTCAAGCTTTTGTATGCAGGGATCTAGCATGTCCCATTCCTTCATACCTCGGTACAAAGGCGATTTTTCATATTTTGCTGATCGATGACGATAATGCAGAAACTTCACTTTGGAATCGCTTCTAGTATTACGCATTCTGTGGTCCAACTTGTTTTGAATTTTTGAATTTTTGTACATTATTCTTAGGAGTTGTCTGCGCCGACGAGTGACCAGTAACTCAACATTAGTTTTTGTAATCAAGATACTTTTTCTTCGACCCATCTCAGGTAACTCAAACAGCCAGGATCATGTCATGGGCTCCATGTTAAACCCAACCTGTCAGCAAAACAAAATCATAAATTAAGCGTGAAATCATAGGTCACCGTACTTGTTTTTGAAAGAATATATTTTTCAGTACATTTCTTATATAAATCAGGCAAATCAAAAAGGGCCTATTTTACCTACTGGATTAGGTCCAACTAGACAAAACTTAAGTTTCGCTCTTTAAAGTTTTGAATATGCCACAAATAACCAATTTCAATGGATGAATGGGAATATTTAAAAATCACGCCACCGTGGATTGTAGGATATGCCTTTAGATGTTCTGCTGTAATACATGAGCACTAGCGAGTGTATTACGACGTCAACCGCGAGTGGTTTACAGAGCTGTCTGTCCACAAAATCATCATATGTTGCATTTATTATCCATTTTTTCGAATAAATTAAACCCAGTAATTGTCATATGAACGGGTATAACAACAGGGACTATTTCTTAGCTCTATACCAAAAGGGACTATTTTTCCCGTATACTATGGTTTTGAGGCCATATACCACAGGTTAGAATTCGTATACCACAGTTATGGTATCTGACAGGTTTTATACAATGGGTCATGGTTTACTGAGTCCCCATACATTTTCAATGAGGGCTTTGTATACGATGGATAATAATATGGAGAAAACAAACAAGAGTTAGTCGTGTTGTTGTTTATCGTACAATGGCAAGATCGTGTATCACTGCGCGAGGCGAAGCCGAGAGCAGTAATACACGATCTTGCCAGAGTGCGTTGAATAATAACATGACTAACTTGAGTTTGGTTTAGAATCTATCCTACCCCGCCCGTCTAAATTACTTTAAATTAACAAATGACGTCATTTGTCAAGTGTATCCCACTAGAGCGATACTTTTCATTTTTCTGAACTCCAGACCGAATACAGTGACCCAATGTTAAGCCTATGGAGTTTTTTATTAGGGGTAGGATAAAGGATAGTATTTTCTGCTGACCTTTTTGCTCATCATCTCCCAGTGGCGGTGGTGGATGCCCGGGTTGCAGAGCGCGTTGATGAGCGGCATGTTGATCTTGAACTTCTCCAGCTTGCTCTTGATGGTGGTCGAGGCTCTCATCGGGCCTTTGTAGTCAGGGTGGGCGAAGAGCTTGGTGAGCTTGTAGGCCGTCCTCCACAGGTTCTGCACCTCGTCCTCCACCTCCTCAGCATTCACCTGGACAGGGGGAATGGGAGTTAGGTCAGTGGTTAAAAGGCGTATCCCACTATCACGATTTGAGCCTCCGACATACTACGATAGCCTTACGACAAGAGTTCCGATGAAAAAAATGAAATTTTTATCAGAAGGAACGAGTCTAGCTTTCACGATAGACCTGTTCCTTCCGATAAAAATTTCATTTTTTCATCGGAACGCTTGTCGTAAGGCTATCGTAGTGTGTCGGAGGCTCAAATCGTGATAGTGGGATACCCCTTTAAAGGGGGACGTGCACCAACCACGACAAGGCTACGACAATGGTTAAGGTACTGAAGTTGTAACCCCAAGGTTGTAGGACTTTGTGGGTTCGAGTCCCACTACAGCTACTCTTCTCCCTGACCCCCAGCAGAACTATATCTAAGGCTAGTCCTTCTCACACCATGTGGGAACTAAAAGAACCCCCACCTCAGTAATGTGAAGGGGAGAGATTTCTATCTAACTTCAGGGTTTTATTGTATTGTATATGTACCTGAATAAATATGTTTAAAAAACAAATCTAGAGGCTAGGAGGAGTCTGTTCATCCACTTGTCGTGGTAGGGGTGGAATTTATTACTATATACCCGTGAAATACTACCCACTGCTAGGGGTGTAGTATAAATAATGTTCGCGCCCGCCGTGACAGTGGGCTGTAGTGAATGGAATTGGCTTTGTACAGAAAATAAAACGGGTATATAGTAAACGTAGTGACTGAGCCTGTATGGGTAGCTGTTCTTGGTCATTTGACGAGAAGATATGTCCCTCCACCTGCGGCCTCAGGACATATTTCTGCATCAAAGGACCTCAGACGGTCACCCATATTGGCTGAGGGACCAATAATAATATTAATATATACCTGAATAATCATGTTTAAAAGGCTTTACAAGAAGCGTACCTCGAGAAGGGGTCCATTCATCCACTTTTCGTGGTAGGCGTGGAACTTAATACGTACCCCGATAAACATGTATAAAAGGCTTTACGAGAGGCATACCTCAAGGAGGGGTCTGTCCATCAACCTTTCGTGGTAGGCGTGGAACTTAATATGTACCCGACTAAACGTGTTTAAAAGGCTTTACAAGAAGTGTACCTCAAGGAGGGGTCCATTCATCCACTTTTCATGGTAGGCGTGGAACTTAATACATACCCCGATAAACATGTTTAAAAGGCTTTACAAAAGGTGAACCTCAAGAAGGGGTCCATTCATCGACTTGTTGCGGAACTTAATATGTACCCAAATAAACGTGTTTAAAAGGCTTTACAAGAGGTGTACTTCGAGAAGGGGTCCATTCAGCCACTTGTCGTGGAACTTAATATGTACCCCGATAAACATGTTTAAAAGGCGTTATGACAGGCGTACCTCGAGAAGGGGTCCATTCATCCATTTGTCGTGGTAGGCGTGGAACTTAATACGTACCCCGATAAACGTGTTTAAAAGGCTTTACAAGAGGCGTACCTCGAG
Source organism: Alentia gelatinosa (assembly GCA_950022655.1). Lineage (NCBI taxonomy): Eukaryota > Metazoa > Annelida > Polychaeta > Phyllodocida > Polynoidae > Alentia > Alentia gelatinosa. Next base: position 3,548,442 of record OX465581.1, on the reverse strand, counting down.
AAGGGGTCCATTCATCCACTTGTCATGGTAGGCGTGGAACTTGACGGCGGCTGTCCACAGCTTATCATACGGCTCCTTGTTATCGGCGATCAACTGGATCTGGTGATAAGGCGTCTGCTCCTCCGCACCCAGCATCTGCTCCTCACGGTTTATCAGCACCTTCTGCTCGTAGAGAAAGTAGTCCCGGCAAAAATATAGTTCAGTATGGATTCTCATGATTTAACATCCAAAAAATCAAATATAGACATGACCAAGTTGAATAATAACCATATGAATATCAGTGAGAGATGATGGTTTAGAAGCACCTTCTGCTCGTAGAGAAAGTAGTCCCAGAAAAAAATATAGTTCAGTATGGATTCTCATGATTTGATATTCATCAAAGCAAATATAGACATGACCAAGTTAGTTAATAAATCTATACGAATATCAATGGGAAATGATGGTTTATCAGCACCCTCGGCTCACAGAGAAAGTAGTCCCGGCAAAAATGTAGTTCAGTATGGATTCTCATGATTCAACATCCAAAAAATCAAATATAGACATGACCAAGTTAAATAATAACCATATGAATATCAGTGAGAGATGATGGTTTAGAAGCACCTTCTGCTCGTAGAGAAAGTAGTCCCAGAAAAAAATATAGTTCAGTATGGATTCTCATGATTTGATATTCATCAAAGCAAATATAGACATGACCAAGTTAGTTAATAAATCTATACGAATATCAATGGGAAATGATGGTTTATCAGCACCCTCGGCTCACAGAGAAAGTAGTCCCGGCAAAAATGTAGTTCAGTATGGATTCTCATGATTCAACATCCAAAAAATCAAATATAGACATGACCAAGTTAAATAATAACCATATGAATATCAGTGAGAGATGATGGTTTAGAAGCACCTTCTGCTAGTAGAGAAAGTAGTCCCGGCAAAAATATAGTTCAGTATGGATTCTTATGGTTTAACATCCAATAAATCAAATATAGACTTAACAATGTTTAATAATAACTCTATGAATATCAGTGAGAAATGATGGTTTTTAAGCACCTTCTGCTCACAGAGAAAGTAGTTCCGGCAAAAATATAGTTCAGTATGGATTCTTATGTTTTAACATTCAGTGAAGCAAATATAGACATGACGATGTTGAATAATAACTCTCTGTGAATATCAATGAGAAATGATGGTTTATAACCTTAAGCAGGGTTTCCCCTTCAGTGGGGTGTTCCTGTAGCGGGGTTTTACTGTATTGTGTATGTACATCGCTCGTCCACATGTATCGCTCTTACTATCAAGACTAATAAATTAAACCTGGAATAAATGTAAACTTTAGCACACACCTCGGCATTAGCAGCCTCCAGTTTCTGCGCGATGTCGTTGAGTAGATTGACGTAGGCCTCGGCCTCCGACATCCTGTCCCGGGACTTGAAGTCAACCACCTCCTTCTGAAGGCCGTCAAGATGGGCCTGGAAGCGCTTCTTCCAGTCGTTCAGTTTACTAACGCAGATGTCGTGTTCCTTCATCAGTTTTATCTCCCTGTAAACAAACAGTACGACATTAAATATAGGCCGTCAAGGTGGGCCTGGAAGCCCTTCTTCCAGCTGTTCAGTTTACCAATATAGATGTTGTGTTCCTTCATCAGTTTTACCTCTCTGTAAACAAACAGTATGACGCTAAATATAGGCCGTGTAGGATTCTGTAAACAAACAGTATGTTACTAAATATAGGACTCTGTAAACAAACAGTATGTTACTAAATATAGGCCATGTAGGATTTTGTAAACAAACGGTATAGTGCTAGGAATAGGCTGTGTAGGACAGGTATGATGCTAAATATAGGCCGTGTCGGATATGTAAACAAACAGTATGTTACTAAATATAGGATTCTGTAAACAAACAGTATGTTACTAAATATAGGCCGTGTAGGATTCTGTAAACAAACAGAATGACGCTAAATATAGGCCATGTAGGATTCTGTAAACAAACAGTATGACACTAAATATGGGCCGTTTAGGATTCAGTAAACAAACAGTACGATCATGCTGGCTCCATTAACAGGCTGCTGGAGGCAACCCTTGGTTACAATCAACACGGTTGCCCCCACGTAGTAAACACGGAGCCAGCATATATCCTTGATCTTGATATATTCTCATCAGTCTTATTAGTGTAGCGCATTGCAGTTACACCAGCAATAAAGCTTGTAACGGACGAAGTCTTAGATTCATTCATTCAGCTTACTATTCACACCTGATATTAAAGACAAATGCGGGTAGGTATCGAAACGCCCCCTGGTTTAACACTGGTGCTGCCATCTGGTGCCATGAAAATATAGCAGTTTCCCATAGACACCAATAGATAAACACTTACCTTCTTCAGATGGCCTTCCCATAGAAATTAGCATGGTGACATAGTATTTTCTTAGCATTTCTCATTTGTACATGTTCCCAATTATTAGAATCCAGAAATATTTGAAGAAAGGAATAGAACATCAGTGTCATTTAACAACAAAGTAAAAATATTGCATTTCCCCATAGACACCGATAGCTAAGCACTCCCATAGAAGTTAGCCTGGTGACATGCCATTTTTTTTGCATTTTCTATTTGCTGATATATAGAACTTATATTATCCTGAGTTATTTGCAAATCTCAATACAATTTAAAAATCACCCAAACTACCAGCATTTGTCTTTAACTAAAGCCATGATAAGTTAGTGCTGGCGATGTAAACTGAGGGGAACTCACGTGTTTCTGATCATGGGTAGGATGCGGTCGGGCCAGCTGAACGTGTTGTCGTTCAGTAAGATATCGTCCTTACTGAGGTACGCGTAGTCCATCAGGAAGAGCAGGTTCTCCCCCGCAATCTCCTGTTTCTCCTGTTACAATAGGATACATTATTATTATTGTTATCATTATCATTATATACCTTGCCGCTGTTGGGGGTGTAGTAACTTGGGTTTACTGCCAAAGCTGATGTTTACTACCCGAGGTTGACATGTGACAAAAAGATATAATTAGTGAATTTTAAAATGGCGGATAGTATCAATCCAAGCATTCCAAGATGGTAAGAAGTAAGTGGCTGACAAAATTATTGGGACCCAAAAATCAGCCGGTGGAAACAGGGCAATAAAGTGAGTGGTAGTTGTGGCTGACAAAAGTATCAGAACCAAAAAATCGGCAGTGGAAACTGGGCAATAGTGTGAGTGGCAGGGACAAAGTTACCAGGACCCAGAAATCAGCAAATAGAAACAGAGTCCGTTTACAGACCGCACCACCTATATAAGGCTTACGGTCTGGAAGGGTCTAACAGAGCAAGGCTCCAATTTGCCTGTTCCCTCTGCCTGATGGGAGATAGGAATTTCGTGATTGGCTGTTCTAATTTTAGGTCCTATGCATTAAGAGTAATACACTGGTTACTAACAAATAACTCAGGCCAGCTAAGTACCAGTAGAGGTAGGAATTCCTGCCTCAAAATGGCAGCGCATAACAGTCTTAGTTTGAGCCTGTGTGCCCTGGCCCTGGCGACAACAGACTGTATTAGAGTCTAATAGAAACAAGGCAATAGTCTGAGTGACAGTGGCAGCTGACAAAGTTATCGGGACCCAAAAATTGGCTCGTGGCTGAGAAAATTATCAGGACCTAAAAATCAGCTCTTGGAAACAGGGTAATAGTATGAGTGACAGTGGTGGCTGAAAAAGTTATGGGGACCTAAAAATCAGCAAGTGGAAACAGGGCCATAGTTTGAGTGGCAGAGACAAAGTTAACGGGACCCAGAAATCGGCTCGTGGAAACAGGGCCATAGTGTGAGTGGCAGAGACAAAGTTATCGGGACCCTGAAATCGTCTCGTGGAAACAGGGCCATAGTGTGAGTGGCAGTGACAAAGTTATCGGGACCCAGAAATCGGCTCGTGGAAACAGGGCAATAGTGTGAGTGGCATTAGCGGCTGACAAAGTTATAGGGACCCAGAAATCGGCCAGTGGGAACAGGGCAATAGTGTGAATGACAGTTGCACTGACAAATTTATCGGGACCAAAAAAAATCGGCTCATGGAAACAGGGCAATAGTGTCAGCAGTGAATTACCCGCAGCTCGAGCAGTGATCAGCAGTGGTGGCTGATAAAGTTTTCAGGACAAAAAAATCAGGGAATAGAAACTGGGCAATAGTGTGAGTAACATTAGCGGCTGACAAAGTTATCGGGAAAAATCAACTCATGGAAACAGGGCAATAGTGTGAGTGGCAGAGACAAAGTTATCGGGACCAAGAAATCGGCTAGTGGAAACAGGGCCATAGTGTGAGCGGTGGAGACCAAGTTATCGGGACCTAAAAATTTAGTCGTGGAAACAGGGCAATAATGTGAGAGGCAGAGACAAAGTTATCGGGACCCAGAAATCGGCTGGTGGAAACAGGGCCATAGTGTGAGCGGTGGAGAGCAAGTTATCGGGACCTAAAAATTTAGTCGTGGAAACAGGGCAATAATGTGAGTGGCAGAGACAAAGTTATCAGGACCCAGAAATCGGCTAGTGGAAACAGGGTAATAGTGTTAGCGGCGGAGACCAAGTTATCGGAACCTAAAAATTTAGTCGTGGAAACAGGGCAATAATGTGAGTGGCAGAGACAAAGTTATTGGGATCCAGAAATCGGCAAATGGAAACCGGGCAATGGTGTGAGCAACAGTAGCACCTGACAAAGTTATCGGGACTAAAAAAATCAGCTCATGGAAACAGGGCCATAGTGTGAGCGGTGGAGACCAAGTTATCGGGACCTAAAAATTTAGTCGTGGAAACAGGGCAATAATGTGAGTGGCAGAGACAAAGTTATCGGGACCCAGAAATCGGCTGGTGGGAACAGGGCCATAGTGTGAGCGGTTGGTTACCCGCAGCTCGAGCAGCTCCTTGACGTGCAGGTTCTCCACGTAGTCCTGCTGCGCCACCAGGTCGCTGGTGGTCTCCGACTGCGCCGTGATGCGCCGCACGATGGTGTCGTACTCCGTGCAGATGGCGCGGTTAAACTTACTGCTCGTCGCCTGGATGTGCTCGATGAGGATTCCCGACAGGTGGCGCGCCCGCTCGATCAGGAACTGCAATGCATTGTGGGGAGAAATTGAATTATTTTTTTATTTTATATAAAACCGAATTTTTTCACTGTAAGGAATCCTTTAAGGATCTTTATAGAAAATTGAATAGTTTCACAGTAGGGAATGTTTTAAGGATTTTTTTAGAAAAAGAGTGACTGACAAATTGGCTAGTATATTTCAGGTACCAACCATACTAGTGAAAAAGAAATTCTACAGGAAAATGACAAATTAAGCCATATTGACAATGGCCAATTGTCCATATAAATGTGATCCAATCCTAAGATTTCATGATTTTCCATCTAGTATTTGAGACATTTTTGACTTTTCGAATGGTTGTTGTTGTTATTCATAAATAGAGAGTAATTTTGACAAATTAAGTCGAGCATTACAGTAGGTTATACACAAGCTGGCTGAGTGGTGCAGTGCCTGCATTTTCACATGGCAGATTATCAAAACCCTTCGGTCCAAATATTAAAAAATTTGAATGAGTTGAATAATTAAAGAAAAATTAGAAAGACCAAAATCCAGCGAAACGATCGCATATGGCTGAGATTCATAAATATTCTTATGTAGGAAACACACTTTGCCCTGTCAAATGGGCGCAACTGAAAAACAAGTCCCTGAACTGCACAAGTAGAACTAGGAACAAATAGTATGTTCATCATGGATGAATGAGCGTGCGTTTATAAATGAATAACAACTAAGAGGTTTGGGTTATATTCAGTCTATGGATCGTTTTCTGTAACCCACTTGCACCCAGTCAACTTGCTATTTCCTGGGTCTAAGATCAAAACACAACAAGCGCCAGTGGGTCTTGAGGTATTTTGGTCTTGAGTAATTGGTTATGGTCAGCTGGGCAAGACCCTGAGACACTGGCTTCCTGCTCTGTTCTCACTATCACAGTGAACAGCATGCAGATAGTAAAGGGATAGTTTTCTGGAAGCACACTGAAAGTTCAATGTGACAACTCTAATCTCTAGATGATGTATTTAGCGTGTGCAAGCACGCCCTATAAACAAGAATGTAAGAAATTGATGTGGAAGTTTCCCATAGCAGCTAATATTACTTATTAAGATAGCGGATATTCGCACCTTATTGATGTGTGAGCAGTCCAGCAGGAACACATTCATGGGTACGTAGACAGGCAGAGAGGCCACCGCAGACTCCATGGCCTTGAGTCGCTCCAGCTCCTTCCGGTAATCCCTGAGAGGATGTCCCTTCTGTATGAACCTCTCCATGGCCCGGTCCGAGTCCCGGCGGAGCAGGTACGAGAAGGGGTCGTAGACAGACATGTACCTGAACAACGAAAGAGTGAAGGTTATATGAGTAGGTACGAGAAGGGGTCGTAGACAGACATATACCTGAACAACGAAAGAGTGAAGGTTATATGAGTAGATACGAGAAGGGGTCGTAGACAGACATATACCTGAACAACGAAAGGGTGAATGTTATACGAGTGGGTACGAGAAGGGGTCGTAGATAGACATGTACCTGAACAACGAAAGGGGGAAGTTTATATGAGCAGGTATGAGAAGGGGTCGTAGATAGACATGTACCTGAACAACGAAAGAGTGAAGGTTATATGAGTAGGTATGAGAAGGGGTCGTAGATAGACATGTACCTGAACAACGAAAGAGTGAAGGTTATATGAGTAGGTATGAGAAGGGGTCGTAGATAGACATGTACCTGAACAACGAAAGAGTGAAGGTAATATGAGTAGGTATGAGAAGGGGTCGTAGATAAACATGTACCTGAACAACGAAAGAGTGAAGGTTATATGAGTAGGTATGAGAAGGGGTCGTAGACAGACATGTACCTAAACAACGAAAGAGTGAAGGTTATATGAGTAGGTACGAGAAGGGGTCATAGATAGACATGTACCGGAACAACGAAAGAGTGAAGGTTATATGAGTAGGTATGAGAAGGGGTCGTAGATAGACATGTACCTGAACAACGAAAGAGTGAAGGTTATATGAGTAGGTACGAGAAGGGGTCGTAGATAAACATGTACCTGAACAACGAAAGAGTGAAGGTTATATGAGTAGGTACGAGAAGGGGTCGTAGATAGACATGTACCTGAACAACGAAAGAGTGAAGGTTATATGAGTAGGTACGAGAAGGGGGTCGTAGATAGACATGTACCTGAACAACGAAAGAGTGAAGGTTATATGAGTAGGTATGAGAAGGGGTCGTAGACAGACATTTAGCTGAACAACGAAAGAGTGAAGGTTATATGAGTAGGTACGAGAAGGGGTTGTAGATAGACATATACCTGAACAACGAAAGAGTGAAGGTTATTTAAGCAGGTATGAGAAGGGGTCGTAGACAGACATGTACCTGAACAACGAAAGAGCTATTTGAGCAAGTACCAGCCTCGGTGGCTTAGTGGTTGGGGTGGTCGCCTCAAACATCAGAGGTTGTGGGTTCAAACCCCGGTCGGGTTATACTGAAAACTTACAAAAAAATGGTACCCACTGCTCATTTGGCTTAACACCCACCATTAGAATGAGGAGTAGGGGGCTACGGCCTGAGTGGAATTACGGCGATATCACTGAGTTCAGTGATTGTACACACAATATTCCCTAAATAAAAGAGACAAGAAGCAGGGATTGTAGACATGTGTCTAAACAACGAGAGAGTGCGGGTTATTTGAGCAGGTACAGGAAGGGATTTTAGATAGACATACAGATATATATATATATACCTGAACAACCAAAGAGTGAATATTATTGGAGCAGGTACAAGAAGGGATTAGAGAAAGCACAATGACGGACAGATGGTTATTGACTCAGGTATCAAAAGAGATGTAGATAGACATGTATGTACCTGAATGATAAAAGAGAAAAGTAAGGGGTTACTCATACAGAAAAATAAATTTAAAAGAAAAACATAGCAAGAAAACCATAACTGTGAAACCTTGTAACCTTTGTAAACATTAAGTGCTGATTCCACCAGACTAAGCTGTCATTGGAAAGTATCTGGTCTCTTCAGAAAATATTGAAAAATATCACATAATATCTTTATATAGTGCATGTGCGCATGTGAAAATCGCATTAGTGCCAAGAACTATCAAAAAAAATTGCTTGCTTCCACCGCCAGCTATGCTTAAACAATTCTTTCCAATCCCGCCCGATCTCCATTTCGCCATAGATTGGTCGCTTGGTGGAATCAGTGCTTTATCCTACCCCTAATAAAAAACGCCATCGGTTTAACATTGACTCAGTGTATTTGACATAGCGTTGGATAAAGTGTTATTTATTCACCGAGGTGAATAAAAAAACGGACCAATCAGGGACGAGATAACGAAAGTAGATCCAGCGGCATTGATAACTACTAACATGGATAATTACAAATATTCTCTGTATATCGGTGAGATGGGGTAGGATAAATACGAAACCGAACTCAAGTTAGCCTTGTCAATGTTTATACCACTCTGGTCAGGTCTGCTACTCACTAAACTCGGCTAACACCTCGTGTAGTAATACACAACCTGCCCATCGTGGCATAAACATTGACAAGGCTAACCCTCGTTTGGTTTCTACTAATTATAAGGAAATAAAAACTGCTACCCATAAAAACAAAAAAGAACTGACTTTTTGGGTCCGTGGCTGTTGGCGTGGACGACCCTCCTGAGGCGGTGCTTGGCGAGCAGCACCACCTCCTCCGGCAGCTTCACCGAGCTGATGAGTTTGTGCGCGAGCTGCTCCACGGGCTGGAAGAGCAGCTGGTCGACGTGCGGCAGGCGGTCCACGCTCACCACCATCGTGTCGACGACCTCCTCAAAGAGCGCGCACACCGAGTCGAAGGAGGGCGAGAAGCGCAGCCCCGCGCGCTCCATGTCCTCCTCCTGGGGGATCAGAGGGTGTTTTAAGTGGGATTCACATGTATTATCTCACCCCAGATATTTTTTCTCCATAGACTTAACATTGGAAACTCGTATCTAATACCCATGAGATATTTAGGAAAAATATCCAATGGGAGGTAATGTCACAAATGTTAGCCCATTAGTCAATATTAAGGGTGAGATAAATTCAGAAACCCATTCAAGTTTAGTGTCAGAGCTCGATCCCATCTCATTTGAATCACATAGCAATTCACATGGCTTTGCCTTGTGAATTACTACGTGATTCAAACTCGATCAGACCCTAAACTTTCATGGGTTTCCTCTATAGTCCATGGTGCAATCTTATATACGTCATATATACGCCTGATTCTATTTATTTACGCCACTATCCAATAATTCCGACCTCGGCCACTTGGGGACATCAGTGATAGCCTATTTCATTTGCCATTAACCATCCAAGTCTGTTTTATATAAAAAATACAATCTTATATTACAGAGGAACAGTGGACAGCTAAAAAATTCTCCATGTCCTCCTCCTGGGGGGCGAGAGGGTGCAGACTCTCATCCCACAGAGTGTTGTGAGACAGAGAAACAGGGAAACTGGAATTCTCAGGAATATGTCTTTTTTCTTTATCCAACTTAGAAAGGTAGGAATCAACCTTACATGTATTTCAAAACTATATAGACAGGACAAAGATAGGTACAGGACGGAACAATTGTGACCAGTTGCAGATTTTCATTAATTTGGTGTATTTTTTTCGTTCTGATGGAGATTTTTGTGTCTCTGTGGTTGCAGATTTTCATTAATTTGCCACAGTGCACCAAAACCACCATTTTACATATGAATGCGCCCGCCGTATATAAGTATGACTTTTGCGTATATAAGGTCGTCCTATTCCCTGTGTGTATACACCTCATCTGTAGGCGGATATAAGCGTCCAGTGAAGAGGGCTTCACTGAGAGCGGGCGTTGGGAGGTGGCAGGGGTAGAGGGGGTGGGGGGGGAATGGGGGGCGGCGGGGGGAGGGCTTCCCACTGAGGACACCTATACTTCTACCAACACAAATGGGTTGGAGGCAGCGGGGGGAGGGTATATTTCCTCTCATATACGCCGGGTGTGAAATACAGCCAAGACGCGTCCGTATATAAACCCTGGGCGTATTTATATGAAAACATATCCTCCTCCTGGGGGACGAGAGGGTGCAGAGTGTTGTGAGACAGAGGAACAGTGGACAGCTAAAACATTCTCCATGTCCTCCTCCTGGGGGTGAGAGGGTGCAGAGTGTTGTGAGACAGAGGAACAGTGGACAGCTAAAACATTCTCCATGTCCTCCTCCTGGGGGTGAGAGGGTGCAGAGTGTTGTGAGACAGAGGAACAGTGGACAGCTAAAACATTCTCCATGTCCTCCTCCTGGGGGTGAGAGGGTGCAGAGTGTTGTGAGACAGAGGAACAGTGGACAGCTAAAACATTCTCCATGTCCTCCTCCTGGGGGTGAGAGGGTGCAGAGTGTTGTGAGACAGAGGAACAGTGGACAGCTAAAACATTCTCCATGTCCTCCTCCTGGGGAATCAGAGGGTGCAGAGTGTTGTGAGACAGAGGAACAGTGGACAGCTAAAACATTCTCCATGTCCTCCTCCTGGGGGTGAGAGGGTGCAGACTCTCATCCCACAGAGTGTTGTGAGACAGAGAAACAGGGAAACTGGAATTCTCAGGGATATGTTTTTTTCCTTTATTCAACTTAGGAAGGTACCCTTACATGTATTTCAAAACGATGCAGACAGGACAAAGATAGGTACAAGACGGAACACTTGTGACCAGTTGCAGATTTTCATTAATTTACCATAGGCAGAGGGAGGTGGGGTGTTATCAGACCGAGAAACAGGGAAACTTGAATTCTCATGGATAGAATAGGGTGCTTGTCTGAGACAAATCTAGCTGACTAATACAGTAAGTGGGATTCACACATAGAGAGTAATGTACCTGAAACGGGTGTACTTCACACCTTTAAGTGGGATTCACACATAGAGAGTAATGTACCTGAGACGGGTGTACTTTACACCTTTAAGCGGGATTCACACATAGAGAGTAATGTACCTGAGACGGGTGTACTTCACACCTTTCCCCTAGTCTAAAGTGGGATTCTCACGTAGAGAGTAATGTACCTGAAACGGGTGTACTTCACACATTTAAGCGGGATTCACACATAGAGAGTAATGTACCTGAGACGGGTGTACTTCACACCTTTCCCCTAGTCTAAAGTGGACGTAGAGGTGTGAAGTACGTGTGAATCCCATTTACTGTATAGAATCTCAGCCAGACAAATCCTGCAATTTGCTTTTTTTTTTTAAAAAGGGGAAATTGTAAGCACCCCTGTAGTCGGGTGGCAACCACTGTTATCAGTTGTTATAATCTATAGATAATATTGAGACAAGGTCAAAATTCCTGCGTGGCAAGCCCAAAAATGTATTTCTCATAAAATCCATTGATAATTGGTCCCGCCACCTGGTGCTTTAGATGGTGTTGGGGGGCAAGATGGCTGCTTTCATAGCACAATAGCTATGAGCCCTATAGAACAAGGATGTCAGCCAGGGTCAGAAAAAGAAGTGGAAGTATTTTCCTTATGGAACTTACTGCCTCAGAGAGGCTAGGAAAAAACAGAAAAACCCCATCATTTCTGGCCATGGAATAAGGCTGAGGGTATGTGGGGAGATTCAAACTATTGTAATATCGGCGTGAATGAGGTACAATCTAAACTATATTAGTTTTATACATGAAAAATGATTTTATGATAATGGAAATGAAAACATGGAATTCCATGGAATTCCTTGGAAAACTGGCATCCCTGATAGAATGTTTTTATGTATAAAAAAACAGCCAGTGGTAACCATATCTAACTGACCTATACACCACCCAGGGGGAAATGCCTGCCCCTAAAATCAATTGTCAACTATTTCACTAAGGGATCCGGTTGAGATCAGCTACCGTAAACTAGCTGACGGATCACCCGCTTGTTGTATCAAATCAAACTAGAACTCCCAAGATGAAATGAATTTGCTGTAACCTTGTTATGCTGTTTTACTTGTATATACGTTGTAAATGTTTATTTCCCTTGTTGATTACACCTGTGAATTAGCCATCAGACATCAAAAAGACTGTTATTACAATGCTACTCTTAACATACAGGCCAAATGATACATCCAAAGTGATCTATGAAATGGACTGAAAGGCGTGATCAGATACCAAAAACTATAATGTTCAACATGGACACAGCAGTTTATACTGCACACCTCTGGTCCTTTAGGACCATCAAAAACTTTCAAAGCTAGTTAATTATATACTTACAAATCTCACCATTTTTACCTGTATCCCTACACTGTAAGGGTGTACCTACAACTGTGAGGACACTCACACCGGCTTCATCGCTGATGTCTTCACAGTATAAATAAACAAATTTAAAAAAATAAATAAAGAAATAAAGAAATGTTATGAAAAAAAAATTAAAAAATGGTATAGTTACCAGATAGAACTGGACGAGCATGAGTTTGGTGGGCAGCCCCAGGTCCCTCATGACCCTGTAGTCCTCTGAGTACTCATTGCCATCCAGGTACTCCTCCAGCAAGGTCACAAGGTCACCGATGGAGTTCTCCACACAGGAGCGCAGCAGGTTGGACATGAGCGAGGCCACGCTCGCGAAGAAGTGGTCCATCCGCGTCATCCGCTGGTCCTAGAGGTCAGTAAAGGTCATCTCAAGGTCACCCCAAGGTCATATCAAGGTCATTCTACCAAGGTCAAGGTCACATTGATAATCACAGGCAAGGACAGGGTTGGTTTCTATGTATATGTTGGTATTTTAGGATTTCTAGGTGATTTGTCAAACTAATTGTGTTGTTATTTTTTTATAAGGATTTGTTTTAAGCTACTGATATATTTTTCAGGGATTGTGAGTAACTAACTCATTGTGCATCTAGATTTTAGTGAGTATCACATGAGGGAACTATTATATCTAAATTACAAACGTGATCGTGAAGCAAAATCAGTGAAATATATCTCGTCTGAGAACAATAAAATGTACAAAATATCATTGAATTGTATTAACAATCAAAATTGTGTGTAAAATAAAAGTTATTCAAGAATCTTGAAGGCTAAGAGGAAGATAGTGGTTAATTAATGTTTAAAAAGATCAATAAATAATTTAGAACAAGAATGTTTTAAGGATGGAATGCTTTGCAAGTTGTCAATAATTGTTTTAAGGAAGTTAATAAAAGGAGTATGTAATTTGTTAATTATTATTTCAGAATCATGCATGGTGTTTATGAGGGTTATAAAATACCTGTATTTTCATGCTGAAATATGTAGTACCACAAACATGCATATCCACCGTTATAGCTTTCTACATGCCGATGAGATAGAGCAGTGATGGATGATATACAGCAACAAGGTAATAGGACATCAGCGGTAGGCTCTGTGCATTATCCCACCCCTCATATACGTTTAGCCATAGGAATAACATTAAAAATTTATACGCAACAATCATCCATGTAAAGTGCCAATACTACGCCATGGTTGTGGCAGAGTGATGCGAGATGATGTCATAATCGACTGGCCAATCAGCGGCCAGGATTTGAGAGAGTAGGCGAGACGTCAACATGGATTTGCGAAAGCAATTTGAATTATTCTGATATTGTGATGCTATTCAATATCCATGAAAGGGGTGAGATCAATCCTGAACGGCATTCAAATCATAAAATAAACAATACTCCAATCATTTGGATGCACTGTCATTGTCACCTGGCTTTGCCTTAATGATAATCACAGCGCATCCAAACTCATATAGTATTACTTAATTAAACAATTCTCGATCCAGTTCTATATAACTATTAGCGTGCATAATATATACTTTTTATGCTAGAGGAATGAAGGTATATCATTACATATCTGTGCACAAATTTTTCACACTTACTGGCCAGTTGTACGGATTCTGTTCGTCACAGTGTGATGAACTATGAATAATACTACCCTCCGTACCACGAGACTTGTTGAGATGATAAAAAAGGGAGTTGTAAATTGGTGTTTGTTATGATTTCTAGGTATATGATAATAAAGAGACATATAAAGGGCAGCTAAATCACATCTAAAATATCGGTATGTGAAACATACAGATTCTATCCCTTGACCTAACTGACCAAGCTGGCTGTGTGGCACACCGCTGGAGGCGACCCTCCCTTGGTTACAATTAACAGGGTCGCCCCCACACAGTAAACACAGAGCCAGCATATAATACTCATGTTGATGTACTCAAGTCAATCTGGTCAGCGCAGCGCATTGTAGCACCATCAGCAATAAAGCTTGTAACGGGATGAAGCCTTAGAGTCATTCATTCAGCTTACTTTTCACAACCGAGAGTAAGAATCTGTTCCTTGTTGCTTTGGTTGGGAATACAAACCAAGGTCTTTAAACTGGATTTGTATTCCATACAAATGACAGCATGGAAGAGATTTCATTCAGCTACCCTAATTATGTCTCCATATAATATGTAGGGTTGATATTGTTATCTATTAACATTTCTTTTTATTTATTTCAAACACTAAATGTGAATTTTAGATAAGCCCTACTATCATCTATCTATTTTATGATGCAAATAACATTCCAAAGGTCTCGGCACTTTTCGTTGCTGAATAATATCCTGCAAGATAAATGTTTCATTCACGAGAAGATGGGAAGTGGAACACAAGGTAGGCAGCCCGCACCCAGTGAGTGAACAACGGATAAATACAGGTACACAGGCAGGCACTTATTTCATTACTCACCTATTACAAAGTCCCCATTGGAAATGTACGGGACCGCAGTAAACTACTACCTATCGTTTTTAACTAGAAGAAATCACACCCATTGATTAAGGTCCTCAAACCCATTGATTACGGAAAAATACACTCCCCAAACATCAAATCTATAAAATTTTGCGTAACTTGATAATTATGAGTGTTAGGTTGTCAGCATAATTGTATCAGCATAACCATCGCTAATTATCGTTATGGTAAACATTGATACTTTCCATGATAATAACATAATAATTTGGTTCGTTAAGGTGAGTAATAAATACAATAAACAATGGTTTTGTGTTTGGAAAACTGGATGTTGGTGACATCATACACTCAGTACACTGCTTGTGTATTACTCTGCATCAACGCCTCACTATTTATAGCCATTTGTCCACAAAACCATTGATTATTGTGTATATATGGATGAAATGACAAGGTTCACAACATAGCCGCCACACAGTGTATGTAATGTATTGATGGTGATTAAGTATTCTCCGCTCTTCCATCTCACCTTCGCTGGCCGGCGCTGTCGCCGTTTCCATCGCCACTATGTAGAAACATGGCACGACACACAGACACATTACCATAGAAAAAATGTCAAAGAAGCAGCCCCACCTCGACACAGAAAGGTTACATTCAAATATCCACACTTCTTACTTATGTTCCACTTTTGGGGCCATCAATAAAGTACATAGACAATAATCGATGGTTTTGTGGACAAGCAGCTCTGTAAACAATAAGAGGTTGACGCGTAGTAATACATGAGCGCTAGTGGGTGTATTACGATATCAACCTTGAGTGGTTTACAGAGCCGCCTGTCCACAAACCATCGTTTGTAGCATTTATTATCCATCTAATCGAATGAATTAAACTCAGTAATTTCCACATGAAAGGGTATAACAATAAGGACTGTTTCTTTGCTTTATAGCACAAAGGGACTATTTTACCATTTACCACAGCTGTGAGGCCGTATACAATTTTGGAGATTTTGCTACATACTTTACAGATGGCCCCTTAAACAAAGTATGTATATCAGTGAAAATTGTGACAGCATAATGTTATCACACCATTAAATTTGTATTCAAATAAAATCATTAATATGTATGAAATTTCATTTCCAGAATTTGCAATTATGTCATTGCCTACTTTTGTGGATATATGATGCTTATTTTACCCGATAAGCTTTAGTGACTGCGTAGGAGGGAGGTGGGGTTCAGGGGGAATGCATGTTTTAGTCTACTAATTTCTATCCATCCAACCTTACTACAATCCCAGGTATTCAAACCCATCAGCAGGAAAAATAGAAAGGGTCTTCCTAGTTTAGCTACATGAAAGTGTATGGAACTTCAGATGAAATTTCAACTGAGGTAGCCTAGAATTATTAAAAAGGCAATCATCATTTCTTGACAATTAACATAATCTTTGTATTCAGAATTGGAGACTCTTAAATACAGTAGAACTCTGCAATTAGGGCACCTCATTTAGGGGATCGATCCAAAACTAAATTACTCAGATAGTAATATTACTCCATTGTCCAGTGGCCAGCGGTGTTCATGTGTCCATCACCACTATGCAGAAACACGCAAGCACACACAGACACATTCCCATAGACACCATGTCATAGAAGCAGTCCTTTTTTGACCTAGAAAGGTTACGTTCAAATATCTACCACTCTATGTATATGGATATCGCAAATTAAATGGGAATAGAGCGTGCTCCACTTAACAAGGTTCCACTGTAAATGATATCGGCATCCTGAGCTGTATAAATAAGCACAATTCTTTCGCATTCTGCACTGCATAATTAATCCCACTATTTTGATATTCTGTACTACGTATATAACAGCCAGATTTTCTACATTTTCTACATGATTATTTATTGTGATTTTTGTGAAGTCAGCATGGCCATGGTTTCTCGAGAGTCAATGTAGCATTAATTTCCACAATTTCTTTACAGTCAGTGCAGCATAAATAACTTTAACTGTTTTATAGTAAATGTGGCAAGACCAACCATAATTTATTGACTATGACATAAGTAACTGTAATTATGTCACCATGCACATGGTATAAATGACCATGATTTTGTACACAGTCACCATGGCATAAATAGGCATTAATATTTTGGCAGTCAATGTAGCATAATTGACTTCATTTTTAGGATCAGTGAGGCATAAACAACCACGATTCCACATAGCATAAATAACCATGATTTTGTTACAGCCAGCATGACAATAATAACCATTATCTTTTGGCAGTCAATGCAGCACGAATAATCGCAATTTATTTTGCAGTGAGTGCATGGTATAAACAATGCCCATTATCTTTTATATAGACAGCATATTATAAATAACTGTTATATTTTTGGCAGTCAATGTGGAATAAATAACAACAGCGCAGCATAAAAAACGATTTTTCTTTAACAGTCATTGCGGTAAACTGAGCAGCTCTTACCTGGTCCTGCAGTGGCATGAGCGCCTCGATCTGCTCACGGTAGGCGTCGATAATAGAGCAGGTCTCCGCCAACCAGCTCTCCCCCAGTACGCCCGCACCGCGCATGCTCGACTTCTTCACGTGACTGACAATCGTCTCCATGGTGGCCGGCATGATGCAGCGCAATCCCGGGATGTTGATCAGCCGGAACTTCCCGTATCTGTCAGGATACAAGGAAGTAGGCCAGATTTGAAATGTGGCACTGAATATAAAACTATAAAGTTTTTTTATTTTGTTAAATGATTAAGTAGATGTTGGCTGCACATACTTTGTGACGAAGTGATAGAGAATGTTGGGCATGACGGGATATGTAACGAACAGTTCAGAATAGGCAGAGGCCACACTGATGGTTTAACTAAAAAATGCACCTTAAGGCAGTGTTGATTGGTAGAACTATCAGGTTTCATGATAGTGTTTGATTATTAAGTAGATGTTGACTGCACATACTTTCTGACGAAGTGATCGAGGATGTTGGGCATGACAGGATGTGTAACGAATAAATTAGAATAGGCAGGAAGTCGCACTGATTATCTAACTAGATAATGCACCTTGGTAAAACTATTAGGTTTCATGAGTGTGTTTCAGAACTATGTCAATATTGACGGCACATACTTTATGATGAAGTGGTAGAGAATGTTGGGCATGACGGGGTGTTAACAAACAGGTCAAAATAGGCAGGAGATCACATTGATTGTCTAACTAAACAATACACCTTGGTAAAACTATCAGGTGTCATGATTGTGTTTGATGATTAAGTAGATGTTGACTCCACATATTTCATGACGAAGTGGTCGAGGACGTTGGGCATAACGGGTTGCTTGCAAAAAGGTCAGAACAGGCAGAAGGCCACACTGATAGTCTAACAAAACATTGCGCAGTGCTGAATCGTAAAACTATTAGGTTTTATGATTATGTTTCATGATTAAGTAGATGTTGACTGCAAATACTTTGTGACGAAGTGGTAAAGGATGTTGGGCATGACCGGGTGTCAAATCAAGTCATAATAGACAGAGGCCACACTAACAGTCTAACTAAACAGTACAGCTTGGTAAAACTATTAGGTTACATGATTATGTTTCATGATTAAGTAGACTGCACATACTTTGTGACGAAGTGGTAGAGGATGTTGGGCATGATGGGGTGTGTGACGAATAAGTCAGAACGGACGAATTCCTTGGCAGCCTCCACGTTGTCGTGCCACGGGAAGGACTCCCGCCCCGCCGAGTTGGACGGCTGCAGAGAGAAACACACGTTACTTTCACCAATTAATTATAGTACTGCATAGGGCCTTGCACCCACCAACGCCGATCGTCTACAATAGAGCTCCCGATAGACTACGATTGGAATTGGCTGGAGGTATTTGGAAGAGGTCTTGATTCGTAGAGCTCTGTTGTGATTCAATCAGTGAAACATGCTACGATAGGCTACGATAGGCTACGATAGGCTACGATAGGCTACGATAGGCTACGATAGGCTATGAAAGGCTACGATAGGCTACAAAAAATCCAACATGTTGGATCATATCGGGAGCCCTACGATTGGTGTTTCCAATCGTATGCTATCGGTATCCAATCGTGGGATAGTGTAAAGTCAATCATAGAAACATGGTCTGCCACGGTTTTGTCTGACCTCCCGATGAAATTTTATTCCAGTCAGGAAGTCAATCTTAAGGTCTATTGGGACCAGAATCGGCGTAGGTGGGTGCAAGGCCTAAATAAGCCTTTAAGACATATTCATGATCTGATTAATTTGAGTGAGTTATTTTTATTGCACCACTGACTGGTGTCTTTTGGGTTTTGGCCAATTTGGCAGTGAAAGTCTCACCCAGAAAAAAACAGATAATAATAATGATAATAATAATGATGATAATGATAATGAAAATAATAATGATAATGATAATGATAATAGTATCGACAATTACATTAATAATAGTAATAATTACAATTGATAATAACTATGGCAACAACCCTGAGGGATTGTCACATGTAAGCAACGAGGGAGAGTCACAAAGATTATTTGGAAAAGATATACTGAAGAGAGCTAAGTTCAAATATAAGATAATATCATCTCTCAGATATGCCAGGTAAGTGATGTTCTACTTTGACAATAATCATGATGCTAATTAATATTATTATGGCCACTACAATAACAGTAATGATTCACCAGGCACTAAGTGATGTCAGGGCAGTAGTATATGAATTGGTAGTGTGCTTCAGGCCCCAAGCACTGGCAAGATGATAACTATGTAAGTAGTATACACAAATGCGAGTTATTTAACATAATGATAACATGCAGTTAACATTAAGTTAAATGCAAGTGGAACCTCATATATTTGATTGTAAGGGGAAGATTTTAGTACCGAAACAGAAAATGGTTCTTTAAAATTGATTGGAGGAAGTGGTCATACACAAAAATTTGAAACTAAGGTTTTATGATTTGCCCCAAGCCTGAGAATCAGTAATTATTTCAACAAATCCCTTAATCCCTTTTTGAATACAGACCTTGTGGAGAGAATTATTTCAACAAACCCCTCGATCCCTCTCAGATTACACACCTTATCCGGTAGAGGCAGCCCGAGTCGTAGCTGCTCCTTCTCCTCAGTAATTATTTCAACAAATCCCTCACTCCCTCTCTGAATACAGACCTTATCCGGTAGAGGCAGCCTGAGCCGTAGCTGCCCTTTCTCCTCAGTAACTATTTCAACAAATCCCTTGATCCCTCTCAGATTACACACCTTATCCGGTAGAGGCAGCCCGAGTCGTAGCTGCTCCTTCTCCTCAGTAATTATTTCAACAAATCCCTTATTATTACATACCTATGGCCGAACGTCTATGAAATACTACCCGCTACTAGGGGTGCAGTATAAATAATATTCAGGCGCACTGCGCCCGTAGTGAATATTCCGGCCACTGTACCAATAGTGAATGCATGTACATATAATAAATACATGTATATAAAATGCCGTTCTTGACATTTAGGCATGTAATGATAAGAAAACGTAGTGACTGAGCCCGAAGGGATGGCCATTCTCGGCCTTTTGATGCCATAAATCCGCCCCTCCGCCTGCAGCATCGGAACGTATTTATGGCATCAAGATACCTCGAATGGTCATCCCTTCTGGCTCAGTTACTACGTTTTCTCATAATCCCTCTCTGAATACAGACCTTGTGGAAAGATGTATTTCAACAAATCCCTTACTCGCTCTCAGATTACACACCTTATCCGGTAGAGGCAGCCCGAGTCGTAGCTGCTCTTTCTCCTCAGTAATTATTTCAACAAATCCCTAACTCCCCCTCAGATTACACACCTTATCCGGGAGAGGCAGCCCGAGTCGTAGCTGCTCTTTCTCCTCAGTAATTATTTCAACAAATCCCTTACTCCCTCTCTGAACACAGACCTTATCCGGTAGAGGCAGCCCGAGTCGTAGCTGCTCTTTCTCCTCAGTAATTATTTCAACAAATCCCTTACTCCCTCTCAGATTACAGACCTTATCCAGTAGAGGCAGCCCTAGTCGTAGCTGCTCTTTCTCCTCAGTACTTATTTCAACAAATCCCTTACTCCCTCTCTGAACACAGACCTTATCCGGTAGAGGCAGCCTGAGCTCTTTCTCCTCAGTAATTATTTAAACAAATCCCTTACTCCCTCTCAGATTACACACCTTATCCGGTAGAGGCAGCTCAAGTCGTAGCTGCTCCATCTCCTCAGTAATTATTTCAGCAAATCCCTCAAACCCTTCTGAATACAGACCTTGCTGTTTCTCCTCAGTCATTATTTCAACAAATCCCTTGACACCTCTCTGAATACAGACCTTGCTCTTTCTCCTCAGTAATTATTTCAACAAATCCCTCACTCCCTCTCTGAACACAGACCTTGTCTGGTAGAGGCAGCCCTAGTCGTAGCTGCTCTTTCTCCTAAGTAATTATTTCAACAAATCCCTCACTCCCTCTCTGAACACAGACCTTATCCGGTAGAGGCAGCCCTAGCGGTAGCTGCTCTTTCTCCTCAGTAATTATTTCAATAAATCCCTTACTCCCTCTCAGATTACACACCTTATCCGGTAGAGGCAGTTCTAGTCGTAGCTGCTCTTTCTCCTCAGTAATTATTTCAACAAATCCCTTACTCCCTCTCAGATTACACACCTTATCCGGTAGAGGCAGTTCTAGTCGTAGCTGCTCTTTCTCCTCAGTAATTATTTCAACAAATCCCTTACTCCCTCTCAGATTACACACCTTATCCAGTAGAGGCAGCCCGAGCTCTTTCTCCTCAGTAATTATTTCAACAAATCCCTTACTCCCTCTCAGATTACAAACCTTATCCGGTAGAGGTAGCCCGAGTCGTAGCTGCTCTTTCTCCTCAGTAATTATTTCAACAAATCCCTCACTCCCTCTCAGATTACAGACCTTATCCGGTAGAGGTTGCCCCAGTCGTAGCTGCTCTTTCTCCTCAGTCATTATTTCAACAAATCCCTCACTCCCTCTCTGATTACACACCTTATCCAGTAGAGGCAGCCCTAGCCATAGCTGCTCTTTCTCCTCAGTAATTATTTCAACAAATCCCTCAGCGCCTCTCTGAATACAGACCTTGCCCTTTCTCCTCAGTAATTATTTCAACAAATCCCTCAATCCCTCTCTGAATAGAGACTTTGCCCTTTCTCCTCAGTATTTATTTCAACAAATCCCTTACTCCCTCTCAGATTACACACCTTATCCGGTAGAGGCAGCCCTAGCGGTAGCTGCTCTTTCTCCTCAGTAATTATTTCAATAAATCCCTTACTCCCTCTCAGATTACACACCTTATCCGGTAGAGGTAGCCCCAGTCGTAGCTGCTCTTTCTCCTCAGTAATTATTTCAACAAATCCCTCACTCCCTCTCAGATTACAGACCTTATCCGGTAGAGGTTGCCCTAGTCGTAGCTGCTCTTTCTCCTCAGTAATTATTTCAACAAATCCCTCACTCCCTCTCTGATTACACACCTTATCCGGTAGAGGCAGCCCTAGCCATAGCTGCTCTTTCTCCTCAGTAATTATTTCAACAAATCCCTCAGCGCCTCTCTGAATACAGACCTTGCCCTTTCTCCTCAGTAATTATTTCAACAAATCCCTCAATCCCTCTCTGAATAGAGACTTTGCCCTTTCTCCTCAGTAATTATTTCAACAAATCCCTTACTCCCTCTCAGAATACACACCTTATCCGGTAGAGGCAGCCCTGGCCGTAGCTGCCTGCATGGAGTTGTCCCTCTGTATGAACTACCACATAAGGAATAGAGTAGTCCCAGTAGCCAATGACTGCATTCTGAGCAAACCACAACCTTCACCCTGACCTCCTTACATGATATTTATACCGCCTTGGGACGGTTCTACAGTCCATAGTTGACCTAAAATCTAGTGGGCCACAACCACCCTCCTGCTCCTTCTCCTCAGTAATTATTTCAAGAAATCCCTTACTCCCTCTCTGATAACAGACCTTGTCGGGAAGTAATATTTCAACAAATCCCTCACTCCCTATTGGATTACACACCTTATCCGGTAGAGGCAGCCCGAGTCGTAGCTGCTCTTTCTCCTCAGTAATTATTTCAATAAATCCCTCACTCCCTCTCAGATTACAGACCTTATCCGGTAGAGGCAGCCCCAGTCATAGCTGCTCTTTCTCCTCAGTAATTATTTCAACAAATCCCTTACTCCCTCTCAGATTACACACCTTATCCGGTAGAGGCAGCCCCAGTCGTAGCTGCTCTTTCTCCTCAGTAATTATTTCAACAAATCCCTTACTCCCTCTCTGAACACACACCTTATCCGGTAGAGGCAGCCCCAGTCGTAGCTGCTCCTTCTCCTGAGTAATTATTTCAACAGATCCCTCAATCCCTCTCAGATTACACACCTTATCCGGTAGAGGCAGCCGAAGTTGTAGCTGCTCTTTCTCCTCAGCAATTATTTCAACAAATCCCTTACTCCCTCTCAGATTACACACCTTATCCGGTAGAGGCAGCCCCAGCTCTTTCTCCTCAGTAATTATTTCAATAAATCCCTCACTCCCTCTCAGATTACAGACCTTATCCGGTAGAGGCAGCCGAAGTTGTAGATGCTATTTCTCCTCAGTAATTATTTCAATAAATCCCTCAATCCCTATCAGAATACAGACCCTATCCGGTAGAGGCAGCCCAAGCTCTTTCTCCTCAGTAATTATTTCAATAAATCCCTTACTCCCTATCAGATTACAGACCTTATCTGGTAGAGGCAGCCCCAGTCGTAGCTGCTCTTTCTCCTCAGTAATTATTTCAACAAATCCCTCAATCCCTCTCTGAACACAGACCTTATCCGGTAGAGGCAGCCCCAGTCGTAGCTGCTCTTTCTCCTCAGTAATTATTTCAACAGATCCCTCACTCCCTCTCTGAACACACACCTTATCCGGTAGAGGCAGCCCCAGTCGGAGCTGCTCTTTCTCCTCGAGTAACACGTAATCCAGCACCGCCTTCTTCACCGCTCGCTGGTACTCGGCCTCTGTCTCGGCCAGGAAGGCACGTTTCGCACTCTGCAGCGTTAACAACCGGCGGGGAACCAGCGAATAGATGTTGGTCACCCATTCCCGAGACAGCGGCGCAGTCATGTCGTCATCAATAGCGTCGTCTATCAGACCCCAGTACCTGTGACGTCATGGAAATGGTGAACATTGTGGTTTTTTGATATAGTGATTGGTTTTACAATACTTTGATATCGAAATTCTACAACGGTTGATTTTACAAAATAAATATTGAATTAAGTTGAGAAAATCTTCAGATTTTTTCAGAATATAGGAAGAGTACTAAATCTATGAACCACAAGGTCTTAACTGTAAGATCAGTCAGATCATCAGAGCAAGATACGCTTTTAATCAGGCCAATGGATTATATTACTTGAGATATACATATACCTGTATTTGTGGTGCTATTTCCCTTGAGTTACACATTAGCAGGATAAACGCAATTTCAATTTGCTATGTTTGTTCTTTCAGAAATTTGTGATTTGTCTCATGAAAAACAGCAGTATGAGGTAGGTTTTAGAAGTGGAAAAACTGCTTCAATTAGAAAAATGTATAGTATTAGACCTTAAAAAAAGACCAATAAAGCTATAGCATTTGAGAAACTGATTCTGTCTCCTTCTGTAGGAAGTTCATAGCGGGTCGATTCTATTCAAGAAGATCCCTCGATGCATAGATATAACATCATGTAGAAGATCTAGCTGTTAATCCTTTAATGACGGGTGCCTGTAGCCGAGCTACTCCCGTAAGGACAGATGCTGGTGGCAGTTTGTCCTGCTAGAGAACGGCCACATAATGGTTAAAACTCATAATTCAAGTTTGTAATCACGCAATATTATACATAATTATAAGTATTTTGTTTCTTTTGAAACGAAATACTAAATATTATGTCATTTCTACATTTTCTGAAGATTTCATATATATTGATCTATCGTTTCTTTGTTTAAACATTTTTGGAAATATTGGAACAATGATGCTTCAAGGCATCATGTGACTTTAGTGCAGTAATGTCTCAAGGCATTATGCATCTTTAGTGTGGTGATGCCTCAAGCGTCATGTGTCTTTAGTGTGATGACACCTCAAAGCATCATGCGTCTTTAGTGCAGTGGTGCATCAAGGCATTATGTGTCTTTAGTGCGATGGCACCTCAAAGCATCATGCGTCTTTAGTGCAGTGATGCTTCAAGGCATCATGCGTCTTTAGTGCGGTGATGCCTCAAGGCATCTTGTGTTCTGAAAGGTTTAATAGTTAAAACACTGTGGTTACTTGGGCTTGTAGTCCTCAGTGGGGGTGGGCGGGCGTGTCAAGCCTCGCGTAGAGAAGTAGAATGGCGGGAAGTGTACGTTGAGACATTCGGTGGTGAGCGGGTCGTAACTCCGCGCTCTCTCCTCTTCACTGAGCTCCTCCCACGGAGTGACATCATCTTCCTCCTCCTCATCTGTAGAGAGCAATGATGACGACATATTTATATAAAAGTAAAATGGCGGGAAGTTTACGTTGAGACAGTCTGTGGTGAGCGGGTCGTAACTCCACGCTCTCTCAATCTCACTGAGATCCTCCCACGGTGTGACATCATCTTCCTCCTCCTCATCTGTAGAGAGGAATAATGTCATATCTATATAAAAGTAAAATGGCGGGAAGTTTACGTTGAGACAGTCTGTGGTGAGCGGGTCATAACTCCGCGCTCTCTCCTCTTCACTGAGCTCCTCCCACGGTGTGACATCATCGTCCTCCTCCTCATCTGTAGAGAAAAATAATGTCATATCTATATAAAAGTAAAATGGCGGGAAGTTTACATCCTCCTCCTCCTCATCTGTAGAGAGCAATGATAACAATATATCTATATAAAAGTAAAATGGCGGGAAGTTTACGTTGAGACAGTCTGTGGTGAGCGGGTCGTAACTCCACGCTCTCTCAATCTCACTGAGATCCTCCCACGGTGTGACATCATCTTCCTCCTCCTCATCTGTAGAGAGGAATAATGTCATATCTATATAAAAGTAAAATGGCGGGAAGTTTACGTTGAGACAGTCTGTGGTGAGCGGGTCATAACTCCGCGCTCTCTCCTCTTCACTGAGCTCCTCCCACGGTGTGACATCATCGTCCTCCTCCTCATCTGTAGAGAAAAATAATGTCATATCTATATAAAAGTAAAATGGCGGGAAGTTTACATCCTCCTCCTCCTCATCTGTAGAGAGCAATGATAACAATATATCTATATAAAAGTAAAATGGCGGGAAGTTTACGTTGAGACAGTCTGTGGAGAGCGGGTCGTAACTCTGCGCTCTCTCCTCCCCACTGAGCTCCTCCTATGGTGTGACATCATTGTCCTGGTCTTTATCCGTGGAGAGGAATGATAGTGACACATTTATATAGAAGTAAAGGGGCAGGAGGTGTACACTGAGATAGTTAGTGGTTAGCGGGTGATAAGCTCCTCCCATGGGGAAACATCATTGTTTGGGTCTTCATCTGTGGAGAGGAATAATAGCAACATATTTATATAGAAGTAAAATGGCGGGAAGTGGACATTGAGACATTCGGTGGTGAGTGGGTTGTAACTCCGCACCCTCTCCTCTTCACTCAGCTCCTTATATGGTGTGACATTATCATCCTGCTCCTCATCTGTAGAAAGCATAGAATCTCACTAATGCCTTTCAATTCAATTCCTGGCATCTACATAATTTCCTGAAAGTACAAAACAACATTCCACCAGGGGCTTTTCTGTTGAACTCCTTAAATCAAAAAGCACTAGATTTCCACGGTTGATTTGTGCATTCATTTCCCACACTGTAAAAATGCATAGAATCTCACCAGTGGCTTCCCCCTTGAGTATCCTGCCATCAACGATCGACATACATAATCTCCGGAAAGTACAAAACCACATTTCACCAGTGGCTTCACCATTCATTTCACAAATAGTAAAAATGCATAAAATCTCACCAGTGGCTTCCTCCTTTAGTATCCCGCCATTGCGATCAACACACATAATCTTGCAAAAAGTAAAAAAAAACATTCACGTTCAATTCCTGAATAGTTGAAATGCATAGAATCTCACCAGTACCTTCCCTATTAAGTGTCCCACCATCAACAATCAACATACATTATCTCCCAAAAGCACAAAACAACATTTCACCAGTGCCTTCAGGGTTCAACTCCCAAAACTAAAAAGCATTAGATTTCACCAATGATTTCACCAAAGGTGAAAATGCATATAATCTCACCAGTGGCTTCCCTGTTGAGCATCCCGCCATCAACAATCGACATACTATTGACGACATATTATTTAATCTCCCGAAAGTACAAAAGAACATTTTACCAACATTCAACTCCTAAAACTAAAAGGCATAAATTTCTCTAGCTCTTTCACCATTCATCTCCCAAAACTGTTCGACTCCTAAGACCAAAAAGCATAAGATTTTACCATTGATTTCACCACTCATTTCCCAAACAGTAAAAATGCATAAAATCCCACCAATGGCTTCCCCGTTGTGTAGCCCACCATTGACAATCAACACGCAGTACGGAAAGTACAAAACAACATTTCAGCAGTGGCTTCACCATGCCTTTCCCACACGATAAAAATGCATAAAATCTCACAAGTGCCTCCCCCTTGAGTATCCCACTATCAATGATCAACACACAATAGCAAACGCACAAAACAACATTTCACCAGTGTCTATACCCATTCATTTCCCTAATAGTAGAAATGCATAGAATCTCACCAGTGGCTTCTCTGTATCCCGCCATCGACGATCGACATACATAATATCCAGAAAGTACAAAACAACATTTTACCAGTGGCTTAACCATTCATTTCCCAAACAGTAAAAATGCATAAAATCTCACCAGTGGCTTCCCCATTGAGCATCCCTCCATCTACCTCCTCCTGCTCCCCACCGCCTGCCTCCTCCTCCCCGTCCCTCAACCCGCGGTCACCCCGCGCCCGGTGTACGGCGGCTCGGGAGCGGCGGGCAGAGCGCGGCAGTCTCAGCCCCTCCACGGGGTGCCCGTCCCCCGTCTCCGGAGCCGGGATCTTGTCGTGGATGCGCGTGTCGGTGCCGCTCAGGTAGCGGAAGAACTGGGCGGGCGTGGAGCCACGCCGCGCCGTGCGGGGACTGTCCTCGTCTAAGTGGTCGTTCCCGGGGGCCGTGTTCCCGGCGACTGGCCACGTCTGACCTGCCCCAGTGTGACCGGCGCAACGCCGTGAAGTACGGGGCTCATAAGAACGCCCTCCTGCAGGCATACAAAGGCAGATTATTTAAGAAATAAACAAGAATGAATAGCAGCTTCAAATTTTTCTACCATTGAGATTCTCACTTGTCTACCTATAAAAACCATATAAGATGAAGGAGTAGGCTGAGGACGTTCAATGAAATATGATGATGTTTCATCGGTGAATTCATCCCATTCCATGACTTTCCATTCGTCACTTGGGGGCCATCCATAAAGTACGTACACAGAATTTCTGAAATTTTGGACCCCCCACCCCCCTCTCCGAATCTTGTACGCAATAGAACAAAGAGTGAGCATACGCAAAATTTCCAATTTTTTTAACCCCCCCCCCCCCACCCCTCCCCCCCCCCCCACCCCCCTCAGTGCGTACGTACTTTATGGTTGGCCCCTTTTATATTTTTCCGCTGAATACTGTTGATTGTTCACCGATATAATATATGTATGGATGTGTAAATTGCAGACACACAAAATCTGCCGTCAGGCAGAATGTCTATGTATTGGTTCAGTAAATAAAAAAAGAAATTTAAAAAAGGCCCCAGCTCAGTATTACTGCATGTTAGTTTCATTCTGTCAAGTCCACATTCTTGGTTTTGTGCTGTACCAACAAAAAAGAAACAAGAAAGAATAGTTGCTTCAAATTTTTCTCCCATTGAGATCCTCGCTTATGTATATATAAATTAAGCCAATGAGCTACCCTCGTTTATTCACTGCGGTAATAGAGCAGCTCGCATCAGCTCACGTCATTGTTATGTATCTAGGGGTATCTGATGCGGTATCTAAGGTTTCATGGTGACGAACACCTGGTTAACGGTTCATTCCGCTGTTAGAAACCTTATCGTTAACACATGTTTTAACATGTCCACTTCGGTGGTGCTGGCACTGTCCTCCATCCCTCCCCCCTCCTGCAAGCCGACGGTAATCATAGAAATGACTCGACATAAGCGCCATCTATTGTTTATATCAAATAGTTCCTATAGTACCCGTGAGGTGGCCGTATTTTACTAAGTCATAGTCCACAGGTGGAAACGCCACATTAGACCACTTGCAGGCACCTGCAAAAATCCCCCGAGACTATGAGCAACGTATCTGAGCATGACCCGCACTCATAAGAGCCCCACTATGGAAAGTGGGTCTGGCTCAAACTTTGCTCAACAGCTGAGGGTGTTCATAATGGCAGGAGGCAGTCATAAGTAAAAGCTTAGTTCCGCATCTCCAGATTCTCGGCATGGTTAATACAGACCATTCAGTGTAGGGAGGCAATGTGTATAATAGCCATTCACCTATTTATTATTAATATCTATTGACCTCCTCCTTAGTCTAATCAATAATTCACTTACCAGCAACTGGATGGAATCATAAATATGGCAAGCCTTTCTACCCATTATTATATACCTATGACGTACATACTGTAAATTTATACGCACCATTTCGAGATATACCGTAAAAATAAAATACGGACACTGTTCCGTATGGCAAAGAACGTAACAGGGTGTCGTATGGAAAAATATGGAATATCGTTCCGTAAGCGTTGCTAGGTGAAATTGGAGTTATTATTTTCATCAATTTCTGGTATATGATAAATATAGAACAACCTTAGATGCTTGTACAAGCTACAATACTCGATGATAATTTAGGGTGCATTTGGACCGATTTTTGGAGCCATGTCCCATTTCTTCAAACTCAACCTATAGCCTCTTTTGACTCTGACAATATCTTATTGGAATAGTCAAGCGGTAGACAAGAACCCCATGTAGACAATCATATGAAACTGAGTGACGTCTAGATTTTACCATACCCCGTCACATGTTTTAAACTTCATATGTCAACAGTGGCATGTAAATATTCTATGGCATAACCATGGCATACAGTCACACCATATTAGGTTTATGGAGTTTTGTATGAGGGGTAGGAAATTAAAGATGAAACAAACAAGTTTTGTTCAAAGTCATCGTAATCCACAAGTTTGATGCGGAATGATATGAACGAGGCAACAGCCGAGTGAATATCACGTAGCATTCAAACGAGTTGGAGAACAACTTTGTCCAAAACAAGTTGCTTTCTGTATTTATCTCACCCCTGTACACACCCAAAGAATGGACGACACACAGAATATAGACCATGGAGAACGGACTGCAATACTCGAAGGGGCATGAAGAACGAGTTCCCAATGTTAAAGGCATATCCTACAATTCACAGTGGCGCCACCTGGTGATTTTTAAATAATGTCAATTATTAGTCAAAACTAGTTTCTTTGGATTCATTCTAATTCTACATGAGTCAATTTAAAATTGTGTTCAGTTTATCCAATCTCAATAGGTAAAATAGGCCAATTTCCATTTGCTTGATTTACATAGGAAATCTACTAAAAAATGACTTTTTAGAATTTCTTTATATTCTTATATAAAATTATCATCATATCGGACAAAATACCAGGGGTGAGATAAAACAAGTGGTCTCTAGGGGCAGTGGGATAAATAGACAATAATCGATGGTTTTGTGGACAGGTGGCCGTAAACCACGAGAGGGTGACGCGTAGTAATACACGAGCGCTAGCGAGTGTATTACGAGGTCAACCGCGAGTGGTTTACAGAGCTGCCTGTCCACAAAATCATCGTTTGTTGCATTTATTATCCATCTTTTCGAATAAATTTAACCCAGTAATTGCCATATTAACGGGTATAACAATAGGGACTATTTCTTTGCTCTATAGCAAAAGGGACTATTTTCCCCGTATACCATGGTTTTGAGGTCGTATACCACAGATGTGAATCCGTATACCACAGTTATGGTATCTGTAAGGTTTTATACAATGGGTCGTGGTTTACTGATTCCCCATACATTATCAATGGGGACTTTGTATACATGGATAATAAGCTGAGAGATGGCACACCTTGATGTGACCTCTTCAGATGAGAGAACATGTTTAAAGTCAGGCCATGACTGAAGATTATTTACTCAGCACTGACACTTGTACAAAGTATGGTGGTACGCTGCAATACGCGCACAGTATGGTGGTAATACATCTGGGACCTGTTTCAGTAGTTTCGTGACATGTCTAAATGGCGTCTGTGACACCATACGGACAGATCACAAGACTGCAATCTATGACACACGGAATTTCACTCACTTCCCGCAGGAATTAAGCAATGAAACTTTAACAAGAGTAGGAGATACATAGAACCTATAATCGTTCCATATATGAAGAAGATTGGCCGCTCCCACCCACTGATATTTGCTAGACTTTTTTCGCTGTTGCTTGCACTGTTGGTGCCGCTGTTGATGTCTGTCTAGGTCTAATGTCACGAAACTACTGAAACAGGTCCCAGGTACTTAATACTGATTGCTTTGTCGTGTCGTGTGAGGATCCTTCGCTGTATTTATCAGAGACTTATCTAAATCTTTAGATAAAGTGAGATAATTAGCAGAAACCAAACGAGAGTTAGCCTTGTCAATGTTTATGCCACGATGGGCAGGTCGTGTATTACTACACGAGGCGTTAGCCGAGTGTAGTGAGGAGCAGACCTGACGAAAGTGGTATAAACATTGAGAAGGCTAACTTGAGTTCGGTTTCGTATTTATCCTACCCCATCTCACCGATATTCAGAGAAAACTTTGTAATTATCTATGTTAGTAGCGTGTTGGCACTCATCGGAGGATGGCCACCTTTATCAATGCTGCCGGATCTACTTCCGTTACCTCGTCCCTGATTGGTCCGTTTTTTTATTCACCTCGGTGCATAAATAACACTTTATTCAACGCTCTGTCAAACACATCGAGTCAATGTTGTTTGTTTTTTTTGTTTTTTAAATGTCTTTTATTGGTCCATTTGTTTACATTCATAAGGTTACGGATATCATTCATTTTTAACCAATAACAGACAGCAAAGAACGCCCTCTCAGCTACGGACATTTCCTGTGCTGGTTTTCATCAGGCGTTCAGGTACATAGTTATTAAAGCAGATGCATTTCCTGTTTAAACCTATGTCGTTTTTTATTAGGGGTAGGATAGGGTCAAAATACAAAGTTTGTGTACTGACCGTCGGTGGCGCTGTAGTCGGCCCTGTGTGGGCGTGGCGTGTGGAAGGTGACTGACGGGATGTTCGGCAGGGGGAGGGACACGCCCGGTGGTAGCTCCACCCCCTCCTCATCCCTAGCCACGCCCCTGGCCACGCCCCGTCTGTGGGCGTGGCCATCCTGTGTGCTGTACTCGCTCTGTGGGTGGAGCCCGTTCTGTAAGCTCCGCCCACTTCTGTAGCTGTGGGCGTGGCCTAGCAGGTTGATGTGCTCCTCACTGGCTGACAGGGAGGTCGGGTGAAGGTCAAACTTGTCATGCCTAGATACAGAGATAGTGATGGATTAGATACATGATACACAGGATATGAAAATCTATTATTATATACACAATAATGACTGGTTTTGTGTACGAGTGGCCGTAATCTTTAAGTAGTTGACGCGTAGTGATATCCGAACGATTAGCGAGGATATTGCGTCGTCAAGCACGAGGACATTACGGTCACTTGTACACAAATTCAGTCATTATTCTATTTATTACCCACCTACAAGATTAATAACAAGTGTATTAGAATGAAAATGTTTCTGAAAGCCATTTAGTTCCAGACATCACAACACTGTCAAGCCTGGCAGTAATTCGGTGTAGACTTATACCAACAATATAGTTCGCCAATAACCCATGATGTTGGCATGCAAAGTGTGTTATGACAGTGATTTCTGATGGTAAATGAGATTATTATGATTGATTCTAAATAATTAAAATTGAATGATCATTCAAGAAACTTATTTGGAAGAACAAGATGATTCGACCTCATTATGGACAGGACTATTTTTCCGGAATCTCCTGCAGGAGATTCTAACATGCCAGAATCTCCTGGTAGCTAATTCCAGGTGCCCTATACATTTCCTATGGAGACTCTGTAATCAGTGGGTAATAAATAGATATATGCCAATGTCTCATTTTTACTGACCATCACAGGTTCAACAATATTATCATCATTATTATTATCATTATTATTATTATCATGATTATCATTATTGTTGTCATCATAATCATCATTATTACTATAATTATATGAAAGGGTTAGGGTCAGAGCTCGTATCTCATCGAGTTTGAATCGTGTAGTAATTCACAAGGTGAAGCCATGTGAATTACGTAGTGATTCAAAACAGATTTATCTCACCCCTGGAATTTCCCCCTCATAGACTTGACATTGAGAATTCGTATCCGATGGGGGATTATGTGGCAAAGGTTAGCCCATTAGTCAATGTGAAGGGTGAGATAAATTCAGAAACCTAATCACATTTATGGTCAGAGCTCGTTAGAATCCCTACGTAATTCACACGACTTCGCCTTGTGAATTACTACGCGATTAACACTTGATGGGATACAAGCTCTGACCCTAAATGTTCATATGTTTCCTCTATGGTAAACAGATCATTGAGGCCAGGAAGGCATAACATAACATCAATCATAAAGTGAAGTAATGAATATTTTGGGAATTGAAAAAGCTATTGGAGAACTTAAAATACTAAAGAAAAACATCAGAAAGCAATCTTCCGTTCACCAATATATCTATTGCTATGTACAGTCATAATACGAAATAATTAGACTACACCACAATGTAACAGCTTACCTAGTTATTATAACATATACATACATGGGCTATTTTATCAGGGGACCTATCATGCTTTACACTATTTTACATCCACTATAATCATGGTGTCCTAGTACACTTCAAGTTTTCTCAAGTGGTACGGTCCTAGACTGTCTCTTATCTATGATATAAGCATGACATCAGCTTAATATCGATTTCCTCATAAATTCCTTTAGCTTAACTTAGCAGTGCATAATATTCGATGGCAATGTTCCTGGCAAGAACAATGAACTTTCTCACATTATCTTATTACATTCTCAAGAAATCTCTCACTGACATAATAAGGTTTTATGTATTAGTCAACCATGGGAATTTAAATGAAATGTACATAAAATGTACATCTCAAGTTCCCTAATCCAGGGGCAAATTTAATTCGTAACCATGCTGTGGCCATGTCTGAGTGTGTCGGAAGTAATGGGTGAGGGCCGTAAAGGGGGGCTTCCACCAACCACGACAAGGCTACGACAATGGGTTCCCAACAAGGCCTACGATTGGCCTACGATTGGAGGCCTTGTCATTGTTCCCGACAAGAGTCTACGACAAGGCCACGACAAGGCCACGATTGGAAGCTTGTCGGGAGCCTTCCGACAAGGCTATGACAACATCGAGCATGTTCAATTTTTCCCGCGACTGGACCCTTGTTGTGGAGTGTCATGTCATGTCAGGAGCGTGTCGCAGAGGTCTACGATAGGAAATTTTGGTGGAGCGTGCACTGCCCCCCTTTTTACAACAAGGCTGCGACAAGCGCAAATTGGAAATTTCTTGTCGGCGCTTGTCATAGCCTTGTCGTGGTTGGTGGATGCCCGCCTATGATGCCATGCAGAGACACACTAGGACACTGACAGGGGTATGATGTGGCAGATTTAATTCATAACCATGCTGTGGCCATGTCTCAGTGTGTCGAAAGCAGTGGGTGAGGGCCCTAAGAGGGGGCGTCCACCAACCACGACAAGGCTACGACAATGACTTTCTGACAAGGTCCACGACAGCTCTACGATTGGAAGCCTTGTCGTAGCCTTGTCGTGGTTGGTGGACCATAGTTCCCGACAAGAGGCTACGACAAGGCCACGACAGGCTGCGACATGAAGCTTGTCGGGGGCCTGTCGGGGGCCTTCCAACAAGGTTACGACAAAATCGAACATGTTCAATTTTGGAGCCGTGTCGTGGCGTGTCATGGCGTGTCAGGAGATTGTAGCAGAGGTCTACGATAGAATATTTAGGTGGAGCGTGCACTTCCCGACAGGCTGCGACAACGGCTCACGACAACTCCCCTCCTCACGACAATGCTGCGACAAGGCACTGATTGGAACTTTCTTGTCTGCATTTGTCGTAGCCTTGTCGTGGTTGGTGGACGCCCCCTCTAAAGCTTGGCATTTACTGCTTGCGACATTGCTCTGATATGGCTCCGACACGGTTATGAATAAGAGATGAAATAGTCTTGTCAGAATGTTGAAATATTCAGTCTCATAGAATGTCAGAGTACGAAACTAAATAACCTCATCGTTGTTGTGTCGGAACGTTAAAAAATCCTGTTACGGAACACTTGTTGTCGTGTGTCGCGACACTTATCAGTGTGTCGGGAGATCAGTGGGTTTCTGGCCTTATTACTTGAAAACGTAGTATACTGGTAACGTAGCGTAGTTTCCAGATACCAGGCCATGCATAACACTGCACGAAAATCATCATTTTACATATGAATGCGCCGGGCATATATGAGTAGGTATTTTGCATCTACAAGGTCGTCTTAATCCCCATGTGTATACACCTCATCTGTGGGCGTATATATAAGCGTCCTGTGAACAGGGCTTCACTGAGAGCTGGCGGGGGGAGGTGGTGGGGGGTGGGGGGGAGGGCTTCCTACTGAGGACACCTGTACTTCTACAAAAGGGGCGGGAGGGGGCGGGGGCAGAGGATATTTCCTCTCATATACGCTGGGTGTGAAATACAGCCAAGACGTGTCTGTCATATACAAGGCCTGGGTGTATATAAATGAAAACAAGTCAATATTCAGCCAATACATGCACTTCCGTGATGGCGTATATATGAATAAAACGGTGGTTTTCGTGCAGTGTAACATATTTATAATTTCTATTCTAGAACGTGCGGGTTTTGGATTTATGCTACAATGGTACCATGCTGCATGCAGGATTTCACAACACTGGCCTAGAGTATAAGTTACCTCAGTTGAAAATGAATTCGGCCACTTTGAGCAACAAACATATGTAAAAGCTTCCCCTGTCTGGAATCAAATCGTAAAGGATTGGTCTACAGATGAATAGCATACACAGGAAGAATATTTAGATGATTAGATGAAGTACATAAAGAAGAAAAGTAAAGGCCAATTCCCACTAGGAGATTCTTGCCCCAAAGACTGGTGCCCGGCAAAGTCGTCGGGAAACGCCGTCGCACAGCGAGTGAGAGGGCATAGCCGCCAACTAGCAGCCAGAAAATTTCAACCATGTTTGAAATGAAATCGCAAGAGGACAGTGCCTTTTTAGGATGGACTTGAATCAAGAACTCATGCATGCACCACAGGGGGGCAGGGCAAGAGTCGCCGACGATCTACCATTTTTGCGTTCCCACATAGCAACATGGGAGATTTCTAGACATTTGTGATCATAGTCACCGACAGAAGCCCCGCACATCCCTCCAAAATTACCTAGTGGGAATCAGGCAAAAGATAGACTTACAGAGAAATTATAGGTTAATGTAATAAAGCATGTTGAGTGGTCCCATAAATCATTGCAGAACACTGACCGGGGAATGGATTTTGTGATTGACAATTCAAATATGTCAGTATAATGGATGGGTTTCCAATTAACTAGTATACTACTTCCGGATTTCCCCGCTTTGAAAATATTTATCTTACGAAAATCACCCCCCCCCCCCCCAGACATTACTAAACTCCATATTATTGCCCCGGGTAAGTAATTAAAGGATCCGCTCCCGACTGGCTGGCCGCACCACACCTGCTTGTCCCCTAATGAAACACCTTTTTCCGATTTTCAACTAGAGAAACAAATTATAATTTGGCATGCACATGTAGAAATATCTGGAATTTCCATTTCTGGCATCGGGTTTCCGATTTGAAGATACATAAACACGTTTAAATGCAATTATTATGTGATATGGCCCAGGGGTTATGACTATATAACGATGGGAACCAGCTAACATCGGATCCTGTAAACAGACTGAATTATGGGATACCTCAATAGGGTG
Source organism: Alentia gelatinosa (assembly GCA_950022655.1). NCBI lineage: Eukaryota > Metazoa > Annelida > Polychaeta > Phyllodocida > Polynoidae > Alentia > Alentia gelatinosa. The sequence goes on along the minus strand of OX465581.1, from coordinate 3,511,596 downwards.
TGTATTGTTTTGGACAGAGATAGAATAAATACACAATAATACCATTATTTGGATCTGCGTGGTCATATTTTCTGCGTAGTTTTGTAATGTCCACTACAAAAGGGATACGACCACACAGACCAAAATCATGGTAATATTGTATCTATTACTCACCTTTCGAGTAATTATTAGGAACAAATCTTGTAAATAATTAGAAATTCGAGGCAAGCGCCGTGAATTGTTTGAACAGAATAGTTCCTATAATCCCCTATAATACAGCTTTTCAGAATATACTCAGTAGCGATCTGGAGGCTCCATAGGCTTAGTATGGAGACTCCGTATTGGGTGGGTGATAAAGTAATAAGATTGGTAATAGTAGTAGCAGTAGTAGTAGTAGTAATAGTAGTAATAGGCCCTATTGAGGTATCCAATAATTCAGTCTATTTACAAGTTCCGGTGTTCGCTGGTTGCCGACGTTGTATGGTGATAGACCCTTGAACCGTAACCCACAATTATTGTATTTTAACGGATTTTATAAATCTTCAAATTGAAAATCCGATGCCAGAAATGAAAATTTCAGTTATTCCTACATGTGCACCCAAAATGATGGTCATGGTGTAGTAGTAGTAGTAGTAGTAGTAGTAGTAGTAGTAGTAGGCTCCATAGGCTTAGTATGGAGACTCCGTATTGGGTGGGTGATAAAGTAATAAGATTGGCAGTAGTAGCAGTAGTAGTAGTAGTAGTAGTAGTAGTAGAGAACTCACTGTTTGCGGTTGAGTGTCAGTTGTTTCTGGGTTCCTCCTTGCTGTTGTCTACGAGGTGAAGGTGCACCCTCAGGATGAGCTACAGTTAAAACATAAACACATTTATTATACACCTGTGTGCGAATTATATAGAACTGCATCGAGAATCGTATAAATAGACATTACTATATACCCATGCCGTATATACTGTAAATACGTACCGTTTCGGTATATGACGTAAAAATACTGTACGGACCAGTGGTCCGTACACCAAAATACGGACTACCTACCCATACATATTTATTAAAATTTTGGTTGTCAAGAAAAATGAAATTGATTTTTTCTAAAATTTCGGATATATAGTTAATATATAACGTCCAACCAAGCTTGTACAACTCACAGAACTCGATGCTAATTTACCGTTTGTAAGGAACTCGGCGTAAACGCCTCGGTCCGTACATACCGTAAATTAGCATCTCGTTCTGTGACTTGTACAGCATGGTCAAGACGTTCTATATAATTACTCCACGAGTTTGGATGTGCCCGCATCGTCATCGAGGCGAAGCCGAGTGACAATTATGGCAAACTAGTGGAGTATTGTCTATTTTACGATTCGAGTGCGGTTCTGGATTTATCTTACCCCTTTCTATGATGTTAGATAGTATCAGAATATCAGAATAGCTCGAATATACCTAGCGAATTCACTACGCCACGACCGTGGCGTAGTATTGTCACTTTATGGGGGTGATCGTTGAGTATTTTTTCCTAATGTTATTTCTATGGCGAGGCTTGTACCAGGGGTGAGATAATGTGTATGCTTTCTGACCTATGCTCAGTATATAGTAAACAATTCATATTTCACAGTGGTGAAAGTGCTATAGAGCATACCATGGTATACATATTCAAATCTGTGGTATACGGCCTCAAAGCATACAGGAAAATTGTCCCTTTGAGCAAAATACTGGTCCGCATTGATATAACCTTTAATATGGCAATTCCTGGTTTAATTTATTGAAGAAGATGGATAATAAATGATATTAAATAATCTAGAATCGCACATGAAGACCCTTTTCTTTACTACGTACAAGGGTTATCGGTTGATGATATTTGAGTTGTTCACTAAGACAATATAAGCCGTCCATAAGGTCGTCCATAAGTACCATATCTAAGTGATATTATTTCCAATTTCTGTCTAAACATTTCCCCCAAAAAATCACATTTATTAAAGTCTCATACCAGACAACCATCATACTGAATCTATGAAATATTATACGTTGATTTACTGTTTGATTAATTATTTACCGGAAATGTTGCATGTTATTGAACGGGACTCGGAAGTTTGTATACCTAATAATATGAATGAATTAATCACTATTTCTCTGTTTTGAACAATATATTACTGCCACTTTTGTAAGTCTACTAGTTAGACATCTGGCTTCAAGGAACCTCCACTGGATGATAGGACGGCTAGTATGACCTAACTCTTTTTCCAGGTTAAATAAAAAACTTTAAAAAAAAAAAAAGTGGCTGTAGGTAAATGTCATAGTGCTCTGTGAGTGGTCTCACCGTTCTGTGTCAAGGACACTTGCATCAGCTAAATGCTTTCCATATTGTAGCTAGTGCATGGATATATTCCAGTGCACCAGGATCAGACAGCGCATAGGTATGCTTTTGCGTATACGAGGTCGTCCTATTCCTCGTGTATATATGCCTTATCTATTAGCGTATATAGACCAGCATGGTTTGTGTCATGTATATGCTCCATTCCGTGAACGATTATACAATAATTCCGATCTTTACACATAGGGGATACCACCGTATCATATCTCATTTACTATTAGACATTAAGTATGTATTATATGAAAAAGGCAATTTTAATTCATTAATTAATGAAATGTGTATAGAGATGTGTTTAAAGAGGTCTAGGATGTAGAAATAGAGGTGGAGGGAGTAAAGGTATTCGACGAGTACTCAGATCATACTGAATCTATGATATATTACATTGATTTACTGTTTGATTAATTATTTACCGGAAATGTTGCGTGTTATTGAACGGGACTCGGAAGTTTGTATACCTAATAATATGAATGAATTAATCACTATTTCTCTGTTTTGAGCGATATATTTCTGCCACTTTTGTAAGTCTACTAGTTAGACATCTGGAACCTCCACTGGATGGAGTGGAAGATAGGACGGCTAGTATGACCTAACTCTTTTTCCAGGATAAATAAAAACCTTAAAAAACCCAAAAAAACCATGAACCTGGGTCCATTATGTAAGGGTAAGATCTCCAAAATCCACAGCTTACCAAGGAAGTGTAGAATATTGTGGTCCTCTATAATGGAATATTGCTGATCACATTACAAATAAAATCTCTTAAATGATGGTAACATAGTTGATGATCTTTACTAGTCATTAGACAACATTCACCAAACTGGTCTCAGTTGCTAACCTTTCCTCAGGTATTGGTATTCTGGACATCCCAGCACACTTTGCAAAGTGTGGTGGTATGACACACGCTACTCACACATTTTGAATATGCAATCGATGGGTGGACGGTAACTTCGTCCCACCACACTTTGGATCAGGGTTGTTGACCTCGTTATATTTGCGTAAGAAATTTAACATCCATCCCTTCTTTGTTTTTATAATTCAGACAAGATGGAGATTTTCAGAAGTATGTGTACATATTTTTGGATATTACTGTTCACATATATGGCCGAACATGTATGAAATACTACCTGCTGCTAGGGGTGTAGTATAAATAATGTTTGCGCCCGCTGTGACAGCGGGCCGTAGTGAAAAGCAGTGGCTTTCTACAGTTAATAAAACGGTGTTTTAAACGAGTAGGAGTTATATAGTAATAAGAAAACGTAGTGACTGAGCCCATGCGGTGTCCATTCTCGGTCATTTGAATGCGGCCCTCCCGCCTGCAGCATCGGGCCATATTTTCTCATCGAACGGCCACCTGTACGGGCTCAGTAACCACGTTTTCTCATAGTCCTGCACATAGATTCTCATCTTGCAGGTTCAGTACTGACCAATCTAAAAAGCCATGTCCTACCAAACTTGGTCGTGGTCAGGTAAATATAGATTCAAACACACCTAACCCTTTCCCTGCAGCACCCAGTTCCCCTGCTCAGCATTACACGGCAGGCATTACCTGCATACACAGCCCTAGTACGACAGGCACCTTTTGAGAAAAGTAGCAATGTCGCATGATGTGTCATCCAATTTGAGCAATTTCCTTTGGTAACTGATGATTGTTTGTTATACCAAATCAAAGGTAAATATGGCTTTTATACTTTGTCAAAATTTCTTTTAATTCAAAGAATCATGTTTTTATTCATTGAATTTTGTATATAAGTATTAATGATGCCTCTAAGATGCCTGGCATCTTCCTGTTGTAGCCAGGGGAGGCATCATGCAGTTAAAGGGTTAAGAGAGCCACATCTTACCAAAGATGTACATTCAAACAAACATAAGGGAGAGCAAATCTGACCAAAATTGGTGGTCACATAGATGTAGATTTAAACACACCTAAGAGAGGCAGAGAGGCATGCCTTACGAACTCTATGGTTTTGTAAATGTAGATTCAAACACACTTAAGAGGGCCATGTATTACCAAACTTGGTAGTCTTGTAGATGGAAATTTAGACACACTTAATAGAGCCACATCTTTCTGGACTCGATGATCTCATAGATGTAGATTTAATCACACTTAAGAGAGGCATGTCTTACTGAACTTGGTTGTCTCATAGATGTAGATATTAACACACTTAAGAAATCCATGTCTTACTGAACTTGGTTGTCTCATAGATGTAGATATTAACACACTTAAGAAATCCATGTCTTACTGAACTTGGTGATCTCATAGATGTAGATATAAACACACTTAAGAGAGGCGTGTCTTACTGAACTTGGTTGTTTCGTAGATGTAGATATAAACCCACTTAAGAGAGGCACGACTTACCAAACTTGGTTGTTTCGTAGATGTAGATTTAAACACACTTAACCCATTCACGGCGGGTGATGCCATATGGCATCAACCGTGCTGGGGCGGGAAGATGCCATATGGCATCATCTGTGCTGGGGCGGGTGATGCCAAAAGGCATCATTTTCTTAGATTTGCAAAATTTCGTTTTTGTGGAATATAATAGGATATACTGGACATATAATCATGAAATTTTCACAGAGTATGGAGGGAACACCCTGGTAACGATTTTGAGTGAAATGGACAAAAATATTATTGATTGCATATTTTATCACGTCCTAAACTATAGAACTATCACAATAGGCCTGATTCTTCCCGCCCTCTGGAGGTATGAATTAGCACTATCACCCACCCAGAACCACATACTATTGCCACAGGTACCCGTCCTTAAAGGGTTAAGAGGCACATCTTACCGAACTTGGTTGTTTCGTAGATGTAGATATAAACACACTTAAGAGAAAGCACGACTTACCGAACTTGGTGATCTCGTAGATGTAGATATAAACACACTTAAGAGAGGCATGTCTTACCGAACTTGGTTGTTTCGTAGATGTAGATATAAACACACTTAAGAATGACATGACTTACCGAACTTAGTTCTTTCGTAGATGTAGATATAAACACACTTAAGAGAACCATGACTTACCAAACTTGGTGATCTCGTAGATGTAGATATAAACACACTTAAGAGAGGCACATCTTACCGAACTTGGTTGTTTCGTAGATGTAGATATAAACACACTTAAGAGAGCCATGACTTACCGTCTTGGTTGTTTCGTAGATGTAGATTTAAACTCACTTAAGAGAGCCATGACTTACTGAACTTGGTTGTTTCGTAGACGTAGATATAAACACACTTAAGAGAGAACACATCTTACCAAACTCGGCTGTCTCGTAGATGTAGATATAAACCCACTTAAGAGAGGCACGACTTACCGAACTTGGTGATCTCGTAGATGTAGATATAAACACACTTAAGAGAGGCATGTCTTACCGAACTTGGTTGTTTCGTAGATGTAGATATAAACCCACTTAAGAGAGGCACGACTTACCGAACTTGGTGATCTCGTAGATGTAGATATAAACACACTTAAGAGAGGCATGTCTTACCGAACTTGGTTGTTTCGTAGATGTAGATATAAACACACTTAAGAGAGGCACGACTTACCGAACTTGGTTGTTTCGTAGATGTAGATATAAACACACTTAAGAGAGGCATGACTTACCGAACTTGGTGATCTCGTAGATGTAGATATAAACACACTTAAGAGAGGCACGACTTACCGAACTTGGTGATCTCATAGATGTAGATTTCAACACACTTAATATTTAGTAAATATGTTTCTCATATCTATAGAATTCCTCGCTGATAATATTATCAAAATTGAATGAGATTTAGGGCACATAAAACAAGAATTTAGATCAGTGTTTTGACCAAAGCGATAGGGTCTAACCTATCGCTTTTGGAGCAGCTCACGGAGTGAGAAAAGCGCCCCCAGAGTGAGCGATAAATATTCTTATTCAACACTTTTTCTCGCATTATTTATCACTCAGAATAAAAGGCTCGCTTTAGAAGGTGATAATTAAGCGATACAACGCAAACGGTCGCATGGGTCCAAAAGCGAGTGAAAAGCGAGTGATAATGTTCTTATTCAACAGGGCCCAGGGGCACCAGGAGAGACACCAAAATCAATTTTATTGAACATGTTTAAAGGGATGCTCTTCAAAAAGTCGCTTCTGTTCTAAGGACTGTTCTCGCACTGGAATGAACTCTCTGAAGCTACATAAAAAGTCCAGTCCAAAAACTTGGTTGTCTCATAGATGTAGATTTAAACACACTTAAGCGAGCCATGACTTACTGAACTCGGTGATCTCATAGATGTAGATATAAACCCACTTAAGAGAGGCATGACTTACCGAACTTGGTTCTTTCGTAGATGTAGATTTAAACACACTTGATAGAGAACACAACTTAACGAACTTAGTTCTTTCGTAGATGTAGATTTAAACACACTTAAGAGAGGCACGACTTACCAAACTTGGTTGTTTCGTAGATGTAGATATAAACACACTTAAGAGAGGCATGACTTACTGAACTTGGTTGTCTCGTAGATTTAGATTTAAACACACTTAAGAGAAGAACGACTTACCAAACTTGTTTGTTTCGTAGATGTAGATTTAAACACACTTAAGAGAGGCACGACTTACCAAACTTGGTTGTTTCGTAGATGTAGATTTAAACACACTTAAGAGAGGCACGACTTACTGAACTTGGTGATCTCATAGATGTAGATATAAACACACTTAAGAGAGCCATGACTTACCGAACTTGGTTGTTTCGTAGATGTAGATTTAAACCCACTTAAGAGAGGCATGACTTACCGAACTTGGTAGTTTCGTAGATGTAGATTTAGACACACTTAAGAGAAAGCACATCTTACCGAACTTGGTTGTTTCGTAGATGTAGATGTAATCACACTTAAGAGAGGCATGACTTACCGAACTTGGTTGTTTCGTAGATGTAGGAGGTGGTGAGTTTCTGCGCGGACGGGCTGTAGTTGTTGCCGATGGAGTCACTCACGTTCCGGTGAAACTTGCGCTCTTTGAAGGGCGTGGCCTGAGTCCGGGAGCCCTTTATCAGGACACGGACCGTGGGGCTCTGCGACGGCTGCATCGATACACGATAATCTATGTTAAAGGGGCCCGTTTAATAATCTAGGGTCGTACATGAAGACCATTTTCTGTATGTCACAGAGACCCAGGGGGCCATTTAATAATCTAGGATTATACATGTAGGCCCTTTTCTGTATGCCATAAAGGCCCAGGGGCCTGTTTAATAATCTAGGATCGTACATGCAGACCCTTTTCTGTACGCCATAGAGACCCAGGGGCCTTTTTAATAATCTAGGATCGTACATGGAGACCCTTTTCTTCATGTCATAGAGACCCAGGGGCCTGTTTAATAATATAGGATCGTACATGTAGACCCTTTACTATATACCCATGTCGTTTATACTGTAGATACGCACAGTTTTGGCATATGATGTAAAAATACTGTACGGACCAGTGGTCCGTACACTAAAATACGGACCACCTAGCCATACACATTTATTGAAATTTTGGTTGTTAAGAAAAATGAAATTGATTTTTTTTTTAATTTCGGGTATATAGTAAATATATAACGTCCAATCATTCTTGTACAAGTCACAGAACTTGATGATAATTTACAGTATGTACAGAACTCGGCGTAGACGCCTCGGTCCGTACAAACCGTAAATTAGCATCTCGTTCTGTGACTTGTACAGCATGGTCAGGACGTTCTATATAATTACTGTATGCGATAGAGACCCAGGGACCCGTTTAATAATCTAGGAGCGTACATGTAGGCCCTTTTCTGTACGTCATAGAGACCCAGGGGTCCATTTGATAATCTAAGCCCTTTTCTGTATGTCATAGAGACCCAGGGGCCCGTTTAATTATCTAGGATCATACATGGAGACCCTTTTCTGTATGTCATAGAGACCCAGGGGCCTGTTTAATAATCTAGGATCGTACATGAAGACCCTTTTCTGTATGCTAGAGAGACCCAGGGGCCCGTTTAATAATCGCCATCTTTGATTATCCTCCTGCCTCCCTGATGTTTACTGTACAACTGTCATGCTGTCAATGGCATATTCACCCCCATTATCGCTCACTCTAGTTCCTAACCTGCCCACAAGGTGGCAGGGCGTTCTAGCAATGACACTCTGAGTTCTTAATGTCAGAAGCGTCCTCATAGGTATGTGTCGCAGACCAGAACGAGACCGGTCATCCCCTATATACTATTTTACTTGTTGATAATGTAACTATGGGCATTGTCGGATCTCTTAATTATCTTAAGTGGGTATTCCACAGGATGCACGATCTAAGCCGATATCTTGTGTTTTCCTTGCTAATGGTAAGATGATTCATGTGAGGTTCATGGACGCCTTGAGCTTCGGACGATTCGAGCCCTGGACGCCTTGAGCCTTTCTGTGGACGCCTTGAGCCTACCCTGTGGACGCCTTGAGCCTACCCCGTTTTGGTGGCCTTGAGTCTCTAGATGTAAAAACTCTGGAAAGTGCACTTATACTGGTTTATAGTCATATATACTCAACCCTAACCCTTACCCAACCCTTTTATAACCCTAACCCGCCAGTCGGAACTAAAATGGGGTAGGCTCAAGGCGTCCACGTTTTCGCGCTGACAGGAGGCTCAAACTGTAAAGGCTCAAGGCGTCCAATTGCCATTCATGTGATTGTGACTGGCTGATGAAAGAACCACATGTGGCGATAATAGGGGTTCCACACAAAGCGGTAAAGAGTCAAGCAGATCGTACGAGATGTAGTAATATCCGGCAAGATCTAGCAAGGTACAGTGAGACATTGCCCGACCCTATCAGTCAGACAAATTGTGCTGGTAGATTCAGCACTTAAAAAGGAAGGTTTCCACGGAAGATGACGGAAAGAACCGTCAAACAAAGGCAGAGTTACTCCACGGGCATACGAAGCCGGGTGGAGAAAATATACCCACATAATCAACTTAAGATCTGGGACCAGGGACCTGTTTCACTAGTCTTGTGACATGTCTGTGACACCATACAGACATTGGGTTTGTCTAGTTTCGTGACACCACAAGTAGCTGCCCTTAGGAAATACAGACCCCAAACATAAGAATTGGACAAATCTAGACACATCATGGACCTGTTTCACTAGTTCTGTGACAAAAGTGTTAGACAGATATGAAAAGCTGCACCAACAGTGCAAGCAAGAACGGACGGAACAAAGTCTAATGTCTAGTTCTTATGAAACCGGACACACCATCTAGACGCCATCTAGACATGTCACTGTCTAGTGAAACAGGTCCCTGGTTCACTAGTTCCGTGACATGTCTGTGACACAATACAGACATTGGGGTTGTCTAGTTTCGTGACAACACAAGTAGCTGCCCTTAGGTAAAGACAGACCCCAAACATAAGAATTAGACAAATCTACACATCATGGACCTGTTTCACTAGTTTTGTGACAAAAGTGTTAGACAGATATGAAAAGTGGCACCAACAGTGCAAGCAAGAACGGACAAAATGAAGTCTAATGTCTAGTTCCTATGAAACCGGACACACCATCTAGACGCCATCTAGACATGTCACGGAACTAGTGAAACAGGTCCCAGTTTTATGTTTGAAAAAAACATGAATGATAAAACCGTGCACCCACTGTCGACAATTCACAGTAACAGACCTCCAGATACACTATGATTAGAAATACCACTGTGGCCAATGAATCAAATCTTTTTATCTGAATCAGGTAGTCAATCATATCAGCGTGTATGGGAAACACAGTGGGTGCACAATTTAAAGGCGGGCGTCCACCAACCACGACAAGGCTATGACAAGCGCCGACAAGAAAGTTCCAATCGGCGCTTGTCGCAGCCTTGTCGTAAGAAGGGGGGCTTTACGACAGCATTGTCGGGGCGTGTCGGGAAGTGCACGCTCTATCTAAATTTCCTATCATAGACCTCTACGACACGCTCCCGACACACCCCAGCACATTTCCAATCATGGCCTTGTCGTGGCCTTGTCGTGGCCTTGTTGTGGCCTTGTCGTAGACTCTTGTAGGGAACTGGGGTCCACCATAGGCCAATCGTGAACCTTGTCGGGAACCCATTGTTGTGGCCTTTTTTTGGTTGGTGGATGCCCCCCTTATGACCGGGAATCAACTGGGCTCCCGACACACTACGACACACGTTCTGACACACCAAAGGGGGGCCTCCACCAACCATGACAAGGCTACGACAATGGCTTTCCGACAAGGTCCACAACAGCTCTACGATTGGAAGCCTTGTCACAGCCTTGTCGTGGTTGGTGGACCCCAGTTCCCGACAAGAGGCTACAATAAGGCCACGACAGGCTGCGACATGAAGCTTGTCGGGGGCTTGTCGGGGGACTTCCGACAAGGCTACGACAATATCGAACATGTTCGATTTTTGCTACAACTGGACCTTTGTCGTGGAGTGTTGTAGTTTCCTCAATATCACTGTAGTAGTGAGTCGGAACCATGGGCGCCTTTTTTACGGCAACCAGCAACGTCTACAACACGCCCCGACACCGCTGTCCCGACACGGCTCTTCTCACGACAAGGCTGCCATTGGAACTTTCATTTCGGCACTTGTAGTAGCCTTGTTGTGGTTGGTGGACGCCCGCCTTTAAACACAGAATATTTCAACATTCCGACACAGCGACGATGCCGTATTTTAGTTTCGCTCTCTGACGTTCTATAAAACCGAATTCGTGATGAGGCTATGATGCAAAATTTGGATTCATAGTCTGAGCCATGTCAAAGCTATATCGCAGGCAATAAGTGCCCGGCTCAATACTCAAGACGGTACTTGGCAATCATCCACTACTTGTCTGATATTTATCAAAGGACCGTTTCTCAAACCTCTATAGGGGGTTCGCTATTACATTAACTATAGAGGTATCATTCATAAGCTCAATTAAGCCACCTATTTATATAGAGAGAAGTTTTCCACCATCTGTGAATCAGTAATTGATCATGACATTAGAAAGAAAGCCGATAAATCAGTGTTGATGTCAGGGTCAATGGCCGATATTCCAGCAAACGTTTTGCCATTCATGAAGTTAAGTACCGTTGTCAACATTCTTATTCGTTTATCCTTGTATATGAACGCAGAAACAAATCATAGTGATATAAAAGCAACATGTATAAGAACAGCAAATACCACACAATAATTAATGTTCTTCTTGTCGAATTTCTACAACTGAACCATAACAGCACACATGTTTTCTTCATGGCATGGACCCAGTCATTCATCATGATCAGGTACCAGTTAACGGATGTCACCTTCAGTCCCATTTATCGCCCAAAAACAGAACCACAGAATATAAGAAGCAAATGGTATGTTCATCATTGATGAATGAGCATGCAGTTATAAATAAACTAGGAGTAAGTGGTATGTTCATCATTGATGAATGAGTGTGGAATTCTAAAACTAGGAGTAAAGGGTATGTTCATCATTGATGAATGAGTGTGGAATTATAAAACTAGGAGTAAATGGTGTGTTTATCATTGATGAATGAGTGTGCAATTATAAATGAATAACAAAGGGTTTGAGGTACATTCAGTCTATAGGATCGTTTCTGTAACCCACTTCTACCCAGTCGACTTGCCTTTCTGCAACTGCCTGACTAGTCTAGGATCCAAATATATCAAGCACCAGTGGGTCTTGAGGTATTTCGGTCTTGAGTGATTGGTCATGGTCAGCTGGGCACGCCTCTAAGACCCTGAGACACTGGCTCCCTGCTCCTTTCACAATCCCACAGTGAATAGCACGCAGATAGTGAACGGGTAGTCTTTTTGCAGCACGCTGGAAGCTCATATTAGACCCCTCCAAACTTTAGGCAATGTATATGGCGTGTAAGCACGCTCAAACTTCAGAACTTGCCCCAAAACGAAGTTACCCCATTTGGGGAACTCGCCCCATAACGAACTCACTCCATAACTTACTATCCCTAAACCGGTGTGATGCGAGAAATGGTTACCCTGGGAAGAATGGTAATCATCGCCCACTAGTATCTTGTGCACATTCGTGAACATGCGCAGTGTTGAAGTCCACGATTGGAGTGTGAACAACTTGCCGAAATTAAGCATATTACGACATATCACGACATGTAATTCTCATGTTTAAATACTATTATTTTCATTTCTTTACATTATAATCACATCAAAATAGTAGTACGTCCAATATTCCATGATATCTAAATGGAAGAACGTGTCCGGACGCATGCGCATATTAGGTGGGCGATAATTACCATTTTTCCCGGGGTAACCAAATCTCGCAGCACACCGACGTTTACACTAGACAACTATAAACGTCACGACTGTAAATCGTCAAGCCAATAATCGTCAGTTTGTGCATAATTATGCCAAATCGGCTGCAATAGTCGTCGACCCAAGGATTCCCTCAAGCGTTTACACTAGATGACCTTTTATAGAATGTACTGCCTTGAAGTAGTCGTCGGTGTCGAATCGGCTGCACAATTTTCAGGTAGGAAGAGCTTCAAGGTTCAAAATAAACTAAAGCCAGTTTTCGAAAGGTTTTGAAAACAATATAAAATTAGATCAAATCAAATTAAAGTTGGACACATACACTCTCCCAGCAGATTTTGGCTGAGCTGGCGCTTACTAATCTCTGCCTCGACCCAAAGATGGTTCCCCGGGCATCCCCTAAAGACAACATTTTGGATTCTAAACAAGGAAGCTGTCATAAGTCATGAAACGCAACTCATATATTATGAGTTGGGAAATATTGTTAAATGAGATTCACAGACAATGAGATTCACAGACAATCCAACTGTTTCTTTCTCAGATTTAAACCGCTTTATAATGTGAATCCATAGTTGAATAGACTGCCCCTTAGAATGAAGGCATGTGGCATATTAACAAACAAAATTTGCAACACATGAGGTACTTTCCACTGAAGGAAGTAATCCCTAAGATTATGTCTGGTTTGACATAACACATAACAGCAATGACAGAAACCACATAACAGATATGAATATGTGCATCTCTATTTAAAAATAGAATACAAAATACCTCCCAAAAGTGCTAAGAATTCGGGATATTTGAAAAACTGGCGTATGGGGCAGATTTTGCCCCAAACAGGCAGGTAGGGGCACAGATAAAAGCAGTGTAGACTGGTTCCCTGTCTCAATGAAATATGGGACAGGTAACGCCCAGCTAGAGAGCGACCATGAACTCTCCTACTGTCCCAGCAGATGTTTCGTGGCGCTAGCACTTACACTGGCTGTAGGAAGTAGAGCGCAGGACCTCTGCTAGGAGAGTGCCTCTCTCCCTCACGAGGTTCCCCAAATAACTTACTAATACTTGTTTATAATGAACCATGATACAAAATAAAGTAAGATCAACCTTTGAAAAGACAATTTATTAGAATGTTTCTTTAAGAATATAAGAGATTTCAATACTCCCTCTAGTGGGTAAACCAGCATTAAAATAAAGGCCTTACCCATAATGCACCAGAAAATGGCGGGCGTTACCTGGCCTATTATGTGAGAGAGCACATAGGCCAGGCCTCCAGGCTACGACCAGGGCAGGAAGTAAGGCGCAGTATCTCTGCTAGGAGAGTGGAGTTTGGCGTATACAGACTGAAGCTGGTTCCCCGCTTGTGGTCACTGTTAGTAGTCTGACCCGACGGTCATTTGTGTAAGGGTTTAAGAAATCATACTTCACGCTTCAGTGAACTCAAGGAACTGTAGATTCAGTTTCAGTTTTAGTTTGGCAACCAACCCCTGTCTACACTGATGTTGGTCGGGTTAAATTCAGACATGATATCACTCTGTGTGCGCCTCAAACCAAGGAGTATTGTCTTATGAAGGCTGTAAAAACAGAAATACTTAATAGGTTGAATTCAAAGTTTAACAAATTGATAATGAAGTCTAGTTTTATGTTGGTTTCATTCTAATAAATACACAAAGGGAAATAACAAAATGGTAAATTGGCTCGACACACTCTCCAAGCAGAACAGACAATCTGGGTGGAGAGTAAGAGACACTTTCAGCTACTGGGCCCAGGCGGCCGCGGATTTAATCCGACAAGATGTCACTACCATTCCAGAAAGTGCTGTATGATATATTACCCCGGTATTTTTCTACATAGGCTTAACGTTGGGAATTCATACTCAACGGCCATGAAGGTATTGTACCCAATACTGAATGGCTAAATGGGTGATTTATGTTATTAGTTAATAATATTATACGGGGTGAGATAAAACTCCATAAAAATAACTTGTTCTGTACTATAGGACACCTAATTGGTCATGGTCAGCTGGGCATCCCTCTAAGATCCTAAGACACTGGCACCCTGCTCTGTTCTCACTTTCACAGAGAATAGCGTACAGATAGTGAAGGGATAGTTTTCTGGAAGCACCTGGAAGTTCAATATGACCACTCTAACATCTAGGCGATGTATATAGCGCGTGCAAGCACGCTCTAATAAGGAAACGTGATAATTGAGCCCAGAGTGGTGGCTGTTTGCAGTCGATCAGCCTCTTATGCCCCAGTCACACTGGCGTAAAAACGGCGTTTTCCCGTGCACGCACCTCTACATTCTTCTACGCATTTTGAAGTTTACAAATACGTGGTGATACGCGGAAAAACGCGGAGATGCGTAAATGAAAGTCGAGAAAGCGCTGAAAAACGCCAGAATACGTACAGAAGCATAAATAAGCGTTGATGAACGTTGAGAAGCGTACTAAAACATTGAATCAAAGTCAACAGAAACGTTCCAAATCCGTAGCTAATACGTGGTCCCCAACAATTCAAATACGTAGAAGAGACGCCAAATTTTACGCCAGTATGACTGGGGCATTAATACGGCCCTTTATCCTACCCCTAATAAAAAGCCACCATAGACATAACATAGGCAAATTTTATGTGGCATGCTGTGACATAAAGTGTTTTTATGCCACTAGAGTAATAAAAAAATTGACCAATCAGAGACCAGGATGTCAGCTACTACGAAAAAAGTTCCGGTTGCACTCAAAATGCCCATTCAGATGTTGCTAGCATGATACAGAATAATCGAAAAATAGAATTCACACCTGAAGTGTAGAAATGGGGTAGGATAAATACAGAACCAAACTAGAGTTAGCCTGACTAGTTTTTAAGCCACTCCGGTCAGGTCTGCTACTCACTACACTCGGCTATCGCCTCGAGTAGTAATACACGACCTCTCCGTCGTGGCATAAACACTTATCAGGCTAACTCTCGTACAGTTCTATTTAATTATCAATGGCTTTGGGCTGCATTAACGGGACAGAGGACCTTGAACGGCCATAACTCTGTGCACAGTTACTAAGTTTCCTCATATTCTGTCCACAAAACACAAACCGATGAAGTAACCTGAAGATCAGAGGTCAAGGTCACCGGTGCGTTTAATTTGACTTGTATACACGCCATACACGCCTATATACTTGTGTACAGTATACATAGGCCGCGTGCCCCGTGGGCCTAGTTTAGGCCTTGCCTTGCCCTCCTAAAAACCAACATGGCTGTGTGGCCATTGCCCGGATAAACCCGCCGTAATCCGACCCCACCACCGCGCAGTGACTTGTGGGTAAGAGTGTCAACATTACGGCGAGCTCCAAGCCGAGGCTTAGAACAATAAATAGACTTTACGCTGGTCATGTTTGTCGAGGTACCAGCGGCTGAGGGGTACTCCGCGTTCCTGTTTGAGTTTCTTAGACCAGGAAAATGGAAAGTTTAAGCCTCTACTTACTAGAATATAAAGATTTTAGCTACTGGGATGGTAATTTAATCTTGTACAACATGATGAGGTTTCGTGTCCATCGAAACTCAAGATGTTCCTATCAGCCATTTTCCACTGGCCAACTGAGGATATTGCACAGAGTCAACTACGAGGAGCATATAACCATTTTTATCTGAAACCTGTCTATTATATATTTATTATCCACCTTTTCTGGACAAGTGGCATGTCGATATCAGTTCGTTTTAGTTATGCACTAGTTTTCCGTACGCAATATTTTTCCGTATGCGCCACCCGGAGCATACAACATACATGTATATCATATGCACCGCGTATGTCCTCACAAACTCCCTACGTGTTTTCTATGGACACTTTGTATTAGGTGGATATATCTGTATGCGCCGGGTATGTCCATACAAACTCCCTATGTGTTTTCTATGGACACTTTGTATTAGGTGGATAATAAACAAAGCTATAACACGGCAAATCCATCGCGTTGGTGGAACCAGCACTTTCATCTCAATATACATGTGTGCTGTACTGTTTAATCCTTCTATTACCAATATTACTAGCGCCGTTTTATTACATTTTATCTCGTTTAGTTTTTATTGATTGCTCTCCTCAACTATCATTACTTCATATTCTAACTTCAAATTAATCCTCTGATAAAGCTGGAGAGAATCAATCAATCTGACTGGTTTATGATCCTCCAGTGGACCTAGAGATAAGTGCCCGAAACTCTGCTTGGAGAGGGGGACACTTAGCGAGGTGGATCTTTTAGAACTATAATTTATATGGCCCATCGACCGATCTCTAGTCAGGAACTATTTCAACACTGGTGTATCTTTTAATGGTTTGCGTATTGCACTGAAGAAGCCCGTTTCCATTGGCCAACGAAAACGGTGTAGATTTTTCGAGTTCTCCTAATAGCCCATTTCCATTAGCCGTCACCGATCTTCACCGACGGACCTTTATCACTGCTGAGGCATAGTGGAAATAGGCTTTTAGAACACAAAAAGTCTACACCGTTTTCCTTATATTATATTCCTGTGGTCATATTGTAAAGTTCTGGTCTATACATCCCTATCGTGGCCATGTAATATTAGTTTCTATGAGAAGAAAGTAATTATCTAAATTACCCCTAATTATTGAGGAACAAATTAACTGAATTGGACCAGTCGCCATTTTTGTTAGTAACCTCCTCCCTGATGTTTACAGTATGGCTGCCATGCTTTGAATGGCATATAATGCCCCTATTATCACTCAGCTCTAGTTCCCGGTCTGCCCACATGAGGGCAGGTCGCTCTGCCTATGACACTGTCAGTTGTTCAGTGTCATGAGAGGCCTCCTGACATGTGCAACAGACAGGAACGGGCGCTCAACCGGAACAGATTTGGTCTTCCCCTATTGGCTGTTGGTACAACAGCCAATGAGAGCGCAGAGCTCACTGATGCCAAGCCTGTCATGTCAACCCCCTGCTAAGGGTATAAAGCCAAGACCCAATAAACAGTTAGTGAGTTAGTTAAGTTCTTGACTCATAGTAGTACAGAGTACCTCTGTGTTTGAGTTCTTCTCTCTCTTCTTAAGTTCTACTCCTTACACAAGTAGGGTCCAAGACTTTATAAAGTGTTCCACGTATACCTCCCGCTGCTACCCATGTCATATTTATGGCCGAACAACATGTACGTGGAGTATGTGTGTGGCGTACAGGGTATGTATGGTGAGGAAACACAGCAACTTCTCCGAAACTCCAAAGTAAAAGATGACCATTTTCAGGTATATAATAACCTGAAAATGGTCATGTAAGTGATGAATACTTGGTAAAATTAACGATCAGATGAACCTCAGCCTTCGTCATCGGTTTGCCCAATCTTTTATTTCGGCGCGTGTCGATCACATACAGACAGAGTAACCCTGTTTCCGTATATCATCACATACCTGAGGTATATGATAATAAGCAAACATCCTTACTGTAGACGAAATGGTTCTCATTCTCGGTCAGTCGTCGATTTCATACGGCCTTCCACCTGATGCCACAGGTGGAAGGCCGTATGAAATAGAAAACCATTGACAGTCACTCAGCACTGATCACATACAGACACGGTAACCATGTTTCTGTATAGTACACTTAAAAAGAAAACCATTGACAGTCACTCGGTGCTGATCACATACAGACACAGTAACCATGTTTCTGAATAGTACACCTAAAAAGAAAACCATTGACTGTCACTCGGTACTGATCACGTATAGACACACTAACCCTGTTTCTGTATAGTACACTTAAAAAGAAAACCATTGACTGTCACTCAGTACTGGTCACGTACAGACACACTAACCATGTCTCTGTATAGTACACTTAAAAAGAAAACCATTGACTGTCACTGGGTACTGATCACGTACAGACACACTAACCATGTCTCTGTATAGTACACTTAAAAAGAAAACCATTGACAGTCACTCAGTACTGATCACGTACAGACACAGTAACCATGTTTCCGTATAGTACACTTAAAAAGAAAACCATTGACTGTCACTCGGTACTGGTCACGTACAGACACAGTAACCATGTTTCCGTATAGTACACTTAAAAAGAAAACCATTGAGAGTCACTCGGTACTGATCACGTACAGACACAGTAACCATGTTTCCGTATAGTACAATTAAAAAGAAAACCATTGACTGTCACTCGGTACTGGTCACGTATAGACACAGTAACCCTGTTTCTGTATAGTACACTTAAAAAGAAAACCATTGACAGTCACTCAGTACTGATCATGTACAGACACACTAACCATGTTTCCGTATAGTACACTTAAAAAGAAAACCATTGAGAGTCACTCGGTACTGACGAGTGTGGGACTTGACAGATAAGAGTTAATCCACAGATAAGGAGAGGTGAGAGAGGATAAGGATTTAAAACACAACTTGTCTCTGCCCGGCAACCACAGGCGAAGTGAGGAGGGAGGGAGGGGGAGGGAGGGCCATAAACAAGAGACCCGACACCTTATGTGTGGTCATCGTGGTGTTTGTACCGAGATTAAAACGTAATGTCTTCATCGCTAATGTGGAATGTGTTCATACAGGTTCAAAGTCGTTGCTGAGTTCATGTCTCCATGTAGATAGAGATTTTGCTGATTGTGTGTTGTGGTTCAAAAGAGGAGGCATTAATAAAGGTTTGATTTGGTAATGCATTGTTACTTTCAATGCCAGATCTATAATTTATCCTACCCTTCTATTCCATAGACTTAACAAGGTATGACTGTATACCACGGTCATTATCCTACCCCTCATATAAATCTCCATAGACTTAACATGGTGTGAATGTATACCATGGTTATTATCCTACCCCTCATATAAATCTCCGTAGACTTAACATGGTGTGAATGTATACCATGGTTATTATCCTACCCCTCATATAAATCTCCATAGACTTATCATGGTGTGACTGTATGCCACGGTTATTATCCTACCCCTCCTATGAATCTCCATAGACTTAACATGGTGTGGCTGTATGCCACGGTTATTATCCTATCCCTCCTATGAATCTCCATAGACTCAACATGGTGTGACTGTATGCCACGGTTGTTATCCTATCCCTTATATGAATCTCCATAGACTTAACATGGTGTGGCTGTATGCCACGGTTATTATCCTATCCCTCATATAAATCTCCATAGACTTAACATGGTGTGACTGTATGTCACGGTTATTAGCCTACCCCTCATATAAATCTCTATAGACTTAACATGATGTGACTGTATGTCACAGTTATTATCCTACCCCTCATATAAATCTCCATAGACTTAACATGGTGTGATTGTATGTCGCGGTTATCATCCTACCCCTTATATAAATCTCTATAGACTTAACATGGTGTGACTGTATGCCACGGTTATTATCCTACCCCTCATATAAATCTCCATAGACTTAACATGGTGTGACTGTATACCACGGTTATTATCCTACCCCTCATATAAATCTCCATAGACTTAACATGGTGTGACTGTATACCACGGTTATTATCCTACCCCTCATATAAATCTCCATAGACTTAATATGGTGTGACTGTATACCACGGTTATTATCCTACCCCTCATATAAATAACCAATAGGCGTAACCCGTTTTCCTATATACCCATTTCCGAAACCTCTATAGTTACATACCGCTGCTGGGGGTGCAGTAATTATAAGTTATGTAGCGAGGCTGACGTTTTCGTCCAAGGCTGACGTTTTCGTCCCGGCCTGACCACGTGACATAAAGAGCAGCGGGACGAAAACTTAGCTATTGCAGTTACTCGATAAGGGTGGCCATTTTTCTGGGGCTATCGCAGGAAAGGAAATAATCATTTTTATCGATATTCCAATGTAATTAGGAATAGGGAAACCAAGTACCGGTAATCAAAAGTCAAAGTTACTCGGTAAGGCTAGGAAAAATTACTGCCCGCGGCCAAGGCCTTGGACAGTAATTTTTCCGAGCCTTACCGAGTAACTTTGAACTTTTGCTCACCGGAACATAGTTTCCCTCTGATATGGGCTGCCTCCTTACACGGGGTGCCCCCTTAACCACAGTTACCCCTTACGCAGAGTAACCCCTCATATGGGGTTCGTTCAGCTAGATTTTACCGTATTTCTATCTATATCTTTATAAAATGGTAGTAAAACTCCACTCACAGGGTGATGCTGCGTGGTCGTGGGTGCACTGACCGTATTTCTATCTATATCTTTATAAAATGGTAGTAAATCTCCACTCACAGGGTGATGCTGCGTGGTCGTGGGTGCACTGACCGTATTTCTATCTATATCTTTATAAAATGGTAGTAAAACTCCACTCACAGGGTGATGCTGCGTGGTCGTGGGTGCACTGACCGTATTTCTCTCTATATCTTTATAAAATGGTAGTAAAACTCCACTCACAGTGTGATGCTGCGTGGTCGTGGGTGCACTGACCGTATTTCTCTCTATATCTTTATAAAATGGTAGTAAAACTCCACTCACAGGGTGATGCTGCGTGGTCGTGGGTGCACTGACCGTATTTCTATCTATATCTTTATAAAATGGTAGTAAAACTCCACTCACAGGGTGATGCTGCGTGGTCGTGGGTGCACTGACCGTATTTCTATCTATATCTTTATAAAATGGTAGTAAAACTCCACTCACAGTGTGATGCTGCGTGGTCGTGGGTGCACTGACCGTATTTCTATCTATATCTTTATAAAATGGTAGTAAAACTCCACTCACAGTGTGCGGCTGCGTGGTCGTGGG
This sequence comes from Alentia gelatinosa, assembly GCA_950022655.1. NCBI lineage: Eukaryota > Metazoa > Annelida > Polychaeta > Phyllodocida > Polynoidae > Alentia > Alentia gelatinosa. Next base: position 3,490,297 of record OX465581.1, on the reverse strand, counting down.
TGCACTGACCGTATTTCTATCTATATCTTTATAAAATGGTAGTAAATCTCCACTCACAGGGTGATGCTGCGTGGTCGTGGGTGCACTGACCGTATTTCTCTCTATATCTTTATAAAATGGTAGTAAAACTCCACTCACAGTGTGATGCTGCGTGGTCGTGGGTGCACTGACCGTATTTCTATCTATATCTTTATAAAATGGTAGTAAAACTCCACTCACAGTGTGATGCTGCGTGGTCGTGGGTGCACTGACCGTATTTCTATCTATATCTTTATAAAATGGTAGTAAAACTCCACTCACAGTGTGCGGCTGCGTGGTCGTGGGTGCACTGACCGTATTTCTATCTATATCTTTATAAAATGGTAGTAAAACTCCACTCACAGGGTGATGCTGCGTGGTCGTGGGTGCACTGACCGTATTTCTATCTATATCTTTATAAAATGGTAGTAAAACTCCACTCACAGGGTGATGCTGCGTGGTCGTGGGTGCACTGACCGTGGACAGAGAGGACGGCGGTGGACGGGTCGTCATGGTTGACTGCGCCGAGCCTGCCCAGGCACTGCTCCTCCCGTACATCCTCCTGTGTGCCTCCTCCAGGGGGCAGTTAAAGCGACGGGCACCTCAAAGGTACAGACCCACCGACTTGTAGCTTGTGTATCGACGACATATTTTTCTGATTTTCTTTTTAATTTTTCTGATTTTTCTTTTGTCGCTGACAATTGCAGGGAAAATAACGTGTATCAGGGAAATAGAACCCTAGAATTCAGACAAGGAGATTGTGTTCGAGTAAAGAATCTCAGCATGATTTCTCTCAGACAAACCCCCTGTGAGGTACATGAATCTCAGCAGGATTTGTCTCAAACACCCTGTGGGGTACATGAAATCCACCATGTAAATCCCACTTTACAGGGTACAGAATCTCAGCAGGATTTGTCTCAGACAAACGCCCTGTGAGGTATATGAAATCCACCATGTAAATCCCACTTTACGGGGTACAGAATCTCAGCAGGATTTGACTCAGACAAACCCCCTGTGAGGTATATGAATTCCACCGTGTGAATTCCACTTCACACACTGCACCTCTCTTATAGTGTTTCATATTGTTGGGCGCACTGCCACACTTGATGTGTTACACTATCCAGTTTTGTACATATCACAGCACTTCACTATTACTCCTTGTCCGTTCTGGTATTCCACTTACGTGATGTTTATTTACACTCACTTACTCCCCGACTCACTCTCTCCATTTCCAGGAGGGAATATCTATGTAGATTTTAATCTGGAACCTCCTCCAAGAAATCCTGGCACAATTCGAATATCATAATCCATGTTTGTCCCTGTCCAGAACTTTTGGTGCTTTTCAAATAACGTAATCTGTTTTTTAAGAATGTAATCCACGTTTCCAATATTGTATACTCCACTCTCTTGATGTTTTATCAACTACATCCTTTCATGAACACAAACACCCAATAATCAATCCCGAAACTCTCATATAAGACGTTCTCTGATTGGTTCCCATTCACCAGTAACCAGATTGAGTTATTCCGCTGGTTCTAAACCATCCTGGTGTGTTACATCCAATCCTCAACAAGGTAGAAGTGTTTCAATGTGAGTAGATGGTCCTTTGCGTATCAGATCCGATCCCAACTGCTCCGTTTCCAAGGCAGGAGTGTGGACATTAACACCCAGTCTCGATCACAGCCCCTGATCTTTTCCTCCAGTGTCTGTACTGGAGTTGTTATACCGACTACAGCATGGAGGTCGTAATCCGACTAGAAAACCGCACTCATACCATAAGGTGACCCCAGGGTTTGTCTCCGGAAATCCACGGCTATATAAACAGTCAACCTGCTGGAATAAATACGCCCTGGAGGCATCCTGGAGCACATTGACAGGCAGGTAAGGTAAGGTGCAAGTACAGGAGGGGCTGGTGAGGGCTGGACTGTGTGGAGGTGGTGGTGGGGGGAGGGGGTGGGGGGAGGGGGGTGGTAAGACATAGACAGGTGTGGGGACAGGTAGATAACGTTGACACCTGTACCGGGACACCTGTGAGGGGGGAGGGAGGGGGGTGTTGACGTATCCAGGTGAGGGGGGAATGCAGGTGTATCTTTGTTGTGATATACTTATAGGTTTATCTTAGCCGGGTATGAATGTCCGTAGGATTGACATTAACATTAGGAACTCATACTCAAGGCTTGACTTTGATCTATTGAAAATATAAAAAAGTGGATTCCCATGGGAAAATGGAAAACTGCCATCTCTGATGGATAGACACCAGATTATTAGATGGTCTACAGCGATCCAGATATGGGGGCAGCCATTGGGCAAATGTACTATACGGCATATAGCCTATGAGCCATGGGGGCTGCCATGACGCCCCCCGAGTAGGTGTTCTTCACTAATGGAGGTGAAAAAGTAGGTGTTTTTCACTAATGGAGGTGAAAAGGTAGGTGTTCTTCACTAATGGAGTTACAAAAGAAGTGAGTGATAATTCGGAAGTCTCACAACTCTAACCTTGCTCACATATGTATATAAAGTGTTGCATGTGAAAAACCTCATGTTCTGGGTTTGATCAGTATCTCATCCTGCTCTAGGATGGGTGTAGAGAGTCAAGGGCACCATGGTTAAACATTGAAAGGCAGTTGAATTTCGTAAGAACAAAGAGCCAGAATATAGATCTGCCCCCCCCCCCTCCCTGCCCCAAGGGGGCCCGCCATACTGCTAACCACCTAGTGATGGCTTCATGAACTAACAATGGTTCTGTCCCCTATAGTAGAACCCCGCCGAATGGTAAGCAGACACCCCACGTTAACGGACACCTTTGCTTGGAGCTGAAACTGCAGCTAATAATAACTAATAATCCACACTTGTACTTCTACCGTGGCGCCCCCTACTTCCGGATACAGAATTAGACCGAAAGTTGGAACTCCATGGAACTGCTATTGTTAATGGGCGTCACCTTTGAGATTGACGATAAAATATCTGTGAAAAACGTCTAGAAATGGATCAGCGTTTTCGTGGCTACCGCAGTCAAATGTCGTCTGATATTTTCTACATGAAATGCCCAAGAATTCTCGACAAGTACATGAGGCACCACAGAGATGATAAAAAGTCGCCTGCTCCTTGGATTTCCGCTCGATTCCCGCCAAAATCTATCCAAACTGAAGTACTGTCGAAAAGAATAACATGACATGTCTCTGAGGTCAAATGCAAACTGCACCCGCGCATTCCTCAACGGAATTCAACAAAATATTGCAATGATTATCCACAGGAAAGCTTTGTCTGCTCAATGAATATCCCCTTGATTTACGCCAATAATTATCCGCAAGAATGTGTCTTTTGGATATCCCCTTGATTTCCGTCAATAATTATCCCCAAAAAAGCGTTGTTTGGATATCCCCTTGATTTCCGTCAATGATTATCCGTAAGAAAGTGTCTTTTGGATATTCCCTTGATTTCTGTCAATAATTATCCGCAAGAAAGTGTCTTTTGGATATCCCCTTGATTTCCATCAATAATTATCCGCAAGAAAGTGTTGTTTGGATATCCCCTTGATACCTGCCAATAATTATCGACAAGAAAGTGTCTTTTGGATATCCCCTTCATTCTTGCCAATAATTATCCACAAGAACGTTTTGTTTGGATATTATCTTGATTTCCATCAATAATTATCCGCAAGAAAGTGTCTTTTGGATATCCCTTTGATTCTTGCCAATAATTATCCACAAGAACGTTTTGTTTGGATATTATCTTGATTTCTGTCAATAATTATCCGCAAGAAAGTGTCATTTGGATATCCCCTTCATTCCCGCCAATAATTATCCACAGGAATGTGTCATCTGTTCCGTGGGTATCCCCTTGATTCATACCAATAGTTATCCGCAAGAAAGTTTCATCTACTCCTTGGATATCCCCTTGATTTACGGCAATGTTTATCCGCAAGTGTACTTTTCTCCTTGAATATCCCCAGGACTTCTGCCAATAGTTATCCACAGGAAAGTGTCGCCTGCTCAATGGATATCCCCTTAATTCCCGACAATAATAAATTCAATGAAAAAATGTCGTCTGCTTTTTATAACTCCTTTCCCCGCGCGCCTCGTTTTGATGACCGGTATGACCATGATATGACGTCATACATAATTTACTCCATTAGCCTCATTTTAACACCGACGCTACGGTTGCTATGATACAGTGAACGGGATCATGTCTTATTCATCTCTATGTATAGTGCGGATAACGCGCTAGGTGGTGATGAAATTAAATAATTCTGGCCTGTAAGTTAGAAGGTCAATAACGATATTCTAAAGGTGTCTATTTATCTTCCATGAATGATAAACTAGGTCAAGGTCAAGGTGGCGCCGCGGTCGGAGAAAATATGAACTACTCCAATGAATCAAACCATGATAGAAAATAGAAGAAACAATGTATGGCACTTCCGTCGAATTTTTAATGATTTACAAGATCATTTCTAATAGGTAGTCAAAAGGTGAGGAATAGAGGGAAACTATGTTCCGGTGGGAATAAGTCAAAGTTACTCGGTAAGGCTTGGAGAAATTACTGCCCAAGGCGTAGCCGCGGGCAGTAATTTTTCCAATCCTTACCGAGCAACTTTGACTTATTTCCACTGGTACCTGGTTTCCCTATTCCTATATACCTTCAATTGTCTGCTAATATCGATAAAAACCGAATGTCTCTGAATGTCAACCTGGGCAGTAAACGTCAACCTGGGCAGTAAACGTCAACCTGGGCAGTAAACGTCAACCTGGGCAGTAAACGTCAACCTGGGCAGTAAACGTCAACCTGGGCAGTAACTACAACCTGGGCAGTAAACAAAGGTTATTCCACCCCCAGCAGCATTAGGTAATCATAGGTTGTTTGCTCATAGGTACATAGGAATAAATACAACATTACCATCATTTTGATCTGAGTGGTTGTATTCTCCTTGTAGTTGACACTACGCAATACTCCTCACTATGGCTCGGAGTTTTACTCTATAGGTTAACCCTCCCTAAACTAACTTACCTTCCTACAAATAGTAAAACCTGCATTGTATATATTCATTATAAAGTTAAGCTGTATATCCAAGACAAGGGTACACCCAACCTCCTTTTATAAAAATGTAAAAAGCATTGTTACCTGTAATATATTAATGTATAAAACATGAGATCACGTAGTGTAAAGGGTATAATGAATAAATACCGATGGAGGCTGGACTCTTGCCTGTCATTGTTCCTGTAAATAAGTTTGACACACAAATGTGTTTTGATGGATGTTTTATCATATTTCTTGTTAGGAAGAACAGATCCCGTATCTGAATACGAGAAATAAAAACCTTTAAAAGAAAATTAAATTAAACAAGGTCAGGTTGATGGTGGCGCCACGGTCGGAGAAAATATGAACTACTTCAATGAAATAAATAAACAATATTGACTGGTTTTAGATACAAGCCGCCGTGTGCTCCGAGGAGTTGACGCGTAGTAATATCCAAGCGCATGCGAGGATATTGCGTAGAGTCAACTCCGAGGAGCATACAACAACTTTTGTCTGAAACCAGTCGATATTGTATTTATTATCCACCTTTTCCTCACAAGTGGGGTACAGATATTAGTTCATTAGGAGAAACCAAATGAGAGTTAGTCGTGTTGCTGTTTATCGCACGATGGCAATGTCGCGTTTACTGCGCGAGGCGAAGCCGAGTGCAGTGAGTGGCAGACATTGCTGGAGTGCGATAAACAACAGCACAACTAACTCGAGTTTGGTTTAGAATTTATCCTACCCCGTCTAAATTATTTCAGCAAATCATGAAACAACATATAACTCACAGATAATCAGTGATAATCATAGGTCACTTTTCAAATGACGTCATTTTACAACTGTATCCCACTAGAGCGATACATTTCATTTTCCTGCACCGTAGACCAAATACAGTACCCTAATGTTAAGCCTATGGAGTTCTAATTAGGGGTAGGATAATATATTTTTCCGTATGCGTCGAGTTTTGCAGCCCCAGGCATACAACATATCTGTATGCTCCGGGTATGTAGATACATGCTGCCATGTTTCCTATGGACAGTATATATTAGGTGTATAATAAACAAGGATGGAAAATAGAAGATTGCCGTATTTAACCTTGTAGTTGACACTACGCAATACTCCGAGCTATAGTGAGGAGTTTTACTACGCGTCAACTACGCGGAGAATACGGCCACTCAGATCAGAATCATGAAAATAGTGGTGCGGCAGAGGCTTTTTGGCCTCTGGCGGGTCATTGAGCTCCGCAGTGCGGAACTCACATAAACAAAACACTGCACACCACACACTCCACTTTGACTCAACGGTCACTCTCTCAACACTGCTCGTCATACACACACCACACTTATATATTTTACCCACCCGCCCACATCCTTCATTCTCATTCAAATTTAACTTGCTCAATTGTAGAGCATTTTACAACTAAATTATCACAATTTAATTAAATTATCTTATCTTATATCATCTTATCAATCACCAACCATTTTAATATTCTTCCACTACTATGAGTATTAAAATGTATCTTCATAAAATTTTACTACAAAAATAAAATTTTATTTTCCCAAACTTATTTCTCTTATACTTTCGCGCTGCGTGTAGCTCAATGGTGAATCAATCTTGATTGTAAGTTACCGTTGTATGTATTTTCTGTGTATGGCAAACAAGACGAGTGCAAACCGATCCTTCACTGACCGACTTCTGGTCACAGCCACTGATTAATTCAACGTGGTTTGACTTCTTCAGTGCCCTATCCATGATAATGATCTGAATATTGTAAAAGGGCTAGGTTCGTGTAAACAAGCAGGTGTTGGGCAGTTACGAGCACCGACGTTTCTGATTGGACGAGAGGCTGAATCCAGTCTCCAACACCCAATGCCACATCTCAATTAATCAGAAACATAATAAGCTTCATATCAATTCGGGGTTTGAGTAAATGTTATCGTCTAAATGTATTAGTGAACAAAGAATTATTCATATTTCAAACTTCGCGTTTACACTCAATGTGGAAACATTCAAATACATGACATTGCCGACTTATTTTGCGTCAGCAGTGCTAAACGTGGTTCCTGACTGTCGGTTTTTCCTGACTGTAGATCGGTGACGGCCAATGGAAATGGGCTTTTAAGGCCTGTTTCCATTGGCCGATTTCCTGTCACCGATCTACAGTTAGGAACCACCGACGGACTTTTGGCACTGCTGACCCGAAATCAGTCAATGGAAACGACACAGCTCATGAAATGACCCACGACTTTTTCTGTTTAGATAAATGTGGCACCACCCACCACTGAGTGAAAGCTTACTTACTCTGAGTGAAATCTACTACCCTCATACTGAAGCACATTCAGTGGCACCATGGGGAAACTTTCCGCGTAACTCAAAAAATCTATACCGTTTTCGTCAGCCAATAGAAACGGGCCTCATGGAGAACTGCAAAAACCTACACCATTTTCGTCAGCCAATAGAAACGGGCCTTATGGAAAACTCCAAAAACCTTCACTGTTTTCGTTGACCAATAGAAACGGGCCTTATGGAGAACTCCAAAAACCTACACCGTTTTCGTCAGCCAATAGAAACGGGCCTTATGGAGAACTCCAAAAACCTACCCCGTTTTCGTCAGCCAATAGAAACGGGCCTTATGGAGAACTCCAAAAACCTACACCATTTTCTTCAGCCAATAGAAACGGGCCTTATCGAGAACTCCAAAAACCTACACCGTTTTCGTCAGCCAATAGAAACGGGCCTTATCGAGAACTCCAAAAACCTACACCGTTTTCGTCAGCCAATAGAAACGGGCCTTATCGAGAACTCCAAAAACCTACACCGTTTTCGTCAGCCAATAGAAACGGGCCTTATCGAGAACTCCAAAAACCTACACCGTTTTCGTCAGCCAATGGAAGCGGGCCTTATGGAGAACTCCAAAAACCTACACTGTTTTCGTCAGCCAATAGAAACGGGCCTTATCGAGAACTCCAAAAACCTACACCGTTTTCGTCAGCCAATAGAAACGGGCCTTATGGAGAACTCCAAAAACCTACACTGTTTTCGTTAGCCAATGGAAAGGGGCCTTATGGAGAACTCCAAAAACCTACACCGTTTTCGTCAACCAATAGAAACGGGCCTTATGGAGAACTCCAAAAACCTACACCGTTTTCGTCAGCCAATAGAAACGGGCCTTATGGAGAACTCCAAAAACCTACACCGTTTTCGTCGACCAATAGAAACGGGCCTCATGGAGAACTCCAAAAACCTACACCGTTTTGGTCGACCAATAGAAACGGGCCTTATGGAAAACTCCAAAAACCTACACCGTTTTCGTCAACCAATAGAAACGGGCCTTATGGAGAACTCCAAAAACCTACACCGTTTTCGTCAGCCAATAGAAACGGGCCTTATGGAGAACTCCAAAAACCTACACCGTTTTCGTCGACCAATGGAAACGGGCCTTATGGAGAACTCCAAAACCTACACCGTTTTCGTCAGCCAATAGAAACGGGCCTTATGGAGAACTCCAAAAACCACCGTTTTCGTCAGCCAATAGAAACGGGCCTTATGGAGAACTCCAAAAACCTACACGGTTTTCGTCAGCCAATAGAAACGGGCCTTAACTGAGAATAACCCAGGCCCTACTCACACTCACCCGAGGTGCGCACCTCCCTGAGTGTTATTCTAAAGTAATTACTCTACAACCTCGAGTCTTACTCCTAACCCCCTCCCGCAGGAAGGCGTGCATCATCACAATGTTTTCTTATACTACACGAATCCTGATCGGGCAAATATTACTCCACTAGCTACAGTAGACTTAGAGCTTACTGCACAAAATACTCCCCCGCCCTCCACACATTGCTGAATTACTGTATTGACATATGCGATGGATCTGTGTTGAGTACTGCAGCCTACCTTTGTGTGCCTCATGACCTTTAGAAGAAGACTAATGATAAGTAGGATTTGACTAATTGGTTCTCGTGAGTAACCCACTTGGACGTATATAAATGGAGGCGATATATTGACTTCAGTCTAGATCATAATGCTCACCTATTGTACGCTAGTGACGGGTATTTATGGAGTAAGGGGGGGGGGGGGGCGTCCACCAACCACGACAAGGCTACGACAAGAGCAGACAAGAAAGTTCCAATCGGTGCCTTGTCGCAGCATTGTCGTGAGGAGGGGAGTTGTCGTGAGCCCTTGTCGCAGCCTGACGGGAAGTGCACACTCCACCTAAATATTCTATCGTGGACCTCTGCGACAACCTCCTGACACGCCACGACACGCCACGACACGGCTCCAAAATCGAACATGTTCGATTTTGTCGTAACCTTGTCGGAAGGCCCCCGACAGGCCCCCGACAAGCTTCATGTCGCAGCCTGTCGTGGCCTTGTCGTAGCCTCTTGTCGGGAACTGTGGTCCACCAACCACGACAAGGCTACGACAAGGCTTCCAATCGTAGAGCTGTCGTGGACCTTGTCGGAAAGCCATTGTCGTAGCCTTGTCGTGGTTGGTGGACGCCCCCCCCCTTAAAGCGCTGCCCCCCTCTACGACACGCTTCCCAATAGGCTACGATTTGAAATGCCCAAATCGTGGCCTATCGGGAGGTCCCCGATAGCTCCAAATCGTGGACATTGTTTGAAATCGTAGAGCGCAGAAACGCCTTGGGAGGACCAAAAACATAAACTATGCTGACGAATCAACCTGTGTATTAATTCAGATCTCAGGCTGAGTTTTAATATTGAAATGTTTATAATTCTGGAAATATTTAACGAATCTCGATAATCTTTGTAAGGTATTTACAATATATTATAATGCTATTGTTCAGATACTAACACCATCAAATTGAAAAGATATAACTGTGACAGAATCATGATTCCGATATGAAACTATTATTTTCAGACCTCTAAACTTAATCAAATAATATCATATTTACAGCGATTAAATACATCTATATGCGCCCTACCTAATTCCAGAATTTAATAATTTCCCCCCAATCATTTCACCTGCAAGAGATATTTCCTGTTAAATCACCTCAGATAGGCTACGACAGGCTACGAAAAATCGTTGGATTTTATCAGGACCTCTACGATTGGTGTTTTCAATCGCAGCCTGTACTGCAGTGTCGTAGACGTAATCACAGAAACCTGTTCCACCTACCACGATTTTGGCTGACCTCACGATAGAATCGGAATGGTGTCGGGAAAGCCGTCGTAAGGCCAATCGGGACCAGAATCGTGGTAGGTGGGGGCCCAGCTTTAGGCCTTTGCGCTCACCAACGCCGATGGTCTGCGACACACTTCCCGATAGGCTACGATTGGAAATGGCAAAATCGTGTCCTATCGGGAGGTATTTGGAAGAGGCCTTGAATCGTGGAACTCTGTCGTGATCCAATCGGTGAACCATGCTCCTGGCTATGATTAGCTACCGATAGGCTATAGTCTAGGATACGCTATGATAAGATGCGAAAAAATCTAACATGGTGGATCTTATCGGGAGCTCTAGGATTGGCATTTCCAATCATAGTCTATCGTTTTCCAATCGTGGCCTATCGTAGAGTCAATCGTAGAAACATGGTCGCTGGGATACTGGCTCCAGTCCCTGCATCCTATGTCTACCCCTCCCTAGGCTGGCTCCAGTCCCTGCATCCTATGTCTACTCTCCTCGCTGGGATACAGGGACTGGTAGAATCGGTAATGGTGTTAGATTTCTGGCGCTGTATAGCGCCAGTATTTTCAACACTCTCCATACATATATCCTGGCTACTAGTCAGGATATCTGCTAGGAGATTGATACCTTCTCATTTTGATCTTAATCGGGTCACAGTCAGGAGTAGGCTACATTTATTGCTATGACAAAACAGGCGGCCAGGGAACTGGAGGAGGGGAGGGGGAGGGTTAGGAGGAAGTATAGGATTACAGGGAGTGGCTTGGGGCCATAAACAGGAGATTCTGTTTCTACTGGACAAGTCTTTGATTCATGGGCCAGTCAGAGAAGGATATATGCTTTAATGAACTTTATTCTGATTGTGATTAATCATTCAATGAATGTTCATAATCAAAGACTTGAGCAAGTCTAGATCAGAGCTTGTATCCCATAGAGTTTGAATCGCGTAGTAATTCACAAGGCAAAGAAAGAAAGTGGTGCCAAAAATGTCATAAATGCAGAAATTGAAAATGAACTCGGTTGCCGACTTTTTTTCTTCTTTTTTTTTAAACTGAGGAAGCTCTTTCTTTTTTTCTTTTTGAATCTCATATTTCAAGATAGAATCTGTTCATAGTGTACATGCGCATGGAGAAAGATATTCAGTCAATATAGGAAACCAATACTTCAACACCAACTATGAAGTGTGTGATCTTAGTACCTTTATCTCACCCAAGATATTTTTTCTCCATAGACTTAACATTGAGAACTCGTATGTAACGCCCATTAGATATTTAGGAAAAATATCCAATGGGGGATAATGTCACAAATGTTAGCCCATTAGTCAATATTAAGGGTGAGATAAATTCAGAAACCCATTCAAGTTTAGGGTCAGAGCTCGATCCCATCTCATTTGAATCACATAGTAATTCAAGCGGCTTCGCCTTGTGAATTACTATGTGATTCAAATGAGATGGGATACGGGCTCAGACCCTAAACTTGAATGGGTTTCCTCTATATTCCTAATCCTTGGTATACATATATTTAGGTTGCTGACTTTTTTTTACCTACTTCTGACAACAAATATTTTTCAAAATCTGTCGGTGGTGCCCCACAAAGTTATCGGAGGCCTAGCGTCGGCCGGTGAAACCAATCTTTTTTGGTCAGAAATATTCAACTCGTTCTTCAAAACTACTTTCAAACTTGGTGAATATTTCCAGCCAAAACAACTCGGAACAGATTTCGAGCATACTGAAGTGCTGGTTCCACCAACACGATATATTAATCGTGTAATATCTTGGTTTATTTTGTTATATCTTACAGTGTCGTGATTTGTCTGCGACACGTTTGTGTATTTTTCCTGGCGATATATATTTTGGCACCCCTCTCATAAGATCTCACACTCTCTAAGTCGTATTCTGTACTCTCACTACGCTCTATGGAGAAGAATTCTTAACGAACTTGGCTTAGAGCCTTGAGAATCCACTGGCCTGCCTCCCGTGCTAAAGACGTACATCATAATCTCGATGATGCCACCTGCCGGGAATACTGTGTGTCATAGATGCATCGCGGCAAATTTGTACACGATCATTCAAAAAATAGCAAGATTTAGCAAGAGAACCAAATTGTGACAAATCTCCCAATAGGCCTGTTTCCATTGGCCAACGAAAAGGAAGAAGAATTGCTCAGTTCTCCTAATAACCTATATACATTGCCCCTCGCCAATCTACAGTCAAGTACCACCGACGAACATTTAACAATGCTGGCCAAAATGAAAATGGGCTTTTAGGAGAACACAGAAAAACCTACACCGTTTACGTCGGCCTATGGAAACAGGCTTTATAACTTTTGTGCCCCTTATCCAAGTCTCCATATTAAATAAGAAACCAACAAGTTTTGGTCAAAGTCGTCGTTCTCCACGAGTTTGATGCGGAGTGATATGAACGAGGCGACAACCGAGTGAATATCACATATCATTCAAATAAGTTGGAGAACGACTTCTTTGACCAAAACGAGTTGCTTTCTATATTTATCTCACCCCTGTACACACTGAAAGAATGGGCAACAAACAGGATTTAGACCATGGAGAACGGACTGCAATACTAGAAGGAACATGGAGAACGAGATCCCAATGTTAAGCCTATGGACATTTATTCCAGGGGTGAGATAAACTGTACAATCACACAGGCAGCACCCCAGCAACCACACTCACACACTACGTAGGCCATATATAATCCCCCGTTAATCTCCATACTCCCCTACCTGTGTACATACACTCTGTCATACAGACCCGTTACTTTCTCATAACGAGGCTAATGCACCCACTTGACCTCTGACCTTCACACCTGCATTGTCTGATGCCTAGTTTTCACTTCAGGGGGCGCTAATAACTGAGTGGCCACCAGAGGGGGCGGCGGTTCGCAAGACCTCGTCATATTGATAATATTTACCTATATTTCTTTTTTTATTATCATTACTAGGCACATTCAAATATACATTTGGTTTTCAATGAGCCCTTCCTCGTTCAGGTGGCTTCAACACAACGCTGTTCAAACAAGTATCATATAGCAATACAGCAACTAGGGTAATATCGATATTATTGATAATAAATTAATAATAATAATAATAATAACAATATTTAAAAGAGTAGTATTACCAATAGTTGATAGGAGCGCATGAAAATGTATATATATTCATTTATCCTACCCGTAATATAAAATCCCATAGGCTTAACATTGAGTTTCCGTATGCCACGCTGACGGAGTTTTATATGCCACTAGTGGCATACAGCATTGTTATCACGTAATATTCCAAATTCGAGGAGATAGGGAAGGATAAAATCAAAACCTGATTCGTTTTAATCTTTGCCACCGCATTCCACTCCTGAAGTTTTGGCTCCGGACTTCACTCGGCTTCGCCTCATGAAGTCACTTTGCCAAACTCCAGTCGTGGAATACGATGGACAAGATTAAAACTCAGTTTTACGATAGTATGTCTAGGAAGGATGGTGAGACATGTAAGGGAAATAATGGAGGTGCAGTTTGTGTAGAGATATATCCAAAAACAAATACCTGAAACATAATGTATCTGAAACATGCTACATATTGGAGAGATATATATGGGAAATAATGTATCGGCAGTTGGCTGGTACATTATCTGAGGCGTATATCAAAATCCTTAGGTGGAAACCTATTTAGAAGGAGACTTTTCTAAAAACTTTTATTTAGGCTACTCATCAGCGCGCGCATCTGCAAAAACGATTTTAGAAGATTTTGTTGTTTTTTTGTTAAAATAAGATGAACCTTGAAAGAAATTATGAAAAGTATGTGTATTTGTATCAAATTAAAGCTCCTGATGCCAGGGATGCTTCCAATGTATAAACAGTATAAATCTGAAAACCCTGCGTATGCAGACACCCCGCATAAGCAGACACTTTGGCCCGGAACGGAGGGTGGCCGCTTACGCAGGGTTTTACTGTATGTCTAAAGCCCATTTATGACACTCTTAAGCCATCTTTGATCCAGCAAAAAATAAAATAAAAAGCGCCCTCGTCATATTTTTCATGGCTTGGTGATGAGAAACAAGTTGTTTTTTTGAGTGGCCTTAGGCTGGCTACTGCTCAGCTGAAAATATATCCGCTGGTTTCAATGCACGACCAGTTATGCTCAAATTGATTTCCATTTGAATAAAAATATTATTATAGCATACTTTTTCCATCCTAAGAATTAGAAATTATATCTGAAATGTAATAAAGTATACATCTGAGAGATATATAAAAAATAATGTGGTTGTTTATAAACATCTGTGTTTTTTATAAACATATATGAAATATGTATCTTAAACATAATACAGTAAATATCAGTAAGAACAGAAAATAATGTATCAGAAATTTGCTTATAGACACACGTTTTAACATGTATTTGAAGCACAATAAATCTAAAACATGATATATCATATATAGGAGAGATATAAACATGATATATTATATATAGGAGAGATATGTATGAAATATACAAAACAATTCTACATAAGGTAGATCTAACACTGTTCATTTACATTTAGACTACATTTCAGTTGTTTATATTTCTTAACTGAAATGAGTACAGGGACCTGTTTCAGTAGTTTCGTGACATGTCTAGATGGCGTCTGTGACACCATATGGACAGATCAACACATATTGTGGCACTTAGGACAAGACATACCCCAAACACGGTGTGTCCAGTTTACAAAGTATTAGACAGTTTCACTCACTTTCTGTAGAAATCAAGCAATGATACTTTCTCACAGGCAAGGGATACATATAACCTATAATTGTTCCAAATATAAAGAAAATTGGCCGCTCCGATCCGCTGATATTTGACATCAACTGTGACATGCATTATGAAACCTGACAATTTTTTTTCCGCTGTTGCTTGCACTGTTGGTGTCACTGTTGATGTGTGTCTAGGCCTAATGTCACGAGACTACTGAAACAGGTCCCTGGTGGACATCTGTCTTCTGTAGTGGACTTCATCTTGGTCTCTAGATGTATTACATCGATACTTAAAGCCTGCCCCCACCTTCCACGATTCTGGTCCCGATTGGCCTTACGACGGCCTTCCCGACACCATTCCGATTGTAGCGTGAGGTCTGGCAAAATCGTGGTAGGTGGAACAGGTTTCTGCGATTCCGTCTACGACAGCTCACGATAGGCTGCGATGAAAACGCCAATCGTAGAGGTCCCGATAATTTCCAACATGTTGGAAATTTCGTAGCCTGTCGTAGGGTATCGTAGCCTATCGGGAAGATATCGTGGTCAGCGTTTATGTTATTGGTCCTCCCAAGGCGTTGCCACGCTCTACGATTTCAAACTGTTGGACCTATCGGGGACCTCCAGATAGGTCACGATTTCCCCATTTCAAATCGTAGCGATCGGGAAGCATGTCGTGGCCTATCGTGGTAGGTGGGGGTCCCCTCTAAGAGAGCTATTCCCCTTATACCTTGTTTATGTTCTATTTACTTAGAAAAGTGATGGTAATTGATAATAACTCCAGCTCAATTATTTACTTAGTAAATGGATGCATTTACATATTTTCCTAAGATGAGAACTATATGATAAACTATCTAATAACAGCTTAACCTTTTAAGGACGGCCACCTATGGCAGACCTACACTCTTGGGGACGGCTACTAGTGGCTATGTACAGTTCTAAGGGACGGGGGCATTGTCCTCTGAATTTGAAATTCGAAGGTTGATCATGTGATATAATCTATTATCCTTAATATTTTTATTTCTATTATTTAGAATTCGAAAATATGATGTTACACCTACATTCTGTGCAAATTTCAAGTTTATTGTTAAAATATTCCCTTTTCAAAAACAATTTCATATATATCCAGCAAATGATGCCTTAAGGCATCATCCGCCCCTGGCCGGTTGATGCCTTACTGAATCATCCGCCCTTAAAGGGTTAATCAACTATAGTTCCCAACTAATATCCTAACCCTCATATAAATCTCCATAGACTTAACATGGTGTGACTGTATGCCACATTTATTATCCTACCCCTCATATAAAGCTCCATAGACTTAACATGGTGTGACTGTATACCATGGTTATTATCCTACCCCTCATATAAATCTCCACAGACTTAACATGGTGTGACTGTATACCATGGTTATTATCCTACCCCTCATATAAATCTCCACAGACTTAACATGGTGTGACTGTATACCATGGTTATTATCCTACCCCTCATATAAATCTCCATAGACTTAACATGGTGTGAATGTATGCCACGGTTATGACATAAATTATAAATATGCCGCTGGTGACATATAAAGTTTTAAACATGTGACGGCGGTCGGCTAAAATCTAAACATCACTCAATTTCATATAATTATTTGGATTGCATCCGTTGTCTTCTGCTACAGATATCACTCAGCTCTGCTTCGTGATATCATTCCACAAAAATAACTCACACCATATAAACAATCATATGAAATTTCGTGATGTTTCTTGATATTACTCAATCAGTGTATCAACGTATAACGAATATTTCCCGAGGATTAAACCTGAATTAATTCCAGTAAAACAAATTTAACGCAGTAAAACAGAAGATAATAACAGCTAAACATAACTCAAATGACTACGGAATATAAACCCCCAGACTAAACCTATATGACAAATCTAAAGCAGTCAAAAGTAAAGTAATAATTTCTAGAAACAACCCCAACTCACGATAATTTCTCTACGTCAAATAGCATATCAATAAAACTAAATTTAAAGCAATAAAATCAGTAGGAGCTAAAACAGTTTCAGCATCCAACGATTACCCTAGAGTCTCAAGTAGATTATTTATATTCATGATAAAGTAATTAAAACAACTTTAATAGAGTAAAACAGAAAGTAACAACAGCTAAAAACAGCTTGCACTGTTGGTGCCACTCTTGCTGTCTGTCTAGGCCTAAGGTCACGAAACTACTGAAACAGGTCCCAGGTGGACATCTGCATTTTGTAGTGGACTTCATCTTGATCTCTAGATGTATTACATCGATACTTAGACAGCTTTTCCCCTTATACCTTGTTTATGTTCTATTTACTTAGAAAAGTGATGGTAATTGATAATTGCTAGCAACTCCTGCTCAATTACTTACTTAGTACATGGGTGCATTTACATATTTTCCTAAGATGAGAACTATATGATAAATAACAGCTTAATCAACTATAGTTCCCAACTAATATCCTAACCCTCATATAAGTCTCCATAGACTTAACATGGAGTGACTGTATGCCACAGTTATTATCCTACCCCTCATATAAATCTCCATAGACTTAACATGGTGTGACTGTATGTCACGGTTATTATCCTACCCCTCATATAAATCTACATACACTTTACATGGTGTGACTGTATGCCACGGTGATTATCCTATCCCTCATATAAATCTCCATAGACTTAACATCGTGTGAATGTATACCATGGTTATTATCCTACCCCTCTTATAAATCTCCATAGACTTAACATGGTGTGACTGTATGCCACGGTTATGCCATAAAATATAAATATGCCACTGGTGACATATGAAGTTTTAAACATGTGACGGCAGTCGGCTAAAATCTAAACAACACTCAATTTCATATAATTGTTTGGATTGCATTCGTTGTCTTCTGCTGCAGATATCACTCAGCTCTGCTTCGTGATATCATTCCGCGAAGATAACTCACACCATATAAACAATCATACGAAATTTCGTGATGTTTCTTGATATTACTCGACCAGTGTATCAACGTATGACGGATATTTCCCGAGGACTAAACCTGAATTAATCCCAGTAAAACAAATTTAACGCAGTAAAACAGAAGGTGATAACAGCTAAACATAACTCAAATGACTACGAAATATAAACCCCCAGACTAAACCTATATGACAAATCTAAAGCAGTCAAAAGTAAAGTAATAATTTCTAGAAAACAACCCCAGCTCACGATAATTTCTCTACGTCAAATAGCATATCAATACTGATAATTAAGTCAGTAAAACTAAATTTAAAGCAATAAAATCAGTAAGAGCTAAAACAGTTTCAGCACCCATCGATTACCCTAGAGTCTCAAGTAGATTATTTATATTCATGATAAAGTAATTAAAGCAACTTTAATAGAGTAAAACAGAAAGTAACAACAGCTAAAAACAGCTCCAACTCTCACTGGGCCAGTCGGAGATTAATTGTTGGCGGGAGGCACACAGATTAAGGCCATCCTGACTAAGGCCACTCAAAAAAAAACGTGTTTCTCATCATAAAGCCATGAAAAATATAACGAGGGCGCTTTTTTAGTTGTTTTTTTTTGTTTTGTTTTTTGCTGGATCAAAAATTGCTTTTCAAGTGTCATAAAATAGGCTTCATATCTTGCACTCCCACTCTAGGCTTTTAATATCTCACTCATTTTAATGTGTATGTACATGCAATATGAAAATGAATGGGAATTGTTTTAATAGAATTTTAGTTCTAATTTTCAAAAATGTTCTGATCTCCAGATTGTAGTCTGTCACCTATAGATTTCAGACTTTTTATTTACCTCAGCTGTGGAGCTTTTTCTAACTGTGAACATCAATTATGCAGAACTGAATAAATAATTGATAGAGAATTTATCAAATTGGATATTCATTTGACGAGTTTCCTTCAATATCCCTGACAACAAAGTAGGTTTAATATCTCAATAAAATCATTCAAAAAAGTTTTGTTTTGCTGATGAGCAAGTTTTTTTGGTTTTGTTTAGCAATTTTTATAATGGGAATATTGAGTGTACAATCACTGAATTCAGCTATATAGCCGTTCTTCCACTCGGGCCCAAGCCCCCTACTCCTCATTCTAATGACGGGTGTTAGCCGAATGGGCAGTGGATACCATTTTTGTGGAAGTCTTTGGTATGACCAGGCCAGGGTTTGAACCCCTGGGACCTGTTTCACTAGTTTCGTCACAAAAGTGTTAGACAGACATTAAAAGCGGCACCATCAGTGCAAGCAAGAACGGAGTACACAGGCGGAACCAAGCCTAACAGTGACACTACAGCGCCAGTAACAAGGCAATGTCTAATTTTTATGAAACCTGACACACCATGTTTGGGGTCTGTCCTGTCCTAAAGGCAGCTACTTGTGTTGTCACAAAACTAGACAACCCCATTCTGTCTGTATGGTGTCACAGACGCCATCTAGATACTAACATCTAACACTTTTGTCAAGGAACTAGTGAAACAGGTCCATGATGTGTAGATTTGTCTGATTCTTATGTTTGGGGTCTGTCTTTACCTAAGGGCAGCTACTTGTATTTTCACGAAACTAGTCAACCCCAATATGTCTGTATGGTGTCACAGAACCATCTAGATATGTCACAAAACTAGTGAAAGAGGTCCCTCAGATCTCCCATGCTCGAGGCAAACACCCCTACCACTTAGCCACCGAGCCTGGGACCTGTTTCACTAGTTTCGTGACATGTCTGTGACACCATACAGACATTGGGTTTGTCAAGTTTCCAGAACTTTTCCCCGGGTTCAACGACCAGTCACATCACATGACCAGGGACCTGTTTCATTAGTTTCGTAACATGTCTAGATGGCATTTAGATGGAGTGTCCGGTTTCATAAGAACTAAACATTAGACTTCGTTTGGTCCGTTCTTGCTTGCACTGTTGGTGCCACTTTTCATATCTGTCTAACACTTTGGTCACAAAACTAGTGAAACAGGTCCATGATGTTGTCTAATTTTTATGTTTGGCGTTTGTCTTTACCTAAGGGCAGCTACTTGTGTTGTCACGAAAATAGTCAACCCCAATGTCTGTATGGTGTCACAGACATGTCACGAAACTAGTGAAACAGGTCCATGATGTGTAGATTTGTCGAATCCTTATGTTTGGGGTCTATCTTTTCCTAAGGGCAGCTACTTGTGTTGTCACGAAATGTGTCAACCCCAATCTGTCTGAATACTGGAGAACTCGACCCGCAACGAACTCGACCCGTAAGAAACTCGACCCGCAACGAACTCGACCCGTAAACGGAACTCGACCCGCAACGAACTCGACCCGTTTTTCCAGCACTGAACTCGAGTATCTTATAGATGCAAATATGGATATATATGAACTAGAATACTTTGGAAGTATTATTACTATTATATAAATTACATTGGCTTCAAATGTTGTCGAAAATGCCGATAATAAGAGTTATGAGTCCATTCAGGGGGGAAAAGGGGGTTAAGAGGGGATGGTACAATATTTTAAGGAAATCATGCTCACTTTAAGATTTTGTACCTGAAAAATATCGCAAGGGGAGGTTTTTCGCCAACTTTTCTCCTAAAAACAGAAAAGGTCGCAAAGTGTGTGATATCCTTTAACCCTAACCCTAACCCTAACCCATACCCATACCCTAACCCTATCCCTATCCCTAACCCATACCCATACCCTAACCCATACCCTAACCCATAGCCTATCGTTAAGCCTATCCCATCCCTATCCCGATTACTGGACCGATGGCACCACGGACCGATGGCACCTGGACTGATGGCACCTCTTCGGACCGATGGCAACATTTTTCCTAGACCGATGGCACCAATACCTAGACTGATGGCACCACTCACTTAGACGAATGGTTATTGCCAGATTATATTGTGTACACCAGTTTTCAACTGCCGAGTATATCATATTCACATAAAAAAGAATTTATATGATGATTTAAAAATTTTATAAAAAAAAAACCCGGCTCCGGGCCCCTCGGCATCGGCAGCCGGGGGTCCCGGCCAGCCACCCGTGGTCCCGGCCGGCCACACAGCGGCCAAACCCTGACTTACCCCTGACCTTTAGCATTAACAGTTAGAGTGAATATCATGTTATAAGAAGATACCTAGAGGTTTATATGGTATATATCGCTTAATTAAGAGTCCCCCGGCCGTGGCCACCTTGGTGCCGGCGGCACCCGACTCGGTACCGGTCGCGGCCGCCCCGGTACCGGTCGCGGTAGCAGCGGTGGTCTCCTGAAATCAATGTTTTTTTTCATAAAAAAAAAAAACAAACCTGAAAACTAAACTGGAAACGCTGATATTACAGGACTATTGCACATTAATATCATATCTATCAAGTGGTTCCCATGGCCAGGTAAAAAAATAGGTGGTGCCATCAGTCTAGGCAAGTGGTGCCATCAGTCCAGGCACGGGTGCCATCAGTCTAGGCAAGTGGTGCCATCAGTCCAGGCAAGTGGTGCCATCAGTCCAGGCAAGTGGTGCCATCAGTCCAGGCACGGGTGCCATCAGTCCAGGAGAAAATGAAAAGAGGTGCCATCAGTCCAGGTGCCATCGGTCCGTGGTACCATTGGTCCAGTTACCCCTATCCCTAACCCATACCCTATCCCTATCGCTAACCCATACCCATACCCATACCTTAACCCTATCCCTATCCCTAACCCTATCCCTATCCCTAACCCTAAGCCTAACCCATACCCTAACTCTAACCCTATCCCTATCCCTATCCCTAACCCTAAGCCTAACCCATACCCTAACCCTAACCCTATCCCTATCCCTATCCCTATCCCTAACCCTAACCCTAACCCATGCCCTATCCCTAACCCTAACCCTAACCCATGTATACCCTAACCCTAACCCTAACCCTAACCCTATCCCTATCCTAACCCTAACCCATACCCTATCCCTAACCCATACCCTAACCCATACCCTAACCCATACCCTAACCCATACCCTAACCCATACCCTAACCCATACCCTAACCCATACCCTATCCCTAACCCATACCCTAACCCATACCCTAACCCTAACCCTATCCCTATCCCTATCCCTATCCCTATCCCTAACCCTAACCCAAACCCTATCCCTAACCCTAACCCTAACCCTAACCCTAACCCTAACCTTAACCTTAACCCTAACCCTAACAGAGTCACTGTCACTAGGAAATAGTCCTTCCACTTTGTCATTATTCAAATCTGGCTCTAAATCACGGGTCGAGTTCTCCAAGACGGGTCGAGTTCTCTTTTCAAATTTACGGGTCGAGTTCGCGGGTCGAGTTCTCCAAAACGGGTCGAGTTCTCCTGTCAATTACGGGTCGAGTTCGTTTCGGGTCGAGTTCTCCAGTAACCATCTGTCTGTATGGTGTCACAGACATATCACGACACTAGCGAAACAGGTCCCAGGGACCTGTTTCACTAGTTTCGCGACATGTCTAGATGGCGTGTCTGGTTTGTCCGGTTTCATAATAACTAGACATTAGACTTCGTTTTGTCCGTTCTTGCTTGCACTGTTGGTGCCACTTTTGTCACGAAACTAGTGAAACAGGTCCATGATGTGTGGATTTGTCCAATTATTATGTTTGGGGCCTGTCTTTTCCTAGGGGCAGCTACTTATGTTTTCACGAAACTAGACAACCGCAATGTCTGTATGGTGTCACAGACATGTCACGACACTAGCGAAACAGGTCCCAGGTCTCCCATGCTCGAGGCGAACACCCCTACCACTTACCCACCGAGCCTGGTGATGAGAAACAAGTTTGTTTATGTTTTTGAGTGGCCTAAGGCAATTTACACTGAGAGGGGATTACATGTTAACAGGGATCAGGGCTCTAAGGCACTTGGTGTTGATAAGGATCGGACACACCAAGACTCCGCCTGGAGCTGGGCGGGGATCCTGGCTCTGTGTAGAGAGTGGGGGTTCTAGAAATGAGAGGATTAATTATCCTGGCGCATACCGACAAATAGTATGTATGAAAAAATAGTGCGTACCTTAAATGTGTTCATAGAAAATACGTACATACCAAGAGCATAGAGATATATCCACCTTAAACAAAGTGTCCATAGAAAACACATAGGGAGTGTGTATCACCATACCCGGAGCATACAGATATATCTACCTAATACAAAGTGTCCATAGAAAACACATAGGGAGTGTGTATCACCATACCCAGAGCATGCAGATATATCCACCTAATACAAAGTGTCCGTAGAAAACATGTAGGGAGTGTGTATCACCATACCCGGATCATACAGATATATCCACCTAATACAAAGTGTCCATAGAAAACACATACGGAGTGTGTATCACCATACTCGGAGCATACAAATATATCCACCTAATACAAAGTGTCCATAGAAAACACATAGGGAGTTTGTATCTACATACCCAGGGCATACAGATATATCCACCTAATACATAGTGTCCGTAGAAAACACATAGGGAGTGTGTATCTACATACCCAGGGCATACAGATATATCCACCTAATACAAAGTGTCCATAAAAAACACATAGGGAGTGTGTATCACCATAACCAGAGCATACAGGTGTATCCACCTAATACAAAGTGTCCATAAAAAACACATAGGGAGTGTGTATTACCATACCCGGAGCATACAGATATAACCACCTAATACTAAGTATACATAGAAAACACATTGGGAGTGTGTATCTACATACCTGGAGTATACAGATATATACACCTAATACAAAGTGTCCATAGAAAACACATAGGGATTGTGTATCACCATACCCAGAGCATACAGATATTTCCACCTAATACAAAGTGTCCATAGAAAACACATAGGGAGAGTGTATCACCATACCCGGAGCATACAGATATATCCACCTAATACAAAGTGTCCGTAGAAGACCAGAGGGAGTGTGTATCACCATACCCGGAGCATACAGATATATCCACCTAATACAAAGTGTCCATAGAAAACACATAGGGAGTGTGTATCACCATACCCAGAGCATACAGATATTTCCACCTAATACAAAGTGTCCATAGAAAACACATAGGGAGTGTGTATCACCATACCCGGAGCATACAGATATATCCACCTAATACAAAGTGTCCGTAGAAGACACAGAGGGAGTGTGTATCACCATACCCGGAGCATACAGATATATCCACCTAATACAAAGTGTCCATAGAAAACACATAGGGAGTGTGTATCACCATACCCGGAGCATACAGATATATCCACCTAATACAAAGTGTCCATACAAAACATGTAGGGAGTGTGTATCACCATACTCGGAGCATACAGATATGGTGTATGCCTCTGGTTGCAAAACCCGAAACATACGAACAAATGGTACATATGAAAAAATTGTGCATACCTAAAATGAACTAATATGGTACATTATATACACTCATTTCTGTTCTACATTATGCAAGTCCAGACATAGTTTTAGATATCACTTTCTTCAGTAGGAAGCACCTCATGTGTTGCAGGGTTTTGTTCGTCAACATGACACATGTGCTCACTTGAAGTGATCAAGTGTGGATTCACATCATAAAGTGGTTTCGAGCTGAGAAAAAAAACCCAGCTGGATTGTCTGTGAAGCTCATTTTACAATTACAACATTACTTTTGACAGTTACCCTGTTTTGAATCCGGAATGGTTTCCCCTGTCTTGAGTGGATGTACTGGGTTGAAGCAGAAATTAGTAAGCACTAGCGCTGTGGAAGATCTGCTGGGAGAGTGGATTTTCAGGTATATAATAATAAGGCACCCCTCTCATAAGATCTCACACTCTCTAAGTGGTATTCTTTACTCTCACTACGCTCTCCTGAGAAGAGTTCTTAACGAACTAGGCTTAGAGCCTTATAGAGAGATGTCTACGTGAAAGCCCACACACTGCTGACGTTTCAACGTGTTCAGTATAACAGTGTACTGCACAGGGTTCAGTACACAATTTATACTGCACAGGGAGCAGCAGTACGTAATCATCAAATATACTGCATGGGTATATAATAAAAAGGTGTTCTACGCGTAGGTTGACAATTATAATTCTGCAGATGTCAGCCTATACACTGCTGATGTTTCAACGTGTTCAGTATAACAGTGTACTGCACAGGGTTCAGTACACAATTTATACTACACAGGCAGCAGCAGTTCGTAATTATCAAATATACTACATAGGTATATAATAAAATTATCTATCCTACCCCTAATAAAAAACCGTCATTGATTTAACATAGGCAAATGTTATGTGCCGTGTCATGACATAAAGTAAAATTTATGTACCTAGAGAAATAAAAAGAATTGTATAAATAGAAAATACTCCACACGTTTGGATGGGCCGCAATCGTCATCGAGGTGAAGCCGAGTGATGATTATGGCACAGCCAAACGAGTGGAGTATTGTCTATTTTACAATTAAAGTGCGGTTTTGGATTTATCTTACCCCTTTCTATGACATTAAATATCATCACAACTTCAGAATAATCAGAATATACTTAGCAAATTCACAACGCCACGGCCGTGGCGTAGTATTGTCACTTTACCAGGGTGATCGTTGAGTATATTTTTCTGATGTTATTCCTATGGCTAAACTTGTACCAGGGGTGAGATAATAGAACACAACCTTCCCTTTGTTGCATAAACATTGACAAGCCTAACTCTCATTCGGTTTCTACTAAACATATATATATCCTCCACAGGAGAGACTTACATCTTCCTCGGCCTCGTCCTCGCCGTCCTCGTGCTCCAGGTCCACATCGTACTCCGCGCCCCACCCGGTCAGGTACATCTGCTCCAGGTACACCCGCCTCTGCGCCGTGGAGGCCGCAGTCTTGGCGCGAGGCCGCTTCCTCCGGGCATCTTCCGGTGTGACCGGCACCGAACCGGGACGCCGGAAGGGGCTCCAGGGGAAGCGCTCGGGCTGCGCGGTACGGGGCCGGGCACGCATCCGGTACGTCACGGTACCCGCCATGTAGTCCATGACCGGGTCCTCCATGGTGTCCTCCGGTGTCGTGGTATTCACTGCGTATACGCCGCGGGTAGTCCAAATACCTTCATCTGCATGGTGTTGATTGGCCGGCACATTCGTTTGATTTCAAGTCCGGTCAACCATTACAGGTCCTTTCCAGACTGTCTCAAGGTTCAGCTTTTTCTCACTGCTTTTACACCACAAGAGGTGATGATCGGATCTATGAGATGAATTTACGTAGAAATTCCACATTTACTGCGGTGAGGGTTCTTTTACTTCCCACAACATAAACATGTGGTATCTAGTCTATCAGTATGTAGATTTCTCTTTACATGTGTGGCTATTAATGGCCCTTATCTATTAGCATCAGATATATGCATAGAAGTATTATCCCATACACATATATGTAGTTTTTTATATGCATTCATGCATATTGCGGCACATATCCTAGCATCAGTATATGGTTCTACCCTATCCAGTATACATAATTATATGCACATGCGTCCGTATGTGCATCTGTATTCTTGTACCCTCCACTATATGCATTCATGGAAAATATGGCCAATGTCACATAGCTATTGTATTAAGGAGGCGGCCATCTTGCTTCTAGCACCCGACAAAACACCAGGTGGCGGGTCCAATTATCAATGGATTTGATTAAAAATAAGTTTTTTGGTTTGCCATAAAGGGGGTTTTCACCTCGTTTCACGATTATAACACCCGGGTTGTCCCCCGACTACAGTGGCGCTATCTTACAATGTTCCTGACGGATGATTACAGAACTAGCAATCACTCTGTGTCCGATAGCCTCAGTTATATGCTGTCGACTCCCTTGTCTCTACACACAAGTACACACCTTTGCGATTCCAATAAGTTTACCTTTGCTTGTGTGTGTGTGCCTTTCACTTGTTTGCCGACATAGCATCACCCACCTTAAAGTATACGCGGTGTACACGCATCCAAATACAGCTAGAGTTCATGCATTTTTATAGCTTCCTTAGCCATAGGCACTGACTCCATGGATCCTTGTGGAAATCGACCAGGGGCCCGTTTAATAAACTCGGATCGTACAATAAGATTCTATATATCGGGCAAGGGTTATCGTTCAATAACATTTAAGTCTCTTCCCTAAGACAGACTAAAGGGCACAATCCACCAGGCCGATTTCTCACCCGATCAATTGTTCCTAGGCCCTTAAGAGGAAGCTCACGTATTGTAGTTCATTTAATTCTGATAATAATAGTTTAATAAATGACCATTTTCAAAGATTTGAGAAATTATAGGGCATCCGATAATAATCGGCGATTGTCTGGCTACGGAATCGGCTACCGTCGGTCCAGTGGAATTCTGCCTTTAGCCGTCCACACGGTCGTCTTTAAGTGTTGAATAAAGTTGATCCACACCACCCCTGGGTCTCTATGGCGTACAGAAAAAGGTCTACATGTCCGAGCCTATATTATCAAACATGCCCCAGGTTCCTGTCATACATACATATATAGATGCACTGCATACAGATATTGGCTCTTTATGGTATCTTTCCAGGAACCCTTAATGATTGTATATCCAGCGGATTTGGCTCAGTACTGGTTGTTGACGTAGGAGAGGGCGGGGTGAATGTGTGATGTATGATAACCGGGTTTTCTGCGGTCTGGACAATGTGAATTCCAAAGCCTGCCAGCATGCTTCAGTGAGCTGTCGTTTGTGATTAGATGACGAGAGGAATGACCGGTTTGTACTACAGGCAGGTTTCTGGTCGATGTGTTCCGTTAGAGAACAAATTCCCCACTGTCAGGTCTGGTATTGGTCACAGCAGTGATTATATCCAAGGCCCCTCCAATATCTTAAAGTGAGTGGAACTTCAAGATTAAGACCTGCATGCGTGTGGCTACCGAGTTTGTATACTCACTATTTAATGGAGCGTGCTCGCACGCGCTATATATACGTTGCTTAAAGGTTATAGTGGTCACATATGGACTTCCAGTGTGCTGCAAAAAAGCAATCCCTTCACTGCATCCTATTCACTGTGATATTGGATAAGGAGCAGAGTGCCAGTGTCTCAGTATCTTAGAGGTGTGCCCAGCTGACCATGACCAATCACTTAAGACTGAAATACCACAAGACCCACTAGTGCTTGATCAATATGTTTTGATCCTAGATTCGGGCAGGTGCAGAAATGGCAAGTTGATTGGCTGCAAATGGGTTACAGAAGCGATCCATAGACTGGATGTAACCCAAACCTTTTAATTGTTATTCATTTATAATTGTATGTTCATTCATCAATGATGAATATTCCATTTGCTCTTGGTTATCCTGATGTCCCGTGGTTAAATTCCGTTGTCAAATTCCTATACAGGGAAGGTCGGATAAAGTCGAGGCCCAGATTAGTGCACCACTCATTATAGCTGGTCACTAAGTTAGCAGACTTAGTATGCATAAAGTGTCCAGGTTCTATCCACTTTGATAAGTAAAAACTTGGCCTTTTCGTCCTCGTTTTGTATCAGAATTTCCATGGGAATCCTCGCAGAAAATATAGCTCAAGGATAAATCACAACAGTCTTAGAACTCAAAGATGATAACCATACACAGTAAATTGGTCTCTGGTGGGATTTAAACCCGTATTTAAAGTGGTCAAGTTCCAACCCACTTTAATAAGTAAAGTCCAACGTTTTTATCTAATCCTCGTTTAATTCCCTTGGAATCCCGACAGAAACTCCAGAATAAATCACGATACTGTGTGAAGTGACAGATGATATCAATACACAGTAAACTAGTCTCTGGTGGGTTTTTTAACTCGTATTTAAAGTGGTCAAATCCAAAACCCACTTTAATAAGTAAAATCCAA
Source organism: Alentia gelatinosa (assembly GCA_950022655.1). Classification (NCBI taxonomy): domain Eukaryota; kingdom Metazoa; phylum Annelida; class Polychaeta; order Phyllodocida; family Polynoidae; genus Alentia; species Alentia gelatinosa. The sequence goes on along the minus strand of OX465581.1, from coordinate 3,461,599 downwards.
CGGTTTTTTTAATCCTCGTTCTATTCCCAACAGAAGATCCAGTATAAATCACAATAGTCTGTGAAGTGATAGATGATATCCCTACACAGTAGACTGGTGGTATTCAGCGAGTTCTGTGGTATACTGAGTAGCGTAGACCTCGTATCTCCCCTCTGTGTCCATGATCGTAAGACTCTACCCATTACACACTCCCTCCACAGTACAACTGGTTCTTTGAGAGCCTCCCCTCGCCTCTTACCCACCCACCACTCCTCTCACTCGTCCACACTCGCCCCACATCCACTTGAAACTCGCCCAAATCCTCCTTCACCAGCCAGTGTCGCTCCCCTAGCGGGACGCCCCGGAACGACCGTGTTCGGCTGCCGCTAGATGGCGCGGCGAGCGTACACATTAGCGCAGCACAAACCTCCTTGGAGAGGGACTGAGGTAAGTACTTGAACACAGCCCAGCAGGTAGACTTGCTCAAGTCTTTGATTATGAACTTTCATTAAATGATTAATCACAATCAGAATAAAGTTCATTAAAGTATGTATCCTTCTCTGACTGGCCCATGAATCAAAGACTTGTCCACTATGAACAGAATCTCCTCTTTATGGCCCCAAGCCACTCCATGTAACCCTATACTTCCTCCTACCCCTCCCCTCTCCCCTCCTCCATTTCCCTGGCCGCCTGTGTTGTCATAGCAATAAATTTAGCCTACTCCTGACTTTGACCCGATTAAGGTCAAGGTGAGAAGGTATCAATCTCCCATCAAATACCCTGACCAGTAGCCATGATATCTGTATGGAGAGTGTTGGAAATACTGGCGCTATACAGCGCCAGAAATCAAGCATCATTACCAATTGTACCAGTCCCGGTATCCCAGCGAGGAGGATAGCCATAGGATGCAGGGACTGGAGCCTGTATCCCAGCGAGGAGGATAGCCATAGGATGCAGGGACTGGAGCCTGTATCCCAGCGAGGAGGGTAGCCATAGGATGCAGGGACTGGAGCCAGTATCCCAGCAAGGAGGGTAGCCATAGGATGCAGGGACTGGAGCCAGTATCCCAGCGAGGAGGGTAGCCATAGGATGCAGGGACTGGAGCCAGTATCCCAGCGAGGAGGGTAGCCATAGGATGCAGGGACTGGAGCCAGTATCCCAGTGAGGAGGGTAGCCGTAGGATGCAGGGACTGGAGCGTGTATCCCAGTGAGGAGGGTAGCCATAGGATGCAGGGACTGGAGCCTGTATCTCAGTGAGGAGGGTAGCCATAGGATGCAGGGACTGGAGCCAGTATCCCAGCGAGGAGGGTAGACATAGGATGCAGTGACTGGCCCCAGTCCCTATATTCCTCTTTTCCTGGATACAGGGACTGGTCAAATCGGCAATGGTGTCCAATTTCTGGTGCTGGCGCTGGAGATTTTCTAGGTTTACGTCTGTCTTCAGTCCCTGTACCCCTCCACCTACTCCTCAGTACAAGGATCTTAAATGTTAAGGCCCCTGTACACAGTCCAAAGGTTGTCCACAGGCGGGATTTATTGTTCTGATAACACAGTACCCAGGGAACTGGAGGAGGGAGAGGGGGAGGGGGAGGGGTAGGAGGAGGTGTAGGGTTACAAGGAGCAGTTGGGGTTGCAATCTACAGGAGGTTTCGTTCATACTTTATCGTAATTTTGTTTAATCATGAATGTTCATAATCAAAGACTTGAGCAAGTCTATATGTTACCCTACATGGAGCCAGTCTAACCAGCAGGCTAAGACCGATTAAACCGCCGAGAACTGCCCCCTACTACCCCCCCCCCCCCCCCCCGCACCAGGCCCTCCCGGTACTATAATAGGCTTTATTCTCCATTTAAAGGCATGTCCTACAGTTCACGGTGGCGCCACCTGCTGATGTTTAGATATTGACAATTATTGGGCAGAATTTGTTACTTTGAGTTATTCTAGTACCTTACGAGTGCAGTGTTATATATCATCGAGTTTGATTTATTCCAATAGCTGATTTATATATATTTGATTTATAAAGGAAATGTACTGAAAAAATATGCTTTCTTCATCATTTTTTTCAAAAGTGGAAGATCTGCAGTTATGCAGAACTGTTGCTTTTGCTGAAAAAATATGAAAAACATTTTAAAAAGGCTGGTGACCTATGGGTTTTAAAACTTAGATATGTTATATTGCACATGTACTATATTCTGTGAAAGTCTAAAGAAAATGACATGGGTTTTCTATGTGCAAATCAAACTTTTAGAATTTCTATATATTCCATTACAATATTATCCAAATATCAACCTCTAAGTTAATAAATATCACAGTGACCCCATTAACAAAAAATAGCTCATGTTCTACAACACTTGGAGATCATCATATCAAATTTCCAGGAATTTAACCTGGGTTTTACTTTACATGATAAATTGTCTGATACGTCTTTAACGTACTCTAGTGGTACCTGTGCCCAACCACCACCGTCGCCATTTGCATTTCATGCTGCATTTAATTTCTAACTCACAGTTGTTTGCGTCCAAGTCCAATGCCTGAGGTGTGGTTTTAATCAGCCATTTGCATTTTTTTTCATCAGTGTTGGATACACAAAATAACACATGTTTCCTTGTGTGTGTATAGTGTCGGTGGCTTTTTGTGTTTTTGATTGCTATTCACCGCATTAAATTGGTGCCTTGTGTCCACAGGTTTATGGTAATTTATGCCAGAATTACTGTAACACAGTTGGTGGAATTCATCCAACCCCTGGTATTTTCCCCACAGACTAAACATAGGGAACTCGTATCCAACGCCCGTTGGGTATTTAGAAATAATACTCTATGGGGGAATATGTCACAAATGTTAGCCCATTAGTCAATGTGAAAGGTGAGATAAATTCAGAAACCTTTTCAAGTTTAGGATCAGAGCTCGATCCCATCTCGTTTGAATCACTACGTAATTGATGCAGCCTCGCCTTGTGAATTACTACACCGTTCACAATTGATGGGATACGAGCTTTGACCTTAAATTTTCGTAGGTTTCCTTTGTATTATCTCACCCCTGGTATTTTTTCTCCATAGACTTAACATTGGGAACTCGTATCTAACGCCCATTAGATATTTGGGGAAAATATCCAATGGGGGATTATGTCACAAATGATAGCCCATTAGTTAATGTGAGGGGTGAGATAAAATTCAGAAACCTATTCATGTTTACGGTCAGAGCTCGATCCCATCTCATTTGAATCGCTACGTAATTCACGCGGTTTCGCCTTGTGAATCACTACGCGATTCAAACTCGATGAGATACGAGCTCAGACCCTAAACTCTCATATGTTTCCTCTATAGTACTTATAGACTAGCGACTTTGTCGATTCATACCCCCTACCTCCACCCTGGCCCTGGCGACAATGGGATGTACTAAAGTCTAACAATTCCTAACTGCCTCCGTTCCCTCTAGCGGGTGAACGAGAAACCATCGTAAACTCGAGGTTGTTATTGCGCGTTACACGGGTATTTTGCCGGCAACCAGCGTAGTGGTCTCATTGCTTTCTCTCAAGATTAGCAGATTAAACAAACTAAATTTCTAAACTAGTCTCTGTATGTATTGTTGCATCTTCTAGCTGTCCAATCTCTATGTTCTGTCATGATAGATTAAAGAGACAATTTCATGGACGATCGTCATGTATCTTGGTGAATGAATCCAGATTACGAGAAAGAAGAAAAGAAATCAGGGCCCCCCTAACACAATAACAAAAACATGTCGTATCTATTTGTCAGATATGTAGAGATAGATATTTTAATGGGGGTTTTAATGGGGTTTTTTTACTGCTCCCTATGCAGTATTTAGTCTCTGATTTTTTTGTGTATTTGTTGAATAAAGTTGATCCACATCGTCCCTGGGTCTCTATGGCATACAGAAAAGGGTCTCCATGTACGATCCTAGATTATTAAACGTGCCCCTGGGTCTCAATTGCAAACAGAAAAGGGTCTACATGTACGATCCTAGATTATTAAACAGGCCCCTGAGTCTCTATGGCATACAGAAAAGGGCCTTCATGTACGATCCTAGATTATTAAACAGGCCCCTGGGTCTCTATGACATACAGAAAAGGGTCTACATGTACGACCCTAGATTATTAAACAGGCCCCTGGGTTTCTATGACATACAGAAAAGGGCCTACATGTACGATCGTAGATTATTAAACGGGCCCCTGGGTCTCTATGGCATACAGAAAAGGGCGTACATGTACGATCCTAGATTATTAAACGGGCCCCTGGGTCTCTATGACATACAGAAAAGGGCCTACATGTACGATCCTAGATTATTAAACGGGCCCCTGGGTCTCTATGACATACAGAAAAGGGCCTACATGTACGATCCTAGATTATTAAACGGGCCCTAGGTCTCTATGGCATACAGAAAAGGGCCTACATGTATGATCCTAGATTATCAAACGGGCCCCTGGGTCTCTATGGCATACAGAAAAGGGCGTACATGTACGATCCTAGATTATCAAACGGGCCCCTGGGTCTCTATGACATACAGAAAAGGGCCTACATGTACGATCCTAGATTATTAAACGGGCCCCTGGGTTTCTATGACATACAGAAAAGGGCCTACATGTGTTGTTTTTTTTGGGTTTTTTTTAGAAACAGAGTCTCTCGACAAATACCGAGTTTTTCAGACACATCCACAGATCCAATTACACAATTAAGACAATTCATGTTTTACATCGAAATCAAAAGGTAGTTAATAGTACCAAAGATGTACCACATGTAACATCTTAGATTATTAAACAGGCCCCTGGCTTTCTATGGCATACAGAAAAGGGCCTCCATGTACGATCCTAGATTATTAAACGGGCCCCTTGGTCTCTATGGCATACAGAAAAGGGCCTACATGTACGATCTTAGATTATTAAACGGGCCCCTGGCCTCTTTAAGTGCCAGCTGTTTACTGTTTTGATGCACGGAGATTGAGAACATTAACGGATTGACGGCTTCCAGAGTGCGCGGAATAGGATCTGATGACCACCGAGACCGCTAAGTGGAATAACACCAGGGACCTGTTTAATAACCCAGGATCGTACATGAAAACCCTTTTCTTCAATACCTTGTTCAAGGGTTATGTGATCTCAGAGGTCATAAACAACATCCAAGATGTCTCAAATTAATATATACAGGTGGGTTTTCTTGGTGGTTTTTTTTTTTAATCAGTGAATAAATCGGCAGGTCGGCACCGATTTCCGTACCGATTAATAAATCGGTACCAAACTGAAAATCGGCAAAGGTTGGGAAATTGGGAACATTTTTGTCTAATACTCAAATGAATATCAACCTGTTTCTGATATTACTGGGTGTATCCTCATGTAGTAATATTAGGAAACGTCCTCACTGTGGACGAAACGGTTCCTGTTGGAGGCCAGTCTTTGATTTCATACTGCCTGACACCATAGGCGGAAGGCAGTATGAAATCAAAGGCTGACCGAGAACAAGAAATATTTTGTCCACAGTGAGGATGTTTGCTTGTTATTATATACCTCAAATCGATGAAAAAACGACATTTCGATGTCACACTCACAGCGGGCACGAACATTATTATTACTGCACCCCTAGCAGCGGGCAGTATTTCATAGACATTCGCCCACAGGTATATAGTAATACACGAGCACCTCTGGGTTTTTTTCATATATTAAGATAGGTCTATCCTGGGGAGGTCTCCATATGTGTGACAGACCACCGGTCTACAGTGTCCTCGTGTTATCTGAACCATATCTGAAGTAAAAAAACAAATTCTAGAAGGATTGAATTCCACCGAATAACACCAGCACTTGGTTGACGGAGGAAAGCCCAACCCGACAGAGAAGATATACACTCCATTACTGGAGCGATATACATGTTGGACCCACCAAATTGGAGCTCGAATATGATGCAATCAAATTACTTTCTCTAATGATAATCCAAAGCGGCATGACAAACGCATTAAGCCCAATACACATCTACTGATTCCGGAACGTTTATGTCTCTTTGTCGGCGACAAACATAGGGTAATTTGTCTCATGCGAGGCATCCTAATGGAGTCGGTAGATGTAGGACAGCTAGACAAGGGTCAGGCAACGATTAGTGAACCACCTCCTTCAGATGTTATTTTGTCGCCAACAAGTTGTGGTTTCTATGTTCCAAAATCGGTGGCCAAAAGTTTATCAATATTTTGATAAATCCAGTCAGTGACAAAGGAACAGGGGCCGACAAAGTACCTACACAGTTTGAGCGTTCATTGCACTTCTCCAGCGATTAGTGGCCAGTAGTGTTTCCATTTCGGCGGCCTTCTGTCGCTCTAAAATCGTATTTCAGTCATTTGGTGTACATAATCGTATCTCTGTCGGTCAGTGTAGACTGATTTTCTTAGGACTAATACCCTCCTCCCCATCTCTGATGTCCTGCTGTGATGGTCGCTGGTCGAAAAACGGGATACGTAATTTGCCTGAGACAAGTTCAACGACTCCATACGATTTGGGAATTAATTGTTCAACCCAGGGGCCCGTTTAATAACGTAGGATCGTACATGTAGGCCCTTTCCTGTATGCCATAGAGACCCAGGGAAGATGTGGGCCAACTTTATTCAACACTTCTAGACAACCTTATGGACGGCCAATACTGTCTTAGCGAACAGACACAAATATTATCAAACAATATCTCTTGTACGAGGTACAGAAAAAGGTCTACATCTACGATCCTAGTTTATTCAACAGGCCCCAGAATCGGTATATGTGCATTTGACTTAACACTCATGCCCTCAGTCCTTCAATGCTGAACAATACGTTGCTATGAAGTTGTTTGACCGAACGCCTTGTGTAACCAAGCAGATATCAGCCTTGAACTTGCATTGGTGCCCCGCTGATTTGCAGTAGCAAGGATTACCAGCACAATCTCTCTCCCTCACAAGGTTCCCCAAATAACTTGCTTCTATTAGTTCATAATGTACGATGATACAAAATAAAGTAATATCAACCTTTCAAAAGAAAACTTATTAGAATATTTCTCTAAAGATATAACAGATTTCGCCACGCCCTCTAGCGGGGAACCAGCGTAAAATCCAACAAGTATCAGTCAGGTACCAGCTGAATGCTATCCCACAATGCACTAGAAATATGGTGGTTGTTACCTGGCCTAATACGTGAGTGTACATTGGCCAGGCTCCCAGGCTAGCTCAAAGACACCTACTATACTACTAGTAGATCGGGTATCGGTGTCGATGTCTTGTAAACTGAATTGTCAGTGTGTATATAAATACACGATATGGTGTCTTATAGACTGGCCTGTCAGAACTCTGATTGATCACTTTGACTTTACGACAGTCGGTTCGTCGGTCACATTAATCATTTTAAAGTAGATCTTTCTCAGAGTATGATTGATTAAGGCATGTCAGAGGCGTATGATGATACCCGATACGTCTAACGACATGCCCTGATTCCTAACAGATTGTCTAATAACTTCCGTGATCAAATCACTCATGATATATGATACCAAAGAGTGCCGGGGATAATAATCTATATTATATATATATATATATATATATATATATATATATATATATATATATATATATATATATATATTTATACATATATATATATATATATATATATATATATATATATATATATATATATATATATATATATAATATTCATATATATTATTTATACATATACATATATTATTTATATATATATTATTATCATATTCATATATGTATATATATAGATATAGATATATAGAGATTTATGTGTGTGTGTGTGTGTAGGTGTGTGTGTGTGTGTGTGTATCTATACATGTGTGTATAAAAATATTCATTATCACCCAGCTCATACAGAGTCTCCCTACTAAACCTATGGAGTATACAGATCGCTACTGAGTAGAATACGGAAAGCAGATATCAGTTCGTTCTAGTTATGCACAATTTTTCTGTACGCACAATTTTACCCTATGCACCCCCCGGGGCATACAACATATCCGTATGCTCTGGGCATGCCCATACACACTCTTTCGCTCGGCATTCTACGCATTTGCCTAAAGGGGGCTTCAAACCTGTGTATCCTTTGTAGTTATACGTAGTCCAACGCTATGTCCGCTATCACTCTCCACAGACGTTGTACTTAAGTACATAGGCAAACTTTGAGACTCTTTTTGAACCAAACTGGTTTGCACGATAACGTTTGTCAAGGAAGTGAAATTAGATTTTTTTTAAACAGTTGAATTCAACAACTTACATCATAATCTTCAGTCTCACATCATACGAGCAGCAGATGTTATTATTAAACCCCCCTTTGAATCCCTGAATGGGGCAGCTCCTTGATTAACCATCCACCATTTTGAATTGTCTCACAAGTTATCTGGTCCCTCGAGTATTTAGCTGATTACCGCTTGTGTACTTCTTTGTACAAATCTAGGAGGCTGGTTGCTTGGTCTGTGGGTTACCAGCAAGACTCAAATATGGTGGACATCGGTGGGAACCTGGGACCTGCTTCAGTAGTCTCGTGACATTAGGCCTAGACAGACATCAACAGCGGCACCAACAGTGCAAGCAACAGCGAAAAGTCTAGCAAATATCAGTGGGTCGGAACGGCCAATATTCTTCATATATGGAACGATTATAGGTTATATATATCTCCTACTCATGTTAAAGTATCATTGCTTAATTCCTACGAGAAGTGAGTGAAACTTTGTGTGTCATCGACTGCAATCTTGTGATCTGTCCGTATGGTGTCACAGACGCCATCTAGACATGTCACGAAACTATTGAAACAGGTCCCTGTTGTCCATTCACAGAGAGAGATGGGTAATCTTAACACTATCAGCCTTTCACTTAAGCTTTTTGGTTGAACTTACATAATGCAGATGTGTATGTATTGTTTGGGATACACTTTGATATTCCTGGACAGTGCTTGAAAGGAGAAATTGTCAGTCTCAAAATTTGCCTATGAACCCAAGACCGACTCTAGTGAGGAACGAACACGGAGTCGCACTACGCCTGACTAATCCTTTGGAGAGTTTTTTTCGCTCCGGAAACACGGGGAGAGAATATATACACCCGTCCCAAGTTTCTCGCATGTGGGGTATGTATGAAAGCACAAGAGCGATCTGCTATATATATAATACACCCCCTCGATACAATGACCATTCTAGTTTCAAAAAGATCTCTTCTAACCTCTATAAATGATCATAAAGATCTGTTAATATAATAACTACACAACACACTGTAGTGTTTTGAGTGAAGAGGAGGCTTGAAATTATGCTGGAGTTGTTATTTATTCTGGGTATTAACGTTGTGAATACAAAAGCTACTTATACTGCAGGTTCTCTGAAATACTATGATGGTTACTATTATACTGCAGAACATTCAGAATACTACACCCACCACTATTGCTATTAAAGGTAGACTTGCCTCACTCCACATTTACCGGGAGACAAGTCGCCACAACGGTTATTATTCATATTTTACGATAGGTGAAGAGCCGAGCGCAAGTCTACCATGTACACTTCTTTGAAAGACATTTTATTAAGTCTTACAAAAACCTCTGGAAACCCTTTGCATCCAGGATCAAAGAGAAGAACGGGTTCGTTGGGAGGCCTCGATCTCAGGCGTTTTGAGAAGTGTACACATCGCAAATGTGTGTTTTTATTTCGTGATACAGTCAGTTTTCAGACAGAAGTATGTAAACCAAACAAGACTTGGGCCAGTCTCTGTTATTAGAGGAGAAGCAGAGACTAGGGGTGGAGAGTGACTGACACTCTCCTGCGTGTCTTACACTGGCTCCACCTGGTGAGCTCAGACGTCACCACCCCCTGGTGTCTACAGGTTGTACTACTACAGAACTCTAGGCATTAGTTTGGCAACCAGCCCCTGTCTTCGCTGAGCTACGATATAGGGCTTGGTCGGGTTAGATCCCACACGGTATCCCTCTGTGTTCGCCTCAAACCAAGTAGTTTTATTCTATGTATACTATAAAAGCAGATATACTTGATATGAAATATCTATTGCTAACAAATCGACAAAGAAACCAAGATTTACATTCAATATATTTTTAAATAGTACATAGGAAAGGAAATAAAAAAATGGATAATTGGTTTTGAGGTTATGACAAAACACACTCTCCAAGCAGTACGAAAGATCTGGTAGGAGAGTAACAAACAGGTCCCACTACTGGGTCAAGGCGGCCGCTTATCTAACCCGACCAGAGCTAACTTTGTGTAGCTCTGGTGCCCAGTATACGTCCCCCTGTGCGCCCCTAGATTGGCAACCAACCCCTGTCTGCGCTGAGCTATGATATAGGGGTTGGTCGGGTTAAATCCCACAAGGTATCTGCTGTGTGCACCTCAAACCAGGTGATTTTGTTCTATGCAGCTTCTAAAAGCAGAAATATTTAATAAGATATAGCCATAGCTTAACAAATTGATAATAAAGTCTTGCTTTATGGTGGTTTTATTCTGGAATTTTCACACAAAAGGAAATAGGATCCTGTACCTCCAGAGGGACAGGATCGCATCCCCCCCCCCCCCACCCCCAAATCACACTGTGGAGAAAGGCCTTTAACCATAGAAAACACTCTAAACTCTGTCATACTATCTCAAGGCCTTTCTCCACTGTTCGATGCTTGCGACTGGAGTGCTTACGATCATAGGTACATAGGTACGCCTACTCTCAGACTTAGTGTACCAAATATCAAACACGTTTGATATTTAAAAACGCTTGCGATCCGGGGTACATGCGGTACCTCCAGTCTGAGACTGGGTGTACCGGTACGCCCAGTCTCAGACTGGGCGTGCCTATGTACCTTGGATCGCATAGTGGAGACAGGGCTTAAAATAGTAAAAATAGTAAAAACATGCGTGGACTGACCTGTGAGAAGCTGAGAGGCGGCAGTTGACGCTGGTACTCTGCGCCCTGTGCCTGGAGGTGGCGGTGGTGGTGGAGGGGCTGCGGGTGGGAGCGGTACACCACGCTCGTGGTCGCGGGGCCAGTCCTCCGGGGCCGCACGTGGAGGAAAACCCCGTCACCGCGAGGCAGGGGCGGGACCCGCCTCCCCCCGCCACCCCCCGCCTCCCCCGCCGCCGGACTCCGCGACGTCACCACCTGGAGACGAGCAGAAATAAACACGCTGTGTTAGGATGAAACAGTAATGTTTATATTAAGACGAACAGAAATTTACATGCTCTGTTAGGATGAAACAGTAATGTCTATATCAACACGAACAGAAATTAACATGCTCTGTTAGGATGAAACAGTAATATCTGTATATGAACATAGTTATAGATTAACACGCTGTGTTAGGATGAAACAGTAATGTTTATATTAACACGAACATAAATTAACATGCTGTGTTAGGATGAAACAGTAATGTTTATATCAACACGAACAGAAATTAACATGCTGTGTTAGGATGAAACAGTAATGTTTATATTAAGACAAGCAGAAATTAACACGCTGTGTTAGGATGAAACAGTAATGTTTATATCAACACGAACAGAAATTTACACGCTGTGTTAGGATGAAAAAGTAATATTTATATTAACACAATTACAAATTAACATGCTGTGTTAGGATGAAACAATAATGTTTATATCAACACTAACAGAAATTAACACGCTGTGTTAGGATGAAACAGTAATGTTTATATTAACACGAACAGAAACTAACATGCTGTGTTAGGATGAAAAAGTAATGTTTATATCAACACGAACAGAAATTAACACGCTGTGTTAGGATGAAACAGTAATGTTTATATTAACACGAACAGAAATTAACACGCTGTGTTAGGATGAAACAGTAATGTTTATATTAACACGAACAGAAATTAACATGCTGTGTTAGGATGAAACAGTATTGTTTATATCAACACGAACAGAAATTAACATGCTGTGTTAGGATGAAACAGTAATGTTTATATCAACACGAACAGAAATTTACATGCTGTGTTAGGATGAAAAAGTAATGTTTATATTAACACAATTACAAATTAACATGCTGTATTAGGATGAAAAGTAATTATCCCTTTAATTACACATGATGCCTGGAGGCATCACTGCACTAAAGACACATGATGCCTGGAGGCATCACCGTATTAAAGACGCATGATGCTTGGATGCATCATAGCACTAAAGATGTCACTTTACTAAAGATGCATGATGCCTGGAGGCATCACCACACTAAAGACGCATGATGCTTGGAGGCACCACCGCACTAAAGATGTCACTTCACTAAAGATGCATGATGCCTGGAGGCATCAGCGTATTAAAGACGCATGATGCTTGGATGCATCACAGCACTAAAGATGTCACTTCACTAAAGACGCATGATGCCTAAAGGCATCACCACACAAAAGGCACATGATGCCTGGAGGCATCACCACACTAAAGGCACATGATGCCTGGAGGCATCACCGCACTAAAGACACATGATGCCTGGAGGCATCACTGCACTAAAGGCACATGATGCCTGGAGGCATCACCGCACTAAAGGCACATGATGCCTGGAGGCATCACCGCACTAAAGGCACATGATGCCTGAGGCATCACTGCACTAAAGACACATGATGCCTGGAGGCATCACCACACTAAAGACACATGATGCCTGGAGGCATCACCACACTAAAGACACATGATGCCTGGAGGCATCACCGCACTAAAGACGCATGATGCCTGAAGGCATCACCGCACTAAAGACGCATGATGCCTGGAGGCATCACCCAACTAAAGACGCATGATGCCTGGAGGCATCACCACACAAAAGGCACATGATGCCTGGAGGCATCACTGCACTAAAGACGCATGATGCCTGGAGGCATCACCGCACTAAAGACACATGATGCCTGGAGGCATCACTGCACTAAAGACACATGATGCCTGGAGGCATCACTGCACTAAAGACGCATGATGCCTGGAGGCATCAGTACGCTGTGACTGTGTACAGCACAGATGGTTGGAGAGTGTGAATGGTGTTAATATTCAGGTAGAGAGATATATAATGGAAAGCCAGCCAGAGCAATATTTATATCACTCTTAGTAAGGAGTGGCACATCATATCTGAGGTGTGTGTGACGGGTAGACAGGCTGCGTATATAAGAGACATGTAGAAGCAGTACAAGTCAGTAGAGCCTATAAGACACCGAAATCTGTTCCCGATTCATCTCGACCATCGGCTCGGTGAGAGTCGGGAATAAAATGTCGGTGTCTTATACCTATAAGACACCGACACGATGACTCTTCCCGACGACACCTCCTGCCTTTATAACCTCGTAAAACAACCTGATTAAGATCAAAGAGAGCGACCGGGAGCCTGGCCCAGCTGGGTCCCAGCCGGGTGATAAGTATATATAGGCAATAATGATAAGTTTAATAACTTCTGTTCTGTCTCCCCTGCAAATCGGTATAAAATACTTGGGTATAGAACGGGGGCATTCAAAGCCACCTACTCAGAATCGGGAACAGTCGGTGAAAGTGCGTACACCGAAATCTTAAGGTCGGGGAGAGTCGGTTAAATCTGACATGGTAGTAATGCCCGACGCATCGGGAAAAGCAATAAATATGACCCGATCGACGCAGATTGTCACAGACCCGACGGATTCGTCGGGCAAAGGTAGAATCGGACACAGCGGTCGGGTCGGTGTTTTATAGGTTTAAGAAAGTAAGATCTGGAAGTGAGAATCTGCACAGGTGTCAATCAAGCAATTGAATTGTAGATTCATCTCATTTCAATTCTTGTATTCAAGCATGACCAGATTTCACAACCTGGAACCAGGGTTGTAACTGGTAGTAGTAGCAGACAACTTTTACACACCTTAGTTACAAGAAACGCCACCAGGGCGGCGTGCGCGTATAACACCACATTTCCCTTTTTAAGAGAGATATCGTTTAGATAATACTTTTTCTTAAAGCATACATACATGAGATAACTACTATGATATACCAGTAACTCTATAAGTCTCTTATACTTTGTCTTTGAATATGAAATAATATGTTCAAATCTTCCTTGGTAACTTTAAAACTTTAATCTCGTTTCAAAGAAATTAATGGATCTCAAGTGAGTATACCACTAAAGACATATTAAACAGTATATGGGACCAAACGGAAGAACGGCCCAGCCGAGTTTGGATAATATGTATGACATAAGACCCAATAAAAGTGATAAAAAAAAAACTAAAAAAAACACAGAAATAAAAAGTTGTAGGTATGTCAGGATGTTTTACGGAGGCTCACTGGCGCCATCTGCAGTGCAGGTTTGACACTAATTCCACTGACAAACAGTCCTCGTCTAGATACAGAACTATGTATGAACATTTTATGAAACCAAGTTGTGGTCAAAACTGGATACAAATATGATATTATCAAACGAGATGGGATCAAGCTTTGACCGTAAATTTGAATAGATTTCTGAATGTATTTCACCCTTCACATTCATTAATGGGCTAACCTTTGTCACATAATGAGTACTTCTATCTAAAAAGGGAGATCTTTTTTTCTAAAACTCATAAGAATATAAGAAAATAGCTTTAAGAGTGAGGAATATCATACTCTCCAAATATAGGTCCAGGACACATAGAACATCTGCTGGGAGAGAAAGAGACACGAATAGGTAGAGGGTCAAGGCGGCCACAGATTTAACCCAACCAGAGCTAACGTAGTGTAGCCCTGGTGCCCAGTGTAGGTTCTCGTGAGAAGTATTTTCATAAAAGCAAATGTAGGTGGCGCCACCCACAGTGTAGAGGCGTAGATATTGGATTTATAAACACCCTTATATAAGTTCCCTCCCGCAATAATATTCAATAACAAGTGTGGGTGGCCACTTCTTGCCTCGAGCAAAATACAACAGTGGACCATAAACTAACCTACTTGACATTATTGGCGAGTTTAGATGTAGGACAAAGCCATGAGAATGTATTGACACTTTGTGGTATTAAATCTATAAAACATGTCATTATCCTTGACCACTAAAACCCCCAGTATAACGCATGGTTGGAGACGATGCCACACATCCAATCGATGTTCTTTCAGCATACCAATATGTATGTGTGCATGGTAGTAAAGATGCCAAATAACGTACAAGGTGTTGTGAATTGGTTCGGAGCCAGAAGCCTAGAAAGGTGCATATTAACCATATAAGTATATATTGGTGTTAAGTGATTTTGACAGCAAGGGTCAAAGATGCAGCTGGAGAAGGAAGAATATATGGTGTGTATATTTGTTATATTACTAGCGACTTCGTCGTTGACCTGTGTCTCTTAGTCCTAGTGTATGTGAAAGGGAAAGTGATTACAAAATTAAAAGAAATAAACATTTATGCATAGAGCTCGCTGAGACAAAGGGGAAAGAATATAGAAAAATTGTACTGCCAATGACGGGGCTTGTACTCCCGATACTCGGATTCCCATGCCAACAGTTTGCCGATTGCTCCACAGAGCCCGTTGGTCCAATGGTACCAAAGACTTAGTGTGGTGGTGGTGGGGTGGGGGGAAGGAGGGAATCAGCAGACTTTGGAAAGGGCTACCAGCGAAAGTTGAGATTTCATTGGTTTCTCACGAGAAAAGTAGATTAGAAAACTACAATACGAAACTTTGATTTCGGCATGGCTCGAAATGAATCATATGAGAAAAAACATTTCCGTCTATGAATCTAGAAAAAAGAAGAGCAGGTTCGAATTCAACCTGCCACGAGATTCTCACTCTCGTGGGTCTTCAGTCTCCAAGCTTAAGTCTGGTTCACTCTGTCCTTATGTGCGGGAAGAACTCCAA
This sequence comes from Alentia gelatinosa, assembly GCA_950022655.1. Taxonomy (NCBI): domain Eukaryota; kingdom Metazoa; phylum Annelida; class Polychaeta; order Phyllodocida; family Polynoidae; genus Alentia; species Alentia gelatinosa. The sequence goes on along the minus strand of OX465581.1, from coordinate 3,445,850 downwards.
GCGGATTCGCTCAGAATCGTAGTTTTTTAGATATAGTAGGTAATTATATAGATATATATTTCTGGAGACACAGGACTACGAATTCATGAATATTCATGAGGTCACATGGTCGTTTCATGTTATTTCGCGGGATTTCACATGCTTCACGTCCGCCATTGTGAACCCTAGTATCCTTGGAATACTGGAAAACTCGACCCGTAACGAACTCGACCCATTAAAAACTCGACCCATAACGAACTCGACCCGTTTTAAGAACTCGACCTGTAAGAAACTCGAGCCATAAAAAACTCTACCCATAATGAACTCGCCCCGTTTTAAGAACTCGACCCGTAATGAACTTGACCCGTAATGAACTCGACCCATAAAGAACTCGACCTGTTTTAAGAACTCGACCTCTAACAAACTCCACCCATAAAAAACTCGACCCATAAGGAACTCGACCCATTTTAATAACTCGACCCGTAACGAACTCGACCTGTTTTAAATCTTCTCAATGCAAGTGTCTCCACTGTGGGTAAATACTATATTTAGTAGTAAATATGTTATCTTGGCCCCTAACCCTTTCCTTAACCCTAACCTTATCCCTATCCCTATCCCTATCCCTTTCCCTAACCCTAACCCTATCCCTATCCCTAAGCCTATCCCTAACCCTAACCCTATCCCTAACCCTATCCCTTACCCTATCCCTTTCCCTAACCCTATCCCTAACCCTATCCCTAACCTCAACCTATCCTTAACCATATCCCTAAAAAGTCAGACCTTTCATTCTATATGAAAATGTTCATAAGTATCTGAAACGGGTCGAGTTCTCCAACCGAATTCTCCAAAATTCTCCAGACAACTACGGGTCGAGTTCGTTTCGGGTCGAATTCTCCAGTAACCTTTCCTTGTACACTCTTGCAATCTTTTTCTTTTATCATTTAACAAAAATTTCTAATTTATTGTTTAAGATTGTTAATAAAAGGGCCGACGATTATCCTTATTATTGTCCTGATTCGTCAAGAGTGGCAATTCGGTTCTTTGTCTCATACTTAATAGATATAGAACTGCATCGAGAAATGTATAAATAGACAATACTCCACGAGTTGGGATGTGCCCAAATCGTCATCGAGGTGAAGCCGAGAAATGATATGGCACATTCAAACGAATGACCATGGAGAACGGACTGCAATACTCGAAGGGGCATGGAGAATGAGTTCCCAATGTTACAGGCATATCCTACAATTCACAGTGGCGCCACCTAGTGATTTTTGAATAATGTCAAATATTAGTCAAAACTGGTTTCTTGGGATTCATTCCAATTCTACATGAGTTCTTTAAAGTTTTGTCCAGTTTATTTCGATAACAATAGGTAAAATAGGCCGGTTCACATTTGCTTGATTTACATAGGAAATGTACTGAAAAATGTGGTTTTCTTCAATTCTATCAAAAACAAGGATGGTGACCTATGGTTTTTAAAACCTAAATGAGTAGTACAATATGTGTACTATATTCTGTGAAAGTTTAAGGAAAATAACATGGGTTTTACTATGGAAAAAAATACTTTTTAAAATTTCTATATATTCTAATATAAAATTATCACAATATTGATCTATAAATCAAAAACTAGAACGGTGACCCCCATTTTTAAGTTAGATATGTGTTCCACAACACTTAGAGATCATCATATAAAATTTTCAGGAAATTGACATGGGTTTTAATTTTCAAGCCAAATTGTCCGATATGCCTTTAAGCCTATGGCACACAAATACCAGGGGTAAGATAATGGCCACTTCTGTTGACAATGTGCATGGTTTTCTATAAGAGTCGCCCAGTCATCGCCATGCATATATCGGCCTCCTTTCAATACTGTTATGCTTGCGGGCCTTTTCGGTGTGATATGAATGTATGGAGAATTCCACGATAAATAGCACGGATCATAAGGGGGTCGATATGGTTGTTTCAACTTGCAAATACACTCTATTGTGTGATATACCTGTACCCAGTGTCGTGTTATGTAACTGACCACAAACAAGAGGTACTGTTGTTATATTTCCTAAGGAATACTTTTGCATCAACACTAAAAGGAATTGTATGTTTGATTAACTAGGAGCAAATAGTATGTTCATCCTAGATGAATGAGCGTGCTATTATAAATGAATAAGAATTAAAAGGTATAAGTTGGATTTAGCCTATGGATAGTGTTCTGTAACCCAATTGCACCCAGTCAACTTGCAATTTCTGCAACTGCCTGAGTCTAGGATCCAAACAAATCAAGCACCAGTGGGTCTTGAGGAATTTTGGTGATTGGTCATGGCCAGCTGGGAATGCCTCTAAGAGACTGTGACTCTGGCTCCCTGCTCTGTTCTCACTATCACAGTGATTAGCACACAGATAGTGAAGGGATAATTTGTATGCAGTACCCTGAAAGTCTATAGATATGGACCCCTCTAAACTCTAGATGATGTATTTAGGGCGTGCAAGCACGCTCTAATAAAGGTATAGAAACTGTTGCACTTGGATCCGTTTTGCTATCGTTGAATATCCACGACCCATGTGCCTTGTAAATTCGGTAAAATATGATTCTTAGTTCCTCGTTCAGTACGTATTCTGCGGATCCAACTTAATAGGGATTTACTGTTTGCATCATGATTATGTTTTATTCGGAAACTGGCTTACTGTCTTCGTACGTCAAAAATACGCGGTGAAATTATTGATCACATACATCCCGATTTCTTTTTTTTTATTCAAGTATCAGACAAAACAGTTCACATTATGAAGGCGGTTTTAAATGTTTGTCTAACAAAACAACACGTAAGCATTTTAAAGGTTACTGGCCCGTGCATTGAGACAATGTTCTTAGCAATTTAGAGTCATTATTATAAAGTTTTCTGATGCCGAACGCAGAGGGATGTATGTGATCAATAATTTTACCAAGTATTTTGACGTACGAAGACAGTCAGCCTGTTTTCGTATTATTATATACACATGTACCTAAAAATGGCGAAATTTTACCTAGTCACGTGATCACATACCCCGTACGTCACAATGTGACGTACGGGTATGATTATGCCATAAGTAGGAGCGGGTAGTATACGTAGGTATATAATGATACTAGATACACAATAATGATTTGTTTTTTCTATGAGTGGCCACAACCTCTGAGCAGTTGGCGCATAGTAATATCCGAGCGACAGCGAAGATATTACGTCGTCAACTACAAAGAGATTACGGTCAGTCATATAGAAAACCAATCTTTATTATATTCATTACCTATTTCACCCAAATATATATCTCAGCATAGTTCGTTTGCAATTTTACTATATACCCATGCCGTTTATACTGTAAAGACGCACGGTTTCGCCATATAACGTAAAACTACTGTACGGACCACCTAGCCATGAAATTAATGATTTTCTTTTAAATTTCGGGTATATAGTAAATATATAACGTCCAACCATGCTGTACAATTCACAGAACTCGATGGTAATTTACAGTTTGTTCGGAACTCGGTGTAAACGCCTCGGTCCGTACAAACTGTAAATTACCATCGAGTTCTGTGAATTGTACAGCATGGTCAGGAGGTTCTATATAATTACCCGATATTGATTTCCAATATGTTTTATTTAGGTTAAACCCGAATTCGGTCAAACAGCCTGACAAAATCCATTATCAATAAGAACCAATATTAATTTCAATAGCACCAAGCCACATGTGAACCCGTAAACCCTGGCTAAATGTTTCATGTAATCTAATGAGCTAATGGGCTGTGACACCACTGGCAGCATTGTTTACTCAATGCCTAAATAGGCCCTGTAAACATGGCGGTAGCAGCATGTAGGGAGACCGGTCTTACTGAGCCAAATGACTGGCGGGTGTGTTTGTTTAGGGGTGGCGGACACGGCTAGTTTTCATTAGCGGCTGTGTTTGTGTTGTGTGTGACAACTATGAGCAGGCCTCCTTAATGCCTCGTTTCCATTGGCCGACGAAAGTGGAGGAGATTTTTTTTTTGAGGTAACTTAAAAGTCGGTGGGTGGTGCCAATGGCTGTATGCCGGTATCAATTTATCGGTGAGGGTATCTTGTATATACTGTTTCTACATGTCCATAACGATTTTAATTTCCCACTAAAGATTCACATAAAATATTGATAGTTTTGAATATGGTTCCTTTATTCCCACTTGCTGACTAATTTTCCATAACACCCCTGACACTATTCATACCCGACAAAATTGACCTATAATTGTTTGCAAATTTGTTCGGATGTGGTGCCAAAAAATTGCCAAATTCGGATATAGATCTGCGATTTTCAAAAATGTCCACTTACGGATTTCTGAGGAAATTTTAAATCAGTGGGTGATGGCCGATAAATTCAACGAGGGTCAAACATCCACAAGTAGAAAATTACCTGTGCCTGTTTCCACTGTCCGATTATTTTTCACTGATCTGCAATCGGGAACCTGACGCCAGATCGGGGAATGGAAACGAGAACTACAGAGAATGCTCGCCGATTAATTTGGTAAAGATTATGTAAGAAGGATACCACCGATGGATTTTCTAACAGAAAATCTGCCTGTACCTGGAAAATACTTAGGAGAAACCAAACCAGAGTTAGTCGAGTTGTTGTTTATCGCATAACGGCAAGGTCGCGTATTACTGCGCGAGGTGAAGCCGAGTGCAGTGAGGAGCTGACCTAGACGAAGTGCGATAAACAAGACTGGACTAACTCGAGTTTGGTTTAGAATTTATCCTACCCCATCTATATTACTTCAGAATGTTGAGAAAGTGAAAATTGTGTGACACTTCATGATAATGTGTGCTTGTTGATACTCTCGATATCGCTCTTGTCTTACTCGCTCATTGGTCATTTTTCACATGAAGTCATTTCACAAATGTATCCCACTAGAGCGATAAATTTCATTTTTCTGCATACTCGCCCGAATACAGTCGGCCAATGTTAAGCCTATGCAGTTTTTTATTAGGGGTAGGATACAGTAGAGAGAGTGCATCCTCACTGATAAATTGATACTGATATACAGTCGGTGGCACCGACAGGCTCCCAAAAAACATCTCAGCCGCTTTCGTTGGCCAATAGAAACGAGGTTTTAAAAAACATATCAAGCACTAGAACTTTAGCCTTGAGGTATTTTGAACTTGAGTGATTGGTCATGGTCAGCTGGGTATGCCTCTAAGAATCTGAGACACTGGCACCCTGCTCCTTTCTGAATATCACAGTGAATAACACGCAGATAGTGAAGGGATAGTTTTATGGCAATATGCTGGAAGTCTATATGTGACCAATCTAACTTTTAGGCAAGGTATATACACGGACGTCTCGGTCACTTCGGCATCTCGGACCCCTTTTTGTGCGGTCATCTCGGCCCCCTCGCTGCCGCGTTTCGTGCTCCCGCTTTCGCGGGTTAAGGATGGGGTTAATGTTAGGGAAAGGGTTATGGTTAGGGATAGGGTTAGGGATAGGGATAGGGTTAGGGTTAGTAATAAGGTTAGGAATAGGGATAGGGTAAGGGTTTGGGATAGGGATAGGGTAAGGGTTAGGAATAGGGTTAGGGATAGCGTTAAGGTTCAGGATAGGATTAGGGATAGGGATAGGGTAAGGGTTAGGGATAGGGATAGGGATAGCATTAAGGTTCGGGATAGGGTTAGGAATAGGGATAGGGTAAGGGTTAGGGATAGGGATAGGGATAGGGTTAAGGTTGGGATAGGGTTAGGGATAGGGTTAGGGATAGGGTTAGGGTTAGGGTTAGGGTTAAGGTTTGGGTTAGGGTTAGGGATAGGGATAGGGATAGGGTTAGGGATAGGGATAGGGTTAAGGATAGGGATAGGGTAAGGGTTAGGGATAGGGTTAGGGATAGCGTTAAGGTTCGGGATAGGATTAGGGATAGGGTAAGTGTTAGGATAGGGTTAGGGATAGCGTTAAGGTTCGGGTTAGGGATAGCGTTAAGGTTCGGGATAGGATTAGGGATAGGGATATGGATAGGGTTAGGGATAGGGATAGGGTAAGGGTTAGGGATAGGGTTAGGGATAGCGTTAAGGTTCGGGTTAGGGATAGGGTTAGGGATAGCGTTAAGGCTCGGGATAGGGTTAGGGATAGGGATAGGGTAAGGGTTAGGGATAGGGTTAGGGATAGGGATAGGTTTAGGGATAGCATTAAGGTTCGGGATAAGGATAGGATTAGGAATAGGGTGAGGGTTAGGGATAGGGTTAGGGATAGGGTGAGGATCAGGGATAGGGTTAAGGTTGGGGATAGGGTTAGGGGTAGGCTTAGGGTTAAGGTTAAGGTTTGGGTTAGGGTTAGGGTTAGGGATATGGATAGGGTTAAGATTTGGGATAGGGTTAGGGATAGGGTTAGGGATAGGGTTAGGGTTAGGGTTAGGGATAGGGTTAGGGATAGGGTTATGGTTTGGGATAGGGTTAGGGATAGGGTTAGGTTTAGGGTTGAGGTTTGGGATAGGGTTAGGGATAGGGTTAGGTTTAGGGTTGAGGTTTGGGATAGGGTTATCACACATGTTTTGTAAGATATGCTTTTGTTTTGTAAGATTCTGTGGATAGTAGACAAATACTATAATACAGCAAAGCTTGTGTCTTTGGGAATCCGTATTTTGGGTAAGTAATCACATTAGAAGACATTCACCGTTTTCGCGCATGAAGGCGTGAAAGCTGTGAAAGCGGGGGGCCGAGGTGCCGATGGGTCCGAGGTGCCGTAGGGGGTCCGAGATGCCAAAGGGGCCGAGACATCCGGGAATCGTCTCACTAGACGGCTGAGGTAAAGGGGGGCGTCCACCAGCCACGACAAGGCTACGACAATGGCTTTCCGACAAGGTCCACGACAGGCCTACGATTGGAAGGCTTGTCGTAGCCTTGTCGTGACTGGTGGACCCCAGTTCCCGACAAGAGTCTACGACAAGGCCACGACAGGCTGCGACTGGAAGCTTGTCGGGAGCCTTCTGACAAGGTTACGACAAAATCGAACATGTTTAATTTTTCCTACGACCGGACCTTTGTCGTGGAGTGTCATGGCCTGTCGGGAATGTGTCGCAGAGGTCTACGATAGGAAATCTTGATGGAGCGTGCACTTCCCGACACCCTCCGACAACGCTGTCGTAAAGCCCCCTTCTTACGACAAGGCCGCGACGAGCGGCGATTAGAACTTTCTTGTCGCCGCTTGTCGTAGCCTTGTCGTGGTTGGTGGATGCCACCCTTTATAGTCAAATCGTTGGAGTTTTCGTCTAACAATGTGAACAGACCTCCAGACGTTACGTAACAAGCTCAAACTCTCCTACGACCTCTCCTAGGGTATTTCAAGTCTCCTCGGGAAAAAAATAAAACAGGGCCCAGGATTTGTTGGGACCACACAAAAGGTCTATCCAGTGAATAGGCCACAGATATCGTTTTTCTTGTTATGGACCAAAAAAAAAGGCATATGTCCATCGGCAAACGAAAATGACACCAATTATTTGGGTCGTTAAGGGTGCAGTGTATGCCTTGTTTCTCCTGTATTTTACATGTCCATACCGATTTTAATTTCCCTCTAAAACCTTCAGGATCACTGACAATCAAACTGTTTGATTCTGTTGGTCTGTGGAAATACGTTGTACATTGTATGAAATATGCCTAAAAAACTGTGAACATTTCTCTTTATGACTCGGTCCCATTCATTGATTAGGGGGTGTTTATCGAGGGTCAAAATTCCACAAGTAGAGAATGACCGTTTCCATTGGCTGATTATTTTGCATCGATCTGCAGTCGGACAATGTGAACAGACCTCCAGGCGTTACGTAACAAGCCGTGGCGGGTTTCAGACACGTGGGAGTTTTCTTCATGGATTAATTGAGCGTAAGTAATGGACGTAACCTGTAATGCACACCTCGGGGCACCTCGACACGGTTACTGGAGAACTCGACCCGAAACGAACTCGACCCGTAGTTATCTGGAGAACTCGACCCGTTTTGGAGAATTCGGTTGGAGAACTCGACCCGTTTCAGATAGTTTAATATGATTAAGACATTTCATATAGAAGGGAAGGTCTGACTAGTTAGGGATAGGGCTAGGGATAGGTTAAGGTTAGGGATAGGGTTAGGGATAGGGTTAGCGATAGGGAAAGGGTTAGGGCTAGGAAGGTGTTTCTGGTTGTTTTCTTTCCCGGAGAAGACCAAATTTGAAGCCAAGATAACATACTTACTACTAAACTTAGTATTTATCCACAGTTGAGACAGTTGAATTGAGAAGATTTAAAACGGGTCGAGTTCGTTACGGGTCGAGTTCTAAAAACGGGTCGAGTTCGTTACGGGTCGAGTTCGTTACGGGTCGAGTTCTCCAGCATTCCCTCTCCACACCCTCCGTGACACATTTACCTCTAAAACAAAGCCCACGGGCACTGTACGCTGGTGAGTGGTGCTGCCCGATTCTCTTATTTATTTTATTTTCTATCATTTTATAACATCATTTAATTCTGATATGAGACAGATCTTCCATGAATGGTGATAATTTAGGTTTCATGGAAGATCTGTAATAACAGAATGAAATAAACCTATATAAAAAAAAATATAAAAAAATTGAGGTTTTTTTTACCTGTAGACACAAAACAATATCATATACTTTTTTAAACATTAAAAAGTCAGTTCCAAGTTAAAGCATGAAATGATCAATTTGAGACCTGAATCAATTATCAAACTTCACCATATTTGCAGTACTCAAAAGAATGTAATATGTAAAGTAGTCTACACAGCGACCCCACGTCAGCAGGAGGAAAAGGGGTTCACTTTCTCTGGGTTTTTTTTTTTTTTTTTTTTTTTATTTCTTTACTTATACTCAAAACGTCGTACAGGAGCTGCCAGTTCATGTAGTTTTAAAGAAAACTAAAACAAAATAAACATACCAATAAAGCTTCCCAAGGGCTTCCGTTAGCCCCCGTCACATTGGATGTTCTCACATCACAATACTTAGACCCCATAGCACAATTATGCACAAACACCACGAAGAATCCACCTGGAGAAAGTTATAAACCTCATGTATACTGGGCCCCTGCTCCTTTTATTAATATCTATGGGTTAACCCAGAGATAGCAAAGGAATCGAGGGAGCGATGCAACGTATCTGAGAGCGGAACCGCACTCAAAAGATTTTTTAGTTATCAGCACCAGGGTTTCCAAAAAATAATCCCCAGGCAATCTTTTCAGTTTGTGTGACCTCACTGGGTTGAGAGTAACCGCTAGCTTACTATTGGAATTATTTTTGTGCACCAAAAAAAGAAAAATATGAACTTTGTGACCACAGACGAAAGGCAGGAAGCAAATTAAGCCATGAACTGGGAACGTGTTCCTCATTTGTGAGGTCCAGTTAGGAATTCAGTTCACATGGTGCAGTAAGAGCAGTGCTACGTCTGTAAAACTACGGTTTTTTTAAATTAATTGTAGCCAGAATAGCTATGGAGGGAGGTACAGTGAGCTGTCTTCTTGAATACATGTATATATCTTTATTAACAAACGAATGTACATGCTTCCCTCTCTCTTCTCCCTCTCTCTCCTCCCTCCTCCCTGTCCCACTTGCTACTCTCTCCTCTATCCTCTCTCCTCCTTCTCTATCCCCTCTCTCTGCCTCTATCCCTCTCTCTCTCTCTCTCTGTCTCCCTCTCTCTGTCTCTGTCTTTCTCAGTCTCTCTCTGTCCCTCCCCGTCTCTTTCTGTCCCTATGTCTCTCTGTCTCTGTCTCTCTCTGTCTCTCTCTATCCCCTCTCTCTGCCTCTCTTCCCTATCTCTCTCTCTCTGTCTTTCCCTCTCCCTCTCTCTGTCCATCTCTTTGCTCTGTATCTCTCCTGTTCTCTGTCTGTTCCCCTCCTTCTGCCTTTCTCTCCTTCTCTCTCTCCCTCTATCTCTCCCCTCTCTCTCTCTTTCTGTCTCTCCCTATCTCTTTCCCTCTGTTCCCCTACCTCTCTTTCTCTCTGTCTCTCTGTCTGTCTCTCACACGCTCTCTGCCTCTATCTCTCTGTCTATATGTCTGTCTCTCACACACTCTCTGCCTTTATCTCTCTGTCTATCTATCTGTCTCTCACACACTCTCTGCCTCTATCTCTCTGTCTATCTGTCTGTCTCTCACACACTCTCTGCCTCTATCTCTCTGTCTATCTGTCTGTCTCTCACACACTCTCTGCCTCTATCTCTCTGTCTATCTGTCTGTCTCTCACACACTCTCTGTCTCTATCTCTCTATCTCTCTGTCTCTCTCACACTCTCTGCCTCTATCTCTCTGTCTGTCCGTCTGTCTCTCACACACTCTCTGCCTCTGTCCCTCTGTCTATCTGTCTCTCTCACACTCCCTGCCCCTATCTCTCTGTCTATCTGTCTGTCTCTCACACTCCCTGCCCCTATCTCTCTGTCTATCTGTCTGTCTCTCTCACACTCTCTGCCTCTATCTATCTGTCTGTCTGTCTGTCTCACACACTCTCTGCCCCTATCTCTCTGTCTATCTGTCTGTCTCTCTCACACTCTCTGCCTCTATCTATCTGTCTGTCTGTCTGTCTCTCACACTCTCTGCCCCTATCTCTCTGTCTATCTGTCTGTCTCTCACACTCTCTCTGCCTCTATCTCTCTGTCTGTCTGTCTGTCTCTCACACTCTGTCTCTATCGCTCGCTCGCTCTGTATGTCTGTTTGTCTATCTCTCACACTCTCTGTCTCTATCGCTCGCTCGCTCGCTCTGTCTGTCTGTCTGTCTGTCTATCTGTCTCTGTCTGTCTGTCTATCTGTCTCTATCGCTCTGTCTGTCTGTCTATCTGTCTGTCTCTCACACACTCTGTCTCTATCTCTCTGTCTATCTGTCTGTCTCTCACACTCCCTCCATCTATCGCTCGCTCTGTCTGTATGTCTGTCTGTCTGTTTCTCATACTCTCTGCCTCTATCTCTCTGTCTATCTGTCTCTATCGCTCTGTCTGTCTGTCTCTCACACTCCCTCCATCTATCGCTCGCTCGCTCTGTCTGTCTATCTGTCTGTCTCTCACACTCTCTGTCTCTATCGCTCGCTCTGTCTGTCTGTCTGTCTCTCTGTCTATCTGTCTCTGTCTCTCTGTCTATCTGTCTCTATCGCTCTGTCTGTCTGTCTATCTGCCTGTCTCTCACACTCTCTGTCTCTATCGCTCGCTCTGTCTGTCTGTCTGTCTGTCTTTCTCTCACACTCCCTCCACCTATCGCTCGCTCTGTCTGTCTGTCTGTCTGTCTCTCATACTCTCTGCCTCTGTCTGTCTGTCTGTCTGTCTGTCTGTCTGTCTGTCTGTCTGTCTGTCTGTCTGTCTTTCTCTCACGCTCCTTGTCTCTATATCTTTGTCTCTCACTCATGTTGTGTTACTCTTTTCTTCCCACTCCCACCTGCCTGACCTGTCAGCAGGTCGTCTGTGTACATGGATCCCGGAAATCACTGACGTCTCGTTCTGGTAATCACCGAATGATTACTCACATGTGTTGTTACAAGTATGTCGTATACAAAAATTTATTTCTGTTTGTGGATTTCCCATGATGAAATAAGGATATTGTGCGAAATAAAAGGATATAAAGCGACCCATGATAAATAAAGGAAATCATGTTGAATAAAATGAATAAGGAACCTAGGAAGGAGTCCAATATGTAGTTCCAATTGTATTTTGTATCAACACTTTATACTTGGATGTAGCTGCTCATGATAAAATAAGGAAATTGTGTTAAATAAAAGGATATAAAATTATCCATGATAAATAAAGGAAATTATGTTGAATAAAACAATATAAAACCATCCATGATAAATAAAGAAAATGAGGTTAGATATAACGATATAAAATCGTCCATGACAAAATAAAAGAAATTGTGTTAAATAAAATGATATAAAACTATCCACAATAAATAAAAGAAATTGTGTTAAATGAAACAATATAAAATCATCCATGATAAATAAAGGAAAATAGGTTAAATAAAACAATATAAAACCATCCATTATAAATAAAGAAAATGAGGTTAAACATAACAATATAAAATCGTCCATGACAAAATAAAAGAAATTGTGTTAAATAAAGCAATATAAAACTATCCACAATAGATAAAGGAAATTGTGTTAAATGAAACAATATAAAATCATCCATGATAAATAAAGGAAAATAGGTTCAATAAAACAGTATAAAACCATCCATGATAAATAAAGAAAATGAGGTTGAATAAAATAAATAAGGAACAACGTAAGCGGCCCAATAACGTAATGCGTATCACACTGAAGTAAAGGCCCCATACGTCCTACAAAACACTCTACTTGCACACAGCAGGAATTCATTATGCGACAAAAGTGAGCTAATGTCGGCGTAAAACCGTCAATTGATTATGTGAATGCCCAACAGCTGTCAATAGACCTACCTCAGTGGTGGATGTGAGGAAACTGTGACCCGCTCAGATACACCCCGACACCGTTAAGCCGTCATTAGTGCAGTTATGAGGAGTGTTTATTTTGATGATACTTACATAACGTATGTAGAATCTCTTTGGCTTTAGGGTGGTGTGAGAAAAATATCAAAATATCATATAAATCTCATAATGTGGTTTGTATGGCAATGTTATAATAAGATCTAAGGTAAGTACGATATCAAAATGAACGAAATATCCTGTCGCTGTATTTTAATCATGATAATTCTAAATGCAAGGAATAATCGATTTTGTATTATATATACCTTAACAAGCGGGAAAAGGTTTGGTAAGGAACTGCATCGAGATCCATAGCCACTGACAATATGCCATGAGTATTGGTTGCGGAGTAATTTCACGAGGCGACGCCGAGTAACATTACGAACTAATCCAAAATGAAGGGCATATTATCAGTGGCTATGGATCGAGTGCGGTTCAGAATTTATCTCACGCCTATCACTGACTAATCGGCTAAAGTGTGTGACATTATTCACACAACACCCACACTTTTTAGCTCAGTTCTTTCTAGCCGAACTCCCACTGCACGAACACCACCATTTTACATATATATGCGCTCGGCGTATATATAGGCATGCTTTTGCGTATACAAGGTCGTTCTATTTCCCGTGTGTATCCGCCTCATCTGTAGGCGTATATAAGCGTCCATGTTGCGGTCATATATACGTCATATTTATCTCACCCCTGGTACAAGTTTAGCCATAGAAATAACATTAGAAAAAAATATTCAACGATCACCCCCGTAAAGTGACGATACTACGCCACGGCCGTGGAGTAGTGAATTTCAGATGACGTCATATGGATTTGCTAAGTTTATTCTAACTATTGTGAAATTTTGATGCTATTTAATCTCATAAAAAGGTGTGAGATAAATCCAGAACCGCACTCGAATTGTAAAATAGACAAAACTCCACTCGTTTGAATGGCCCGTAATCGTCACTTGGCTTCGCCTCGATGACGATTGCAGCCCATCCAAACTTGTGGAGTATTGTCTATTTATACGATTCTCGATGTAGTGCTATATAAATACGCCTGATTCTGTTGTATTTACGCCACTATCTGTTAGTGCAGTGTCACAGAGAGGGCGGATATGGGGGAGTGTGTAGGGAGAGGACTTCAGTGTTGGTTGATTGAGTGTAGGGTGTCGGCGGCGGGTCGCGATTCCTTTTTTCTTTTTTTATGTTATATACACCAAACGTATATAACATGAATACGACCAGCGTATACATGTCGACCAGAGGATATTTCCTCTTGTATACGCCTGGTGTGAAATACAGCCAAGACACGTCCGTATACAAGAGGAAACAGTCTTGTATACGCCTTATACGCTGGCGTGAAATATGGGCGTATATAGATATATGAAAACAAGTCAATTTACAACGGATACATGCACTTCCGCGATGGCGTATATAGGAATAAAGTGGTTAGTTTTGGCAGTGTCGGTGATTGTACACACAATATTCCCTAAAAAAAAATTGCTAAAACGATTAAGTGTTTGTTGTAACTAATGTCGTATTGTTAATTGTACATTAACTGCACTATGTTTATTGTCCATTTCATACAAAGTGTCCATAGAAACCCAAAGATCAAGGTGAGTATTTACTGTCCACGTTTACTGTCCAGGTTGACGTTCAGAGACATTCGGTTTTTATCGATATTAGCCGACAATTGAAGGTATATAGGAAAAGGGAAACCACGTACCAGTGGAAATGAGTCAAAGTTAAAGGAGTCAAAAGAAAAATTACTGCCCGGGGCTTCGCCTTGGGCACTAATTTTTCCAAGCCTTACCTCATAACTTTGACTTATTCCCACCGGAACATAGTTTCCCTCTATTCTCACTACGCTCTATGGAGAAGAATTCTTAACGAACTAGGTTTAGAGCCTTGAGAATCCACAGGCCTGCCACTTGTGCTAAAGATACACATCAATGCAACCAAAGATTCCTATAATCTCAATGATGCCACCTAGCAGGAATACTGTGTGCCAGTGGATTCTCAAGGCTCTAAGCCTAGTTCGTTAAGAATTCTTCTCCCATAGAACGCAGTGAGAACCTTGTACAGATTACGACTTAGAGAGTGTGAGATCTTATGAGAGGGGTGCTCCGAAACCAGTCAATATTGCGTATGTTCCAGCACGCTTACATAAATAGTCACTGGTTATGAAAATGCTTCTACTGTTGTGAAATATACCCCAAAGTTCCTATGCTATCGCTCCTATATGGGTGTTAAGGTATAAAATAGGTTTACGTAATTTATGTGTTTTGTTACTGTGACCTAGACTGGCTCCAGTCCTTGCATCCTATGGCTTCCCTCCTTGCTGGGATACAGGGACTGGTACAATCGGTAATGGTGTTGGATTTCTGGCGCTGTTTAACACCAGTATTCCGTCACTCTCCATACAGATAACACAGGCGGCCAGGGAACTGGAGGAGGGGAGGGGGGTAGGAGGAGGTATAAGGTTACAGGGAGGGACTTGTGGCCATAAACAGGAGATTTGGTTCATAGTGGACAAGTCTTTGATTCATGGGCCAGTCAGAGAAGGATACATACTTTACATACTAATCAATACTGTCTTATGGCGGGTATGAACGCTCTATGCAGAACGCTGTATGTTTCTTGTATCAATTATACTGTTTTACCTTCTGACTGTAAGGTTGAAAATCTTGTATATGTATAGAAGAACCTTCTGTCAATATAATAAACCTTTTCAAAAAAAAATATATAAAAAAAATCCTTTAATGAAATTTATTCTGATTGTGTTTAATCATTTAATGAATGTTCATAATCAAAGACTTGAGCAAGTCTAACTGTGGCCCTGTCCGGGAAATGACTGCAGGATCCATTTTATTATCCCTAATGTAATCGGAGAACATGCACCAACTGTAGGGTCAATCCCCGGCCAGAGAAACGATAATATTCGTCGTGAAATCTAGACGCTTGAAAGGAGGAACATTAGTAATTATTTAAAGTGGTTCAAAAGGGCCAACAAAGATGTCGGGCATGCCAAGAGAAACTTGCATTACCATGCTCAGGGTGGTGTGGGTGAGGTCCGACATTACAACCATTCTAGACTTATGTATGTAAATATCTATATACATATGTATGTATGTGTGTGCTTTTATCCAAGCGTGCTCTCACCTTCTATATATATTGCCGAAAGGTTATTGGAGTAACACATGGGCTTTCAGCATACTGCAAAAAAAAGCTATCCTTCCACTATAGGCCCGTTTCCATTGGCCGACGAAAATGGTGTAAATTTATTGTATTCTTCTAAAAGCTTTTGTATTCTCCTAAAAGCCCATTTCCGTTGGCCATCACCGATATACAGTCAGGAACCACCGACGGACCTTTACCATTGCTGAAGCAAAATGTAAATAGGCTATTAGGAGAACACAGAAAATCTACACCGTGTTAATCAGCCAATGGAAAAGGGCCTTATGGGTGTGCTATTCACTGTGATAGTGGGGAAGGAGCAGGGAGCCAGCGTCTCAGGGTCTTAGCAGTGTACCCAGCTGACAATGACCAATCACTGAATCAAAATACCTGAAGACCCACTGGTGCTTGATGTGTTTGAATCCTAGACTAGGCAGTTACATGAATGGCAAGTTGACTGTGTGGGTTAAGGGGGGCATCCACCAACCAGGACAAGGCTACACAATGGCTTCCCGACAAGGTCCACGATTGGCCTACGATTGGAGGCCTTGTCGTGGGTGGTGGACCCCAGTTCCCGACAAGAGTCTACGACAAGGCCACAACAAGGCCACGATTGGAAGCTTGTCGGGAGCCTTCCGACAAGGCTACGACAACATCGAGCATGTTAGATTTTTCCCACGACTGGACCCTTGACGTTTTCGTCCCATGCTGACGTTTTCATCCCGAGCTGATGTTTTCGTCCCGGGCTGATGTTTTCGTCCTGGGATGACCACGTGATATAAAGAGCGCCGGGATGAAAACATAGCTGTTGCAGTTACTCAATAAGGGTGGCCATTTTTCTTGGGGCTATCATAGGTAGTTTGCCATCATTGCATGCCAAAGAGTCAGACTTTGACATTCTTCCACAGTGAAAAGTCAGGTCTTAACCTTCATTGTACGGTAAAAGGTCAGACTTTGACACTTTTCCACGGTGAAAAGTCAGGGCTTAGCCATCATTGCACAGTAAAAGGTCAGACTTTAACACTTTTCCACGGTGAAAAGTAAGGGCTTAGCCATCATTGCACAGTAAAAGGTCAGATTTTAACACTTTTCCACGGTGAAAAGTCAGGGCTTAGCCATCATTGCACGGTAAAAGGTCAGACTTCGGGGCTATCATAGGTAAAGAAATAACCCTTTTTATGGATATTCGAAAGTATATGGGAATAGGGATATCAAGACTGGTAAGCAAAAGTCAAAATTACTCGGTAACAACTTTTGCTCACCGGAACATAGTTTCCCTTTATTACAGCATCTTTTCTTGAATATTGAACCTCAACCATGTAAACATTCGCTATATATATTTGTTGTATATATATTGTATGATGACTAAAGATGGAGAAAATGGGAAAGCACTCAGTTAGTATGGTAATTGTTATGAATAATTCTTTGTATATATGTTACCTCCAGAAATTAGACGGGTGGTTGGACTACTGGATTGTGTGACATAGTATCTAAGAGCCAGAGGAAGGGACTGACAAGAATTAAGATAATCTATGGAATAATATGCCTATATTGAAGAGAGCAGGAGGTGGAAAAGCATAAAGAAGAGGAAAACAGATGATGTCACCCAAGGAGAAGGAGACTAACGAGAACAAATAGAATATTCCTGAAAATCAAATATTGAATGACTGATAAATAATGGTGGCAATCTAGAATAGGAAGACCTGAAGGTTGTAGTCCAGTAAGGGGTAGAGGTATACCAGGTAACCAGGTAATATAAAGTTAAAATATCTTTTTAAAAAAAGGAGCAAGACGGAAGATGTGTGTAAGAGACTGCTACAAGTGTACAGTCAGATAGATATGAGAACAAGACAACAAGGAAATAATGCAATGTACTGTATGCTGTATACTGGAAAATAAATGCTGTGCTCTATTCAAAAAAAAAAAAAAAGATGGAGAAAATCTCCATGAATCTGTAGCTTGGGGCACTTTGGGACAACTCCATTGTTACTGAGTGCCATCCCAGAGTAAATAAAAGTCTTAAAAAGAAATAAAAAATGCTGTTGTGCGTGACTGATCGCGGCATTGAGTGTCGCTGGCAGGTGTCTGTGTGTCGAGTCAAGAGGATGTGGCGGACCGAGCGGAGATGTGTGTGTCCGGAGGATTAGAGAATCAACACTCACACATGTGGACATGTGTCGGGGCTGCTGTAACCAGGGTGGACATGAATCACGGCGTGGGACGAGAAAGGCCTCAGTAAACGCCACCAGAAGGGCACTTCAATGTTTGTTTGTTTGTTTGGGTAGTTTAACCTCCAATTTGTTCAATAAGACTTACTTTGGATTTGGTGGTGATTGAATCTATGTTATGAATTTAGGTAGAAATCTCACCCCTACACATTTACCGAGGTGAGAGTTCTTTTACTTCCCACACCACATAGACATGGTATGAGAAGGATTGCCCTTTGATATAGCAGTAAATCTACCACTGCTTAAAGATATATAGTACAATTCAAATCAAAATGTGAGACCCATGTCAATTTACCAAAGCGTTGAATATGATGATCTCAAAAGAGTTATGTAAACTTATAACTCGGAGCAAAGTATATGTTCATCATTGATGAATGAGCGTGCAATTATAGATGAATAAGAACTAAAAAAGTGTGGGTTATATTCAATCTTTGGGTCATTTTCTGTAACTAACTTGCACCAAGTCAAATTGCCATTTCTGCAACTGCCCGAGTGTAGGATCCAAATATATCAAGCACCAGTAGGTCAATGAGGTATTTCGGTAACTAGTGATTGATCATGGTCAGCTGGGCATACCTCTAAGACACTGAGACACTGGTTCCCTGCTCCTTTCCCAATACCACAGAGAATAGGACGCAGATAGTGAAGCGGTATTTATTTTACAGCACGCTGGAAGTTTGTGTGTGACCACTTACCTTTAGGTAATGTATATAGTGTGCAAGTACGCTCTAAAAATACCCTAAATCTTTCATTTTTTGTAAAATATATGTAAGCACGACCTTCCGAAACGTGGAAGTTAACAAGAGGTATAGTGTATCCAATGCTATGTATATTTGGAAAAAAAAAAGTATTTTTCTATTAAAAAAAAAAACACCTAAATTTGTGTAAGCAATATTCTTAGTCTATACCCTATAGAACTAAGCACTAGTCAAAGAGTCAAATGGGTTTTTGTTGGCGACTGTTTGGCTTGTTTGAGGACAGTCTTGGCAGAGTGTAACAGCTGAACCTGCGTGAACACACAGGAGTCTGTGTATATAGGTTCACGGCTGAGTGGACACCTTCTGTCGGCCACCTTCATTTCCTTGAGAATATATAACACAGAACTTTGGCCTTTAACCCTTTGGCTACACTATGATGCCTGGAGGCATTCTCGGGCCTGGTACGCTATGATGTCTTGAGGCATCATTTCTGAAAATATGATAAACTGTTATTTCTGGATGAAATAATGTGAATATTCTCATGATATTTTCCGAATCTATGTAAAACTATATCACAGTTAATATTATCATATGAAATTCTGATTATTTCTATTTTCTCTCCTCTCTCTCCTCTCTCTCCTCTCTCTCCTCTCTCTCCTCTCTCCCCTCTCTCTCTCCCTCTCTCTCTCCCTCTCTCTCTCTCTCCTCCCCATCTCCTCTCTCTCCCTCTCTCTCTCCTCTCCCTCTCCTCTCTCTCTCCCCCTCTCTCTCTCCTCTCCCTCTCCTCTCTCCTCCCCATCTCCTCTCTCTCTCCCTCTCTCTCTCTCCTCCCCATCTCCTCTCTCCTCCCCATCTCCTCTCTCTCCCTCTCCTCTCTCTCTCCCTCTCCTCTCTCTCTCTCCTCTCCCTCTCCTCTCTCCTCCCCATCTCCTCTCTCTCTCCTCTCCCTCTCCTCTCTCTCCCTCTCTCTCTCCTCTCCCTCTCCTCTCTCCTCCCCATCTCCTCCCTCTCTCTCTCTCGCCTCTCTCCTCCCCATCTCCTCTCTCTCTCTCTTTCCTCACCTCTCCCTCTCCTCTCTCCTCCCCATCTCCTCTCTCTCTCCCTCTCTCTCTCCTCTCCCTCTCCTCTCTCCTCCCCATCTCCTCCCTCTCTCCCTCTCTCTCTCCTCCCCATCTCCTCTCTCTCTCCCTCTCTCTCTCTCCTCCCCATCTCCTCTCTCTCTCTCTCTCTCTCTCCTCTCCCTCTCCTCTCTCCTCCCCATCTCCTCCCTCTCTCCCTCTCTCTCTCCTCCCCATCTCCTCTCTCTCTCCCTCTCTCTCTCTCCTCCCCATCTCCTCTCTCTCTCCCTCTCTCTCTCTCCTCCCCATCTCCTCTCTCTCTCCCTCTCTCTCTCTCCTCCCCATCTCCTCTCTCTCCCTCTCTCTCTCCTCTCCCTCTCTCTCTCCTCCCCATCTCCTCTCTCTCGTTCTCTCTCTCCTCTCCCTCTCCTCTCTTCTCCCCATCTCCTCTCTCTCCCTCTCTCTCTCCTCTCCTCTCTCTCTCCTCTCCCTCTCCTCTCTCTCCCTCTCTCTCTCCTCTCCCTCTCCTCTCTCCTCCCCATCTCCTCCCTCTCTCTCTCTCGCCTCTCTCCTCCCCATCTCCTCCCTCTCTCTCTTTCCTCACCTCTCCCTCTCCTCTCTCCTCCCCATCTCCTCTCTCTCTCCCTCTCTCTCTCCTCCCCATCTCCTCTCTCTCTCTCCTCCCCATCTCCTCTCTCTCCTCTCTCCTCCCCATCTCCTCTCTCTCTCTCTCTCTCCTCTCCCTCTCCTCTCTCCTCCCCATCTCCTCTCTCTCTCCTCTCCCTCTCCTCTCTCCTCCCCATCTCCTCTCTCTCCTCTCCCTCTCCTCTCTCCTCCCCATCTCCTCTCTCTCTCCCTCTCTCTCTCTCCTCCCATCTCCTCTCTCTCTCCCTCTCTCCTCCCCATCTCCTCTCTCTCCCTCTCTCTCACCTCTCCCTCTCCTCTCTCCTCTCTCCTCCCCATCTCCTCTCTCTCTCCCTCTCTCCTCCCTGAGTTGCGATGTAGTGATGGGTACTGTAGAAATCGCCACCGTACCACAGTGAGTTAAAACGATACTACAGCAGCGTACTTTAAGGTGTGTATTTGGTACTAAGCAGCAGTGAGAGGGTTAACACCCCGTGTAGCTTCTTTGTGCTGGGACACGTTTTTAGATTTGGTTCAGATTGAGGCAGGTGTAGTGTAGGTGTTGATAGAGCCTTGTCCCCCGCTGTGCACACAGAATGGTCACACCACACCGCACGAGGTGACGGCACCTCGCTGGTACAACTCGCTGGTGCAATTATCAAGTTCATTGGAGCTATTCATTGAGTTAATCAAGCAAACAGAATTTTGTGAAATGCACTTTGACGATGAAGTGGGAATGGGAAATGAATTGAATGCAGGGATAAACCTAAAGGGGCTCTTCCACCAGCACACAAGATATAGCGAGATTTGTCACGAATTGGTTGACTTATTAACTCTTATAGTATGTACTGACGAAACGATGGTGTTGCAGCGTTAAAAAAATTTTAACGAAGAAATCGGAGCCCGATTTACGGAAATCGGCGCCCCGATTTCCCAGAACGAGTTCCCAACATTGAGTAATCACGTGCATTCTTGCCGTGAAGCGTCGGTACAATTCGCAACTCTTGCTGCAATAGATCGCGGTATGCCGAAATATGTAAGGCAATAGATACTGAGGCGTTGCAGAGGTGGAGCACCAAACGATACACATATCATCGCATGCGATGTATTGTGGCAAAAGAGGTAAGACATATCGCATTACAATAAGATATAACCAGATACACCAAGATATAATACAGCAAATCTATCGTGTTGGTGGAACAATGAGGGTGTGACCATTTAGCCAAAGAACTACTTCCGGTATGTGACAGCCATAAAAACTTTACCACGGCAAATTTGAAGTCGGAACTGTGATAAATGCCATGCATAATGATAAAACACTCCGTACACTTCACGTCCTATCTCCAAGTGACTGTGGGACAAAATGAACATCACTTAACGAAAAAAATTGAAATGGCCTGATTAGTAGCAAGCTCGGTGGCCAAGCTCGGTGGCCAAGTGGTAGGGATGTTCGCCTCGAGCATGGGAATACCAAAGACTTACACAAAAATGGTACCCACTGCCCATTCGGCTTAACACCCGCCATAAGAATGAGGAGAAGGGGTCTAGGGCCCGAGTGGAAGAACGGCTGTATATTTGGTGATTGTCTGACACAATATTCCCTTAAAAAATTGCCCAAAAAAAAAAAAAAGTAGCCTGAAGTGGAAACTGCGCCACTGGTGTTCACTGGGGCCGTTCGTTTTTATAAAGGAAACTTATGAAAGTTTACTGTCAAAGCTCATATCCCATTGAGTTTTAATAGCTACGTCATTCACAAGGCAAAGCTACGTGAATAACATAGCGATTATCGGGAGGTGCATCGTAGACCATATCAGAGCCATTTCGTAGTAGGTGGACGCCGGGCCTTAAAATACAACTTGGAGTATACTCATTACATACTGCTGATAGTTTATAACCACCATTGGTCATCACCAGAGCTCACCAGGCAAGTTTACCCATTTTGGTATGATCTAATTATGACAAACCAGATGTAGAAAGTTTAACGTCATTAGGGACCTAATTATTGACTATCGAGGGTAAACAAATTAGGAGGGCTATATATAGACCAGGGAAGTGTTTTCAAAACTAAGAACGATATTTGCCTGAACGATTACCATTAGGCCACTCAAAAAAAAAACTTGTATTCATCACCGCGCGCATCAGAAAAAAATTTTTTAGAAGATTCTTTTTTTTTATTTTTTTTTAAAATAGATGAATCTTGATATAAATTATGAAAGGTATGTGTATTTAGTATCAAATTAAAGCTCCTGATGTCAGGGATGCATTAAATGTATAGCCAGTAAAAATCTGGAAACCCCGCGTAAGCAGACATCCCGCGTAAGCAGCCACTTTGACCCGGATCGGAGGGTGTCCGCTTATGCAGGGTTTTACTGTATGTCTGCCATCTTTGATATAGCAACAACAACAACAAAAATCGCCCTCGTCATATTTTTCATGGTTTGGTGATGAGAAACAATTTTTTTGTTTTTTAGTGGCCTTAGGTGTCAGTGTCAGTGCTTTTTTCAAATGTGGGCCTCAGAATTCCGAGATATATTTTGCAGTTTTTATTGTTTACTTTTTTCCTATCCTAATGGAAGACCTTTTGTTGTGAAAGATTGAACCCACATAACAAAGGACCTAAACAATGGTAAATTCATTTTATATTTTATTAACCATCATAGGTCCTTTCCAGGCTTTCTCAAGGTTCAGCTTTTCTCATTGCTTTTACACCACAGGCTTAGTAGAAATCTGACCACTACACATTTACTGAGGTGAGAATACTTTTATTTCCCACACCACACAGACATGGTATGAGAAGGGCTGGTATTTGATATAGCAGTAAATCTACCACTGCTGGGGGTGAAGGAGAAAGGTGGCTGCACACAACACCACATAGACATGGTATGAGAAGGGCTGGTATTTGATATAGCAGTAAATCTACCACTGCTGGGGTGAAGGAGACTAGTGGCTGCAATAGGACTTGAGCCCAAAAGGTCCTAGAACCTGTGTGTTACAAATCTAGTTCCTCAACCACTGAGCTAAACCTACACCTCATTAATAGTACTGGCACTGCTGGGGATGAAGGAGAAAGGTGTCTGCAGTAGGATACAAATCCACAACTTTGGGCAAATTCCACAAAAGCTGTGAGTTCTCATTGAAAGTACGGGATGACTTCATGGCAGGGTGATTTCTCCAGTAAGGCCTGGCGTCCACCTACTACGATAGAAATTTAGACCTACCGTTATGGCGCCGATACAAAAACCAAATATCGGAGACATATCGGGAAGGTGCAAAATCGTAGACATGTGCCTAGACATGCTAATCCACCACGCATTGTATGGGTTTTTTATCGCTGTCTAATTGCAGAAACGTGGTCAACTGCCCCGATATTAGATGACCTTCCACGCGATTTTGATGATTCTATCGGGAGGTGCATCGTAGACCATATCGGAGCCATATCGTAGTAGGTGGACGCCGGACCTTACAGTTAGGTGTGAAGGATTGGCCTTTGATATAGCAGTAAATCTAGCACTGCTGGGGATGAAGGAGAAAGGTGGCTGTACACCACACCACATAGACATGGTATGAGAAGGACTGGTCTTTGATATAGCAGTAAGTCTACCACTGCTGGGGATGAAGGAGAAAGGTGGCTGTACACCACACCACATAGACATGGTATGAAAAAGACTGGCCTTTGATATAGCAGTAAGTCTAGCACTGCTGGGGATGAAAGGCTAGAGTGGCTGCAATGGGACTTGAACTAAATCCCTACTTCATAAATAGTACTGACTCTGCTGAGGTTGAACGACAAATGTGTCTGCTGTAGGACTCAAATCCACAACTTTTGGCAAATTCCCCAAAAGCTCTGAGTTCTCATTGAAAGTACGGGATGACTTCGTTTCAGGGACATTTCTCCAGTCACCATTCAATCCCACCATCGGATCATAGAGAATCAGGGTCAATGTTATTACGTCCTACAACTCAGGGTGACTTCTCTGAATGAGTGAGTCACAGCTTTACACATTCACAGATTAAAGGACGAGGATTTGTGTCGGGGTGAATCCAGTGTAGATCTAGCTCTAGTAGCTAGACTAATCTCGCGCCTGCATGTCATGTCATGGAGACTTACCCTTAATCCGCAGTTCTACCATTTACATCGGTTACCTGTATGTTTTCAGAAGGGTGGGTAGTAGAGGGAAACTATGTCCCAGTGAAAGGAAGTTTAAGTTAAGTGGTAAAGGGGGGCGTCCACCAAACACGACAAGGCTAAGACAATGGCTTCCTGACAAGGTCCATGCCTGGACTACGACAGGAGGCCTTGTCGTGGTTGGTGAACCCTAGTTCCTCACAAGAGTCTACGACAAAGCCACGACAAGGCCACGATTGGAAGCTTCTCAGGTGCCTTCTGACAAGGCTACGACAATATCGAACATGTTCGCTTTTTCCCACAACTGGACCATTGTCGTGGAGTATCATGGCGTGTCGGGAGTGTGTCGCAGAGGTCTAAGATTGGAAATTTTGGTGGAGCATGCACTTCCTGTCACACCCTGACAATGCTGTCGTAAAGCCCCCCTTCTTACGACAAGGCTGCGACAAGCGCCGATTGGAACTTTCTTGTCGGCGCTTGTTGTAGCCTTGTCGTGGTTGATAGATGACCCCCTTTAAGTTTTGTATCAGGGTAAACCCAGTGTAGATCTAGCTCTAGTAGCTAGACTAATCTCGCGCCTGCACATGTCATTGAGACTTCTTGTCGACTGACCCTTAATCCGCAGTTCTGCCATTTACATCGGTTAACTGTATGTTTTCAGAAGGGTGGGTAGTAGAGGGAAACTATGTCCCAGTGAAAGGAAGTTTAAGTTAAGTAGTAAAGGGGGGCATCCACCAACCACGACAAGGCTAAGACAATGGCTTCCTGACAAGGTCCACGCCTGGACTACAACAGGAGGTCGTGGTTGGTGGACCCCATTTCCTGACAATAGTCTATGACAAAGCCACGACAAGGCCACGATTGGAAGCTTGTCGGGTGCCTTCTGACAAGGCTATGACAATATCGAACATGTTCGATTTTTTCCACGAGTGGACCGTTGTCATGGAGTATCATGGCGTGTTGGGAGCGTGTCGCAGATAAGATAGGATATTTTAATGGAGCATGTACTTCCCGACACACCCTGACAACGCTGTCGTAAAGCCCCCCTTCTTACAACAAGGCTGCGACAAGTGCCGATTGGAACTTTCTTGTCCGCGCTTGTCGTAGCCTTGTCGGGGTTGGTCGATGCCCCCCTTTAAGTTTTGTATCAGGGTAAATCTTGTGCAGGTCTAGCTCTAGTAGCTAGACTAATCGCACATGTTATGGAGACTTCTTGTTGACTGACCCTTAATCCGCAGTTCTGCCATTTACATCGGTTAACTGTATGTTATCACTAAGGTGGGTAGTAGAGGGAAACTATGTCCCGGTGAAAGGAAGTTAAAGT